>CM050171.1:65710621-67060621 GCA_027410445.1 Discoglossus pictus | reverse complement strand
CCCCCTTGTGTGTAATGCTTTGTGGGCCCCCTCACAACTCTTCAATAGAAATATAAAGGTATATCTAAGTTTCCCTGCTTATATCAGACACACACACATTGCATTGAGTCATTCTATTCGCATACAGATTTAGAAACACTGCATTTGTGTACTTTATTAACCCTATACTAACCTTCAAGCCAACAGCATCACAATGCAGAAAACCACAGAACAATGTCCGGGCTCCTCCTTGCTTCCTTGGGCAGTGGAAAAACAAGACTACACATTCCATGATGCTTTGCTGCACAAACTGCCATCACAGTTTAAAACAATGTTATCATTTTCATGGGTGTTAACTCTCAAAATCAACTGCTAGCAAACTCAAAAGATTTAGCAAAGCGTAAGTTTAATAATGTTATAATCTAGCAAAAAATATTTCCATACACTACTGTTTCTCAAATGTGTTCATAACTCATGAAACTTACTGTATATACAACTCTGCTACGAAAGCTGTAAAGAATTATTTGAGCAATACCAACAATAGAGGTGCTCAATTTTTTGACAATGCAATTAGTTGCTCATCAAAAAAGAGGGCAAAGTATATCTGTAATAATATATATATAACTCCACTACAGATGAGGCATCAGATAAAAATGTATTGTTTCGATGTGTTCCATCTTTCTTCATATACAATTGACCCTCGATTCTTGTCGTCCTCGGACCCTGCCGTTTTTGGAACTTGACGTGTCTGGATGAACAAACAAACTTGGTACCCGTCGCACTACCTTGGAACTCATCGCAATTGCTAAAACCAATTTTGGAACTCAGTCTTTTTGTAACTTGACCTGCCATCCGGAACAGATTAAGGACGAGAGACGAGGGTCTACTGTAGTCCTTTCAGGATCTGCAGAGTTGAGGGATTGAGATATTATGTGTGCTGGGATGTAACACAGAATTTCAGGAAACACAATTCCGCAGGATGCCACCAGTTCTAGTCCTGGTTCCATCTGAGAACACTAGACAGCACTGTACGGCTACTTTGTTCTTCATTACAGCGGGGGTAGGAGATTGGCACAAACAAGCAGATGACATAGTTTCAGACTGTGCTCATATCCTGATCAGCCAAGGGCTGTATAACCACTTCATCTCCACATTACTGGGGACGTCAAGACTGAATATACTTATATTTATAGCCCTGAGACAGTAGTTTCTCTTTGTGGTGATGAACGTATCAATATTTTGTTATAAACCCACTAGTTACATTAAATTAAGTATTTCCCTGCAGGATACAACTAAAAACTGTTTATATTGGTTCAAGGACTTTGAAAGATGTGGAATTTTCTTCTTCTAATTCCATTTATTAACGGAAAAAAAATTCACGCGGCAGTATTTTCCTTCTGGAAAGTATTATTCAAATGTCCTACTGTGTATCGGAAGTCGGACATTATTTCCACTTGGTTTTCTTAGTTCAGTTTACAGAAGCAGCGCAGTTAAGATGCATTTATTCTGGCACAAATAGAGAAACGTATGAGCTCATTTTATTGGAGACTGTCCTGGTTTCATCCTTGGATGTAGAAAGTAACCGAGGAGAACAAAATAAGTAAAAGCCTAAAAAGAAGATGTATCTGCTGATCGATCACATATATAGTTGTGAGCATGCGTGTTGTTGCTAACGCTGCTGGCTCGCAAAGCAAGGGCCGCAGTTGCCAGCAACTGCGGACCTTGCAAATTTACGGACTTACGCCACAAAAATATAAGACACGGTACGACCCATTACGACCTCGCAAAAATACGACCTTATCGCCCGAATCCTGCGCACATGAAAACATGAAAAACACAATAAATACACACAACAAATACATAAAAAGCTTACCTACAGCAAGGGGGGGGGGGCACACAGGACCTCGAAAACTGAAGTTACAGCTCAATTTAACTCGAAATAAAAGAGTTTGGACACCCGATAATCCCCTGAGCGAGAGAAAAAATGACCACAGAAAAAAACGAAAACTAGGCTACAGGACTCTAAAGACGCAAAACACCACCAAACACCTACGGATTTTCCGAAAAAGACATACGAGATCCGAAAACAAGGACTCAATTGGTGCAACCTGAAAAACATTACAAACACAAGAAATACACACAACAAACACATAAAAAGCTTACTCACAGCAAGGGGGGGGCACCTAGGACCACTGGAAGTGAAGTTACACCTCCATTTAACTCCAAATTACAGCGTTTAGACACCCGAAAATCACCTAAATGGCCGCCGAACAAAACAAAAATGAGGCTACAGGACCCTAAACACGCAAAACACCACCAAACACCTACGGATTTTCCGAAAGAGTCGGACGACATCCGAAAACCAGGATGCAAAATCAGCCACAGCCGCATACCACACATTAGGCGCCATTTTAGAACACTAACTTATACAATCCGGAAGTACACAGCTACCCTAACGGATTTGCCTCGCGCACGCACACTATTACACTACACACTGCACACATTCATGACACTAACACAGCAGCTCCACAGCACTGATGCTGCAGCAACATGAAAACAGATTGCCAGCTCTTCAACTCAATGCTGCATATATTACTTCACAATAGGTAAAGTATATTAATTTCTTATTTTATTCATTATTCATTGCCATACCCCCAAAAAAAGGCGAGCCGTTATACTGTACTGCTTAGCCAATGTGCGCCAAAGGCGCTCATCACTGTGAGCCTCGCAAAGCGAGCCGTTAAACCGTAGCACTTATCCGATGCAAGCCTTGCAAAGCTAGGCGAGCCGTTAAAATACGGGACTTAGAAAAAAAATTGGAAACGCAAAAAATTATGAGAATAGCAACCGAACAAACAAACGAAAAACACACTAAATACACCTAAAGAAATTACAAAAACATCAGAGACAGCATGGGGCAACAGCCAGGACGTCTGTGAGTGAGGTGAAACGCAAATTTAACTCCATTTAGACGATTTTTGACACTCGAAAAACGCCTAAGCGGGGAAAAAAATGGCTGGCGTAAAAAATTAAAACAAGGCTACATGACCCCGGACCGCACAAAACACTGCAAAACGCGTAGCGCTTTACACATCACAGTACGACCTACAAGATACACTATTACAAAAGCCGTAAAATGCTCACGAGACGCGTACCACATTAATAACATTACGACTATACAATGCCGGCTTTACCTCGCGCACGCAGCCTATTTAGAATGCACAGTTCAAACATTCATTACACTTTATAAGCAGGGCACTAACACTCAAACTGTATATTCTATGCAGACAGAAAATTGATTGAAAACAGATTGTTAGCTCTTCAGCCTATTGCTCACTGCATTTATCAATTATAAATAATTAAAGTGTGTTAATTGATTTAAGAAATCATTCATTATTACTTAACTACATATACATAAAAATATATATCTCTCTCAGAGGACCAAAAGTACACGATAGAAGAGGCGCGCAAGCCTCGCAATGAGCGCCGAAGGTCCTCACAGTACAAAACAGTTTCATTTATGTCTCAAACAGCATTCCCATGGCTTCACATTAGTATATTTGTGTTCACATTTGAATGTCTAAAACAAGTAAAAAAAAAAACTGCTTCCTGCTCAGAATTCTGAGAAATACAGTTATTACACTGCATTCTCGGAACCTTGGCAGGGATATGCAAATGTGTACAAATGCTTGCGGTTGGATTCCTCCCTGGATCAATATTCCCTCTCTAATTATCCAGCATAGTCCTGAATGCCCTTCTTATTTAAAAATATATCCAATCCCTTTTTAAAGTTATTTATTGAATCCGCTGTCACCACCTCCTCTGGTAGAGAATTCCACAGATTAACCACCCTTACTGTGAAGAACCCTTTTCTTTCTTTAAGGTGAAATTGTTATGAACAGAAGGGCCCACTGGACTATTTGGGGTTCATCAGTTATTATATGTGTGGTTAGAAGGTACTAACAATTTGCTTAACATTTATATCATGGATGTAATAAGTGCATGTGGTGCTGTAATTGACTAACATTGCAAAACTGTATCTGTGTTAGAAATAGGATAGTGGAATTTATATGGCCCTGCGATCGGCCACGTGTGAAGGCTCTGGCTTTATTCATGAAAGGGGTAACTAGTTTTATGGCTCTGTAAGAGGAGAAACAAAAGGTGTAATTAGAAGAAAGTCAGATGCCTCTCTACATCAGGAAATCATGTGGGTGAGGGGGAATAGCAAGCTATTTGCCTAGGAGGATGGGCTAGAACTGGGGGCAGTCTTTGGTGTTTTGTGTCATCTTTCTGTTTTTTTTTATATATCTTTGTAACAATAAAGAAGTGGCCAGTCTGACTTTGGACACACTAAACACAGGTGGTGTCAGAGTCTGCTTGTACTAATCCAAGGTACATGGGTGTGATTCTTAGATCCTAAGAATAGGGGTTTGAGGTGCATGTCTCTGCAGTAATGATGCGGTCATCTGAAGTGTCTGCTGGTGTTGAGATCTGAACAAAAAGTTGCGACTGTGGAGAGAGAGAGATTTGGGGTGAGCGTGGTCCCCCAAATTGGCCAGTCGTGACAGCTAGTGGCATCGGTGGGGATCTCTGTATAAAACACAGAAGGATGGCAGCTTATGAAGAGATGTCTGCAGCAGAGGAGGAGGAAGTGTCCAGACGGTATCAAAGATGGATTGAGGTAATGCCTGCAGGTTTTACTAAGGATCAGCAGAGGGAACTCCGGATACAGATCACACAGGAGGTACAGGGGAACAGGAGAAGGGTAAGCAATGGCCCTGTCTCAGCTCCTGTGGAGGGGAAATGCTTATCCCCAGTAGAGAAAGAGAGCCAGGTGACAGAGGCAAAGGACTGCAGAGGAATGGCCCTTCTAAAGCAATGGATGGCGTTCCTGGGATTGTGGCAGGACCATGAGCTGTCATGCTGGCTGAAGAAACTGGTATGGAAAGAGATTGCCTTAGAGAAACAGTATCATGCCAGGATAGGGCCTGTTGGTGCCCTTGAAGAGGGTCTCTATGTTCAATTGGAGATAATAGATGGGCTCTGGGAGATCGTCTATGGTGATCCTGAATGTTTTGGCCATCCAGTTGGGAGGAACCCTGTCAGGCGAACAGGGAGGAAAATGATTGGTTACCAGAGGTCTGGGGAGAGGATATTGTGGACTCTGACCAGGACAATACCAATGTGGAGATACAAATGGACAAGGCCCAGTTAATTTTTGCTACAACTGGGACAGATGAGGAGGGTACCATACATTATGGGTACATCTCAAAACTGGTGGAGTCTGAGTCTCAGACAGGAATAGCAGGCCAGATGGAGGGCCTGGGAGAGTTCTGGAGAGAACCAGAGATGTATCGTGAACCTAACATGGGGTTCCCGTGGATAACTACAGTCCAGGAACCAGCCATGGGTACAGGGGCGAACACAGAGAACAACCTTGGGACTGTGTCAGACCAAGGGGGCCAGCCAGACCCAAATGGCTGGGGCACAATTGCTAATAACAAGGCAATTGAGAAGACAGAGAATGTCTGTAAAACTGATGGCCCAAGGGGATGTCTGGATGAGAGCTGTGAGGTCCTGCCAGGGAACACAGTGACCAAAGATCCCAAGGGAGGTGAGTGCTGTGACCAGGCAGTGGTTCCAGAGAGAGGGGGAGGTGATGTGCTGATCCAGATACCACATAGATATTTGGAGTCTTTAGACCAGACCACAACATTGGGTGCCAGCTTCCAGATCCGTCCAGTAAATGACCCCCTGGAATTACTATTTTTCTGGGCACCCCAGGGGAGTGTTTTACCCATGCAGTGGGGCAGAAGAGTGTATGGGCCCTGGTTGTTGGGGGGTGGGCTGGCAATGGCACCCTTGAACTGCATTGATTACCCTGGCACAGAGGTCTGTTGGCAGAACCCAGGCCAAGCAAACAGTCTGGATAGGAGCAGCTATGTTCACTGTGCCCTGGGAATGGACTTTGGGCCTAGCATGGAGCTTCCGCTGATAAAAAATGTCAGAGCTAGCCACAGACAAGGGGGCAGGGGAGGTTATGATCCCTGAGATCCTGCCAAACAGAGACACTGCAAATCATTTAAAGAGGGACCACATTCCTTATTGTGTGCCCAATCCAGGCGAGATGGAATACAGCGCACCAACTGTGGTCCAAGGAGATGGAGAAATGGAGTCCCATGCCCAGACCATTGCTGCAGGTGAGAGGGGTTACTGTGCCCAGACTGCGGTGCAGGTGAAAGTGGAGCCTCCATTCCAGACCACCATCAAGGATGCTGGGTTCAGTATCAGACTGGTATGTTCCTCCCTGGAGGTGTTAGTTTATGGGACTCCCAAGGAAAATGTTTCCCCTCAGACATTGGGAAGAGGAGGGCACTGGCCCTGGTTTTTGGGAGGGGGGCGAACTATGTCACCTTGGGAACTGTCACCTGGACTTTGTACCACCCAGGGACCCTTTGGACTGGGTGAACTAATAGGCCCAAGGACTGTTTTAGATGCAGCTGCCCAATTAAATTGTTTTCCCCAATGGATGGGGAGGAAGGGGGCATGTGCCATGGCCCAAGGAAGGCGGTTGGCAATTGAGCCATGGAGGCTATGCCCAAAATTGTGTGCCCATTGGAATTGGAAGAAATGTGGACTGTGAGGCAATTACAATCACCATCACTTGCACAAGTGAGATCAGTGTGGCTAGAAATTTGTCCGTCAGGACGAATTCCTAGGCCACACTAGGATGGGGCAAACTAGCTGTTATGAACAGAAGGGCCCACTGGACTATTTGGGGTTCATCAGTTATTATATGTGTGGTTAGAAGGTACTAACAATTTGCTTAACATTTATATCATGGATGTAATAAGTGCATGTGGTGCTGTAATTGACTAACATTGCAAAACTGTATCTGTGTTAGAAATAGGATAGTGGAATTTATATGGCCCTGCGATCGGCCACGTGTGAAGGCTCTGGCTTTATTCATGAAAGGGGTAACTAGTTTTATGGCTCTGTAAGAGGAGAAACAAAAGGTGTAATTAGAAGAAAGTCAGATGCCTCTCTACATCAGGAAATCATGTGGGTGAGGGGGAATAGCAAGCTATTTGCCTAGGAGGATGGGCTAGAACTGGGGGCAGTCTTTGGTGTTTTGTGTCATCTTTCTGTTTTTTTTTATATATCTTTGTAACAATAAAGAAGTGGCCAGTCTGACTTTGGACACACTAAACACAGGTGGTGTCAGAGTCTGCTTGTACTAATCCAAGGTACATGGGTGTGATTCTTAGATCCTAAGAATAGGGGTTTGAGGTGCATGTCTCTGCAGTAATGATGCGGTCATCTGAAGTGTCTGCTGGTGTTGAGATCTGAACAAAAAGTTGCGACCGTGGAGAGAGAGAGATTGGGGGTGAGCGTGGTCCCCCAAATTGGCCGGTCGTGACAGAAATCTTTTTACTTCTAATCTCAAAGGATGTCCTCTTGTCAGTTGAAAACCTCTTGGCACAAAAAGCTCCCTTGACAAATCTTTATACTGACCCTGGATGTATTTATATAAGGTAATATAGAAAATAAGTATAATTTGGTTAGTCTTTCTTCATAACTTAGCCCCTCCATTCCCCTTATTAGTTTTGTAGCCCTTCTCTGTACCTTTTCCAGCTCTAAAATGTCCTTTTTATGAAGTGGTGCCCAAAATTGTACTCCATATTCCAAATGAGGGCGTACTAGAGTTTAGCACCTTAGCACTTGTAAACCTCTGAATTCATTATCTAGCAGTGCTAAAATAAAATACAGACATTACAGACACAGTACAATATTTAAGCACAATATGGCCCCTATTCAATTGCAAACCCACAGTTGCCTTCATAACAGCCTGCAGGTTTGAAATTGGCAACAATTACAGAGTGATTCAATTGATCAAGCCTGCAGCTCCCTGGCTGAAAGCCTAAACCATAATCCATGCACCCGTAAGTAACATTTCAGAGCATGATCATTGTCAAGATTCCCCTTACCACCAGTCCTTTCGACTCTTATTTATATGGTTGTGGGAGTGGGCTCAGGATTTTAAAGTAAGTTTTATAGTTATGTAATATGTTATGTTATGTTGATCACTGTATGTTTAATTATGTCCAGTTGATAAGGAGTTAACTGATTTAGAATGTTATAAGGTGATCTGTAACTGACAGTTGAGTTTCAGTTAGTTATGTAATGTATGTCTCTGAGGTAAGGACAGTTCTGAATGCAGTCTGCGATATCTCTGACAGGAGAAAAGGAAGGTAACAGCTATCAGTGACTCTGAGAAGATTAATATGTGGATATTAATATATATATTATATATATTATATATTAATATATGGATTAAGATATCTGGAAGATATATATATATATATATATATATATATATATATATATATATATGTCAGAGTGCCAGAGATTATAGCTGCCCTGGTCCTGTACAACAACTGAAATAGATGGAAAGATGATATAATGCCTTGCACATGAAACATTGTCAATGGCTGTATAAGCAATTTATACAAAACCCAGAAGACTCACAGAGTATTGCAGAATGTTATCTTCAAGTTACATCTATACACATATTAGAACTGATATTAAGTTTCCACAGCAATAAAAAGCAGTTCTTGATTTGTATAACTCTGAGCCTGCGTTGATATTTTTAAATGCTGCATCTAAATAAGGGCATTTTAGAGACATGAGCTGTCTTGGTGAAGGGATCAAAAGAACCTGGTGAATCTGCTTGCTAGGTTTGGTCATAACAGCCTTATCAAGCCCAACTGAAGCAAAAGCAGATCACTACAACTGGTGTCAGAAGTGGGATCCCTTCATAAGCTAGCCAAGACAGTGACCAGATTGGCTTCTTATGCCGACCTTCCCATTGCTAAGATCCGCAGCCTCCTCAAGCATAGGGGTTTGGTGGTTTCCCAATCATACACTAGAGAGAGGATGGTAAAGAAGTTACCAATATGAAAAAAACAGGAGAGAAGGGAGAATAACGCCCCGCAAGCAGCTCACTGCAGCCAATTAGATCACAGGTGCCCAGGCCAGTCCAGTTCTACCAGCATCTGCCATCTAGGAGCTCCACCACTGCCACTGGAAAATCTGCATTCTCCCGCCCTGGGGTTTGGGTATTCCCTAAACCTGCAACAGGAACCGGCAGTCGGTCGGCAGGGCAGAAGGCGAGATTGGGACCCCAGTGCTATGGATGCCAGTAGGAGGGGCCGTTTGAAGAGGGGCTGCCCTGTGGGAGCGAGCCTGCCCCAGTTCGCCCCGAATTGTATTTGGCTAATTGGAGGCTTGCCACCTAGGGGGAGGAAATTGAAGGTTTACAAGACTGTACTGAGGACTTGCCTTCAGAAGGCCCCATAAAGTGGCAAGGAGTCCGGGGAGGGAATATTATGGACTGGTGGGAGAACTCTGACTCTGGGGTTTTAAAAATGAGCAAGACTGCTATAATGCAGTGGTTTGACCCAGAGGAGGAATAGCCTGTTCCCATCTTTCAAGGCCTAAACTTGAAACAGAAGCGGGTGTAGATTCAGAGACACTAACCCTAGAGCAGCTAAGGGAGCTAACCAGCGAGACAGTTCAACAGAAGGAAGATTTTTTTGTCTCCGGGAACGTGCTAATCTTGCAAAAAGAGGAGAGAAGCTCAAGGCTCTACAGAGAGAAAACGTGCCTAAAAGAGGATGCCCTTGAATTGGAAAGGGAAGGGTCTGTTTTGGAGGACACAGAAGATGAGAAAATAAGATTTCTCAATGAACAACTTCAGAATGAGCTGGCGAAAGTGTCCAACAAAGTTGCATAATCACAACAAGGAGTTGCAATTACAGATCAAGGAATTACAGGCTAATAAAGATTTATTATGGCAGATGGAGAAGAGTAATCAACATAACATAACATATTACATAGCTACAAAACTTGCTGTAAAATCCTGATCTTAGTCACACAACTACATATATAAGAGTTCAAAGGACTGGTGGTCGGGGGAATATTGACAAACATGATCAATTAAGCAAGGCCGTAACTACCGATTTACATATAGTAAATGAGACCGTCATCCTGACTTCAGTAAAACATGGAGGTTAAACGTCAATCAATTAGCGTTTAGAAGTCCGCTATGCGATCAGATTTGTAATCTGGCAATGTACTAAATAATAAAAATGAATGACAATACTGTTATAGTCCATGTGGGTGGCCTAATATGTATTAACTCCTTGATTACCGAAATCGATATAACACAGAAATGAAACGTAAAAAAAAAAAATTTTTGATTGCAGATTTGCAAGCTTGAGACTGTGCAATTAATTATAATATCTTTCATAACTTTCCCCATCTTTTAAAGTGCAGTATTGATTTTTTTAATTGCATTTACAGTGCCACAAACAGGTGTTTAATCCCCTTGCAAATCCTATATGGTACTCATAGGATTTTATTTTACATTTGCCAATTACGGGTGTGAAAACAATTGCGGGCTTGAGGAATTGTAGCAATTGAATAGCGATGTGCGATTGTAACGTTTATGAGCTTGAAAGATCAAAGGCTTAGCTGGGTCGGAGTTACGATTTTGACAACAGCAGGGATTTTCAGCGTGTAACCTGCAAATCGTCAATTGAATAGCAAATTAGTTTATGGACTACATTACGGGCTCCAGTAACTAACAATTGCTCAATTGAATAGGGGCCTATATGTTCTAATTGTGTAGCTAGTCTTTTAGTAGAAATTCAGCAATTATTATTTATTTTTTTATATTTCCATTTTTCTTCTCTTTCTTCTCCCCTTGATTTAAACATAATGTATTTCTGTCTCTTTCTTAAAATAGATTTCCCAACATTTAAATAGATTTTATTTAAATCATTCTTCATTGATTAGCTGAAACTTACTCTCTGTGTTTTCTGCACAGTGAAATTTCATTTTGATATACAGGTACATTGAATGAAATGGAATAGAGAAAAGAAGATAAGATACCACAGAAACAAGAGGAGTAATATTTACTCCATCAATAAGGACTTTATGGCCTCTTCACTACAGTCATTGATGCTTAGAGGAATAATTATTTGTAATACCACTGTTAACATCTCTAGTGCTAGAGATAGTTTAGTTGAGGATATACTAGTTTTGATCATTATTTTTCATCTATTAAGTTCAAAATAAATGTTGCTTGTGATGTATTTTATAAATAGCTGAAAAAATGTTCATAGTTCAAATAGAGACCTTCTTCAACACAACTTGGACCTTCACCCTTTCTTGCTGAGGATCAGTGCGATGATCGGATTGGAGCCTGCCAATCACTGAAACAGCTATGTCCTCTCCATTTCCCCATTGACTTTAGATTAGAAGGTAGACGTCTCTGGGAATGGCCCTATGATAACCCACCTGGAGGCCCTAACCTCCACAGGATCACCTGCTAATTCCATCACCAGAGACAGAAAATGTGAACAGTGGGCTGTACACATTTCTAACGACCTGCCTGATGGGATTATCTAGGTGTGGACAGGAAATTCAAATGTGATAAATGAGTTAACTAGTTTAGAAGGGAACTTTAAATATGTTTAAGTCTTTGATGTAATTAGCAGCTCACACTATGATGGTTAAGGGCAGTTAATTTAATCATTTGTGTGGGTTGAACAAAAGCTGTATTGTTCTGTTTGACTATAAATATTATGTTAAAAATAAACTGAACAGTACCCTCTTGGGACAAAATAAACATACCTGAACTGTATCTTTGGGGATCTATGGGAAGAAAATGAACTTTATTCTAAGGTCCTGATGGGAAGACTAGGAGCCATATTCAATTCCAAACACGCAACTCTATCGCAGTTGGACGAAAGTCTGCAGGTGTTTTGCAAGCTCTTGTTCATCTCCGATTGCGATGCTATTCAATTGAACAAGGGCGCGAGTATGTGCCAAAGCCTCAAGCTCGTAAATCCCTCCTACGGCCGCAAGCTGTTAGGGGGGCGGCCGAGCCACAATCGTCTGTCACTACCCATTTGCAGTATAACGTAGTGCGACACAGGCCTCTCAGCCAAAATAAATCGGTCTAGACAAAGATTAATAAATCGGTCTAGACAGAGGAAGATTATAAATTTGCGTTCCATCCACCCATGCGTTGACTTTGTTGTATTTTCTTTTGAAGGTCCCGGATCTGGTGGGTTTTGAGAATCAGAGAGAGAGTGAGAGAGTTTGGAGAGAAGTATTTTGCGGTTTTGTTCATTTATATTCTATTACATTTGATTTGACACTAAATCCTTGATTACACATATTTACAGATTACACATATTTGCAATACACATCATTTAAACAACACACATAGAGACATATAGAGTTAGGTCACTCCAGACACACACACAGACCCATCCCACACACACACACCCCATCCCCCAACAGTTACTAAATACAAATAATACACACGTTTTTGTTTACATCCTATATATACAGCAACACTTATTTTTATTTATCCTTATTTTCTTTTTGGGTGTATTATGGACGGAGGAGAGAGGAGGGGAGTGGAGTGGAGAGGAGGAGAAGAGGAGAGGAGAGAGAGGTGGCCCTGCGGAGTAGTGGTGGAGAGGACAAGGAGGTGAGGAGTGATGGAAGTGGAGGCGCAGGAGAATGGGTGTATAGAGGTGGGTGGTGGCATGGTGGCCCTAGCACCAGGCACATGTAGGAGAGGGACAGAGGGGCCTGGTCCCAGGGAGGGTGGTAGTTCGGGGAAGGGACAGGCCTCAGGGACAGGTAAGGGAGGCCAGGGTCCCTGTCCACAGTCTGGAGGGCAAAAGGCTAAGGGCATGCCCAGGACCCACAATTATGTTGCCCCCCCCCCCCCCCCACCAGCAGGGAAATGGCAGCCAGCCATGGGGGATGTGGGCCCTGTGGCTAGGCAGAGGAGGACATAGGGTCTGCATATATGTTTGTGTCTTCTCAACAACATTCTTCAGTGACAATCTATTGGTCACAATGTTAACCTAATCTAGCCTGGCTGCAGAGTCTTGGATCTTGGCCTATGTAATGGTGATATTTTATATGTAGATGGCTACCTCCCATCACATGTTCCATGATTTTCTTCTCTGTGGACACGTAGGGTTCTGTTTAACATGTCACAAATTGATGGTCACTGAGGAATGCTGTTGAGAAATATTGCTGCAGTCCCTATAATTTTTAAGGTCTTATTATGTAGGTTTTGTATTTTTTTTTCTTTTTTTTTTTGTTTTAGGTACAATTCAGGTCCATGAAGGCATCTTCTGCATCTGCAAGCATTGTGAAGGAAATGTATGAGGTGTAAGGTTATCCCAGTGCCTCTCAGGTAGACATTCCTTTAATGACAGCCCCCCCCCCCCTAACATGTAGTTCCCACAATCTTAAAGCTATCATGTAGCCAGATATCTCAGACATGATAGTTGTTAGCTGAAATGTAGACTAATAACGCTATGGCGGGGGACTTGCAAGGTCCCACAATAGCATGTTAATGAAAGCCAGCAATGATATATGCACTAGTGCAGCAGTTGATCCTGGCCTCAATATCAGTCTGAGAACAGATCCTTGTGCCTGATGTAAATAACAGTGCGGTTTTTATATTTAAATAGCGATTAGCGATTTTAGCGCTCTTGAGAGATCGAAGGCTTCTGGAGGCTGTAAGTTAAGAGTTTACCCATCGCTATTTTTTAAGGGCCGTAACTCCGAAGCTGTTTGGAGCCCGCAAAAAGACGCCAATTGAATAGCAAATTCACTTGCGACCTCACTTAAGGGCTACCGGATCGCCCGAAACCTCAAATGAATATTGCCTTATATTTTGAGAGCTGTAACTCTTCCCTAGGAAGACAAAGGGATCCTCCCTGCTCAACTAGCTGACTCCACTGTTCCAGTGTTCCTGTGTTCCAGCTCCTGTCAGCATCCTCCAGGGGGTTCAGTGCTGCATAACCCCTCACAGATCCAGAACCACAGCCTTATTGGCAGGGCTTCAGAGCATTGTCAGTCCAGTTGGCTAGGACCCATGATCATCCACATCTGCTCCATTGGCTGACCGAATACTGAAAGGTCTGTTTGCCGATATTCCATATGTGGTGAGAAGGTGCTCAATGGTGGTGGTTGGAGGCCTCCAGGAAACCTGGGGCATTGTCTCATGACAATTAGGTTTCCAATAAAAATGGAGACAGTATTGGTTATTATGGGACCATGGCATGAACAGTAGTATGATCAAATAGCTGACTGCAGTTGAATAACTCAATGACACTGATGGGATCCTGAGCATATACACTAATCGTTTGGTTTTACTTCCATTCTCAAGTTTTGAATAATGAGTCATTTAGATGCGCAGTAGCTACTAAATTTGCCACAATGCCACTCATGCCTGAGTTCAAACTCAGACTCAGAGGAAGCCCTAATCTTTCCATTCACACATGAACTGCTCACAATATATATAAGCTGAAGCACAAATGGAGAAAAATCAGCACTTGGTATTCACAACGTGAACTGTATGGAGGCGATGTGCCTTGACTTGTATCGGTTTATTACAAACATGCATTAGTTGTGTATTTTCCAATACATTCCACGTGTCCATGTGTATGTGCAGTGTTTATATATATATATATTAGGGTTTATTCTATGTTATGTATACAGAATACTTTTTGTGGGTGCATCCTCTCAGGTTATGTATGCACATTGCATATGAAGACTGCATGTACATACGATTATTGATCATTTATATAGTCTTTTCACGTGTATAATATCACATATGTTTTTTGTTTATTACATAATGGTATATATGCAATATGTATGTTGTTAAAGGTGGAAAAATACCCTATTAGGGCTAATGTGCACCCCCGGGGGCTTTATTCACTCGCTCTTCCATGCCACAATCTCTCTTTCAGATCACAGGTACCCAGAAGACAAATAATTACAACCACTTAGAGCAGAATTAAAGTGTCTTCTTTATTTTGTCACAAACTCTTTGTTATATAGACCACTAGCGGCTTGCCCGTCAAGAATGACAGGGCAATAAAATTTGAAGCCATGGGAATGCTGGTCGACACACAATGTACAGCTTTTTGTACTCTGAGGACCTTCAGCGCTCATTGAGAGCCTCGCATTACGCGCCTTTGGCGCTCATCACGTGGCTCATCATCAGCCTCTCCTCTCGTGCTCTCCTCTGAGCACCTTCGTCCCTCATCAGAAAGAGATATATATATTTAGTTAACTAATATTGAATGAATTAGTTCTTGAATAAATTAATTGACTTTACCTACTTGTAATTAATATATCCAATAATCAATAGCCTGAAGAACTAACAATCTGTTTGTATTTTCCAGCAGCATACAAAGTTTCAGTGTTGGTGCCCTGATGATAAAGTGTAATGAATGTCCGAACTGTGCATTATAAATAGGCTGCGTGCGCGAGGGCAAACCCGTTGGTTTAGTTGTGTAAAGTGCTATTGTAGATTTGTAATGTTATTAATGTGTTACGTGGCTCGCAAGCATGTTCTGTCCTTTGTAATAGTTTATTTTGTAGCTCGTACGTTCCTGTGTTAAAGTGCTATGCGTTTGGCAGTGTTTTGCGTGGTCTGGGGTCCTGTAACCTCATTTTCATATTTGTTGGTGCCATTTTTATCTTGCTTAGACGATTTTCGAGTGGCGAAACTCGTCCAAACCGACTTAAATTTGCGTTCCACCTCACTCCCAGACGTCCTGGCTGTGTGTGATGTTTTTGTTTTATTTTGTTGTTGTTGTTGCTGTGTTTTTTTTCCCCTCTCATTCCCTGTGTCTCTTTCCCCCCTCTCCCTCTCCTGTGTTTTTCCCCCCTCCCTCCCTCCCTCCCCTGTGTCTCTTCCCCCTCCCTCCCGTGTGTCTCTTCCCCCTTCCCTCCCCTGTGTCTCTTCCCCCTCTCCCTCCCCTGTGTCTCTCCCCCACACTCCTCTGTCTCTTCCCCCTCTCCCTCCCCTGTGTCTCTCCCCCACATTCCTCTGTCTCTTCCCCCTCTCCCTCCCCTGTGTCTCTTCCCCCTCTCCCTCCCCTGTGTCTCTTTCCCCACTCCCTCCCCTCTATCTCTTCCCCCCCTCTCCCTCCCCTGTGTCTCTTCCCTCTCACTCCCCTGTGTCTACTTTCCCCCTCTATCCTTCCCCTGTATTTCTTCCCCCCTCTCCCTCCCTTGTGTCTCTTCCCCCACTCTCCCTGCCCTGTGTCCCCCCTTTTCCCTCCCCTGTCTCTTTCCCCCCTCTCCTGTGCCTCTTAACCCCTCTCCTTTGTCTCTCTCCCCCTCTCCTGTGTCTTTCTCCCACCCTCTCCCCTGTCTCTCTCCTCACCTTCTCTCACCCTCTTGCCGCCCGCCAGGCAATGCGCATGCATGTTTTTTGCCATGTATTGTGCATGCGCAACTCGCAACTTGCGGACGTAATTGCGAGCGTTACACACAAACTCGCAGTTACGACAACTATATATGTGATAGAAATTGTGGAAGGCTGTTCAGTATAACATAAAACTAACTCATTATTAGCATGGGGATGATTCATATATCATTATTAACCATTATATACCAACATATGTGTAGATATATTTTGCGGTACGCTCTTTGCATTTGTATTTTGTGTTATATACATATACAAGTGATTATGCCAAAAACATATATACATAGTTGCATTATAGCTTGGCAGTAGAAAAGATTGATTTAAAAAAAAAAAAATGAATAGCTGCTATTGGGGTAGTATGCTATTTTTTGTTATATTTTCTACAGCCTTTTATGGTTAGACTAAATGACATTGATGAATATTTACATTAATTAGCATTCCCCTTTCATGTTCAAATCAAGTTAAATTTACAATATTTAGGCTCATAAATATGGAACTAATTTATATTTAGCAGCCGTCTGAATCCATAATGCAAATGTCCTACTTAAAAGAGATTATTTATGACATCCATAAAATTATTTTATGTATTTTCTATGATGTTTGTTGCCTATTTTTTTTTGTTATTCTGTGGAGTGCACCGTCGGGATTCCCTGCACAATATCCTCTGTCCTCACTGCCCCTCATAGAATGTCCATGTTTAGGTAACTTTGTGAATGAAAATGTACCTTTAAAATCTATTCACTTACAGCCAAAATGTGTAATGTTTCTTTTAGGTTAAATTTTATTTAGATTCAAAATAGACAGACAGCAAAGAGAGAGAGAGACAGCACAGAGAGAGACAACACACAGAGAGAGAAAGAGACAGCACACAGAGAGAGAGAGGTAATACACAGAAAGAGAGATAACACAGAGAAAGACAGACATCAATGAGAGAGAGAGAGTACAAAGAGAAAGTCAGCACACATACAAAGAGAGAGACAGCACACACACACACACACACACACAGAGATAGCACAGAGATAGAGACAGACAGCAAAGAGAGAGACAACACACAGAGAGAGAGAGACAGCAAACAGAAAGAGATAACACAGAGAAAGACAGACAACACAAAGAGAAACAGCAAAGAGAGACAGACAGGAAAGAGAGAGAGAGCACAGAGAGAGAGAGAGTGCAGAGAGATAGACAGCACAGAGAAAGAGACAGACAGCAAAGAGAGAGAGAACAAAGAGAAAGTCGTCACACATACAGAGAGACAGCACAAACACACACAGACAGCACATAGAGAGACAGACAGCAGAGAGAGAGAGCACAGAGAGACACATGACAGAGAGAGACATCATAGAGAGAGAGACAGCACATAGAGAGACAGACAGCACAGATAGATACATTACAGAGAGAGGGACAGGGCACATAGAGAGACAGAACACACAGAGAGAGAGCGAGAGAGACAGCACAGAGATAGGCAAGACACAGGGAGTGAGTGAGATAGAGAGAGAGACAGCAAAGAGTGAGACAGAACCAGCCACACAACACAACAAGGGCCAGCCATACTCCATGCACCCCAGCAAGTGGCATAACGGCATATTACAATCCTCAGAGAGAGACACACACATGGCACAGAGAGAGAGGATGCATACTCGCCATATAACAGAGAAAGAGAGACAGCACTGAGAGAGACAGTAGTAGTAAATGCATTTAAAATGCACTTTCAGATGTTTGCCACGTACATTCTCTAGCCAATATCAGTCTTACCAAAATGCTACCCCTCTCGTATTGATCATAATAAAAAATTTGCATAATTACTAAATATTCTACAACCACATGATGATACATTATAATCTTAAAAATGAATTATGCAATATGTGCAAATAATGAAAGAACAATATGTACAATAATAAATAGTTGCTCAAAACAATAAACAATTTATGAAAAAATACCCTTTTGTCAAATCCACATCAATATAATTTTTTTAAATGCATAGTGCTTACTGATATATCTCTAACAAAATAATTAGTACAGGATAACTCCTTGAAAGTAAATATATTTATAGGAGCAGTTAAAATCTACTTTATTAAGTCAGCTGAAGGGAGCCCCATGGGTCACAGATTAGATACCTCATAAGAAAGGGAGTGTGAATTCAGATAAGATCTTTATTCAGTTCTTTATTCACATATGAATAAAGATCACATATGTGATGTAATTATTCATATTATATGTGATGTAATGAATGGTGTCGACCAATGTCATAGATGTTGTCATTAATGATATCATCACAAAAAACCTTTTCAGGGGGAGAGATGTTAAAGGTTGCGTGCTACCTTAACTTCACAATTTTCTGCTTGTTTGCCCCATCCTGCGTGGCAACTTTAACTATACCTTACGATCTGATTTGTTTCCTTGATATAAGACAGCAGCAGAAGATCAGAAAACACACCATTACTATCTGTCTCAGATAAAGTGTAATCTTTATTCTTGTGTCATCTTTCATACTGTTTTGCAGAATAAAGTAACAATAAAACACTTGCATGAGTTATTTGCACAACTTGGGGATTCTTATATTTCCCCCTTCAGTGCTTTGGCAAATCAGAAGCACTGCTGGTAGGCACTGATCTAATTGGTCTATTGGGCCAGCACTTGAGCAATCAGCACAGGCAGCCGTGACTGCTGATTGGTGTGGAATCCAATTATAAACCTTCAGGAAACGGAGTTATAAAGTTATTTCAGGGGCTGGGGCTCAATCAAGTGTACTCTTCACAGTACCTGGGGACATGATCAGCTTATCTAGTTGACATTGTTAGCACAAACACAATAGCTGTCTGGATGCTACAGGAGGTCTCATTTAACTCGGACCAGATGTCGCCACTAGTCTGCAGGCCTATGGAGAGGATTAATGTTCCTGAATAGCTTTGATTAGGAGAAGACCACCCTTCCCCTTTATTATATGTTCAGGGGAATTTCCTGGATCTATGAAGCTGGAGATCGCTAAACTTTTCAACCTGAACTTATGCTAGACACAAGTCAAAGAACACATGCAAGTTTGCGATTAACTGTAGACAATGTATTCAAGGGTATTAGTCACCATACTTAGCTCAATCAGGCCATCAGATACAATACTTGGCACCACTTAAACTTTGTCAATTGAAACACTTTGTTTCAATTGATATCTTCTACACCTGGAGCCCTATCAAATTCCAAGCCCACAGTTGCCGTCGTAAAGCCTGTAAGTCTGCGTACTTGAAATTTGAAGGAGTTACAGAGGGATTAAATGAGAAAAGGCCGCAACGACATGGCCAGAACCCAAATCTTTAAGCCATGCTTCAGCATGTAGCATTTCCGAGCATGAACATGATAAATTATTCCAACCCGTATTTACGGGTTTAGACAGAGCCAATAGTAAAAGTCATCATTACGTCACTAAAACATGAGGTTAAATTTCACTTGTGGTTTGCGATCGGCCCGCATTCCAGAAATAATGCAATGTAAAAAAATGTATATATTCTCGTCCATGCAAGTTCTATTATTTGTATTAACACATTGATTGCCAGGATCAACATACCACAGAAATTAAACATGAAAAAAATATTTTTTATTGCAGGTTTGCAAGCTTGAGAATGTTTTGCTATAAATTTTAATACCTTTCATCGCTTTCCCTGTAATTTATTATGTTTATATTTGCTTTTACAGTGCAACGGAAAGGAGTTTAACCCCCTTGCGGGTCCTCCCCAGTACCTGTAGGATTTTTGGCTACATTTGCCATTTATGGGTGTGAAAAGAATTGTGGCCTTGAGGACTTTAATTTAATTTAATAGCAATTTGCGATTGTAACATTTAAGGGATTGAAACATCAAAGGTTTAGCTGGGTCGGAGCTGGGTCAGAGTTCAGATTTTGACAGCACGTAGGGATTTTCCGCCTTTAACCAATCGATAAAAGAGGCCAATTTAATAGCCGTAACTTTTGCAGGGTCCTATACGGGGTTCTGGAACTACAAAACGGCTAATTTAATAGGGCCCTTGGTTAACTGTTTTTGATGTCTCAATTAAAACCTCTTAAGTCAAAGTAGATTCAGTCCAGAACTGGCCAGAACGTTTGATAAAAATTCAGGTGAAGACTCTTTTTGGGCATGATGGGGTATTACCAAATGCTCATTTCCAATTTTTCCACAAGAAGAATTAATATTGCAAGTGTTGACTTTTGTGCTGTTTTATCACAGATGGTGGGAAATGACGAGCATCCTATCATGTAGGGAATGAATGCCTGGCCATAAAATGGGCAAAAGAAAACCTCAGATATTGCCTACTGGTAAGAAAATTCAGACCATTCTCCTCTGAAGTGGATGCAGCAGAAAAGCAGAATTACAAGAAGGGTCCGGTTCTTACAACCTTTAAACTTTGCACAGAGCAGAAGATCAACATGGCAATGCAGATGTATTGCCTCATAAACACTTCCTCAAGGCCATGGCCAGATTACCCATTAGGCCAAGTAGGCAGCCGCCTAATGGCGCTTCCTTGCTAGGGGTGCCACTTTTAAAAAAAATAAATGGTTCCTGGCTTAAAAAAATGAAATGCTGCAGTTCATAGACTGGCTACTAGGAGTAACAACCTAAAACAACAAGGAACTTACAGGAAAATGAACTTACATGCACAAAAAATGCAAAAATGGGTCAGTGCATACCTTGTGTACTTACTCGCAGGGGCTCCTCCATTCACTGCCTAGGGGCTTCAAAGAGGTGGATCCTGCCCTGCTCAATGCATGGCTCACTCAAACCTATAGTGCTGAGCTGGGAAGGGGGATGTGTGACAGAGTTATCCAAGGGACTTATGCGCACCAAATACTCTGCGAAAAATCCCTTCCCCTAGTACAAATGCAGGGGTTAACTTGCCTACTCAGTTAATTTGCTGCACCTGGGCAGCCGCAATTTGAGATTGCTCTTGAAATATGAGAGAGACTGCTGATAGACTGAAGTGTTTGCAGTTGTGCCAGTGAGACAGTTCATTAGTGAGGAAACTGGCATTTGGTTGTGGTAGTGCTTCAGTGGAAGGTAGGCCTGTTAATTTTGTTTATTTTGCTTTGTATCACAGGATACATTTTAGTAAAACTTGGAAAAGTATGTACAACCACTTCTGCCTTGGCCCATGAGGCCCAGGCCTAGGAGAGCACATTTTTAGGGTACATCAGGCTGATGATACATTGCAGTACACTGCAATCTCTTTGTATATGTACCGAATTGTCTATATGCAGTGATAGAAAGGAGGATATACAAGTGGGGTGTGAGGGGCTCAAAATAACAATGAATTGCATAAACTCTAAACCCAACACACACACATATATATATATATATATATATATATATATTGTGACAAGGATGGTCCTATAACTCGGTGGTTTCTTGAAAAAGGGTCTGATACTGGCTTGAAATGCAAAAAATTGGTTTATTTGCAAATGCAAGTAACAACTGAGCAGTAACTCTGCTTAAAATTAATGAAAAAAAACATCTACTTAAACGAGCTGACTATAACTCAGGAACACCCTGACTACTCCTGTGCAGCTTATCTGCGACAGGGAAAAAAGTCAGTGTCTTATGTAGGTAGTAGTGCCCCCTTGTGGCCTAGATACACATAATCTCTTCTTACTACTACTGCCACCTTGTGGTCAGGATACACATAGTCTCTTCTTACTTATTCTGCCACCTTGTGGTCAGGATACACATATTCTCTTCTTACTTCTACTGCCACCTTGTGGTCAGGACACACATAATCTCTTCTTACTTATTCCGCCACCTTGTGGTCAGGATACACATACTCTCTTCTTACTTCTACTGCCACCTTGTGGTCAGGATACACATAATCTCTTCTTAGTTATTCTGCCACCTTGTGGTCAGGATACAAATAATCTCTTCTTACTTTGACTGCCACCTTGTGGTCAGGAGACACATAATATCTTCTTACTTCTACTGCCACATTGTGGTCAGGATACACATAACCTCTAGTACAGCTGGAAGTCTCTTCCACGGTACTCTTTGCACCTTCGCGGATGAAGCATAGGGCCCGCCCGTCTCTCCCATATGCTTCACCCCAGGGACCCTTAAATTTCACGACTCTACTTGCATTAACTTCATTCGACAAAACTCAGCCTCTTCCCTGGGGCATAATAAGTCTTGGTACCTTCCTTCTGAGGCCGCTGTCAGCTTCACACCCGCTAAACCTTTAAGGCAAAACTGCCTGGGGATTCTCACTAATCCCTTCACACTTCTCTCTTCAAACTCAGCCTCTTCCCTGGGGCATAATACGTCTTGGTACCTTCCTTCTGAGGTCTCTGTCAGCTTCACACACGCTAGGCCTTTAAGGCTACTCTGCCTGGGGATTCTCACCAATCCCTTCACACTTACTTGGCTTCCTGAGGCTGTATTCACTCTTCCAGCTCTAAGCGTCCTGCGCCTGCAAACAGCCCACACTTCCTGCTGTTGTCTCAGTACTCGCAGCCACAGTAAATCAGGTGAACACTTACAGGCTTGCTTCCAAAGCTCTCACTGTAACTCCACACAGGATCCTCTGTCAGCTCCACTCTCTGACTTGCTCTGGCAGCACACAGCCTGCCCAGAGCCTAGCCAGCCACACCACCTTCCATGTCTGCTTTCCAGGCTTTTAAAGGGAAGTTGCACCAATTAGGAGTTCTTCAGAAGTTTTAACTCCGTAACTCCTGTCAAGAACTCCATACTCCACTTGCTTGTCATCTCATCTAAGGGGCTAACTGTCACAATATGTATATATATATATATATATATATATATATATATATATATATATATATATATATATATATATACTAAAAGGGGATAGGTGTTGTTCTATGGTTTCTACTGGTTACTTCCTTTAGGAATTCATCAGGGACAATGTTTTGTGTGGTGTGTGTGGACTAGGATATATATATACCTTCTCAAACCATTGTAATTGCAAAAAAAGGCATTTGTTTGCAAAGTATGTAATAAACTAACAATATTAGCAGCTGTGTAAACCATATACCTAAAACAATTTTAGAGAATAACTGAATTTTTGAAAACTCTGTTCATGAGTGCAGGGATCCATTTTTTGTTTAATTACTTCCTGAGAGCTAGATCATGATGGAGCATTTTTGTTATCTACCAGTGGAGGGAGACTTGTGGGAGGAGGGAACAGGGATAGGTCAATAGTCTTTGTTATATAACAGGATAATATTGAAATTGATACCACAGCAAGGGGGGGCACCCAGGACCTCTGCAAATGAAGTTACACCTCAGTTTAAGCCCAAATTCACGAGTTTACACACACGAAAATCCCCTAAGTGAGAGAAAAAATAGCGGGCGAAAAAAACGAAACAGAGGCTACACTACCCTAAAACACCACCAAGCACACTTTTACTAAGGAAGGAAAATCATACACACCAGCGTAACACATACACATTTGCACCATTTCACAACACTAACTTACGCAATGCGGAAGTACACAGCTACACTAACAGCTTTACCTCGCGCACGCAGCACATTTACACTATACACTGCACACATTGCTGACACTTACACCTGACCTCCAGAACCATGCAAACCTACATTGTATGCTGCAGGAACATAGAAACAGATTTTCAGCTTTTCAGCACATTGCTTCCTGTATATATTACTTAGGAATAGGTAAAGTATATTAATTTATTAATGTATTCATTATTTCATTGCCATACAAGAATACATATACACAAAAAAGCCCCTGTAATAACAAAAAAAAAAAAAAACAATAGCTGCTCATTGCGAGGCATGTGATTAGCGACGAAGGCGCTCAGCGCAAGCCTCGCAATGAGCGCCGAAGGTCCTCACGGTAAAAAATAGATAAAACAACATTCCCTGCCTTACGATTTCATGCCCGTCATTTTTTGATGGGCAATTCGCTTGTTTTTTTATAATTAACAACTAGCTTTATAACTTGTTCCATGCTTAATTACATTCTTAGTGAGACTCACGATTTTCAAGCATATATCTATACTAGCGTCTTGCCCGTCAAACAATGACGGCAATAAGATTGTAAGGCAGGTAATGTTGTTTGCGTGCAAAATTAATTTTGTTGGTGTTTTAAGATCCTTCAGCACTCATTGTGAGCCTCGAGGCTGAGCGCCTTCGGCGCTCATCGGGAGGCTCTTAGTTGTTTCTGTGCTATGAGCAGCGTTGGTGTTTTTTTGTTATGGCAATGAATAATTCATAAAATAAAAAATTAATATACTTTACCTATTGTGAAGAAATATATGCAGGAAGCATTGTGTTGAAGAGCTGGCAATCTGTTTTCATGTTGCTGCAGCATCAGTGCTGTGGAGCTGCTGTGTAAGTCTGATGAATGTGTGCAGTGTGTAGTGTAATAGTGTGCGTGAGCGAGGCAAATCCGTTAGGGTAGCTGTGTACTTCCGGATTGCATAAGTTATTGTTCTAGAATGGCGCCTAATGTGTGGTATGCGGCTGTGGCTGATTTTGCGTCCTTGTTTTTGGATGTTGTCCGACTTTTTCGGAAAATCCGTAGGTGTTTGGTGGTGTTTTGCGTGGTTAGGGTCCTTTAGCCTCGTTTTCGTTTTGTTCAGCGGCCATTTTTTCTCTAGCTTAGGTGACTTTCGGGTGTCTAAACTCCAAAATTTGGAGTTAAATTGAGGTGTAACTTCAGTTTTCGAGGTCCTGGGTGCCCCCCCCCCCCCCCCCCTTGCTGTAGGTAAGCTTTTTTATGTATTTGTTGTGTGTATCTATTGTGTTTTTCATGTTTTCATGTGCGCGGGTTTCGGACGTTTTTTGCAAGGTCGTAATGGGTCGTAACGTGTCTTGTATTTTAGTTTCTTAACTACGTAAACTACGCTATGCGAGCCCGCAGCATTACCAACGGCCCGCATGCTCACAACTATATATGTGATATTTAACATATGACATATATTTAATATATAACATATAAACATATATATATTTTTTTTATTTTTTATTTTACTGTTATTTAATATAGGAGCAATAGATGATAAACACATAATGAGCGTCAGCCAAACATAAGAAATTATATAAATAATAAATAGAATAGGAAAATCAAGATAGAAACACAAAACAAAATTTGAGAGCAGGTAAGAACAATAGGTGGACCTAATCCACCCATTCTGTCTTCCTAAAAGTCTGGCTAAATAAATCCTCAGTATAACTTTTTTCAGGCATGCTTAAAGGGACATGGTAGGTTTCCGGATTTCACTAGGAATATAATATACTTATGTATTTATTTACTTTTATGTACTTTATTTTATTAAGAAGCTCTTAAAAGCTCTGGGGGGGTTTTCTGCCTAAAATCATACAATTTGTGATTTCACCGCAAACTAAAAAAAGCCTGATTCAGGGTTGAAACACATGAACTTTTACAGGTTTTCACAAAGTGGTGCCATCCTCAATCACAAAACTGACATTACACGTGATGCCATAATAAGACGCTGTAACTCAAGATGTATTTGGTTGAGAAAAAGACCCTCAGATAGGTTAGCAATTTTAACACATTTTTTTAATCAGATAAATCACCTGTATAAATTGCATTGCATTACATCCCACACCTAATGACAGAGGATTTAAAATGTTAAACTAAGTTATCTTTTTTCGTTTTAGAGGTATTCATTGAATATAATCCTTAGAGACAAATACAAGACCAAGTACTTTTATTACAAAAATTACAACTGAACTCCAGAGTTAGGTAAAAATATTCTCCTGTCTTAAAATATTATTTGGTTTGGCTCACTGAAGCCAGTACCTCCTATTTTTATGAAGAACAAATATTAAGCAAGAAATCTTTAAAATACTAAATGTGTGAATAGCGCCACCTACTGGTCAATTTATAAATCAATGTTTTAGTTTAGTACTTTTTCAATTAATGAAGTATTTGTGTTTTTAATGTCGTTTTACTATTTTATTATTATTATTATTATTTTCAAATTTCTGTATTGTATACAAAATGTATATTTAGTTGATCAACTAACAAAAATACTTTCAAATTTACAAAAGTTTTAAATCACTTGAAACCAATCCTTTGGTGTTCCAAACCTGGCAATTCTGATAAAACATACTCTTTTTGTACAATATCAGTGAAGGAATAATATATTCTAAATCACAAAAAAACATGGATAATCATATTGTCAGCTAATGCATTTGGATCTGCATTTGATTTGTAAGAAATTGTACTGACATCTCATTTGTATATATATATATATATATATATATATATATATATATATATATTTATATATATACACATATGCATTATATATATGTGTTTAATCCAACCTTGGCTTTGCATAAAAGATGTGTAATGCCGCTGGCCCAAGCTTAAAGGAAGCTATGTTTGAAATGGGCTATGGATAGAAGAGCGAGGCATTTGTGGGTACATTTGCATGTTCCAGCTTAGCTTCCCAGAATGCAGTGTAATAACTGTTTTTCTTGGAATTCTGAGCTGGAAGCAGGTTTTTTTTAACTTGTTTCAGACATTCGAATGTGAGCACAGATGCACTATTTATTTACTATATATATATAACAGGATAGGTCCCTTGTCACATAATACGTACCTGTAGTTCTAAATTCATCATGCCAAACTCAAGAGAAAGCAAGTTTGGTATGAAGTGTATATATATATATATATATATATATATATATATATATATATATACACACATATATTCACAATCAATCGCAAAATCTTGTCATTTTCACCTAAGAACATCTCTAAAATATGTCAAACTACTGCAACTCTCTCCTTGCTGGCCTCCCCTTCACCTTCACCCATCGCTCATTGTCTGCAGGTCATCTCTGTCAGTAACTCCACTGGCTTTCCATAGCCTTGTGAATAAAATGTAAAATCATAACCTTAACATATATAGCCCTCAACTACAGTGCACCCCCATATATCTCTGCTCTTGTCTCAAAATACTCCCCAACCCATCTATTTGCTCTGCTAATAACAGTCTTCTTCCTCCTCTCTTGTCACCTCCTCTCACTCCCGCCTTCAGGACTTCTTGTGCTGCTTCTATTCTTTGGAACTCCTTGCCTCACTCCACCAGATTATGCTGCCTAAAAACCTCACTAAAAATGAATCTGTTTAAATATATTTATCACCACCAGTCTTAATATACACAACACATCTATCACCTCCTGTATCACACCCAAATCCTTTACATTTTGTAATTTTTAGACTATGCTTTTTTAAAGACATGCAAACAGTTATATTATACTAACGAATTGCCCGTCAAAAAATGACAGCAATGAAATTGTAAGTGAGCTAATGCTGTTTGGTGTATAATAAAATAAATAATAGATTAATAAATTAATATACTTTACCTATTTTGAAGTAATATATGGAGGAAGCATTCTGTTGAAGAGCTGGCAATCTGTGTTGATGTTGCTGCAGCATCAGTGCTGTGGAGCTGCTGTGTAAGTGTGATGAATGTGTGTAATGAGTGTAATAGTGTGCGTGCGAGAGGCAAATCCATTAGTGTAGCTGTGTACTTCCACATTTTATAAGCTATTGTTCTAAAATGGCGGCTAATGTGTGGTATGCAGCTGTAGCTGATTTAGCGTCCTTCGTTTTCTATGTCGTCCGACTTTTTCTGAATATCCATAGCTGCTTGGTGGTGTTTTGCGTGTTGATGGTGGTGTTTTGCGTGTTTAGGGTCCTTTAGTCTTGTTTTCGTTTTGTTCGGCGGCCATTTTTTCTCTCGCTTAGGTGATTTTCGGGTGTCTAAACTCCGAAATTTGTACTTAAATCGAGGTGTAACTTGACTTGCAGAGGTCCTCTGTGCCCCCCCTTGCTGTGAGTAACCTTTTTATGTGTTTGTTGTTTGTATTTATTGTGTTTGTAATGTATTTGGGGTCGCGCAAGTTGCGTCCTTGTTTTTTAATCTCGTAGGTGTTTTTCGGCAAAGACGTAGGTGTTTGGTGGTGTTTTGCGTGTTTAGAGTGCTGTAGCCTCGTTTTCGTTTTTTCTCTCGCTTAGAGAATTTTTCAGTGTCTAAACTATTTTATTTTGAGTTAAATTAATGTGTAACTTTAGTTTTCAAGGTCCGGATGCTCCCTCTTGCTGTAGGTAAGCTTTTAATGTATTTGTTGTGTGTTTTTATTGTATTTTTCATGTTTTGATGTGCGTGTGTTGCGGACGATTTTTGCGAGGTCGTAATGGGTCGTAACGTGTCTCGTATTTTCCTTGCGTCCCAATGTAAATTTTGCAAGGTGCGCAGTTGCTGGCAAGCCCGCAAGCGTTATCAACAGCTCGCATGCTCACAACTATATATGTGATATTAAAAGATAAAATATATACTGTATTGTCCACAATTTGAACTTTTTAGACACCCTTTGCTGGAATGTTGTCTCCTCCAATTTCGGCTAACAATAAGAAACAGAAAGAAATAGTTTAGTATTCCTGGAAAATATTGTCAGGTTGACTGAAGAGGGCAAAATATATTAAAGGGTGGATAATAGGGAAAAAATGTTGTGAGAAGATAGGAAATGAAGGAGTGTGAGAGGAATCAAGCCAAGAATGAGGGAGGGATGTGTTGGGAGTAACTAATGACTTAGGGCTCACACGATAGCAAAGAGCAGCAAGTGAGAGATGTTTGGCTTAATCTATCATTAAATGCATCTGTTTCTGTTACTAAATATATTATATTCAATTACTGGAGGTCTAACAGTGCAATGCACTAAAAGTACTGACATAAAACATACCCAACAGAAAAGAAAGAGAAAGAAATCTAACTGTGATTAATTATTTAATTAATCAGTCAATATTCTGAAATTCTATGTTGCATTTGATTTTTGTAATATTTAATCAGAATCAGGAATTCAAGAGAAGAAATTGAAAGCAGAGAGTTCAACCAAAAATATATTGTACAATAACCCTATTTTGTTATAAAAAGTCACAAAAACTCAATGATCTCTAAAGCTTGCATTGAAAAAAGTAGTTTTTACACCTGGGTCAACTTCCTCCCCAAAAGGGAATACTGGGCATCATGTGACATTATTGTGCACGTCAAAAAATGACGGCAATAGAATTGTAAGTCAAGGAATGGTGTTTGGCACAGAAATTAAGTGTTTTGATTGTGTGAGTAGTTTTTGCGCTTATTGTGAGCCTCGTGGTGAGCGCCTTTGGCGCTCATCGTGTGGCTGACAATGAGCGCCTTCGCCGTTTATTGCGATCGTGTATTGTGGTGTTTTTTTAAAGTGTTGTACATCTGTATGTTTTAGAGATAATGAATTACTAAATAAATTAAATGATAAATTAATATACCTTACCTATTTGTAATTAATATATGCAGCAAGCAATGGGCTCAAGAGCTAACAATCTGTTTTCATATTCCTGCAGCATCCAATGTAGATTTGTAGTGTTGTTGAGCTGAGGTGTAAGTGTCAGCAATGTGTGCAGTGTGTAGTGTAGTCGCTGCGTGCTCGAGGGAAAGCCGTTAGTGTAGCTGTGTACTTCTGCATTGCGTAAGTTTGTGTTGTGAAATGGTCCGAATGTGTATGTGTTACGCTGGTGTGTATGATTTTCCGTCCTTAGTAAAAGTGTGCTTGGTGGTGTTTTGCGGCTTTAGGGTCGTGTAGCCTCTTTTTCGTTTTTTTTGGCCTGCCATTTTTTCTCTCGCTTAGGGGATTTTCGTGTGTCTAAACTTTTATAATTGTACTGAAATCGAGGTGTAACCTGTCCTGGGTGTCCCCCCTTGCTGTGGGTAAGGTTTTTTTTTTTTTCAGGGTTTTTTATGTTTTTGGCTGTGCACAGGTTGTCCTTTAAGGTCGTACTTTTGCGAGTCCGTAATGAATACTTTCAAAGTCCCGCGGCTTGTATTTTTTTTTTTGTGTAAGTCCGCAATTTTAATTTTCGAATTCCCGTGGCTCGTATTTTTTTGTGTAAGTCCGTATTTAGTCATTGCATGTTTTGCCCGCATTTGCGGTCTGCAATGAGTCTTCGGCTCATTGCAGCCGAGGTGGGAGCCTCCACCTCCGCAAATGCGGCCCCTCGCTTTGCGAGGATCCGAATTTGCGGTCCAAAAGTCATACGGGGTCGTAGGGATGAGCCCTACGGAGTTCATCTCCACCAGCGCAAGGAGCGCCTTTGGCTCGCAAAAGCGAGGGCCGCAGTTTCCTTGTTGCGTTAACAACTGGTTTTGCCAAGCCTGCCTGCTGACAACTATATATGTGATAGCAGCCTACTAAAGTTAAACAAAACTAGCAGATTTACTTTTTTGTTGTGCAGTGAAACAGGACTGTATTTTCTACCTAAGTTGTATAAGGCCCCTATTTAATTCCAAGCCCATAATTACTGTCATACAAGCCGTATGTCTGCAGGTTAGAAATTTGCAACAGTTACAGAGTTATTTAATTGAACAAGCCCGCAATTACAGGGCTAAAGCCTAAAACCGTAGACCATGAGCCTGTACGTAACAATTCAGGGCATGATCATGTATAATTAAGAAAGCCGCAAGTTACAATTTAGACACAGTAAATGTAGACTGTCATCATGACGTCAGTAAAACATGGAGTTTAAACTACAATGAATTAGTGTTTAGAAGTATGATCTGCAATCGGAATTGCAATACAGAAATGTATAAATCAATAAAAATGAATGAAGAAACTGTGCTAGTCCATGTGGGTGGCCTGATATGTATTAACTCCTGGATTCCTGGGATCAATATAACACGGAAATAAGATGTGATTTTTTTTTTTTTTTTATTGTAGATTTGCTAGCCGGAGACTGTTGTGCAATTCATTCTAATGTCTTTCATTACTTTCAGTATTTTAAAGTACAGTAGTGTTTATATTTGCTTTTACAGTGCTACAAACAGTTGTTTAACCCCCTTGCGAGTCCTCTCTAGTACTCACAAAAAAAGGTAAGTCAGAGGTGCTCATCAGAGAAGAAACCAACCTTAATAGGTTAGTTCTGTAGCCATGATAAGCCACTCTGAGAGCAACCTCTTTTAACTCACAAATCAATAATACAGATAAATAATACAGTTTATTGTAATTATGTTGCAGTGAAATCATCTGCTTTACTTTCAGCAGATCAACTTCCTGAGGTGCCAGGAGAGTTTGAATCAAATTAGAAGTAAGAGCCTAAATGATATACCGAGCAGGATACACCAAGTACAGCTCACCAAAAGGTAAACTCACACCTCCGGCCTGCGTGAAGCACACACATATACATATATGATCTCTATATAGCAGCTAATCCCTCTCAGCAGCCATCTTCACATAACAACCAGTCCCTCACAACATCCACCCTACACAGCACCCACCCTTATTAGCATCCATTCCTACATAGCACCCAGCCCTTGTCAGAAGTCATCCCATATGAGCATCCATTCCCACACAGCACCCAGCTCTCTTAGGACCAACCTCCCAAAACCCACCCCCCTTTGCTGTCATCCAGCTGTTGCTCTTTCTCACCTCTTCCCTGATACACATCCCCAGCATGCTGAACTGCTCCACATTGCCACCTATTGGAGCTTTGGTAGAAATGCTCTACAGAAAATAAATTTAAACAAATTACACAGCTCTGCGACCCAGCCTTGCACCATTGGTAGATCCGCCCTAAATGGAATCACCTCTGCCAGACACTGCTTCTTGGACCTAAAAATGGCCAGCTTGGCTAATGCCAGGAGCAGGTTGACAAGGAGGTCCCTGGCCCTGTTGCCCAGGGACACTGGACACCAAAAAACAAAAAGATGAGGGGAGGACTGCAGGAGGAGGCCCCTCAAGAGTGACAAGAGGCACTGCAGTCTGGGGCAACTAAAATAAATGTGATACACGGTCTCTTCCTTGACACAGAATGGACAAGTGGCTTTGAGAGTGGCGAAGAGACATAGGGAAGGGAGAGGGAGGAAAGAGACAAAGAGGAGGGAGAGGGAGAGGCACAGGGGAGGGAGGGAGGGAAGAGACAAGTAATATTATACCTTCATTTATGACAGGTAAACGACTAGTATAATTATATTCCTCATTATCAAACATATTCTCATCTTCAGTCTTTACATGGGCCATCCAGAAAAAAAGATTTGTATACTCTGTAAAAAAATACCCCTGCTAAAAGTAGCACTTCCTATAAATTTACAGTTGAATGTAAAATGTCCCTGGGTTCCATGGTCGGCCAGTCGTTATGATTCAGTCCTTTCAACGCTGTGGCCTGAGGTCTACGCCAGTCAGGGAACCAAGAGGTCACACCACCCTGAAGCCATGAAGGGTTGGGCCTTGTCAGTATTTGGATGGGAGTCTAACTAGGAATACCAGGAGCTGTATGTTGTGGCCCACTGGAGAAGGAACTAGCAACTCACTCCAGTATCTCTGCCATGAATACCAAGTGGATCAGCACGGTGTGTTAGGGTCCATGAGGTAATGGAGAGTCGGACACAACTGAACGACCCAAACACAAAAAAAACTGTCCCCCCTGCGAGAGGTTTTTAGAAAGGCTTATACCAGTCCTGATTGGCTGAAAGTCATGTTAGTCATATTTCAACTAATTGAACTGTAGGATGTCAAAAAATGCTTGACTCACCTAAATAGGAAAGCTATGCATTTACTGATCAGTGCAGTGTAATCTGTATCCAAGGGAAAGCTATGCAGTGGGTAGAATATACTTGTATGTAAAGAGAGATTTAAAGCTTTAGATTTTTTTTCTGTTTTTTAGTGTACTTAAAATAAAATAGATCATTTAAACGTACAACATTGTGTTGTTTCACACCATGAAGAACACTACCAGTGAGTTCAATGGCCCTTTACATTTTGTCAGCTTATTCCAGGGTGTAATAGCTTAATAAGCACCATATGAATCCGTGTATGACAGACTAGGAGGGTTATCAGTTGCTTTTTCAAAATCATACTTTCTGACAAACAACATACTCACTGACAGCTGCTTCATTCTATAGGGACTCATCAATGTTAATCTGACTATTGCAGCAAGATGCTTGAAACAGTCCTCAAAACAGGTGAATATAATAGTTACGGGAATTCATATACTTTTGTAAAAACAGCAAAGCCACAAAAATAGTTTCCAAGAAAGTAAGAAGTAATTTTAATCTGATGCTTTTAAAGGATATTTACAGGTTAAAAGGCAATAAGTTTAACTTGAAGGGCCCACATGTGAATCCAGATACCTCAAAGGAGTCACACACTGTGTTCTGATAGACTCACAGACAGAGAATAAAATGAGAAAATATTGTAGACTTAAAAGTATGATATTTGCTATGGCAGAAATATGTGTTTTCCGCCCCAGATGATATGGCAAGGACCACCTGTTGCCTGATATTGCATTAAATTAACACAGCTACATTTTTTAATTAAAAAGTATAGGTAATTACAAGCTCTTTATCTATTGAATGCTATTTTATTTAAAATGCATCTTCTCACAGTAAACATACAAACTCTGGTTAAGGAGAGATAATTACCAATAATTACTAATTACACCTGAGTCTATTGTCTTTGGTGTAAGTCAAAGGGCCTCCTTCAATTGCAATTTGGCCAATTGAACAGGGCTCTATGTAAGCACAGAGAATATTTTTTTTACAAAAGACCTTGCTTTTGTATAGAAGTTCACTAACTAAAAATGTCTGTAAAAAAATATTCTCTTTGCTTATATAGAGCCCTATTCAATTGGCCAAATCGCAATTGAATGAGGCCCACATTATACATTTTTTTTTTATACATATATTTTAATTTATATTGGGTGCAATGGTATTAGTATGTTATTGTATTGTGTGATTCCATCTTTGGTTGGGAGATTATAACCGGTTGCACTATATGAGCACCATGACCAGTCTCATGTATGGCAATCCTAATCTATGATTAAGCACCCACCTTTCTGGTTGTACTTGTCATTGTCATAGGGAGAAGTTTCTCTACCACGCCCATGTTAACCAATGTTTACCTCCCAGTTAATGTTTACAGCAGCTGCCCTGTATTTCTGTCTGGATAATAAGGCAGAGAGCTGTGATTCTTCTGTAAGAGATTTAGGTTAGTTTATTGCCCACTATCATTGGCAATATCTGCATTATAACCTATGATGGTTGGCCCCTGTCAAGACTAAGCAACCCACTGCCTAGTTCATTGTGAAGGGCGGTCCAGCTGGTCCCGTATCTTGACACATACGCAAAATAAAAGAATGAGCATGCTCAGTCTTTTTTTACACTGAAGACAATGGACTCCAGGATTAATCAGCAATTTTTATCAACTCAGATTAACAGTTTACTATATTAAATTTTAGGTTCTCAACCAAAATCTTTTTTTGATTAAATATGGTATATTTAATATATCTCACGTTTTACTAGAACCTAGAAATATGCAGATTGAACAGTAAAATAGTAAAATCCTAGAAGAATGTTAAAAGATGAAAACATTTAGCAGAAGTTAAACGTACAAGAATTTCGGGTTGTATATGTATAAAATGAATTAGAACAATACATATTCTGAAATACATCAGTTCATGCACTTTTTATAGACTGATATCACAAGAATCAGAAACAAAGAACATAGCACAACATATAGATCACTACAATAAGAATATAATATGCAAGTGAGACTTACAGACGTGACGTTATACGCAAACACATTTTATAAATATTTAAAACAACATTTGATGTTAAGTGTTGAGCCCATCCATCCTGGGTGTAGACAAGATTCTCTTGGCTGGATGAAATCTTGTAAATCAAGACCACTAGATTAGCCAACAACAGATGTTCAGGGTAGGTCATATGAGTTCATCAGACAAGTTTCATAATGAAGGTGAAATACTTAATACAGTTGGGAACTGGGGCTCAAATGAAAACCCACCACGTTCTGCTCAGTTCAAGTCCTTAGAAACCGTACAACCTAAAATGTTATTATTTTACGACTGTTGTATGTTGCAAAACTCTTGTAACAAATAAGTGTATATATGATGGCAAGGATCTTAAATTGTGGACCACAGACAGATATTAGTTATTATAATGACCTTGAATGTTGCTGTTTTTAATCTGAAATTGCTAATCAGCATTAAAAGGTAATTATATAATACTAATTTATATATTTTTGTAATTAACAACCAGTTACATATTTCCTTATTTATAGGTAAAGTTTTCATTTATATTATAATTGAGATCTTTGTAGGTAGGAGCAATTCTGAAAAAGAAAACATACCAAGTATGAGACTGGTCTGAACACACCGAGCAGCAGGCAGAGGTCCACTGCACGCAAGGTATAGAGAAGGACCAGAGGCAATCAGTCATAATCAGAGGCTCCAAGCTAAAAAAGGTAGGCAGATATAATTCATAGAAGAGTGGGTCCTATCCTGTTATGGTTATGGCACCAGTCTGCCACTGCAGTGCAGCGACCAACCGCTAGATGGCGCTGCCGATATTTCAGTGCCTATATCATAGCGTTAGCCTTATGTAAACTGTTAGGGTTAGGGTGAGGGTTTGTGGTAGTTTATCGGTTAGATTAATAAGGTTAGAACTTTTCTCAAATATTGGCAATGCTGTAAAGTATCGGCAGCACGATCTAGCAGCTCCTTGCTGCAACTGCTGCTGTCACTGGTGCCGTAACCATAATAGGATAGATCCAAGAGTGTTCAACCAGAAGGTCAGAAGCCTGAAACAAGCAAAAGGGGATGTATCCCGTTGTGTATGCGCATGAAATCGCCAGCACTGACAGCTGCAGTTCCAGCAAGTATCCGCTAGGTTTTTAGGGAAGGCCTATAATTATTCCCCCCTCTGACGTGGCACAACTTGACGTCGCTGAATCGATATCGAGGCCATCGCTAGGTCGGGCACAGGCACTCGGCCCTCGAGGGCCTCGGGGGCGCCTCTCATAGCTCAGGACCCTTTCTGTCAGGGACCTTATATGCAATGAGCAGCAGTATTCCGAGAATCGGCAATGCCATCTAGCGGTTGGGCACTGCAGCTGCCAATGTCTTGCGTAAGGGAAGAGGGAAAGGATCGCAGGTTTGGCCCTGGAATCACACATATCTGGATTTGATGATATCCATGCTGAGCACAGGTGAGTCAATCACTCCTTCAGTCATTGACTCACCTGTGCACAGAAAGGATATCTTCAAATCCAGGCTTGTGTGTGGCCCTCAAGGCCTGAACTTGCCCACCCCAACAGTAGACAATACCAAAGGAAGCCAGAACACTGAATGGTCACATGATCAGTACCAGGAAAACAATAACCATCAGGTGGTCCAAGTTAGTACAGAACAAGTAGGACAACTAAGACATCAGTTGTTACTGCCATGTATATGCACACCATTTTTCTGGTAAAAAAACAAGAACAATTACTAGATTGGATTTGGACAACAACTTTAATGAAGTCATTGCAAGCAAGATCTGAGCCAGATAAACAATCCTGGATTGTGCTATTCCCCTAATAAAATGGAGTGTTGTAAGAAGGCACTGTTGAATATATATATATATATATATATATATATATATATATATATATATATTAGCGACTTGCCCGTCAAAAATGACAGGGCAATTAAATTTGAAGCCATGGGAATGCTGTTTGAGACATAATTGAAACCGTTTTGTACTGTCATGTACTTTTAGTCCTCTGAGAGATATCTATTTTTATGTATATGTAATTAAGCAATAGTTAATGATTTATTCACTAAATTAATATAGTTGAATTATTTATAATTGATATATGCAGCGATCAATAGGCGAGGTAAAGCGTACGCGAGGTAAAGCTGTTGGTTTATTGTGTAAAGTGGCATTGTATAGTTGTAATGTTATTAGTGTGGTACGCGTCTCATGAGCATTTTCCGGCATTTGTAATAGAGTATCTTGTAGGTCGTAGTGTGATGTATAAATTGCTATGCGTTTTGCAGTGTTTTGCGCAGTCCAGGGTAGCCTCGTTTTCATTTTTTTCAGCGGACATTTTTTTCCTTGCTTAGGCAATTTTCGAGTGGCGAAAATCATCTAAATCAATTCGCGTTCCAGCTCACAGACGTCCTGGTTGTTGCCCCATGCTGTCTGCGATATTTTTGTCATTTTTTTCCGGTGTATTTAGTGTGTTTTTTTTTTGTTCGGCCGCTAATCTCGTAAATTTCGCGTCTCGTTGTTCTAGGTCCTGAATCTCGTGCTACGGTTTAACGGCTCGCCACGATAAGCACCTTCGGCGCTCATCGGCTAAGTGCTATGGTTTAACGGTACGCACCTCGCAAAGCGTGACGACGTCTCGCAGTTTGACAACTGTTATATGTGATATATATATATATATATATAAATACTGTGAACTCAGTTTTACCATGTGTATAAGTATTATTTGGGTGTAAAAATGGCACAATAATTGTGTATTAATTCAGACATTTATTTTTTTGAAGTTTTGGTCGCTATTTAAAGAAGTGGTAGAACAAGGTATTGGTCCGGTAACGTAATTAAGAAGCAATGAGATCACTTTGTGCTATTTTAATCTTTAAGACTGATAAGTGTTAATCAGTGAACCCATAGATAGATCTTTATCTCTCACAAACTCATCTATGTCCTCTCAGTTACATTACCAGCTGTCCTAAAGCACATGAGATTAGCTAAAACAAATATCCTTTCATTCTCCATGATGTCACATAATCTGTGTCTCTTCTCATGTGTTGCCTGACCTGACCTATCCTTGCTCTATTCAAACACAAAGAGTAACCCTACTACTACAGCTACTTTATCACTAGACCTACAATTACAATCTCTCTACCATTACCATAACTCACCCACCAGATCCCCATTCATGGATAATCCTACATTATCTTTACCATTGTCAAGTGTCTGTATCCATAGCCACACCCTTACAAATACTACTGTTTTACTCTTAACCAAACTTTACTCCTACCTTGTACCTATAATGATTTAAATACTATTTAATCCCTGGTCCTAGCTCAACTTTAAATTATTATCATACTAGGAAATTGCCCAGGAGTAAATTAGTAAGGCTGGCAATGTTGTTTGCCACATAATGCGAGGCTATGGGCCCTCTGAACACTTTTTACATCCTTCGTGCTAGTTTTAGGTCCTTTGGCCTCGCTTTCGTAATTTTGCTTTTTTTCTGCAGCCATTTTTTTCTTGCTTTTCCTTGCTTTTCCTTCGTGAAAAAACGCCAAATATGCCTCAAAATAACGGTTTGGGCGGTAAAGTGGGATTTTTGCGAGCCGCACAGCGCATGTACGGGTTTCAGTCCTAAGTCGTACGGGTCATAAGTCCCTCTTGCGCCCCTGGCGATGAGTCGTATGGGTCGCGAGCCCTTCGGTGCTCATTGCAGCCTAAGTCCCGTGTGGACGATGGCTCGCCTCGCTTTGTGAGGCTAAAGTTGCGGCCCTATGAGCTTACAAAATGTGACCAACATTCGTGCGTTCCCCACCCTGAAAACTATATATGTGATTTTAACATGTATTAAATTCAGTTTATGTACCATTATCACTCTTCTAGAGCCAGAGATCCATTATATCAGATGATTTAAATGTTAAGTGGCATAGCTGTATATGTGGTATGATTAGTCAGAAAGTTGTTGGTTATAGGGAGGATTAAGAAGCAGAACGATGTGTACAATCAAGCCATTTGCAGATATTTTGAATTTATTATTTGATTGACAGTTTTGGAGGTTAATGCATCATCATCAATACTTGACAATAAATAAACCCCACTGTTGTCATTTTTTTATTTGTTATAATGTAAATGTAATCATTTGAAAAATGTGTTTAGAAAGTGAAAAATAACAACCTTTCACTTTTACATGTAATTATTCTTTAAAGCAGGCTTCCATTTACTTCTTACAGCTTCTATCTAAACCATTTGTGTTCTTGTAAAAAATTAAGCTTTCATTAGTCTTAATAAGTGCACCAGCAGCTGTAGCTGCCACATTCCCTTTGTGCAGTCCAGTAACCTTATTCAATTCGGGGCTCGCAACTCGATCACAGAAAGCCAAATGCCTGCGATTGAGTTGCATGCTCCTGTTGCTCTACTTTTGCAATGCTATTCAATCAGCCGGGCCCGCAAGTTAGGCGCCGGTCGCTATAGAAGCACTGAACCACAAGTGGGCTTGAACCACAAGTCACGGCCTTGCGTCCACGATCATGTTCAATGATCTTCAATGAAAACTGGAGGTTGGATTTCAAAGTCCTACGGGCTTGGAGGTTGAAGCCCGTAGGACTTCACATCGAAATAAAGAATTGGAGAATGTTGTGATATTTATTCTAAGACCTAACATCACTCTTGTACAGTATTGCTTTTTTATTTGCTTTTAAAATACTCCGATTTGTCATTAAGCCCTTTGCGAGACCTCCTTGGTACCATTAACTTGTGGTCAGATATTTGCCATTTGCGGGCTTGACGGAGTGGTTAGCGAGGGGGAAGTGGAGCAATTGAATAGCGATTTGTGATTGGAGGGCAGTAACTTGCGATTTAAAAAATCTCTATGAATCGCAGCTCGGAGCCCGTAACTCGATTGGAGCACGCAAAAGGTTGCCAATTGTATAGCAAAATAACTTGCGACATCCACTTGTGAGCCTGGATCTCAAAAAACGGAGCAATTGAATTTAGGATCCATGGCAGCATATTTGCATATAAAGGTAATAAATTAAAGGCTATGTTATATATTTTTCATTCTAAACAGATGTTCCCTATTTTTAAGTGTAGTCCTGTGCTACCTGCTGTGCATTGCCATGATACAGAAGGTAAGCTCTATTGCTAGAGACAGTAGTTTCTAAAATACGTTTCATACCAGAAATTAAATATTTACGAAGTAGACTGTGGGCCTCATTCAATTGAATTTTTTTTTTTTTTACAGAAGTTTGTAGTTAGTGAAGACCTTGCTTTTGGATAGAAGTTCACTAATTAAAAACTTCTGTAAAAAAAAAAATGCTCTGTGCTAATATAGAGCCCTATTCAATTGGCCAAATCGCCATTGAATGAGGCTTTAAATGATGCATTGGAAAAATATATCTGATACCTGGCAGTGTTATAAGAATACACAAAAGCAAACTATTAGATGAAATCACATATTTCTTGGAGCAAAAAAATGGGAATATTTGAGCTACTCTAAGTTTATTCTTTTCTTTAGTATAACGTTATTTTAGTAGTACATCCCTTTTAATTAATCCAAACGTGGCCACTAAATTAAAGTAAGTTCCAAAGCACTGTCATTTAGTATAATGGTAGCTTTCAGAGCTTCTTAAGTAAAGGGTGTGATGCAATTGATTGAACCAGTGCTTGTCAACAGGAGCTTTAGAATTATAATCACTTGGCCTGAACAGCTGGTCCGGATATTGTTGTGAATGTAATTCAAAATGTCCTTAAAATGATTTCTTTATTAACATGATTTTCTTGTACCTCTTGGTGCTAATGACTTCTAGCTTTGTATTCATTCCATCTAAGCCATTAGCCTTCAATCCACTTAACGATGTACTTGTCAGACACTTTGCTTGTGCACCGTGTGTCATACCAATAACTTTCATGTACTCATCATTGGATATATTTAGCTGTGTAGTAAGACTAAATAAAAACCCTACATGGGAATCAAACCCCATCTCACCGCTTGAGGTCATGTGTACAGTATTAGATGAAAGTACAGTACTATAACCATAAGTGGGGACGTATAGCTGATTATTTCAATTACACATATATAGTTTTAATATTAATATCATTATTTACACTCACTGCATTTCTTTATGTAAATTAAGCCCTCTGACTCCTTTCTCCTTGTGTTTTTGTCTGCATCCTTCAGACAGCATTACAACATTCTAACCTTGACATTCAGTATTTATAGTCTATGTTGTGCTATAATTAGCCTGAAGAACTTTTAGGTTCCAGACTTATTTTATGACAATACTGTTAAATTAAAAGACATTTGAATTAATTAATTAAACATATCCTCAAATTGCATTATCAGGATCCGATAAGGAAAAAAGCAGTAAATATATTACGGATGATGGATTCTTTGAACATTAGTAACCTGATGTGGTCATGTTGCATGCCTCGAAAAACAGGTGCTAAATATTTCTCGTATGATGGAAGTCATACGCTAATATGCAACAAGGTAGCAATCAGATCTTGGTTAAGGAATGGCTGACGCTTTGGTGCAATATGTTATATTCTTGGAACCAGTTTACATGTCAATAAAACTGGTGGTCATAGCATAAAAATAATATGATCTTCATATATAGTTCTGCCAATGTTTTCTGTTTAGATTTAGCAAGCATGTCTCCTATAAGTCTTGCAACAGGGGTTTCAAATGGTTTCTTCAATGAGAGCTAGAACTGATAAATGTGACATCATAGGCAAAAAAGCCATATATAAATGTAGAAAATAATAAATGATGAACTGTTTTACAATAAAGAATTAACTCTTTAATAGGACTGCCTACTCATTTCCAAATGAAGAGAGTTGTGATGTCCTTAGCTTTACAATTTTTTTTTTGTGTGCAGAAGACACAAAGAGGAAAAGTCATAAAAACCGAAATAGACCAATTTGAAGTTAGTCAGATCCCCACCTGGTGGTTGGGAGGAAAAATGTCAACCCTTAAAGGAGAAGAAAATGCAAAATAAAACAAAATCTAAAAAGGAATGTGAGAGAGAAAGAACTTAGACGGGGGGATACCAAGCAGAGTACACCATCTACAGCCCACTGGGAAGTAAACTCACACATCCTCCCAAAGGACAAAACCAGGTGGTACACTGCTCGGAGGGCACCAGTACCCTGAACATGGCCTTGTATGGCAGCATAACCCCCATAGCCAAACACTGCTTCCTAGACTTATAAATAGCCAGGTTGGTTAATACCATGAGCAAGTTGCCAAGGAGGTCCCTGGCATTGTTGTCCGGGACACTGGGCTCCCAAAAATAAAAAAGCTGAGGGGAGAAATGCAGCCAGAACTGCAGGACGAGGCCCCTCAAGAGTGACAAGAGTGTGTGAAGACTGGCGCAACTAAAATAAATGTGGTACATGGACTCTCCCTTGCCACAGAATGTATCCAATGCAAACAGCTGGAGTGGGGGCGTTGGTTAGGAAGACTGACATAGAAGTTGAGGAAAATGTTTCTAAAGATTGTACTAAATTGGAGAATATCGACTCTTGGTCACTTTCTTTGATTATGTAGGCAGTACATCACCTGCAGTGAGATTAAAAATATTAGTGTGCTTTTGTGAATTGAATGTGATAACTGTTTTATTAATTGAGAGAAGTGCCTCATAAACCATTTAAGAACTGTAATATTGCTAGTTTACTAAACAAACACTAAAGTCCCATATTGGAGAGCCAAAAGGTTACACATTTTCAATCTTTATTGACTTTGGTAGCACTGCTCACTGAGAAATTCTGTGAGAAAGCAGGTCTTGTGACATGAAGGTGTTCTCAGAATATTCTTTCTTTCTTAACTTTATACAACCCACAAGTGGGTTAAAATTGCCTAAAGTGCAGTTATATGGATAAATAAAACAAAATCAAACACTTAATATTTTGTAAATGTTTCCTAAAACTGGTTCAGAAGCAAATGAGGTTGCTCCACCCCAACCAACTCTTGTTTACAATAAGAATCCCATGGTGAAAATACTCATGGAAATAATGGAGAATTTGGAAGTTTAGGGTGCTCACTGCAATAAACCTTGATTCATTACACTGCAGTTTATTGTGAGTCTACTAAACACAAAAACATGTTTTCTTTATTACACTGACCCCTCTCTTGTTTAAATGAGTTATCAAATGATAAAAAGGCATTATGAGAATCCCTTTAAGTTTTTTTGCTACTTGCCTTTATTTGCCTTTGCTTTATGTATGTAACTTGTTATATCTAAACTACATTGATGAGAGCTTGAATTGTTATTATGTGCAAATGTAATTAAGAAATAAGCATTCTTCCACTACCTGGGGAAGATTTTCAAACTTTGTACTAAACAAAACAAATTATAACCTTATTCTGTAGTTTCATGAAACTGTTCTATAGCAAAGTTTGCATAATAAATGTCCACATTGTGGGATTTATCATAACAAATATAATTACAGGTATCCAGCCAGATTTTAGAAAAAAAATGTTGTATTGCAGCATATGTTTTAAGGAACAGAAAATAAATTGTCCCTTAAGTTATGAAAAATATTCCTTAGCTACAAGTTATTGTGGATATCAGAAGCTTAAAATGTAGAATTTTAAATATTTGGGTTACATAAAAAAATAGAAGATTTGGTATATAAGGATAATTATTAAAACATTGTTGTGCATATAAATACATTTTAAGTGTATAAGGAATAATTAAGTAGGTGTCAAACACATAGTTCTAGTCCAGTGGTCCTGCAAAGCTTGCCAAAACTCCAGGATTCAGTATTGGTCTGCTTGAGTCCAGCTAGATCAATCAGAATCACTCAGAGAGATATAAAGAAGCAGAGTACACCAAGATACAGCGTTGGGTTTATTGCTTTCTTCTATAGACAACCCCTCTCTTGGCAAACTCATCACCCCTTATATGTTTTCAATATGATCTTTATATTGACAATAAACAAATCTTTCTCTCCAGACCCTTACCCTACTAACTGATATCACAACAATTCTTCCACACATCACCTCCTGAATGGTGTCCTTGCATCTAAACATGAACATAACCAAGGCAGAACTAATACATATTCCCCCTACATCCCCATACCCAAAGTTTGTGTTACCCCAGAGAACATAAAAATTACCCAAACCTTTCAAGTTAAATGTCTTGATGTCAAGCTTCACTCAGACCTTGTATTCACCTGCCATAATCACTTAGTAAATCCTTCCATCTTCACCCCCAGACCTTCACCAAAGTTTGTCCCTTCCTCACCTTGACACTATTGAGGCACTAATCCATACCCTCTGTTGCAACTCCATCCTTACACCAAAACCCCAATCTCCACTTCAGTCAATCCTGAAGGTTTCTTTCAGACGTGTGCATCTCATTTAATGCTCGTCATCTTCCGCCTCGCATTGCCAGTCCCTGCACTGACTCCCCATTTCACCAAGAAGAAAGTGCTTGAAGTCAGAGCCAGGACAAATAGAAGTTCAGTAGCAGAAGGTCCTGATGGACCGGATCAGGTAGCTGGAGAAAGGTAGCTCTGGGATGGTGCCAGACAAGCAGGTTGCTTTTGGATGGAGCCAGACAAGCAGGCAGCTCTGGGATGGACTCAACAAAAATGCACAAAGCTAATTGTATCAATATAAAGTTGCCTGTATAGAAACCAGAGAGTGCCAGCAACACTTCATAAAACTAAACGATACAGAAAAAGAACACTTAAACCCTTGATTCCACCCCCAATATATACATAAGCTAGATACATAATTAAAGCTTAACTTTTAATCATAAGCACAATAAAACATATATAAAAAAGGAAATATGATGACTAAAATGCTAAAAATGAAGCTATTAGCTCCACAAGAGTCTAAAGTTCGGGAATAAGTAAAGGTTTATGGAATAATATTCCTGGGTCTAAAGAGAACTTATAGATCTATATGGAACTAGGAGTCACAAATACTGTTGTCTAAGATAAAAAGATAGTGAATAATGAAATAACCACCAATCAAAAAAAATATATAATAAAAATCATCAATATAGAAAAATGAAAAATAAAAACACTAAATATACGCTGGCTAGGACCTCGGTGGGCACCTCCTACCTGGAAGGTCGCCCTAACTGCATACCACAGTTCTAACTACAAAAAGAACCTAGCCAACAACTAAACTATTATACCAAAGAAGAACAATGATCATAATAGATAATAAAAGTGAGAATAATAAACCACTATTCAAAATTAGCCCACAGTAATAAAAAGGTACAGAAATGATCAGAATCTGAATATATAATCAAATGCTATATATCCAATAATAACTTCCACAAAAGTGTATAGTAACTCAGAAATATCCATACACACCCACAACAGTATAATGTTGAAGCAATTGGTATCTATAGACACACAAAAAAAAAGCTCCCAGAATGGAGATAATTTACCAACTCAAGTGGATTTACTTTACAAGTAAAGGCTGATAAATTGAAGAGTGCACTAACTGTGCCCAGGTGAGAAGGAATAAGTTAGTATAAACTGGAGAACAGGCGAACTTGTGAGCTTGCGAACATTTTCGGTATCAGGTGCAGTTCTACTGAAAGTGTAGGAGTTTAAATAGGGGTAGGGACTTCAAAGAAAAGGGAGGGCAGATTTATAGTGCAAAGGAGGAAAACTTTATACAAATATATTATTTTATATTCTTTATTTTTACCACTGAAATTTTGTAGACAATAATAATAATTATGAGTCAGTCCAGTGGCAACCTCACTCAGTGTACATCCTGTCATATGTATGCAATACCAGAACAGATGATCCAGGGTCCATACCTCTGTGAGAGGTGTGAGCATGTTGCCTCTCTGGAAGCTCAAAATGGAGATCTGGAGCGGAGAATTGCAGCACTTAGTGATATTGCTCCACTGGAAAGGGGGTTGGTGCTCACTGAGCACAGTTTAGCTGGGCCTAGCATGGAGGGCGGAGCTGGGGCTAGTGAGGATGTCCAGGGAGGTAGCTGGGTTACAGTTACAAGGGGAAGCAGGGGGGACAGGAGGAGGCAGGCCAGTTCTGAGTTGGCAAACACCAACAGATTTGCCAGATTGAGTGAAACTGTTGGGGATGTCCATTCAGGAATGGCAATGCCAGATAGAGCTGTTCCCTCTAACAGCAAGGTGGACAGCTCTACTGGAGGAGAGGGAGGGCAAAATAGGCAGAGCAACAGACAGGTTTTGGTTGTAGGGGACTCTATTATTAGGAAGGTAGACAGGGTGATTTGTCACCCAGATCCCAGCAATCGAACAGTTTGCTGTCTCCCGGGTGCTCGGGTTCGTCATGTTGTGGATCGGGTAGACAAATTATTGGGAGGGGCTGGAAATGAACCGGCGGTCTTGGTACATATTGGTACCAATGACAAAGTTAGTGGAAGATGGAGTGTTCTAAAGAATGATTTTAGAGAACTAGGTAATAAGTTGAAGGCAAGGAGCTTCAAGGTAGTATTTTCTGAGATACTACCAGTGCCACGTGCTAGCCCAGGGAGGCAGAAGGAGCTTAGGGAGGTTAATGCGTGGCTAAAGATGTGGTGCACTAAGGAGGGGTTTGGGTTTTTAGAGCACTGGGCTGACTTCTCAGTTCGGTACAATCTCTACAGTAGGGATGGATTGCACCTTAATGATGAGGGAGCTTTTGTACTAGGGGATAGGATGGTAGAAAGGCTGGAGGAGTTTTTAAACTAGTAGTTGGGGGGGAGGGACTAGATATAAGTAAAGGGGTAGAAAGTGTAGAGGATATAAGGGATGAATTAGCAACTCATAGGGGAGGAGATGGGGGAGGGGTAGTATAGTCAATTGGGAGGTAGTACTAAGTAATTCAAGTACAGTGGCAGGCACTTCAGAACTACAGACTCATAACATAAGGCGTATGCTTGCTAATGCCAGAAGCTTGCCAGGAAAAATGGGAGAGTTAGAATTATTAGGAATTAATGAAAAATGGGATTTAATAGGCATTACTGAAACATGGTGGGATGAATCTCATGACTGGACTGTTAATCTGGATGGGTATAACCTATTTAGGAAAGACAGAGGCAATGGTAAATGAGGAGGAGGGATTTGTCTGTATTTAAGCCTGAATTTAAGCCTATAGTCAGAGAAGATATTTATTGTGGACCAAGTGATAAAGCTGAATGTTTGTGGGTAGAGTTAAATAGCGGAGCAGCAAATTCCAAAAGAATATTAGTAGGAGTATGCTATAAACCCTCAAATATAGCTGAAAGTGAGGAAATATAATTATTGTTACAGATTGAAAATGCAGCTAAGCATGGTCAAGTTCTAATAATGGGAGATTTTAATTACCCTGAAATAAACTGGATAAATGAGACCAGCAGTTCATCTAAGGGGAGCAGGTTCTTAAGCACACTCAGGGATCATTATCTGGCCCAGGTTGTACAAGAGCCTACTAGAAATGAAGCTATCTTAGATTTACTCATCACAAATAATATTGATATAGTATCAAATGTTGGAATAGGGCAACCTTTGGGAAACAGTGATCACAACACAGTCTCGTTTGAGATTGAATTAAAAAAACAAAATTTTAAGGGGCCAACGAAAACTCTTGATTTTAAAAGGGCAGATTTTAATGGTCTAAGGGCAGCAATACAAAGTATAGACTGGGACAGAGAACTGGCAGGTAAAAATACTGAACATAAATGGACAACATTTAAATCCTTACTAAATATACATACACATCGGCATATACCGTGAAGGAATAAAAGTAAAAGGAGTAAATCGCATCCAACGTGGCTTAACAATGATTTAAAGATCAAGATACGGAGTAAAAAACAGGCATTTAAATTATACAAACAAGAGGAGACAGAGACTGCTTCACACGAATACAAGGAAATCAACAAGGCTTGCAAAAGGGGGATTAGACTAGCTAAAATAGAAAATGAAAAATTAATTGCAAAAGAGAGTAAGACTAACCCTAAAATATTGTTTAAGTATATTAATGGGAAGAAGGCGAGGAAGGAAGCTATAGGAAGATTACAATGTGACACAGGCCGTCTGATAATTAGTGACCAAGAAAAGGCAGATGAGCAAAATAGGTTCTTTTCTTCGGTATACACAAGGGAGGTACCAGTGGTTGCGCTACACTACCTTTGCCAAATAATTGGTTAACACAGGAAGTAATCCAAAAGAGGTTGTAAAAAATAAATGTTAATAAAGCCCCGGGTCCTGATGGAATACATCCAAAGGTACTAAGGGAACTGGGTTCTGTAATAGCCAAACCATTATATTTAATTTTTCAAGATTCACTCAACACAGGGTCTCTACCAGATGACTGGAGAAAAGCTGATGTGATACCTATATTTAAAAATGGAGCAAGACTAAATCCGGGGAATTATAGACCAGTGAGCCTCACTTCTGTAGTGGGGAAGCTTTTAGAGGGGTTAATAAGGGATAATATACAAGAATATGTCTATTTGAACAGGATTATAAGTAGGAGTCAACATGGATTTATGAGGGATAGGTCATGTCAAACAAATCTAATTAGTTTCTATGAGGAGGTTAGTAGGAACCTGGATCAAGGCAACTCAGTGGATGTAGTCTTTTTGGATTTTGCAAAGGCTTTTGATACAGTGTCACATGGGAGACTATTGTGCAAACTAAGAGATACAGGAGTTGCAGTAAATATCTGCTCATGGATTGAGAGCTGGCTAAAAGACAGGAAGCAAAGGGTTGTTATAAATGGAACATACTCCGATTGGACTAATGTGGTAAGTGGGGTCCCTCAGGGTTCAGTATTAGGTCCTCTCCTTTTGAACATATTTATTAATGACTTAGAGGTGGGACTGGAGTGTGGTGTCTCCATTTTCGCTGATGACACGAAGTTGTGCAAGGTAATTAAATCAGATAGTGATGTGCTTTCCCTCCAAAGGGATTTACATAAAATTGAGGAATGGGCATCTAAATGGCAGATGAGATTTAATACAAATAAATGTAAAGTTATGCATCTGGGAAGAAAAAGTAGCCATGCAATTTATAATCTTAATGCAGCAAATCTAGGTGTATCAGATATTGAAAAGGTTTTGTTAGTGCTTGTGGACAACCACCTAGGTAACAGTGCTCAAAGCCAAGCAGCAGCTGCAAAGGAATATAAAATATTAGCATGTATTAAGAAGGGTATAGAAGCCAGGGAAGCAAATATTATTCTACCACTATACAAATCTCTAGTACGCCCTCATTTGGAACATGGAGTACAATTTTGGGCACCACTTCATAAAAATGACATTTTAGAGCTGGAAAAGGTACAGAGGAGGGCAACAAAATTAATAAGGGGAATGAAGGGGCTAAGTTATGAAGAAAGACTAACCAAATTAAACTTATCTTCTCTAGAAAAAAGGCATCTAAGAGGAGATATGATTACCTGATATAAATACATCCAGGGTCAGTATAAAGATTTGTCAAGGGAGCTTTTTGTGCCAAGAGGACATCCCTTGAGGTTAGAAGTAAAAAGATTCCACCTTAAAGAAAGAAAAGGTTTCTTCACAGTAAGGGTGGTTAATCGGTGGAATTCTCTACCAGAGGAGGTGGTGACAGCGGATTCGATAGATAACTTTAAAAGGGGACTGGATTTATTTCTAATTAAAAAGGGAATCCAGGGTTATCGTGGATAATTAGAAAGGCAGTATTGATCCAGGGAGTAGTCCGGTCGCCGTTGTCTGGGATCAGGAGGGATTTGATTTTTTTTATATATATATATATATAATTTTTTATACAACAAATTAATTAATAGTTAATCCGCATATTGCAGATCGGAGGAGATCTTGAAAGGTTGAACTTGATGGACTGAAGGTCTTTTTTCAACCTTAAATACTATGTAACTATGTAACTATGTAACATATTAAGTTCCAAAGTCACATATAATAATAATATAGTGCAATTCAGTCAAGATACAGTAACTATAGGTTTTTCCAAAATTATCTGTGCAATAATGCCCATATTTATAGTATTGACATCAAAGCAACTCACATGTGCTAGACAAAAATATATCAAACCTACCTTATATAGTTATTCATAAAATAAGTATAAATATAGTGGTAAAGGCGAGCCTGATCAAAACCCAAATAGGTAAACACTCTCAAGACATTAAGACTCTACTTACGAACGAATGTTGGTTACACCAACTGAAGAGTCGCGTATGATGCCATCAAACTGCGATGACTCACACGCACGTTAGCCTGACACGTGTTTCGCGCCAACTTACACAGGGACTTTGAAGGTAGGTCATTAGTTTAAGGACACACCATCCTGACATAGTAACAGGCAGTAGCAGGAAGAAAACAAAATACAACCCCACAATGAAGAATAGTTGCATGTATCAAGTTATTCAAAAGATCATATAAAAAGACTTTGTTATGGATGTTAGTAACTCTTCACAGCTTATAAATATCTAATAATAAGATTACAAATACTTTTTTTCAGTGGATATTTTTAATTTTAATATACACTATTGTTTCTGTCATTATATCAAATTCCTTGTTGGTAAATAAAATTCTTATTATATTTTATTGTACAATTTAATTTCAAGGCTTTCTATAAAATCCCTGCAGTATACTAATTTAAATGGTATATTTTTATTTTAAATAAATGAGAAACATACACTGTTTAATTGAATACTGCTGCTAACATTTCTTGAATCCCCATCATAAACAGGGAGGTATGGCAAGGTTTATGATCTGCCAAACATGGCAGACATCCAGTTCATTCAAATGTCTTCCATAGTTTAAAAACACCAGACAAAAAATACAGTTTAAAATTACTTTTTCAAATACTGGGTAAAAAGTTTGTATGCAGTGTAAATACATATTTAAAAATCGTTCTAAATGATATGTCTGTGGGATAGACTTGAAGTCAGAATAACTAAATTATTATCACAGATAATTAGTGTTGAGAACACACAATCACATTTGCTCAGGTGAAAAGCAATAACATTGACCCCTATTCAATTGAGCAATTGCAAGTTACTGGAGCCCGTAAGGGAGCCCGTAAACTAATTTGCTATTCAATTGGCATCTTTTCACTACCCGCAAACGATTTGCATGATAGAAGCTCAAAATCTCTGCGACTGTTAAAATCGTAACTCTGACCATCTAAGCCTTTGATCTTTTAAGCCTGTAAATGTTACAATCGCAAATCACTATTCAATTGCTAAAATTCCTCAAGCCCGCAATTGTTCTCACACCCGTAAATGACAAATATAGAAGAAAATCCTGCGGGTACCAGATTACACCTGTCCATAGCACTGTAAATGCAAACAAACAATCAATACTGTACTGTAAATAACAGGGAAAGCGATGAAAGACATTAGAATTAATTGCACAACAGTCTAAAGCTTACAAATGTGCACTAAAATTATATAATTTTTTTTATGTTTAATTTCCGTGTCATATACATCTCGGAAATCAATGAGTTAATACGCCAAAGGAGCTCAGCGCGAGGCTTGCAATGAGTGCCAAAGGATCTCAGACTACCAAAACACTTACTGTCTGGGGCAAACAGCATTACCTGCCTTACAATTTTATTGCCCCGTCATTTTTGACGGGCAAGTCGCTAGTATATAAATAAATATAATCACAAATGGTTGAGTAGAATTATTTGATAACTGAGCTTGAAAGTTAGGGTTAACCATTCTCTCTCTCTGCTAATAACTGATCACTCCCTCCTGAGAAAGATATGATATTGATGAAGAGCATGCCAGTGTGGATATATTACATACATAGCTCTCAGCAGCGCAGGCTTGCCAAAAAACGTTGGTAACGCTGTGGCCTCTCGAAGCGGGCCTGCTGCAACTGGGGCCATTGCAAGACGACTGCCATGGTTGCGGCCAGGCAAGGAGCTCCAAAGGCGCTCCTTGCGCTGATGGAGATGAGGGCCGAAAGCGCTCATTCCTACGACCCTGCATGACTACGGCAGGGAGCGCCAAAGGCACTCACTGTGTTGGTGGCGATGAGCGCTGTAGGAGCTCATCCCTACGACCACACAAGACTTAAGCATCATACCTACGACCTGCGGGACCACAGATCAACAGGAAACTCAAATACACAATTCACAGTGCGAGACCCGTAGCACTTTGAAAAAATCACCTGCAAATATTACGGCCTGTAACACTTTAAGAAGGAAATATCAAAAAATACAAAAAACACAAAAGATACAAAAAAAAGAAAATACAAAAAACATCACACACAGCCTGGGTAGACAGCCAGGACATCTGGGAGTGAGGTTGCACAAGAATTTAAGTCAAATTTGCAGAGTTTCCCACTTGAAAATCGCCTAAGCGAGAAAAAAAATGGCTGCTGAAAAAAACAAACACGATGCTACACGACCCCTAAGCACGCAAAACTACGCACATACGACTTTTACCCAGGAACGTAACGTATTTATTATTTAATTAATTAATTATTATAAAAAATAAAAAAAAATATATATATATATATATATATAAAAAAAAAAAATACCAGAGGAGAGGCTCGCAATGAGCGTCAAAAGCCAGCGCGCCAAAGGTGCTCACCACGAGGCTCACACTGAATGCACAGGGTGCTCACAGAACCAAAAGTACACCAGGGGAAAGACCCGCAATAAGCGCTGAAGGCGCTCAGCACGGAGCTTGCAATGAGCACTGAAGGAGGTCATAAGACCAAAACTACACCAGGGGAGCGCCGAAGGCGCTCATTGCGAGCCACGCAATGAGTGCCGAAGGCACTCAGCGCGAGACTCGCAATGAGCGCTGAAGGTACTCAGAGGACCAAAAGCCTTACATTGTGTGCCAAACAGCATTACCTGCCTTACAATTTTATTTCCATCATATTTTGATGGGAAAGTCGCTAGTTATTATAATAATAAGACTTTATTATCTGTAACTAATATTATTTATCGAACCAAGCATGCTCTTATCTTTTGTCACCCCACATTGTGAAAGATAAATATTCACTTAAATAACACCAGTAGGATATAGGGGGACTCTTTACATGTAGTTTACTGGTAACTTACTCAACTTCCAAGCCAAATATCTAACACTTCCAAAAGTTGTAATAACATCAGTTGTAAAATAGTATGTTTATATGAGTGCTTTTCATTTCTGTTTCTTTTTAATAAAAACATTTTGAATTTACTAAAGAATTGCTGGTGCTAATATGGCCAGTATAGCTCATCTTAACATGTGGCGCAGCTTCTGAGCTCATCTTGCGATTGATTTTAAGTCCCTTCTCCCCTCCCATGTTATACCTAGCTCATCACGGATAACCATGGGCCCATTCAATTGGCCAAATCACAATTATTTAAACTTGTAAAGCAGCTCGTAAAAGTTACATATTTTCAATTGGCTACATTAAGCTACTCGCATTCCGATTGCGAGTTCCTAGCCCACAAACACTACGGGCCAGCCAAAGCCGCAAAACCAGCCTTAGACCTCCATTGTTTTTAGCACAGCTCAAGATTTACAAGCACTAAATAATTAAAATTACACAAAATCATTATTCTATTAGACCCGGAGCTCTAGCTTACATATTAAGTCTGATACAATGTATCAAGTTTCTGTCAAAAATCTGAATTAATTAGCAATAAATAGGATTCCCAAGGGCTTTTTCCAACACTTATCACAGCTGCAGCAGCAATTTAAAACAAACCAAACTAATGTACCTTAAAAGCACGGGAAGGCATATAAATACTGTAACGGCTACCCCGGTAGTGAGAGGGTACCAGCCGTTGGAGACGTCCTTTTCTTAAGCAAGGTGCTGTGCAGTAATGAAATGCTTATTCCCCTCCACGATATCCCATTGTATAATCCAGGAGTGCTGTAAAATGCGGCAGAGTAACGGTACCATAAATCCCCCCCAAAGAACGAGACAATGCTACGTTTTTTTGAAGGGTCAAGTAGAACTATATTTTAATGACAGGGAATCTCCTTTTATGCAATGTTCCCTCTGAAGGGCTACACCCACATAATTATCACAACAGCCAATTATCTGCATGGTTCAACCGCCACGTCTCCTCCCCTCAGATAACAGGTAACACAATTAAAACAGACACAATTTTAACCACATTCTGGATGTACCCCAAATACAGGGGGTACACCTTTAAGTCCCGCACCATTCAATATCTCTCACCCAGGGGAACAACATATACAAAAATGGCATGAATCAGACCAGGGGTTCAAAAGTTAGTAAAAGTATGTTTTTACACATAACACACAGACATTGCACATATCCCCCACACAATACACATATAGGACAATAGGTGAGTCACACCTCCCTGGCAACTTGGATACAATCAGACATTAATTAGATCATTCTTATCAGAGAATGAAAACACTTTGGAAAATGCAAGGATCCTTTACAACTTTCTTATCTCTTGAATCTCTGTAACAGGATTATCTATTAGCCTAGGTCTGCAAAAGTCTGGCTAATATTCTGAGCCAATATATTCTGTAGAACATCAACCAATATATATATAGTAGGATCATATTTTAACCATAATAATTAAATAAACATAAAACAGGGTAAAACAGTGATGGGTTCCGTTACACACCTCCCCCGTGACCATAAGCCGGCATACACGGTCTGATCCCAACGGATCGGCCTGGGGATGTCCGGACAAAACGATTTGTTGGTCACTTCTACAGTTTGACAACCCATCAGCATTACTGCAATTCACATTTCCTCACATTTCAAGAACAAAACAAACGCACACTTTATACAGCATTCACAGCAATAAACATTTCAAGGAGAGGGAAAATACATTTTACAAACTGGTTTCAGACAATTAAATAATGAAGCAGAAAAGCATCAGCCTTCCAAATGAACTGAAGTCCTTTAGCAAAACCGTCCCAAGTTGCAGAGTACATTCCTCCCCCAGCTCGTGGTCGGGCCCCTATTGTACAGGGCCCACTGTTCTCCCCCTGTACACCCACCCAAAAAAATCCAGGATCCCATCCCAACAGTCCAGGATCCCAGTGTCCAAAAGGTGGGCCACAATCTCTGTCCCATAGAAACCTCTTTCCATATAAAACGTTCCCGCTCATCCCCTCTATTGTCGGCTAATGCTCTGTACTTTTGGAGGGTGAGGTCCTGTCTAGTTTCCCTCACAAGCTCTTCGGGGGTGTCCCACGCTATGGGTCTCTCTGTGGCGGTAGTGCTAAGTGTCTGCTTGTGGCTTACCTGGGTCTCCCGACCTGTTGTAGGAACGTCCTCGGTACGGGTCTGTGAGCGGGTGGTCACGGGACAAGTAGCAGCAGTCGTGGGTAAAAAGGCTGAGGCTAGAGGGCCAATGTCGTTGCCCAGCACAACCTCAGCAGGTAAATTATCCATGATGCCTACTGTGGTCTTTCCCGACCCGACTCCCCAATCCAAGTGTACCCGGGCGGTGGGTAAGCGAAAAACAGCCCCCCCTGCGACACGGACAGCAACAGTACGGGTAGATACATGCTCCGGTTTCACAAGATGTTTCTGCACCAACGTGATGGTAGCGCCAGTGTCCCTTAGGCCTTGTGCTACCTGTCCATTTACACGCACCTCCTGGCGGTGATGCTGGCGGTTGTCTGGGGATGCAGCTTGTATGGGGTTTGCCTCGTACAGGATGCCCAAACACTCCTCAGGGCTCCCTTTGGTTTCCAGGCAGTGAGCAGCAGAGGTACGTGATAAAGGGATCTCTGGGTTATTGGTCGGGCGCCTCCAGTTGTTATTGGCTGATCCCAAGGGGCAACAACGAGCAATGTGCCCCGGGTTGCCGCAGCGATGGCACGTCATTTTGTAAGAATCCTGGGGTTGGTGGTTAGACCCCTGAGGTTGTGGCGGTCCTGGGGGTACTGGGGCCCGAAATTCTGTGCTTGCAGCGGGCATTGAGGTGCGTGGCTCTGCTCTAGAGGTTGGTCGTGTGGACCCTTGGCTCACCTTTCTGGACTCTGCGTATTCGTCCGCTAGCCGTGCTGCCTCGATTAAGTTAGCAGGGCGACGATCTCTCACCCAATCCTGTATGTCTGCCGCCAGATCTTGGAAGAAATGTTCCATCAGGAATAGCTGTAGTACTTCCTCTCCTGTGTTGGCATTGCACCCTCGCACCCAATGTGATGCCACCCTTTGTATATTGCTGGCCCATTCCATGTGGGAGTCTGCAGACTTCTTTTTAGACTCCCTGAAGCGGCGGCGATAAGTTTCTGGGGTGACGGCATATCTGGTGAGCAGTGCAGCCTTCACCCGGCGATACTGCGCAATATCTTCCTCAGTAAGCGCCCGAAAAGCCTCATTTGCTTTTCCTGATAGCTTTCCAGCCAAAATAGTGACCCATTGGTCTGGTGGTACCTGGTGTAGTGAGCACTGCCTCTCGAAGTCAGCCAAATATCCATCAATTTCTTCCTCACTTTCCACAAACGCTTTGAAGGCAGTGAAGGGTATTTTCTTTACTGTAGCAGCGGGTGGGGGAGTATGAACTGTATGTGCCAGGGGTTGTCTAGCTCTTGCCAGTTCAAGTTCGTGCCCCCTCCTATTTTGTATCTCCGTTCTCGCTTCCCGGAACAGCTGATCTATTAGCTCCACGGATGTTGCTGGGTACATGGATAATCTCCGCTGAACCAGGTTTGTAATTTCCTCCTCCTCGCTGGCAGGGGAAGGTTGGTCCACGACCTCCATGGATCGATCCATCTCGTCCAGCTCCAGTAAGTCAGCTATCAGCTCTCTCCGTGGTCGGTTGCTGGCACTCCTTCCTCTGGTTTCCAAGAGATCCTTTAGTGTGGATCTTTTCAGTTTAGCGTACTGGGATTCCATTCAGCACTTGCGTTGGGGATGAAAAGGACCATCCCACCACTGCCATCCAATGTAACGGCTACCCCGGTAGTGAGAGGGTACCAGCCGTTGGAGACGTCCTTTTCTTAAGCAAGGTGCTGTGCAGTAATGAAATGCTTATTCCCCTCCACGATATCCCATTGTATAATCCAGGAGTGCTGTAAAATGCAGCAGAGTAACGGTACCATAAATCCCCCCCAAAAAACGAGACAATGCTACGTTTTTTTGAAGGGTCAAGTAGAACTATATTTTAATGACAGGGAATCTCCTTTTATGCAATGTTCCCTCTGAAGGGCTACACCCACATAATTATCACAACAGCCAATTATCTGCATGGTTCAACCGCCACGTCTCCTCCCCTCAGATAACAGGTAACACAATTAAAACAGACACAATTTTAACCACATTCTGGATGTACCCCAAATACAGGGGGTACACCTTTAAGTCCCGCACCATTCAATATCTCTCACCCAGGGGAACAACATATACAAAAATGGCATGAATCAGACCAGGGGTTCAAAAGTTAGTAAAAGTATGTTTTTACACATAACACACAGACATTGCACATATCCCCCACACAATACACATATAGGACAATAGGTGAGTCACACCTCCCTGGCAACTTGGATACAATCAGACATTAATTAGATCATTCTTATCAGAGAATGAAAACACTTTGGAAAATGCAAGGATCCTTTACAACTTTCTTATCTCTTGAATCTCTGTAACAGGATTATCTATTAGCCTAGGTCTGCAAAAGTCTGGCTAATATTCTGAGCCAATATATTCTGTAGAACATCAACCAATATATATATAGTAGGATCATATTTTAACCATAATAATTAAATAAACATAAAACAGGGTAAAACAGTGATGGGTTCCGTTACAAATACATTATAATTTATTTCACAACAGTCTCAAATCTACAAATAGACAATTAAAAAATGTTTTTTTTTTTATGATTTTTTGTGAAATGGATCCCTGGATTTTAAGGGATTAATACATATCATGGAACCTGCATGGGCTAGAAAAGTTGCTTTAATTAATTTTTTTATTGATTTCTACATTGCTGGACTCCATGTTTTACTTATGTCATGATGACGTCTCATTTACTATTGGCTCTGTCTAGGAAATATTGTGAATGTTTAAGAAGCAAATGACAGGCTTGCTTAAATATTGCCAGATCATATGATCACGCCCCCTGAAAGCCTACTTACGAGTGCATGTTTTCTTGTGGAGCCTGTGAGAGGGCAGTTATGAGTTAGAGACAATTGAATACATGTAAATGTTTAGGAAAAATGTGACCCACAGCCAAAAGCTTGGAGGCAATTGCGAGCTTGCAATTGAATGGGGCCCTGTGACTTTATGGGTTGGGTATATATTATTCCAAAATGTAATTTCCACTTAAGTAACAAGTTAAGCAATTACATGATTGATAAAGCTATTTTAAAAAATGACAAATGTTTCTCTAATGTTATGGCATCACCTTCATATAATTTGTTGTAATTTCACTGGTATATTTATATGAAGCAAATATTTTCTATGATTTATAGAGAGGATGTATAATTTAAACTCTATTATTATAGCCCAAAATATAAAGTGAGACAAAAGAATAAACCTATTGGAGGTTATTCAGATTTATATTTTCTTCTGCGTTAAAAATTATACCACTACCAATGGAAAAATATAACATAAAAGATTAGCACTCACCAAAACTGGAATCTTCTTGACTACTGATGATGATCAGTTGACAAATATAATAACAGTAGAGGTCTATGTGTAGGTGACTAAACTATCTTGCTGGACTGTATATGGTTCCACAAAAAGTAAACTAATCAGTGATAACCAAGTAATTATAAAAGCAATAATTAAAACAAAGAAAAGGAATAAAGTGATAACAATAGCCTTGCATCCCTTACTTGCAGCACTGCATTATGTTAATCATGATGTGACAACCAATGACCCCTATTTTAACACAAACATACTGGACACACACTTGGCCTAAATCTAGATGCTATACACATACATAGCAGGACAAATAATCCTGGCCTTTAACTTTAACTACATATAGAGCATATAGAGCAGTACAGAGATACTACCGGCCTCTTTATATAAATACACGGAGGCGCAAGCTATGGAAGTATAGGCTGTAAGTCTACACCCTCCTGTAGGCCCGCAGCGTCTGCAACTTATGCTGCTATTCAATTGGAGGGGCATTAACTTGCGATGTGTATCATTGAAGTGAATCGGAAGCCGGAGCACGTAACTTGATCAGAGCCCGCAAAAAGACGCCAACTGAATAGCAAAATAACTTGCGGGCTACATTTCCAAAGCCCGGATCTCCCGAAAGCTCAATTGAATGAGACTCATATAGTTCAGAACAGAAACTTCTCGCATCTTTCTATAAACACAATTTTTATATTTAAACAAGGACAAGAAGCTGTTTAAAAGGTTTAATAACATATTTGACCTTACTTTTTAAAACAATCGCTCCCTCCTCACCGCTGGGGCACTACTTATGACTTTGGAACAGGATGTCTCCTATATGTGCTTCATCCTCTGACATGACAGTGGACTAAGTCCACAAAACACACCATGTGGATGAGGAAACTAACACATGTATGCAGTGGAGCCTGATCATCGAATCCGCCAAATCCTATATATATATATATAGACCAAGCTAGATGTGTCTATTGGCCCTCTGGGGTAGAAATACTAGGCTTTAAATGGTATGCAATGGCAATTATCCCCATAGGAAAAATACATTGCAGTATTTTTAGTTGAAATTTTGTACGTGATCTTCCCAATACGCCATAACAAATGACGGTACAAGGCTGCCACAGTGCTTAACAGCCTTATTAAATTGCGATTCGGACAATTGAATAGGGCTCTATATAGGCACACAGCATATTTTTTTTACAGAAGTTTTTAATTAGTGAAGATCTTGCTTTTGGATAGAAGTTGACTAACTAAAGACTTCTGTAATATGCTATGTGCTTAAATAGAGCCCTATTCAATTGGCCGAATCGCAATTTAATAAGGCTGTAAATCTGGAACCTTAGTTCACAGAAGATAAGTGTGTTTCTTCTGATAGGTTGTCTGTTGTGTTTTCTCAATTCATTGTATCTCTCTAGTACAGTGAGGAGTTGGTGATACACATTTGACTTCTTAGGATTACAAGTAGAGACACTTGTGAACCCATGTTTGGGAAGCACTAAGTGTAGGTGCTTGTGTAAACCCCCTCACCAATGTGTGGTGAATATTAATAGATATACATAGTATTCTGGGTGATCCCCCATAAGACCTCATTGGTCCTCTCTGGTGTAATCAGCCAATCTCCTGTTGCACTGTTTCACCTACAGGTGGAGGAATGTGGCTTCCATAGGATAGCTACTTTTAATCCAAGTTTTATTCAACGTTATTTGCCTAATATTAATAACGATTATCATCTTTATAGTGTTTCATAGTATGGGGACTAGAAGTGTCTTTCATTAATTCTACTGTATTGTTAAGTTTTTGAGTATATATGTGTGATTCTTTTCAAAATATAAACCATAAACTGTAGTGCAACTATAAAGATGATAAAGAGCAATATGTACAGTTTCATTTTATTTTTTTTTTGTCACATGTGGCATTCACAGGTGTAGTTTAGACATAACAGGGATTGTACTGTGTGATTTTTTTATCACACCTTTGTTTTAATAAATGTATTTATTATACTACTGAAATAAAGTATTCAAATTACATTTAAATTCATGTTTTTCACTTATGTGAGGTAAGGAATCAATTGCTTCAATCTGATACATGTTCTCTTGCACATGTATTACAATTTACAAATGTGTATAACATCATATGCCCTTCTCACTACCTTGTCATGGTGAAACGGATTGTGTACTTCAATGAAGCTGTGAGTTTTACCATGTAGTGTCACCCATAATGGGCAGGTCATAGCAGAGAGGTCAGACACATTGTGGTCCACCGAAAAAGGACCTGACAACCACCTCTGTATCTGTGCCAGGAAAACCTTATGGATTAGCATACCAAGACACAAGATGTGGCTGGCGTGCTGCGGTCTATAGGGTCACAGGAAGTCGGAAATGACTGAGTGACTGAACACACCTATAACATCATACACTGTATAACCTACATACACAGATACATGTAACTTCATAAACAGACATAATGCATAAGATTACATGTATTATATTTGAATATATATTGTAATTTCATATTTTACATTAGTGTACTATATACTATATAAACACACAAGACACACACACTAATTAATACAGATATAAGTTATAACAATTGCTACATTTATATATGTATATAAATATGTTATTATTTTTATATATTATACATTTTATTACTTTTACATATTATAAACAACATATTTCATTATTTTATTACTTACAATTTTAAGCAATACTGTAGCATAGACATTAGCAGCATTGGCACTGGCCTCTCTTCACTCTCAGCACTCACTGCATATAGTCACAACTTACACTCACACTGCACATGGTCACACTCATACTATGCTCGTACTGCACACCTTCACACATCTTCATTTCACTGGCTGTCTGATCAGTTCCGGAGATAGTTTTTAGCATCCTTTAAGGTATGAGGAGGACCAGCTACCAAATAGTTAGAACAAAGTTCTCTGGGGGTAGAGTGAACCAGGTGACTTTTGAAGATTCTTGGAAAGGTGAATGGGTCTTATAAAGATCTCTGGGAGTGGTGGCCATTTAAAGAGCGCTTTAGGAAGGTGAGGGAAAGGAGTATTTTGAAGATCTCTGTGAGTGAGATTTTTGAATATTTCTGAGGGGGTAAGTGAGGAAACTGGGGGTGTCTTGGGGCGTGAGCAGGGCTGGATCTTCCTTTTTGGAGCCTAGGCAGTGAAGTAGAGGAGCCTGTGCGAGCGCGTACATAAGGTATGCACGGACCAATTTTTGCCTTTTCTGTATGTGTAAATTCCTTTTCCTGTTGTAACTCTCTTGTCTAGGTGGTTACTCCCTAGTATACAGTTTATGAACTGCAGGATTTAGATTTTTTTTAAGCCAGGAACCATTTTAAAAAAAAAGTGGTGTCGCTCACATGGAAGCATCGTAGGCAGCTGCCTAGTTGGTCTAAAGGGTAATCTGGCCATCGGGGTGATCGAACAAAGTTTTATGATGATTTCTGATGGGTGTGATAGAATTGATGGTCTTCTGAAGACTTTAGGTAGATTGAGGGAAACGTTTCTTTTGATGATCTCTTGGGAGAGTGAGCTGATTGGACTCTGTAGGGGGCAGCGGGTGGGTGGTTGGTTAATTTAGCATGGTATGTAGATCTATTTAGGATCATGGCCCCTACTGGAGGAATGATGATTACATATATACATATGTATATGTTTTTTGATAAATATTACATTTATTGCAGTAAGGTAATAAAAAAGTACTTATATGCGTCTGATCTAGCATAATCAAGTCACTCATATCTATAAACAATATTGCATATGTAAATCAAAAAATATAAATTTGACTACATGTTCTTCAACATCTGGTGAAAAGTATGATGATGATGATGATCAGTAGTAAAATTCAATTTAATAAAATGGTCATGCATGAGAAGTGAACAAAGTTATTAAGAACAGGTCACTGTCTACCACCAAAAGTGTGGGAAGATAGTGATGACAGACAGTTGGCCATGCAAATGTGCAACATGCTTTGTTTTGAAAAAGAGGAATAGTTGCAGAGAGTCACAGGTTCTGGCTGGGGTGATGTAAACGTTCCTTTCTGCATTTCTATTGGCCAGGGACAGTTCCTCTCGCCAACCCCAGTTTAAGACTGCATTACTTCCCTTCACTCTGATAGGCAGATCCAGACCAACTGCCGCAGCTCAGAGGGCTCGTGTATATTTTGATGAAATTGTCACATGGACTCTGGAGCTTGCCTATCTGTTACACATATTGCGTAGTCATAAACCAACCTTACTCATAGCAGTAGCATGTGCTGTCTTGGGGAACATTTACAGAGGTAGGTACAAAAAATATGAATATTTAAAATAAGTCTATAAAATATTACATTTTAATGGGAGGGGCCAGAAAGCACCAAATCAAAGATAAGATAGAAACAAATATAGAATAACACTTGGGGTACTGGTGTCTGGTGGGACTCCCCACAAGAGAGAGATTGGTTAGCTCCTGGACTGCATAATGACTTGTAATGGGACAAATGAGGCATAGATGCTTAAACTAGGCAAGAAATAGCTGATCTAGGCTGCCAATAAAGCCCTTATCAGTCTATCAATACTTTGAAAACAAGTTTTTTTTTTTTTAAGTTTGGTTAAATAAATAATTTTTTTCTCTAAAAGTTGTCACTTTTTCTTAACTTTATAAGCACAATTACCTCACAATACTTTTTAAGTGGATTTTGCTGGAGACAGTGCATTAGTTACATAGCCACTTTAAAATAGCCAACTCTATTAGCCACATTAAATTCCAAGCCCGTAAGTGTAACGTGAGACCAGCAACGGCTGTGGGCTTGAAATGTGGCCATGTTACAGAGCTATTAAATTAGAGCAGGGTGCGAATTCCGGGCTTGTGACGCAAACCCGTAAACCATTAGTCGAACGTTGGATGCGCGGCCATGAAGGTGATCAATTAGTCAAACCCATAGTTACGGGTTTAGACAGAGCCAATGGCAACAGAGATAGTAATCATTACATCACTGAAAAATGGAGGTGGGATTTCAAAGTCTTACGGGTTTCAATTACGAGTTACAATCGGACCCACATTCCAGATATGATGCAATATTGATAAAGCCATAAGTATGATATTCAAGTCCATGCAAGTTACATTATATGTATTAACACATTGATTGGCTGGATCAATATAACACCAAAATTACACATGAAATAAAGACATACATAGTTACATAGTTACATAGTTACATAGGGCCTCATTCTATTACCGGCCGTAGGAGATGCGGGGCCGCAAGGACCGTCCGCAAGCTATTCTGCTATTCTATTCCCCTCCGGCCGGGGATTCCGGCAGGCTTGCGGCCGGCGCCTTGCTATCCCTTGCGGCCGCTCGCGCCGGAGGAAAGCCTTTGACCTAAAACGGCCGCAAGAGTTTCGGCCGCAAGAAAGCCCCGGTTGCTATTCTATTGCTCCGGGAACCCTCTCTGCAAGGCTAAAACCGAGCCGCAGCTTACTTGCAGGAAAAAGGTCCCGCTAGCACCAATTAAGCACATTATAAAGCCAATATAAACTCTGAGGAGACTAAAAAGTGATTGTAGGTGTTAGCAAAAATAGCACAACATTTCCCTACACTCAAATCCGTAAAAAACATATTTTTTATTTGATGTCAAAAATCCATGTAAAAAGTCCAGAGTGCTTGGAGCACCTCAGACTCGGCCACGCTGCGGCCGGAAAATAAAAAGTTAATGTAAACTCGGATTTGGGCTGATGTGCAAGCTTGAGAGTGGGTTACTATTAATCCTCATGTCCCCCAATATGATCCCTAGCATTTACAGAGCTTTACAGTGCTGTCTTGAATTTATTTTTCACTTTAAAGATTTCTGAGCTTATGGCCGGTTGCAAGATATACGGCCGGCCGTAAGAGGAGATCGCAGACTTGCGGCCATTTTACGGCTGATAATAGAATGAGGGCCATAGTATTTAAGGTTGAAAAAAGACTTTCAGTCCATCAAGTTCAACCTTTTAAGATCTCCTCTGATCTGCAATATGCGGATTAACTATTAATTCATTAGTTGTTAATTTATTATTAATCAATTATTTAATGTTTTTTTTTATTTTTTATTATTATTAATTAGTCCAGAGGAAGGCAAATAGAAAAAAAAAAAAAAGCGAGACTTAGCCAATTGTCTCAAGGGGAAATGTAAAAAATTTGGATCATTACTGGCTCTCTAATTATCCATGATAGCCCTGAATACCCTTTTTAATTAGAAATAAATCTAGTTCCCTTTTAAAGTTATCTATCGAATCCGCTGTCACCACCTCCTCTGGTAGAGAATTCCACAGATTAACCACCCTTACTGTGAAGAACCCTTTTCTTTCTTTGAGGTGGAATCTTTTTACTTCTAACCTCAAGGGATGTCCTCTTGTCAGTTGAAAACCTCTTGGCACAAAAAGCTCCCCCGACAAATCTTTATACTGACCCTGTATGTATTTATATAAGGTAATCATATCTCCTCTTAGACGCCTTTTTTCTAGAGAAAATAAGTTTAATTTGGTTAGTCTTTCTTCATAACTTACCCCTCCATTCCCCTTATTAGTTTTGTTGCCCGTCTCTGTACCTTTTCCAGCTCTAAAATGTCCTTTTTATGAAGTGGTGCCCAAAATTGTACTCCATATTCCAAATGAGGGCGTACTAGAGATTTGTATAGTGGCAGAATTATATATGCTTCCCTGGCTTCTATACCCTTCTTAATACATGCTAATATTTTATTTGCCTTTGCAGCTGCTGCTTGGCTTTGAGCACTGTTACCTAGGTGGTTGTCCACAAGCACTCCCAAATCCCTTTCAATATCTGATACACCTAGATTTGCTCCATTAAGATTATAAATTGCATGGCTATTTTTCCTTCCTTACATTTATTCGTATTAAATCTCATCTGCCATTTAGCTGCCCATTCCTCAATTTTATGTAAATCCCCTTGGAGGGAAAGCACATCATTATCTGATTTAATTACCTTGCACAACTTTGTGTCATCAGCGAAAATGGAGACCCCACACTCCAATCCTACCTCTAAGTCTTTAATAAATATGTTAAAAAGGAGAGGACCTAATACTGAACCCTGAGGAACCCCACTTACCACATTAGTCCAATCGGAGTATGTTCCATTTACAACAACCCTTTACTTCCTGTCTTTTAGCCAGCTCTCAATCCTTGAGCAGATATTTACTGCAATTCCTGTATCTCTTAGTTTGCCCAATAGTCACCCATGTGGCACTGTATCAAAAGCCTTTGCAAAATCCAAAAAGACTACATCCACTGAGTTGCCTTGATCCAGGTTCCTACTAACCTCCTCATAGAAACTAATTAGATTTGTTTGACATGACCTATCCCTCATAAACCCATGTTGACTCCTACTTTTAATCCTGTTCAAATAGACATATTCTTGTATATTATCCCTTATTAACCCTTCTAAAAGCTTCCCCACTACAGAAGTGCGGCTCACTGGTCTATAATTCCCCGGATTTGCTCTTGCTCCCTTTTTAAATATAGGTATCACATCAGCTTTTCTCCAGTCATCCGGTAGAGACCCTGTGTTGAGTGAATCTTGAAAAATTAAATATAATGGTTTGGCTATTACAGAACCTAGCTCCCTCCGTACCCTTGGATGTATACCATCAGGACCCGGGGCTTTATTAACATTTATTTTTCCAACCTCTTTTGGATTACTTCCTGTTTTAACCAATTATTTGGCAAAGGTAGTGTAGCCCCATTATGTTGCAGTGTCCCAACCACTGGTACCTCCCTTGTGTATACAGAAGAAAAGAACCTATTTAGCTCATCTGCCTTTTCTTGGTCACTAATTATCAGACGGCCTGTGTCACATTGTAATCTTCCTATAGCCTATTTTAGGGTTAGTCTTCCTCTCTTTTGCAATCAATTTTTCATTTTCTATTTTAGCCAGTCTAATCGCGCTTTTGCAAGCCTTGTTGATTTCCTTGTATTCCCGTAAAGCAGTCTCTGTCCCCTCTTGTTTGTATAACTTAAATGCCTGTTTTTTACTCCGTATCTTGATCTTTAAATCATTGTTAAGCCACATGGGTTGTGATTTACTCCTTTTACTTTTATTCCCACACGGTATATGCCGATGTGTATGTATATTTAGTAAGGATTTAAATGTTGTCCATTTATGTTCAGTGTTTTTATCTATCAATTCTCTGTCCCAGTCTTTAAAATCTTTAAAAGCCCTTAGACCGTTAAAATCTGCCCTTTTAAAATTAAGAGTTTTTGTTGGCCCCTTAAAATGTTGTTTTTTTAATTCAATCTCAAATGAGACTGTGTTGTGATCACTGTTTGCCAAAGGTTGCCCTATTTCAACATTTGATACAATATCAATATTATTTGTAATGAGTAAATCTAAGATAGCTTCATTTCTAGTAGGCTCCTGTATAACCTGGGCCAGATAATGATCCCTGAGTGTACTCAAGAACCTGCTCCCCTTAGCTGAACTGCTGGTCTCATTTATCCAGTTTATTTCAGGGTAATTAAAATCTCCCATTATTAGAACTTGCCCGGGCTTAGCTGCATTTCCAATCTGTAACAATAATTGTATTTCCTCACTTTCAGCTATATTTGGGGGTTTATAGCATACTCCTACTAATATTCTTTTGGAATTTGCTGCTCCGGTATTTAACTCTACCCACAAACATTCAACTTCATCACTAGGCCCACCATAAATATCTTCTCTGACTATAGCCTTAAATTCAGGCTTAACATACAGACAAATCCCTCCTCCTCATTTACCATTGCCTCTATCTTTCCTAAATAGGTTATAACCATCCAGATTAACAGTCCAGTCATGAGATTCATCCCACCACATTTCGGTAATGCCTATTAAATACCATTTTTCATTAATGGCTAATAATTCTAACTCTCCCATTTTTCCTGGCAAGCTTCTGGCATTAGCAAGCATACACCTTATTTTATGAGTCTGTAGTTCTGAAGTGCCTGCCACTGAACTTGAATTACTTAGTACTACCTCCCTATTGACTATACTACCCCTCCCCCCACATCACTTTCCCTTTTATTATAAGTACAGTAGTGTGTGTATATTTGCATTTACAGTGCTACGGATTGGACTTTTAGCCCCTTGCGGGTCCTCTCTAGTACCCCTTAGCTTTTTGGCTCCATTTGCGAGTTATGGGCTTGAACACCAGTGCATTTGTTGCAATTTAATAGAGTGATTGGAACGGAACAGTTACGGGCTTGAAAGAACAAAGGATTTGTGGGTGCAGAGTAAAAATCTCACGTCCCGTAGGGTTTTCTCGCCCCACTGCAAGTTGTCGGTGGGTTACCTTACAAGGCCAATTTAATAGCTGGAAGTCTTGTGGGCTACGGTTTTCAACGTTGAGGGAATTTAATGTGGCTATCTGTTAGTACTCTTCTGAGCTGCAGTGTACAGTATGGGCTTACATCTGGTGTGAGTGGCTGCAAATGGAAATATGTGAAGCAAAGAAATTAAAGGGCCTATTTAGGCGGTTGCTTTATTTTATATGAATGTTTTAACTAGGTTAATTAATAATATCCTCCTCAGAGTAATTATGATATAACATTTAAACTTCATTTACTTCTAAGATGCAACCAGGGTAACATATTCTCACCTTCTGGAGCCTTCCCCCATTCTACCTTTTCTTGCCCATGAAAGCTGACATCTGGCACAACTGTAAGCTAAAGCCACACCCACATGGGAGGTCTTGATATCAACGTAGAGGTGTATTGGTCAGATCCTTCCTCACCCCCTGGACACCTGATGGAGGGTGGGGAGCATCATATTTGAATAAGTCTTTAACAGTAAACTTAAAATGTAAATTAAAAAAACAACTAAACCCTATTTCACCAGTGTCCCCTTAAAAGCATGTTTTATATGTTACAAAATGTTGTATTTGTATTAAAAATGAGTTCTGACAGTGTTTATATGCACATATACTTATATTCCTTGTACAAACTGCTTTTGCAACAACGTCTGAAACAATCTCCTGGATGTGTAAGGTACAGTCAGTCACAGGAGTAACAAACTTCTCCATAAAGATCCATAACTCGACTGGTGCACACCTTAAGAGTTAGGTGACCCTGTATTTGCTGCATTCCTGCATTTCCATATCTTCATACCTTTACAACACCCATTTTTCATGCATAGACATTTCTCATCATATTTACAACCTCCTCTTTAAATGTATGTGTCACATTATATAAGGTTATGTGGATTTCTGATTCTGTAATTTCGAAGGTTTATTTTTTGCTGGCAAAATCATCAAAATATGTCTTTTTTTCCATATGTCAAATGCTTGACCATTTTACAGAAACAAATAACTCAATATTTATAATATTTTAAAATAAACATGAGTGCTTTGAACAAATTGGACAAATTGAACAAAACAGGGCCCTCCATTTTTCTGCAGTTTGTTAACATTGTATTCTTTCTTGTTCTTATCCCCTGTACAGCGCTACGGAATATGTTGGCGCAATACAAATAAAGGTTAATAAAAATAATAATTATATATCTGAGGAAAACAAAATGTTGGGTGATAAAACCTCTTTTTACAGGACCACAGACTTTTGGCTAAAACCTCCCATTTGTGAAGAGTTTAATAAGCTAACAATATTAGTAGGTATGCAAGACAGAAATATTAAATCATTTTAGCAAAAACCTTTTATTTAAATGACTGAATGTGAGATTTTGTCTTAGACTGCTAGCTTGAGAAGGAGGGATATCATAGGAGGCTTATACGTCATTGTCTTCTATTTTCAAGTGTGCTATATTGGTAGAGGATGGCTCAACAGAAGTGAATACAGATATTATCTGAATCTACAGTTCCTCACAATCCCTCCAGGTCTCTAATCCTTTAAGGAACAGAGACAAAATGTTTGCATTATTTAAAGAAAACCTGGAATGCAACAGTTAACAATTAAAGGCTATAATAATTTATTTTACACAGTATCAAGAAAATTCTCGGGTATCTGAAAATGTCTAATATTCATGGCAAGAGTATAGAGTTTTAGAGTCAATTCAATTGCTTTTATTTGTAGCCATTGATTACTAAGATGTCCTTATGAAGAGCCATGTACTGAACGCCCACATTTACAATAACCCTTTCAAAGGAATAGACTGGATAATGGAGGAATTGTTTGATATACAGAGAATGAATTAAATACAGTCTTTAATTTATTAACTATTATATCCAAATATGCGGGACAAAACATTTTTGTTTCTATCAGTAAGATAGGATCTAGATGATTTATCTCCTTCTACTGAAATGTTGTATTTCTCAGTGGCTGTGCTAATGCAAATCTCATGAGTCTGACAAAGCAGCTAAATAAACATTGCAGTGGCTTCCTCATGTATTTATTTATTTACTTTATTATATTGTGTTCTATTTTTTTCTCAATAGATTTACTGTAATGTATTGAGGCTATTGTCACTCACAATTATTTTTCATTTGATCACATTTTTTATCTGCAGACAGAGGTCATAGAGACTGCTTTATCCACCAGCTGCTTTGGTTTATTTATAGGTTTTTGGGTAGCCCATTTCATCAGGCAAAGTAGTGAACTGGGGCAAACTTGGACATTTATGGTCTAGGTAGCATTGCTGTGAAAAAAACAAACTTTATTAAAAGCAATGAAATCTATAACCATAAGTGATATACAGTTGACATCTTTATTGTTATATGAAGTACGGAATCATAGTTAGAAAACAAGTTCAGCGAAACTGAACTTGTGTTATATATATATATATATATATTTAGTTCAAATAGCAACATTCTAAACTTAAATATTAGTTGTAGGATGTAGCCTTGTTTTATACAGGAGCCAAGGGAAGAGTTCAACCACATTGCAACCCCAACTGTGATACCTAGAACGCCGTCAATTTAGCAGCAGTTTTAAAAAGAAAAAGGTTATCCACACAAAACTTTATTTGATCTCCAATATTATTTGCTGAATAACTGCTGCCGATGTAGAGATCATCAGAAGACATGACCTCAACTACCAGTGCTATGCTGACGACACACATTTTATCTCTTCCCACCCTTACCACCCACCCTTACTTGCTGTAAATACAGTGCCTTGCAAAAGTATTAACCCCCCTTGGCATTTTTCGTGTTTTTATTGCCTCACAACCCAGAATTAACATGGATTGTTTGAGGATATGCATCATTTAATTTACAGAACATGTCCACAACTCTGAAGATGTTTTTTTTTCATTGTGCAGCAAACAACCAATAGGACAAATAGCAGAAAAAGTCAATGTGCTTAACTATCCCTCCCCCCTAAAGTCAAGTCACTTTGGATAAGTCTCTCAGAGTTTGCCACATCTTACCACTGGGATTTTTGCCCATTCCTCCTTGCAAACCTGCTCCAGATCCTTCAGGTTGGATGGTTTGCGCTTGTGAACAGCAATCTTTAAGTCTGTCAACAGATTTTCTGTTGGATTGAGGTCTGGCTTTGATTAGGCCATTCCAACACATTTACATGTTTCCTCTTAAACCACCCAAGTGTTGCTTTAGCAGTGTGTTTTGGGTCATTGTCCTGCTGGAAGGTGAACCTACGTCCTAGCCTCAAATCACGCACAGAGTGGTTCTGGTTTAGCTCAAGAATATCCCTGTATTTAGCACCATCCACCTTTCCCTCAAATCTGACCAGTTTCCCAGTCCAGCTGCTGAAAAACATGGTGTTCCTTGGGTGATGTGATGTCTTGGGTTTGCGCCAGACATAGCATTTTCTTTTCTGGCTGAAAAGTTACATTTTAGTCTCATCAGACCAGAGCACCTTCCTCCATACATTTTGGGAGTCTCTCATATGCCTATTCGCAAACTCAAAACGTGCCATTTTTTTTTTGTTGCTATAAGTAATGGTTTTCTTCCGGCCACTCTGCCATAAAGCACAACTCTATGGAGCGTATGGCTTATTGTCCTCCTATGTACAGATACTCCAGTCTCTGCTGTGGATCTCTGCAGCTCCTCCAGGGTTACCTTAGGTCTCTGTGCTACCTCTCTGATTCATGCCCTCCTTGCCCGGTCCATGGGTTTTGGTGGGCGGCCGTCTCTTGGCAGGTTTGCTGTTGTGCCATGTTCTCTCCATTTGATAATAGATTTGATGGTGCTCCTTGGGATCATCAAAGCGTTGGATATTTTTTTATAACCTAACCCTGACTTTTACTTCTCAACATCATTGTCCCTTATTTGTTTGGAGAGTTCCTTGGTCTTCATGGCAGTGTTTGCTTAGTGGTGCATCTTGCTTAGGTGTTGCAGCCTCTGGGGCCTTTCAAAAAAGGTCTGTGTATATGTAATGACACATCATGTGACGCTTAGATTGCACACAGGTGGACATCATTTCACTAATTATGTGACTTCTGAAGGTAATTGGTTGCACCAGAGCTTTTTATGGGATTCATAACAAAGGGGGTGAATACATACGCACATGCCAATTTTCTGTTTTCCATTTCTAAAAAATAGTTTTATGTATATATTTTTCTCATTTTACTTCACCAACTAAGACTATTGTGATCTGATACATCACATATAATTCAGATTAACAAAACATTGAACTTAAGGCAAAAAGTAAAAAGGCAAGAATACTTTTGCAAGGTACTGTAGATGTCTAGAAGAGCTTTACGATTGGATGCGTAGTAGCTTATTGAGGCTGAACCAAGATAAGACAGGTATATTTCTGGTGGGCATTCTTGGATGACAGAGCCTCCTTGGCCAAACAAGAGTGGTTCTTCAGGTCAGCTTGGGGATATGCAGCTTTTGAAATCTGAACAAGTGTGGAACCTTGTTTTTTTTTTTTTTTCTAGGTTGTGGTTGGACACTATTCTATTGCCCAATTAGTACATTTATAAACACTTAAAATGAATTTTAATATTGCTACATATTCTGCAAATATTACTTATTGGGACTAATGAATTATTACGTCAATAGAATGCATATAAACATTTATAAAAAAAACAAAACACCCAAAGCCAAATTTATGAGTTCAAAGCATTTGCAAGTAGCTAATAGAATAAGGTTATAACTCATTAAGTGCCAGTTGAGAGCAAATCCTTATTTTTCAATCTGAATAAGCAGGATATAGCACTTGTTACCTCCAAATGCATGTCTAAAATGCAAATCCAGCATGGTAAAGGCCTAGTTACCTGAAGGAGACCCTGATGTTCTTACTCATGCTCTGAGATCTACAGGTGCAACATTATTAAGCATCCTCAGAATCTCTTCACAAACTTCTGGCTCCTGAGCACCCAGATTCTGGAAAGCTCAGTCAGAGATGACACAACATTTTTCATAGACTGTAGACTACTCTCTTCCCCCAGGCTTCTCAAGTTATAATTCTCTCTCTCTTATTTTCTCTTCTTTAAGCAGTTTGAGTCCCTGCTGTCAGAAAAGTGCGATTTAAATGTAATATTATTTTATCTTTATTATTGTTCGTTAAAAGTAAAGAAACAAATATTTCAGTTATAGATAAATACTCACAAATAATCGGTTTCGTAATTGCGAGATGTCGTCACACAATGTTAAAAAATACGGGCTTGCGGATGCGCAATGAACGCCGAAGGCACTCATTGTGGGCCAGATTTTAACATTGCATGACGACTGCTGCAATGAGCGCCATCCCCCGCCTGACAAAGCCACTATTGCGGGGCCCGGGATGAGCGCCCGTAAGGCCCAAAAGGTACGCCTTGGGAGGCGCATACGCAATGAGCGGATAAGCCGCTCATTACGGGGCCCAAGATTGCAAAGTCCGTAAGGCCCAACCTCCTAATGGATCCCCTCAGCTTTCCCCTCCCCCTTTGGATGCACTGAGCCTTCCACCCCTCCAGATCCCCACAGCCTCCACCCCCCCCCCCTCCTCGGATCCCCTCAGCCTTACCGGTATATCCTTTGGAGGAGGCAAAGAGACAGGGGAGGGAGAGAGGGGGCAAAGAGCCACAGGAGAAGGAGGGGGGGAGAGAGACAGGGGAGGTAGAGAGGAGGCAAAGAGAGACAGGGGAGGGAGAAAGGGGGCAAAGAGAGACAGGGGAGAGAGAGGGGGCAGGAGACACAGTGGAGAGAGAGGGAGTAGGAGTCACAGGGGAGGGAAAGGGGGTAGGAGACACAGGGGATGGAGGGGGAAGGGGGGATAACAATCACGCAGTCATTTTTGACAGGCAAGTCGCTAGTAAAAAATAATGAACGTCAGCAAATGCAATTAAAATATATTTAAAAAGGGAGAAATAAAGGGTTTTAATTAAAAAAAAATTGCACAAATGGCAATTTTTGTTTTTAAATACATTTTCCTATCGTATCGGTTTAATATGTGCAAAAAAATAGCTAGTGAAATGTATTAAGGGGCTGCAGACATCTAAGCACTGTTTAATATTTTTTGGTAACCAGTTTTTCCACACTGCTTGATTTCTGTATTTAACTTTTGTCCTGACTGCTTCCTTTGAAGTGATATCTCAGCCTGAAGTTGTATTTATGTGGGTCAAGTGAGACCTGCAAACCTTAGAAAGATTAAATATTCAGATCCAGTAAAAGATGGCAAGAGTCATATTACATTTAGGGCTCATTAAACCCATTTAAATCTAATTTAAAAGCTCCACTTAAATGAAAAATATATTTGATATTAAAGACCACACCAGGAGAACTATCTATGTAAAATATATGGCACTCATCCATGTTTTAGGAGAGCAGGGGTGCCATTAGGAGCTACAAAATGTTCTTTCTCTCTTATTCTCATTTAGATCTGTGTGGTTTCATTGTGTGAATACCTCAAGAGCCAATTGAAAAGGCCTATCAATCTACCACTGTATTTGGGTAGTTACATACATTTTTTGGTTTTCGTCAGCAGTTCACACCAAGTAGCATACAAAGAGATTGAATTAAAAAACTAATTGCTAATCATTCTAACTTTCCCATTTTTCCTGGCAAGCTTCTGGCATTAGCATGCATACATCTTGTGCTATGAGTTTGTAGTTTAATGGCTCCTGCCACTATACTTGAGTTACTTAGTAATATCTCCCTATTGACTATACTACCCCTCCCCCATCTCCTCCCCTATGAGTTGTTAATTCATCCCTTATACCCATTACTTCTATGTAGTCCCTCCCCCCACCTACTAGTTTTAAAACTCCTCCAACCTTTCTACCATCCTATCCCCTAGCTCAAAAGCTCCCTCATGATTAAGGTGCAATCCATCCCTGCTGTAGAGATTGTACCGAAGTGAGAAGTCAGCTCAGTGCTCTAAAAACTCAAACCCTTCCTTAGTGTACCACATCTTTAGCCATGCATTAACCTCCCTAATCTCCTTCTGCCTCCCTGGGCTAACACGTGGCACTGGTAGTATCTCAGAAAAAACTTGCCTTCAGCTTATTACCTAGTTCTCTAAAATCATTCTTTAGGACACTCCATCTTCCACTAACTTTGTCATTGATACCAATATGTACCAAGACTGCCGTTTCTTTTCCAGCCCCTCCCAATAATTTGTCTATCCGATCCACAACATGCCAAACCCGAGCAACCGGGAGACAGCAAACTGTTCGATTGCTGGGATCTGGGTGAGAAAACAAATAAAATAATATATATATATATATATATATATATATATATATATATATATATATATATCTTTTTTTTTATTCTTCCCCCTTTGCACTATATATCTGCCCCTCCTCCTTTTATTTCAACTCCTACACTTTTATTAGAATTGCACTTATAATAGAAATGTTTGCAAGCTCACAAGTTCGCCCCTTCTACTGTTTATATTAACTACTACCTTCTCACCTGGGCACAATTAGTGCACTCTGCAAGTGGATTTTACTTTTTGCAAGTAAAGGCTGATAAATTGCAAACAGCCTCAAACAGCTCACAAACCTTTATACTAGTTTAACACAGTCAAACCACACACCTCTCACCTGGGCACAATTAGTGCACTCTGCAATTTATCAGCCTTTACTTGCAAAAAGTAAAATCCACTTGCAAAAAAAAAACAAAAAAAAAAACATACTTAGCAGGGCATCCTTTGTGCAGCTAATCTAGGCCTCTTTTAATAGTGACTCTCAAGCAACCAGAAACTACATTTATCCGGCATCTACTAATCCCCATGGGTGCCGGGTAACTAAGAGTCTACTGTATATATATATATATATATATATATATATATGTAATGAACCCCATGGCTATTGGACTTTTGTGTCTGGCAACTGGACCCTGATGGTCTATAACCGCCTTACCAGTTTCATCTCCTCTTACTCTCTTCTGGACACCTTCCAATCCGGCTTTTGGCCCCAACACTCCACTGAGACAGCCCTCACAAAAGTCACCAATGACCTGCTCACCACCAAGTCTAAAGGCCACTTTTCCATTTTGCTTCTTCTGGATCTCTCTGCCGCCTTTGACACAGTTGACCATCCGCTTCTACTCCACATTCTCTCCTCCCTCGGCATTCAAGACACTGCTCTCTTGTGGTTCTCATCATACCTCCAAGAACGATCATTTAGCGTCTTCTTCTCCTCACCCCCTGTCTATTGGCGTTCCCCAAGGATCAGTCCTAGACCCCCTCCTCTTCTCCACCTACACATCCTCACTCGGCACCCTAATAAACTCTTTTGGGTTCCAGTACTATCTCTATGCAAATGACACCCAAATCTACCTCTCAGCACCAGATCTATCCCCCTCTCTTGAAGCACACATCTCCGACTGCCTCTCTAGTATATCCTCTTGGATGTCCGCCCACCATCTGAAACTCAACATGTCTAAGACTGAACTCTTAATCTTCCCACCTTCTACTACAGCCTCAATTCCTCACATCTCTCTCTCTCTGTCAACAATGCCATTATCACTCCCACCTCCCAAGCCCGTTGTCTCAGGGTTCTACTGGACCCTGCCCTCTCTTTCATCCCACACATACAGTCTCTAACCAAATCCTGTATTTTACATCTAAAAAACATATCCAAAATACACCATTACCTCACACAAGACACTACTAAGATTCTAATACACTCTCTCATCATTTCTCGTCTTGACTATTGCAACTTGCTCCTTGTTGGCCTGCCCATCACTCGCCTCTCCCCACTTCAATCCATAATGAATGCCTCTGCCAGACTCATCTTCCGTACATATCGTTCAGTGTCGGCAGCTCCTCTTTGTCAATGACTCCACTGGCTTCCCTTAGCCTCCAGAATAAAATTTAAAATCTTGACCCTAACTTATAAAGCCCTCAACAACATCTCTGCTCTCATCTCCAAATAATCCCCCACACGCCGTCTTCGTTCTGCTACTGACCTTCTTCTTTCTACCACTCTTGTCACCTCCTCTCACTCCCGCCTCAAGGACTTTTCTCGTGCTGCCCCTATTCTCTGGAACTCCTTGCCTGGCTTCACCAGACTATCCTCCTGCCTTAAATCCTTCAAAACTTCAATAAAAATGCACATCTTTAAAGAAGGCTATAACCTTCCTCCCCAACATGCTCAGCACTACTCTCTCCCTATTGTACCACATACAAACTTCAACCTTTAGAGTGTAAGTCTGCGAGTTTCAATCCTGCAAGGTGCTTTAGGGAAAGCGCTATGGACACCGGATTCCAAGCTCAAAGACAGGGCCCGCCATTCATTGCAATGTGTGAATCTTGAACTTGTCATTGCCTGTAACTTATTTATAGCGCTACGGAATATGTTGGCGCGTTACAAATAAACGGTGATAATAAAATAATAATAATGTATGCTAGCCATGTGGCTAGTTTGACCAAATGCTATAGTAATGGTCATAAGGACAATCCTAAATAAACTATATCACTTTGGGTATGAGTTTAGGACCAAAGTCCAATTGTTAAAACAGAGTTATGTTTGCTGACATTTTCCCAACCCCAAGTTATGTAAATTGCCCACGTGGGGCAATTAAAGTACTGTCACAACCCTTTTTTGGGGCCCAAGCAAGGGCACTTTATGGCACAGAAATGTACCGTCACAATCCCCTGGACTCATGGGAACAGCTGATCACGGAGTATCACATGCCCATGTGGTTGCCAACGTCAATGGCTTTTACAATGGCTTGCTTTAAGGGACTGTTACTTTTTTTACATGTATGTGTGGTGTAATGTTGGGCTTCAGCCCCTGGTTATATAGCCTTGATCTCCAAGAGCCTTTTTTGTGAGTATGTGGGCCTACTAGGCTCAAAGTTTGTTATAATGTTTAAAGCATTTTTAAAGTGGTCAAAATCTCAAATATAATTGTGTTGTGATCATTGGTTTTTAAAGCTAACCCTATTTCAACATTTGATACTATATCAATATATCAATATTATTTGTGATAACTAAATCCAAGATAGCCTCATTTCTAGTAGGTTCTTGTATAACCTTGGACAAATAATGATCTCTGAGTGTACTTAATAACCTGCTCCTCTTAGCTGAACTGTAGTGATGTCGCGAACCTAAAATTTTCGGTTCGCGAACCGCGAACGCGAACCGCCACAAATGTTCGCGAACCGGAGAACATCGGCGAACCGCCATAGACTTCAATGGGAAGGCGAATTTTAAAACCCACAGGGACTCTTTCTGGCCACAATAGGGATGGGAAAGTTGTTTCAAGGGGACTAACACCTGGACTGTGGCATGCCGGAGGGGGATCCATGGCAAAACTCCCATGGAAAATTACATAGTTGATGCAGAGTCTGGTTTTAAGCCATAAAGGGCATACATTACCTAACATTCCTAAATTGTTTGGAATAACAGGCTTTAAAACATCAGTTATGATGTTGTATTGATCAGGTAGTGTAAGGGTTAGGCCCGCTTCACAGTGACAGACCAAACTCCCCGTTTAACGCACCGCAAACAACCGCAAACAGTCCATTTGCACAACCGCAAACTCCCCATTTGCACAAGGTTGGATACCAAGCTAGCCATGTCCCGTTCCTTGTCCTCACTGATGTCATTGAAGGTCTCTTCCTCCACCCAGCCACGTACAACACCAAGGGCCCCCGAAAGGTGACAACAAGCCCCCTGGGACGCCTGCTGTGTTTGGTCTTCCACCTCCTCAAAGCCACCTTCCTCCTCTGACTCCTCTTCTTCACTTCTTCAGACTCCTCTCACTGCATTGCCTCTCTCTGCATTATTATAAGGTGTGTTAAGTAGTACTACTCTTATCAGTTTAAAACCTGTTACAGCACATATCAGGGGGCGTGTATAAGGCCTGGATTTTTAGAACCAGGAGATGGAAAAAGATGCTTTGTTGGTCGTATCACTTAAATTTTGGGGCACGGCACGTGCAGTCAAAGGTGCCACCAGATAGGAGTGACGTGTTTGTAAGTACTACTCTTATCAGTTTAATACTTGTTACGTCACCTATCAGGGGGCGTGTATAAGGCCTGGATTTTTAGAACCGGGAGATGGAAAAAGATGCTTTGTTGGTCGTATCACTTCAATTTTGGGGCACGGCACGTGCAGTCAAAGGTGCCACCAGATAGGAGTGACGTGTTTGTATGTACTACTCTTATCAGTTTAATACTTGTTAGGTCACCTATCAGGGGGTGTGTATAAGGCCTGGATTTTTAGAACCGGGAGATGGAAAAAGATGCTTTGTTGGTCGTATCACTTAAATTTTGGGGCACGGCACGTGCAGTCAAAGGTGCCACCAGATAGGAGTGACGTATTTGTAAGTACTACTCTTATCAGTTTAATACTTGTTACGTCACCTATCAGGGGGCGTGTATAAGGCCTGGATTTTTAGAACCGGGAGATGGAAAAAGATGCTTTGTTGGTCGTATCACTTCAATTTTGGGGCACTTTGTGACATTAGCTTCTTACGCTCAAACATGTCCTTTACAGGCACCTGACTATGGGCAGATGAGCAGGAACTGCTCAAGGCGAGAGACGGAGTGGCGGATGGTTGAGAGGGGGCAAGGAGGACAGCAGTGGTTGATGTGGCTTATGATGCTGCACCAGGAGGAGGATGGCGGCTTTGAGTTTGTGTGCTGCTTGTACTCATGTGTTGGTCTGGAGTCACCCAAACATTAGGTCTCAACCTGTAGAGGATAAGGGAACCAGGCTACTCTAGACCTCATTCATCATTACAGGTTTTGACAGATCGGTAGCTACTGTGACAACAGATATGAGTGGCACTGTGCACTTGCAGAAGTTGGTAGAGTAGACGCTGTAGGTCTGACACACACGCTTGCAGACAACTAACTGCTATGCAATCTATTACAGTAGAATTTATTTTTTTGTTTTAAATGTACACTACTGTTACACCAGATATGAGTGGTGTGTTAAGTAGTACTACTCCTATCAGTTTAATCCCTGTTATGTGCCTTTTTTTGGGGTTTGGTTGTTGAAGCCACAGTGCAGCACAAGAGGCCAGAAAAATTAGGCATGTACACATGCCTGAAAAATTAGGTATTGTTGATCTTGCAGCGAGCAGAGAAGAAGGTAGGCCTGATTCAACGCCCCATCCCTGCATATCCACACTCAGAGATTGAGGGGGTGACCCTTACAAGGCCACGGGCCGGAGATATAAAGGGGGGCCATCCCAAATAAGCACACAAGCGGGGACAAAGGTAGTGAAGGGGACATAGAGGCCCATGGACTGACGTTCGCCATCTTGGCAGGAAAAGGGCCCAGCAATTAAGCCAAACTGACCCAGCACAGGCAGCTACTTGAGTCAAACACTGTACAATAACACCTTAATAAAGCTGAAACATGCAGCAGCAGGGATTCTAAACGGCCACACGGGGACAAGGAGGCTAACAGCCCTCACAGTCTCTGCACCACTCTTTTTAACAGATAACCCAATGGGCTAACCAGGGACCTTGCCCACATAAAAAAACAGAATTTTATTGGAGGAATTATTAGTGTCTTTACCCCCCAAGAGAGGACATAATATACGATATCTTTAGACTACCTGATGGCCAAACCTCCTTTAGCCCCAATGCTATCCAAGAAACATTTCAAAACTTTATCTGACTGGGGGTCTATAGAGTGACATTAGTACTGACCTTTATATGACTGGGGGTCTATAGAGGGACATTAGTACTGACCTTTATCTGACTGGGTGTCTATAGAGGGACATTAGTAATGACCTTTATCTGACTGGGTGTCTATAGAGTGACATTAGTACTGACCTTTATATGACTGGGGGTCTATAGGTGACATTAGTACTGACCTTTATCTGACTGGGTGTCTATAGAGGGACATTAGTACTGACCTTTATATGACTGGGGGTCTATAGGTGACATTAGTACTGACCTTTATCTGACTGGGTGTCTATAGAGGGACATTAGTACTGACCTTTATCTGACTGGGGGTCTATAGAAGGACATTAGTACTGATCTTTATCTGTCTGGGGGTCTATAGGTGACATTAGTCCTGACCTCCTGCTGCAGTATTATTACTCCCAGTACTCCCAGGCTTGCTACTATTAGATATAATAACCTCAGTTTTGTTTCTTTATCTGTTGGTAACATCAAAATATGATTATTAAATATTTCATATTTGTTTGTTTTTTTCTCCCAAAGTGAACCCCTTTGTGTGTGTCCCACAGATGTGGCGTTTCCGCTCTGCGTATGTTGGATTTGCACCGCTCAAAAAGTATGAAAAGAGATCCCCCCCCTTGAAGCCCATTAATGACATCATCAGTAAATTGTATGTAACAGATTCCAGTGTTTAGGGTTTATGACCCAATACTGCGATCATATCATTTATGACAAAAATCCGTATTTGTCGTATTATTCAGACGCGCGTGCATCTTTGTGTTACATTTCCTGATACTTTTATTATCTTGATCTTTATATATTTACTAGCGACTTGCCCGTCAAAAAATGGCGGCAATAAGATTGTAAGGCAGGTAATGGTTTGGACGAGACATTCATTTTGTTGGCGGTCGGATATCTTATCTCATTGCGAGGCTGTTGGTTGTATTTTTTTTCTGATAGGCGCTTTTGCTGGTATTCTTTGGTCGGCGGTGATGAGTTTTTTGCGCTTATTGCAAGGCTTTGTGTGCTATGAGCAGCGTTGGCGCTCGTTGTGAGGCGCGCAGTGAATGGCTTTTATGTTTAATGTGATAATGTTTTTTTTGTGTATATGTATTTTTGTATGCTAATGAAATAATTACTAAATGAATATACTTTACCTATTTGTAAGTAATATATGCAGGAAGCATTGTGCTGAAGAGCTGACAATCTGTTTTCATGTTCCTGCAGCATACAATGTAGGTTTTCAGTGCTGTGGAGCTGCTGTGTAAGTGTCAGCAATGTGTGCAGTGTGTAGTGTAAATAGGCTGCGTGCGCGAGTGGAAGCCGTTAGGGTAGCTGGGTACTTCCGCATTGTGTAAGTTAGTGTTGTAAAATGGCGGGGAATGTGTATGTGGTAAGCGGGTGTGGATGATTTAGCGTCCTTGTTAATAGTGTATCTTTACCTCGTACGGCTTTTTAGGAAAATCTTTTTTAGTTAGCTCTTCAGGTTATTGATCACTGGATATATTAATTACAAATAGGTAAAGTATTTTAGTAATTAATTCATTATTATTAAAAAAAATATATATAAAAAAAATATGCTTAATAGCATATTTTACACTGCGGTTACTTTACATACATTAACGCTTCGCACTTCCTAATACATTTGTTCATTCACAATAGTTATTATGGTGCATTCATTTAATAAGTATTAATTAGTAATGGAAAATAAAAATGTAGACTTTACACTACACTAAAATGTTTTACTTTTTACTCTGCAGTTATATATCTGGATTACTGCTCATTGGCTGCCAGCAATAGCACTCTCAAAGCAGTTACAAATCTAAATCACTTTATTATGCTCTGAGACCTGAATACATTTTTTAATTTACACTGCACAAAAAAAATTATATATTTAACACTGTACTTATATATCTGTCTTTGCGATGAGCGCCGAAGATTGATCGTTGCAAAGCAGGAAACATGAAGGACACAAGGGAAGAGGCTCACAATGAGCGCCGAAGGTCCTCAGAGTACAAAAAGCATCACATTGTGTGGCAAACAGCATTGCCATGGCTTCAAACTTTTTTATTTATTATTATTTCCCCATCATTTGTGCCAGGCAAGTCGCTAGTGATATAATATAACATAATGCAATACAATATTATACAGTACACATGGGTGTTGGAACTGGGGGGGGGGGTAAGGGGTAAGGGGTAACCCCCCCCCCCCCAGATTTCTTATTGTATGTATGTATGCGTATAGAAGCTAACAGGGGAGGGGAGAGGGTGGAGGAAACACAGGGGAGAGGGAGAGGAAGACACAGGAGAGGGGAGAGGGGGAGGAAGACACAGTGGAGAGGGGGAGGAAGACACAGGGCAGAGGGGGAAGAGAAACAGGGTAAGGGAGAGGTGAGGGGAAGAGACACATGGGAGGGGGGAGAGACACAGGAGAGAATGGGGGGTAGAGACACAGGGGAGAGGGGGGAAGAGACTAATGGGAGGGAGTGGTGAGGAGACACCGGGGAGAGGAAAGGGGGTAAAGACACAGAGGAGGGGGGAAGAAACACAGGGGACGGGAGAGGGGGTAGAGACACAGGGGAGAGGGGGTAGAGACACAGGGGAGAAGGGGGAAGAGACACAGATGAGGGGGGAGAGACACAGGGGAGAGGGAAGGGGGGAAAGACATAGGGGAGGGGGGAAAGAAACACAGGAAGGGAGAGGGGGGTAGAGACACAGGGGAGGGGGGAGTGACACAGGGAAGAGGGAAGGGGGAAAAGACACAGGAGAGGGGGGAAAGAAACACTGGGGAAGGGAGAGGGGGTAGAGACACAGGCAAGGGTGAGAGAGACACATGGGAGGGAGTGGGGGGGAGACACAGGGGAGAGGGGGGGAGAGAGACACATGGGAGGGAGTGGGGGGGGGGAGACACAGGGGAGGTCTTCTGCTTTATTATTATTCTTATTATTATTACTATATAATGTGTAGATGTACCGGCTGGGCATGCTCTTCTATATTATTATTATTATTACTATATAATGTGTAGATGTACCAGCTGGGCATGCTCTTCTATATTATTATTATTATTATTACTATATAATGTGTAGATGTACCGGCTGGGCATGCTCTTGTGCATTATTATTATTATTAGTAGTAGTATTTTACTACTAATAATAATAATAATGCACAAGAGCATGCCCAGCTGGTACATCTACACATTATATAATAATAATAATAATAATAATAATAATAATGCATGCCCAGCTGGTACATCTACACATTATATAGTAGTAATAATAATAATAATAATGCACAAGAGTCCTTCAGCACTGCACTGGACACTGAATAAACTTGCCTAGCTATGGTTTTCCCTATTGATGCAGTATCACCTACACTCTACCTCCTCTCAGTAAGACTGCAAGTTAGTTCTGATTCCAAAATGGCTGCTGTCCATGAGGTAGAAGGGTGTGGAAGGGAGTGTATGCTGCTGATTGACTGGAATGTGTCTGCTGACTGTGACATGCAGGGTCAAAGTTTGCTCAATGATAAAGTATTGGGGGCGGGTCGAATCTCGCATATGTTCGCAGTTCGCCGCGAACGCGAACATGCTATGTTCACCGGGAACAGTCCGCCGGCGAACTATTCGCGGCATCTCTACTGAACTGCTGTCTCATTCATTCAGTTTATTTCAGGGTAGTTAAAATCTCCCATTATTAGAACTTGCCCATGCTTAGCTGTATTTCCAATCTGTAACAAAAATTGCAGTTATTCACTTTGAATTATATTTGGGGGATTATAGCATATTCCTACCGATATTCTTTTAGAATTTGTTCCTTCATTATTTAACTCATTCCACAAGGATTTAACATTGCTAGTTCCACTATAGATATCTTCTCTGACTATAGGCTTAAATTCTGGCTTAACATACAGACAACCCCCCCCCCTACTCTTCTGCCATTGCCCCTATCTTTCCTAAATAGGTTATAACCATCCAAATTAACAGTCCAGTCATGAGAGTCATCCCACCATGTTTCAGTAATGCATATCATGTCCCATTTCTAATTTGCTGCTAATAATTCTAACTCTCCCATTTTTTCGGGCAAGCTTCTGGTATTCGCAAGCATACATTTTATGTTGCTATGACTCTGCAGTTTTAAAGTGCTTTCCACTGCATTTGAGCTACTCAACAATACTTCCAAACTGACTATACTAACCCTCCCCTTCTCCTCTCCATGAGTAGTTAATTCATTCCTTAATCCCCTCTACACTTTCTACCCCATTCCTTCCATCTAGTCCCTCCCCCACCTACTAATTTAAAAACTCCCTCAGCACACTAGTTCCCTCTTCATTAAGGTGCAATCCATCCCTGCTATAGAGATTGTACCCAAATGACAAGTCAGCCTAGTGCTCTAAAAACCCAAACCCCTCCTTAGTGCACCTCATTGTTAGCCATGCATTAACCTCTCTAAGCTCTTTCTGTCTCCCCTACCACAAAAACCTGTCTGTTGCTCTGCCTATGCTGCCCTCCCACTCCTCCAGTAGAACTGTTTTCCCGGCTGTTAGAAGGAACAGCTCTATCTGGCATTGCCATTCCTGAATGGACATCCCCAACCGTTTTACTCAATCTGGCAAATCTGTTGGTGTTTGCCAACTCAGAACTCACCTGCCTACCCCTCCTGCTTCCCCTTGTAACTGTAACCCAGCTACCTCGCTGGACATCCTCACTAGCCCCATCCCCACCCTCCATGCTAGGCCCAGCTAAACTGTGCTCAGTTAGCAGCAACTCCCTTTCCAGTGGAGCAATATCACTAAGTGCTGCAAATCTCTTCTACAGTTTTCTGATTTGAGCTTCACACATGTCACAGAGGTATTGACGCTGGATCAGATGTTCCAGCAGTGCATACATATGGCCGTATGTACACTGAGTGAGGTTGTCATTGGACTGACTCATAATTTCCAATTCCAAAATACAGTGAAACAAACAAGTCAATATATTTATATAAATCTTGTTTTCTATACCTTAATATAAAAAAGCTTTTTTCTTTTCCTCTTCTGTCTTCCTCTTTTATCCTTCCTTCTTCTTTCTTCCCTCTTCTGCTCTACAATTTGCCCCCTTTTCTTTATACTCCATCTTTTTATTTACTCCCATACTTATACAATAACTGCACTGTTTGTACTCTGAGACACTGGGTGGGGACATGCAAATGAGACCACAATGTACTCTCACTCCATTAATTCAAAACCACTATATGCATGGCTCCTTTTAAGCAAAAGCTTGCTGTATTACACAGCTTCAGGCACAGCACAGAATGCTTTGTGCATAATCCACCTTGTTTTGTGCATAATCCATACTTTGCTGTGCTTGAAGCTGTGTACAGTAGCTCCGCCACTGTACTTGAATGCTGTGTTGACTTTTCCCATTCATTGTGACTAATCACACTGGTAAAATTGCTAGGTTTCTAAACCCTTCTCATCCTCTCATGACTTTCTAGTTTTCTGAGCAGAGATTTCTTACTCTCTAAAGCTAAAATAGTATCACTGCAATCTCTGAGCAATGATATGGTGATAAACAAATGAGTTGGTAATAATTTATATATAAAAAAAAAAAACACTTAGCATTGCCTATTCTCAAGTGCGTCTCTAGCACTTTGTTTTGGCTTTACGCAAATAACCCTTGGGAAAGTTTATTGCGTAACCCAAACTTGGGCCCCTTTCTGAATGTGCCAGCTCTCTGATGAAATCTAAGAGTATGGGAATATGCTATAACGTTGGTGCAAGTGAAACTTGCCTGGTATTTCCATTCTGGACTGCCTTTTATGAGGCTCAGACTTATATTCTATGGAAAACATATAAAACAGCTAAAGCTTGAGAGAGTGTGCCATGAATGAGAACCATTCCATAGGGCTTGGTATTTTTCAATGTTTGTTCTCAAGTGTGCAATACTAACAGTTTTGAAGAAATCACTAATGCCACAAATCATTATTTGAAAGGAATAAAAAGTACAAATTAAAATTTATTCAGACATAAATTCAAAAGAGCGCTAACTAAAACACTTCACTATATAATGTAATAAAACCAATATATGCAATCAAACAATCTTTCTGTGGGATGCACTTTTTAGGTCCGATATACAGAGCCTTGCAAAAGTATTTACCCAACCCCCCCCACCCTTGTCATTTATTTGTGTTTTGTTGACTACCATAGATTGTTTGAGGATTTGCATCATTTAATTTACAGAACATGCCCACAACTTTGAAGATGCTTTTTTTTTTTATTGTGAAGCAAACAACAAATAGGACAAAATAACAGAAAAGGTCAATGTGCATAACTTTTCACCCCTCTAAAGTCAATACTTTGAAAAGCCACCTTTTGCTACAATCACAGCTCCAAGTCGCTTTGGATAAGTCTCTATGAGCTTGCCACATCTTAGCACTGGGATTTTTGCCCATTCCTCCTTGCAAAACTGCTCCAGCTCCTTCAAGTTGGATGGTTTGCGCTTGTGATCAGCAATCTTTAAGTCTGACAACAGATTTTCTTTTTGATTGTGGTCTGGGCTTTGACTAGGCCATTCCAACACATTTACATGTTTCCCCTTAAACCACTCAAGTGTTGATTTAGCAGTGTGTTTGGGGTCATTGTCCTGCTGGAAGGTGAACCTCCGTTCTGGCCTCAAATCACGCACAGAGTGGTACAGGTTTTGCTCAAGAATATCCCTGTATTTAGCACCATCCATCCTTCCCTCAACTCTGACCAGTTTCCCAGCTCTGGCTGCTGAAAAACATCCCCACAGCATGATGCTGCCACCACCATATTTAACTGTGGGGATGGCGTTCGTTGGGTGATGTGATGTGTTGGGTTTGCTCCAGACATAGCGTTTTCTTTGATGGCTGAAAATTTCAATTTTAGTCTCATCAGACCAGAGCACCTTCCTCCATACATTTTGGGAGTCTCCCACATGCCTTTTCGCAAACTCAAAACCTGCCATTTTGTTTTTTGCTGAAAGTAATGGCTTTCTTCTGGCCACTCTGCCATAAAGCCCAACTCTATGGAGTGTACAGCTTATTGTCATCCTATGTACAGATACTCCAATCTCTGCTGTGGAAGTCTGCAGCTCATCCAGGGTTACCGTAGGTATCTGTGCTACCTCTCCGATTAATGCCCTCCGTGCCCGGTCCGTGAGTTTTGGTGGGCTGCCGTCTCTTGGCAGGTTTGCTGATGTGCTATGTTCTTTCCATTTGGTTATAATAGATTTGATGGTGCTGCTGGGGATCATCAAAGATTTGGATATTTTTTTATAACCTAACCCTGACTTGTACATCTCAACAACAATGTCCTTTACTTATTTGGAGAGTTCCTTAGTCTTCATGGCAGTGTTTGGTTAGTGGTGCCTCTTGCTTAGGTGTTGCAGCCTCTGGGGCCTTTCAAAAAAGCGTGTATAAGTAATGACAGATCATTTGACACTTAGATTGCACACAGGTATTTCATTAATTATGTGACTTCTGAAGGTAATTGGTTGCACCAGAGCATTTTATGGGCTTCATAACAAAGGGGGTGAAAATTACCTGTTTCCTATTTCTGAAAAATAGCACAAACACCAAGACCTTCCCCCAGTTCTAGCCCATCCTCCTAGGCAAATAGCTTGCTATACCCCCTCACCCACATGATTTCCAGATGTATAGAGGGGTCTGGCTTTCTTCTAATTACACACTAAAACTAGTTCCCCCCTTCATGACTAAACCCAGAGCCTTCACACGTGGCCGATCGCAGGGCCAGATAAATTCCACTATCCTATTTCTAACACAGATACAGTATTACAATGTTAGTCAATTACAGCACCACATGCACTTATTACATCCATGATATAAATGTTAAGCAAATTGTTAGTACCTTCTAACCACACATATAATAACTGATGAACCCCAAATAGTCCAGTGGGCCCTTCTGTTCATAACAGTCACCATTCTTCCCATCCTCATGTCTGCTACTTCCCCGTCCAGTGTTGGAGTCAGAGGGAATTTAATGGGCTTTCTGGCTTACCCAATTCAAGTGGTCCCAGGGGCCTAGCCAGTTCCCGTAACTGCTCATAACAGGTTATCCTTATCCCACCCCCAAAAAGCCAGGGCCAATGCCCCTTATTTCCCCTTTGGTTAGGAAAAACATTATTCTGGGGCATCCCATAAAACAATAGTTCCACTAAGGACCTGCTGCATCTGCCAGTCTGTACTCCTTCTAATGGACTTGTCTGGGACCTACACTCCTTGAGGCTGCATTGCGCTCACTGTCCCCCAGCCTCCTTTCTCTGGAACTATTGTCTGGGTACAGCTCTCAACTCCCTCTGGTTCTTTGGCCTCTTGATCCTCAGGCAGAACCTCCTGGCTCTCTCCATCTGAGACTGCCTGGTGTGTAGATACAGGCAGCCCCTGAGCATCAGCTGTTACTGCCTCCTGCACAGTCTGGAGAGCAGGGCTGCTTGCTGTTTCTACTCAAGGGCCTGTGGCTGGTTCCTGGACAATGTTTATCTAGGGAACCTCCCCACTGTGTTTATGGTCTAAACCTTTCTCTTCTGACTCCGCCTTGGAAAAATTTAGCTGAGTCCTTGAAGCGTCTGCTAGGTGGTTCTGTTCCATGTCTGACTGGCATGAGCCCTCCCAGCTGGGTGACCACAACCCATCCAATGACCCATCCAGAGATGCTTCATCTAGATAGTCTACATATTTCACCTGCAGCTTTAACCATAAACAGGATAACTTATTCCCAGTCCAGGCCCAAGCCATAGTCCAAAACAGTCCAGTCAGGCCCTGGGTATGACAGATTTGCTTATACAAAATCAAGGCCAGGGAATACAGCAAACAGCCAGGACCCAAACATAATCAAACAAAGCTAAATTAGGCATGTTGCAACAGAGCTTACCACTAGAAGAACTAATTTGACCACATAAACTAATACATTTCAACTACAATGTCTTACGGAGGGATGCCTTTTAAATTATTCATTATTCATATCTAATGCCAACATAGTGACAGAATGGGTGCCAAATTTGCATATCAGAACTAATACTTGAAGTCAAAAACTTTATGCAGCTATATATTCCTATCAATGTTCTGTTCTTTGTGAAAGAGAACAGAACATATATATTCATATATAAGGTATATTTTTTTTATCAACAACCAGCACCTCTCCCTTTGGAAAAATGCAAAATATATTTTAGAGCCTATTAGAGCTCCTAACCTATGTTGTTTTAAGGTTGGAGTAGGTCTTGAATTCCTTAGAATTGTTGCACTATGGAAGAGGGATCCTAAAATACACCTCACCAGTGTTTATATTGCTTGCCATTGAGGCTTAGATTTCTGCTAACACATCACCAAGAGATAAGTTTTATAGAATACCAATAAATTCAAGATTCTGCAATGCATGAGCTTCCATTTTGGACATCTGAATGTTTTATTTTGCAATGGATCAGAAATGAATTCTGGTTAATAGTTCAACAGATTTTACTCTAGTGAAAATAAATTGTAGAAAAGTTCTAAACAGCAGGTGGTACATCTTTTAATCAAAAATCATTTATCGCTTATTATTGAATGTGAACAATACTCTTGATTGAACCATTTTCCAAATATGTAAGATTATATATTAAACGGGATCCTGCTGCTGAAAAATTAAACTGTGAATGATACACATTTTATACTTAAAAATATATGCGATGCATCGAAAAAATGTTTTTAAGAATATGAAATCAGTGGCAATCAATGTCGAATAATTCCATTGTGGAATTGAAAAGTTTCTCGTCATTAATTTACTAATAAACATTAGTGAAAGGACTGTTTTTAGATGTGAATTTTGTAAACTCTTGGGCTACAGATTAAACTAGTTTACTGCCTTTCTGATTTAGAGATTTTGAATGTAAGTTTTTAAAACACTAGTATTAAAATACTGCAAATAGTTAATATGCAGTTTTCTCGCTTATCATGGAATTTTACAAGTTAAAATCATCCTATTCAATATATAAAAAGGAAAACAACTTTGGTAGCTAGGTTTTAAAAATGCAATACTGTTTAGAATTATAGATTGATGGAACATGTACAAACAATCTAGGGATTGGTTATATGGACAAAGACCTACTTGAGCTAGGAAATTGGGATAACTTAAAAAAAATGATTGCAAATCCACACATTATATTAATTTGAATATTACATGAATAGTCTGTTTCACGGTGTTAAAATTTAAAAATTCTTGGTGACATTTTCAAGCTTGTTTATATTCGAAATTTTAATAGCATTCCCATAGGTAAAAACAGATAAATAACTGTTCTACAATTTCAGACCTATTTGAGGAAGCGGTTATTGTACAATGATACTAAATTGTAAAACTCAAATTTTACTTATAATAATTATATTCTTCAATTTGGGTGATGATTGTACAACTCATACTAATGAAGAACATCAGCTTTTCCTGCGTTGTTCAGTCCAACTTTTTTAATTTCCATTGGTAATCTAAGAGTCTATCTTTACTGCTCGTGCTGGGAGTTGGGTATTGACCATTTTCATGAGAAGACTCCTTGGTCATTAGCATTGAGAGAATAATTTGAGATATGCAATATGCCATTCTCTGCAAGCCTTTTCTTGGAAGTACTCTAGAAATGTATGTTTTAATAAATATACCATAAATATTGATCCTTATCTCTGTATTTTCCAAGAATACCAATAGATGTTCACAAAGCTAGGCAACATCAGTCTTTCAGTGGCAATGACACAACATTATTTCCTTGAATATTGCAGGAAAAGTAAATCAGAATGACAGTGAGTGCCTCATTTTTTTCTCAGAAGGGAAGCCATGGCCTTTGTTCAGACCAATGCCTACTTTTTACCTATACTGAAACATTTCCAAATTTACTATACACAGTTAGCAAAAGAACAATTGCAAATAAATCGCACATGTTGAGTGGTTATCCCACAGATACAGTGGTAGCAAGTTATTGATTTTATTTTTCAGTGTATGTAGGTTGGTATGAAACCATTGTTAGTAAATAGTAATAGGATTTAATTAAGAATTTCCTACCCCAGCTCATCAAAACTTTATTATCTTTCCGGTTCAATATTCTCCTAAAATTGACCATATTTAGAAATAGTTGGAGACAAAACAAATGTCAATATCTCGTCACCTCCTGCTAAATAAAAAGAGATTACATCTGAAAGATGGCTACTTTCTCTGTCAGTTGTAACTATTCTCAAAAGGTTTTTGAATCATATAGTTCAAGAAAAGAACAGACATAAAACTGGAAATAAACTAATAACATATAATATTCCTAGTGCTTGCATAAGGACTTATAGATACTTGCATTTGTTGTTTTATTCATAAATTATATTTCACATTTTGGTCCAGGGCAATAAGGGTCATATATGTTATATGCATTTTAGTTTGTTACCATTTACCTAGACTATGGCCACTGTTGGTACTCCAGTAGTAGCACTGGGATACATTGAACCTCACATGTACAATGAAGACTCCTGCTTGGCATCACAGTGAACATTTCCAAGAAACCCAAAGGAAATCACAGCTTGGATTCTGCTATGCCAGCAAAATGTGCAATTAAGTACCAAAATCTTGCAGTTTAACATTATTACATAAAGTTTTCATATCTACTTGAAATGTTTTCTGCAATGAATAAATGAAGTGTGATACGTGAGACTACAGTATAATGTACAAGAAGTATTTTTGATGTATGGGGAATACCTTTTAATCAAATGTACGATGTTAGCTGTATTTTTAGGTTGTTCTGTTTCATGCTTATTATTTGGCTAGACTACAGGGGAATCACAACAGATAATCTTGCTAAAACAGTTTGAAGGCTCTCTTAAAACTATAATACTACAAGCAGGTGAATGCTCCAACAATACGTGAGTATTGGGATTTGAAAAACAGTTATAAAAAAATCTTGGTATTACTTATTGCTGTCTTTACATAATGCACTAATGAAAATAAGAGCATATACTGAATTTAAAGGTAGATAAAAAAAAGGGCTTTATATAAAATATGAGATTATAATAGCGTATTTCCTGTTTATGAAGTGGGTGTAACTTAGTGGAAGATTCTAGGAGATAGTATGGATTTGAAGGTACTAGTGATGAGTTTTGTGATTTTACAGAGATGGTCTATTGTGGGACCTGTAGATAGGATTATTTTTTTATTTTGGGGGGGGCGGGGTTGGAATGGGCTTTTTGGTTTTTATTACATTTTAAGGTTTGGGGATTCTGTCAAAACCATTGAAGCACAAGCAGGTGCCATGACAAGACAAAAACAACTATCCTAATTCCTACCACTTAACGGATATTGAAATCAGTTATGTTTCTTCCATTTGAGAGAATGTTCTTATGTTAATGATCAATCTTTAATAGCTTTTATTTCTTTATTTTTAGAATCTCTGTATATAGCCCGTATTAAAGTCGCTATGTGCCCTGGTGCATCGAGAGAGTGCTTGCTATAAAACACCATTTCATTCTCATATATTAATTTTCTCTTAATTGTATTAATCTCAGCATTGTTTGCAAAAATGTTAGGCAAACATTATCAAACAGATGAGAAAGTTTGCAGCTTAGAAATGGAGTGGAATGTTTTTGAGCTGCATGAGAACATTTTCCCTTCCTGTACTGGTTTATGGGATTAAAGCCAGCACTTTTATGAATTATAAATGCAGTAAAATGCTTTCCAAATGAAGTTATTGGAACCTTGCCATTGCAAGGAGGTGCTCAAATTACAGACTGCCAGCAGATTTTAGTTTGTTTAATGGAAACTGAACCAATAAATCACTTTTCATTTAAGGAAAAATGTTAGGAAAATTTCTATTACACATATAAAAACTGTTACATAACATGTTATTAAAGAAAACACAGGAGCAAGCACCTCATTAACATTACTAAATTAAATGTGTTAGGGTATGCAACTGACAAAGAAATTCAGTCTTTACAATTATACAACGGAACATAGGAGATAGAAGGATAAAGATGATTACATTAAAATTATAGAACCATCTATATTTTACTTTACTTTATGCCTTTTGTCTTTCACTAAATATCTATCAATTTGTGAACTTTATTCAAATGGAAACATTAACAGCTAAAGAAAAGAAACAACAGGAACCCCTATTTTTGTGCACACCTATATTAACTCAAGTATGGATTTCATGAAAAGAGTGAAAATTAAAACGTAACTTTTAATAAATAAATCTAGTTAAAAAATATGTTAAAATTGCAGAAGCAGGATATTAAATTCCCTAATCGCCCAGGTATAATAATAAATCGAAGATAGATATAAAGTGACAGAGCTAAGTCTATTGCAGAAGGTATAAGTCACTATAAATACAATTTAATAAAGTGTTGAAGGTGCTAAAGGTAAGTGCTATAAATACAGAGAAAGTGCTAGTGCTAATAGTAACAGAACCATAAACAATAGGTTCTATTTAAGTGAAATAAATATAAGGAATATTATAATAAAGTAATATTGTCATGTGGAGATTGTCCATTTTCTTATTAATTTTTCACTTCCCTAAAACTTTAGGGCATAATTATAATGGTCCGGAGCGACTGGATAAGCTCCTAAATTGCTTCAATAGTCTATACGATGTTGTTTGTAAATTTCTAATACTCGGGAGCTAAGTCACTGCGTGCCGAGCGGTTTAGACGCCTCTCGATGACGTCATAACCACGCGCGCTCCTGCGTCTGACCCGACGCACGTTTCTGTATTTTTTCAAGGGTCCCTTGAAAAAATCCAGAAACGTGCGTCGGGTCAGACGCAGGAACACGCGTGCGTGTTTATGAAGTCATTGCGAGGCATCTAAACCGCATGGCGCGCAGTGACTTAGCTCCGAGTATTAGAAATTTACAAACAACATCGTATAGACTATTGAAGCAATTTAGGAGCTTATCCAGTGGCTCAGAACCCTAAAGTTTTAGGGAAGTGAAAAATAATGATTTAAGTACAATCCGGATAGCAGGGAATTTCTCCATTTATTAGAGATAATAATCCTTTTAATAAGAGAATGGACAATCTCCACATGACAATACCACTTTATTACAATATTTCTTATATTTATTTCACTTAAATAGAACCTGTTGTTTATGGTTCTGTTACTATTAGCACTAGCACTTTCTCTGTATTTATAGCACTTACTCACCTTTAGCACCTTCAGCACTTTATTAAATTGTATTTATAGTGATTTATAATACCTTCTGCAATAGACTTAGCACTGACACTTTATATCTATCTTGGATTTATTATTATACCTGGGAGATTAGGGAATTTAATATCCTGCTTCTGCAATTTTAACATATTTTTTAACTAGATTTATTTATTAAAAGTTAAGTTTTAATTTTCACTCTTTTCATGAAATCCATACTTGAGTTAATATAGGTGTGCACAAAAATAGGGGTTCCTGTTGTTTCTTTTCTTTAGCTGTTGACCATTATCCCTAGTAGCACCCTATTAGTTCATTAACTTGTCTCAACCTAGAGCTACCTTTTGCTCTTTAATAATCATGGAAACATAAACAGCCTTATCTATGGTAGCAGGCTTTTTTTATTATTTTTTTTATAAATGTTTAGATGTATTCTTTTGTCTCCACCTCAAAAATTCAGACCTCAAGTTGAGCTCGTAGACCCTGCCTTTTTAAGTCTGATTTCAGGCGGCATGATCTTATGATCGGACAATATTTAAACAAGGCCGAAATTTACTTCTTAGACACAGCCAATAGTAAATGAAACCGTCATCATGACGTCTGTAAAACATTGGAGTTACATACAATCTACAATCGAATGCTAAGAGTTAATTAGTGACAATAAGTAATATTTGCTGATAGGCTCCAAATCAAGCACTCTAAAAAATGCATTAGATCATCTGTGTTTCATGATATGTATTAACCCCTTGAGTCCTGCGATCAAGATTACTCAGGAAAGAGACATGGGAGGGAGGGAGGAAAAAGACACAGTGGAGGGAGGGGGGATGGGAGGAAAGAGACACAGGGTAAGGAGGGAGGAAAAAGACACAGTGGAGGGAGGGGGATGGGAGGAAAGAGACACAGGGTAAGGAGGGAGGAAAAAGACACAGTGGAGGGAGGGGGATGGGAGGAAAGAGACACAGGGTAAGGAGGGGGGAAGAGACACAGGGGAGGGGGGGGGAGAGACATTAAATATTATACCATCATTTATGATGGGCAAACGACTAGTGTTCTTATAAAAACCATCACAGCGCACTTGACAAAGATATATGAAAGTTTTATGGGACATTCAAGGCATTAATAGTTATCACAAGATTGGCAAGAATACATCTTGGATATACTGTACATTACGAAGACCATTATTCGAATCATGTTTGTGTCCAGAAAAAAAGCAAGCTTTACAAATATAAACCATTTATTTATCACAGTCAAAATGTGTGTTTTTCATGATAACAGATTCTTAGAAGTACTACGCTATGTGCACCATTTTGCAACGATGAACCACTGCCTCTCGATTCAAATACAGTGGAGAGAAGACACACAATTGTCTAAACTATGTACACAACAACAGTTTACATGGAAGCACAGTTGGCATCAATATAGCCTGCAAAAGGTAAAAAAAACATTAATGGTTTTATTTTTATATGGCATTAAAATAGATTACATTTTCAAACAAGGAAATATATTCCATTTCAGTATATATCATAAAAACTTATGAACATCAAACATTATATGGTTATAATTTAGAAACACCTCACGTTCTAGATGCAAACTTTTCATAAAAATGTCAGATGTGCATTGAATATTGTTAAATATAGAAATCATTTGCAGGTCGACAAAATGAGTAAATAGCTTTAATACGTAAAACGATGCACAATATCCCTGGACAACGTGGTCACAACAGTTCTGATTCCAAAAGTTTATAAAATATTTACTATGCACTAGATTGAAAATATTTTTAATACAATAATTTAGCTTTATTACCTCTTAGTGTAGATTCTACTACTCCAGTCATCTATAGGTAGAGTTGCAAATATTGGTTACAAAAATAAATAACAAATATTAAGTTTTACCAGTTCAACTAGAGTTGGAGATCACTTATTGTTTTGTCTCTCTGAAATTGAGGCATCATTTTCTTTTATCTGTGCTAAAGCAAAACGGATATTTTCCTCTGCTTCTTACTATAGAGTAAACAGGGCATTTTAGAGTCTCCCATTGCATAATAAATTAACAGAAAAATTGTCCAATTGTTAGAATAAAAAAAATAAGATTAAATCATTTATCTCCAGTAAGTAGACTTTGGCCCAATTTTATACTACTCAAAAGAAAACTTCAAATTGATTAATATTTGTAACTTGAAATGGAGCATTTTTGTAAATCCAATTTTGCAAACAATAATGCAAAATCATAAAAGTTTATATATATATATAAATAAACTCATGTCGTATATAATTTTAAGATGCATAAAGGCAAAACTAATATCTTTTCATGCTAGTTTATTTGTCACTTATGACTGTGATTGTCTGTATATCTAACAATAAATGCTTTGATCAGTGGATATTGAACAATGTCATAAATCAAGTCCTATATGCAATTTAATATAGAACAGATAAAAATACAATATTAATTGTATAGAATGGAGGTGTTCCAAAATACAGCAATCTGATATTTTTGTTAAAAATTACAGTTTAATCAACCTGTCTATTTAAATAAAAATCATAATCAATGTTTATTCTGTGTAAAATAACAATAAAATAACATTTTGCAATAGATCTACCAAAACTTCTGACATATAAAGACAATCTCTGCATAAATATATCACAAATGTGGAGTATTCCAAAAAATGGCGAAAACAGTAAAGGAAAAGACCACTTTACAAGAAACAACGGAAAGTATTTTCAAGAAGTAAGCTTTGGGATTTTAAAGCTCTGTACCGTATCTATGAAATTTTTTTTTCAAATCAAAATCAACAACCACAGTTTGCTTTTCTACGTTTTATACGACAGCCTGGAAGAGATATTTTAGCTTCCAATATAATAACTAGCAATTTGTGTGTAACTGTGCAGGAGTCACATGTTGCTGTTAAACATTAGCAACTGCGTATGCGCAAGAAATAAAAGGGGGGGGGGGGTGCAAGCAGAAAGAGAGACAAAGAGGGCACAGAGAAAAAGAGAGAGAGAGCACACCGAGAGCGAGCGCACAGAGAGGAAGAGTGTATGTGTGTATTTCATAATCTAATATAAAATAGTTCTATGTGTAACAATTCAACCTGGCAGGCACACTAATGTACTGCCCTTGTTTGCCTTAGATATACATATTTTTGCATTAACATATTTATTATGCCACCACTGTGGCTCAATTTTTCACCCAACTTGTATTTCTTAAAGAGCATTTAACAACTCAACATGGCCATCATGCACCTTTAAGTAAAAATAGGCTACAAAAAAATGGCATTTGGAATATACTATAATAAAAAAAAAAAAAGCAATTTTCATTAAAAGAATTAAAAAGTCAACTCTGTACTGAGCAATATAGAGTAATCTAGCATATCAATTTAGTAGTCTGCTTCATAATTACCAAGTATCAGAGAGATAAATCATTTTCCAATGTCATAGATCACATATAATATGGATAATGGCACAAATACAATTACAATTATATTATTTGGGAATAGGTTAGTTTATATGTATTTACACTATGCATAAATGTACACCTACAAATGTGTTGTACATGCATAGAATATATGGATCAAAGTCAAACTTATGCAAGTTGAGCTATCAAAATATGAAAGTAGATGATTTTACAACAGATTAACACATTTCAAAGTAGTAAAGCGCCATCTATGTTATACATAAAATGTATTTTCTTTGGTAACTTACACAAATGGTAAAATAAAACTATATTGACAATATTAATCAAATTTATGTCAAATCAAATACATATGCAGATGACCTTGGCTTAATGACTTAAAAATGTAATATATATTTATTTTTTAAATAAAGCTAAATTCCAAATAATCTGTACAATTACAAAACAATTTGAACCAGGAGTAGCACTGCAATTAACCAAAACACAACAGATATTGGTATTACCAAAAGTAGGAATAACGATTAAATACACAGAAACTGGAATGACGAGTTCATTTTGAGATATTAGCCTCAAGATATCTGGTATGAAAGTCACAGATAACTATTTACTAGAAAATAAAACATATTTTGGTGAAAGTTTCCTATGAATTCACAATATTGAAACTTGACAAATATAATATACACTTCTCTGCATATATAAGAGCATTATAACAATACTAAAGATAAACTAGACACGTGATAAAGGTGAAAAAAGTAAACAAGGACAATACCTATATTATACACACTTTTAATTATGGAAGATCATTGCATTACTAGATATTTTACAAGGAGTATTTTTTATCTTGAGCATCAGAAACATTAACATATACACAAAACACCAGTGGTATGGAATTCATATGAGGCTGAATGTGTTTATAAAATAGTATACCTTTACACACTACTTGCATGTTTTTAATAAAATGCCCTGTTAATAAAAATAGGATTTTTAGTGCAGAATATTAATAATAAATTTAGATTTTTAAATGAACTGTGTAATATTTCCAGGTATATTCTTTTACAGGTAAAAATAGATCTTAACTGAAAATAACTTATAAAAATATACTTCAGGACATCAAATTCCTTCTTCATATATGCCAGTGCAAGGAATCTGGCCTTTGCATTTATATATCTGATGAGACATCTACAATAGGATTTCCTGTACTCATATAATTTGTTTTGGTTAATAACAATATTTATGTTTTAAAGGCATATTAAACATGTTTTACAGTATTTTATTTACCAGCATTTTATACTTTAACATTGTAAAGTAATTATCAAGATATATAGTTAAGAAAATATATTCACTTCACTAATCAATGTTTCAAGGGTTAATCACATTTACGCCGACTCTTAATTCTGACCCTGCATCTTCATATATATACATTTCCATACAAAAATATAAGCCACTAAATTCTGTGGATAAAAAGGGTGACTAGATTTGAGATAGATCCAAGGGGGGGTTGTTGAAACAGGACAAATGGGTGATAGATACCAAGAGGAATGGGAGAGAGGCAGGGTAATATATGAGAAGCAGAAATACAGAAAAGTAAAGAAGGCAGAAGGAATAAAAGAGAGCAAATTAAATTGGAGAGGGGAGAGAGAGCAATAATAATGATAATTAGCAAGCAGGAAGATGCAACGGAGTATGAGGAAAGGAAGACAAACAGCAGGGAAGAAGCTAGCGAGCAAGACAAATTAATAGATGTAAAATATTTAAAATCTTTGGAAATGCTCTGCAATAACCCCTGCCCTGGCCACATAGGCATGGAGATCTACCAAAGCTGGACAATGACTACTTTACCAAGAATAGGGTTTAATTCTGATATTGCTTTGTAACTCTCATATAAAAAGTATATGTGTTATACAGGAGGCACATGTTTGTCTAGGGCAGGGTGTTCAATTTCGGTCCTGTTGAGCCGCAAACAGGCTTGGATCTGAGGATAGCCCTGCTGCACTCAGGTGAGACTATAATTTTGTCAGTCATCCTATTTAAACCATCTGTGCACATAAAGGAAATCCACAAATCCAGGCTTGTGTGAGGCCAAGCAGGACCGAACATGGAGACCCCTGGTTTAGGGTATAAACAAAATTGTCACTCAGTAAAAAAAAAAAAAAAAAACTATATATAATGCACTAATAATGGCACTAATTAAAAAAAAGGAAGGGAGCACCTTTTGGCAAAAATAAGTAAATTTAAGCAAAATTCTGAGTTGTGTTTTTCTGTGTGTGTGTGGGGGGTGGGGTTAGGGATGTATTATGAAACAGGAAAGGTATGATTGTGAAACAACCGCAGCATATGTAAGAGAAGGAAGGATTCCTCCTGTCTGGAAGGCTCAACCTAGGTCGATACCCTAAATCTGGCTAATCCCAACTGTATACAATAGGAGGAAAGTGTTTGGTCTCATACTTTCCCAGCAAAAAAGAACTCAGATAATTTGTCCAGAGGGTCATAAAATAGTGCTCTAGTCCACTACCGAATACCTACCAAGTACCTACTAATTTGACACTTACATTTTTTGCTAGGGGTAGTATTACATTGTGTTGTAAAGTAAGCATGTGTATTTTTTATTGGATAATAGCATGCTTATTTTGGTCAGTTCACAAATGGGGAGTTATCATTCAAGTTCAAATTACACTATCAATGTAGTGCTCTCTATATTTGTAAATTAGAAGCCTATGTTGCCATTGCCACTCTTGACAATACTATAACTAATCGATGGGGGAAGACAACTGAAGAGGCCACAAACAACATCCTGATCAAATAAAACAAACATGCAAATGCTTACAGGGCCTCTGTATGCACTTTTCATGTTAGCCAATTATTAGTACACCATTAATTAACATTAAATTATATATGCAAACAGTAGCATGGCAAACCTTTAGTCAGAAAATATAATTTAAAAACAGTTTACCTCATTAATGGCTATTGCTGTAACCCTCCCAAATTGTCCCGAGCACTATTGAAAAGGAACTGATCACACTGATTAGCCTATTTTGGCAAGCAAGACTTGTTACCACAGATTACATTTTTCACATTGTTTTAGTAGTGCTCGGACAATGAGAAAGGTGCAGCAATGGCCATTAATATAGTAAACTGTATTTTTCAAATGATATTTGTCCAGCTAATGCTTTGATTTGCTGCTGTTTTATATTAATTATCTAAAAAAATAGGTTTAACATAAAAAGCACTTACATGGATGGGCCCTTTAATTTGTAACACTTCAATATAGTTCCTAACAAAAGTCTGATGATGTACTTAAATAGACTATAATCTGATGTTATATACAGTATGTATACATTTTATGTAATATATCAATATCAAACAGTTATAAGTGCAAAAACAAACCTTTATCACAATACACTGGAATTATAATGTATGACACAATTCTCGAATTATTAATTTATGAACACTACATATTATTATTATTATTATTATGCCCATATTTGTTTCGTTTTAGAGTTAACACATATTGGATGTTTTTAAAGATGCAGTATTTAAAACAATATCATAAAAAGCCTGTGGAAGACTAAACATTTGGTAACTGATCAATTAAAAAAGCTTGGAAATAAAGCAACAACAAAAAAATGTTGTTATTTTTGTTATTCACATATTTTAAGGGAATTTTGTAGTGGAATATTACAAAAATGACATCTTACCATGGGGCTTCAAACCATGAATCGCAGCTAGCAGGAAATAGAAATAAAAAAACCAGTGCCTAAAATGGAGCATCTTAAGAATAAATTAAGCTCCAGGGATAAAAGAAAATGTTTGTTTAAGCCTCATGAGTCTCTTCAAATACAAAAAAAAAAAAACGACTTCATTTTTAATTTGTTATAAACAGGTCAATTTTGTAACACATTTTTTTAAGTTTATATATATGTGAAGAACAGGTCATAAAGTAAATAAGTTATTTCTGATCTGTTATAATAAAATAAGTGGAAGAAAAATATACCTATACAATTATGTTCCAGACATAATTCATACTTACTATTCATTTTGTTAAACATGACTATTCAACCAAACTTTTAAAAACTTCAAAACCACAAAAGGATTTAAGTTCCACTATTGGCTAAGGCAATAAACACTGGAGCAAGTACAACTTAAGCAGACAAAAGGTTTACTTCAAGGTGACTCCAAGAATTGTTTATATTCTTCTAACCATCTTCCAGAAGGTACAATTTGCAGTATATCACAGCTGCATGTCTATACGGAGATGCTTGGCAGAAGACTTGAACTTAAGTTACTTTAACAATAAAACAACAAATAAAGAGCTGGAGAGCAACCACAAATCCATATTTGCATGCTGGAAAATAGTAATCTTTTGGGTCCAAATATCAGGCACATCCATTCATTGTGCAATCTGTCGATGAGTAAACATATAGTGCAGGATTCTTCTCAGTGTTATCCGGGTCTTTTTGTTACTTAACCAAAGTCAATTCTTGGTCTATATTGTAATACCATGGGGTAAGACTGAAGAAGGAAGAAAGAAAGTGTGTATTAAACAAGGAATGGGCTAGACATTGCATTTAATAATTAACCCCAGTTTTATCTATTGGGACACAAAAATGAATGTATTAAAATACAACTACATCAATAGAATAGGATAAGATTTCTAAATGACTGAAGAATCATACACTAAGACAATTAACTGTAACAATTAAGAACATGCTTTAAAATAATGAAATGCATGCATGTTTTTGTATACAGGGCAAAGTGTGTTTATAAATACACACACATACATACACACATATATATATATATATATATATATATATATATATATATATATATATATATATATATATATGATTTAACGTAAGATTAGCATAACATAACATTTTGTCGGTTGTTTTAAAAATAAATACTCTAAATAACTGTATGTTTTATTTTTTAAATGGACACAGAGTTACATGAATTAAAAAAAAAAAAAATTGTAAGACTGTATAAAAATTAATTTTGAAAAATATTTCCTTTGCTTGTATTCACACAAGGAAGTTTATATACTTTATACACAGACAGGACTATTGCAATGGTCCATTTTCCATATTTGTTTAAAGCACCACTGTAATGCATTTACAAGCCAAGTTTATACAGTGTTTTTTTTGGTTTTCGACTATTAAATACATTATGCAGTTTAAAATAACTAAAAAAGTTAATATTTTTTCTTACTTTTAAAACAGTTTTCTCCTCAAACAAGGTGCCTTTCTCCACCTTCCATGGTGGCCCAGCCAGCTCTGCCTGTGTGCTTGATCATCATGAAGTTTGGAAACAGCAACTATGATTTAACTGGCTCCGCCCTATTGCATAATTAGTTCCACCCTCATGACCTACACAGAGATAACAGCTGTACTGTATAACCTGCTTTCAGCTCCTACAGAGTGCGCGAGCAATGATAGCCCCGCCCCCTTTAACAAGCATGTTCAATCTGAACCAGACTGACTGGTCAGACTCTTTTTAGTTCAGCTTCTAGGTTGAGCTGCCCATGCCTCCTGATAGGCACAAGTAAGAGGAGATAAGCACATCTCCTTCAAAAGAAGCGGACATAGTCAAAAGTAACAAAAAATTATAATTTTTATTTTTTTTAAATTGCATAGTGTTTTTAATAGTTTATCCCCAACATACAGTGCCTTGCAAAAGTATTCACCCCCCCCTGCATTTTTCGTGTTTTGGATTCTTTGAGGATTTGCATAATTTAATTTACAGAACATGCCCACAACTCTGAAGATGTTTTTTTTTATTGTGAAGCAAACAACAAATAGGACAAAATAACAGAAATAAGTAAATCACCCCCCTAAAGTCAATACTTTGTAGAGCCACCTTTTGCGGGAATCACAGCTCCAGGTCGCTTTGGATTAGTCTCTATGAGCTTGCCACATCTTACCACTGGGATTTTTGCCCATTCCTCATTGCAAAACTGCTCCATCTCCTTCAAGTTGGATGGTTTGCGCTTGTGAACAGCAATCTTTAAGTCTGACCACAGATTTTCTATTGGATTGAGGTCTGGGCTGTGACTAGGCCATTCCAACACATTTACATGTTTCCTCTTAAACCACTTAAGTGTTGCTTTAGCAGTGTGTTTGGGGTCATTGTCCTGCAGGAAGGTGAACCTCCATCCTAGCCTCAAATCACGCACAGAGTGGTACAGGTTTTGCTCAAGAATAAAGCTGCATTTAGCACCATCCATCTTTCCCTCAACTCTGACCGGTTTACCAGTCCCAGCTGCTGAAAAACTTCCCAACAGCATGATGCTGCCACCACCATGTTTCACTGTGGGGATGGTGTTCATTGGGTGATGTGTTGGTTTTGCGCCAGACATAGAATTTTCTTTGATGGCCGAAAAGTAAAATTTTTGTCTCATCAGACCAGAGCACCTTCCTCCATACATTTTGGGAGTCTCCCACATGCCTTTTCGCAAACTCAAAACGTGCCATTTTGTTTTTTGCTGAAAGTAATGGCTTTCTTCTGGCCACTCTGCCATAAAGCCCAACTCTATGGAGCGTATGACTTATTGTTGTCCTATATACAGATACTCCAGTCTCTGCTGTGGAACTCTGCAGCTCCTCCAGGGTTACCTTAGGTCTCTGTGCTGCCTCTCTGATTAATGCCCTCCTTGCCCGGTCCGTGAGTTTTGGTGGGCGTCCGTCTCTTGGCAGGTTTGCTGTTGTGCCATGTTCTTTTCATTTGGTTATGATAGATTTGATGGTGCTCCTGGGGATCATCAAAGATTTGGATATTTTTTTATAACCTAACCCGGACTTGTACTTCTCAACAACATTGTCCCTTACTTGTTTGGAGAGTTCCTTGGTCTTCATGGCAGTGTTTGGTTAGTGGTGCCTCTTGCTTAGGTGTTGCAGCCTCTAGGGTCTTTCAAAAAAGATGTGTAATGACACATCATGTGACACTTAGATTGCACATAGGTGGACATCATTTCACTAATTATGTGACTTCTGAAGGTAATTGGTTGCACCAGAGCTTTTTATGGGCTTCATAACAAAGGGGGTGAATACACATACGCACATACCGATTTTCTGTTTTCTATTTTGAAAAATTAGTTTTATATATATATATTTTTTCTCATTTCACTTCACCAACTCAGACTATTGTGTTCTGATCTATCACATAAAATTCAGATTAACAAAACATTGAACTTAAGGCTGTAATGTAACAAAACACATAAAAAGTCGAGGGGGTGAATACTTTTGCAAGACACTGTATGCACTACAGTGGTCCTTTAAGATTATCTTTTCTGGCAGTATTTTACTTTGCCTCAGTCTTTAGTCTGGAGCTTCCATCTTTTACAAACCACTTAGCACTGCAGGTGATGTATAATGTACTTTAAATGTGCTGCACTTTGCAGAAATGAAAGGCTGTTGTGAGAGAAAGAGATTTAACGTTGCAAAAGGGAACTAACTGATTGAAAGGAATGGCAATGAGGGAGAGAGGGGCAGCGGCAGAAATAGTTGATATGGTGGGGAAGGTAAGAGGTGCAATAAATGTTTACATTACAAAATGAATAACATCAATAAATAGATTAAAGATCAGAATTTCTTTATACATACAGTTGTGGATGACTCTGATATGTCGCGAGTTGTTTCGGTAAGAGACATATGTAGTGAAGCCGAGTTGTTCTGACACTGAAACTGTGAAGGAGATGATGAACTAATCAGAGACAGACATCCGCAACAGCATGTATAAATTATTTATCCAGCAATGTAGACTTTCTGGCATAAACATTTTACTTGCAGCACAATAAGTTAAACTGTATATTTATATTTGGCAGAAAAGAATCTGAGACACAAGTGGCTGCTGAAAATTAAACTATCTGCCACTTCTATGTAAATTACATTATCAAAAAAATAGATATGTTAAGATATGCAGGTATGATGGTTGCAAAATAATAGCAAAGAAGTAATTATTAAATAATCATTGGGTTATAGAGAAAGAAATGGCAACATTAAGAAACATAACACAAACAGAATTAGGCCAGTATAATAAAAATTGAGGCATATAAGAATTGTCTCTGTTATCCTATATTCTTTCCCATGTACATTTGTTGCAATAGGCTGAAGAAAAACATTTTTTTTTAACGTGTTTTACATGTACAAGGTATCCCTGCAACATTTAAGCTATAAAACATTTTTACGAAAAAACGAATTGATTGTATCAATTTACATTTTCACCCCTTAGTCGCCATCTTGTCATGTATATAAACTCCATGGTATGGTCCTTCCCCATGATTTCACCATTGCATAGTACATCGAGCTGCAAAATAAAGCATCTGCAGTGAGTGTCACAAACATATGCTATGTATGCCTATGGCCTTAATCAAACTGCTCTGTTTAATCAAATGGGAAGAGCTCTTTTAAATAATACACAAGATGTTAGCTATTTGTCAAATACACGAACTGATAGTGGTCATAGTGTTAGAATTAGCTATATTGTAGGGTATGACACCAAAGTAGCTCACCAGCATAACTTATAAGTAGGTGGTGGCTGGTCATTGGTAAAAGCAACAACTGTCACCTTCTTAATGATAATAAATGAACTTTAAATGATTGGCTGTCCACTGAATCATGGGCCTGTTGGAGATGTGTGCCCAGATCAGGCTTGGCACTGCCAGTCTGTCATGCTTCCAACACTGTTTCTCGGCTGCATTTCTAAAGGAGCACTTACAGTTCAGATTTTGTGGATATCTCTGTACATGCAAAATGATTGAGCAACTGACAAACTTACTCTTAAAGGTCTACTGTAAATGTCCATACATTTGTTTATTTAGTTATTGATTATCAAGTAAAATCACTATTCTTGAAAAAAAAAAATACGTGTTGCTTTTGAATCTTATATTTGACGCTTAACATTTAAGACTTCTTCAGATATGCTGCTCTCCACCACCTACCATTTATCAAGGAGAATGGAAAGAATATTCACTGGGGGACTGTCCTGAAAGGAATGTTTATTAGTCTTTACCTGCTTACTTCCCTGCTCTAGCTATTGTACACAAACCTACACTAGTCAGCCTTCTAGGAATATCTTCTTTTCACCTTCTGTACACTTAACATGGGGTCGAAAGAGGCAGATTTGGAGAAGACTACGATGCTAATTTCAAACAACAGTTTTAAGAGATGAATTGAATTCCTGATGTTCAAGTACTGATTTTGTTGCTAATAATTCAGAAAATAAAAAAATAAAGCCTTGTAGTATGACCACAACAGTGGCCCTTTATTAGCTGATGTATTAGTAGTGTGCAATTTGTAAAACATGGAAATAAATGACTTGCTTGATGTCCTGAAAATATAACTTACAACTGTAAGTACCTCCAATGCTTAAGTGCTATTAATATGCCAGGGTTTAATAGTTTCTCTGCTTCAATATAGTTGGGTCAGTCGAAATGAAATAAGTATTTGTGTTCAAACTGACGTATCCGTAAATTCTGGTCTGTTGGTGACCATTTGGAACTGGAGTTGTCTACTGATGACTTATTCTAACTAATTCTAATGAAAGTCAACTCATGTTCTATATGGAAAGAAAGTTTCTACATGTCCTAGATGGACTTGGAGTCCTCAATTAACTTCTTTAATCCCAGTACCTTTTACCTCAGTAGCACTTTATTTTCAATTATACTCTCAGTGAAATTCATTATAAATGCAATTGTTAAAAAAATCCCATATTGTTCAGTGGAATGTCTGTAGAAAATGACATCCTCAATAAGCTAAGTATTGTTTGACAAAGGTGACCCTGTAGAGAGGCCAAATTACCATTATCATTGTATGTTCCTAGAATGCCCTTTACATTGAAACAACCATAAATGCAACATAATAACGTTCTGAAAGTAACGACAACCACATTTAATATGAAACAGACCATTTGTTAATTGCTGTAAAAAAAAGAAAAAAAGAATAGAAGAGCAAGAAAATGATAGACAGGGGATTAATTATTTGAATTACTTCCTCTAAAACCATTTAATGAAAGCACTCTTAATAAATGCCCAATTAATGTGATGTTAGTACTAGACATGACACATGCCAGGAGTTAGGTAAAACAAGGCAGTTGGGTCTAGTGCTGAGTCACACTGTAGCTTTGACTCATTTGTTTTATCTTTTGTTTCACATACTCTTTTAGGGCTTCATGTTCACCCCTCTCCATATCATTCACACTCATCCTTAACCTCTGAGTATCCTTCAAAAACCACCCTTCCCTCTGCCAGTACTTGACTTTTACCCACTGCATCTGCCTGTTCTTCAGGCTCAACCTCTACACCTGTCTATCCAAAATGCTCACAATAATCCGGTACGTCACAATCTGCCTATCCTTCTTGAGCTAGTACTCTGTCTGTCCTTTGCACACTTTCTTCTCTCTTCTTGAGCACTGTGTTATCTGAACTCATCCAAAAAAGAATGGAGCTGAACTCACAAGGTGGTAGCAGCACACCATTTGTTTCTTCAGGTCAGCCTTCTTTAATGCATACGGTCTTCAATCCAGTGAGTTTAGAAATAAACTCTCACATTACTCCATGTTTAGCCCTGTCTGTTGCATTTATGTTCTTTCTCTGTACATCGTGTGCTTTTTGTCCTTTATAAACTATTTCTAACATCTCTTTTCTATTTCATAAAAGTTATATCCTATCGGTCATTCTATTCCTGCGTTCTCCTTATACATGTTCTCGCCTCCCATCAGACTTTCCTTGTGTTTTCACTTGAAATCACTTTTTAGATTCCACATTTTCACAATTATTAAAATATAAATATTTGTCTCTAATTAACCCTTTTAAAAAGCATTCTATGGATAAAGACATAATCAAAATAACAGCTTAGCCAAACAGAGTTCTTCCATGCAGAATGGTATACTGCATAAGCATTTTATCCATTTGAATCCATTTACAACATACGTTCATTATTATCCCTCTGTTTCACACTAATTTGTGTCATATAATGAATTTGTCCTCATTTTATTTACTACTACTATATATAAGTTTTATAATCTGTTTACCATGGTACTGTGATCTTTCTAAACTTTATGCATATTAGCTCCAAGTAAAAGTATCATGTTTGTCAACTATTTTATGTAGAAAATATACCAGTAACTGTGTAACAAAATGCATTATTATAAACACTTAGAAATCCTCTTACCTCATACGTACTTGGAAGCTTTAATTTTAAACTTAAAAACTTTTTAATTGTGCCAACGGTCACCCGGGTTGAGCAACGGATGAATCTCTTCATCAAACCCTACAAAAAAAGTTAGAAAAATATAATTAAGAGTGGTAGAATTATTGACCAATGCGGAGTAGTTTATGGAAAGACAAAATATTTAATCACTGCCCGCTGTCTCGAGGGGTGAATTAATACAAGCTGCCTGATGCTTTGCAATATAATCAAACTAGTAATCACCCATTATATTAAAATATGTATTTAAGTCAACACAAAGTAAGTATTAGCCATAAATGGTCAGTTTTACTGGTACTTCTGTGTGAACACACATGTGCAGATATTACCGTATTTATCGGCGTATAACATGCACTTTTTCTCCCTGAAAATAGGGAGCAAATGATAGGTGCGTGTTATACGCCGATATTCCCTCCCCCTCCTCATCCTCCCTCCTCATTCTAACCCCCACTCCTCATTCTAACCCCCCTTCATCATTCTAACCCCCCTTCCTCATTCTAACCCCCTTCCTCATTCTAACCAGCCCACTCCTCAACCTAAACCCCCCTAAATACCACCCCCTCGGGTCAAGGAGCGGAGCGGAGGCTGGAGCAGAAGCAGGTAAGTGAGGGGGAGGTATTTAGGGGGGTTTAGGTTGAGGAGGGGTGTTAGAATGAGGAGGGGGGTTAGAATGAGGAGGGGGGGTTGAGGTTGAGGATTGGGGGGTTGAAGTTGAGGAGGGGGTTGAGGAAGGAGGATGAAGATGGAGGGGTTGAGGGGGGAGGTTGAGGATGAGGAGGGAGGTTGAGGATGAGGAGGAAGGTTGAGGATGAGGAGGGCGGTTGAGGATGAGGAGGGCGGTTGAGGATGAGGAGGGGGTTTGAGGATGAGGAGGGGGGGTTGAGGATGAGGAGGGGGGGGTTGAGGATGAGGAGGGGGGGGTTGAGGATGAGGAGGGGGGGTGGGGATGAGGAGGGGGGGTGGGGATGAGGAGGGGGGGTGGGGATGAGGAAGGAGGTTGAGGAGGGGGGTTGAGGTTGAGGAGGGAAGTTGAGGAGGGGGGTTGAGGTTGAGGAGGGGGGTTGAGGAAGGAGGATGAGGATGGGGGGTGGAGGAGGGAGGATGAGGAGGGAGGTTGAGGATTTTGCTTCAAAGTTCTTTATTTAAAAAAAAAAATTTCCCCTGAAATGTCCTTCTTAAAATAAGGGTGCTTGTTATATGCCGATAAATACGGCAATAGTTTTTGTTGTATAATGCAGCTTATAAAGGGCATCATGTACACTATGGATGCTCAAGACATGTATAGGTGAAAGGGTTAGACACAAAAAAACAGCTTTCTGCTCCCAATAATAATTACAAAAAAACACTTGTTTAGTTTTACTCAAAATTCTTACAATAATTGCGAACAACAATAATACACTTTGCTAGAAAAGGTTTTTTTTTTTAAACCCCTGCTGATTTTGAACGTTTGTCCACTGACAAAGAAATGATCAGTCTATAATTTTAATGGTAGATGTATTTTAACAGTGAGAGACAGAATAAAAAAAAAAAAAAAAAACAAGATAAATGCATGTCAAAAAAGTTATAAAGTGATTTGCAGGTCAATGAGTGAAATAAGTACTAAGTCGAAGGGGTCAAATACTTGATGCAAAACCCTTGTTGGCAATCACAGATGTCAGACATTTCTTGTAGTTGGCCACCAGGTTTTCACACATCTCAGGAGGGATTTTGTCCCACTTCTCTTTGCAGATCCTCTCCAAGCCATTAAGGTTTCAAGGTTGATGTTTGACAACTCCAACCTTAAGGTCCCTCAGCAGATTTTCTATGGGATTAAGGTCTGGAGACTGGCTAGGCCACTCCAGGACCTTAATGTACTTCCTATTGAGTCACTCCTTTGTTGCCTTGGCTGTGTGTTTTGGGTCATTGTCATGCTGGAATACCCATCCTCAACCCATTTTCAATGCCCTGGCTGAGGGAAGGAGGTTCTCACCCAAGGTTGGACCGTACATGGCCCTGTCCATTGTTCCTTTAATGCGGTGCAGTTGTCCTGTCCCCTTAGCAGAAAAACACACCGAAAGCATAAGGTTTCCACCACCATGTTTGACGGTGGGGATGGTGTTCTTGGGGTCATAGGCAACATTCCTCCTCCACCAAACACAGCGAGTTGAATTGATGCCAAAGATCTTGCTTTTGGTTTCATTTGTCCACAACACTTTCACCCAGTTCTCCTGTGGAAGTTTGCCAATGAACATCTGAATAATTAAGACGGGCCTGTACATGGTGCTTTCTTGAGCAGGGGGACCTTGCGGGCACTGCAGGATTTCAGTCCTGCACGGCGTAGTGTGTTACCAATTGTTTTCTTGGTGACTATGGTTCCAGCTGCCTTGAGATCATTAACAAGATCCTCCCATGTAGTTCAGGGCTGATTCATCACCGTTCTCATGATCATTGAAACTCCACGAGGTGAGATCTTGCATGGAGCATCAGACCGAGGGAGACTGGCAGTTATTTTGTGTTTCTTCCATTTGCGAATAATCGCACCAACTGTTGTCACCTTCTCACCAAGCTCTTGTAGCCCATTCCAGCTTTGCGTAGGTCTACAGTCTTGGCCCTGACACCCTTGGACAGCTCTTTGGTCTTGGCCAAGGTGGATAGTTTGGAATCTGATTGATTGCTTCTGTGGACAGGTTTTTTTGTATACATGTAAAGAGCTGAGATTAGGAGCACACCCTTTAAGAGAGTGCTCCTAATCTAAGCTTGTTACCTGTACAAAATACACCTGGGAGCCAGAAATCTTGCTGATTGATAGGGGATCAAATACTTATTTCACTCATTGACCTGAAAATCAATTTATAACTTTTTTGACATACATATATTTTTTTGTTATCTTGTCTCTCCCTGTTAAAATACACCTACCATTAAACTTTTAGACTGATCATTTCTGTTAATGGACAAACATTCAAAATCAGCAGGGGAGTTAAATACTTTTTTCCCTCACTGTAAAGACAATATTTAAGAAGGATTGTTGCATGTACTAAAGTTAAGCGATTGCAAAAGCTAAATCATTTACTTTTCAGTTGTCTTGGTTCTAGTTTTCTCCTTTCTCTAGCAACTGCACTCTTCATCCGTAATTATTATTATTAATTTGTATTTGTAACGCCATCACGCCCTAATCACATGACATATTCAGTCAATCATTGGTGAGACAGCTTGCCCTAATAGAGAAAGATGGTGGTGTCAAGGGAAGTTGATGCTTTCTCACATTGCCTGAATAGAAGACTATATGCTTAGGGGTGTAAATAAGGAATTGCTGGAGGAGGGGAAAGCTATCAATGTTTAACAACTTTTTTACTTCCAACAAATAGAAATATTTTTTTAACATTATCTTTAGGTGTCTGTAAAGAAAAAAAATCAATTTAAGTGTCCCTTTAAAGCAGGGTCAGACACATTCAGTCCTGGAGAGCTGGAAACAATCCAGAATTTAAGTCATTAACTGTTGGACACAGGAGAGTAAACCATAGTGACAGAGGCAGACATTGACTCATTTGGCCTTTGTGCAGGCCTCCCAGACCAATCTCTTATTTATGGATTCAACTTAAAAGTCTTTGAATGTCCAAACTGTATAGATCAATATTCAAAACACATTTTGATAAAAAAAAAAAATATGGAGACACGGCTGTCTATGAATAACTTATAAACCTGGTTTATGAAAATATAAGACAAAACTATGGTATTGAAATAACTTACAAAACAGTGCAACAGAACATACAATCAAACTGGATTAAAGAGAATCTAGACATAAATAAACTCTTCTCGGAGCTGTAATGAGAAATATGCCAAGTCTAACAGCGGTTTAACAAACTCTACCCCTAGTTGACGCATTATTCGTTAAGACTTATGGATTTGGTTAGAGAAAAACGATAGATTTGTGAAGTTCTACTGGACCCCGCTTTGTCTTTCATCCCTCACATACAATCACTTACTAAATCTTGTCTTCTCCATCTAAAAAACATCTCCAGAATTCACCAACAACTTACACAAGACACAACTAAAATCCTTATACACGCTCTCATCATCTCTTGACTAGACTACTGCAACTCACTTCTTGTTGGCCTACCCACCACCCGACTCTCTCCACTTCAATCCATTATGAATGTCTCTGCTAGATTCATCTTCCGTACACAACGTTCAGTGTCTGCATCACCTCTCTGTAAATCACTCCACTGGCTTCTCTTAGCCTCAAGAATAAAATTTAAAATCATGATCCTAACTTACAAAGCCATCAGCAATAACGCTCCCCCCTTACATCTCTGCTCTCATCTTCAAATACTCCCCCACCTCTACGTTCTGCTAATGACCTTCTTCTTTCTACAACTCTTGTCGCCTCCTCTCAATCCCACCTCCAGGACTTTTCTTGTGCTGCCCCTAGTCTCTGGAACTCCTTGCATTGCACAACCAGATTATCCTCTTGCCTCAAAACATTTAAAACCTCACTTAAAACGCATCTCTTTAAAGAAGCGTGTCACCTTCCACCCTAACACGCTTATCACCTCTCTCTCCCACTTTTACCACTCACTATACCTTAGATTGTAAGTCTGCGAGTTTCTATTCTAAGTAATTTGGGAATTCACCATGGACCCTCAAAGACAGGACCCTCCTTGCTTTGCTACATGTTAATTTGTATTTATCTTTGTCTGAACTTAATTTACCTATAGACCAACAGAATATGTTGGCGCATTATAAATGAACTATAATAATAATAATAATAATAATAATAATATATCAGGTCTGCCAACTTGCCCCCAGACAAGGTAGAGGAAGGGGTGACTTGCCACAACATAGTGTATGTAACCTTGTGTGTGCATTTGCATCACTCAGTTATGTCTGATATGGCTGATCCACTTGGTATTCATGGCAGAGATACTGCAGTGGGTTGCCAATTCCTTCCCTAGTGGGCCACAGCAAACAGCTCCTGGTACTCCTAGGTGGTCTCACAGCCAAGTACTGACCAAGACCAACTATGATTGGCTTCTGGGTGGTGTGACCTCTTTGTTCCCTAACTGGATTCAACCCAAATTGCAGCAGTAAAAGCACCAAATCCTAACCACTGGACCACCATGGAACCCGAATGCAACCCTAACTGTAAACTAACTGAAATACCCAAATTGTACATACCAAACACTTGTGCTTTGTAACATTAATTTGCCTTTATACAGGATTCACTTGGCGCTCTTCAGTCTGTAATTTTGGGTAACATGTAACTAAACATCAAACCAATAGCTGCTTTAGGTCATCCTGTCATAACTATAATCTTCTCTTTTTTTTCTCATGGGGTATCTGACAGACTTGTCTGTATTCGCAAATACTAATCACTATGCTACAAACCCCTAATTAACTGATTCTGCCTTCTTTTGAGAAAACAAACCTAAAAAAATATTACTGCATTATAACAAATTGTTATTGTTTTAAGACAGTCTCCTACCTTTACTACGTTATCTCCGGACTGGCCATTATTACGTAAACAATCAAGGCAGATAGCAATCTGTGGATCACTCCTGTGATAGTCTTGATCTTCTTCATTTTCATCGTCTGTTCTGGATCTTTTAACCTTTGGAAATCCATCTGTATAAAGAAAGATATCTTAAATATTTTCCTAATATGCTGCAGGAAACAATGATTTCTGCTAAAATAAAGCGAGGGGACGCATTTGCAGAGGTGAAGGCTCCCACGACGGCTGCAATGAGTCAAAGGCTCATTGCAGGCCGCAAATGCGGATCCTCACGAAGCGGTTACAAACAAAAAAAAAAAACACGAGCCGCGGGACTTAGAAAAAAAAATTACGAACTCGCAAAAATATGACCTTAACGGCCGAACCGCGCACAGCGGAAAACATTAAAAAAAGACTAAATACACACAAAAATAAAATAAAAGGCTTACCCACAGCAAGGGGGACACCCAGGACGTCTGGAAGTGAGGTTACACCTCAATTTAAGTCCAATTTACAATCGAAAATCCCCTAAGCGAGAGAAAAAATGGCCGCCGAAAAAAAACGAAAACGAGGCTACAGGACCTCTAAAGCAGCAAAACACCACCAAACACATAACGACTTTAACTAAAACCAGTAAGAGGTACAACATACACCATTAGCAAGGACGCTAAATCATCCACACCAGCGTACCACATACACAATTGCCGCCATTTTACAACACTAACTTACAGAATGTGGAAGTACCCAGCTACACTACTGGCTTCCCCTTGCGCACGCAGCCTATTCACACTACGCACTGCACACATTGCTGACACTTACACCTCAGCTCAACAGTGCAAATCTACATTGTATGCTGCAGGAACATCAAAACAGATTGTTAGCTCTTCAGCACAATGATTGCTGCATATATTAATTACAAATAGGTAAAGTATATTCATTTATGATTTAATTAATTAATTATCATGAAAACCTACATATACACAAAAAAAAACGCTATCGCAATAAACGCCAAAGCCCTTCACAAGGAGCGACAACAGTGCTCATAGGACACAAACTACACCAGGGGACAGGCTTGCAAAAAGGGCAAAAAGGAGATCAGCGCCGGCCTTACAATGACATCAAAAGCGCCTCTGATAGCAAAAAAAACACCAACCAAGAGGCTTGCAATGTGCGCCGAAAGATCTCGGGCCACCAAAACACTTACTGTCTGTGGCAAACAAGCATTACCTGCCTTACAATTTTATTGCTCCGTCATTTTATACGGGCACGTCGCGAGTTACACTAATAACAGCTAAAAAATCTGCAGTCTGTGGTCTATTTACAAACACATTGCTGACTATTACATGATTAACATCACATGCCGTTACCAGCAGTAATTTCCCTGCACAGATGAAGTTGGGAAAGGTTAACCCTATTTCTGTTTCTGCAGCAAACCTTGCTGTGACTCTGCCTTCTGCCTTGAGGACTTGCCAGAGTCTCATGTAAAGACATTTCATTTATGATTTATTTAAAAAATTAAAAAAGTATTTCAACATATACAGTGGTGTGCTCAAAGTTGTGTTGAATTAACTGACAACTGACCCTTTAATGTGCATCTCAATATGCTATCTTGTGACTCAGAGTACTTGATAGGGTCATTATTTTGGCCACCACAGGGACAGACAACTAGTCTGCAATTCTAATCAGCAAATCAAATAATCCACTTAGTATTCAATGGCTAATACAAAGTATAGACAGTTTTTCCTGTTCTTTAAACAACATTTGATTATAGGGACAAAGAGACCCTTTAAACCTATATTAAATTTCAGTAAGCTATGATGATCAATCCAAACAAGCACTACCTGCACATTATTATGGAATCTAAACTCCCCTAATAAATACAATCTGTAAAATCCTTAAATCTTAATTAACAAGGTGGATCACAAAATGGCAAAAAAAAAAGTTATCTGCTATGTTTTGTGCCTTGGAGGGCACTTAGCCGTCTGTTTACCAGATTTGGGAGAAGTTATATGGGTAAACTAAAGCTTAATGTCTTATTTCCTGGACAAGATTACAGAGTAAGAGTCAAGTAACAAGACTAGCAGGCTACATTCACTAAAGGTGAAAGTTATTTTGATTGCTTTCATTACCACTTCACTAAAGTGTAAAATCATGTATTTAATCATATATAAATCAGTTAAAATTACACAAAAGAACCCACACTGCACCAACAGGTAGAGGCTTGACATTTTTATTTTTTAATTATTGCTTGTAAAGACCAGAGAGATGGTGCAGTAGTTTAAACTTTACAGTAAATCTTGTAATCAGCCTGCACAGCTCATTCTAATTAGTGCCAGCAGACCGTGCAGCTCACAGCGTATTTGGCTGATGTAGAGAACGATAGAAGCAGTATAAGCCACAAACTTCAAAAGCTTCAAATTAGCAGCAATTTAAAAAAAGAAAGACATTTTCCACATTGTCACTTAAAGAAAAAGTGTTAGTATTCAATTTAATTTTATAAATTAAATAAATATATAAATATTATTCAAAAATTAATTTAGAAAAAAATAGTAGGAGTTGTCCTAAATAAATATTTGTTTTTATTAATAATAATAAAATTGTTATTCTCTTATTACTTAACCACTATGCACAACTACAACATGATATATATATATATACTAGCGAATTGCCCGTCAAAAAATGACGGCAATGAAATTGTAAGGTAGCTAATGCTGTTTAGTGTGTAATAATGAAATATATAATACATTAATAAATGAATATACTTTACCTATTTTAAAGCATTGTGTGGAAGAGCTGTGAATGTGTTTTGATGTTGCTGCAGCATTAGTGGTGTGGATCTGCTGTGTAAGCGTGCTGAATGTGTGCAGTGTAACACTGTGCGTGCGCGAGACCAAACCGTTAGCGTAGTCGTGTACTTCCGCATTGGCGAGAAATGGCGAGTAATGTGTGTTATACGTTTGTATCGGAATATCCGTAGGTGTTTTGTGGTGTTTTGCGAGTTTCTTGTGGTGTTTTGCGAGTTTAGAGTGCTGTAGCCTCGTTTTCGTTTTGTTCGGCGGCCATTTTTTCTCTCGCTTCGTTTTTTTTTTAGTCTCTAAACTGTTTTATTTGAAGTAAAATCGAGGTGTAAGTTGTATTTTTGAGGTGCTGGGTGCTCCCTCTTGGTGTAGGTAAGTTTTTTATGTATGTGGTGTGTGTATGTATTGTGTTTGACATTTTGTAATGTTCGCGAGTTGCGTCCGAGTGTTGCGAGTCCGTAATGTGTGTGAACGTGTGTCGTATGTTGTTTGCGAGTGTCGTAATGTGTGTGTCGTACTGTTTGGGTTGCGACGTGAAGTTTGCGAGGGTCGCAGTTGCTGGCAAGGAGCGCCTTCGGCGCTCCATGCCAGCAACTGCGGCCCTCGCTTTGCGAGGTCCTCAGGTGCTGGCATGGAGCGCCTACGGCGCTCCATGCCAGCAACTGAGGCCCTCGCTTCGCGAGGGTCCTCAGTTGCTGGCATGGAGCGCCTTCGGCGCTCCATGCCAGCAACTGAGACCCTCGGGCAGTGCCCTCGCTTCGCGAGGGCACTGCCCGAGGGTCTCAGTTGCTGGCAAGGAGCGCCTTCGGCAACTGAGACCCTCGGGCAGTGCCCTCGCTTCGCGAGGGCCTCGGCTCGCTGCGCGAGCCCGCAGCGTTAGCAACAACTCGTACGCTCACAACTATATATGTGATATATATATATATATATATATATATATATATATATATATATAAACATTTTAAATGTTATGTATGTGTTGATGCAAGAGTACAGAATTACACAATGGTTCCACTCCATATTCAGTCACAGATAAGTTCCAAAATATACATGGAATCAAAAGACGCTGTGGATCCTGTAATATTATTATTATCCTAATAATGTGCCACATTTCCCTCCTCATTACATCAAAATGTCTCCCAGTTTTCAAATAAATCTACAAGACCTTAACTTCCACTTCCAGGACCCTTCCAAATACATAACAAAGCTTCAAGAATTATTTGGAAGGTCAGGTCTTAGTTAATGTAGCTGCAAAGGATAATTTGTATTCTTATTGGATGTAGCCCATTGTGATCATAATCTAGAAATTTGTAATCTGTTTACGATACAACAAAAATGTAATCCGGTAAAACTACAGGAAAAAATAAAAATATTACCTTCTCCATTTTCTTGAGGCTGGTTCCTTTTCCAGAATTCTGACTCTCGGTTTTGTTCCTCTAATTGAGGAAAAAATAAAACAAAATATAATACAAGAAAAACTACAATATAAAAAATACAAATACTGAAAACAAATTTATGAATTAAACAAATACCTTCTCGTAGTCCTGGTACCAATTTGAAAATAATTTCTTCCAGTGTATTGTCTAATCTGTAAAAAAAAAAAAAAAAAAAAAAGAGATTCATGAAATAGTTTTTACTTGAGTATTTCATCAGAAAGCTTTACATTTGGATGCAGAGTATAACGTTACATTTTCTTACAACAAAAAATAAATTCACAACATTTTAGGGCAGTGACAGACCACTTCTTTCACTCCACTGGGTGTATATGCAGGCTCTATTTCCTTAAAGGGACATGGAAGGTTTCTGGATTTCACAAGGAATATAATATACCTTTGTATCTATTTTGTTTTATTAAGACGAAATTATAAGCACTGTTTTTTTTTCTGCCTAAAACCATATAATTTGTACCGGTTTGAGGAAACACAGACTAATAATAATCAGAGTCTGAAGTGCAATATTTCAAATTAGCCTGTCCGTAACATCTCTCAAGCTGCAGGTTGCAGAATGTTGCCACTGACTGGTTACTTGGAGAAACTGCACACCCTGTACTTATAAGTAATTTGTCTTTACTAGCTGCAGAAGGGAAAAACAAATTAGAAACTTATTTGTAAGAATGTAGGCATAAAAAAAAAACAGTTTTAAGCAATTCTTAATGAAATAAAGTACAGAAGAGTAAAGAGGTACATAAATATATTATACTCCTACTGAAATCCGGAAACCTGCACTTGTCCCTTGAAAAGCATTGTGCAAAGCTTTAAATGTTTTTTGTTTTACACATTACAGAAATGGGAAGAAAATCACTGTGAGGAAAGTAGTAAAGGTAGATAATTTGGTAATAGAGGTATCACATATATAGTTGTGAGCGTACGAGTTGTTGCTAACGCTGCGGGCTCGCGTAGCGAGCCCGCGGCCCTCGCAAAGCGAGGGCCCTGTGCCAGGTTCTCAGTTGCTGGCATGGAGCGCCGAAGGCGCTCCTTGCCAGCAACTGAGGACCCTCGCGAAGCGAGGGCCTCAGTTGCTGGCTTGGAGCGCCAGTTTACGTCGCAACACATTACGACACTCGCAAACAACATACGACACACGTTCACACACATTACGGCCTCGCAACACTCGGACGCAACTCGCGAACATTACAAAATTACAAACACAATACATACACACAGCACATACATAAAAACCTTACCTACACAAACAGGAAGCACCCAGGACCTCAAAAATGCAACTTACAACTTAATTGCACTCAAAATAAAAGAGTTTAGACAATAAATAGTTTGTTAAGCGACACAAAAAATGGCCGACGAATAAAACGAAAACGAGGCTACACACGCAAACACCATACGAGACACGTTACCACACATTACGACTTCGCAAACATCGGACGCAACACGCCGACATACAAACATTTAAAACTTAACAAAGACACACAACAAACACATAAAAAGCTTACCTACAGCAAGAGGAACCAGCCAGCACCTCAAAAAAACAAGTTACACCTACATTTAAATCAAAATAAAACACTTTAGACACTAATACCATCGCTAAGCGAGAGAAAAAATGGCCGACGAACAAAACGAAAACGAGGCTTCAGACGTAACTATACTACACTTACTCGCAATAATGAAACACATACTATGCGGAACGTATCACAATCATATTAAACACCATTTGGAACAGTAATACGCAGAAAATGGCGGATGGAACGCAAATTGTAAGCTGGAACGCAAATAGCGCATGCGTATTGCGTTCTAACGGTCTCACTTTCCAGAACTTTCTACAAGTTTATAAATACTGCCTATTTCACACACAAAAATACATTTCTCCTCAGGTGATGAACGGAGTGACTTCTGAGATAACTGCTGCTTTTACTTCAGAAGACAATTCTTTACTAATTTACTACTTTACATTGTGCAAATTACAACTGATAGGTAAGCTATAATATATTACATTTTATTATCAGGACAGGTCAAACAAATAAAAAAATAAACTAGGATTTATGTAGTCATCATGTATGGCACATTTATGTGTATAGGCTCCAAAAAAAATACGGTTCATTTAACAAAACAACAAAAAAATATAATTCAATATTAAACAGAGGTTTATGTATACTGACATGTGACACGCACATATATGTCTATAATGTATAGTGACATCTCACACGCACATTTCTGTGTATTGCCCCTTCATAGTGACATGTGACACGGACATATATGTGTATAATGTATAGTGACATGTGACACGCACATTTCTGTGTATTGCCCCTTCATAGTGACATGTGACACGCACGTATATGTGTATAATGTATAGTGACATGTGACACGCACATTTCTGTGTATTGCCCCTTCATAGTGACATGTGACACGGACATATATGTGTATAATGTATATTGACATGTGACACACACATTTATGTGTACTGCCCCTTCATAGTGACATGTGACACGGACATATATGTGTATAATGTATAGTGACATGTGATACGCACATTTATGTGTATTGCCAATGCAACAAAATTAGCTTAAAACAAAATCAGTAAACAACTACATTTAAATGACATTATATGTCATGTATACTGATATGTCACATGCACATATATGTATATCATCTATAGTTACATCTCACACACAGACATTTATGTGTGTTGGAAAAAAAAAATATAAGGTTAATTTAACCATTTAAATATGAGTCATGTATACTGATATGTCACACGTACACAAAATAATTACATTAAATTATGGAATGTGTAGCCCCCAACAAAAAATAAGGTTAATTGAAAAAAATTACACAACTATATTTAAATTACATTCCTTTACTGCAATTCAATAGATCATATAAAGCTGAATCGTTTTATTTCTTTGAATATTCAAACAGACTCTGCATCAACAGCGTCTCTCAACAATTTGCACCGTGCACTGTGAAGCACAATCCCTTTTAAAGAACACCAGACCGGCGGATTAAGATTGGCAGGAGGGGACCGTCTGTCATTCAAAACTTCAAGCAAGGTAAAGTATTAAGTATAAACAAGAAATAACCATGAGCCTTATTCAATTGCGACTTCCTCAATTGAATAGGGCTCTATATAAGCACATAACATATTTTTTATACAGAACTTTTTAGTTACTGAATTTCTAACCACAATCAAGGTTTTCAATAACTAAAAAATTTGCTCAATAAATATGTTATGTGATTATATAGAGACCTCTTCAATTGGCAAAATTGCAATTCAATGAGGACCTATATATCTTTAATGGCCAAGGGCCTCACTCAAATGTGATTTGCCCATTTCAATAGGGCTCTATATAAGCACAGAGCATATTTTTTAAAGGAACTTTTTATTTAGTCAACACGTTGCTTTTGGATACAAGTTCACTAAATACAAAATTCCGTTACAAAATATGCTCTGTGCTGATATTGAGCTCTATTCCATTGGCCAAAACACAATTGAATGAGGAGCTCACAATATAACAAATGCAGTAACCAAAGGCCCTCATTCAATTGCTATTTTGGACAATTAAATATGGCTATAAATAAGCACTTTTAGGCCCTTATTCTATTTTAACAAATATATGTGATGTGCTTATTTACAACCCTATTCAAATTTCTACATTGCAATTCAATTACGGCCTTAGAGTACTATTACATTGTAAAAAATGCAATTGAATGAGGGGCAAACTATGCAACATATGGTACACACAAAGGCCCTCATTCAATTGCAATTTGCCCAATTGAATAGGGCTCTAAATAACAACATAACAATTTCTTTAATATAAGTTTTTAGTTACTAAAAAGATATCAAAAATAAAGTTTTTCAATGACTAAAAACTTATTTAAAAAAATATGCTATGTGCTTATTTAGGGCACCATTCAATTAGCCAAATCGCAATTGAATGAGACACAAACTGCTACACACAAAACAGAATTTCTTATTCAATGTTTAACAACCTATAAGCCTTACAAAGAAGCAAAAATAAGAATAACAAAAGTGTTGTGCACCTAATCGCATTGTACAAAAAATCACACAAACTCATAGCAAACTACATTAACATTCTTCTTTAATGTTTAACAACCTATAACCAGTACAATCAAGAAGAAATAAGTTTTGCACAAGTGCTGCGCACCAAACAGGATTGTCAAAAACTAACACAAACACATAGCAAACTACATTAATTATATTATTTCATGTTTCACTAACTATAAGCATCCCAATAAAGGTTAAATAAGTATACCACAAGTGCTGTGCACAAAACAGGATTGTACAAAAAATAACATAAACACATCTTATTTAATATATCACAACCCACAAGCCTTACTAAGAACCTTCAATAAGAATAACAAAAGTTGTCGGATTGTACAGAAAGTAAAAAAAAACAAAGATAGAAAAAAATAACCATAACTCATACAATACAGTCAAATTAATACATTTTTCAATTATTTAAAAGACATTTCACTCAAACAACATTTTCAGATACTGCGTGAAGACAATCGCACGAGGACTTTTTCCACAGGACCGGACCATCGGACGAGGACTCGGACCAGACCAGCAGACGAGGAATTTCAACACAGCACCAGACCAGCAGACGAGGAATTTCAACACAGGACCATACCATCGGACGAGGACTTTCACCAACGGACCACAACATCGGACGAGGGATATCGCCACAGGACCACAACATCGGACGAGGGCTATCGTCACAGGACCACACCATCGGACGAGGACTTCCAACAGAGGACCACACCATTGGACAACGATTTGGAACCGAGGACCAACAAACATTCGGATTTAAATCACACTTCAACCAAGGTAAAGTATAATAACTACTAAAGTATAAAACTAAAGAAACTGCTTTCAGTTGCATCTGTGTCAACAGAAAAATACAATAATTAATTTAATATCTCCCTTATTTTATTTAAATTGCTACTATGCAATACATAGCTCAATAACAACATCACTTTTTTTTTTAGCAAAGAAGTTTTGCAGTGGAAAATATCTATCCACAAACAACGTTTTTAATAAATAAAACCATTATTTGAAAAAAATATGTTACATGCTTATTTACAGCAGGATTCCATTGGCCAAATTCTTAGCCAGTGAGGACAGGAATTATAAATGTAACTAAATATAAATGATACATTAATGATTTGCCTTTTAATTCACCAATTGTGCACAAGAATCTTTAACAGGAATTACAATTTTAAATATACACAATTACATTTATTTTTTTTCCTTTACAGATTAATATGGCTGATAACGAGACCAAAGAAGAGAAGAAAAGACGTCAAACTAGAGAAAGACAAGAGAGATGGGCCGCCCAGCAGACACCGGAGGAGAAAGAAATTCGACGAGAAAAAGAACGCAAAAGACGTGCAAATAAAAGAATATCAGCTGCAAAAATGAAAGATACAACCAAAAAAAAATAAAAAATAATAAAGCATTTACAAACTGTTCCTAAAACATCAGATGACATTTTACAACATACCAGTCAAGACAGACCAAAAAAAGCAACTACAAAAACTAAGCATTTACAAACTCTTACTAAAAACTTACAGGACATTTCAACCAAACAAGTCCAACATATACCAAGAAAATCTAAGAAAAAAACTAAACATTTAGAACCTGTTGTTGAAACATTTCATGACTTTTCATCTGATGAATATGAAAGTCAACATCCAATATGCTTTGCAAATTGTCCTTTACTGAAGTCTTTAGCAGTAGAGGTTCATAGTTGTGGGGACATGACTACTCAATGTCAATTTTGTGAGGCTTATTATTTTAAACAGGAGAGACCCCGAGATGGACAATTTATTAGTTGTTGTCAAAAAGGAAAGTTCAAACTTCCACAAAGGAAACAATTTCCAACCTATTTACAAAATATTATGACTGAACCTACTTTTCCAAATTACAAAAATTTTAAGACAAACATAAGATCCTACAATAGTGCCATATCATTTGCATCTATGGGGGCAACATTGGCTGCTAATGTACCAGGACATGGTCCTTACTGTTTTAAAGTCCAAGGACAAATTTATCATCGGACTTCACATTTACATCCAGAGGAAGGAGAGCAAAGAAAATTCGCTCAACTATATGTCCTAGATACAATGGAAGCTGTTGACCAACGTATGCAGATGGAAGAAAATAAAAAATGCTTACCCAGTGTTTTTATAGAACTAAATAACATTATGGACAACAATCCCTACAGTAAAGCTTACAAAAAATTGGCAGAAGTAGAAAATGAACAACTACTTCATGCACAAAGACATCAATTACCCATGCCAAAGGTTAATATGGTGCTTAAAAGAGACAGACATACTGATAAACGTCGTTATAACTTGCCAACATCAAATGAGGTTGCAATGGTCTTTCAGAATGATGAAGGAGAACCACCATTTCAAAGAGACATTAGAGTATATCCCAGAAATGAGGACCAACCATTTATTAATATTAATATCTTAAGTCCAAATTTAGATCCAATGACATATCCCATCTTTTTCCCACACGGAGAAGCAGGTTGGCAACCAAAATTAACCCTTCCCAGTTACCCAAATGCTAAAGCCAGAATCCGAAATAATGTTTCTATGCTTGAATTTAAAGTTGCTCAAATTGCCATTAGAGATGAATTTAATCCAATTTTATGTGGTGGGAAACTAACACAACAATGGATTATTGATTCATATTTGCAAGTTGAGGCAAATAATTTAAACTTTATAAAATATCAACAAGATAAACTACGTGTAGAACAATATTGTGGACTCATGGACTATGTTGCTGACATGGCTACAAGCAGAGACATGACAGCTGGCAAAGCCATCATTTTACCATCTTCCTTTCAAGGATCTCCTCGAAATATGAGAGAAAGATACAATGATGCTATGGCTATTGTGACAAAATTTGGAAAACCAGATTTATTTGTGACATTTACATGTAATCCACAATGGCCAGAAATTAATCAAAATCTACTTCTTGGACAAAGTGCTTTAGATCGACCAGATTTAGTAGCCAGAGTTTTTAAGATAAAATTAAATGAATTAATACGTGACTTCACTATAAATCAGTTATTTGGCAAATGTCTTGCTTATGTATATACCATTGAATTTCAAAAAAGAGGCCTTCCACATGCACATCTTCTCATAATACTTCAAGAGAAAGATAAATTAGATACTTCGGACAAAGTGGATGCAGTCATAGTTGCTGAACTACCAGATCCAGAACTATATGGTAGACTATATGAGATTGTTACTCATCGCATGATTCATGGACCCTGTGGAGACCTTAATCCACAATCACCATGTATGGAAAATAATCAATGTTCAAAAGATTTTCCAAAAGATTATAGAGACAAAACATATGCAAATTGTGATGGATATCCACTTTATAAAAGAAGAGAAGGAGATAGTGCCATTATTCGTGGAAAAAAAGTGGACAATAGATATGTAGTACCCTACAATCCACATTTACTCATGAAGTACAACGCCCACATCAACGTAGAAGCCTGCACTTCCATCAAATCCATTAAATATGTCTACAAATATATTTACAAAGGTTACGATGCAGCTACTGTAGTCGTCAAAAGTGCAGACAACCCTGAAAGTAGTCAGTTAGTACATGATGAACTTGCATCTCATGTAGATGCTCGCTATGTTAGTGCGCCAGAAGCTATGTGGCGGCTTTTAAAATTTGAAATGCATGATAGATCACATGCAGTATATAGGTTAGCAGTACATTTGCCACAACGACATTTAGTCTATTTCCATGCTGGAAATGAAATGAATGCATTGGCCCAAAGTGAAGATCGTCACACGTCTAACTGCATGGTTTGCATTAAATTCCACTGATGCTCAAGCAACACAATACTTATATATTGAAATTCCATATCACTATGTTTTTGTGAATGGATTATGGAGAGCAAGAAAAACCAGAGGCAATAAAATTATTCCACGAATTTACACAGTCAGTCCAAGAGATGTTGAACGATTTTGCTTACGGATATTACTTTTAAATGTTCCAGGAGCACAAAGTTTTGAACAATTAAGAACTGTTAATGACATTGTATATGAATCCTTCCATTTAGCTGCAAGAAATAGAAACTTACTCGCTGATGATACAGAGTGGGAAAGATGTTTAGAAGAAGCAGCACAATGTCAAATGCCACGACAGATGAGAGAACAATTTGCTTTTATTTGTATCTTCTCAAATGCTCCAAATGCATTAGCTTTGTGGGAGACTTTTAAAAGTAATATGGCTGAAGACTTTATGCGACGATACAATGAACCCATTGCACACTTAAAAGCCTTAATGGAAATTCAAGAAGTCTTTTTAACTCATGGATTAAGTTGTGCAAGTTTTAATTTGCTTGATCCAGGTCTAATAGATGACATTAACTTTGAAGACTATGACATTCAACTACAAGCAGAAAGAACAGAAGAAAGACTTGCAACTTTAAATACACTACAATTGCAAGCATTTCATGCCATTAAAAATGCTATAGATGATGACATGGTGACAGAGCGTTATTTCTATCTTGATGGACCTGGCGGATCAGGGAAAACCTATTTGTACAATTTATTAATGAGTTCAGTACGAGCACAAGGACAAATAGCAATGGCGTTTGCCACTACTGGAATTGCTGCACTTTTATTAGAAGGTGGAAGAACTGTTCATAGTGGATTTAAACTGCCAGTGCCTATTTTGGAAAATTCAGTGTCAGATATTCGCATGACATCCTTACAAGCAAAGAAATTGAAGAAATGTAAATTAATTATAATAGATGAGGCCACAATGATGTCATGCTATGCCCTCTAATGTATTGACCGTTTGCTTCGTGAAGTCATGGATAATATTTTTCCATTTGGTGGAAAGGTAATTTTGTTGGGTGGCGATTTTAGACAAACATTACCTGTCGTTGTACATGGAAATCGAACAGACATTATTGAAACATGTATAAAGTCAAATACAGTATGGAAACATTTTACCCATCTTCAACTGCAACAAAATATGAGATCAGAAGGCCAAACTGATTTCAATGATTGGCTTATTAAAATTGGAGAAGGCAGAACAGAAAAAAATACTACATTTACCTGACGACACTGTAGAGATCCCACCTCATATGATTTGTCAACAAGATATTATATCGGCTATATTTGAAGGGAGCATAAATAACGAAGAATATTCTGAGCTTGCCAACCAAGTTATACTGACGTGTAAAAATAAAGATGCATTAATACTCAATAATGAAATCTTACAAAAAATTCATGCACCACAAAGAAATTATCACAGTGCTGATTCTGTACTTGCTGATGACAATGAAAGTCAGGCAAACTTTTCAACTGAATTCATAAACTCTCTAACTCTTTCAGGAATGCCACCACATATTTTGCAGCTAAAGAAAGGTGCAATTATCATGTTACTGCGAAATATGAACCCCAAAAAAGGCCTATGCAATGGCACAAGATTAATTGTTCAACAATTAAAGGACCATTTTATAGATGCTGAAATTTTAACTGGGACCCATAAAGGAGAGAGAGTTTTCATACCAAGAATAGATTTAGCACCAAGTGAAAGTAGTCTCCCTTTTATACTTCAAAGAAGACAATTTCCCATTATTATGGCATTTGCCATGACCATTAATAAATCACAAGGTCAAACTTTCAAATCTGTGGGTATTTACTTGGAAGAACCAGTTTTTGCACATGGTCAATTGTACGTTGCGTTGTCACGGTGCAAAAATCCACAGGCTATTAAAGTTTACATTGAAAACAATGAAAGTCAAGGTGATTTATTAGAAGATGGACGTATTTTTACTAAAAACATTGTCTACTATGAAGTACTATAACTTTGCAGGATACAAATTCAAGATGCCAATATTTTTTAAAACCATTGCAAAATACATAACAATTAGTTGTTTAATTCAGTCATAATTAATGAAAGTACTGTTTAGGAATGATTCGCCTCACAAAATACTTGCCTTGCATTGTTAGTAAAAATTATGTTAAAATGTTAAGTCACTATGTTAATGTTTCTAATGTTACAAGTTTAAAAAATATATTTGCAAGTTATTTCATTCAACAGATTACAAAGTGGATGTTAAGAGGTCAAGCACCTTTTAAGTCAAAATGTAAATATTGTCTGTTATCTTAAGATTACTAACTACATTAATGTTTATCGCCAGTTTATGTGCTCAGTAATGAATTACTTTAATTACGTACGTTTTAAGCAGAGTTTTACTGTATGCCTTCCTCTACATTCAATGTATATTCAAGTTAACAATTATTGTGATAGAAATTGCATGTTAATACTGATTAATTTAAAGGTCAATTGTTTTTACATTCAAATGTTAATACTTTTAATAAAAAATTAGGTTACAAAATGTATTCACTATGTTCCTGTTTATAATGTTCAAAATTATACAAATGTTTTGTCAACTTCTAAACTTACATAAAAAATAAAGTTAAAGTTTCAAATTATATACTTTGAAGGTTATTGCTTACATATATTTTAAACTTCATGTTAAAATTCGCAACGTTTCAAGAAGGCTTTTTACTTTTTGCTTTCCTATTCGTTCAATGTATATTAAAGTTAACAATTCTTCAGATACAAATTACATTTTAAAAAACCATTACATCAACATTTTACAAAAATACACGTTCATATTAAAATACTTACAAGTGTCAAAAATATATGTTAATAACTAAACAACTTGACAAACATATACATCACATTGCCGTCATTTTTTGACGGGCAAGTCGCTAGTAGATAATAAAAGGGATAAAAGGGAAGTTCTTGGAATGCAGGAGAGAATTATTTGCTAGTCATTGACTGATAAGAGACTGGCCATGAAAGCTCAAGAGAGGTATAGTGGATGATAAACTTTACTGATTAGACAAGACCAATGAGAAAGTAACAGACAGAACACCTTCCTCATGTTAAAAACATTTCTTGTTTTAAAGAAAAGTACTTAATTCAAGTAACGCAGAAGAATATGTTGGCGCGTTACAAATTAAGGTTCATACAAATAAAAAAAATAAAAGGTACATAAACAAGCAATTTATTTTATTTGATCAATATAAAAATTTCTTGGTAAATATGGCTAACTCTGACATCTTTGTTGCTAATGTTTACAATGACCATAGCATTGTAAGAGGAGAGCTATTATTTTAAGCAGATGTTCAGTCTTAACAACATCAGCAAATCAACTTGTTTTTGTTTAAGTTACTCAGAGTATGAAAAGCAGGCTATGCATTGGAAATCATCCATGAGATATTCGGTATTACTTGTGCTGCATTACTATGCAAATAAATGTCTTGAATACGAATTAAAGGCATATGTAATTTTCCTGGATTATGAATGCGACTGATAGAGGTGAATCAGAAGTGCATGCAAACATTTTTTTGCATGAGCAAAATACCAAAAAAAACATTTAGAAACTCACCCTGATGTTTGCTAAATCTTTTTAGTTTGCAAGCGGAGGCTTTTGTTAGTTGGCACCCCTGTAAATCCCTGCTAAGATTAGCATTAAATTCGTAATTTGTTTTGGCCAATCAGGAGAACGCAGAGGTAGCAGATACATATGTATCAAATTCTAGGGTTACTGTCCAGCCTGGGATATTATTTATGTTCTTGGTTTACACAGTTGCTAATATTGTCAGTTGCTGCACACTTGACAAACAAGTGTTATGTTTTTTTCTTGAACTGCAGCGGCCCTTTAAGTAATGTTTCTGATCCCTGTATGAGCCAACCTATCTTTAGCACCTTTAGGAAGTATGTTTTACAGGGATGTGCTTAAAGAATTGCATATGAAAGCATATAAGTAGAACTTTTACCATCTAACTATCTATGTAAAAGTTATGAAACTTGTCTCACGAGGAAAAGCAACATAAACCACTCAGATGTGCTGATCATGCATATACTTAGTATCAGAAGACACAGGCTTCATTGTTTTGGACATCATCTCCATTTTTTGGCAGATAAAGATTTTAATAATGTAAGCACTTTCCTTAATTGTTCTGTATATGAAATTCAGGAACTGTTTTGTGGGAATTCCATCTGCATTTTTTTAATTAATATTATATTTAAAATATTAACTTTAATCATTTATTTTTTTAAATATATTAAATATAGGCCATATAGTTTTAGATCTCCACATGGGAGCTTTACGGTTATGTTTTTTTAAAGTATAAAGTATTTGTTATTTTATATGTTGACTGTTTTCCCTAAGAGGGCCTCTTCTTTTGCATGTTTTTGAAACTTGCCTACTTTTCCCCAATTACCACTCCATGTTTAATAAGACGGAGCAGTCACTTCTGTCTCTGACAACATTTTGAGCTGTGTAATCTAATTGTCTCATAAGATCAAACAAGAGCAGCTGTTCTAAACTGTAACAGTAAAACTGGGTTTTCTGTGTTCCTCGGCAGCTCACATTACCTAAAATACAGAGGTCTTTTAGCAATACATGCAAGGGCCACAACTTTTTCACATATGTGCGAACTTCTATAAGTTTGCTTGTTTGTATAGGAGTAACTTGGGTTTCTTTATAAATTCTCCATTAAAAAAAACAAGAGATACTGTATAATACCAAAGGGAGATAAGAGCATCTTTTTAAAGACATTGTAGTGACACATTTTCTATCATTGTTTTAAAAAAGGCCTATGTTAACATTAAAGGGGTTCCCTGGTGGTCCAGTGGTTAGGATTCTGTGCTTTCAAAACTGCAACCTGGGTTTGATTCTAAGTCAGGGAACCAAGAGATCACACCACCCTTAAGTCATGCAGGGTTGGGCCTGCTCAGTACTTGGGAGACCACCTTGGAATACCATGAGCTGTAGCCTGTGGCCCACTGGAGAAGGAACTGACAACCCACTCCAGTGCCACAAATACCAAGTGGAGCATGACCATGGACATTAAGATGTCATGGTGTGTTATGGTCCATGAGGTCACAGAGCGTGAGAAAAGTGTGACTGACCCCAAAAAATAATATTTAAAATTTTAAAATTATTTTACAATGACGCATTTTTTTTATTTATTCCCGTCTTGCTTTAGAAACAATTTTCATAATATAATTTATTTTTCATGCAAAAATAAGTCAATAAAAAATAAACTAATCTTATGAAATGGATGAAACAGGCTCTTTTATGTATATGATAGAAAACATGGGGCCACAGGAGCACATTATGTTTTCTAGAATTATCAGGTGTCTATGTCCCTTTCATTGGCATACCTTCATATAATAAATAACACATTGAACAAAGTAAATACTGTTCACGTTTGACAAATCAGAAGAACATTTTCCTGTCCTCTATATTTATATAGTACTTCTGTAATTCAATAGAAAAAAATAATAATTTATAGTTCCTTTAAACTTACATATAGGAACCTGTGTCCTCTTGCTTTACATAACTGTAAATGCCTGTCCGCTCATCGGCTTAAATTGATGTAATAAGTGTATGTCAGACTCATTCAATTAAATTAAATAAGCATGAATCAAAAACACTTTTGTGAAGCACATGAAATAATAATTCTACATAATACAATTGCCTAAATAATTATAAAGGTAAAAAGGGGGGAGACAGGCACTCAGCCACATGCTGGTCATTTCAAGAACCTTTAAAAAACGCTTAACTATGGAGATTCTGTGGATTTGGCTAAAACAAAGCCACAGATCAGTTTTCAGTCCTAAAGCACTTGAATAACCCACAAAAATCATGGAACAAGCATTCAAACGTCGCTTTTCATGAAAAAAAAAACATGAAGTACTGACATGCTTTTTTAACATTTTTGTTTATCTGCATCAACAAGTGGACAAGGACCTTGAATGCACAGATGGATTCCACTGCTTCTCAGAAGTCTTTACTGTCTCTTTAACTCTCATTCCTCTCTCTCCCTATTCTATCTCTCCCTCCATCTATCTATCTATCTCTATTCCTTACACCATGCTCCACCCTTTTTTTAGTGCCAAATGAAACCAGTATACAGGCCTCCTCTGCTCTGGGATAACCCTGTTAGATTCTGAGAACACTTCCCTCCCTGCTCCTCACCCACCCGCCACTATTAAGATTCAATTTATAGAGACATGGAAATCACCTGACTCGCTTCTAATTTGCAGATTATATTATCTCACCTCCAGGGGCAGACAACATATTAGATATTAGAGCATTTCACCTCAAATTACTTCTATCCAATTTCATCCTGCTCCCAATAAATGAAAAACCTTTCTAACTTTGCATACCTTCCTACCTAAGCAAACTTTCACTTTCTTCCCGACCCTTGCTATTCCGTATCTGTAACTCTTCCCCAGGTTTCTATCTCTTCCATCCCCTTTAGATTGTATGTAGCGAGTTTCCAGTCTTGTGGGCTGCTTTGGAAAAAAAGCATTTTCTGCAAAGATTCTAAGCTCAAAACAGGGCCCTTCATTTTCTGCAGTTTGTTAATATTTTTTCCTTGTTCTTATCCCTTGTTAGCGAATTACAAATAAAAGTTAATAATAATAATTGTTTGTCTCATTGTTCATTCATTAGTATGTAAGGCCATTCCCTGTTCAGTGTGCAGTCAAACAATTAATTAATGGCTTGCCCCAATAACATTTTTGCATATAATAGGTTTGCTTTCTAAAAACAGATAGCCGATTATAAAAACTAGTTCTTGAAAAGTGTATACTGTAGTTTGAAACTACAATGTACCTTCAAGTAGACTATAAAATATCTTTGTTACTCTCAAAAATGTACATATATGAGGTGGACAAGCCCACAACAGCTTTAAAAGAACAGAACTTATTCTATAGGAGTATTTTGCTACTAATCTTCACATCAATACCAGGAGAAAAAGCAAACACAACCTACATGTAGATAAAAGGACACAAATTTTGGTAGGTAATGAATCTTTCCTTTCTTTCAGTATCTGAAAGAGCTGCCCAATTTGGAAACCGAAAAATTATCCAGTGCTCGGGTATCTTAAAAGACTTTTTTCATCAGCGATGGTATTGAAAAAAGATATTGTATCTTATTGCATACAATTACGGTCTTCAAATTTTTGTTACGTCCTTCAGTTGTGTCCAACTCTCTGTGACCACATGGACCACAGCAGCCAGACACATCTGTCTATGTTCTGGTTGTGCTTATCCACATGGTTTGCTTGACAAAGATACTGGAGTCGGTTGCCAGTTCTTTCTCCAGTGTACCACGATTTGTCTTACCCCTTTGCTGTGACCTGCCCATCTTGGGTGACCCTACATCGTATAGCTCACAGCTTCATTGAGGTATACAAGCCCCTTCACCACTTCATATGTAAAACTAAAACTAAATCGTAAGTTTCCAAAGATATAGCACAAAAAATCCATTGTTCCTATTTTGAAGTGTAATCTAAATGAATTTCTGTACTTGAATGAACTAAATTATTTTGATTTGTCAAGTTGTTGAAATTCATTATTTGCTACTCTGTAATAACTTTTATTATAAATAGCTAAAAACAACTGAACAATAATGTAAACTCACATTCACAAACATAGAACACATTATTAAGTAATCAGTTCATCGTTCATTAAATATAGTTTACAATATGTAGAACATTTCTATAATTGTTTATATTAGGTTATCCAAGGGGTTTATTTGAGCCACAAACTCTGCAAAGTTGTCTTCCTCTAGTAGGACAGCAGGGGCTAATTTCCTCCTCAGTTAATGAGCTAAATCTTTGCAGTCCTAATTTAAGACTGCTCCTGAAATATTGGAGGGGCTGCTTATGGACTGATTGTCCTGCAGCTTATGACCACTTGGAACAGAGTGGAGACCGGGAAACTCAAGAATATAAATACCAGTGATTTTTTTATTCAACTATTGGACTGTTTGCTTTGCTCAGCTGAGGTTTAGCTGGATGAGAGCTGGTTAGTGAGGAAACGGTTTATTGGTTAAGGTAGTACTTCAGTGGAAGCTTGGCCTATTATTTTCTTTGATTTAGTTTGGTTTATTATATTTGTTATTTTTGTATCACTGGCTACATTTTTGTAAAACTTGGAAAAGTACATACAGGGTTAATAGGGAAGAACGCTTATGTTACATTTTACCAGTATTGCTTCTGACTCAGTATATATAATCATTTAGGATGTAATCACTTAAATATGTGGTTTTCTAAATTAATATGTGAATATATTTCTCAACTCCAATTGTTATTAATAGGAACCTTGCTAGATAACCTTTTATTGTAATGCATTGATCCTGGTAAAATATAAGCAGGCTAGACTAGGCAAAGGAGTCCTAGACAACTAGTCCTGCTTTGTGCTATATTAATTTATAAATATGTTAAAAAAACCTTTGATCTAATTTAAAAACGCACCCATTCAAATTAACTAACTACAAAGAAAACATAAATGTTGCTCTTGTTCATGGCAAATTTTCACACAGAACAGATACAAAATATTTGGCATCCATTTGTTGAATATAAATCTCACAATGTGTACAACAAACGGAGTAAAATTGTAAAATGTGGGTGTATTTATCATAAAGATTTTTTGCACTGTCTTTGCATAAAGGGATACCACACAGTTCTAACTTGTAAGTAGTTGCTGTATTTATTAGTTTAATATAAAGAACATGATCAAAGGGCATTGTGCGTTAACTAAATGATGTATGGTAAAACAAAAGGGTCTTCTCAAACCTAATGTTTTCATTATTTATTAGATTAGAAAATGGACATTTAAAGTTTTCCAAATCATTCTTGGGTTACCTTTGGTGTTTGAGCTCTGATAACATATTATATCTATAGATTATCAAAACATAAATTATTCCTTATGTCAGGCACTGCATAACAAATCATGAGTATTTTAATACTTGAAGTAAATGATTGCTTAGTTTTCCATAATTATTCAAATGTTCTGGATCAGTAAAAGAAAACCAAATAGAAGTATACAAATAGCCTCTCTAATTTTATTTTTATTTTTTTATATTCCATTGCATTTAGTCACAATTATATGGCCATTTTAAAATGAAGTGGGGTTATCACAATATTTCATGGAGGGAAGGGGGGAAGAAAACTTCCAATTAGTAAAAAGGTAACATATTTATAATTTTTAACAGGAACACAACCATATTTTGAAATCATATCTGTCGAATGAAAGACAAATTTGTCAATTGTTGATAAAATGAAAAATAACATGTATTTATTTATATAATTTAGAAATCTTACCATATTTAACAGAGTAACATACAAAATCTAAATCTTACCTTAGCATTTCTAAAGGATTGGTTTCATGCACTTGGGTCCCACATTTAGGGCAATCATTGCTTTCTTCAAAATGTTGGACAATACAAGTCTTACAAACTAGAAAGAAAACAAAGCGACAAAGAATAATTATATTTCTACAATCTGAGTTGAAGTTGAAACAAAAACTTTTCAGCTTATAAAATTATGTGCAAAAAAGATTGTAAGATCAAATGGCAAGAAAGAAAATCTAGAGTGATCTAAAACAAGCTTTATGTACTAAAAGTTGAAGTGTTGAAGAACTCTTTGAAACTATCACCTTTCCTATTGGTGATATTTATTAAGAGTTGACATCTTCAAGCACTCTCCAATAATTCATCATAAAATACATCTGGCCGTATGCCTATTAAAGTAATTTGCTAAGCTATGATGCTATTATTGCAGATACCCAGTACAATGCAATATATCTGGCTTAGTGTATTGTAAGTGTATAAGGTTTTGAAAGCTTCATCTATAGAAAATGACCTAAAGGCAAACCAATTAAATATTCTCTTAGAAAATATTATTACAAATAATTTTCCTTTTCACCTTATGTGCAAGAATGAAATAATGCGAATATGAATTTATCACTAATATGTATTCATGATTAAAAATCCAATTTGAACTTAATACAATATGTTCAAAAGGATGTTCGGATCTTTCCTGTTGGGTGGCCAGGAGCAGTGTCAGTAGCAGGGCGACGAGGGGCCGCTAGATGGAGCTGTCCACATTTCACATAATTTCTGACTTTATCCTAACCCCTTCCCCTAACGCTATGAAATGGATTGAAATTTTAGATGCAGTTCAGTAAAATTGGCAGTAAAGTCTCGGCATTGCCATCAAGCACCCGCTCGCCGCTACTGCTATCGGCCATGGTCCGGATGTACTTTTCAGAGTGTCAGTGATAGATGGAAGATCCCAGAATGGCCAAAAGCTACTTCTAGCTTTAAAAAATGGATATTAAATTAAGACAAGACATTTAAGGCTGAAAAGGTGTAAAGGAGCACTAAAGTGTACAATATTTGTAATTGCTTTACCAAACTACAGTAGTCCTTTAATGGCACATATATACAGTTTGTAGACAATATGTGAATAATTATTAGTTCACATCATGGCTTCTCATAGTATCTGCTCCTGAATTGACACTATTTGGTATCCAGGGACCTAAATACGAAATTATGTGAATATAGACAATGCATGGGTACATATATATGTTAAAAGGACATGGAAAGTTTCTGGATTTCACTAGCAATATAATAAACCTGTGTATCTATTTACTTTTGTGTACACTTAAAAGCTCTGTTTTCGGCCTAAAATCTTACAATTGTCTCCCCTCTGAAGACCGTGTACTTTTAAGTACAGGGGTAACACTTCCTCATAGTAACCAATCAGTGGCAACATTCTGCAACATGCTTCTTGAGAGAAGTCAATGATTGGCTAATTTGAAACCCTGCACTTTACATTATTTGTATTCATGAGCTGCATGAACTTCAGAGGGCGGATCAAACAGGTACAGATTGTATAATTTTAGGCACAAAACACAGAGCATTTAAGCACTTCTTAAGAAAATAAAGTACATTCAAATAAATCGATACATGTCCAGGTGTAGCCTGGGGTTTGTGTGAGGTACTCTGACAGCCTCTTTCTAGCACACTTCAGTTTACTTCTGAGTCTTTGATTGAAGGTTGCTCCTCAGCGTTTCTGTCTTTTTGGCTTTCACCAAGAACCTTCATTTGCAAATGTAGGCCCCTATCCAATAAACAGTGCCCTTCTCTGGATCTCCATAGCCCTTAAAACAGCTACACAGGGGTCAAGTAGCAGATGCCAACTGACAACTACCGTTCCAAAGAGGAATCCACCTAATGTTTTCTGCTCCACTTTAGCCCATTTATAATGTCTGTGAGGTCATCTGCATTGCTGGAGAGCCATGATTCTACCCCTTGCTGCATCAACTTCACACAAGGTAACGTATTTTAGCTATCACCTAACCCTACATTGTACTTCTTGGCCCCGAATTTAATTAAATAGTATTTTTTCCCATGTCCAAGGTCCCACCTTCATTATCACCATATGCTTTCCATAAGCCCTTCATGCAGATTCTGGCCCATATCTATAAAACATGCGGCTTTCCATAACAATCCCATGCATATTCGGCCCATAGCCACGAAAGCAACAAGCCCTTTATTACAGATAGTGGCCCATAGTTATTAAGCAGCATCCTTGCCCATGCCCAAGGTCAAGTCTCTAACATCAGGCACGGTCAGCTACCATATCTGGGATGATGAAGTCACCACAAATAATCATTAACATGCGTCTAGCAGAAGGATAATGCATCAGAAATTGAAGGTCCAGTAATTTATGTGTTTTGAGTGAAACCAGTATATTTTCTAATGAAGTCTGCTTTGAAATTCACTCTTCCTTGCAGGCGTATCACTTTGATGTCTTGTAAATTGGACTCTGGCCTTTGCAGAATCAGTCTTTCTTCTGTCCAAGGGACGCAAAATTGTATTTTTTTCTGCAATAATGATATCTCAGTGTGATAGATCTAATGAGTGGAATGGCCAATTGCCATGCTGCAAATCTAACAAGGACCAGAAATACATCTGCCATAGAATCAGATGAAACTTTAGGCTCTCTGGAAGATTTAATGCCTTCTCAATCTTTAAAAAGTTAAAGCTCCAAAGATCTAGATTTTAAGGATAGCAATTCTTTAGTGTAAAAGTTTCTATTCCAGTTATTTAAACATACATATAATGTCCATGAAAATGTACATAAACACATTTTCCTTTAAACACTCGTTTCTCCTCTCTCTTTTCCAGATTACCGGCATTAGATTATTTTGCTTAAATTTGCATATCTATGAAAAAATAGAGAACTTGTATAAATGGTGCATATCAGATAATGAGCACTAAAACAGTAATTCAGAGAACTAATATTTTAGTGATGAATGGCAAGTAGAGAAAAGCTGCTTTTTCATAGACATTCTTAGTACAATAATAAAGTAAGTCTCAGCAGTTTTCATGCAAATAAAGTAGCATATTCGATATATTAGGAACGGTTATTTGCATTTCTCAATTATTAAAAACAAACAGAATTATTTCAGACAGTAATATATGGATAATTATAATGTAAGAATGATACCGGTATGTGAATGATTGAAAAAACATGAAATGGTATATTTGAAAATATTTCCCTTCCATTTTAAACTACACACTGCTCACCTTTAGGTAGTCTCCATATTTGTCCTAGTGCACCTCCCACCATTACAGAGAGTGACACAGAATGAAGGGCAGGGACAGAAAGATGTGCGGTTTGTAGCTGCAACTTTAGATGCTCTGCCATCCTAGCACAGTTACTGCAACAGATGCACTGCAGCTAATTGGTTGCTGTTGGCTGCAACTTTTACTAAAGTAATTCTGCTTTGGCTGATTGTATCCAAACCACAAACAGCACAGCTTTCTGCCCTGGCTCTTCACTCTCAGCCATGCACATATAGAGATAAGGATACAGGAGGAAAAATAAGTATTCTACAAATGAGCAGAGAAAAGTTTTAAAAATATTATAGGGACACAACTGAGGTTCTGAATCTTGTTTTTTCCGCGTTTAGTTTTTTCCGACTTTCCATGATCCCATGGGATTGTAACATACAAGTTACATCTTTACATCCATGGTCATGGTGATCGACTTTGTATTCATGACAGAGACACTAGAGGGGGTTCCCAGTTCCTTCTCCACTGAGCCACACCATACAGCTCCTGGTATTCTTAGGTGGTCTCCCAACATAGTACTGACCAGGCCCAACCTTACATGGCTTCAGGGAGGTGTGAGACCTTAGTTCCCTGACTGGAATTGAACCCAGGTTGACAGCGGTTAATGCACTGTATCCTAAACACTTGGCGACCAGGGAACCCTCTGAATATAGTATTATTTAAAACTAAGTACTAGCTAAAATACTTGTGATCTGAGCATGCCCAGCAATTTCATAGTCATATGAATATACACTGAAACAAAAATGATCATTATCCTATGGGCTAACCAGTAAATAATGACAGTAGTGGGCCCCATTAGAAAAAAATATTTCCATCTATTCTTTGTGGATGGATCAGAAAGGCAGATTGGCAGATAAAAATTGTAAATTTAAATGTAATTTTACTGTAAGAAAATGTTTAATTAACTTGACCTTTAAAGAATGTAAATAAAAGCATGTTCTTTTGTATCTTACTTACAGGTATGCAGGCACTCTGTGACGGTGGTTGGCTTGATAAGGTAACCTTTACAAATGTAGCAAGTGATATGAGGATTGAATTCTTTCACAAAATGCCTCCTTTGGGTTGCCATTGACAGGATGCCTGACGATGGATATGCCATGAATAAAGGAGTAGATGTACTGGGACTGTAATTTTGCAGATTTATCACATTTTTCTGGTGATATAATTGTCCACACGATGATCTTCACAAACAACTGCTCTTTGTTATGCTTCTGTTTTCTTTTTTTACTTTCTGTTATACCGGCATTGCATCTGAGAAGAAAAAAAAAAGACAATGTCAATCAAATTGTAACTAGGCAAGGAGACGACAAGAAGATAATATGATGAGACATTAAAGATTTTTCTTAGCCAAGGCAACAAGTTAAAAGCTTATGAAACATGTCTTTACACCAAAAATGGGACATCAATTGGAATATAAGGAGAAATATTTTTTTTAATTATAGTACCATTTTCTATCAATACAAAAAGCTTCTAAATTTGAATCTACAACAAATATGAGTTGACAAAATAAATGACTATTTTTATGTTACTGGGTTATACATACTATTAAAAATATCAATTATACCGCAATTTAGTTTATGCAGTGAGAGCTAACTAAAAAGGAGATCAACTTCCATGAACATTTTGTCTTAAAACCACTGGATTAGGATACTTATATTATACGCATCTGAAGAATTTCTCTTGATAACAGGCAAATAGTTTTTTGCCCCGTCATGATATGTCATATGCCCAGAAATAAAGGAAATCCAGGATAAAACAGAGAACAGATATAAACTGGAACATGTGGATACAAGACATTTATGTGATGTAGTGATTTTACAGTCACAGTTCCTGCAATGCAAGTGATGAACAAAATGCACCCCTGAAAGGATGTACCGGGGAAATAAATAACTGTGACTGCAAATGCATTGCAGAGGTCTAAGGATGTCTTATACTGACCCCATTATGTTTAGACCGGTTTTGTTTCATGGTGTGAACTATATAAACATTATTATTAAAAAAATAGAACAAAATGGCAACTTTGCTTTGAACAAATTGTCTCTCATATTAGAGGAAACTACCTTGGAGCCAAAGTAAAATCAGTGTTAGATAATCAGTCAGGGAAATAGAAACTGGATATCAATAATTTTACTACTGTTGTGATGATGCCCGGCTCTATTTACTTACACCTTGAAATGCTGACATCAACTGATATCCAAGTCATTTCTCAATCCGTTCTAAAAAATGTAGAAAGCTTTTCTATATGATGTTCCAGTCTTTATCTGATGGTGCACAGAAGATTTGCTCCTACTCATGTCTCTTTAAGGAGAGTTGCATTTAAAGGGGCATGGAATGCAAGTGTTTATATGCATTTAAAAGAGCTTGTTTAAACATTACAAAGTTGATTTTTTTTTTACTTATTTAAAATTGTTTAAGTAAAGCTTGTTTAAAATTTCATACAAACAAACAGATAATGTAGACAGGATGCTTTAGTCTGTAGATCTCATTGGCTAACAGAGGGCAAGACCCAAAAGAGAAATTCAAACTCTGAATAAGGTTTTGAACTCAGACACCTACATTTGAAAACATACAGACACATTATCAAATAACTTGTTTCTGATGCAATAAAGAAAACAAAAAAATCCATGTCCCTTTAATTATGAAGAACTTAAATGGACACTGAATACATTAAAACTGATCAATCAAAATCTAGTAGAAACATGTAAAAACTCCAGTTGAAGTTCTTTTCATTGCTTTATAAACGCAACAGTGATTATTTTTACTGCCCTTAAACTGTTTATTTACACAGTCACCTGTACCACAGTATTTATTGAGATCAAGTAGGACAAAGTATGGAGGTCCTGAATGTATCGTAAATTACAAGCTCCCTCTAAATTTTTATATACGGTCTACACTGCAACAATACATTTCATGTTTAAAAAAACAAACAAAAACAAAAGGAATAAAATTACAACATTTTTGGTTGTAATAGAGACAGTTTATTGCCATGTGCAGGTGTTTGTTGGTTTTGATCCTTGCCGAAACTGCCAAGTGAATATTGCTCAACACAGCAGTAAGTTAGAAAAGTTTTAGGGTTATTTAAAAATGAATAAAACTGTAAAATTTGCAGCAATTAAGAAATAATGTGTCGTTCAGTGCTCTGATAATGCACACAAGTCTTGAGAAATGCCAAGGCCCCTTAATGGCTTTATTTATTTTTCTTTAGTTTCCAAAATACTTTGATCTTTTGAAGAGCATGCCTTCCTAATAAGCAAATATTTAATATGGGGTGTCAAGGATCCTTCCAGTGCTACATCTGCTGAGGATTGTTTATAGTAGCTACATATCTTCTCCAGAATACATCATGACTGATATGTTGGTTTATTCAAAACAAGATACATTTGTCTTCTTATATCAAAGGTTAAATATCAACTTCAGGGTCTTATCTAACATCAGAATGGACACTGTTTAGTCATATGGAGCATTTTGAGGGTCTCATCTGTTATCACTAATATAATTGTCGTAAGTGTGTAACACTCCATGGGAGCTTACACACTTAATTCCTAAGTCTGTACAGAGCTGTGCACATGCGCAGCTCTGTAAGGATGCTGCAAGCATGCGCACATAGTGTGCGCGCATGCGCTGTTCCCGGCCGCAGGCACGCACACACAGCGCACGTGCATGGCGTGGCAGAGCCGTGCATGCGCAGCTCACAACGATAGCTGACAGCTGGATTGGAACACGAAAGGGGGAAGGACGAAGGAGGGGAGAGGAAAACACATGGGAGAGGGGGAGGGAAGAAGAGAGAGAGGGAGGAAGACACAGGTAATGGGGGAAAGAAACTCAGGGGAGGGAAGAGACACAGGGGAGGGAAGAGACACAGGGGAGGGAAGAGACACAGGGGAGGGAAGAGACACAGGGGAGGGAAGAGACACAGGGGAGGGAAGAGACACAGGGGAGGGAAGAGACACAGGGGAGGGAAGAGACTCAGGGGAGGGAAGAGACACAGGGGAGGGAAGAGACACAGGGGAGGGAAGAGACACAGGGGAGGCAGATGAGGAGGAAATAGACACAGGGGAGGGAGAGGGGGGAAGAGATACAGAGGAAGGGGAAAAAAATAATAATATCCCGTCATTTATGTCAGGCAAGCTACTAGTATGCTATGCCTAAAACTGTAAAATACAGTAATCATATGCTTAAAAGGAGCCATGTTTAAAATGGTTTGGATTCACAGAGTGACGGTGCATTCTGTGGTCTCATTTGCATGTCCCGCCCAGTTTTCCCAGAAAAAGGCAGATGAGCTAAATAGGTTCTTTTCTTCGGTATACACAAGGGAGGTACCAGTGGTTGGGACACTGCAACATAATGGGGCTACACTACCTTTGCCAAATAATTGGTTAACACAGGAAGTAATCCAAAAGAGGTTGGAAAAAATAAATGTTAATAAAGCCCCGGGTCCTGATGGAATACATCCAAGGGTATTAAGGGAACTGGGTTCTGTAATGGCCAAACCATTATATTTAATTTTTCAAGATTCACTCAACACAGGGTCTCTACCAGATGACTGGAGAAAAGCTGATGTGATACCTATATTTAAAAAGGGAGCAAGAGCAAATCCGGGGAATTATAGACCAGTGAGCCTCACTTCTGTAGTGGGGAAGCTTTTAGAAGGGTTAATAAGGGATAATATACAAGAATATGTCTATTTGAACAGGATTATAAGTAGGAGTCAACATGGGTTTGTGAGGGATAGGTCATGTCAAACAAATCTAATTAGTTTCTATGAGGAGGTTAGTAGGAACCTGGATCAAGGAAACTCAGTGGATGTAGTCTTTTTGGATTTTGCAAAGGCTTTTGATACAGTGCCACATGGGAGACTATTGGGCAAACTAAGGGATACAGGAATAGCAGTAAATATCTGCTCATGGATTGAGAGCTGGCTAAAAGACAGGAAGCAAAGGGTTGTTGTAAATGGAACATACTCCGATTGGACTAATGTGGTAAGTGGGGTTCCTCAGGGTTCAGTATTAGGTTCTCTCCTTTTTAACATATTTATTTATGACTTCGAGGTAGGATTGGAGTGTGGGGTCTCCATTTTCGCTGATGACACAAAGTTGTGCAAGGTAATTAAATCAGAAAATGATGTGCTTTCCCTCCAAGGGGATTTACATAAAATTGAGGAATGGGCATCTAAATGGCAGATGAGATTTAATACGAATAAATGTAAGGTTATGCATCTGGGAAGGAAAAATATCCATGCAATTTATAATCTTAATGGAGCAAATCTAGGTGTATCAGATATGGAAAGGGATTTGGGAGTGCTTGTGGACAACCACCTAGGTAACAGTGCTCAAAGCCAAGCAGCAGCTGCAAAGGCAAATAAAATATTAGCATGTATTAAGAAGGGTATAGAAGCCAGGGAAGCAAATATAATTCTGCCACTAGACAAATCTCTAGTACGCCCTCATTTGGAATATGGAGTACAAATTTGGGCACCACTTCATAAAAAGGACATTTTAGAGCTGGAAAAGGTACAGAGAAGGGCAACAAAACTAATAAGGGGAATGGAGGGGCTAAGTTATGAAGAAAGACTAACCAAATTAAACTTATTTTCTCTAGAAAAAAGGCATCTAAGAGGAGATATGATTACCTTATATAAATACATCCAGGGTCAGTATAAAGATTTGTCGGGGGAGCTTTTTGTGCCAAGAGGTTTTCAACTGACAAGAGGACATCCCTTGAGGTTAGAAGTAAAAAGATTCCACCTCAAAGAAAGAAAATGGTTCTTCACAGTTAGGGTGGTTAATCTGTGGAATTCTCTACCAGAGGAGGTGGTGACAGCGGATTCGATAGATAACTTTAAAAGGGGACTAGATTTATTTCTAATTAAAAAGGGTATTCAGGGTTATCATGGATAATTAGAGAGACAGTAATTAAACCAATTTTTTTACATTTCCCCTTAAGACAATTGGCTAAGTCTCGCTTTTTTTTTCTATTTGCCTTCCTCTGGACTAATTATTAATAATAAAAAAATAAAAAAAAACATTAAATAATTGATTAATAATTAATTAACAACTAATGAATTAATAGTTAATCCGCATATTGCAGATCAGAGGAGATCTTAAAAGGTTGAACTTGATGGACTGAAAGTCTTTTTTCAACCTTAAATACTACTACTACTACTATGTAACTCACATATATATATATATATATATATATATATATATATATATATATATATATAAAGATTTTAACTGAAATGCTAATAATAAATGTGTCAATTTTATCCGACTGGCATAAATTAGATAATTAGGTTTGAAAGATAGTGCTTTAAAAAGCTAGAGTTTTGTAGCTTGGGGAACTTGAACTTATCTCCCTACCACTCAAGTAGAAATGCCAGTTGTCCGAATTCAACATTATATATTACACATTAAAAAATGTTTTTTTATATTATGGAAAAAAATCAAAGCATTTGCAAACAAAACTTAATACAGGTATACCCCCATCTAAAGCTACCCCTTCTAATCGATGATTCACTATAGTGTTCTTTTTCCTGTAGATCCGCGATTAGAGCTAAACCCTGCCATAACGCTCTTCTTTGGCCACCGTTTCATACCATCTGCCATTTAAAGTGGACTTTTAATATTTGCGGTTTCTTTAAATTTTATTTAAAAAAAAGGTTCAGTTTTTATTGTTGTTATGTTTGCCGTTTCTTAAAAGTTAATTTAAAGCCAATCATTTTAAGTTTCAATTACTTTTGTGCATTTTTTTGGTGAGTTCCCCTAACCCTTTCTATCCTATCATCACATGACCCCATTTATCGCCCAGAACCTATCTACTTGCATTAAACCGGGTATTGCTGTAGCTACAAATTCTCTTTGTTTTATGCATTTTTCTGAAAACTGTGTTTAGTCAATATTCCATCACCTAATCATCACTCAGAGAGAAGAGGGGGAATCAAGGCAATACATTTTAATACTTTTTAACAAGTTAATGTGGTTAACGAATGTACTGCCATGTTGTTAGAAGCGACATTTCTAATAATAACCAAATGTACTTTTCTCTTCCAGGAATGTTGCGGTACAGTCACCACATTAAATATGTTTTTACTCTGGTAAGTTTTTTTTTATAGTGGGCAACCTTCCTGTTTTGGTTGACGATCCAGTTAATGAGCACGGTTTTGTTATGTGGGCAAAATAGGGGAATCCCAGGATTAAAAATATAACACTACAGTTATAAAGGACATTTTATAGATGACAAGTATAGATATAATAGACAGGCTATATAAACTTATCTGGATCATTGTGCTTAAAAGGACACCGTAAAGCTTACTTCCCACTATGGAATGAGCAAATGCATTTTATTATAAAGGGGAAGTGTAATGTAATGTTGCATCTTACATGGAAATTAACATGTATAAAAGTGAAAACATAGGTCTAAAAAGGGCTTGTATTGCTACAAGGCTTCCATATACTAGGTGATGTGAGCTGCTGAAGAACACAAAATAGAAATGTAAATGTTACAGCATCTGTAGCTTGTCTGGCTCTTCATCGTTTACACAATCAGATCAGTATTATAAGTGTCAGTGACCAATATGGAAATTTGAATGGTGGTTTCCACTCTCCGCAAACATGGAGAAGTAACTGGCAAACTAGGCAAATCCCATAACATTTGCATAGTCTTCTCTAAGAGTGATCTTTAACATAAAAAAAATTACATGTGCAACATGCCAATTATTTAGAAAACAAAGACTTCTTCCTTGCCTTTCCCCTTTCTCCCTTCCCCTTCCATTACGATATCTCTATTTTGATTGTAAGTGGGGCAAGAACCTTTGCGAGAATGACGGTCAGTCAGTATATACTAGGAAGAAATTAATCTTTTAGTGTTGATAATTAAATCTATGATTTTATAAGTTTAAATTGAATTTCTGTATTTAATAATTGTGTTTATATGAGAAGAATGTGTTTGACAAATTTTACAGCAATGTTTAATATTCAAAGAAAATAAAGTAATTTAAATACAAAAAAAAAAAAGAAGAAAATAAAGACTTCTAAACTGTTGTTATGCTGACCCTTATAAACACAGCAAAGCCCTGACCAAATGCCATGATCTTAGTCTTTTTAACGTTGAGTAGCAGCCAGCTTTTGGATGTTTCTTCCAGCAATATGGAATCCGGCTTTGGATTCATCCAGTCCGGCCTTACGAGTGATGTACTCTGCATATAAGTTGAATAAATAAGGTGGCAATATACAACCTTGTCACACTCCTTTTCCGATCTTGAACCATTCTATTGTCCCATGTTCGGTTACAACCATGGCTTCTTGGACCACATACAGTATCTTCAGGAGGAGGAGGAGACGATCTGGTACTTCCATTCCTTTAAGAGCTTTTGTTGTGATTCAAACAGCCAAAGGCTTAAGAATAGTCTATTAAGAATAAGTAAATGCTTTTCTGGAACTCTCTTGCATTCTCTATTATTTGGCAGTTTGAGCTCTTGTGCAAGCCGGGTCCATAGAGGAAAGGCACATCTGGTAGTTCCCAGTCCATATATTGATGGAGTCGAGCCTGCAGAATCTTAAGCTTTACCTTGCTGGCATGTGAAATGAGTGCAATTGTTCAATAATTGGAGCACTCTTTGGCACTGTGTTTTTGGGGATTAGGATGTAGACTGATCATTTCCAGTCTACTGGCCATCATTGAGTTTTCCAAATTTGTTGGCATAAGGCAAGCAACACTTTCGCAACATCATCTTGTAGAATTTTGAATGGTTCAATTGGGATTCCATCAACTCCTGCAGCCTCATTATGAGCAAGGCATCCTAGGGCCCATCTCACTTCGCTCTCCAAGATGTCTGGCTCTGGCTCATCGGACAAACTATTGAGGTCATCACTGCTTTTAAGAGTGTTCCTGTATAGATCTTCAGTGTATTCCTGCCACCCCTTTTTTTATCGGATCTTCTTCTGTAAAGTCTCTACCATTTTTGTCTTTTATCACACCCACTTTGGCATGAAAGGTTCCTTTAGGATCCCAAATTTTCTTGAAGAGATCTCTTGATTTACCCATTCTGTTTTCTTCAATCTCTTTACATCACTCACTTCCTCCGGCATTCTATCTTCCATGTCTAGTCTGTAAAACTATTATTTGCTTCCACTGCATATTCATAGGGCATATTTATTTTGTATCTGCTTGGTCTAAAGATTTTTCCTCTTTTCTTCAGTTTAATTCTGATCTTTGCAATAAGAAGCTCATGGTCTAAACCACAGTCAGCTCCACGTCTTGTTTTTGATGTCTTCATAGAGCTCCTCCACCTTTGGCTGCAAAGTATATAATCAATCTGATTTCTATATGGCCCATCTGGTGATGACTCGGAGGCTGTTGGAAGAGGGTATTTGCTATCACCAGAGGTGGGTAAAGCAAGCTTTTGGATCTGGCAGCTTTAGTTTGAGTTTTCAAAATCTTGTAATTGTTTTTTTTTCCCTTCAGTACACAGATTTCTCTATTTTTAGATGCTGCTTTAGATTCCATAGAAAAAGCATTACGGATCTCCTTTAATTGTTGAAATAGCCTTAAGCATATCAAAGACATTACTTAATTCCTTTACTTCTAAGGGTGGCTGTTCCACTCAACAAACAAATAACTTCCTTTTTTAGTTTTATTCTTTTCTGAAATATGTATCCTGCATGCACTATATTAGTTGAAGATTTGTCATCATGTAACATGCTTCATTCTCTTCTCATATACATACACACACACACATAAGTCATAAAGACTCCTTAAAAATATGTCTTTTAGACCAGTGGTTCTTAACAGACAATCTAGGGACTGGTGCTGTTTGAGGGTCAAAAATGGATTATGAGAACCTAAAAACATACATTTTTATTAGTCACTATTCACATATATAATTGTGAGAAATATGTGTTGTTGTTGCTAACACTTGCGGGCTTGCATAGCGAGCACGCCGCACTGTTGGAGATGAGCACTGATCCCTACGACCCTATACGACTTAGGCAGGTGGAGATGAGCACCATAGGCACTTATCCCTATGACCCTGCACGCATTAAGCATCATAGCTACGACCCGCGGGACTACAGAACAACAGAAAACTCAAATACACAATTCACAGTGCGAGACCTGTTGCACTTGGAAAAGAATCTCGTGAAAAATGATGGCCTGTAACACTTGGAAAATGAAACCGCCACTTAGAGAAGAAGAAAAAAAAAAAACGAACTTAACGGCCGACCCACGCACATCAAAAAACACAAGAATGTTTTTTTTTTTTTTTAATTACCAAGTACATCATACACAGCACGGGGTGACAGTCAGGACGTCTGGGAGTGAGGTTGCGTAGAATTTAAGTTGAATTTGCAGAGTTTCGACACTCGAAAATCGCCTATGCAAGAGAAAAAATGGCCGCCGAAAAAAACGAAGCTACACCAACCCTAAACACGCAAAACACTGACAGGCACATACAACTTTTAGCCAGGAACGTACAAGGTAAAAAATACACTATTGGGAAGGACGGAAAATGCTCCAGACCGGCCTAACACATACACACTAGCCGCCTTTTTACAACACTACCTTACAACTAATAACATTACCATTCTAAAATACTGCATTACACAACTAAACAAAACGGTTTAGCCTCGCGCACGCAGCCTATTTACACTGTACACTTGCCACACTGCTGACACTTTCTCCTCACATCACCAACAGTCCAAATGTACAGGAAAAACAACAGCAATTGTTAGCTCTTCAGCATATTCATTAGAAATAGGTAAAGTATATTAATTTATTATTTAATTAATTAGTTAGTTAGTTAATTATTATAAAAAAAACACATTTAGATAGACTTGCTTTGCCAAAGCCGAGGCTGCTCAGAGGAGCAAAATTACACAAGGTGAGAGGCTCGCAATGAGCGCCGAAGGTACTCAGAGGACCAAAAGCCTTACATTGTGTGCCAAACAGCATTCCCAGCCTTACAATTTAATTGACCGTCAATTTTCGACGGGTAAGTCACTAGTTATAGATACATTTTAAAGGACCACTTAACTCAAAATAAAGGCAGCTATATAAACCATGGGAAAAAAAACATTTTTACTTAAAAACCTGACTTTATAAATACAGGAATCTATTTTGGAGTTTCTACCTCACTTCCTGAGAGATGGATCAGGAGTGTGTTTTTTCATCTATCAATGAAGGGAGAGGGGAGGAAGAAGGGAGATTTGAGGGTTTTGCTAGAGAATTCAATCTTATGGAAAATGACACCACGCCCCAAACACATGACAGATTGGGAGCCACTATTATAGACCACTCACAGCAAACAATGTAAAAGCAATACAAGAGAAACCCCCAACATTTCATATCTCTAATAAATTTCTTAAACAGAAAGCCATCATAAACGAGTGTTTGGTGGTGCTCTCGTTGTTGTTCAGTCCTTCAGTCGTGAGCGACTCTCAGTGACCATATGGACCGCAGAACCCAGGTACATCTATCTATCTGTGTTTCTGCTGGTGCTTATCCATATGGTTTTCTTGGCAAAGATACTGGAGCGGGTTGCCAGACCTCTCGGAAATAACCTGCCCATCTTTGGTGACCCTACAAGGTGTAGCTCACAGCTTCACCGAGGTACACAAGCCCTTTTACCTGTCACTTTAAATCCATCAAGTACACCTAATACCTCTCAAAAGCTCACTGACAACTTGTGTAGCCTGGGGGTCAAAATATGTTATCAGACCACGATTCAGTAGGCCAGCCCATAATTTATATTACTTTTATAGATGTCTATCCAGTAGGCCAGACCATCATTTATATTACTTTTAAGGATGTCAATCCAATAGGCCAACCCATCATTTATATATGTCAATCCAGTAGGCCAGCCCATCATTTATATTTCTTTTACAGATGTCAATTCAGTAGGCCAACCCATCATTTATATTACTTTTATAGATGAAAGTCCAGTAGGCCAGCCCATCATTTATATTACTTTTATAAATGACAATCCAGTAGGCCAGCCCATCATTTATATTACTTTTATAAATGACAATCCAGTAGGCCAGCCCATCATTTATATTACTTTTATAGATGACAGTCCAGTAGACCAGCCCATCATTTATATTACTTTTATAGATGACAGTCCAGTAGGCCAGCCCATTATTTATATTACTTTTATAGATGACAGTCCAGTAGGCCAGCCCATTATTTATATTACTTTTATAGATGACAGTCCAGTAGGCCAGCCCATTATTTATATTACTTTTATACAGGATAGGCTCAGATAGATTGTTTTCTGGCTAATCCTCTGACTCTCTCCCTAGTGGGGTTTCCCACCAATATCTCATTCACATTTGCTTCTTATGGGACATCCACAGTACCTACTGGTGGCCATCTGTGTGCTGTTCAGTAGCTCCCTCCTAGTGACTCTTCCTTTTCATCAGAAGTAGCACCTTGTATAGATTAATGAGATTTTGTACGTCAATTAGGAAACCTTCTGGATCGCTATCTTGTCTTGGTGAAGGGGTTGTCTACTTCAATGAAGCTGTGTGCTATATCATTTAGGGTCATCCAAGATGAGCAGGTCAGACAAATTGCAGTCCACTGGAAAAGGAGCCGGCAACTCACTTCATTATCTTTGCGAAGAAAACTATATGGATATGAACTTGATGGAGCTCAGAGGGACAGTGGCTGACTGATGTGCTTGGCGTGCAGTGGTCCATGGGGTCACGGAGAGTCAGAAACAACTGAACAACTAAACGATAACAGTTGTTAAGGTATAAGCCAAACATTGTAAAATTATTATTTTAGTATTATCATATTCTGAATTTCACTTTATTTTAGTTAGTACTAAAATATGTTTGTTCTGCTGCAGGTGCCATACACAGACACTGCCCACATTACCAGCCAATGAGCCAACATTGGGATCTTTGGATAGTTATAGTGAGATAAGAAGAAAATGTCACACTGTTATATTAAAAAAAAAAGTTATATCAGCTCCTCCTATTATGAGATTGAGTGGACTAGAAGTTTATGATAGTTTTGGGGTCTGTACAAATACAGTGGTGCCCCAATAAATGGTCAGTACAGACATGAACAGGTCCCAAGTGATCTCAGCACCTGCCCGTCAGTCTGGGGGCTCCTCCCCTCACTGGCCCCACACAACTATGTGCACGGTCAGTAAAGCCCACTCACAGGCGAGTCACCCCACCCCTCCTGCTGGCCCTGTACTCACAGCTCCAGTCCGTGCCCTCCACGTGCACGAGCAGCTCGGGCACACGCCCCCTCAGAAGCCCGCGGGATCTGTGGCACGGTTGGCTGGCTCGCGTCACCTGTCACTGTCAGCCCTGCACACAAACGTAACTCACTACTCACAGCTTCCGAGGAAGGAGGGGTGTGCGCTGTACAAGTTTGTGCCCTGACATTATGAGTTGCAAATGAGTTCTGGAGCGCACACAATCTCAATACCTCAGTGCTGCAGGTCCTGGAAGCACCATAAACTAGAGGTTCACTCTGCTTACTGAGGCAATACAATTCAGATACGTATTACTCCAATTCTCCACACAGAATATTCTCTCAGTAAGCCTCCTTATGTTAACCACACATTTATTTATAATATATATAATATTATAAATAAATAGTACATTTGTGTTCACATCTGAATGTCTAAAACAAGTTTCCTGCTCAGAATTCCAAGAAATACAGTTATCACACTGCATTCTGGGAACCTGGGGAGGGACATGCGCATGTGCAAACAAAAGCTTTGCACTTGCAATCCATAACCATTTTAAACATGGCATATGCTGGCTATATTACATAGCTTTGAGCAAAGCTCAGGATGGATTGTACACGCAACATGAAACCTACCCACGAACAGCTGTTTCAAGGTTACTGCCTCATCAGGGTGGGGCTGGATGTTGTTTTAGGTGGTAGTTTACCACACACACACACATACAGAGTTGTGATTATATATCACTTTTACACACACATTTTAAGATATGGAATATATATATATATATATATATATATATATATATATACATATACATATACATATTATATATATATTGAGAACCCACTCCATGCTGATGATAGCCAGTAAGCTTGAAACAGCTGTACATGGATTGGATACTCAGCCTGTGTTTATTCCAACCTTGGCTTTGCATTAAAGCTGTGTAATACAGCATGCATAAGCTTAAAAGGAAGCCATGTTTGAGAATGGCTACGGATTGAAGAACAAGGCATTTGTGGGCACATTTGCATGTCCCAGCTCAACTTCCCAGAATGCAGTGTAATAACTGTTTTTCTCGGAAGGTTTTTTAACTTGCTTTAGACATTCAAATGTGAACACAGATGTACTTTTTATTTATTGTACTACTATACGGTAGAGGGCTTTTATCGCTCTTTTGCCCACCATATTATAAATGATTGCGGTGGTGAAATTATATATATATATATATATATATATATATATATATATTGTACCAGATATTATGGGTATAAGATTAACAAATAATCTAATAGAAACACCTCTATTGCAGCCGGATCTGCCTGCAGACCTGCTATTGCCTCCCTGGTTCTATCTGGACCTAGCAGAATTATTGGATTTTCAGTAGACAGCTGCTCAGAACTTCATTTAATTTAATTTTGGATATAATTTCAAAAAACTTGCTTCAGTTCTTTGCCGCATGATGGGAAAATGTTATGTGATGAAGCAGGAAGACAGAAGCAAACGCCAGAGAAATATTGAATAAAATAGGCTATAGATTAACAGCCTTATTAAATTGTGATTCAGCCAATTGAATAGGGCTCCATATAAGCACAGAGCATGTTTTTAGTTAGTGAAGACCTTGCTTTTGCATAGAAGGTAACTAACTAAAATCTTCTGTAAAAAAAAAAATGCTCTGTGCTTATATAGAGCCCTATTCAATTGGCCGAATCGCAATTTAATAAGGCTGACAGACAGCAGTTTTCCACCTATGGCAATCAGTAATACATTGGGCATGAATTAAATGGGCTATACAAAATATAGTTTCGATATTCTTACAAGCCATTATAAAAATCAGACCTCCGAGAAGCAACATCTTTAGCTCCCTTGCCAGGGCTTGAACCCCCAGAGTGATCTCCTCCCTGCCTGTAACTTTAAAACAGTATTATAATAGGCAAAACTTAAGTCGTTTTCAAGTGAAGATTTCTTTACAATATTCCATGAATGGAAAAGTTATTCTAAGGCCCAATTCCTATATAAAGTGGTCACAGACTTCCACTTAAATTGAGGCATCATAGCTCCTTACTTGTGTGATCTGAAAATTGGACACAGTCATGTGATTAAAAAAATATATTATCAGAACAAGGAAGAGATCTCTTCTTTTTATAGACTCAGAAAAGGCAATAGGGCAACTGCCTTAGAAAATGGAATATGTCTGAAATTATGAAGATCTACGTAACTACGGGCAAGGCAGTACATAAGGGTTTAAAAGCCCCTTCAAGAACAGCTATATACACTTCTTGGGGAGTCAAGTACAGTGCCTTGAAAAAGTATTCACCCCCATGGAATTTTTTTTGTTTTTTTGTCTCACAACCTGGAATTAACATGGATTGTTTGAGGATTTGCATCATTTAATTTACAGAACATGCCCACAACTTTGAAGAGGTTTTTTTTTTTGTTTTTTTTTTTATTGTAAAGCAGACAACAAATAGGACAAAATAACAGAAAAAAAATTCCTCCTTGCAAAACTGCTCCAGCTCCTTCAAGTTGGATGGTTTGAGCTTGTGATCAGCAATATTTAAGTCTGACCACAGATTTCCTATTGGATTGAGGTCGGGGCTGTGACTCGGCCATTCCAACACATTTACATGTTTCCCCTTAAACCACTCAAGTGTTACTTTAGCAGTGTGTTTGGGGTCATTGTCCTGCTGGAAGGTGAACCTCCATCCTAGCCTCAAATCACGCACAGAGTGGGACAGGTTTTGCTCAAGAATATCCCTGTATTTAGCACCATCCATCCTCCCCTCAACTCTGACCAGTTTCCCGGCTGCTGAAAAACATCCCCACAGCATGATGCTGCCACCAACATGTTTCGGTGGTGTTCTTTGGGTGATGTGATCTGTTGGGTTTGTGCCAGACATAGCGTTTTCTTTGATGGCCGAAAAGTTACATTTTAGTCTCATCAGACCAGGGCACCTTCCTCCATACATTTTGGGAGTCTCCCACATGCCTTTTCGCAAACTCAAAACATGCCATTTTGTTTTTTGCTGAAAGTAATGGCTTTCTTCTGGCCACTCTTCCATAAAGCCCAACTCTATGGAGCGTACGGCTTATTGTCGTCCTATGTACAGATACTCCAATCGCTGCTGTGGAACTCTGCAGCTCCTCCAGGGTTACCTGAGGTCTCTGTGCTGCCTCTCCGATTAATGTCCTCCTTGCCCGGTCCGTGAGTTTTGGTGGACGGCCGTCTCTTGGCAGGTTTGCTGTTGTGCCATGTTCTTTCCATTTGGTTATGATAGATTTGATGGTGCTCCTGGGGATCATCAAAGATTTGGATATTTTTTTTATAACCTAACCCTGACTTCTCAACAACATTGTTCCTTACTTATTTGGAGAGTTCCTTGGTCTTCATGGCAGTGTTTGGTTAGTGGTGCCTCTTGCTTAGGTGTTGCAGGTACTTGGGCATTTCAAAAAAGGTGTGTATATGTAATGACAGATCATGTGACACTTAGATTGCACACAGTTGGACATCATTTCACTAATTATGTGACTTCTGAAGGTAATTAGTTGCACCAGAGCTTTTTATGGGCTTCATAACAAAGGGGGTGAATACATACGCACGTGCCAATTTTCTGTTTTCTTTTTCAAAAAAATAGTTTTATGTATATATTTCTCTCATTTCACTTCACCAACTTAGACTATTGTGTTCTGATCCATCACATAAGTATCAGATTAACAAAACAATGAACTTAAGGCTGTAATGGAACAAAATAGGTAAAAAGTCAAGGGGGGTGAATACATTAGAACGGGCATCCAAGGCTTTTTGTACAAGTTTGCTTAATGTTCTGCATGAATTAAAATAAAGCACAATCGTTTTTGTAACTTATTATTACAGCACCCAACCTTTGCGCACCATAGAATAGCGCGCCATCATCAGAGCGCCAAGAACTGCACTCTGATGACGCTTTGCGCTCCAGCCAGTAGCTCAATCCTTCAGGGAAATCCCAGAATTCTCCTAGATGTAGTTGGCCCTTAGTCCTCATACCCGTGAGGGTATTGAACAAAGTGAGCATTACAGGCACAGACCAGAAAGGTAGGGAAACAACTTTCAGAGCAAGCTTTCCAAATATCAATATAGTTATATTGTTATCTATGCTGTTTATGGGGGCGCTCACGCATGAGAAGTCTCTGTTGTAGGCTGGAGCGCTTGCTCCCAAAGTTGTTTCCTTACCTTTCTGGTCTGTGCCTGTAATGCTCACTATGTTCAATAGCACCATGGGTATGAGGATTGAGGGTCAACTACATCTAGAAGATTCCTGGGATTTCCCTGAAGGATTGAGCTACTGGCTGGAGCGCAGAGCGTCATCAGAGCGTAGTTCTCGGCGCTCTGATGACGAAGCTTTATTCTGCTGCGCAAGGAGGACGCGACACCTATTATTACAATACAGGGGTATTGTTTTATTACTACAGTATTACGCTGTATTATTTTTACCACGTGAGCCATTATAGTATTGTTATTATTATTCATCAGAGATCTGAGTTACACACAAACCTGGTTTAAAGACAATCTCAGGAACGTATCTCATCCTTACTCACATAGAGGTCTGCTGATATAGAGCAACCTGCTAGAGACCCAAGATGCAAACTATATATACACATTTTTCTATCTACCTATTATATCTGAAGAAACAGAAATGATAAATGGTTGTACTGTACTTCTTTAGAGATCAAGAAGTTTGGTAAGCTCTAATTTTTTTGCAATGTGTTAATATTGTATTTTTCTTTGTACTTAACCCGGTTTATCACTATAGCTATGCTGGAGCCTTCAAATAAAGCATAATAATAATATGGACATTTTCAAGGCAGATGTCATTTATGGTCCTTTCGGGTCCTGCAGTTAAGAGACTGAGCTCATTTGCAACTCATAACTTCAAGCAACAAACTTGTGCATGACAGCAGATAGGCCACTTCCCAGAAGTCATATGTCAGAATGGAAATATGCCATACTACTGTCATACGAGGAAGAAGAGTCACAGTCTGAGCACAGCTAGAGGGGCAACACGTGGGTGCTACACCCCCCTATATCACCTCACCGATTGTGGCTCTATACATATCTTCTCCCCACTCATCATTCCAAGCAGAGCTCATGAGTTCATGGGGAAGAAGAAGAGAGAACAACATGTACGAGAAAGTTACAATTAACACAATTTGAGTAACGAGCTATAAAGAAATATGATGGTTGTATATTATTAGGAAAGGGAGTAATTAAAGGTATACTGAAGCTTGTCAGATATCAGGTGTTTGTCCGATGAGGGATGCTGTTTAATTCAAAGAACATTTGAAATTTCAGCTCTTTCTTGTTTGGTCCCCACCAGCAGTGGCTTGCAAGGAGCAATAGGTGGTGTGATGGCGGTTCAACGAGACGTCAATTTGTTATTAGGGTGAGTGCTATATTTAGGGGTGATAAGCTTTACATAGTAAAATAGTGGCATGGACAGCTTATCATCTGCCACTACCCTAACCCCTAAATCGAAAGCTAACCTTAAGGAATTGAACCAACATGGCGACACCTACTGGCTGCTACCTCCACTGCTGGTGGGGATCAAACAGGAAATATCTGATTTATTGTGTGAGCTATACCCACGAGTCATCTATGCAGACAGAGCATCCTAACCAATCAGCTGTGCGGAGTTGTGTTCTAGCGAATCAGCGGTCAGGATCACGGCTGCCTCTGGGAGAAGCTTTGTCTCAGTCACAGAGAGAAAAGGATACATTGTTGTACCTGCCTCTAATTGGCCACAACTAATTATGAATTATGCTAATTTAAACATGGATTTTCAGGGGCATTCTTTCCCAAAATTCGGGATTTTTTCATGCAATTTTTTTTCCCATACAGTGCTGATTATCCTCTATCAGATGCACTCATAATCCAAGAAACTTCCATATACCTTTAAGAAAAATGACATACTTCTAAACCATACTTTTTGGAATGAAAAAAATATTACAGAAAACTTCTTGAAGCTTCATTAAAACTAACAGGAAATACAGAGAAAATACTGTGGATCTCATTGGCTATCAGAGAGCAAGACCCTTAGAACTTTTTTGGGCTCTGAGATTGTCATTTGAAAAAAGAAAACACACACACACTGTGGCATATTATCAAACACTCTCTTTCTTTCCATTCATTATTATACCCTAGCACGTTGGAATCTGCTGGCGATGTAAATATATAAAAAAATTAATCATTTGCTGTCACTACTAACCTTGCAGTCTCACTGAAGACCAACACCCAAAGGATAACATGCATCTTCACAAATATATATACTTATAAATGCAATATATTACCGATAAACTTATTTATATAGGCGGTCCCCGGCTTAAGGACGAGATAGGTTCCTGAGAACGTCTTTAAACCGCATTTGTATGTAACCTGAATCCCTGATGAATAATAACAATATTATAATGGCACATAATGTAATAATAATATCCATGTACTGCAATAATAAGTTACAGAAACTATCGTGATGTCTTTTTTAATTCAAACAGAACATAAAAACAAACTCATTCATGAAGCCTTGGGAGCTTGTTCTTAAGTATAGGTCGTCTGTAACTCAGGGACCTCCTATCACAGATTCTAATTGTCTAACTACAAGACTTTCGTCACGCTTTTTGCGTGGTGCATACGACTTAGCAAGGAGTGCTCGGATCACTTAGGCAATGAGACTTGAAGGCACTCATTGCGCGCGAGCCTTGCGAGACGCAAAAAAATTACGAGATTAGCGGCCCAACCCAAAACCCCCAAAAACACACAACACACTAAATACACCCCCAAAAAATTCCAAAAACATCACAGACAGCATGGGGCAACAGCCAGGACGTCTGTGAGTGAGGTGGAAAGCTAATTTAACTTGATTTAGATGATTTTTCGCCATGCGAAAATCGCCTAAGCGAGGAAAAAAACAGCCACCGAAAAAAATGAAAACGAGGCTACACGACCCGGACCACGCAAAACACTGCTAAACGCGTAGCACTTTACACATCACAGTACGACCTACAACACACACTATTACAAAAGCCGGAAAATGCTCACGAGACTCGTACCACACTAATAACATTACGACTATACGATGCCGCTTTACACAATAAACCAACGGCTTTACCTCACACAGCCTATTTAGAATGCACACCTCAAACATTCATTACACTTTATAAGCAGGGCACTAACACTCACAATGTATATTGTATGCAGACGCAAAATACAAACAGATAGATAGCTCTTCAGTCTATTGCTCCCTGCATATATCAATTATAAAGTATATTAATTTATTGCATAAATCATTAATTATTACTTAATTGAATAAATAATTAATTATTACTTAACTACATATACATAGAAATATATATCTTTCTCTCAGAGGACCAAAAGTACACGACATGAGAGGATCGCAATGAGATCAAGCCTCGCAATGAGCGTTGAAGGTCCTCACAGTACAAAATGGTTTCAATAATGTCTCAAACAGCATTCCCATGGCTTCAATTTTTATTTACCGTAATTTTTTGACGGGCAAGTCGCTAGTCACTAATATAGTTGTCATATTTGCGATGGGCGCAAAAGGGGGAGGGAGCGAGAAGGAGAGAGAGAGAGAGAGAGAGAGAGAGAGAGAGAGAGACAGACAGAAGGAGAGGGAAGGAGAGAGAGGGATGGAGAGAGCGAGAGACAAGGGACTAGTATTTATATATATATCCTCTTTTGGATCGCTACCTTGTTGTGGTTAAGGGGCTTGTCTACCTCACCTAAGCTATGAGCTATACAATGTAGGGTCATCCAAAATGGGCAAGTCATAGCAGAGATGTCAGACAAATTGTGATCCTCTGGAGAAGGAATTGGCAACCCGCTCCAGTATCTTTGCCAAGAAAACCTTATGGATAAGCACGACCAGAGACATAACGATAGATGTGTCTGGGTGCTGTGGTCCAAATACGAAAGATTAAAAGGGGGCACAAAGGCAGAGATGGATAGCTGAGGTCATTGAAGAGATTCAGGAATTAATGGAGCTCAGAGGGGCGGCGACTGACAGATTTACCTAGCGTGCTGCAATCTATAGGATCATGGAGAGTCAGACATGCCTTCACTACAGTGTGTGTGCGTGCGATATGCATAGACTGAATAAAACATGCTTTGTGAATGGACGCCATTGGCTGCCCTTCTGAATGGGTGGGGTGGTCATGTTGATGTTCTAGAGAAGGCAAACTGCATGGAAATCATTGCAGTATCGATGCCAACAACCACTTCTTTCATACTCAACAAAAAGCCTTAATTGTATAAAAGGGAGTTTCCAGGTAACTTTTTTTTGTAGATGCCAAAACATATGTTAGAAGTAAGGGGTTCTCCAAAGTTTAGCGTATACACTGAAATTGTTCCAGTTTAACACACTGCATCTTTGTACTGTGCTCTAACCACTCCTTGAAGAAAAACAAAAGTCCATTCTATAAGGTAATTATTCCAAGTACTTTGTACCGTAGCTCCTGGAAGATTTGATGTCTGTTACGTATTTCCTTTTAGTTTTCCCTCTGGTGCTGTACGTTATAATGTAAGGAGTCACAAGGTATAAAAGTCCCTCTATGGGGCAGAGCCACTAACATTCACCGAGGCTATTTCTATGGATAAGTCCATATTTCCATGTTTTAGTTACTGTAACGTACATAGCCCCCTTCTGCATCACCACCTTTTCATTATGAAGGTCTTTGTGTAGTTCAATGAAGCTGTGAGCTATACCATGTAGTGTCACACAAGATGGGTTGGTCAGACAAATCGTGATCCACTGGAGAAGGAACTAGTAACCCACTCCAGTATCTTTGCCAAGTAAACCATATGGATAAGCATGACCAGAATCACAGACAGACATGCCTGGAGTGCTGTATCCATATGGTCACCAAGAGTCGGACACGACTGAAGGACTGAACAACAACAGCAGCACTGCTTCTGAACAGCAGGACATGGCACTGATGCCTAGGACCTTATCATCAGAATGAGAGGGGAGTTTAACACATTAAACATACCACTGTTATTAATCACAATTAGAGACAGATTATCAGCTGTTAATATGTACTCTATTCAAATTAGTTCAAGACTAAATAAAAATGTAGTGTGTCACATAAGGCATCACCCTGCTAAAAAATGTTCTGGATCTCAAAGGCAGTCCGAATGAGTAGGGGAAGATAACTAGTCAGTTACTGGATAAAAAAAAGTTAAGAGCCACCAATACTGTTATTATTCAGTCGTGCCCAACTCTCAGTGACCCTATGTGCTGGCAAATCTATTGTTCCGTGTCTGGTCGTGCTTATCCATGATGCAGAAGGGGGCCACCAATACATACAACTCGTCTGCTTTAATACTCGTCGCAATTGGTTTTCAATGCATTTTAATGAGCAAAAATGTCTTGGCACTCACGTCAATTTACATTACTCCTTATGGGATCTCCTTATTGTTTGGTACTCCACTCGTCGTGCCTTCTGGAACAAACTACAGACGAGTACTAAGTTTTGCTGTATATAAATACACACTTTTTTGAGTGTCTATGCATGAAATGTAAAGAAAAAAAAATAAATTTCTGGATGTGCAACACCTGCAGGGATTCTGGAAACTAATAGAAAGTAATTAGAATATTTCCTATTTTAGCCTAAAAAGACATCTGGCAGAAGAATAAAAAAAAAAAAGAAGCAACAAATAACAAGCAACAAGTAAAGAAGCAACAATAACTTAATACAGATCTGTATACGTGAAACACTAAATATTTTAGGTGAAAAACAGGGTTAAAGATCCACTGTAATGTCCTAGCAACATGAGATATAGGTTTTAATTAAGCAATTAATCATTGATAAGATTCATGATCAATGATTATAAAAGAAATACTTAATATTGACGGATCGGATTCAGCTGACAATGTTTTTCCGCCCGTCAGTTGGGGAGATGGTGTTGTCTAGCAGGTAGCACTACACTTTCCAGACACACAGTTATACTAGAACAGTATTAAGCATTGGCTGAGAAAAGGGAGCTTTCCTCTTTTCTGACTGCCAGCAGTGGCAGCCAGTGTCCACTAGGTGGCGTGGCCAAGATTTTAGTAAATTTCCTAGCGCTGGGGTTTAGGGTAGTGGCTTTACACAAATACGCTTTACATTAACCACTGCTGGCGGTCAGAAAACAGGACAGGTCAGAGACTTGTAGTGTTAAAGTGGTTTCCATGGCAACAAGCTTTACTTGTAGGTGTGGCCTATGAATCATTGTTTATTCACTTATCAAATTAGATAAGGAGCCTACTAACGTTTTTCTATGAATTATGTGTTCAGTCTCTACATTAATAAACATTTTTTTTCTCTTGTATAAATTTTATGAGAATAACCAAACACTGAGTTAAAAAAAAAAAAATGTTTTAACTACATTTTTTCTTTATTTGTGAACAACATTAGCCTCTGTGTGAGTCATGGATATATTTTTTATGAAAATATGAATATTTGAAGACTCTGTTTATGAGTAGAAGAATTCATTTTGTGTTTGTTACATTACTTCCTGAGAGCTGATCATGGAGTTGTGTTTATCCATCAGTGGAATGCATGGGTGAAGGAAGCTGGAATATAAGGCCAGAAGTCTTTGTTAGATAGTTTGATGTAACTGAAAGTGATGCCCCACCACTTTCCCATCACTGCCCGGAATCAGTCTACATTTCTGGAGATCAGTGCTGATGTCTCCCGAAGCAAGCAAACGTCCCTCTAACATGCACTCAAATGGCACCAATATACAGTGCCTTGCAAAAGTATTCACCCCCCTTGGCATTTTTCGTGTTTTGTTGCCACACAATCTGGAATTAACATGGATTGTTTGAGGATTTGCATCATTTCATTTACAGAACATGCGCAACTCTTTGAAGATGTTTTTTTTTCTTTATTGTGAAGCAAACAACAAATAGGACAAAATAACAGAAAAAGTCAATGTGCATAACTATTCACCGCCCCCCCCCAAAGTCAATACTTTGTAGAGCCAACTTTAGTTGCAATCACAGCTCCAAGTCACTTTGGATAAGTCTCTATGAGCTTGCCACATCTTAGCACTGGGATTTTTGCCCATTCCTCCTTGCAAACTGCTCCAGCTCCTTCAAGTTTGATGGTTTGCTCTTGTGAACAGCAATCTTTAAGTCTGACCACAGATTTTCTATTGGTTTGAGGTCTGGGCTGTGACTAGGCCATTCCAACACATTTACATGTTTCCCCTTAAACCACTCAAGTGTTGCTTTAGCAGCGTGTTTGGGGTCATTGTCCTGCTGGAAGGTGAACCTCCGTCCTAGCCTCAAATCACGCACAGAGTGGTACAGGTTTTGCTCAAGAATATCCCTGTATTTAGCACCATCCATCTTTCCCTCAACTCTGAATAGTTTCCCAGTCCCGGCTGCTGAAAAACATCCCCACAGCGTGATGCTGCCACCACCATGTTTCACTGTGGGGATGGTGTTCTTTGGGTGATATGTTGGCTTTGCGCCAAACATAGCGTTTTCTTTGATGGCCGATAAGTTCATTTTTAATCTCATCAGACCAGAGCACCTTCCTCCATACATTTTGGGAGTCTCCCACATGCCTTTTCACAAACTCAAAACGTGCCATTTTGTTTTTTGCTGAAAGTAATGTCTTTCTTCTGGCCCCTCTGCCATAAAGCCCAACTCTATGGAGCGTACGACTTATTGTCATCCTATGTACAGATACTCCAGTCTTTGCTGTGGATCTCTGCAGCTCCTCCAGAGTTACCTTAGGTCTCTGTGCTGCCTCACTGATTAATGCCCACCTTGCCCGGTCCGTGAGTTTTTGTGGGCGGCCGTCTCTTGGCAGGTTTGCTGTTGTGCCATGTTCTTTCCATTTGGTTATGATAGATTTTATGGTGCTCCTGGGAATCATCAAAGATTTGGATATTACTTTATAACTTACTTGTTTGGAGAGTTCCTTGGTCTTCATGGCAGTGTTTGGTTAGTGGTGCCTCTTGCTTAGGTGTTGCAGCCTTTGGGGCCTTTCAAAAAAGGTGTGTATATGTAATGAAAGATCATGTGACACTTAGATTGCACACAGGTGGACATCATGTGACTTCTGAAGGTAATTGGTTGCACCAGAGCTTTTTATGGGCTTCATAACAAAGGGGGTGAATACATACACACATGCCAATTTTCTGATTTCTATTTCTAAAAAATAGTTTTATGTATATATTTTTCTCATTTCACTTCACCAGCTTAGACTATTGTGTTCTGATCCATCACATAAAATTCAGATTAACAAAACATTAAAATTAAGGCTGTAATGTAACAAAATAGGTAAAAAGTCAAGGGGGGTGAATACTTTTGCAAGGCACTGGATCGTGGATGCCTCCAGATCCAATAGAAGCATTACAATGTTTTTTTTTTGTAACTAAAAACTAGTTTAATGCCCTGCTAATTATACCCAGGCACATTTCATTTTTTTTATATTATTTTCACGTATTATAATTGCCACACTACGAGACGTCATCACGCTTTGCGAGGTGCGTACAACTTAGGTGCTCATCGCTTGCGAGCCTCTCGTAGCAACGCGAGCTGTTAAAGCAATTAAACTCGCAGCACAAAGGCAATGAGCACTGCTCGCCTCGAGAAGCGAGGCAATCACTGAATGAAACACGCGGGACTTAGACACCAAACACTTAGTAAACGCGCATTCGCATTAGCCTACAAGCACTTGACAAACACGGGACTTTGAGAAAAAAAAATACGAGATAGCAAAAATACGAGGTTAAAGGTCAAACCCCGAAAATCCAAAAAACACAATGAAAAAATAAATAAATACAACAAAAACTTCACCAACAGCACGGGGGAACAGCCAGGACGTCTGGGAGTTAGGTGGAACGCAAATTTATGGCGATTTCGACGACTTTCACCACACGAAAATCAACTAAGCAAGAAAAAAAATGGCAGACGAAACAAAATGAAAAGAAGCTACAAGACCACGGACCGCGCAAAACACGTACCACTTTCACACAGGAACGAACGAGCTACAAAATAAACTATTACAAATGACAGAAAATGCTTGCGAACCGCGTAACACATTAATAACATTACGAATCTACAATGGCGCTTTAGACAACCACACCAAAGGATTTCCATAATGCATACAAAAAATTTCTAGAGCACAGTTAGGACACTCATTACACTTTAGCATCACAGCACCAACACTCAAACTATACATTGTATGCGGACAGAAAATATATACAGATTGTTAGCTCTTCAGGCTATTAATTGATGGATATATTAATTACAAAGAGGTAAAGTATATTAATTTATTCAAGAACTAATTCATTATAGATTAAGTAAATATAGATGAATATATATCTCTCTTTATAATGAGTGCCGAAGGTGCTCAGAGGAGCAAAAATAGACAAGACAAGAGGCTCGCCATGAGCGCCGAAGGTCCTCAGAGTACAAAAAGGTTTACATTTTGTGTCAAACAGCATTCCCATGGCTTCAAGTCGCTAGTAATATATATTTTATAATGTACAGTGGCCCTTTAAAAAAAAAAAAAAGTCTCAATGGAATTGTCTGTGTTTTAGTTTTTAATCAAATAAATTAATATTTTGGTAATTATTTGCAGTTTAATTAAAAAGAAAATGTATGTATTTAGTGAAAGATAACAACCTGACAAAACATTAAATTCAACTTCTACGCATTGGACACTTATACAAAGTTGACGGCCTAACTTTAAAGGGACTCTGAACTCATGGATACTGCACAATAATATTGACCAGTCAAAAATCAAGTAGAAAAGGTAAAACATGATTACATTTGAAGCTCTTTTCACTTTTTTACAATTGTTTTTAAATGCTGCCGTGTTAAGCTGTTTGAGTGCTGTAAAAGGTAACTCCTGCTGTGAGTCCAGCCGTAGTTAAGCTGCACAGTATGATATACTGAGCTTAAGGAGATGAGCTCTCAGATTCATAAATGAAAAGCTCTAAATGTTTACATACTGCATTCACTGCAATAATACATTTCACACTTCTTTCCCTTGTGGGTTAGAATTTATGAAGAATTGAAACAAATACGTTTAAATTGCAGGCATTGTGTCACTAATGACGAGATATTTTATTCCCCCCGCCCCGTGTGTCTTCCGCCACTCCCTCACCTGCGTTTCTTTCCCCCTCTCACTCCCATGTCTTCCCCCCACCTCTCCCTCCCCTGTGCCTTCGCCATCTCTCCCTCCCCTGTGTCTCTTTGCCCCCTCTCCCTGCCCTGTTTTTCCCCCCCTTATCTCCCTCCCCTGTGTCTCTTCCCCGCCCTCTCTCACCCCATTTTATTTCTCGCTTAGCTGTTCTGAGACCGCCAAATTAACTTTTAACCTAACTTACAGGCTCCCTGCATCTCCCCCTGTGCTGTGTGTGAGGTTGTAAACTAATTTTGTTATCAGTTGGCGCCTTTTGGCAACCTCCGAACAGCTTCCAAGTTACGGGCTTGTAAAAAATGGCGGCCGTTAAACCAGTAATTTTTTTGAAGCCTGGTAATCGGAAGCCTTCTTAGACTCCCCCCCCCCCCCCCCACCATTGCAGGCCTCGCTATGAGCGCCTTCCATGCTCATCGTGGGCCTCTCCTCCTTCTAACTAGCGGGCTCATCGTGAGGCCCGCAATGAGCTTCAAATTGAGCATAGCGTTACCGACAAACTCGCAATTACGATAACTATAATAGTTGATGCTCCAACATACTCCGAGCACTATACAGGGGTTAAGAACAGCACACAACATTTTTTAACACATCGCAAAAGAATGGAGGGCCCTGTCTTTGAGCTTAAAATCTAGTGTACATACTACTTTCCCTAACGTAACGAACACGATTGAAAACTCGCAAACTTACATCTAAAGAGTTTGGGTGAGGTACAGGAGGGTGATAGATACATTGGGCATATTATGGCTGGAGCGGATAAGCTTTTTTAAACAGATGAGTTTTTAGTAAGGGTTTTGAAGGTTTCAGGCAGGTGGATAGTCTAGTGGAGCGAGGCAAGAAATTACAGAGAATGGGGGAAAACCCGAAAAAAGTCTGAAGACAGGAATTATGAGGAAGTGATAAGAGAGTAGAAAAGAAGATCATTAGTAGAAAGAAGTGGGTGGGTGGGGGAGTATTTTGAGACAAGAGCAGGCATACTAGAGGGTGCGCTGTTGTTGAGAGCTTTATACATTAGGGTCATGATTCCAAATTTTATTCTGGAGTCTATGGGGAGCCAGTGGAGTGACCGACAGAGAGGAGCTGCAGACACAGAGCAATGAGTATGGTAGTTGAGTCTAGCGGAGTCGTTCATTATGGATTGGAGTGGAGACAGGGACTTAGTTTTAGGGGGCTAGGGTTAGGCTAAGAGGGTTAGGAGGTTAGGGCCGCCAAGGGGTGTAGGGGGTTAGGGGCAGGGTTAGGCCCATCAAGGGGTGTAGGGGGTTAGGGTTTGGGCCGGCAAGGGGTGTAGGGGGTTAGGGGCTTAGGGAGTACATTGGGACGTGAGCTCACCCGGCCACAGGAGGCTTCCAGTGCCCTGCACTCGCATGTGTGGTAGCATAAAACAGGAAAGGTCCAAATTCTTTATATGGGCTAAATCAATGTTATTGTTTAATTTATATCAAAGTAAACACTAAGTAAAATATGTTACAATAATATATTTTGGGGTTATTTACTAAGCTATCACAGGGGCTGCAATGTTTGAAAAGTTGTGGTCGGGACCTTCTCTTGGATAGTAGCTGGCGGGTGGCAATTGTAACTAGACTCATTTTAGCCTGCTTAGAGGGCATAGGGATAGAAGAGAAGAGCTAAATGAGGATGAGGTGGGAGGGAAAAAGCAATTGGTCTTAGTTGAGGATGTAGGCTGAAGGGAGGGGTTATATAGGGGAGGAGAGAAGTTCCCTCCCACAAGTTCCAGGTTATCACCTGGTTATTTGTGCTATGGCAATTTTACATTTATGAAACACAACACATCTAATACAACAATGCACATTGCTGCCCCTGTGATACTTACACAATCTCCTTCTTTATTTCTGATGTGATTTTTAACAAGGCTTCAAAGTGATACACAAATGGGTATTTATTAGGCATTGCAGTGTCAGCAGTATGCATTACTATATTCAATGCCCTTTGATTCCTGTGGGAAAATTGGATACCAGAGGTCCCCCCAAACACCCCCCCCCCCACCAGGACCCCCATTCTGATCTCAAACCTCATCTGTATAACACTCTTTCTGCTTCTTTAACTTTGTTGATATATATGGTGGTAACTCTAGTAATCCACCTTAAGAGAGCATAGACTGTGACAGGAATGTGGGAGGGGTATACAGCATTGACCTGACTGTGTATATGTAAAGAGGGCTTAGAGACATGGATAGAGCTGACAGCACTGCATTTAACAGTAGAAATTAACAATGATTTACGTTTGTATACTCTAAATATGTGATTTGCCTATAAAAAAGGCATATTTACGTTTCCTGGGTTTCAAATGTTTGGTAAGAAACAGGCAGTGATTACCAGAAAAAATGTGTGTTCTATACAAAAGTTCAGTGTACTAACAAAACAAGGTTAAATGTAGGAAAGTAAAATCCAGCTTTGCACACCCACAGGGAGCTTACATAACCAAGTAAACAGAGGAGAGGTGGCCCCATAATGTAGGGAGAGGGAGAGAGGGAGATAAGGACAGGGAGAAAGAGAAAGAGAGAGAGAAAGAATATTTGGAGACACACACAATCTAAAACATGATTATCATTTACGTATTGCCTTCTTGCTTTTAAATGCGGCTTCTCTTCATAATTGTCAATCATCAATTAATTTTCCTTTTTACCGGATATAAAAAAAAATATACAAGAAGTTTAAAGGGTAACTGGAGTAATTAAAATGGCCCTGCATTATCATGTAGAACAGTTAAAAACAAAAAGAAAATGTGTAAAACCTTTTCTGGCTGTGCTTATCCATTAGGTTTTCTTGACAATGATACTGGAGTGGGTTGCCAGTTCCTTCTCAAGCGGACTGCGATTTGTCTGACTTCTCTGCTATGACCTGCCAATCTTGGATGACCCTACATGGTATAGCTCACAGCTTCATTGAAGTACACAAGCTCCTTCACCACGCCAAGGTAGCAATCCAGAAGGGGACTAAATTCCATACTTAATGTTGTAAACCTATACAATATGCATCTATTTTAAAAATCCAAATTTTTCCCCCCTCTGCTTTATGATGAGGGGTCATATTGATGAATTCCATGTCCCTTTAATTCATTACCATGAAGGAAATGCCACAAGGACTATCATGGGACAGGTCATTAAATGATTCTCATCCACCCATACTAACAATGTATTATTTTAGGTCATCTTAAGAGGAAAATGAAGCACAATTATTTTTTCATACTCTAATATAGTATGCTTTAAACATTACAAAAATTGTATTTAATATGAAAAAAAGTAATAAGCAGAACCATATTAAACTTCATTAAAATTAACAGGAAGTGCACAGAGCATATGTACACGTCTGCGTATGACTCACACATCCATATTACGTCTCACTAGCTGACAAGGGCAAGGAACCACATCAGATCACTTTCAGTATAAGGCATTTTCCTTTTCATCAAAAGATATAAAAGGCTACAGCAAATCACAGTGAATGCTGGATTGTGTTTGGCATGAATATAAAATGTATACCTAAGTTCCCCTGTTTTTACCTTTCTCTAATCCAGGGGTGTCCAAAGTCGGTCCTGCTGGGCCGCACACAGTCCTGGTTTTGTGGATAGCCCTGCTGCACCCAGGTGAAACTATCATTTCTTCAGTTATTAAGTCAAATTGACTAATCTGTGCACATAAAGGAAATCCACAAATCCAGGCCTGTGTGTGGCCCAGGACTGACTTTGCAAACCCCTGCTCTAATCCAACACCTGCTGCTTATTTCAGAAACACACATTACATTGAGTCATTCTATACACGTAGATTTATTTTACTTAAAAATAACATTTTAAATTTCACACCCCCAGAGCTGCTTACATAGGCACCCTGTACTAACCAATAGAAACACTGCATATGGGTATGGTTGTTAACCCTATACTAACCTTTATGCAGCACAATGCAGAAATCCACAAAGCAATGACTGAACTTCTCCTTGTGCAGGGGAAAACAAGACCAACACATCCCACAATGCTTTCCTGCACAAACTGCCATAACAGATAGATACAATGTTATAGCTGCCTGTGATTGGCCAAAACAAATTATGAATCCTATGCTAGTTTTAGCAGGGATTTCCAGGGGTGTTAACTCTGAAAATCATCTGCTTGCAAACTCAAGAGATTTAACAAACTTTAGAGTAAGTTTAATCATTTTTATTTTGGTATTTTTTCACCCCCAAAAAAATGTTTTTCACTGATGATTCTCCTCCATCAGATGCATTCATAATCCAGGAAAAACTATATATGCCTTTAACTACCTATACATTTTGACAAGAAAACCATTGGGATAAGCACAACCAGATGTGCCTGAAGTGCTACGTCCATATGGTCACCGAGAGTTGGACATGACTGAAGGACTGAACAACAACAGTACGTTTATGCCGATCTGGACATAAATGAGAAAGCCTTATATCTTTTTGGCTACAGAAAACATAACGTTTAATCTTGAGCTGAATTTGTCTCCACATATAGACAAGTACAAGTGTACCTGAGATTTCTGGGTAAAAAAAAAGTTATTAACACTTTTTATTGGACTAAAACAATATTCTTTAGAAACAATGCACAAAACATTCAAAACCACAGATATTTCCTTTTTAAAGGTTTTTAAAGAGGAAGTGAATAGGCAAATGACTACACAGATAGACTAGTCAAAAACCAGTCACATACTGTATCCACAGACACAAGTACATCACAAATCAACTGTGACACATCTGCATCTAATTTTAAGTATTTTGAGCCTATTTACAATACCCAAAAAGGTGAAGACTTGTGGGCTTGTAATAAAAACGGACAGCGTACACTTCCCCAAAATGTACTTACTAGGGTAATTTGGTCACATAATTGCTGAATGTTTAAATAGACTATTTATTTTTTACAGAATTGTTTAAAAGGTATATGCAACTGAGCCTTGTTATGAATGCATCTGATAGAGGATAATTAGTAGTGTATAAAAACATGTGTTGTGTAGAAATGTTCAGTTTACCTACAAAGTTATTTGCACAAAAGTGAAATCCAGCTGTTCACACCCACAGGACGCTTACATAAGCCGGGTACACACAGGAAATACAGCAGTGTACCCACAGGAAATACAGCAAGATACACATTTTGACCTTTCTGGTACAGAGCACAGGAAGTAACTGTTGCAGTTCTAGTACTGAGCATGCCAGAAGCTACTGAGGTGAAGAATGATACAATGTATTATCCTGATTCTGAATTTGAATGTTATGCTAATTGAGGTGGAGTTTTCTAGGGGTGTATACAATAAAATGCAAATGCCAAAAAAACATAGGACATTTTACTAACTTCAAGGTAAGCTAATTAATGTTCATTTTGGAATTTATTCATGCAAAAAAAAAAAAGTTTTCATACACTACTAATTCTCCTCTATTAGCATGTTACTTAATTATTATTATCTTTCTCAATGTAATTGTTAAATAAAGCTTTTGCTTAACTAAAAAGCCTCCACAGTTGCAGACTGACTGTTTGTGGACCTGCTCCTTTCTTACTGTTCTCTCTCATACATGCTACCATAAATATGCTACTGCCTTATACTGGTAGAGTGAGGTTGCTCCAAGGTGGATGTGAAAGATGGTAGCCTGCTTGAGAGAGAACAGGAAGACACATTTCCACAAACTGATACTGTTACTCGGGGGCAAGTGAAGTGTAAGATCTACATCAAGGAGGAGAATATTAACAATATAACAATGTAACCTACCTAGACAACTGGTATTGTTTTAATTAATGTTTAAAGAGTATTTATAATCTTCGGCCAGAAGTATCAACCCTTAATAAATGCATCCTCCACTGACGTCAAAAGTAAGAGGATTATTATTCATCTTTATTTGTAATGCACCAACATATTCTGTGGCACTAAAAAGGTTGTACATTCACAGAAAACCAATTGGCAAAACATATATAAATATAGTAGACTCTCGGTTATCCAGCGCCCACGGGGATTGGTAGATGCTGGATAAATGTAGTTTCTGGTTGCTTGAGAGTTACTATTAAAAGAGGCCGAGATTATCTGCACATAGGATGCTCCGCTAAGTATATTAGTCAGTGAGGGCTGTTCTAGCAGCAGCAGCTTTCACTACTCACTTACACACAGGTATGTTGGACTGGAGGGTGTGGTGCTGAACCAGGGGAATGTAACGCCAACACTGCCCTGGCTCAGTCACTCATGCCTGTATGCTTTCAGGTAACATTGAATTGCAGAGAAGTACAGTGGATGTAATCTAGGTGCCTGTAAGGATTTTGTGGCATAACAACCTGGCTCCTGGCATTGTTGAGCCCTGTAAAGTATAATTTTTATTTAAAGTACAGTATTCATTTTTTTTCTGTTTGCTTGAGAGTTCTGGTTAACAGAGTCTACTGTATATGGACATACATTAAAAATGTAAAATGCTTAAATGTCTATATGTTGTGTGTATGGGGAGGGGATATTATTTTGCCTAACTTTTTATATTAAATAATTTTTTGTCTAAATGCATCAGCAACTGATAATCTGCCACTAAGAAGTGATCTTTGCTATTACAGATAGATTTGTGAGTACAATTATTCAAATAGGTAATTGGAGCACATTTGGGTTTACTATGGGAATAAAACACAATTATAGAGAGCAGCAGATTTCCTTTTCGGACCACATATTTATATCCTCCCAAGTAGATCTGATTAATGTACAGCATTCAAAAACAAGGACATATACAATTAAATTATGAATAATCTACTCACGTCTTATTCCAACATCTCTGAATGTCAGTATGTGGTTTAGGAGATTATATGTATACCTGCAAACGATAGAATGTGGCCTTATTCAACAAATATTTGTCAACCCACACCATGCTTGGTTGGTGGCGAGTTGGCGAGACAGCCTAGGTACAGCAGTCAGGACCAGATCACTATCTAGTAAGTAAAGGGCGATACATAGCTTTTGTCATATGATTTATGTAACCAGAAATTAATTACTGTGCCATCGGTGGGCAGCAAGAAACTTTTACTATCAAAAGTGGGTGACCCCTGTCCTAATTGATAACATCAATGCAAATAATTAGCATCTGAGCGCCACTTGTGTGGAAACAGATGGCTAGTACAATGTATAGTTTGTTTCCCTTGCTCTTTAAGAAAAAAAAACATACACAAATTGATGAATGATTTTTGGTGATATACTCTAAATGACAAATATAATATATACTAGCGACTTGCCCGTCAAAAATTACAGGGCAATACAATTTGAAGCCATGGGAATCCTGTTTGAAACCGTTTTGTAGTCTGGGGACCTTTTGCGCTGATTGCGAGGCTTGCGCTGAGCGCCTTCGGTGCTCATCACGTGCCTCGCAATGAGCGCCTTTGGCGCTCATTGCGAGCCTCAGGACCTTTGGCGCTCATTGCGAGGCTCTCCTGTCGTGTACTTTTGGTTCTGTGAGAGCGATATCTATTTCTATGTATATGTAGTCAAGTAATAATTAATGATTTATTCAATAAATTAATATAGTTTAATTATTTATAATTGATATATGCAGCGAGCAATAGGCTGAAGAGCCAACAATCTGTTTGTATTTTGCGTCCGCATAGAATATACAGTTTGAGTGTTGGTGCCCTGCTGATAAAGTGTAATGAATGTTTGAACTGTGCATTCTAAATAGGCTGCGTGCGCGAGGTAAAGCTGTTGGTTTATTGTGTAAAGTGGCATTGTATAGTCGTAATGTTATTAATGCGGTACATTAAGCATTTTACAGCTTTTGTAATAGTGTATCTTGTAGGTCGTAGTGTGATGTGTAAAGTGCTAGGCTTTAGCAGTGTTTCATGCTGTCCGGGGTCGTGTAGCTTCGTTTCCTTGTTTTTTGGCGGGCATTTTTTAGCTTAGGTGATTTTCGAGTGTCGAAAATCATCTAATTCGAGTTAAATTTGCGTTCCACCTCACTCACAGACGTCCTGACTGTTGCCCCATGCTGTCTGTGATGTTTTTGTAAAATTTTTGGGGTGTATTTAGTGTGTTTTTTCGTATTTTGTGTTCGGCCGCTAATCTCGTACATTTTTGCATCTTGTTTCTTTTTTTTTCTAAGTCCAGCGTCTCTTATTTTAATGGGTCGCCTAGCATGGGCTTAGTGCTACGGTTTAACGGCTCGCCTCGCAGCGATGAGCGCCAAAAGTCCTACACGTTATTGGTGTACGCACCTCGCAAAGCGTGACGACGTCTCACAGTTTGACAACTATTATATGTGATACAAAACGTTGGTGCTGAAGTAATATGTAGTCTTATACTTATTAAAGTTTTGTAGCACTGAGACAGGGCAGAAGGATACAGAAACTTTGGATGCAGGAAACTGGGACAACATTTAGCAAGGCAGTACAATCTGTTGTTATGCATCATCTTCTGAGGAACATAGAAAAGAACTTAGCCTCTGCATACCATAACACAGGAAGTTATTTAATATAATTTCTATCCCTTGTAGACACTTCCTAAAATGCACTATGTTACATATTAACAGGATATATTCATACACCAGACACGGAAAAACTTCCATCTGAAATGTGGAAGTCTTTATTTAGGTATAGAAGAACTGGCCATGAACAATTTGGACAGTGGTCAATGACTCACAGCCATCATGGTCTTCCAATACACTGCCACATTAGAAGGGGACAATTCCTTTCCCACTACCACTTACAGAAAATAATAGTATAATAAAAACAATAGAGTACTGTAGATACCATACCATTAGTAGTTTTTCTCTCTCTCTTTTGATGGTGTTTTCTGATGGAGTTGGAAGGCTCAAATGCAAATATTGTGAATCACTCCCAAGAGCATCACATTTTTTTATTTGAGATATATATAAATGATCTTTCCAACTTAATTTCATGAGAGCTGGATCATTGTGATGGCTATTGAAGAATGGTGATGAAGTAGGTCAAAAAGCAAATATTATAGCACGTATTTGCTCAAAATAATCCTACTGATCATATGTCTTTGTACGCCAAGAGATTACACTGAGAAACAGAAAGTGAAAGGCTAGACATTTCCACAAGCAAGGACTGGTTGTTTCTATCCACTGAATGATTTACAGCTATTTTAATAAGATGAATCACTAGAATAATTGCCCTGACTTGATTTGGTTGTACTAAAGGCAACACTGTGGTAGAATTCTGTGAAAATGTTCTGATACCTTATCTGTAGGCTAAATGATTATACTAAAGACATGTTCAGCATTGTGTGTGCTTCATTAAGCAAATGAATGGCACCTGCATGCTAATTTACAGTTTTAATGTGCTAAATATCGTTACAGTTTGCTTTTTTCTTTCTGTGGTGGCAAAAACAATGTATCCTATTGTCATCATGCAGTTAGATTCCCCTTCCAACACTTAACAAGCAATATTGGTTACAAATTAGAATACAGAGATGTAATTTAGCACAAAGGCACCAGAAAAACAATGATGAATATCTCGGAAATCAAACTTAAATTTTGGAGATTGAACCCCCTTCATTTGAAATCTCTAGAGCAGAGAGAGTTGTTAAAAGATATACAGAATTATTTTTTTTTAGCAATTAAGATTCTGTATCCTCTTGTTCCATCCTTTGGTGTGCTTTTAAAGGTTTTTTGTCGGGTTATTCTCATAGTTAGAGCAACTGTGTATAACAAGAAAAGAGGCTTAGGGCAAATATGATTTTTCCTAGTAAAGATTTATTGAAATCTATAAATTAATTAAATCTACAAATTAAAAATAAAATGACATTTAGACACAGATAGATGGCTATGGAAAATCCAATAAAATCAGTATGCTCCTGGGAATTTTCAAAAACAATGAAGGAATATAACCTAAAGAACAAGGTATAGAGTTAATAATGCTATCAATACAATAACTCAAAAGAGAGAATTGGATCTACAGTAAGTCCAACCCACAGGATAAAAAATAACTCTATTTCACCATCAATATAATGTAGCAACTCAAAAAAACAAAACTTTATTAAAAAAATATTAAATAAAACAGGGGGAAATACAATAAAAAAAAATATATATACACAAGTTTATACAGAGCAGGAGGGGCATAAACAGCATCAATGGCCCAATAAACAATCCAACAAAGTGGAAAGCACAGAGCAATAAAAATAAAATATACAAAGCTATAAGATGACTATATAGCATAGATTAGGATACCATCCTAAAACTTAATAGTGCGTACTGGAAGCCCTGATGGCTATGTGGCGCAATATGAGTGATTAATTACCTACAGGTCATTGCAAGCTGCAGCACATGTTCAGCAGTATGCAAGACCCGAGTTGCTCTTTAGTGCGCAAAGCCTCAGCAGGTAAAAGTGTGACAGACAGTGTACTAAGTGGTCCCACTCAGGGGTAGTGTATAGGAGATCTAAATGATGTCTCCAATTGTCAAAATCCACCACTGCTTACCTTATGCTGACCTTGCTAGGATGTTGCTCTGTATGTGCAGGACCTGTGCTTACCCCCTCCTGGTCGTGGTGCATCAGACGCGTGTTTCACAGCGACCACCTCGCGGATTCTTCAGGGACAAGAATATGGCTCTTGGGAATACGGCTGGGAAACTTTTGACAAATAAGATAAAAAACTGAAGATTACTGAAGAGAATTGATTACTTAAAATGACCAGATAATAGGCTTTATCCACAACCGAGGGAGATTGCAAATAATTTTATGGATTACTATAGGTCGTTATACAATTTAAAAAGTAAAGGTGGCTTCATAAAACCCTCAGAATATGAAATTAATACTTTTATCTCTAAAATCAATCTCCCAGAGATCTCAGGAGAAGAAGCAGATATTTTTAACCACAAGATAACTCGAGGAAAAATTTAGTCAGTTACAGGGAGTTTGAAGCTAAACAAAGCCCCAGGTATCAATAATTTTGATTTGACACAAGATGTTTTCTTCCATATTAAATCGCCACACCTATGTAATATGTTTAATGAAATAAGAGTTAAAAGGACAGATTTCGGCAGTGTTATCAGAAGCTAAAATCTTAAATATTCTGAAACCTTGTAAAAATCCTGATTGTAGAAACTATAGACCGGTATCGCTAATCAATGAAATATTATAATTTACTTCAAAATCTTAGCTAACAGATTAAATAAGGTCTTATCTAATCCAATTAATTTAGACCAATCAGAACTAATTAAAAAAAAGACAAGGTATGGACAACACAAGATGCCTTATAGACCTATTTTCTTATGCAAACAAAATTAACATTGCCATGCTAACTGTTGTTGGATTCTGAGAAAGCGTTTGCTAGAGTCAGCTGGGACTTCATGAAAGCAGTCCCTTGCAAATTTGGGTTTGTGAGATTTCGTAAAGAAAGCCATTGGAGCTTTATATTCAAATCCCAAAGCATTGATTACAGGCTATGGCTTTGAAACTGAAAACTGTATACTTAAAAATGGTACACGCCGAGGGTTGTCCGTTGTCTCCCTTACTTTTTCTTTTGATAATGGAACCCTTAGCTGAGCTTACAAGGTCTTCTACAGATATTGAAGGAATTATAATTCAAAATTTCCCATTTAAAATTCTTCTTTTTGCGGACGATATCATTTTGACACTGTCTAATCCAGAGAAGTCACAAGAGTATCCATTTGAAGCTCTAGATGAGTTTGGTAAGGTATCTTATTTTAAAATAAATCCAGCTAAATCAGATCATCTTGAATGGAGATAATTTAGAAACGATGTTAAGATTAAAACACAGGTATCAATTTAATTGGAATATCAATTCTATTAAATATGTAGGAATTCATTTTGGAGCTCTTTTGAGAAACAAAAGTAGTTAAGGAGAATTTAGTTTTAATATGTAATCAATTAGGATTCTACTAGAATCTAATAGACGATCATGGATGGAAAAAATTGTGTTGGTTAAGTTGGTTATTTTTCCTGAAATATCATATAATCAGAGAGAGTGCATTCATATTTACTAAATATACAAGTAAGGATAGATACATTTATATATCTGGGTAAATAACTGAGAATAAATCTTAACATAATTAAGCGAAAATTGAAGAATGGAGGGTTGCCTTCTCCTTCAATTAAGAATATTCATGAAGCAATAGCACTTTCACACGTGATAGCATGGTATTCATCTGAGATTAGAGCTATATAGAAAGATATTGAACAAGAACTAACTCCAGATATTCCACTTCATCTAATTCTTTGGCTCCCAAACAAAACATTAGATAAATTAAAATGAATGCCACAGGGGATTATAACTTTAGTCAAATTCTGTCATAAAATTAATAAGTCATTGAAATTAGCCATATTTCCATCGCCAATAATCTCAATAGATATGCAGACATATGATAACCAACATGTTAACAATGTCAGTTAGTAAGCACAAAGGAATAAGATTTATAGGCGACCTTTTATAGAAATGGGTCTTTACTAGATATTGATAGAATTCCAAACTTACATATTTTCTAAATATATGGAAGGTTAGAATATTCTGCCTTACAAAAAAAAAAACTGTTTAAGTTGAGCTTTCCATTAAAAAAATAGAGAACTTTCTCTATTAGAAGATATGATCTCTGAAAATGTTGATATGAAGTGTATTACTAAATGTAGAAACATTTTAAGATCATATATAGAAGCTGATAAATCTCCAGATATGACCAGATGGTAAAGCGAGCTAATGAGAGAGTGGATAAATGGAACAAAGCTTTTAAGTTGGTCAATATGTGATTTTATGCCCTTCATACAAGGAATTCGTTTTTAAGATCATACAAAAATGGCATTGGGTCCTATCTGATTTGATCCAACAATGAATGGGCTATGTTGGAGAGGTTGTGGAGAAGTGGGTGACCATTCTCCTATGTGGTGGTATTGTAATTTGGTTCAACCCTTTCGGAGGCAATGTTTGGAAAAGATCTCCTTTATGGTGGATAAGGAGCTTCCTCGCTCCTTAAATTTTGCTACTCTCCAATTGGATATTCAGGAGTTTTCCTCTCAAAATCCATTTTTGATTACACATATATTGCTAGTTGCCAAATGGCTTTTGGTTAAACTCTGGACGCAAAAACAAAATTCCGTGCTGGGGTGATGTTCAACATATAGTTGAAAGAGATAGAGAAATAGACAAATATTTGAAACCCTCAGATTCTATCAAATAGCATATTAGAACGAAATGGCTTGCATGGTATAGATTTATGGCCATATAATATAGTCTTAGAAGAGATGTTATTGTCCTCCACCGCTTGTCTGTAAATTGGTATATATATATATATATATATATATATATATATTTTTTTTTTTTCTTAAATATATAAAATTTGTTATTTTTTGTAAAAATGTTTTCGAAATAGTTATGCGACAGTTAGTCTTGACTGTGCATCTTAAAATCTGGAAAATAAATTTAAAAAAAATTAAATGCATCTTTGCGGATTGTCAAATTGTCCAACTCAAAATATTGGAGAAACTCATTAGGACAACTAATTAGAGAATGAAAGGGTTTTATAAGGAGGTGCAAAATGTTCTCCTAACCAGTTTTTCATTCTCTCCCTCCCTACCACATCATCTGTTATCCACATTCCATTTCTCCTCGAACTATTTCTACACTCTCTCCATCTCTCTTCACAACTGTTTCCCATCTCTCCTTGTCTATTCTCTCACCCATTTCCTCTGTCATCATCTATTAGTTTTCACTTTAACCCTTGGTGTCTTTTTACAACTGACAAAAGTAATATACAGAAACACTGAAAAAGGTCGCCAGGTTGGATACAAATCAAATACAATATACAGTGCCTTGCAAAAGTATTCACCCCCTTGGCATTTTTCGTGTTTTGTTGCCTCGCAACCTGGAATTAACATGGATTGTATTTGCATCATTTAATTTACAGAACCTGCCCACAACCTGGAAGATGTTTTTTTTTTTATTGTGAAACAAACAATAAATAGGACAATATAACAGAAAAAGTCAATGTGCATAACTATTCACCCCCCTAAAGTCAATACTTTGTAGAGCCACCTTTTGCTACAATCACAGTCGCTTTGGATAAGTCTCTATGAGCTTGCCATACCTTACCACTGGGATTTTTGCCCATTCCTCCTTGCAAAACTGCTCCAGCTCCTTCAAGTTGGATGGTTTGCGCTTGTGAACAGCAATCTTTAAGTCTTACCACAGATTTTCTATTGGATTGAGGTCTGGGCTTTGACTAGGCCATACCAACACATTTACATGTTTCCCCTTAAACTACTCAAGTGTTGATTTGGGGTCATTGTCCTGCTGGAAGGTGAACCTCCGTCCTAACCTCAAATCATGCACAGTGGTACAGGTTTTGCTCAAGAATATCCCTGTATTTAGCACCATCCATCTTTCCCTCAACTCTGACCAGTTTCCCAGACCTGGCTGCTGAAAAACATCCCCACAGCATGATGCTGCCACCACCATGTTTCACTGTGGGGATGGTGTTCTTTGGGTGATGTGATGTGTTGGGTTTGCACCAGACATAAAAGTTTTCTTTGATGGCAAAAAAGTTCAATTTTAGTCTCCTCAGACCAGAGTACCTTCCTCCATTTTGGGAGTCTCCCACATGCCTTTTTGAAAACTCAAAACGTGTCATTTTGTTTTTTGCTGAAAGTAATGGCTTTCTTCTGGCCACTCTGCCATAAAGCCCAACTCTATGGAGCGTACGGCTTATTGTGGTCCTATGTACAGATACTCGTCTCTGCTGTTGAACTGTGCAGCTCCTCTAGTGGTACCTGAGGTCTCTGTGCCGCCTTTCTGATAAATGCCCTCCTTGCCCGCTCCGTGAGTTTTGGTGGGCGGTTGTCTCTTGGCAGGTTTGCTGCTGTGCCATGTTCTTTCCATTTGGTTATGATAGATTTGATGGTGCTCCTGGGGATCATCAAATATTTGGATATATTTTTATAACCTAACCCTGACTTTTACTTCTCAACAACATTGTCCCTTACTTGTTTGGAGAGTTCATTGGTCATCATGTGCCTCTTGTTTAGGAGTTGCAGTCTCTGGGGCCTTTCAAAAAAGGTGTGTATATGTAATGACAGATCATGTGACACTCAGATTGCACACAGGTGGACATCACTTCACTAATTATGTGATTTTTGAAGGTAATTCGTTGCACCAAAGCTTTTTATGGGTTTTATAACAAAAAGGGGGTGAATACACATACGCACATGCCAATATTTTATTTTTTCTATTTCTAAAAAAGTTTTATGTATATATTTTTATCATTTCACTTCACCAACTTAAAGTATTGTGTTCTGATCCATCACATAAAATTCAGATTAACAAAACATTGAACTTAAGGCTCTAATGCAACAAAATATGTAAAAAGTCAAGGGGGTGAATACTTTTGCAAGGCATTGTATGCAATTGTGTCTGTTATCTTTCTCTGGAATTTGTCTAAAAAATAAATAAAAAAAAAGACACATTCACACCACTGGATGCAGGTTTAACATACATAAAAACTGTGTTTGCAGATTGACATGAGCTCCAGTTCGCATCATTACATACTTGGATTCAAGCTTGCACTGCCCAAATCATTCTTAAAAACTGTTGAAGATCCTAGTAGTCAGTAAAGATAGTTATGGGGTGTTCATCTTGTCTTAATGCAAGATTGAGACGAGTTCTCAGTCCATTACATTGTATTCTGATCGACAAAAGAAAGCTTCATGGAGAACAAAGTCACCCGCAGGAGAGGAAAATTTGCATCAGATCTTAGTGTATGTGGAAGAATAGGAGCAGAGGTGAAACTTTGTTTTAAGGGGCCAAAATATTGCTAAGCTTCAGAGGTCAAACAAGTGTTTACTTTTGAAAATATCCTTTTGTAGAATTTAGCAAATCATGACGAACCTTTGTCATATAATGGTTTCCTTGAGTGACCCTCAATCAATTGTATTTGAATAGGTTAGCTCTGTCTTTGCTGGGTGTTAGTAATATTTAATATCCATGAAATTATTACTAGCACCAGAATCAATGATGGTTTGTGTAGATGTAGCGCAGAACAGAGACGGTAGAACAAAATGGGGATTCTGAGATGGATATTGGACTGAGTAGGTAGAGTAGCACAACATAGGTGAGTAGAGGATTCCTATCTATAAATGAAAGTATGTAGTATCAGGGCTTGTCACAATATACATGTACGTTCTTCTGTAAGCCATTCAGGAGATAGTGGGCCTCTGGGTGCCCATCTAGAGAACCGTGCAACATATAAATTTGACTGATTTCAATCCTTGGCACAACGTTCTCGGAGTATATTCTTCATAGGGTCTTCCCTAGCATACTCTTATCAAATGTTGATAGGCATTTCATTAGTTCCTAAAGTCAACTCAGTTGAATAAAATATATAAAAAACTTGTGAGTGAAAGTAACCTTGATTTCATGAGCTATAGTTTCTGTATGGGCTGTGGCAGGTTGTAGTCAAGGATATATAGAGGATTACCAGTTGAAGAAGCAGTATCAAAAATCCAACATTTGAATGTCCATAAGCAGAGATTATGACTATTTGTTACCTTCTCATAAACAGTTATTAACGACAATTCTGCAAATGTTTTGTTCAGAGAGGATAGGAGAAAGCCAAAAGCCAGTCAGCAAAAAAATCAGATTGAAGGGAATCCAAGACAAGCAGCAAAATCCTTTACACTTGCACATGGATTACAACTGCTGTTGTCCTTTACTGATTTAGCAACTTTCTACTCAAATCTGTCTCTGCACATCTAGTAGCTACTCCTGGAAGGGGGTGAAGGATTTTGCCTTCCTGGCAATGTCACCCCTCACTAAATGCATAATCTCGGAGATACCTTAATGAACCACACTAGTAATGTGAAGTGCCACTCCTCAGTATGACATTTGCAAGACCATCAGAGATAATCAATGCCTGCCTCTACATAAGCACAAACCACTTTGGCAAATAAAGATTGGCTATGCTAGCGCTTTCTTTACTTAAGTAAGGCTCTACCATTCAAATGTGTCATTTGCTTGCGGATACTCCTTTACTTTTCTTTCCTGTTTTGGCCATGTCTCTTAGCCCTTACTATGCACAAGTTTGATGCTTGCCCTCTGCTCAGTGTCCAGACTATTCTGCTTGACTCCTTTAACTCCACTTGAATTTAGTTAAGACTTCCCAAATACCTGCAAGACTTGGATCCCAGTTTGTACTTTGGTTCATACTCTCCAGTTTTATGAGTTCATATCTAGTGGAGCGACAATTCGTTATAACTAATACACAGCAGTTAGACAATTCTTACCATAATTTATACCTATTGGCTAAAGCTAGTTCACATGTCACAAACATTCTCCGCCTGGGTAATGATCATAGATCCAGGTTGCTCAGTTATAATGTTGATGAGAAGGCCATGTGTATTTGAGGCTCTTACGGACACATTTCTTTGAAGACTGTAGAATGGCAAGCATTGTTCAATTCCTATATTATATTTTCGGTTTGGGTACTTACATTGAATATATATATATATATATATATATATATATATATATGGTGAAAATATGTGTAACACTTCAGAAGGGATACAGCTAGACACTCAAAAACGTGTTAATAGCTTATGAAATTACAATATGTATGCATGAATCTTTACATTCAGTCCACTGAGTCTATTTAATCTCATATTCCATACTAGATATACCACTAAGCAACACATTTTACACTGTATATCATATTCCAATACGTTCTGAAATAACCGCATCTATCCATCTCCGCCTCTGTCACCGCCTTCTTCGTGTACCTTCAATCTTTCCCAGCATCAGACTTCTCTAAACTCTAGTCTTCTCATGCTATGGGCAACATTTTTGAGTTTCATGACCAAACAATCCAGTAAACATTTTGTCTTGATTTCATGTAGTGTGGATGGATTGGATCTTCTTTCACTCCAAGGGACTCTAAGCAGTTTTCCCCAACACTACAATTCTAACGCATCAAATCTATGGTGCTCAGCCTCCTTTATGGCCCAACTCTAACATCCATATGTTACAATTGGCAATACCATAGGCCTAACCATGCAGACCTTTGTTGATAGTGTAATATATTTACTTTTAAGTAGTTTCCAGATTTGCTAAAGCTTTCCTCTCCTAAAAGGCAAACGCCTTTTCATTTTATGGCTGCAGCCACCATCTGCAGAGATCTTGCAGCCCAGGAAAATAAAACCTGTTACTGCCTCCATTTCTTTCCCATCTATTTTACATGAATTGAGATTGCGGTTTGCTATGATCTATTATCCAGCGGACATTGGCAATTTTAACTCATGTGCCTCTGCCAAACACGGCTTGCAAATCTGGTAGTTCTTGGTCCATATGTTGTTGGAGCCGAGCTTGCAGGATCTTAAGTATTACCATGCTGGCATGTGAAATAAGTACTCTTTGACACTGCCTTTTTGGGATTGGGATGTAGATTGGCCTTTTCATTATCCAAGATGTCTGGTTCCAACTCAGTGGACAAAACTATTAAGGTTATTGAGGTTAAGACCCTTCTATAAAACTGTGTATTTTTTTTATCCATTTAAAATCATTAGTAAATAATAAAAGCATAAAAATAAACATATTTATTGTTAACATTACAAATATATATCCTCCAAACATTTCCTTTTTTAATTCAAACAATTCTCGTTTCATTGAACATGCTTCCGCTATATTTGTCCTACTTTATTTGATATACACTTTATTTGCTGCCTAAATATCATGCATAGTAATGTACAACTATTGTCTGATTGTTTGTTTAATAGAACACATCTCAACTATCACCCTTCTATCATGCCTTTCACAATTGTAGCCATAGATGTTTTAGTTTGTCCACATCCTCATTTTGCCACCATTTGGAGGATTTGTCTAATACCTTGAGGTTTCATCTGTACAGGGGCTGTGAACAATTAGTGATGGGGACTGGAAGCATGTGACAAATCAACAAACTGTTATACTGTATGTGCTTCTCGAAGACTATGTTTAACAGACATAACTACCTCCTTTACTCTTTGATATGGTGTCAGCTTCACTACATCCGATCCTGTGTATTTTCAAATTAACTGTTGGTGGTCTTCACCTCTACTTCAGCTGTGCAGTCCTTCCTCCACTACTACAAACATGCAGTATTCAATTTCTAATCTTATTTAAATGAAGTTCTCAAGGACAAGACCTTGTAAGTTCCTAAGCTATAAGCACACAACATCATATCAATTTTTAGTAGTGACATTAAATTATTCTCTAAGATCCCATTGAACTAGATCAACTCTTGTATCACATGGCTAATTCAACCAAGACAGGCTGACTTCAATCCCAAATTAAAAACTGTATATAACTCAAGATGCATCCAATATGCCCTGGAAAACAGACAAATCACAGTGTTCCTAACTTTTTGAAGCCATTAAACACGGAGGATGTGTTAACAGGATTCAGAGTCACACCACACAATCTCAAAAGCCTCACTACATAATGAATACTTCCATGCACCTCACTAAAAACAAAAAAAATAAGACATTTAAATAATCCTCCTTTAACCTTAAAATCTGTAGAGTCTCTCAAATAACTGTTAAACTATATGGCTCTTTCATCGCTGACATCCTTCAAAAGCATAATACAAAGCATAAGAAGTCAAGTATGCAAGTACAGAAGCAACACAGTTATTGGCAATACACTCTGCCACAAAGGTAGTGTTTTCAGAGCTCTACTTTGATCAGGAAAAGGTTTTTATTCATAAATATGTGTGTATGCATTTATTTAATATAAGCATTAAGCTGTTTACATGTAGCCTGCAAGCATTTAAGATACAAATAAAAAGAATATGAACCTTCTATGGCCCTTTAAACCCTACCTGAAGATACTTACATGCTAGTAGCATCTGCATTGATTATTATCCTTACCTATAGAACAAATGATTACATATTTCCTAAGACATTGTCTTCATTTTGGATCCATTCCTTCTCGTCAGTTATTACACATATGTAGTAATAAATAATTCTGATTAATTCATTATAATGGGCTCCAGGGTTAATTTTAGTAATCCCAATATAAAAAACAAACGTTTTTATTTCAATTTTGACCGCTCTCACAATTTTGGAGTCAACACACTACGATTTGTTTTATGTTTTCTTCTTTGTTTAGTAGCCTTAGTAGTCTGGCTAAGAAAAGTACACAATGTTAACATTTTTATAAAAAAAAACAAGACTTTTGGGTTGCTGGGGCCCATTATGGCTTCATGCTATTAAGTTTGAAGGGGTATTGATGAAAACCTTCATTCAAACCATACAGCGAGTTGGTGGAGCTCAGCTTGTACTAGTTGTGTAGGGAGCACCACTTTCAGTGGCACAAGTAGAGTTGGACAGACAGCTTTGAAAAGCCAATGTTCCCACTGGGACATGGAACAATATTGACTGTATCTTCTCATTCAGGAAAGTCGATCAGTAACACTAAAGCTAAACTCAACTATGCCTCATGTAGAATGAACCATAGCAACAATAGAAATTACAACCCTCATCAACTGAGTTGTAATTCACCCCGACTGCTTCAGTGTGGACTCTATACAAAGAAAAATATGTCTTATAAGAGATGTATCAAGTCCTCCTGCTACGACCCACACCACTACTAACTCAACAACTCAAACCAGCTTCAGTTTGTGTTTTTTTTCCGTTAAACAGTAACGCAGGGGTCCAATGGTGCCTAGCTAAAGCATCTACTCACAGAGGGCACCTATAAGCAACAGAGAGATACTTGCATTTGAGCCACCATTTAGTTACACAATATTCAGCAAAGATATTTATGCCAGCTCTGAAAAATTAGTTATCTCTAACGCCTTTAAATACAACTTTTTTATTCAGACAGGTTACTACCAATACCCTACCAATTAGGTTTCATCCCTAAATGGTAATGTTAAAATATGCATCTGTGTACCTTTAACCTTAGGAAACAGATATCCCCTTTCTTATAGATATAAGCAAAAGAAAATGCACACTTCAGGAATATTTTTTTTTTCTTCAAGTTTTCCTGGCATCTGATCATTGGATTAAGTCTCATGAGATGCAAATATAATGTAATGAAAGTTAAAAAAAACTGTTCATTGAACAAAATCTTAAAATATTAATAAATACAAATATATTTCCATAGTGGATTAATATCAAATAAATCTAATTTATTCTTGTAGAGCAAATCATTTTAGAGATATGCACTTATTTTTTCAATATTAAAACTAGTATGGCTAACAAAATATTTAGTTCTTGCAATACCCCCCACCCGCCCCCCACCCCACACCATATCAAGCACAGGGTGTACTATTAACAAGGGAATAGTATAATATATTGCAAGCTTTTAGTTTTCTTCATAACGTGCCCCACAAGTCCACACAAAGACAATTTCCACAAACTCACACTACAACCTTCACTTGAGGAAAACATTTCCACCTGTCAGAGGAAGCAGTTGATTGAGTTATCTTCCAATTATCACCTAATTCTAAATGTACTCCAGTACTGATCATCAATATCCTTGTTAATCTGTCAAATGCTTGCAATTGTAAATGATATGGTTGCTTTTCATGCCAGGGAAAAAAGAACGATAGTGTGTGCATTCAATATGTTGCAATGCCTCTAAAAAAGTGTAAACTATGCAAAAAGTGGATTGTATTTCTCCAAGCTATTTTAACTGACTGAAAGAATCATCAAAAATGGAGCAAAGGACACACAGATAATAGAAGGATGTTTTCTTGCAGAATGCTTTAATTACACCTTAAAACAATATGTGCACTTAAACTTTTTTTATTTTTACACTATTGGGTAAAGCCGTTCACTCTGAGGACATCAGCAACTGTCCTTCCCCTTAAGAAAATATTAATGTCTCAAATGTACAAAAGAATGTCCCTTTATAAAAATCAGAATAACCTCCCTTCTTATGGGTACAAGCTGAGGGTATCCTTGTGAGTCAGAGTAGGAGGCTAACTTGGTTCTTTGTGAATACTATCCCTACCACATCAATTCATTTTATCTGCAGTATTTAAGACTTGTCTTTTTTAAAGATCTCTATCACAAGTGTTTGTAACTGAAACCCATCCATGATAGACAGAACAATAAAGTGGACCATCTGATGAATTGTTCATTATTTCATTGAATTAATTTAAAATTTCCCATTCAAACTTTGTATATTTCTTAATTTTATATGTTATGCTCCTATAATATTTGTAATATACATGTATTTAAGATACTCTAATTTGGTTCTAATACTGCTATGACATTGATGTTTGGTTTAACCATGTTAGTTAAAAAGGGCCACTAAAGTTAGCCAAACTGCTCATCAGATACAGATAGAGCAGTGAAAATAAAGTAAAAAATGCTCTTAAGATTTTTGATTTTTTAATTATGCATTCACCCATATATTTGTTTTTATATGGGCTGATGCTCCTTATAGCAATCTTCCAGTAGTGTGTGAAGTAGCTGCAGCCAACATGCTATGCTGCATACTGCGTGGCACATTGGATTATATGGAACTGGCTGTGATTAACAACACTGTCAGTTAGACCCTCCCAGCATGTTCAAACACTGGCGATGTCCGAAGAGAATGATAAGAGATAGAAAGCTTCAATTGCTCTGCCTTGCAACATACTGTATCCTGCTTACAGACCCACAAATTCATTTTGCATTTTGTATATCTTTATGCCTGTTATGAAGCTAGAAGTGTAACATTATACTAAAAATCAAAAAAATAGCACCTGCTTGGGCTCGCCCTCTGCAGCTCATGTGGCTATTTCTTAGCAACACGATGCTAAGACTTTGACCTTGATTAGCTAGTAGAAGACACTGCACACCATGTACTATGGAGCCTAAGTCTTCATGAGCTACAGAGGCCAGACCCAAGTAGGTGAGTATGATTTGAGTAAGTAAAATAAGGCCTTCTAAGCACATCTTAATAAAATGAAACACACAGAAGCAAATAAATACATAGGTACATATGCCTTGTAAAATCCAGAAACCTACAATGCCTCTTTAAGGTGAATTACCAGACTTAGAGCCTGATTCAATTGCAAGCACGCATCTCGCGGGATCCAGGTTGTATGTCTGCAGGCTCCCGTTCATCTCAGATTCAGGTGCTATTTAATTAAAGGAGCCTGCAATTTACGGGCCGAAAGCTGACTCTGTAAACCATGCACTCGTCCATAGCAGTTCAGGGTGGGAACATGATAAATTAAGCAAGACCGTAACCTCCCATTTCGAATTAGCCAATAGAAAATGAGACCGCCATCATCACGGCAGTAAAACATGGAGGTTACATGTCAATCAATTAGGTTCGGGGTCTGATATGCGATGGGACTCGCAAATCCTCAAAATACGAAATTATAAAATGAATGCCAATACTGTTCTAGTCCATTTGGGTGGCCTGATGTGTATTAACTCATTGATTCCCAAGAACGATTTAACCCCCAAAGTGAAACATTAAAATACATTTTTATTTACTGCCGATTTGCGAGCTGGCGACTGTTGTGCAATTAATTTTAATGTCTTTCATCGCTTTCCCTGTCATTTACAGTACAGTATTGATTTTTTTTATTTGCATTTACAGTGCTACGATCAGTTGTTTAACCTCCTTGCAAGTCCTCTCTAGCACTCATATGATTTTCTCCTATATTTGCCGTTTACGGGTGTGAAAACATTTGCTGTCTTGGAGAATTGGAGCAATTTAATAGTGAGTTGCGATTTTAGCCATCGTAACTCTTGCAGAATTGAAACATCAAAGGCTTCGGGAGGCTGTAAGTTCCAGGTTTAACCATCGCAGATTTTTCAAGCCAGTAACCAATAAATCCTTTGGAGCCCGCAAAAAAGCAAATTAAATTACGGCCTCACTTACGGGCTCCAGTAAATTATGATTGCTCAATTGAATCGGGCTCTTATTGTTCAGATCACAGCAAACTATTGTATTGTACAGTAGAATGCAGGATAGATAGTCAGCTTATACACATACATATTGTGTTAGATCACAAATATATAGCATATATTAAACACCTAGAAAAGTCCAGCCACCTTCCAAAGAAAAAAAAAATGCTTTTAAATTTAACACAACAAAAATATAAGTAACAAGCAGTGAGTTTGATCTGCCCTATCCTAACTACTTAATTAAAAAGTTTGGGAAAAACTGTTATTGTGCATCCCAACAAGTTAGTTACCTTTATTTGCTTAAATAATTCAATCTTGTGGACTTACATGATACACATCTTAGCATGGAATCTTTTAAAAGTGAATCGGGGCAGAAGAAAATAGATAAACTGTCCTCTCTTTCAACATGTTTCATACATTGTAGAACATATTCCCAAAACTATGGTCAGCAGAACACCAGCGGCCTGTGAGCTTCAGTCAAGTAGTCCACAATACAGATAAAGATTACAAAGAAATATGAAACAAAAAGAAAGTGAATACAAATCCATAAAAAAGCTTTACAGAAGTGCCTAGAAACTAGATGGTGCACAGACTTTAATCCAGTATAGAACAGCACATTATAATTTTTAAGCAGGCAGAAAAATCCGGGTGGTCCACAAAGAGTCTTCATGTGGTCCACCTAGACTGCAGAAGTAGTTTAGAAACCACTGCTATAGTACACTAAATTTTACATATTTTATATATGAGAGAAAATGTGTTTAGTCCTTCAGTCGTGTCCAACACTCTGTGGCCATATGGAAGCAGCACGCTAGCAACATCAGTCCGTGTTTCTAGTTGACAAAACAACAAAGTTAGAGTTGCTCAATCAGAGAATGAACTAACCTTAATAGGTTAGTTCTATGGACATGATAACCTACTCTGAGAAAAACCTCTTTTAGCTCACTTGTGCCCTTTACAGGGAAAGATATAAGAGAGTGATCCAGCCCTGAAATACCAGGCAATTCTACCGTGAACAGGAGAAACAGCAAACCCCAGAGGTACGTTTCGGCCTTCGTTTGGCCTCGTCAGTGAGGTGTAGCTGAACTCCCTAAGGCACAGTGAGCAAGGCGTCCACGTCTGGAGTCCCCCACCACTAGGGGGGACTAATCCCTAAGGGTAATTTGCATAAACAAAACAACAAAGTCAGAGGTATGTTTCTGGTTATGCTTATCCATACGGTTTTATTGGCAAAGATATTGGAGCAGGTTGCAAGTTTCTTCTCCAGTGGACCATAATTTGTCTGATCGCTCTACTATGACCTGCCCATCATGGCTGACCCTACATGGTATAGCTCACAGCTTCATTGAGGTACACAAGCCCCTTCACCACAACAATGTAGAAATCCAGAAGGGGAATACAGTGTCCCTAAAATAGAATTTATATATATATATATTTATATATATATATATATATATATATATATATATATATATATATATATATATATATATATATATATATATATATATATATATATATATATACACACACACACACATACACATATATATACAGATACACACACACACACACTTGCTGTGGAATCTCTTTTTAAAAGTTCTATTGATCCACTGTACAAAGATAGCTGTGTACAGTCATTTAAAAAGTTATCTAACTATTTATATTTAAACCACATCTTCAATTAGCTAATTAGGTTACACGGTAGTTGAGGTTGAAAGAGTTGGTGTTTAACAAGCCTAACCACTTTAGACCTGCCCTGATATTTGTTTTGCTTGTACGATCCAAAAAACAAACAAATTTAAAAAAAATGGGCATTGATACACTTGCAGATTTATACGAAAACATCAATTCTTACTTTTGCTATGAAAATTGTCAAACATGGATGTTATATTTAACAAAACATCTAACAATTTTAAAATGAATGGATTGAATCTTTCACACTTGGTAGTTAATTCCTTTGCATCTAAGCCCTTTTTATTGAAGTAGTATTATCTGGTTGTAGTAGGTCATTGATTTTAAAGTTATAACTGAAAAAAAAAAAAAAAACTTTTGCGAGATAAAGAGTTTTTAGTGCCTGTACTAAAATTCTCTATAAAAAAAAATGACAGTTCATATAAAAAGTATGAATAAAATCAAATTTCCCCTTAATCCGAGTTGTGTCGTAGTGAGATTTCTCAATGTATGGGTATATACAGTGGATATAAAAAGTCTACACAACCCTGTTAAAATGTCAGGTTTCTGTGCTGTAAAAAAATGAGACAAAGATAAATAATTTCAGAACTTTTTCCACCTTTAATGTGACCTATAAACTGTACAACTCAATTGAAAAACAAACTGAAATCTTTTAGGTGGAGGAAAAAAATAAATAAATAATGTGGTTGCATAAGTCTGCACACCCTCTTATAACTGGGGATGTAGCGGTGTTCAGAATTAAGCAATCACATTCCAAATCGTGTTAAATAGGAGTCAGCATACACCTGCCATCATTTAAAGTGCCTCTGATTAACCCCAAATAAATTCAGCTGCTCTAGTTGGTCTTTCCTGAAATGTTCTTAGTCGCATCCCACAGCAAAAGCCATGATCCACAGAGAGCTTCCAAAGCATCAGAGGGATTTCATTGTTAAAAGGTATCAGTCAGGAGAAGGGTACAAAAGAATTTCCAAGGCATTAGATATACCATGGAACACAGTGAAGAGAGTCATCATCAAGTGGAGAAAATATGGCACAACAGTGACATTACCAAGAACTGGAGCTCCCTCCAAAAGTGATGAAAAGACGAAAAGAAAACTGGTCTGGGAGGCTACCAAGAGGCCTACAGCAACATTAAAGGAGTTGCAGGAATATCTGGCAAGTACTGGCGGTGTGGTACATGTGACAACAATCTCCCGTATTCTTCATATGTCTGGGCTATGGGGTAGAGTGGCAAGACGAAAGCCTTTTCTTACGAAGAAAAACATCCAAGCCAGGCTACATTTTGCAAAGACACATCTGAAGTCTCCCAAAAGCATGTGGGAAAAGGTGTTATGGTCTGATGAAACCAAGGTTGAACTTTTTGGCCATAATTCCAAAAGATATGTTTGGCGCAAAAACAACACTGCACATGACCAAAAGAACACCATACCCACAGTGAAGCATGGTGGTGGCAGCATCATGCCCACAGTGAAGCATGGTGGTGGCAGCATCATGCCTTGGGGCTGTTTTTGTTCAGCTGGAACTGGGGCCTTAGATAAGATATTTGGAACTGTTAATAATTCCCTCTAACAGTCAATATTGGCACAAAACCTTCAGGCTTCTGCTAGAAAGCTGAACATGAAGAGGAACTTCATCTTTCAGCATGACAATGACCCAAAGCATAGATCCAAATCAACAAAGGAATGGCTTCACCAGAAGAAGATTAAAGTTTTGGAATGGCCCAGCCAGAGCCCAGACCTGAATCCGATTGAAAATCTGTGGGGTGATCTGAAGAGGGCTGTGCACAGGAGATGCCCTCGCAATTTGACAGATTTGGAGTGTTTTTGCAAAGAAGAGTGGGCAAATCTTGCCAAGTCAAAATGAGCCATGCTGATAGACCCATACCCAAAAAGACTGAGTACTGTAATAAAATCAAAAGGTGCTTCAACAAAGTATTAGTTTAAGGGTGTGCATACTTATACAACCATAATATTTTATTTTTATATTTTTTCTTCCCTCTACCTAAAAGATTTCAGTTTGTTTTTCAATTGAGTTGTATAGTTTATAGGTCACATTAAAGGTGGAAAAAGTTCTGAAATGATTTATCTTTGACTAATTTTTTTATAGCACAGAAACCTGACAAATTAACAGGGGTTTGTAGACTTTTTATATCCACTGTATGTTAAACAAGTGCCAAAACCAGCATATGTTAAACCAGTTGTAACAATTTCCACCATGATTGTGTCTAACATTTTTTGAATACAACTTTTGTAATGGATTCTCTTTTAAATGCATAAGGACAACTGTCCCATACAAGTAAATCTCATATGTTTGGTTGCTGGGCAAAAGCTATTAAAACAGTATGCAGTTTAAAGTAAAGGAAAAGTTAATATTTTTTTCTTATTTTGAGATTGGAACTTGGACCAAGGCAAGTCTGCGCATGTGGTCTTTTTGGTTTTCAAAGGCTTTTGATAATTTGTATGCTATTGTACAAATTAGGGAGTACATAAATTGCAGTAAATATATGCACATGGATTGAAAACTGGCTAAAAGACAGGAAGCAAAGGGTTGTAAATGAAACCTGCTCGGATTGGACTAAATTGTTTAGTGGGGTTCCTCAGGGTTCATTATTAGGCCCTGTCTTTTTTAAGACTACCTGGAAAGTAATCTCTCCATATTTACTGATAATTACCTTGCACAACTTGGTGTCAAGTCAGAAAACGATGGACACTATACTAATCCCGGCAAAGGCAATTACTGGTGCTTTACGAGTTACTCTCCGAGACTGACACCCAAACCCTATGCTAATAAGATTTTTCAGATCACTGGCAAATCAGGCCACTGCCATTACAGCAAAAATAAATAAATAAATAAATAAATAAAACCGGAAGAACAAAACTTTACGGGTACCAAAGACCACTCAAAATGGCTTTTAAAACCATTGTGGAGTCCCACTAGAGCAGTTAAAGTGACAGTATAGCAACCAAATTATTTGTCGCTTAAAGGTATATGCATGTGAGCTTGGTTATGAGAGCATCTGATAGAGGGGAATTAGTAGTGTTTGATTACATTTATTTGCATGCACTATGTTTTTTTAGCTTTGCATTTAAAAAAATAAAATGAAATAAAATAAACTATTGCAGGTGATGTTTACACCCCCAGGATTGAGCTAGGCACCTGACATGGTTCATTTTTTGTAAAAATGTACCCTGTGTATGTGAGCATGCTCAGCTTTGCAGCCAATCAGCAATGCTGTATGCAGCCAGCTAGACCGGGTCTTAAAGGACCATAAAAATCAATATTCAAGAAAAAATCCTTGGAGCGGTTACACAGTTGTTCTTTAGACATACACCCTCTTCTTGATACATTCTGACAAATTATCATTGTACTGAAACCAAATATTTCAGCTTCTTCTTCCTATTCTAATATGTCTTTTAGACGAATGAGCATTTATGCTTGATTTATGGTCCTGCAATGACCTGCAAATTAGAGGAAGAGAAAGTTCATGGTCTCTGTGCATGTGTCTGTGTGAGCACGTGTCTGAGTGAGTTCACGCAATTCACAGGGGCTGGGAGAGATCACAGGGGCAATTCACTGGGGCTGGGGGAAGGTTCACCTGGTATGTAGATAAAACAATCAGTGAATGACGGGACATAGACCTTGTTCTGGGTATTACAGAAATATAAAGGAAAGCTGCAGCTCAATTCACAGACCATAATTTTCCATGGGATTTTCAGGGGGTGTCAACATTGATAGAAAAAAGTTTGCAAATGCAAGAAATTCAGCAAACTTTAGGGCAGCTGTTTAAAAGTTTGTTTTGATATTTATTCATGCAAAAAAAAATGTCATACACTACTAATTCTCCTTTGATACATTCATAATCCAGCTCACTTGCATATACCTTTAACTATCCGATATCAACATATGTGTAATTAAAATGATTATAGGTTATTATTATTCTGGTATGTTTGCAAGGTTAATTTATGCTAATGTGTGGCTCCCTGTGCGAACCACAGTAGACTATCCGTTATCCGGCATCTACCAATCCCCATAGGTGCCGGATAACTGAGAGTCTACTGATCACACAGGTACATTCAGCTGGAGGGTGCGGTACTAAACCCGGGGAATGCAACTCCAACACTGCGCTGGCTCAGTCACTCATGCCTGTCTGCTTCCAGGTAAAACTGAATTACTGAAACGTACCAGGTGTGAAATCTAGGTGCCTAAGTATTTTGTGGCGTGACAACCTGGCTCCTCGCATTTGTTGAGCCCTGTAAAATTATTTTTTTTCTGCTTGATTGAGTTTTGGTTAGATTAGAGTTTACTGTAAATGCTTTGAGTGCTCAAAAGGTATATTTAATTTTCAATTTTTCTAATCTAACACAAGCTGCTTATATCAGACACACACATTACATGGAGTCATTCTATACAGATTTATTTAAAAATTAAACTTGTTTTCCACACCCCCAGAGCTGTTTACATTAGGCACAGTGAAAATAATCACCTTAAAAAATTAAGGCCCGTAACAATTGCAACAAGGAAAGCAAGACTTACAAAAAATAAATAAATAAAAATTCGACCCGCAGCACTTAGAAAAAAGAAAAAAATATAAGGCCCAAAAATATGAAGTTAACCGCCGAACCGCGAACATACAAAAACAACACCACCACCAAAATTAACAAAAAAAAAACACATCACTCACAGCACGGGGGGATAGCCACGACGTCTAAGAGTCAGGTTGCACAACAATTGGACCACAATTTGCCAGGTTTTCACACACGAAAATCGCCTAAAAAATGGCAAACGAAAAAACCCGAAACCCGGCCGAAAAGGAGGCTACATGACCAAAAACGCAAAAACACACCAGACACATAAGACTTCTACACACGACTGTACACGGTATTAAATACACTATTAGGGAGGATGCAAAATGTTCCACACCCGCATAATACCCACACAATTGCGGCCATTTTACAACACTAACTTGCAACTAATAACATTACCATTACAAACTGCAGAATTACACAGCTAAACAAACGGTTTGCCCTCGCGTGCAGCCTACTTATACTACACACTTTGCTGACACTTACACCTCAGCTCAGCAAGAGTGCAAATGTACATTGTATGCTGCAGGAATATTAGCTCCTCAGGATATTGCTTGATGCAAATAGGTAAAGTATATTATAAATTCATTAAAAAAAATATAGAGAGAGAAAAAAAAAAAATGAAAAAGGACCAGGCGACAGGATCGCAATAAACTCTCTATTTACATGTCCATTAATAGGACAACTGAGATCATAACGGACACATTATTTAATTTATATTACTTTGCCAAGTGGAACATACAAAGTAATTAGGAACATACATGCGAGTTACTACTTAGTGGAGATGATAGATTATTTTAATATGATGATTTTTATATAGCATTAAAAGTTAAGTTTTAATATAGTTCTCATGTAAGTATAAAAGAAAGTGCTCAGATGTTGGTCTTTCGCAACAAAACAACAAAAAAATAAACATTACTTTGGGGTTACAGAGTTCCTTATAGCTTTCTTTTACTATTACATTATAATGAATAGGAAAGCTCAGAAATCACAGAATTTGTTTCTTTTCTAAAGACTTACTTCTTAAATGCTAAATTGATGCGAATCAGCAGATGCATTTCCCCAGTACGCGATTCCCAGAAATGTTCAAATTCTCTGCAAATATCACAAGAGCATCAAACAGTATAGTTTTCTGTTTCACTTTCCTCTCAAAAGGCTAGATATGTATCTAAACTAAACACAGCGCTTATGTAGTGGTAAAACACATAATGGTCCTATAAAAATATAAATTGCATTAATCCAGGCGCTCCTACTGGCATCTATCATATAGTGAAGGAGCACAACATGATTTTGTAAAACAATAGCATGGCTAACTACTTCCTATGTGCATTAGAAGGTGCAATATGGAGATGAACAGTTTTCCATCCATCTCACGCTGAATTCGAAACTTGCAAAACAAATATATATATTTCTTTTTTATGTTTTAACAAAATAAGTCTCTTGCTGAACTGTAAATCATATATGGATGACGGCTACAAATGTGGGTGATGAGGACATCCCCATAATATCAAAATCCCATTATACAAGTTATTGTGGCAGAAATCTAATTTCTATTGTCAGTTGCAATGAGTGGTCAGGGGAGGCAGGATGATTTAAAACATGCTCATTATGAATTATTGTATGACATTTAAATTTCATTATTAATTCTTTGCTAACTCTTTTGAGTGCCATAAGCTAAATTAAATATATATATATATATATATATATATATATATATATATATATATATATATTAAATTATACACAAATACACACTACACCCCTCACATTTTTGTAAATATTTTATTATATCTTTACATGTGAGAACACTGAAAAAAGGACGCTCAGCTACAATGTAAAGTAGTAAGTGTACAGCCTGTATAACAGTGTAAATTTGCTGTCCCCTCAAAATAACTCAACATACAGCTTTTAATGTCTAAACTGTTGGAAACAAAAGTGAGTACACCCCTAAGTGGAAATAGCCAAATTGGGGCCAAAGTGTCAATATTTTGTGTAGCCACCATTATTTTCCAGCACTGCCTTAACCCTCATGGGCATGGAGTTCACCAGAGCTTCACAGGTTGCCACTGGGGTCCTCTTCCACTTCTCCATAATGACATCACTGAGCTGGTGGATGTTAGAGACCTTGCACTCCGCCACCTTCCATTTGAGGATGCCCCACAGATGCTCAAAAGGTTTAGATCTGGAGACATACTTGGCCAGTCCATCACCTTAACCTTCTTTCGCAAAGGCAGTGGTCATCTTGGAGGTGTGTTTGGGGTTGTTATGTTGGAATACTGCCCAGTGGCCCAATCTCCGAAAGGAGGGGACCCTTATCTGCTTCAGTATGTAATAGTACATGTTGGCATTAAGGGTTCCCTCAATGAGCTGTAGCTCCCTAGTACCGGCAGCACTCATGCAGGCCCAGATCATGCCACTCCCACCACAATGCTTGACTGTAGGCAAAACCCTCATCTGGTTGTCGCCACAAACACACACACTTGACCCCATCTGAACCAAGTAAGTTTATCTTGGTCTCATTGGACCACAGAACATGGTTCCAATAATCCATGTCCTTAGTCTGCTTGTCTTCAGCAAAATGTTTCTTGTGCATCATCTTTAGAAGAGGCTTCCTTCTAGAATGATTGTAATGCGGACCCATTTGATGGAGTGTGTGGCGTATGGTCGGAGCACTAATAGGAGGAACCCCACCCCTATAGCAATGCTGGCAGCACTCATACATCTATTTTTTAAAGACAACCTCTGGATAGGATGCTGAGCATGTGCACTCAACTTCTTTGGTCGACCATGGAGAGGCCTGTTTTGAATGGAAACCGTCCTATAAAACCGCTGTTTGGACTTGCCCACCGTGCTGCAGCTCAGTGTAAGGATTTTGGCAATCTTCTTATAGCCTTCGCCATCTTTATGTAGAGCAACAATTATTTTTTTACAGATCCTCGGAGAGCTCATTGCCATGAGATGCCATGTTGAACTTACAGTGACCAGTATGAGAGAGATAACAGCAAATTTAACACACCTGAGACCTTGTAACACTAACGAGTCACATGACACCAGGGAGGGAAAATGGCTAATTGGGCCCAATTGGATATTTCCACTTAGAGGTGTACTCACTTTTGTTGCCAACGGTTTAGACGTTAATGGCTGTGTGTTGAGTTATTTTGAGGGGACAGCAAATTTACACTGTTCTACAGGCCGTACACTAACTACTTTACATTGTAGCAGAGTGTCATTTTTTCAGTGTTGTCAGATGAAAAGATATAAAAAAAAATTACAAAAATACGAGGGATGTACTCACTTTTGTGACTATATATAATTTTAGTACAAACTGCTTTCTGGGTGACATTTTAAGCACCTGACTAAAACCTCCATCTCAGGCCTTTGTAGATGATTCATATTTACATAGTAATAACATAAACTCTGCTCCTGATTCAGACCCACAACACAATCGTACTGAATTAGGTACTACAATGTCTCCTATGTATGTGACCCTCCCACACAACACGTGTAGTGACATCAGTCCCACTCCTCAGAGCTCACAGGTGTATATTAGGGAGCTCTGCATCACTTTCCCTGAGCACACATCACTTTGCCTCAGCACACATCCATTTTACATCAGGGACATCTTACATAACAACAACCAAGCAGGCTATAAAATAGTCCATTATCATAATGACCTGATACAAGCCATGTTGGATGATCCCAGCAGTGAAAACCATTACCAAATAATAACTGAGCAGCCCTGTAAGTCACACAGCCTCACACATATCACAGACTGCGTCAGCACACAGTTGCTGCCTCATTTCCTCCTCCCAGACCTGACAAATACAACCGTGTGCACAGCAAGTTGTGTGTCATCATGTTGCTTCTTATCACACTGATATCAATGCGCAGCAGAAGTTGCACTGACTGTTCCTCCTCACCCAATGCGCAGCTGATTGTTATGAAACCTGATCAGGGCAGATAGGAGCCAGGGATCCTGCTGCTCATCCCCATGCATGGAACTTGTTTATTTACTAGTGACACGTCATATGATAATGGAGGAGGAACTTTCTAATAAACATGTTGTGGTTAAAGTCATCCTGAAACTTACCAGATTCCTTAATAAATCCCAAACTGTGCAGAGCATCACAGTCCATTGCCATTAGTCCCTGCAGCACACTGAGTTCATGCTGCTGGGCTGGCTCTGTGATTGCTCTGTGGGCGTGCACAGCATTAAAGACACAGAGCCATGTTTTGCCAAGTCTCAGAGATGTGTTTATGTCACATAGCAATGCTGTGGGGATTAAAGGCATATATATCTAAGTATCATGGATTATGAATGAATCTGATACAGGGGAATCAATGGTGTATGCAAACATTTTTTTTTGCATGAACAATACCAAGATAAACATTATTAAACTTAGCCTAAAGTTTGCTAAATCTCTTGCTGGCAGTTGATGCTCTTTCCTGTTATGGTGACATTTTAGTAAATGTCTTGTTAGTGTTAAGCTTATCATCTGCAAGTACTCTAACCCTAAGCCCCAACTTTAATCCCCAACCCTAACCCCTAAACCACAACCTAAACCCTAACCCCCAACTGTAACCCCAACCCTTACTCCCAAACCTTAACCCTAATCCTCAACTATAACCTCTAAATCCTAACCTTAACCCTAACCCCAAACTCTAACCCCAAACCCTAACACCTAAACCCCTACCTTAACCCTAACCCCTAAATCTAACCTCAAACCTAACTCCTAAACCTTAATTCTAAACCCTAATCCTCAACTCTAACCCCTAAACACTAATTCCCAACTCTAACCCCTAAACCCTGACCTTAATCCTAACCCCTAAACCCTAATCCCCAACTCTATCCCCCAACCCTAACTCCTAAAAACTAACTCGCTACCCTAAAGCAGGGGTGTCCAAGTTCGGTCCTACTGGGCTGCACACAGGCCTGAACTTGAGGTTTTCCTTTCTGTGCACAGGTGAGTCAATCAGGATGGCTGAAAAAGCGATAGTCTCACCTGAGTGCACCAGGGATATCCTCAAATCCAGGCCTGTGTGAGCCCAGCAGGACCGAACTTGGACACCCCTTCCCTGAAGCTAGGAAATTGTCTAAAATCTCAGCTGTATCTGACTAAAATCTTGACTGTGCCATCTAGTGGCTGATGGCCCCCACTGCTGGTGGCTAGCTAATAGGAAAAGTTTTGAATATATTTTGTGGTAGGTATATCTGGTAAAGCCAAATCATTTCTGAAAGTCTCACTTTATTCAAAAACACATTGTATTCACAATTATATTGTATCCACATTTATTTTTGCCATCAAACAAATAGATACTACACGTTTGTAGCACAAAATCCCTTAGTATTTCTTTCACTGGGCATATTATATTGTCACACTGCCAAATAGCCTTTGAAAAATCCTATATAATATCAATAGGAATAGCCTATATATACAACGCCTATAGTGTCAAGAAATAAGGGCAGAAAAGGATTGAATAATAAGATGGTCCTTATGTCCCATTTCAGAGACCTCCTTTGTATAGGACCATGGTATGCCCTGCAATCTAGCTCAAATGCTCTAATCATAAACGGAAGTAAAATTCATAAATCCAACGTTCCTATATCTCATTTCAGAGACCTCCTATCTGGAGGGCTCAATAGTAAAGTCAACTTTTAAAAACCCAATTAGACAATAACTTGAATATACTTTGTCCTTAATAAACGCTCTCTGGAAGAAATGTGTGTTCACATTTGAATGCCTAAAAATAAGTTAAAAAACATATTTTCTGCTCACAATTTCCAGAAATACAGTTACTGCAATGTACTCTGGGAAACTGGACGTGACATGCAAATGCATCCACAATGCATTTTCACTCTTTAATCCAAAAGCACTTTATACATGGTTGTTTGGTTGCTGTATTACACAACTTTAAAGAAAAACATACAATGAAAAAAAAGGAGAAGATATTTTATATACCACAATGGAGCTACCCATCATTGCATTAAAACAGATTACAGACTATTTTATTTGTAAAGGACCATAGTAATGCATTTATTTAGTTACTGATTACCAATAAAATCAATATTTGTAGACAAAAAAACTGTAGGGTTTGAACCTTACATTTGAAGTTTGGAGTTTTAGACTTCAGTAGATATACTATATATAACTATATTATATACTAGATATAACTATGGTATTCCCAGTAGTAACATACACATGTGAGAGCTGGACCATAAAGAAGTCTGAGCGCCGTAGAATTGTCACTTTTGAATTGTGGTGTTGGAGAAGACTGCTTAGAGTCCCTTGGACTACAAGAAGATCCAATAAATCAATACTTTAGGAAATCAAGACAAACTGTTCACTCGAAGGTATGATCATGAGGCTGAAGCTCAAATATTTTGGCCATATCATGAGATAGTAGGATTCCCTAGAGAATAATCTGATGCTGGATAAGATTAAGGGCACTAGAAGAAGGGGGCAACAGAGATGGATAGATGAGTTCACTGATGCAATGAACATGAGCTTGATAGAGCTCAGAGGAGCAGTGACTGACAGATGTACCTGGTGTGCTGTGGTCCATAGAGTCACGCAGAGTCAGACGTGAATGAACAACTAAACAACAACAAGATATACTATTCTCCACCCCATGAGGTGTCTGGGGAGTGGGGCAGGATATGACCTAGGTTACTGATTGGATAGTTGTGTTATATTTTGTCCTGATAACATTATTTGCATAGTTCCCTGGGGTGGTTATTGTAGGTCAGAAAAAAAAGGAAGGGCAGATACACTTTAACCCCTGGACACCTAATAGGATGTGGAGAGAAGCGCATCTGCTGGAACATATAATAGCAATAAAAACTATATTGAACTTTTTTTTTATTCAAATATTGCTTTTGTAGCTAAAAATAAAATATGACCACTATCTTGGCCCTTTAAGTTTCTAAAAATATTTTGAAAATATGCCTTTATAATTCTTAAAAAGCATTCTGGAAATATGGGTTTCAGGTTTCCCGTTTTACTTGGATAAAAGCTATGTAAGTTTCTGATTGGTATTGCTTCCAAACAACCAAAAACATTGGCTGATGGCACAAAACAGGAAAATAATAGCTCAGAAATACATTTCTTATAATCACTTTTGCACTTACCTATTGAAGAGGATATTTAGTCATCACTACATAAATAGTTATACTAGTTTAAGTTTTCGCTAACGATGTCTCCATGTAGGTAGATACAATAGATATAACTGATACATAAAGAAATGTATCACATTGTGTATGCTCCTTACATTTGTCTTAGTTCTCTTGGGACCTTGCAACACCTGGCGTCAGGTGCCAACATTTGAAAAAGTTCTGCATTCTGTTGGCAGCTTGTATTGTGCCAGTTGGTGATGGCAGTTACAACTGGCTCATGTTTATTCAAACCTTAAAGGGGCGTGAAACACAACTATTGTTTTTTTTTCATGAGTTTAAAAATGAATGTTTTAAAAAATACAAAAATAGTTTTTGCATAAAAAAAAGATAAAGTTAAATTGTTTAAACTTCATTGAAATTAATAGGAATTACAGTGAGCATACTTTAGTCTGTAGATCTCATTAGCTGGCAGAGGGCAAATACCCTCTTTCTGTGGCAACAATGGAAAATAATGAGATTTGTAAACTTGGGCAGAAGTTTGGTGACTCTAACCAGTGGACTATACACTCACACACTGGTAAATGTATGGAAGAGGAATAATGGGCATAATTGTCCTGTTATATCTCCCCTGAACAGTCCTATCCCCCAAACAACTGCAAAAGAGACCTGCCATACAACTTGGCATTTTTACAGGATATTGAGTGGATAGATATGAAAGGGCAACTGAACTGGATAAGATACTAAAGTAGCATTTCTTCCTTATGCCCATTGACACAGATACTTCCTACACATTTATGAGCATCACATGCTGTGACCAGTAAGAACAAATCTCCAGATAAGGACTGTCACAATCTCCTTTCTGGTGTCAAGGTGGGACTCCCCTGACCCCCACAACCAACGGCCCTTCAGGGCCCAAAATTGTATGTGAATGAGGACTTGTCTTCAGCCACAGACTATTTGTTTTCCTGGTTGTTATAACAAATATTTAAGCTGTCCTAAAATACTAAAATCACTTCTGATTCCCCTAGATGAAGTGTTTAATAATTGGACTTGTCATAAAACTAACCCATGGTAGCCCTTCTTGTCTACAGAAATTACAAAGGTTATTCCCCTAAGTGGTTAGCCCACTGGAGCCCAATACCCTGTGTCCCCCTTTGATGTCTGGGGCTGTATGCGGCACTGATTTGGACACCAAGCAAAGTTAACTAGGTTGTCAGAAAATAACTGAAATACTTTGTTTTAATAGACAAAGGTCAAGAAATGTCAAGTGCTTTATTGTGATATCCCCTTGATGCACTGTCTTATGGTTAACCACTAAATTGTATGTATTTGAAGTGTCAATCAACCCTAGGCCCCCATGCACTCATTGGAGCCTTGGTCAGCTTCCCCCCCACCCCACCCCTTAGCCTCACTTCCTGGATTCCCAGACGGCCAACTTCCCCTGTGGAGACAATGCCTCAACCTCCTGGAGAGCCCAGTTGCTATATGCGAAGTCTGACCATGGAAAGTCTGACCCTATTGCCCTTTCCCCACTCCTATGCTTTCCACCAATCAGCACTCACAGAGCCTCTTACTGATTGGTTCAGGGTTGGCCTATGTAAATGTATCATTGTTTTATGGTATGGAAGAAATGTATAAGAATGAGACCCAATGAATAAAGATTATGCTTTTTCTATGACACATAGAAAAGGTGTGTTTAATTTAGAGGGCGGGCTTTTATTATATTTATTAAGCTATAACCGGTTGGTATCCCGTACCTCTGCTCACTTATGAATATTCTGAAGAACTAACCTAGCCCGACCATCTATGCTATAAGAAACAAATCAGCAAGTGAACAATGAATATTAAATTGCATGAAGAATTGAAAAATTAGAGACCAATTTGTCATATTAATACTGCAAGGGCTCATTATAAAGTCCAGCTCTTCTGTTTCTCAGATAGAGTGTAAAATATCCATTTTGTTAGCAAAATAATAACATTTAAAGGGACACAGTAAAATAAAAATGAAATAATTTTATGTAGACCATGTAAAACATATAGATATATAAACTTATCAGGAATTTCTATTAAACTATTTACGTTAAGACTTGTAGTAAGTTGGACCTCAGTGTTGGGCTGGTCAGAAGAGTGAGGGCCGGTATAATGCACATTGTCTACACGCCTAAAGCTGGCCCTACTTACTGTTATATTAGAGAGGAGGTCTGTAAACACTGCGAGAAAACTATAGCTTGTGCAGTTGACACTATAAATATATAGACAAAGAATCTCCAACATTACAGAAATACTGGCTGCAGAGGTAGAAGGAATTGTAGAAGGAATACAGAAGAAAAGTTAACACTAGGAAAGAATAGGAAAGATAAGGAAAAGGACAGAACCAACTGAATGGATTACTAGCATTATTGCTGTGACAACATGGTGAACTGCAGATTTACATTTATTCTAAGGATGCAAACAAAAATTCATATATAAATAAATGTGCATAATACTCAACCCTACTATAGAAGAAATCCTGAAAATGAAAAGTGAAAGAGCTCTGTTTTGTGGATCCCAGGATCGTGAGAAAGTTTTAGGACGTTCTTTACGATAGAATGGAGGCACAAACAGTCATCTTCCTGAGGTATCTCAGACTGAACAGGAAAGATATTGTGGAGAAGGGGCAATATTTTTCTCTGGATATAAGCTTTGGCTTTGCTGAATACCTCTGAAAAACTCTGTTACTATGGTGGCAAATTAGGATTGACTCTGCAGAGGAGTTTTCCAGATGTCTCCACACATTTTGGGCTTCAAGCTGATATCTGGTTTTCTTGCCAATCTATTTGAGGATTATGCTTAAGGAGCCATGGGTACCCCAAAGCTATTGGTACTGTAGAGCGAGACAGAATACCCACCATTTTTGGTGGAAGAGGCCTACAGTTAGTATTAACTTATTAGTCTCCAGTTCAACCTTTCAAGAGCTCAAAGGAGATACCTCAATCAATTGAAGTATCAAGGCTTGCCGTTTGGTAGATAGTGGAACTGAATAGTTTTGGAAAAAAATATTTTCTGCAGAGCCGGAATCAATTAGAGGTTGGGTCTCAATTTGTTGAAGCCTAAGAGCAAGAGTATCTGGTACCAGCGTTTAAAACAAAGTCGATGGAGGGGCTAAAGAAGATTTGTCTAACTATCTCCCCACGCTAACTACATGACGTGGCCTTTTTCTAGTTCTGAGGAAATGTCCTTTGGATTTAAAAAGTGCTCGCTGGAGCTCCAGTTGTATGGAACACTGTTGAATTAAACCTTGGCAGGCAGTTTGACCACTAGAGTATCATCGTGGAGTAGGTAAGTGGGGGATGTCAGACGCTGTGGGAGGATTTATAGGCAACTGTGATACTGTCACCTGCACCAAAGCTGGATCAGTTGGATGGGCTGCAGATGACTCGATCAAATAAAGAGTGTGGCGAGGGCCCCAGCAATTTGATCAAGCTTAGAGTCCAGATTAGATACAGTAAGCATTTTTTTGGGGCATCTAACTTACGACCTAGACCAGACAAGCCTTGTGTTTGATACATCTGAAGCAGTAGGGCTTTCAATCCCTGCGAATACAAGGACTTGGCTACTCCACACAAATATATTATTTTTGTTGTTGCTTAGTTGTTCAATCATGTCCCACTCTGCCTGATCCTATGAACCACAGCACTCCAGGCACATCTATTATTATGTTTCTGGCCATGCTTATTCATATGGTTTTCTTGGCAAATATACTGGAGGTGGTTGCCAGTTCATTCTCCTGTTGACCCCAATCTGTCTGACCTCTCTGCTATGACCTGCCGATATTTAGTGATCCTACATAATACAGTTTACATATCCATTGAAGTACTCAAGAACCTTCAATCCAACAAGGTATTGATCCAGAAAGAGGTTGTTATAGGTCTGTTGTAATGTCAAGACTTTCCAGCTAAAAAAAAACCTTTAAGGGTGAAGTACCAGAGGAGGGCAAATTTGAAATAACAAGTCCAAGGGAACAAGCAAATAATGGTCAGACAAGTCAAAAAAGGTGCCGCCAGAAATCGAATGAGATCAGTAAAAACTTGGGTCAGCCGCTAAATATCAGTCCAATAGGAACAGGAATGGAGTAGGAACTGTAGCCAAACAGAGCAGGAAGACACTTGAGCAAAAATAGCCCCAGTTGATGTGTGATTGGCTGGTAGAAAGACTGGGCTTAACAATACCTAAGGAGAAACAGCATCAAAAGCTAGGAAAGGCCTTGATTTGTTTCCAAAATGGTTTTGCAAGGGTCTTATTAGTAAGCTTCAGAATAATAGCCACTTTTAAGATGTGGATCTGTGGCCTAGAACAAGATATTTTTTGGATTGAAAAAATCCTCTACAGAACTCTCAGTGTAAGCAACCTGCCAAGATGACCTCATGGAAGTCAAATCCTTAAGCTTACTTATTTACCCCAGAAATCTATTAAAACATCATTAAATTACATTTATAATTGAGATATAGACTTTAGCTGGCAATGTTCTAAATAAATGCATAACCTTGGGAAGAATAATAATTTTGATGGTTGATATCTTTCCAGTCCAAGATATTTAAATTTTACCTCAGAGTTTCAAAAGATGTTGTATTTTATTTAATAATTTAAAATAGTTTTCCTTAATCAAGTTTCAATGTAATTATGTCACCTTTATTCCTACATGTGTAAGAGAAATCCAATGTGGTAAGGAACAAACTCTTTCCACTTAAATAGGAATTTCCCTTTCATTTGTTTCACTTCTCCACTAGAGAAACCACAATTTTAAATTCTTTAATCTTTTGAAAATGTTCACTAGATTCCAATGGATGAGTAGTAATCAAGACTGTATCCTTTGCTAACATTAATATTGTATTATTTACCGAACAAACTATAACTCCTCCGATCTTGAAATATAGTTTTCATTGATTCTGCAAATAGACCAATTTTTTAAAATGAAAGAAATAAAAATGGGGACAGAGGATGACCTTGTCTTGTTCCAATTTTATCTCACAAATTTCAGACTTAGAATCTATTCCTGAAACATATAAAGTAGATTTAAGGTATAAGGCCAGAAATTCATATTTGAACCCATAGTTTAACAATACCTCCTCTGTGAAATCCAGTCTGACCCTGTTGAATGCCTTTTCAGTGTCCAGCGACAGGACCAGCATATGAAACATAGATGTCTGACTTTATGCCACCATATCCAATAACCTTCTAATATTATCAATGGCCTATCTCCTATAAACTAAAACTTGATTGTTCTTTATTATCTATTCTAATAAAGATGATAATCTTGTAACCAGTGTTTTAGAATAGATCTTTATGTCTACATTCAACATTGAGATCAACCTAAAGCTTGCACATTTAGTAGGATCCTTGTCAGATTTTAGTATTGTGTGGGGGTAGAGGATTTGTAGGCAAAGGATTTTCAGACAGAGGAGTTGCAGATTAGAAACAGTAAAGCTGAGAACCAGCTGACAGAGGAGCTTTGTGAACAAGCCTCCAAGCAGCAGCTAAGAGAAGCTGAAAGTATAAGGAAATGGATTTATATTACACAGAGGACTGTGCGTTTGGACTTTTTATGCAGTAAAAAACTAACTATATAGCCAAGGGTCCCTGGGGTGGAGTATTTGGAGTAAAGGGTGAGCCTGTGCTCCACTGGCTGCTATTACTACAATCAGAGAGGAGGGAATTACAAGAGAAATATTACTATGGAGAACAGGTATTGTATTTATCCAGGCTATGTTTTTCCGTTGTGGCAGACTAGCTCCACTTGTGCAGAGAGGGTATTCCAAAAGTCAGGAAACCTTTGTAAGTAGATATTTATTTTCTTTTCACCACTTCTTGTTTTACTGATTCATTAATAAAAAAACATTGCTATGATTTACCCAGGTCTTTGGCATGTTTTTTAGAGCTGATATAAGAGAACAATACTTGGCATGTCTCCACAGTTTCCCCCACAGGACTGATTACATTTGGGGTCTTACAGTTTGTGGGGATGCAATGGATGCATCCACTCAACATTTGTAGGAGAATGGCTTTTAATATTGATCATTTTCCAGAGGCTCTATATTTGTACTTTGTTGCAGTAATATAGGCTAGATGGTTGATTTGTTTGCATTATATCCTGGAGCTGGTGTTTCATGTGGCTGTCTAAGATGATCACCATTTGAAATTCATGCTCAGATGCTTAAGCATTTACTTGCTTTTTACATGCTTAAGCATTTTTTTTTTTTTGCCTTATCCTATTTCTCTTCCAATTTCTATTTTATATTTATATTATATATCATTCTATGTGTGATTTTATTTGTATTTATTGTGTGTTGTGCTGATTTTCTCCTTAGTTCATAATTAAAAGTAAATAAGTACTTGGCTGAACACCTTTTCAATAGGGATCAGAGATCCTTTTAGTGCAATTCATATGTGATTTTATGCAGAAGTAGAGATGTCTGCTTGAGTGCACTGCTAACCATGAACCATTTACCTTTTTGATCACATTGTCTGTCACCTTGACAAATCTCTAGCTTCTACTTTTGTCACACACAATAGAGCTGAAGCATTTGGACATGGATGTTTAATACAGTTACAACATTTAGAAACCAATACAGCAGATCAAGCTGTAGCCTTTATTAAATATGAAGAATGCAGCACAATAACTGTATTTCTTACAATTCTGGGTTTTTAATAAAAAAATAAATATATTTTTGATATTCAAATTTGAACACAAATGTATTATTTATTTACTGTACTACTGTACGGTGTAGGGCTTCTATCGCTCTTCTGACCACCATAAATTAAATGATTGTTGTAGTAAACTTTCTCCACACAAAATCTGCACGGGCCAGGAACCAACCCCAACACAGATGAGATGAAATAACATCGAAAAAGTGGGTACGTTTCCTGGCTTGTGCATAATTTATCCTGGGCTTTGCTTAAAGCTGTGTCATACAGCAGGGCATATTTGCATGTCCCTGCCCAGGTTCTCAGAATGCAGTGCAATAACTGTATTTCTCAGAATTCTGTCAGGTTACATGTAAGTTTAAACTTATTCTGGTTTGTTTTGTATCAACAAGTAGCTGAAGCTCTATCGATGATATAGTAAGTGTTTCTCCTTTCTAACCACTGAGTGTCAAATTGCAAAGCTATTGTTTGGGAATTAAGAGCAAATGCATGATGTTGTTTTAGTCAAGGACATACAGACACAATTCTGATTATGTGTGATCACGTTACAGCCAATAGCAGTGTATGATCCACGTATGAAAGAAATGCCTGTTCATTTGCCATGTTTTTCTATGTCTTTTCTTTATAAAATAGAAGTTCCATTCCTTATTTTTGTGCCACACTGATGAGTACAAGCTTTTACTTTGGACAACTTATTTTTCAAGAACATGTATGAATAAGAGAAATAACAAAATGAGAAATGGTATATTTATTACACCATGGACCATATTAAATTCCAAGACCGTAGCAGCACCGGTACACCTGCAAAGCCTGTGGGCTTGAAATTCGGCGAAGTTACAGATCGATTAAATTAGCCAAGCCCGCAACAGTCGCGGCCGACATCCAAACCCGTAAACCATTCTTGTGCACGTTGCATGTGAGGCCGTGAACATGATCAATTAGTCAAACCCGTAGTTACGGGTTTAGACGGAGCCAATGGTAAAAGAGAATGTCATCATTACATCACTGAAAAATGGAGGTTAGATTTCAATCCTTTACGGGTTTGAAGTACGAGTTACAATCAGACCCGCATTCCAGAAATAATGCAATAATAAAAAATCAATAAATATTATATTCTACTCCATGCAAATTCCATTATATGTATTAACACATCGATTGCCGGAAACGATATAACACAGAAATTAAACAGAATTTTTTTTTTTATATTGCAGATTTGCAAGCTTGATAATGTTGTGCTATTCATTTTAATATCTATCATCACTTTCACTTTAATCTAAAATACAGTAGTGTGTTGATATTTGCATTTACAGTGCTACGGATAGGACTTTAACCCCCTTGCGAGTCCTCTCTAGTACCTGTAGGCTTCTTGGCTCCATTTGTGGTTTACAGGTTTGAATGCAGTGGATTCGTAGCAATTTAATATCGATTTGCGAATGTAACATTTACGGGCTTGACAGATCAAAGGCTTTGCGGCAACGGAGTTCCGCTTTCGACAGCCCGTAGGGTTTTTCCGCCTGTAACCCGCAGATCGTTTGCGGGTAGCCGTAAGAGGCCAATTTAATAGCCATAAGTCTAGTGGGCTCCTTTATGGGGTACGGATTTTAACATTGGGGGAATTGAATAGGGCTGCATGTCCCCTATTTATACATTTTCAACTTACACGGTTTCATATGTACAGTGATTCATTTTGGTCAAGTACTTTTGTAAATCATAGAAAAAAGATCCAGTGATATCCACATTTGCACCATCTGCGCCACAAACAATTGAATATCACTAAAATATAGCATGTTTGCTGATACTATTGGTACCAATTAACAGTGTAAAAGTAAAGTAAAGTAAAGTAAAGGGCTTACTATGATCTCAATTTCAAGGCTCCAATAGGATCTCCTGGAAGGTTGACTCATAGGTACAGGAGCTTTTACTAGAGAATTACAGTAGCTGTCACATGGTTCCCTTAGGCTATTAAATGTAGGAACTTAATGATATGTAGCCAGGGGTTTGTCACATGAGGGAAACAAATAAGGATACTTGGAAGGGTCCTTGTTAGCACAGTTAAACAAATGTGAGTGTGTAGTTGAGAGCTAGACCCCAGAAACAGTCATTCCCATAGCAAAAGTTTTTCCCATTTAAATATTGGCACATTGATGGGGTTTAGTTGTTTTTTTGTAGTTTAATTGTTCAGTTGTGTCCAACTTTCTGTGGCCTTATATACCACAGCAAGCCAGGCACATCTGTCAGTCAATGCCTCTCTGAATTCCAATAAGCTCATGTTTTTTTTTCAATGGTCACATCTATCCATCATCACCTCTGCCGCCCAAACTTGCCAAAGCTTTCCTCCCCAGAAACAAACTTATTTTAATTTCATGGCTGTAGTCACCACTTGAAGATATCTTGGAGCCCAGGGAAACAAAATCTTTCACTGCCTCCACTTTTTCCCAATCTATTTAAGATAAACTGAGATTGCCGTTTTTCACAATCTTCATCTTTTTAATGTTGAGTAGCAGGCCAGCTTTTGCACTCTTGTCAATAGGCCCTATTACATTTTCAGCCATGAGAGTTGCATCATCTATGTATCTGGTTGTTGATATTTCCCCCAGCAATATTAACTTTGGCACTGGATTGCTCTAGTCCGGCGTTGCGCATTATGTATTCTGTGTATAAGTTGAATAAATACAATGACAATATACAACCTTGTTGCACTCCTTTTCCAATCTTGAAACTTTTGGTTGTTCCATGTTCAGATCTTACTGTGACTTCTTGGTCCACATACAGACTCCTCTGGTACCCCCATCTCTTTAAGAGCTTGACACATTTTGTCACAATCTACACAGTCAAAGGCTTTAGCATAGTCTATTTCTCTATTATCCAGTGAATATTTGCAGTTTCATTTCTTGTGCCTCTGGCTACGCGAAACCTAGCTTGGTCCATATATTGTTGTAGTCATGTTTGTAGGATGTTAATCATTATCTTGGTAGCATGTCAAATGAGCACAATTGTTCGATAGCTGGAACTTTTTGGGGGCATTGGGATATAGACTGACCTTTTCCAGACTACTGGCACTTGATGACTTTCCAAATGTGCTGGCATAATGAAAGCAGCACTTTTACAGCGTCATCTTCTAGGATTTTGAATAGCTCAGTTGGAATTCCATCAACTTCTACAGCCTTGTTATCACCAAGGTTTTCTAGGTCCCATTTCACTTCAATCTCCAAAATTTCTGTCACCGGCTCATTTGATAAAATATTGAGATTATCAAGGCTGGTAAAGTCCTTCCTATATCGAGCTTCTGTGTATTCCTGCCACCTCTTCAAGATGGGATATGCTTCCTTTTTGTCTTTTATCACACCCACTTTGGTATGAAAGGTTTCTTTTAGTTTCCCAATTTTCTTGAGAAGATCTCTTGACTTTACCATTCGGCTATCTTCTTCAATCACTTTACATCGCTCATTGTAGAACGTCTCCCTGTCTCTTCTTGCTATCCTCTGGAATTCTGCATTCAATTGGACAAATCTTTTCTTATCTCCACTACCTTTCACTTTCATTTTTTCCTGGGCTACTTTCAAAGGCTCATCAGAAGGCCAGATTGCCTTAGTTTTCTTCTTTTTTTTTGTTGGGTTTTACTGAATGCAAGCTTCAGTCCACATTCTTCAGCCATTCTATCTACCATGTCCCTTAAAACTATTCTTTACCTCCACTGCATATTCAGAAGGGATATTATTTATTTCATATCTGCTTGGTTTTATTTCATATTCTCAAAAGGGGTTTATCTGCTTTTGCAGGTGACTGAGTTTAAGCAATAAGGATCTGTCCCACTTCAAGCACTTGCAGAGCCTTATGAGTATACTTAAAGAAACACTGTATTATTTTTTTTAATTTGGCATCGTTAGGCAGTATAAAGAAGTTTATTTTTCAATTATTTTTGTCATAACTGACTTATGGGGGCCCAGGAGGGGACTCCCCCTGAACCCCACAAGTAACACTGTTATTTGGGACTATCACATCTGTTTGCTAATATAAAAGGCTGTCCAATGGAAATGGAATGTGTGTGCATATAGTTACTGTCATGCTTTCTTGGTTACAATGTATATGCTGTTATTGATGTAGGCTGGCAGAAATGGTTTATGTCATATTATGATGTACCGGTATTTGGTCCAGAGCTGCAATTCCCAGATGTTACACTACCCCCACCATAGCATCTTATCAAAGTCAGCCATAATATTTGAGGTGATCTGGCCAGATAACCTCCAGGCTCTGGGATGGGAGCAGGGTTTGCTAGTGGCAGGGTAAGGAGGTCACAGTAGGAAGAGCAGTCCTCTGAAACAGGGAAGGAGGGGGTTGGTAACCATAGTAACTGGGGGTTTGGCTATAAAAATGGGGGATGGTGTTTTTTTATATCACTATCATTCAATGTGGCTGTAGCAAGAAATAAAGGGTAGTCTTCTATGCACTGAGAAATGGTGTGGTCTGATTTCTCTATCTCTCCATGACTGATGTCCTGATCTGAAATGCTGGTGCTGAGATGAATATAAAGTCACAACCTGCAGATTGCTACTATAAGCTACATTAGGATAATTAGGGGTGTACTGGGACCCTTGTCTCTGGGTTGTGACAATTTTAAATTAAATTCTGCCCTTTGGCAGTGCTAACTCGTCTGTGATCCTCCCACCCACATCACAGAAGGGAGTTATGTACTGCAGAATATGTACTACAGCTATCCTGGCCTAGCATGCACTGAGAAAGCTTGCACGATCTTAAGAGTTCTTGTGAATACCAAGTGACTGTGCGAAGTCATGGACATGTGGCCACCTTTGGAAGACGTTTTAAGCACTAAATATTGCTTTCATAGTTACAACAGCATCTAATTAGTTTTTCTAATATGCAAAAACAGAATGCTTACTGTATACAAGCACCTAATAGAAAACAAATATTTACTGTATCTGTGTCTTTTTTTAGACCGTCAACATTACACCTAAAACATGGGAGTCCCTATATACCCCTATGGTATACAATTACTATGGAGATCCACATGGACCCCTATGGTACCTAATATTACCCCAATAAAATGAGGGTACCTATGGATCCCGATGGTATATTGTATGATTACCATTGGAGACCCTATGGAAAATATGGTACCTAACATTAACTCCTATACCATGAGGATCCATGTGGATCTCCATGGCACCCTTCCTACTCCAATAGGGGGCCTTATGTACTACCATGGACCATATCCCCCATCAGAAGTACACAAGGACTCCTATAGTCCCTAACACAATCCACCATTAAATAAATGAAGTAAAGAAATACTTAAAAATAAAAAAAGTCTTACAAGAAAATCAAAAAAGCTTACAATAAAATTAATAAAATAAAAACTGCTGAAAATAAAAATGTCAAGCTTGTAAGAGGAAAATTATAATTACCCATCCTCCAGCAATGATCCACAATGTCCTGGTTGGTCCTCACTCTTCAGCCCTTGACAAATAGGGCACTCTTATCTTGATTGAACAGTCCTCTTCTAGCTTGATTGAAGTCCTTGGTCCTTATCTTGAGTCTGTGGAAATAGGCCTCCACCTAGACAACGCCACTGTGAGGTAAAATGTAACTTAACTAATTGAGCTACTAATGGAGCTACTTCTCTGAGGAGCCCATCAGCTGATTTCTCAATGCACCCTTGCCATATATACTATTTCATGATTTCTAATTGGCTTAGATATGTGTCCATCATATTTCATCCAATCGATATCCTGTATCTGAATTGCTCCTGTCACATTTCTGATTGTTTAAGAGTCTAACCAATCTAAATGCACAGATTTCAATGCATACTTTCTGAATGAATAGACTCTTAAACAATCAAAAATAGGGTGGGATCAATTAAAATACTGGATTCTGATTGGCTGAATATGATGAACATATATGTGAGCCAAACAGAGGCCATGAAATAGTATATAAGCCCAGGGTTGTGATCAGAGAGCTGTTAGATGGGGGGATCCCCATTAGTTAAACTTATCATGTTTTTTTTTGTTAATAGTATAATATACCATGGATTGAAATCAGAAAATTACACAGAATGACTTTGCATTGCTATCCCCTTTAGCAGTGAAAGCATTGTCCAATTGGAATAATTATTATGACCTCACCATCTTCACCAGTTTTTTAGGTGGGGGCCATTTTCACGGTCCATGGTTTGGATCCACTTACCCCTGCTTTAAGGCGGTTCTATTGTCACCTGAGGCCATGTTCCAGGCACTAGTGTGCTCCTGTATCCGGGCAGAGTATCACCTGGCTTTTTCCACTGGGAGATTGGATGAGTTTGTCTCCAAGTGGGCTGTAGATGGTGTACTTTGCTCGGTATCCCTGCATCTAATTTAATTTCAGCTCGCCATCTTTATTTAATTTTGTTTGTTTTAAAGTTTCAATTTTACTTTTTAACTGGACATAACCCTCCCCATCACCAGGTGGGGATGTGAGAGACTATGGATTGGCTCTATAAAATATACTGAGTTAATTGTTGCAATTGTAGAGGTGTGTGATCAATTTGTGGTATATTCAAAAATTTCATTACCACAACAGTTTGATCCATTAAGTGAATTTCCAAAGAGCACACATACATATTAGAACTGTGTATTGTAAACAAGTAAATCCCAAATCATAAAAAAATATGAATATTCTAGAAATTTTAGAGAAAAGTTTAGATAAAGTACTACTGCTTGAAATTAAGATCTCCCCTTCATCTCTGCCTAGTTTGCATCCCTTATGAATAGAAGGAGGATGTGTTATTTGTAAATGACTGACGTGTATGAGGGCAAATCTATATATTGATAGACTATATATATATAGACAGACTATCTATCTATCTATCTATCTATCTATCTATCTATCTATCTATCTATTTATCTATCTATCTATCTATTCTGATGTTCATATAGCTCCTAGGGTGATCAGGTCGCCTTCTATTAAAATAATTATCTCCCCTAATTAATTAAGAGTCCTCTTGTCAGTAACAAAGTACCCCTACTTTGTGTATGTGCTTTGCACATGCAGCACCATTAGGACCCCATCCCATAGGGCAGGTAAAGGGCTTCAATCAAGCAAGAACAGGACTGCTTCTTCAATCAAGATGGAGGGCTGAAGAGTGAAAACGTTTTTATTTTATTTTCAATCTTTTTTAATTTTACATATTTATTTAATAAGAGGTTGAACTAGGGAACATGTGAGTCCTTGTGGTCCCCCATGTGGGTATATGGTCCATGGGTGTCCATAAGGACCCCTATGGCAGTAGTTAGGGTGACATTTGAGGCAAAATTATTGAGCTTCAGCCTCATGATCTAACCTTCCAGTGAAATTTTTGATTTTCTGTAGCACTGACTAAACATTTTCTGGGGGAATTTCTTTCAGTTTACAGGACATGAAGTGAGACGATTAAACAGAATGCACTTTGTATTGCTATCCCCTCTACTAGTGAAAGCATTGTCCTATTGGAATAATAATTATCAACTCAACACTTCTTAAAGTACAACTAAAGCTCATATGTTTATTTGATGAGCATAGGCAATTAAAAACAGTATGCAGTTTAATATATATAAAAGTAAAAAATGTGTCTTAGCTTTTAGCTTAGCTTTCTCCTCAAGCAGAGTTGTGTATCTTCTCCTACCTGGGTCTTGACCAGCTCTGCCTGTGTGCTGGACTATCATGGAGCTAGAAAGCAGGTTGGGCTGATGTCACTGGCCCTGTCCATGAAATAATTAGCTCCTCCTCCAAAGCTTACACAAAGTTAACAGCTCTATTGTAACATCCTTGCAGCTGCCCCATAGGCCTTGCCCAGTGATGGTGCGTGAGCCATCATAGCCCTGCTACACTTTACTGAGCAGAACCTAAACTGGTAAGACTGTTCTTAGTTTAGCACACAGGAAGAGCTGGTCACGCCAATGATAGGCACAGGTTGGAGGAGGAAACAGTTTAAAAGTTAAAGTAAAATGTTACGTTTTATTTATTTTAACTTGCATGCTATGTTAAAAAAAATAATAATCAACTTATACAGTGTTTTGACTTATTAATACAATTTAACCAGTCTGTTTATTTTTATATATTCTGTTATATTTTATTCTGTTTTAATTTGTAACCTCAAAACTATTCTCCAAATTTTAAATTTGTCATCCTATTTTATGGTTTTCTTTTAGTAGGTATGACTGTGCAATAGATGTGTAGATCCATGTTCAGTCCAAACTGTGTTTGCTTGGTATTGACTAATGTGTGAGGGTCCCATGCTAGCATACATCCTTGCAAGTTAATGAGTATACAAATACATTGTGCTAATCGTCCTGGAGATTCTATAAGTTTCATGTGTTTCCTTGGTCACACCAATAAAAAATATGGTAAAACAACTAAAGCCTCATTCAATTGAGCAACTGTAAGTTACTGTAGCCCATAATGGAGCCTGTAAGTTATTTTGCTATTCAATTGGTCTTTTTTGGCGAGCTGCAAATGGGCTACGTGTAACGGGCTTGAAATCCTTGCGGTTGTTAAAACTGGAACTTACAGCCCATCAAACTTCCACAAGAGGTACGATCTCTAAAATCGCAAATTGCTATTCAATTGCTACAATTGCTACAAACGGAAACTGTCGGCCATAATCTTACGGGTTCCAAAAAGGATCTGCAAAGGGTTTACATACCCCCAGCAGGCAGTGGCACAAGCAGTGATGGTGCTAGTGGTGGTGGTCTTGGTGGAGGCATGGGGGGAGGAGAGGAGTGGGATGGAGCAGACAGAGCTGGGGACAAGAGCACGTCGCATGGCGTCTGTGGTGACTTGCTGGATTGCGCTCTGGTCCGCCCCCATCCCGAGCAGCCCGGCAAGATAAGATAAGACAGTCTGATCATGAACTCTGCATGATTGGCGCAGCCAGGCTTGGTGGTGGGAATGGAGGTCTGTGGAGAGTTGCTGGATGAGGAGGTGGTGGTGGTGGTGGCCCAGTGGGTCTGGGCCAGGCTGGAGCCTCGCTCCATGTGGGTGGTGGTGGTGTTGCTGTGATAGGTGGTGGTGGCCAGTCTGCTGCACTGGTGAGGGAAGGAGGAGATGGGTCAAGCAACGCTGGTCCCTCCTCAGTCTCTGGAGGGGGTGGGGTCAAATACCGCCGGTGTGGCTGATGATCCTGCTGGTGACCCCAGATGACATCCTCCTTCCGTCGAACCAGTGCTCTCGGCTCTGCTTCTCTCCTACTCCCCCTTCTCCTGCTGGGTGGGGACTCGCTCACCAAGGTCCTGCTCTGATGGAGCCGACGCCCCTGCCTCTGGCTCACCACTGGACCCAGACCTCCTTGATGCTGAAAGAGAGAAAAGAAAGGTATATGTCATTAGTATGATGAATAATACATTGTTTTGTGTCCATTCCTACTATCTAACATCTAGGCTTGAACCTGGATGATTCAGTTAATTGCAAATCAGATTAGCTATTATTTGCTGGATGTCATCTATTATTTGGTTCTTGATCTTGATTGTTCTTAGCTCCTAATGTTATCTTGATTCCGGCTGCAGTCTGTAACGGCATAGGCTGCAGTGGGCACACCCATAAATGGACTCTCTATTGGTTGATTACTGTTGTTGTGCCCAGGAATAACAGAAATTTGTCAGCTTCATGGATTTAATGAAGCATCCATCTATCCCTTGTTAATTCCATAGAGCTGACATGCCAGTGTCTTTGTTGGTCATCATGTACATGTGTAGGGTATGTGATGCACATGTGGTGGCATGTTGGTGTATGTGATATTCAAATGATTTGGAGGCTGGATCCTGCTGGGCCACCAGACCTGAAGCTTCAGTGGCAGGCACCTGGCTCAGAAGGTCCTTGCCCACCCTCTCTGACTCATTATATCGCACAGTCACTTGGGGGCCACCACTTGGTGCTGCAGCTTGACAGGCCTTCTTGGCCATCATGCTCCTCACATTGGCCCTGATGTTGTCAAACCGGTGCTTCGCAGACCTCACATCCCTTTCTGATGTTCCCACAACTATTACTGCAGGCACTATCTCCTTCCATGCATGCACCCTAGGGCCAAGCCTAACCCGTTCACCCCACAACAATAACTTGGCATCCACAGATGGCACCAAGGAGGACCACATTCTGCTGGTGAGTGTAGTTCAAAGCCATGTGCTTGCCTTTAGCCTCTTGCTCTCCTTTCCCCCTTAGCTGCCTCTGAGGCTTGTCGCCTCCCCTGAACTACCACCTCCTGGGATCAGGCCCCCCCCCTCTGTTCCTGGACTAGATGTGCCTATTTCTATGGGCACCCTGCCAACACCAACCTCCTCTACTCCACTATCCTCCTCTCCTCTGCTCTCCACCTCCTCCACTCCACCACTCTCCTCTTTGGCACTCTCCTCCTCCTCCTCCTCCTCCACCACTCATCAGCTCCTCCACCCCCTCCTCCTCCTCTTCTCCTCCACAACTCCTCACCTCCACCAACTCCTCCTCCTACTCTCCTCTACCACTCCTCACCTCCTCCTCCTCTCCTCCACCACTCCCTAGGGCCACCTCTCTCTCCTCTCTCTCCTCATCGCCACTCCTCTTCTCCTCCTCCCTGCCTTTCCACGCATCTCCCTTCGTCTCTCCTCCCTCCATTTAAATCTCAAAAATAATCTAATGATAAATAAAAATAAGTGTAACTGTAATATATATGTGTTTTATGTGTATATATTACTTGTTGGGGGATGGGGTATGGGGGGTGTATGGAGTGACCTAGCTCTATGTGTATCTATTTGTGTAATTTAATATGTGTCTTTGTATTATGTGTAATCTCTAGATATGTGTAATCAAAGATTAAGAGTAAAATCGTAATTAGATAGTTACATAGTTACATAGTAATTGAGGTTCAACCAAACAGAAAAAAAAAACAAGTGAGACTTTGCCAATCGTCTCAAAGGGGGAAAAACAATTACGTCCTGATTGCAGATGGTGGCAATAAGATTCCTCCCTGGATCAATAATCACTTTCTAATTATCCAGGATAACCTGAATGCCCTTTTTGATTAGAAATAAATCCAGTTCCCTTTTAAAGTTATCTATCGAGTCTGCTGTAACCACTTCCTTTGGTAGAGAATTCCATATATAAACCACCCTTACTGTGAAGAACCCTTTACTTCTAACCTCAAAGGATGTCCTTGTGTCAGTTGGAAATCTCTTGGCATGTATTTATATAGGGTATTTATATCTACTCTGAGCCGCCATTTTCTAGAGGAAACTTAACTTAGCACCTCCATTTATTTGTTAGTTTTGTTGCCCTTCTCTGTACTTTTTCCAACTCTAAAAAGTCATTTTTATGAAGTGGTGTCCAAAATTGTACTCCATATTCCAAATGAGGGCATACTAGGGATTTGTATAGTGGCAGAATTATATTTGCTTCCCTTGTTTCTATACCCTTCTTAATACATGCTAATATTTTATTTGCTTTTGCAGCTGCTGCTTGGCTTTGAGCACTGTTACCTAGGTGGTTGTCCACGAGCACTCCCAATTCCCTTTCAATATCTGATACCCCTAGATTTGCCCAATTGAGATTATAAATTGCATGGCTATTTTTCCTTCCCAGATGCATAACTTTAAATTTATTCGTATTAAATCTCATCTGCCATTTAGATGCCCATTCCTCAATTTTATGTAAATACATTTGGAGGGAAAGTATATAATTATCTGATTTAATTATCTTGCACAACTTTGTGTCATTAATACATATGTTAAAAAGGAGAGGACCTAATACTGAACACTGAGGGACCCCACATCACATTAGACCAATCGGAGTATGTTCAATTTACCACAACCCTTTGCTTCCTGTATTTTTGCCAGCTCTAGATCCATGAGCAGATATTTACTCAAATTCATGTATTACTTAGTTTGCACAATAGTCTTCCATGTGGCACGTTATCAAAAGCCTTTGCAAAATCCAAAAATACTTCTTCCACTGAGTTGCCTTTATCCAGGTTCCTATTGACCTCCTCATAGAAACTAATTTGATTTGTTTGACATGACCTATCCCTCACAAATCCATATTGACTCCTACTTATAATCCTGTTCAAAAAGACATATTGTTGTATATTATCCCTTATTAACCCCTCTAAAAGATTTCCCACTACAGAAGTGAAGCTTACAAGTCTATAATTTCCTGGATTTACTCCTGTTCCCTTCTTAAATATAGGTATCACCTCTGCTTTTCTGCAGTCATCTGGTAGTGATGAATATAAAATAACAAAACCGGAAGATACTGCTCTCAAACCACCAACTCCAGGACCTTCCAGCAACTTTTTCAGAATCTACAACACATTCAATGCATGGGCGGGTGGAATGCAACTTTATAATCTCTCTCTGTCAATCATCTTCAACTAGCCAGCTTTCTATTGGCTGAGAGGCCTGTGTCGCACTCTGTAACACCATGATTGGATCGTAACTGCGGACCGTTTTTATTCCAGCCCATTAACAGCTTGTGGGCGCAGGAGGGGTTTACGATCTTGAGGCTTCGGCCCATAAATTGCTCCCTTGTTCAATTGAACAGCACCGGATTTGTAGCAGCGTTCAAGCCCGCAGCAGGCCCGCAGACATACGGCCTGTAAATTCGTGAGATGCTGCCTTTCAATTGAATGAGGCCCCTGGACATATTACAACCTCATGGGAAAAATGTAAAACCCAATATAGTTATTGATTTAAAGGAAGTTGAAACATTAAGTCTAACTTTGAAGTCAATGTTATTTGGTATTCAAACCATTGTCACAGAATAGAAACTCTGACTTGCATTCATCTCTGGGTACGCCACAGAGCCAAGTACATGGCTAGAGATGCAGATTGCACGATCCCCAAGTAACAGAAGCTTGACACAACCATCACCAGTTTTGGTAGGAACCCTCATTGCCCATAAAAATAAGCGAATCTAGACGCCCATAACAATGTTCTAAGGTTCTACTGTGTACTTTACTAACAGTTTTTCTGGTTTAATGGAAAAACGAATTATGACTAAATTTGTGGGGTTATGCCAGAAGCTACCTTGGAGTGTTCTTTAAGCTCACTTCACTCTTGTTCAAGTGACCATTATACTCCTGAGCAACATAAGTCTAGGTGCTACTTGGTGCTTTGTTGCAAAGGAGCATCTGCCATTGAAAGTAAAGTACCGTCTTTATCTTTCTTCGGGGAACAATGCTTTCTTGCAACAGAGATCTGCATGCAAATGCAAACTGATACATATCTAACAGGGTGACTGACGAGTGGAAGACATCCTTCATTAATCAGGATTGGTGTTATGAGCACAGAATAATGCAAACAGACTACTGCCTTCCAAAAGTTTGTGACATGATTAATCAGTTTTTCATGATCTGCTTAAATTGCCTTACTTAGATCCAGCTTAATTTTGTTTTCTTGCCTGAGTTTTTTTTAGAAGAAACAAGAAAAAGGGTGGCGGGAGACAAGCACACCTCCTCCTAGTGCAAAGTAATTGTATTCACTATTTAATGTAGACTGAAGATGTCTCTGTGTTTGAGTGTACAAGTAATAAAAGTAAAGGGACACTAAAGCCATCAGAACTGTACTGTCAGGAAGAAGTTTGAAAGTCATGTGAGAGAGTTGTTTATTTTTTACCTGATAAAGGATTGATCTAGATATTGTCATTTTTTGTTTTTGCTTTTATAGACTCTAAAGCCCTCTTGAAAATTATATTATATTATATACATTATATATATATATATATATTATCATTACTATTACTATTACTACTATTATTATTATTATTATTATTATTATTATTATCCTTTATTTGTAATGCACTATAATATTCCATATCACTATACAGGGGATTTCTACAAATTACTCTTTCTTGTGTAGCAACATGATGCAGTATATAAGCATATTATTTTAAATGTGCAACCTGATCCTAGTGGTTGATCACACTGTTCTCCAATATTGTATCCTGTCTTTGTGTTTCTGAAATCAATCTTCTGTGACTCCATGTTACTGACCTCTGCCTATGGTTGACTACAACGTTATTCCTCCATCCCTGACTCCTTTCGTTGTACCTTGAATTTTAAAATCTGCAGCAAGCCCCAACTTTTACCTTCTTGACAACTGAATTGCCAAACTTCAAGATAAACAGTCTGTTCAATTACATCTGCACTTAGGCTTGGATTGTTCTTAAAGCAGATCTCCTGATTACATGTGTTACCCAGGAAAATTGTGTCTGAAAAGGGACCCTGATTACTCGGATTTCCACTTGCCTCGACCATCTACCCCTGACCTAACCACCAATTCCTGCCTAAAATTTACTCCAAATACTTTAATCCTGTAAGACAACCACCATTATTAGAGACACCCTAAAATCCAATTTGCTTTCAGTTTGGATTGCCCATCCACATGTATATGTATGTTTACAATTAATTAGTTCATGTTAGTTTACAGATGCTACCTTCAGCAACATCTTCTTTATCATAAAAAGCACAGCTTCAAAGACTGTAGTTTTCCAGAAAAGAATTATAACACCAGAAGTAAAAACCATCAGCATTAAAGCCGTAGCTCATCACATTTTCTGTCAGAGCAAGATTTCCTTTGCTGTGAAATTGAACCGACTCCTTGAGCCAAATTTGAAGGTAGTAAATCACAAATGTGATGATGTATTCTACCTACTGAAATTTTTTTTTCTGATATTCTGTTAGTGTAGAACAAATACCGTATAATATGAAAATATTGTGCACCAAAAAGAGAAATCTATTCCAGGTGTGAATTTTATGTTCTAACTGTCACCAGACTATTGGCAGATGAGAGACTGTGACTGGCACCAAAGAGGAATGTTAGATTTTAAATTAGACTCAGCTACAGTAAATTTGGCTTTGTAACTCAAGCTCTTCTAAGTCATCTAGTTTGTTATTCATATTTACGTCTAGTATCCGTCTGTGTTTTCTGCTTCCCTCGCTTGTCCCTCTCTCCAGATGACTCACAGTGTTCACATTCCAGTATCGCAAGACACATTTCAGTCTATTGAAATTACTTTTATTCTTTGCCTTTTTTTTTGCTAATATTTTTATTTTACATTTCAATATGTAGACATATTATTTTATCTTTGTAAGTACTATAATGAATAAAAAAAAAATGATAAGGTGGCTCAAGGTATCTAAACCAAGTTTTTTACTCTATAAGGGTGCTTCTAGGGATCAAACAATTAATTGTATATATATATATATATATATATATATATATATATATATATATATATAAAAGAGACAGAAAAAAGGGGATCCCTTTAACTTTGGTGCACTCCATGGGAACCTAATGGGGTATCAGCAATAACCATTAAAACTTAACATTTATTGTGTTAGTTAAAACCAATGAACCAAAATAAAAACTTGTAACAAGACGTCACGCTGTCTGTATTTTTATTATTAAACTCCTGTGTTGGTGAATTTGAAAATTAGAATTGCAACTGTTGGCCAAGGGTTTGGGTGACAACGGAATAGGAAATATAAAGTGCTAAGTGCTTAAGTAAAGACAAAGGGCCTCATTCTATTATCGTCCGTAAACCGGCCGTAAGGCTGCGATTCCTTGCGGGGGTCCCGTTACCTCGCAATTCAATTAAACGGCCCCGCAAGGATCTCCTCTCACTGCCGGCCGTAAATCTTGCTACCGGCCGTAAGCTCTGAAAACTTAAAACTCCAAAACAAATTCAAGCCTGCACTGTACAGCTCTGTAAATGCTAGGGATCATATTGGGGGACATGAGGATTAAAAGTAACCCACTCTCAAGCTTGCACATCAGCCCAAACCCGAGTTCAAATTAACTGTTTATTTTCCGGCTGCGGCGTGGGCGGGTCTGAGGTGCTCCAAGCCCTATGGACTTTTTACATGGATATTTGACGTATATTAAAAAATATATATTTTACGGATTTGAGTATAGGGGAATTTTGTGCTATTTTTGCTTACACCGAAAATCACTTTATAGTCTTCTCAAAGTGCAGGATGGCTTTATTTGGGCTATATTTTGTGCTTAATTGGTGCTAGCGGGACCTCTTTCCTGCAAGTAAGCTGCGGCTCGGTTTTAGCCTTGCAGAGAGGGTTCCCGGAGCAATTGAATTGCAAATAGGATTTTCTTACGGCCGATTTAGATCAAAGGATTTCCTCCGGCGCGAGCGGCCGCAAGAGATAGCAAGGCACCGGCCGCAAGCCTGCCGGAATCCCCGGCCGGAGGGGAATAGATTAGCAGAATAGCTTGCGGCCGGTCCTTGCGGCCCCGTAACGGCTGCGGCCGCTAATAGAATGAGGCCCATAGTATCTGTGGCAGGAATGATTTCCTACAAAAAGTGACTAGTGATAAAAGTGACTTTCGTGCTAAGTTAAATATATAAAAAATTCAATGAAACAAGACTTGTGCTAATAGTAGCTACAGAAAAATATTAATATAAGTGTTTCCACCAAATTCAGGGTCCACAATTATTATAAAACACCAATTTTGCGATTGAGGGGCTTGCATATAACTAAGTCAAAAATGAGTTATGCCTAATACAAGTACCTATTGAAACACCTCCTGTTTGGTCATTAAATTAATTCAATGGAGTCTATGACTCTCTATAAAGATGATTGACCATTTTTAAACATGGAATTCCAGGCAAATAGGAATAACTCTAGTTAATAGGAGTTTAGGAGCAGAATCAGTGCGTGTACTGCCTTGGCGTCCTATAGTGACGTCATTAGGCAGCGACACGAGTATATGGGCAGCGTGGCGTCAGCGTGCTGATACCCTATTAGGTTCTCATGGAGTGCACCAAAGTTTAAAATGAAACCCTTATTTCTCTCTCTTTTATATACAGTGCCTTGCAAAAGTATTCACCCCCCTTGACTTTTTACCTGTTTTACCGTTTTGTTAATCTGAATTTCATGTGATAGATCAGAACACAATAGTCTAAGTTGGTGAAGTGAAATTAGAAAAATGTATACATAAAACTATTTTTTTGAAATGGCAAACAAAAAATTGGCATGTTTATGTGTATTCACCCCCTTTGTTATGAAGCACATAAAAAGCTCTGGTGCAACCAATTACCTTCAGAAGTCATATAATTAGTGAAATGATGTCCACCTGTGTGCAATCTAAGTGTCACATGATCTTTCATTACATATACACACCTTTTGGCCCCAGAGGCTGCAACACCTAAGCAAGAGGCACCACTGACCAAAGACTGCCATGAAGACCAAGGAACTCTTCAAACAAGTAAGGGACAATGTTGGTGAGAAGTACAAGTCAGGGTTAGGTTATACAAAAATATCCAAATCTTTGATGATCCCCAGGAGCACCATCAAATCTATCATAACCAAATGAAAAGAACATGGCACAACAGCAAACCTGCCAAAAGATGGCCGAACACCAAAACTCATGGACTGGGCAAGGAGGGCATTAATCAGAGAGGCTGCACAGACACATAAGGTAACCCTGGATTTGCTGAAGAGTTCCACAGCAGAGACTGGAGTATCTGTACATAGGACAACAATAAGCCGAACGCTCCATAGAGTTGCTCTTTATGGTAGAGTGGCCAGAAGAAAGAAAATCAAAATGGCATATCGGAGACTCCCAAAATGTATGGAGGAAGGTGCTCTGGTCTGATGAGACTAAAATTGAACTTTTCGTCCACCAAAGAAAACGCTATGTCTGGCACAAACCCAACACATCACATCACCCAAAGAACACCATCCCCACAGTGAAATATGGTGGTGGCAGCATCATGCTGTGGGGATGTTTTTCAGCAGCCGGAACTGGGAAACTGGTCAGAGTTGATGGAAAGATGGATGGTGCTAAATACAGGGATATTCTTGAGCAAAACCTGTACCACTCTGTTCGTGATTTGAGGCTAGGACATAGGTTCACCTTCCAGCAGGACAACAACCCCAAACACACACTGCTAAAGCAACACTTGAGTGATTTAAGGGTAAACATGTAAATGTGTTGGAATGGCCTATTCAAAGCCCAGACCTCAATCCAATAGAAAATCTCTTGCAAGACTTAAATATTGCTGTTCACCAGCGGAAACCATCCAACTTGAAGGAGCTGGAGCAGTTTTGCAAGGAGGAATGGGCAAAAATCCCAGTGGTACTTATCCAGTGGGACTTATCCAAAGCGACATGGAGCTGTGTTTGCCGCAAAAGGTTGCTCTAGGGGGGTGAATAGTTATGCACATTGATTCTTTTCTGTTATTTTGTCCTATCTGTTGTTAGCTTCACAATAATAATAATAAAAAAAACATCTTCAAAATGTGGGCATGTTCTGTAAATTCAATGATGCAAATCCTCAAACAATCCATGTTAATTCTAGGTTGTGAGGCAACAAAACACGAAAAATGCCAGGGGGGGGGGGGGGGTGAATACTTTTGCAAGGCACTGTGTATACGAGTATTATAAAGGAAAAAATGTCCTTATTATTTCGTCAAATTCCTCCTTGTCTGCATAAGACATGTATCACCTATTGATTATTTACACCAGACTCTAACTTTAATAACATTACAAGTCACTGACACCGACTTCAATAGTTTTACAAGTAATATATACCAACTTCAAAAACATTACATGCAATATTATATATTTCTTACATATCAGGTTAGTATTTACTTGTGTCTTCTTCTTCTAGAATTACATGTTTTAGCACATTATACTAATTGAAATGGCACATAGTCTATATCTAAATTATAATACTTTCACTGTAAAACATCTCCCCTACCTAGTGATTCTTTTATGTATTTTGCAGCCATTTGCCCATTTCTCCCACAACGAGAAATTATACATTACCACAAAATACCATACTGCCCATACACTAGCATACTAAGAGCATCATTAAATTTGAGACTCAAAACTTGCAAAGTTAGTTTTTTTTAAACTGCTGTTTTTTTTCAGTAATGTTACAGATGTACTCAATTGCCTTAGCAGGTAATATTACTTGGCTCAACAACAACTCTAAACCCATGTCTTGTCAGTACAATTACAAGGTTTAGGATTACTCAAAATGTGGTGAATAAGTAATTTTACTTTGCTCAAAACCCACTGCCACCAATGAGAACCCCCCTTCCCCACTCATCCCCCGTTCACCCCCATCTCCGCTCACACCCAGTATATATAACCATTGGGGTCTATTAAGACCCTCATGGCACCTAAAAATAAACACTGTGGGCCTGTGTTGTAGGGGTTAATGTTTAGGGGCCTCTGTGTCATGGGGTTCATTTTTAGGTGCCATGTGGTTCTCAATATACTCCCATGGTTATCTGTATTGGGGATTATGTGTGAGTGGAGTGGGATCAGGAGTGAGTGGGGAAGGGAATTTGTTTTACACAGCATTTTTCTTTACAATTGCTATTCAGTGCACGTATATATTTTTAGCAAAATCAGTAATATTACGAGTTGCAAGTCTTAAGTAATTTTGAGAGTGCTTATTAAAATTCCAATTGAATATTATTTTAGTGCAAAAGTAACTCATACTATTCCTGACGTGTGAAAATCAATGGGATAGAATCCCATATTTTTACAGCTGTAACTATTTTCTATTTTTTTAATCAACATCAGTTAAAGCTTTAAGGTCTTGTATGGCATTTATAAAAGAATTATATAATATTGTGTCACGGCCCCCTTTTACAGTTCCTGGATCTTAGCCCATTGAGCCACCATAAAGGACAGACTGCTTGGCTCCAGCCATTGGACTATGTGCATAAACACCTTTATTGTATTGTAATCTGTTCTGTCCCATTGTTCGCCAGATAAAGTTAATGTACTCTATTTGAGGCCTGGATCATTAGACACAGAGATAGCATTATGTGTATTTGGAGGTTGGCCTATTGTTCACAGGTGCCAGACTATTAGACCCTTTTCAGAGTCAATCTCCTGTGTTTGTCTGCCACTCCCTGTCATTGTTTTGTTGTATACACCCCCTCAGTATCTAACCCATATAAATATTTTGACTTTCCAAAAATAAAATCAGTTCACTGCTGAGACATATATAAATGATATGTTCTCTTATTTGCTCCTGGTGGCTGCAATACTAATCCTATCAAGTAACTTGTCCTGGTCACTACCACAGGAAGGTTACTGAAACTCCTGGGAGTGCTAATTCCTGATGGAGAAACCGTGACTGATACAGAAGCCAGGTTGTTAACCTGTAGTCTATAGCAGGTGGTCCTAGGCAGTAACAGCCCCTACCCCTGGATCATCACAACTAGTTGGCAGTGGTGGCATCTCTGTGCTGTAACCAGCAGCTGAAGGATGGCATATGGTGACCTATAGAAGATTGAAGTCCAGTTTTTTGGAGGCTTGGCGGGGATGACGAAACCTATCAGCGATTTATCCAGACCTACAAGCCCAAGGGAGAAGGTTACTGGTTTGATGACATATTTGGCCACATGGATACCTGCAGGTTGGAGGAGAAAAGGAGGAACAGCTTGAGGAGGTTGGCCCAGGTGAGACCTGGCTCAAGTACCCCATGCTTCCCAAGCTAAGCTAGCAGAGGATACACTGTCAGAGGAAATGGACTGGTGGCTACATCCCTATAAGGTGGAGGAAGGAAACCAGAAGGTACCTGGAGATCTGACCACTACAGAACAGGCGAGATCCAAGGGACTGCTGGGAACTTACCATGATAGGGATGCTGGGATAACAGCCCAGACCCCGGTAGATGCAAGACTGGGCAGCAGTGTTAAACAGCACTAGCCGCTGGGAGATGGCCAACAACCAGAGAAGTTCCAGCCACTAACCAAGGATGAGGAGCTGGAGACTGAACAGTAGGCAGAGGAGGTTGTAAGCCATGAGAGTCTGCCCAACTACCCATGGGCTGTTACCTGTCCTAAACCACAGATCGCTGATGTCAAGGTGGTCAGGAAACAGGTGGAGATGCCAAGGCTAACAGTCAGGGAGAGTGTGATGCCAGATTGGGGCATGAGGATATCAGCAGAGGGGGCATCCCATGGGACCCTGAAGCTCTTCCCCAGTATGGATCAGGTGGATCCAGATAAGTGTGGGAGTTTAGGTGAGGGCACTGGCCCTGAGACCCTGAGGAAGGAGCAAGTTGAGGCTCCACTCACAAGCCCTGAATTGCCAACAGTCGCTTCAAGAGCAGTCTTCAGGCTCTGGCCAAGCATAGAACCCCTAACTATATTCCTCCATGTGATCCGTGCCTGCGCCAGTATCCTACAGGCTTGGTGTCAGATTGTAGCAGCAGTGTCAGCCATAGGGTTTGCTAACAGGGATGTGAGTCCTGTAAATCACAGACACAATAGGAGCCATGAAAAGATCAAAAAGAAGATGGCAGATGCCAGAACAGTGAGATCTACAGGTGGTGGCCCTCCAGTCAGCATAACCTATAATGCATGAGAGAGGACCTTAAAAGACTGGATTACACCAGCTACAGTCATGGGACTTCCAGGCCTGGAGGACTTGCAGGATCCCGGCACCTTGCAAGGTGAGTATCATATACACCATAATACCCTCACATACCCACACATACACCACACACAGACATAGATGACACAAACCCAATGTAAATGTTTCCCACCAATAAAAGGGATATGTAAGTTCCCTGGATTTGACTAGGGATCCATAATCAAATCCAGGAAGCCTACATATTGCTTTCATTGATTGTGAAAATCAAATGTGTCTTCAATACTTACAGCTAACACTTAACTATGAGTATCAATTATCAGCAAGTAACTAACTGTTGCTGAGAGATGGTCACGGATTGGTTAGTATGCCACACTGCATAGAATTTTCAGCAGAGTATGTGTCTGTATGAGCTGCAGAGGGCAGACCCCAGCAAAATTAATTATATTGATATGAGCCATAACTAACCAAGCTCATTATACAAAGCAATGATCAACTGTGTAATATAATACCTTCACACAATGACAATAATTGAAGCAACCATGTTCCAATCACCATGATGTCAGATATACAGGAACACACAGCAATCAAATAATCAGACAATGTTGTAAACTTATACACGATTGTTCCCTTATTTCAATACCTTCATGGTCCTCCATGAAGCTACAGGGGGTGGCTCCTGCTCCGGTGAAGTCAGTGGAGGAAAAACAGACTATGCTGCCACCCACAAGAAGCTTTGGCAAGAGGATGAAGATTTGACATTGTGAGTATCTGAGGAGGATAAGAGGAGGATGTCACCACCATGTATGCAGTGTGGGAATAGTGGGACCTGTCTACTTCAACCATGATATTTGAGGCCACTGGTAATTCTTCCCCCGGGTTGACTCTTTACATGGGCCCTCTTACTTGATGGATTATGCCTATGTCACACCTCCACCTTCTGCACCTTGGAACCACAAGGCCCACCACCACTGCCACCCACCACTTTGGCTCCTCAGCACCTCTCCACTTGGTGACTGCCACCACCTCCTCCCACAGATGTGCCTGGATCAGTGGAACACCGAAGTCAGCCCCCTCGCCAACTAATGGAAGCTACATTTGAGGAGATCATGCTCTATATGCAGAGGTTGGAGGACACAGTGTTTACCCTTTTGACCAGCATGGCTACTCAACAGACCTTATTGGCCTCCCAGCTGACCACATTGGATCGCTACAACAGGAGGCTTTATAGGGAGGTGAGGATACACAACCTCAGAATGGAAATGTACATGGACAGTATGCTTCATGCAATGCAGTACCAGAGGGCAAACACCCAAGTGAACATTGAAATAGCACTGCGCACTCTGATCACCATCACCATCTTATCCACCCTCGTGTCCCTCCCAGCAGATCTGCAGCATGGTCTATCCTCATCTCCCTCCATGCCTCCTACACCCAGTGATACAGTGCAATTTCTGCAGTCTATACTTCTCACTGCAACACCTCCTCACCATGGAAGAAAAAGAGGGAGTGGTATCATGGGGTGTGGGAGCCCTTTGCACAGGCAGAGGAGATAAAGGGGCTGCATCTATTCTGTACCCTCTCAAAAACACTCCTCAGTGAAAATATATTGGTCAAAAGGTCTACATACTCAAGCCTGTCTACAGAGTAGATGAACATGGCCTGTGCAATGGTAATTTTTTGTAATCATGTGGCTACATACCATCACATGTTCCATAATCCTCTTTTCTGTGGACACGTATGGTTATGTTTAACATTACAATGATTGATGGTCACTGTGGAATGCCGTTGAGAAGATATAATGTAGTCCTTTTTGGTATATTATTTTATTTTCCATTAGTGAATAACTTGTATATATTTTTCTTTGACAAAAAAAACTTTAGAAAATGCACTTGTAGAAACTTAGCAGACTCCTAAGTTTGTTCATCAAATATATACACAGGGGCAATCAGCCAATAAATCAATTACATCCTCCCAGCAGAATGACCATACACACCATAAATAAACACATATATCATATTTAAATTCTCATGACTTGTTATGTTTAATTAGTACCAATGCACAAATGGCTGTGGAGTTGCATAGTTCTACTATTATATGTGAATCTAACCCAGCTGTCATCCTCTTAATAATATGAGACTGTATTCATTTGTCTGATATCATTAACAAACATTAAGGCTGTTGTCCTTTGTTGTCCATCAATATTAAAGGGGTATATGTTTATACATACGTCATGATATCATAACAATCAGATATAATCTAATACCTTTATATCAACTGAAGGTGATATCAATGTGATTAAACAATATCATATAGAAATAGTGATAGTACTCTTGGCCCACTGAATTTAGTCACAGCTAAGCATTCCTCGTGAGATCCCACATCAATAGTAATTGTCATGGGAATGATTTCTCATGATACTTACAATATGGTTAGAACTGCTTGTAAATGAAAATCAGGTAAGTTGGTTTATTATTTACATGCCAGTAAAATAATGGTAATTAGTAATTAGTGTCGTCATGGCCAAGTTTTAACACTTTCTATGTTAAATCTGATGTTAATATCATCATTATTTAACATCAGTTAATATATTTGCATTTAGTGTGACATCATGATATTTATCCTTATTTTCTATCAAAAACATTGTCCTGTGAACAATACCTTTACAGTGACATAGGTGTGGTTTAAGTGGTCACATGTCTTAATATGTACAAGCACCATTTTTTATGTTATCACAAATTTCAAAATCATGCCTTAACAACAATTATAAGGAATAAAAAAATAATTATCTTCTAATTGCACATTTGTGTCTATGGGACTGTTAATCATTAAATTATAATGCACGTAAATGCTTTTTTTAATGGTTTTTAGTATTTTAACTGCTGTTGCAGGTCTCAAAAATGCTTTTAAACCCATTTGAAAGTGCTCTTTAGTACACCTAAATCTTTTTCATTATATTAAGAGTTGCAAAAGAGTGGTAAACTATGGAGGTTCTATATCAGTGATGATTTGTACTTAATGATGAGGGAGCTATTGTGCTAGGGGAAAGGATGGTAGAAAGGCATGTTTTTTTTTAACTAGTAGGTGGGGGGGCACTAGATAGAAGTAATGGGGTAGAAATTGTAGAGCAGGTAAGGAATGAATTAATTAGTCATGGGGAGGAGAAGGGGGGATTGTATAGTCAATAGTGAGGTATTGCTAAGTAACTCAAATACAGTGGCAAGCACTTCAAAACTGCAGACTCAAAACAACATAAGGTGTATGCTGGCTAATGAAGCTTATCAGGGAAAATGGTAAGTTATTAGAATTGAAAAGAGTAATGAAATTGAATTGGCATTACTAAAACATGGTGGGATTACTCTCACGACAGGACTGTTAATTTGGATGGTTATAAATTATTTAGAAAAGATTGGGGCAGTGGTTGAAGAGGAAGATGGGTTTGCTGTATCTTAAGCCTAAATGTAAGACTATTGTCAGAGAAAATATTTATGTTGGAACTAGCAATAATGTTGAATGCTTGTGGGTTGAGTTAAATAGCAGATGAATCAATTCTAAAATAATATTGGTAGGAGTAAGCTATAAACCCCCAAATATAATTGAAAGTGTGGAAATGCAATTATTGTTACATTTTGGAAATGCAGCTAAGCATGGGCAAGTTATAATAATGGGAGATTTTAACTACTCTATAAACTGGACGAATGAGACTAGCAGTTCAGCTAAGAGGAGCAGGTTCTTTAGTAAACTCAGGGATCATTATCTGGCCCAGGTTATACAATAACCTACTAGAAATTATATAAGGGCATTTTAATGGTCTAAAGGCAGCAATACAATATATGGAATATATATAGAGATAAAAATGACAGGTAAACATACTGAACATAAATGGGCGATGTTCAAATCCTTACTAAATATACAAACTTATCATCATGTGGAAATAAAAGTAAAAGGAGTAAATACCATCCCATGTGGCATAACAATCATTTAAAGATCAAGATATGGAGTAAAAAAGGGAGTGGAGCGGAAATTCGAGGAGAGAAGATGTGTTTCCATGAGCTCTGCTGAAAAATCAGATAATATCATATATAATGTGGCTTATATATCACCAAATTGATATATATGACCAGGATTGTGCGCAGGAGGTCCCAGCTGGTTTAAAAATCAAGTTTGGCAACTTTCTTTCAGTCAGATTTGCTGCTGAAACAAAACAAAGGACTCTGTAACACTGATCAACATCTTACTTAAGGTTGGTGAAAACAGATCTTGACTGGATCAAACCTATACAGTTCTAATCCATAGGTCTTAACCTACTGGAGATCTTTTCTATGTAACACATTGAATAAGATCTGGATTGTATACATAATAAACTGTATTATTGCTGATTTTGTAAAAGATCCACCAGCTCATCTCTCAAATAATAAGGATATAACATGTATTTTATGTGGAAGAATGAGAGAATTGCTTTATACTTTTATAAATACACAATTATATGGTGGCATGACCTTTGGGCGCACCACACGTGCCCGCCGTCACCTGCGCGCCGTCAAAAGTGCACATCAACAGCAGCACACTTGACAAAAGGAAGCAGCGACACCATGTCGTACCACATATCAGTGACAGTCACAGATCAGTGACAGATAAAGAACTTGTGTGGGGATGTGTGGATGGGTTTGTGGATGGCCAGGGGATAGAAGTGTGGATGGGCAGGGGGATGGATGTGGGGATAGTTATGGGATGGATGTGTATATTCCTTCAATATGAAAACCTTTATGTGCTACACCCACCTCCGCAGCCACTAATGGCTTGCAGATATATTTGGCTTGTCATACACATCCATCCCATAACTATCGCCACATCCATCCCCCTGCCCACCCACACATCCCCACACAAGCTCTTTACCTGTCAGTGATCTGTGACTGTCACAGATCTGTGGCACGCCCTGGTGTCGCTGCTTCCTTTTGTCAAAAGCGCTGCTGTTGGTGTGCGCTTTTCTTGGCGCAGATGAGGGAGCGCACGTCTTTTTATTTGTATTCTCTTTTTTCACAATAAAAAACTATTTAAAAAAAACGATACAGAGTAAAAAAACAGGCATTTAAATTATACAAACAAGAGGGGACAGAGACTGCTTTACAGGAATACAAGGAAATCAACAAGGCTTGCAAAAGGGCGATTAGACTGGCTAAAATCGAAAATGAAAAGTTAGTTGCAAAGGAGAGTAATACTAACCCTAAAATATTTTGTAAATATGTTAATGGGAAGAAGCTTAGGAAGGAAGCCATAGAAACAGTGAAACAGTCTATCTAATAAATAGTGACAAGGAAAAGGCAAATTAGCTAAATAGGGTATTTTCTTCTGTATACAGAGGTATCAATGTTTGGGACACTGCAACATAATGGGGCTACACTACCTTAACCAAATATTGGTTAACGCAGGAAGAAATCCAAAATAGGTTGGAAGAAATAAATGTTAATAAAGCCCCATGGTGGAATACATCCAAGGGTACTCACAGAACTGGGTTCTGTAATAGTCGAACCATTATATCTAATTTTTCAAGACTCATCACAGGGTCGCTACCAGATGCCTGGAGAAAAGTAGATGTGATACCTATATTTAAAAAGAGATCAAGGCCAAATCCAGGAAATTATAGACTGGTAAGCCTCACTTCTGTAGTGGGAAAGCTTTTAAAAGGGTTAATAAGGGATAGTATACAAGAATATGGGCCTCATTCAATTCTACAAATTGTAGTTACTAAAGGCCGTAATGGAGCCTGCAAAAGTTATGTCTATTAAACTGGCCTCTTTTATCTATATCATATTGTTTGCGGGTTACAGACTAAAAAACAACTGCGGTTGCCAAAATCGTAACTTAGACCAAGCTAAGCCTTTGATCTTTCAAGCCTGTAAATGTTATAATCGCAAATCTCTATTGAATTGCTACAATTCCCCAAAAATCCTACGGGTACTAGAGAGGACTCGCAAGGGGGTTAAACACCTGTTCGTAGCACTGTAAATGCAAATAAAAAAATCAATACTGTACTTTAAAATACGGGAAAAGCAAAGACATTATAATTAATTTCAAGCTCGCAAATCTGCAATTAAAAATATTTTTTTTACGTTTTATTTTCAAGGTATATCAATCTCCGGAATCAAGGGGTTAATACACATCAGGCCACCCACATGAACTAGACCGGTTTCTTCATTCATTTTAATTGATGTTCACATTGCTGGATTACAAGTCTGATCGCATATCGGACTTCAAAACACTAGTTTGATGTTTAAACCGCACCTTTAACTGACGTCATGATGAGGGTCTCATTTACTATTGGCTTTTTCTCAGCAGCAACATATGGGCCTGCCTCATTGATCATGGTCATGCACTAAAACGTTACAAATGAAAGCAGGGTTTGCGAGTTTAAGCCTTTGGACCCGTACTTACAGGCTTGTTCAATTTAATCACTCTGTAACTCCTACACATTTGCAGGAGTTACTGAGTGATTAAATTGAACAAGCCTGTGTAATTTAAAGTGGCCCTATGTCTATTTGAACAAGATTTTAAGTAGGAGTCAACCCAGATTTATGAGTGATAGGTCATGTCAAACAAATCTAGTTAATTTCTATGAGGAGGTTAGTAGGAACGTGGATCAAGTTAACTCAGTGGATGTAGTCTTTTTGTATTTTGCAAAGGCGTTTGATACAGTGACAAAACTAAATTGTGCAAACTAAGGTGTACAGGAATTATAGTAAATATCTGCTTATGTATTGAGAACTGGCTAAAAGACGGAAAGCAAAGAATTATTGTAAATGAAACCTACTCAGATTGGACAAATGTGGTAAGTGGGGTTCCTCAGAGTTCAGTATTAGGTCCTCTCCTTTTTAACATATTTATTAATGACTTAGAAGTAGGACTAGAAATTATTGTCTCCATTTTTGCTAATGACAATAAGTTGAACAAGGTAATTAATTTAGAAAATTATGTATGTCATGGCTGAAGCATGCCAAGGCACCAGCTGGCAATACCTTCCAAGACTGATGCCCTCAGCATTATAATATAGGCTTATTGAGCCAGGGAAAGGGTGGGTTAACATTGGGGATGTTGTGATTTATGTACTATTCCTTGTTATGCCTATTTAAAGTTGCCTGGGTGCCACTGGGCCCATACTGTGGTACCCATTTTTATAGTTGGGGTATGCGTATGAACATGATGGGAGCGATGGGATGTTTGTCTGTGTTGTGCTTTGGGGGGGCTAGCACTTACAAGGGAAATATTGTATATGCCCAATATTTCATAGTAATGGACTAGTCCCTTATTAACAAGATTAGGGTGATAATTGACCCCTATGACACCAGCATCTCTCTCTGTGTATCACAAGCCTCAGACTGGTGTCTCCATGCCTATTGTATGTAAGTGCCCCCTACTAAGAATACAGCAGTGGCAAAGTAAAACAATGGGTAATTCTCTTAGACTTGCAGGCATCGGTGATAACGTGAGCTAGAAGGATTGGGTGTAACCATGGATGCACATTTGAATTGATTGGTCTGTTGTTGCTAGAATGTGGTATAAATATGTCTGATGGTTTCAGTAATAAAGATGTTATACTGGTTCACAAAATTAAAGTGTGAATTCCGTTATTAATGCTGGATGCTGGTTCCTGGAGTAAGTTCTTTTCAGAACTTATAAAGATTTGTATGCTATACAAGACCACAGACACCTCTCAGTCTAACCTAAGGGCTGAAAATTCTTCCTGCTGTACAGAGGTAAAATTAACCAGTCACACCTGTGGGGAGAGTTTTGGGCAATAAACTCTTATCATACCGCATTCAACATACAGGTTGTGACAATGTACTTTCCCTCCAAAGGGATTTGCATAAATTAGAGAAATTGACATCTATATGGCTGATGAAATTTAATGTAAATAAATGTAAAGTTAAGGAAATTTTGGGAGGAAAAAATCGCCATGCAATTTATAATCTTAATGGAGCAAATCTAGGGTAATGAGATATTGAAAGGGATTTAGAAGTGCTTGTGAACAACCCCCTAGGTAATAGTGCTCAATGCCAAGCAGCTTCTGAAAAGGCATGTACAATATTGGTATGTATTAAAAAGGGTATAGAAGCCAGGGAAGCAAATATAATTCTGCCACTATACAAATTCCTAGTACACATTAATTTGGAAATGGAGTACAATTTTGGACACCACTTCATAAAAAGAACATTTAGAGCTGGTAAATGTACAGAGAAGGACAATAAAACTAATAAGGGGGATGGAGGGGCTAAGTGATAACGAAAGACTAACTAAATGTATTTTCTTTAAAAAATAAAGGCATCTAAAAGGGGATATGATTACCTTATATAAATATATCCAGGGTCAATATAAGGCTTTGTCAAGTGAACTTTTTTGTGCCAAGAGGTTTTCAACTGACAAGAGGACATTCCTTGAGGTTAGAAGGAAGAATATTCCACTGTAAAGAAAGAAAGGGTTTCTTTACCATAAGAGTGGTTACATTTTTGAATATAAAGGGCATTCAGGGTTATGCTTGATAACTAGAGATGGAGTACGGATCCAAAGAGGTAATCAATTGTCAGTATCTGGGGTCAGGAAGGAACTTCCCCCCCTTTTGATACAATTGGAAATGTTTCAATTGGAGATTTTCTGTTTGCCTTCCTCTGGATCAATTTTCAAATAACAATTAATCTGCAAACATACAAAGATCAGAGGAGATCTAAAAAGGTTTAACTTGATGGCCTAAAATACTTTTTTTTACTTGAATTACTACATAACTATGTAACTATGTAAGTCATACGTATTTTGCGAGTGTTCAGTAAAGTTCAAATTGAAACAAGACTTATTGTAAAACTTGAAAAATTAACCCATAATATTACGCATGTCAAGGAAATCAATGGGAAAGCATTCCATAATGTAGAAGTCTGTCATGTTCTTGGGCATTACAAGTAGCTTTCTTGCAACCATGAAAAAGGGTCAACTGAATAATTAGGTACATTTACTCACTACTTTTTATTGGTGTTACTATATGAATGGAATTGAATGGAGGCCTAAGTTAGCTGAGGCTCTTCCATACAAATTCTATAGGGGCAATGCTTTATAATATTTACACAAAATGAATCAAGTCCAAAAATAAGTGAGTATGACTATAAATTGCAAATCACAATATCATGCTACCTTGTTGGTCCAAACATCTGACACGTTTTGTACTTAAATGAGTACTTCAAAGATGAAAACCAATAGGGGGCATTGGGATAAAACCTTCCAAATAATAAAATGAAATGCATATGTGTTACCCAATACTAACAAATAGTAATCCTAAAGTACAAACATTTAAAAGAACAACACACCAGCTGGAAATCAGTATAATTATAGAGAAGCGATACACAATCATTAATCATACAAATTCAGGGAATATACCAAAGGAATAAATTAAATTACAAATACCTACGTTTGAATGACAAATTTAAGAAACATGATCAGGCAAATGCTTGAAAAACAATAATTGGGAAAATGAAATTATAATAACAAATAGAATTTTACCAAAGTGTGAATCCAAAACCCAAATAAATGAAATAACAAAAAAAACTAACATTCCACTCTGAATGAATACCCTATGGGTGCCTAGTGTATAAGAGGTGAAATCTATAACCATTAAGAACCCTTGAAGAGAAAAAAAGATAAACAGTCACAGCAATAGCTATTAAAATGCCAGGTGTATTTCCATCCAGGGAAATGACAGAGGAGAAGTGTTCCCTGATTTTGTTTGGATATAATAAAGTATTGTGTTTTTACAATTTTTGTATCCAGTCCTCTTCAAATTTGTATGTCAGAGTCTCAACTTAATTATTCTTCCATTGTGCTTTTTAAGCGTAAACTTGATATCAGAGATTTCTCTGATGTTTTGCGGTAGTCCATTCCAGAGGTGTGGATCTATTAGGATAAAGATTTTAGCTGAGAAGGACCTCTACAGTTGCATGGAACAGTGATGCTACATTCCTGAGGGGAGTAAAGCTGACAAGGTGGGGTATATTGAGAGGTGAAAATAGAGATTAAGGAGGAGCTGAGGAGTGAAAAATCTTGAAAAGGAGGAGGGAAATATTATAGGCTATCCTTAACTTTATTAGAAGACAGTTGATGATTTTTAGCATTGGAGAAGACATTTACAAGAGAAAGCATCAATATTATGTACTGATTGCAGAGGAGAGACACGAGAATCAGGAAACCTAGAGAATAGGATGTTACAGTAGTCTTGACGTGAAAGTATAATAACCTGGGTAACTTTCACGGCAATGACAGGGCATATCTCTGCTACTTCCCTAAGTAAAATTCACCAATTATTTGCAACAGAATGGATGTGAAAGGAGAATTTTAGGGATGATTTAGGTATGACAGCTAAGCAGCATCCTTAATGTACTCGATGGATGCTTGTGCTACTGACCTTGATATTATTATTATTATTATTATTATTATTATTACTTTTATTTGTAACGCGCCAACATATTCCGTAGCGCTATACAGAGGAAATGAACAAGGAAAAATATAAATTTTTAACAAACTGCAAAAAATGGAGGGCCCTGTTTTGAGCTTAGAATCTTTGTAGAAAGTGTTTTTTCCCAAAGCACTCTACAAGATTGAAAACTCTCTACTTACAATCTAAAGGGGATGGAAGAGGCAGATAACAAATAGCAAGGGTCAGGAAGAAAGTGAAGTTTCATTAGGTAGGAGGGTATGCAAAGTTAGAATGTTTTTTCATATAGAAGGAAAAGTTTCAGTTATATACTTGACAGTCATTCTTAGTGTTAAAGAGTTTTCACCATATTTCGCTATGGAAATACTAATCAGTTTAGTGTAAATTGTGTGTGTGTTTGTCACGATCTGCAAGGGGGCTTGATAAGAACCTAGTTCAAACCTACCCAAGCAGAATCGTGTGGTTCTTGTTCTCTGTGGCACAAAATATGGCTTCTGAAGAGGACAACATCCAAAGGTACAGGCAGAGAATACTATATACAGGTTACTAGTGGCCTCCGGGAAGACCTCTCCCCAATTCAGGACATAAACACAACAAGTGGATATGTGAAGCTAGAACTGAACATTTATTTAATCATAGAAACAACATATTTATACTCGGTCTCCCATACCACACCCTTGTGAACCTTTGTGTATGTGTGTGATGTCAGAAGTAAGTTCCATCTGCCTTGCATCCTTGGTTGCTATAGAAGCTATTGAGATAACTCACCAGCTATCTAAGCTACATGACAGGTGTCTATAGCTGGCTAGTGAAACAACCTTGATGTTAAACCCCAGTGTTTGCTTAGGACTCTGGAACTGCAGGCATCTGTCTTGGCTGCTGTTTATTAAGGCCTGTATTGTTTGAGGATGCAATGTTCTGCAGTTAAGCTTAAGTGCAGAGCATTTTTACCTTTTCCTCAGGTATTCTCCTGTTCTATGTCACATTTTCCCTCTATAACATATTATAACTAGTGTAAATAATAACAATGTACAGGCAGCATATAACCAAACAACAGTAATACATAATAGTTAATGATAATATTACAGTCACTAAACAATGTAGTCATGACAGTGTGTAACTGCCTTTGTGTGAAGCTGCACTGAAACTTAAGTCTGTCTCTTGTCTCTAGATTCCTTCACACTGCATTACAATCTGGGTGACAAAGTAAATCAGACTGGGTGATAACAGTACCTGATAAGCTGTTTGGAGGTTTAGTAGCAGTTTCAGCACAAGCAAAGGGAATTACTTTATCACATAAAGTAACTATAACATATTTACATCATGAATGAGAAAATAATAATGAGTACACCTAACTAAAAGCAAAGCTAAGTGCATATTGTTTTACAAGTTGTATTGTGTTTCTGTCATGGTTTTGAGTTGTATTTCACATCATGAAAACATATGGGTGAGTTAAGTAGAGTGTATGAATAAAGCACCAGATTTATTGCCTTTCTGTGTATAACCATTTACTTATCTAACTAGAGGTCAATAAACGATAATACAATTTTCATGGAAGCATAATATCAACAATTAGTATAACCTATAATAATGAACTACCTGTCTGTAACTTCTGCACAGGTATTACATTGGTTGTAAACTGGGCATGCGCTGCATGCCGGTCAGGCCATTCACCGCCGCCATTCCACATTGCCAGGAGCAAGAAAGACAGCTGCAGGAGAGACAGCGGCAGGAGAGACAGCACCGGGAGAGAGAGAGAGACAGGGCAGAGAGAGAGAGTATCAAACACAGGACAGAGAGACACACAGGAGAGAGAGAGAGAGTCACAGAAACAGGACAGAGAGAGAGAGAGAGAAACACAGGGCAGAGAGAGAAACACAGACACAAGACAGAGAGAGATACACACATAGCAGATAATGAGAGTCAGGACATAGAGGGAGAGAGAGAGAAAAAGAGCGGGAGAGAGAGACACAGGCAGACAGAGACACGGACAGAGAACACAGAGAGACAGCGCAGAGAGAGAGATAGAGTGCACAGAGAGAGAAAGAGAGCTCAAGGAGAAAGAGACACACAGGACAGAGAGAGTGCACAGAGAGACAGAGAGCACAGAGAGAGAGAGCTCACAAAGAAAGAGACAGAACGACAGAGAGACAGAGCGCAGAGAGAGAGAGAGAGCACAGAGAGAGAGAGAGCATGCAGACAGAAAGATCACAGACAGACACCACAGAGAGAGAGAGACAGCATGCTTACCACATAACACAGAGAGAGAGAGAGAGCGACAGCACAGAGAGAGACAGCACAGACAATTCAAGATAACATTCTATAATACCTTCATTTATGACGGGGCAAGTTACTAGTACATTATTATAATAATAATGTCTGCAACATGTAAGTCTTATTAGGCAAGATTGTATACTGCTCACTATAAACATAGAAAATATTCTTTTTCCTTACTGGATCTTACAATCCTGCTAATATTATCATTACTCAGAGAATGATCAATAGTATGTTACCCCACATTTATTCAGCTATTTTCACAATTTTTCCTAGACCATGAAGCCAACTTAACTTCCAATCAGGCTCTCATATGACACAAAATGATTAAAACACCATAAGCTCCCAATGGCCAATCTCCATACTATTCGTTACTGCCATAAAGTATTTTTTCGAGATCTCGATAGAAAAGGATGACGCTGATAGAAGCAACTCTAGGTGCTGGGGTCATAGCCTTTACAATGTCATGACATAGTATAGACAAATAGTTAAGTTCTAAAACATTCTGAGAATTAACTAAACATTGACATTACTCAGCATGCTCTGTTTACCAGCACCGCCTCATCCACCTCAGAGGCCTCGACTGGATCTTCCTCACCTCCCTCCATGCCCCCCACACCAGGGACACTGCTGCTCTCTCATGGAGGGATGCCTCCCCTGCAACACCCCCTTGACTAGGGATAAGGCATTGTGGCACGGGGGCTGGGGCCTGGAGTTCAGGTAGAGAAGGAGAGAGACTGCCTCTATTATTTACCTTCTCAAAAGCACTCTTCAGTGACAATCTCTTGATTAAAATGTTAATATAATAAAGCCTGGCTACAGAGTAGATGATCATGGCCTCTGTAATGGCGATATTTTGTAACCATAGTCCTACTATTACATGTTAAAAATAGGAATTATACATGCGTTAGTGAAGTACTGTATGTCATTTTCTAATATGAGACCAGATACTTTTGTCTGATATAATTTACAGACATCAAGACTGATGACCTTTGTTTTTCATCATTATTGATGGGTACATGTTTAGTTGTCGTGATATCATATCAATCAGTTATTATCTGATAACACCTGTATACCTATTAAAAGTGATATCAATTTGTACTAAACAATATCAAATACAGATGGTGATAGTACTCTTGGCCCACTAAATGTGGGCACATCTAAGCATTCATTACTAATGGTCATGGCAGTTGATTTCTCATGACAGATACAGCATAATTACCACTACTTGAAGAGGAACATCAGGTAACCTAGTTTATTGTTACAGAATAATGCAATTTACTGTACATACAGTTATGGCTAGATATTTCTCCTCCTCTGTCTTTTTTTAGGTTATATCTTTTATTTTTATTTTTTTATTTTTGTAACACATTTTTTGTATAATTGAATTGGATTACATAATCCATGATTTAATAATGCATCTGTGTAATTGAGGAGATGAAGACATGATGTAAGTGTTATACTCATTACAGGTTATTACAATAATATGGTGTTATGAATGATGAGATTTTTATTGATCTGATTAACGTTACTGTGGTGCAATAACCACATTTGACTATAGTAGCTGCTATGCATCATTATTATTATACAGTATTACCTTTAACCCTTTAGGTTTTTCCGTTTTCCCACTTAGCCTCTTGTCCTCTTGGTATTCGCTCACACCATACCCATGATATTAATGCACAGTGGGATACAGTTATGACTGTGCTCTGTGTATATAATAAACTATTTTATTGTTATATCATAATCAATGTGTCTGTGTTTCTAATGCTTAGTGATTTGAGACATCAATATAAATAACATTTACATTAGGATGATATTTTTGTAAATAGATCAACTTTTTTTTATACCCAACCCTTCATGCAATTGATGACTATAATCTCATATTTGCTGATCACAAAACTTTTGTTAAATAGTAACTAATGTTGTCATGGCCAAGTGTTAACACTTTATTTGTTAAATCTGATGTCAATATAATCATTATTTAACATCAATGCTTATAATGGTGCACACAACACCAACAATTTGCATTTAGTATGATATCATGATGAAATACTGTATTTATCGGCGTATAACACGCACTGGCGTATAACACGCACCTCATTTTAAGAAGGAAATTTCAGGAAAAAAAACTTAAATTTCAAATAAAGAAGTTTGAAGCAAAATAAGGGTAGCTCAGAACTTTTTTTTATTAATATTATCAACACTTATAAGGTAAATAACGTGACAGTAAAAGCAACTGTTTTAACAAAGAAACTTGGATAATATATGTTTTTACAAAAGTTTACTCAGAAATCACTGCTCCTCCTCAACCCCCTCCTCAACCCCCCCATCCTCAACCTCCCGTCTCATCCTCAACCCCCTCCTCATCCTCAACCCCCTCCTCAACCTCCCTCCTCATCCTCCCTCCTCAACCCTCCCATCCTCAACCCCCTCCTCAACCTCCCTCCTCAAGCCCCCTCCTCAACCCCCCCATCCTCATCCTCCTTCCTCAACCCCCTCCTCAACCCCCCTCCTCAACCTCAACCCCCCCAGCCTCAACCTCCCTCCTCTTCCTCAACCTCCCTCCTCATCCTCAACCCCCTCCTCATACTCCCTCCTCATCCTCCCTCCTCAACCCCCCCTCCTCAACCTCCCTCCTCAACCCCCCTCCTCAACCCCCCCTCCTCAACCTCCCTACTCAACCCCCCTCCTCAACCTCAACCCCCCTCCTCAAGCTCAACCCACCTCCTCAACCTCAACCTCCCTCCTCATCCTCAACCTCCCTCCTCATCCTCAACCCCCCCATCCTCAACCCCCATCCTCAATCCCCCTCCTCAACCCTCCTCCTCAACCCCCCTCCTCATCCTCAACCTCCCTCCTCAACCTAAACCCCCCTCTTCAACCTAAACCCCCCTCCTCAACCTAAACCCCCCTCCTCAACTTAGCATATACCAGGTGCCGGCACCCGGTATATGCTAATGGCGTGGCACACATGTGACGTCACATGCGCGCCGGGTCAAGAAGGAGCGGAGGCCGGAGCAGAAGCAGGTATGTGAGGGGAAAGGGAGAGGGGGAGGTATTTAGGGGGGTTTAGGTTGAGGAGGGGGGTTTAGGTTGAGGAGGGGTGTTTAGGTTGAGGAGGGGCGGTTTAGAATGAGGAGGGGGGGGTTGAGGATGAGGAGGGGGGAGGGAATATCGGTGTATAACACGCACACATCATTTGCCCCCTATTTTCAGGGAGAAAAAGTGTGTGTTATACGCCGATAAATACGGTATTAATAGCTTTATTTTCTATTACAAAAATTGTCATGTGAACAATACAGCCCATTACAGTGACACAGGTGTATAAATATGTCCAAAGAGTGTTCAAACACCATTTTCTATGTTATATATTATTATCACAACCTTCTAAATCAACAGTAATAACACATTTTAGGGGTTCAGACATAGTTACATTATAACACTGTTGTTGATCAACATTCCATTATTAACCATATCAACTGTAATATTGTGAATTAATGAATACAATAACAATAGCTGTAGCTTGACATATTTATTATTGGTATACATGTTGTCACATGCACAACCGCAACACGTGGGACTTCACAGGTGTACCCAAGATTACTGTTGATGGAGGAATATTTTTTAGGTCTCCTTTTGCTTCTCCACAATCTCCTTGTGTGGTTGCTGGTAGTTTCTCAACAGCTTTTACACATTGGTATAATACCCCTGGTCATGAATTATCTGTTTGTCCCCCTGATCTTGTGCCTATAACACCCTGTTCCTTACATGCTCTCTATGACAATCCAGTGCATGGCCTGTGCCATGTTGTGGTATACCTTTGGAGTTCACGTCCATTATGGATTAGCGTCTCCCATTTAGATTTCTCACATACCTTCCCATGGATGTGACATACATGATGTATCTGAGTACTGTGATATGGTCAGGATCCATAGTGTTAATGAGTATTATGTGGGGTGTTACTATCCCTTTAATAGTGAATGCATTGGAGCACCTGTTGTTGGTCATGTGATTTCTTGATTTGTATTAACCTTTTATGTACTGGGTCTATGTTACCCTTGAGGTTAATATGTGTTATTTGGAGATATATTATTGGCAATTAATATTCTTAATATGTATACTGACAAAACATCAGAATTTCAATTACAGTTTGGATATTATAATTGTGCCTATGGGACGGTTACTTATTCATGTCTAATACAGTTACATGCTTATTATGTCTTTTTATTACTGTACTGTCTCTTTAACTGCATTTGCAGGTCTCAGAAATGCTTTTGATGTTCCTAATATTTATAATGATTCAAACATATTAATAAAATATATATATATTTTCTAATTGCACATTTGTGTCTATGGATGTGTTAAGAATTTAATGACATGCTTTTTTTTGGGTGGGGAAGTAGTACTCTAATGTCTCTTTAACTGCTGTTGAAGGTCTCAGAAAGTAATCTGTGGCACTTAAATATTTTCCATTATATTAAAAGTTACGAATACGTATTTTGCAAGTGCTCAGTAAAGTTTCAATTGAATCCCGATAGTGTATATGTTTGAAAAAATTTATATTACAGATGTCAGAAAATCAATGGGAAAGCCTTCCATAGTTTTCAAATCTGGCTTGTTCTCGGTCATTTTGTATAGCTCATAGGCAATCATGAAAAAAATGGTCAATTGAATAGTTAGGTAAGGTTACTAACCACTTTTTAGTGGTGTGACTATACAAAATAGGGAATTGTATAGGGCCCTTAGTACCACATCACCCAGATCACCTTTCTTAACTATAAAAAATAATTCTAGTAAACTTGTAAATTTAAAGCACAAAGGCATATTTACATACCAAAGATATATTAAACACGCATATACTGTACAATATATAAGTAACACAGAAAAAAGTTAAAGAACAGAAAGCTTTGAAGATTGCTCCTCTTCTCAAAATAAAAAGAATTGCATTTTTTGGATAGAAATTTTCTTTTTTAATGCATTTCATATTTTTGAAAGATTTAATTACATAAGAGAACAATAAAACAACAGAAAGATATAATGTTAAAAATAAAATAATAATGCTTGTATAACAGACTCAAGTCACATTTAATGAGATTCTTGAGTCTGTGCTTTAGCTGGACAGTAAACAAAAGATTGCAAAAAAAACAAAAAAAAACTGACATGGCTTATGTAACTTTAATGCCTGCAGGGAAAATGTTTGCTGGAGGCTGAGCATTTATTTTTATTACTCCTCAGTGTCTGCAGCGTGACATGAGCTTGAAACAAAATAACCTATAAACAGAAAAAAATCACTAAATGTTCAAAGAAAATATTTATGTTAGTGGACATCGTTTTATCTTGTCTATAGTATAAAAAAAATATTTTAATTTGGGGCCATGGAGCTTATTCTATTAAATTGAATAATACAATCACAAGGTTTTTTGCATAGATTAGAGGTTTTACACACTGTAATATTCAATTGGACTAACTTACTCTTAATTTTTAAATTTTTTCCCTCATAACGATTTGTGTATCTTTGCTATATATGTAGATGTAATGAAAATGCATTTTCACTGGGTTTAATTTACAAGTTTAATTTTTCAATATAAATTCAAGCATTATTAGATATTCCTGTGTTTGTGCTATGAATATTATTTCTCAATATATTTATATCAACATTTCGTAGTTATTATCCTGAAATAAATATTATAGTTGGTAAAATTCGTATATTAAATAGAGTTTTCGTTTCCATCACTCTGACGTTTCCTAATTTTCAACCCTTTATTTTCCATCTCCTCTTCATTTGGATCTGTACATGCATCAGAAAATCTCATTTTGGTTAATTACGCAGTTTTAAAATGGAAGCAAATAGCCAACATATAATCACTTAGCACGTATAGATATTCACTGATTAATATGTTGCTATTTAGAGATGAGATGAAACAGATTTAAAGTTACTAGTACCCTTCAGGCAAAAACATTTAACTTTATATAAATGTTTCAACTAGGTTAACTAAGTAATATCATCCGGGTTTCTGGGCGCTATCAAATTGTCAAAATCGCAATTACCGAAGGTCCTAATGTAGCCCGGAAAAGTTACTGATATTTAATTGGCCTCCTCAAGCTACTTGAAATCTATTTGCGAGCTACAGACTAAAAATTCCTATGGGTTGTAAAAACCGGCACTCCTACCCATCTAAGCCTTTGATCTTTCAAGCCCGCAAATGTTACAATCTCTAAAATCGAAAATCGAGATTTCATTGCAACAATTTCACAAACTTGCAATTGCCTTCAAACCTGCAAATAGCAAATGTAGCAAATAAATCTATGAGTACTAGAGAGGACTCACAAGGGGGTTAAACACCTGTTAGTAACACTACAAAAGCAAATAAGAATACAATATTAAACTTTAAAATACGAGGAAAGTGATGCACGGCATTAGAATTAATTGTACAACAGTCTCAAGCTTGCAAATCTGCAATAAAAAAAATAAAAAAAATAACGTTTGATTTCCATGTTATATCAATCTCGGGAATCAAGGAGTTAATACATATAAGGCAACCCACACGGACTATAAGAGTTTGGCCATTCATTTTTATAGATTATTCCATTGCTGGATTGTGAGTCCGATCGCATATTGGACTTCTAAACTCTAATTGATTGACATTTAAAACACATGTTTTACTGATGTCATGATGATGGCTCTTTCTAAATTGTAACTTACGGGCTTGCTTAATTGATCATGATCATGCCCTGAAATGCTACATGCAGGTTCATAGTTTACGGTTTTAGACTTCGGCCCTGTAATTGCGGGCTTATTCAATTAAATTGATTTGTAACTGTTGCAATTTTATGAGTTTATGGAATTTTGGGGGGTCCCGAAATATCTGCGCACGCGGAAATCGTGCCATCAAAAGCGCGCCGACATATCCACCACCCCTCCAAAACGGGCAGACATAAAGCATCCACATGACTAATCAGAGCGCGCTAGCGACAAATGCGCACGGGCTACAGACCGCGTCCTGTCTCATCTCTCGCCCCTGATATCCTCTTGCTCTCTCCTCTCTATCACTGTCCTTCCTCTCTCTGTCAGACAGTCTCCCTCCCTCATCCACTCCTCTCTCTGTCACACTCTCTCCATTCTCTCTCTATTGCACTCTCTCTCTCTCCTCCCTCTGTCACCCTCTCTCCTCCTCTCTCTGTCATACAGTAATTCTCACTCCCTCTTCATCTCCTCTCTCTCCCTCCATCCTCTGTCACTCTATCTCTCCACCCTCTTCTCTCTGTCAAAGTCTCTCTTGCTCCCTCCCCATCTACTCTCCCTTCATCTCCGGCGGCGCACTAACGTCAGTGCATATTTCACGCGCACTACATAGCCGGGGTGCCGAATTTTGGAATTAATGGAATTAAATGAGGCTCTATGTCTATTGGTGCTACGGATTGCTTCAGGATCTGGGAAGAATGGCAGATAATAAGTGTCCAGCTGAATTATATGAGCCCATTGCAGAATTAGCTTCCTTAGTTAAAATGGTGAATAGATCTGGGAAATATGGCAGCTGGAAGTGGGAAGATCCCCTGCCTTCCTATTGAGCTGGCACAATGACTGGTGGTCTGTACCAATCACAAAATCTCACCAAAAAAAGGTAGGGCTATAGCTTCTCCAAAGTTCAGACTACTGCCAGGTACTTCTTTCCAATAGCTGCATAACTGACCACTCAACAACTTAAGGCTCATGTATACCATATGGATATTTGGATTAAAAAAAGAAATGACATCCCAAGATATCTGTCTGGGATAGTCAGGGCATTCCTGAAGTTTAGTAAGTATAAGCAGATGTTTATTTAATTTGTTGAACTAACTTTCTCTGATAAAATGTACCTTTTTAATATTTAATAAGGCACCACAGTTTCACTAACACTATAGTGACAGGAGAAAAAATGGCTCCCAATGGCAGCTCTACCGCAGTTCATGTCAGGAGTGGGATATCTGAACTCCCACAAATTAGCAGCTCCAAAAAATGGTGGGTGGTGAAAGCCCTGGTCCTGGCTACAGCCTCCAAGCAAAAGACCGATCAATACGTTTCAGTACAGCACAACAAATTGCTGGCTACACATGTAACTCAGAATTAAAATGCTTTACAGGAGATACTATAGTCTAAACAACTACTATTCAGAGAGAGAACAGAACAAGCGCGCCAGTCATAGGAATTAAACCAGTCACTTCCTGCAAAAAATGAAAATAATGTAGAAACTTATTAGAATTTGAGAGAACAGCATCACAAAATGCATACTATGATCTTACATCAGAGCAGGCTAATGACTATTGGCTTCATTCAGTTCCCGATTTTGTAAAGATACACAAGCAGAAAGTGGTCAGTAACTTTCCCTAGCTACTCTAAACACCCCTCTTAACATGATTAACCCTACTCACAATATTACACCCGCTTCCCCATTGATTTTCACACATTAGTAATATTGCGAGTTGCTTTTGCTCAAAAAACCAAGAACCCTTCAGGGACCCCATGGCACTCTAACAGCCCTATTAAATTCCATCAACATGTAAAACTGTATCCTGTAACGTAGCCCACAAGACTTACAGCTATTAAATTGGCCTCTTAAAGCTACCCGCAAATGACCTGCGAGATAAAGGCGAAAAACCATATGGGATGTCGAAATCTGAAATCCATTGCAGCCAACCCTTTGATCTGTCAAGCCCGTAACTTGACAGATCAAAGGGTTCGCTATTAAATTGCAACAATTTCCCAAAGGCGCCCTGGCGTTCAAGCCCGTAACCAAAAATGGAGGCAAAAATATTACTGCCTCCAAATAGGTCCCGCAAAGGGTTTACAGACAATTTATCAACACTGTAAAAGACGATATAAACACACCAGTGGACTTTAAAATATGGAGAAAGCATAAAAAGGCATTACAATTACTTACACAATAATTTCCCATAAAAAAATAGGCATTAAAAAATGTTTTTATTTCATCATATGTTGCAACCCCACCCCTTCAATCTCTACAGCAATGCTGGCAGCACTTGTACGTCTATTTCCCAAAGACAACCTCTGGATATGACGCTGAGCATGTTCACTCAACTTCTTTGGTCGACCATGGCGAGGTTTGTTCTGAGTGAAACCTGTCCTATGAAACCCCTGTATGGTCTTGCCTACCGTGCTGCAGCTCAGTTTCAGGGTCTTGGCACTCTTCTTATAGCCTAGGCCATCTTTATGTAGAATACTTATAATCCTAGGGAGTGAATTCCCTTGTAGTGTTTTCCACTAAATTAAATAGACTAATGAACAGGGTAAATTTACAATTTGGCCAACAAGTTTATTAAATTCATAATTAAATAATGACAACGACGAAAAATAAAAAAAGGAAGATTAAAAACACTCTAAAAACAATGGAAAAAGAGACGTCTCCTCTGAGAGATAGTGATAAATTTCACTTTAGACTAATATATAGAGACTAGAATATTTGAGGAGAAGTATAATGTTCCACTACAGGTAACTCAGTACCAATATATCACACAGTCTGTTTTATATAGTATACCCAAACAGGCATTTAGTACAGACTTGCTTTAGTGAAAAGATATATATTGGGGTTAGTATGGTAGATGGAAGCAAGTACTGCTTTTGATGGAAAAAAGAAGCCAGGTAATCGTAATATCTCTATATGAGAGCTATAGGAGACTTATTCTTCGGTATGTGTCCTATATATGATTCTTGGGATTGTAACATGCCAATCCTAATACGTTATAACTGCTTACACCCACATAATGGTCTATGAAAAATATATAACAGTATTTATATCTTCATTAAAGAGATAGACTCTTGTTATGGGCTGATATAACCTATTTAGTTCCCCATTATAGGATACACTTATCTCCTAGTGTCTAATATTGGCTTATTTGGCATCAAGTGGCCTATACATTCGTCCTGGATACTTATAAGTGCACCATACTAAATTATAAGCGAGTTACCTAACTAGTGCCATGTTTCTTAATAGAGACGCTAATGCTGCATGGCTTCACTTCCTAGTATAGCGTGGACAGCGTTGTGCGTAATGACGCACGTATGCGTGTAAACGCCTATGCCTGATGCGTTTCAACGTGCTGTGACGTCTTTTTCAAAGGGGGAGGCGATAGTGTCGTCGCCGATCTTATATAGTAGCTTGGTTGCCTTGGAAACCAATACTGGAATCGTGGTTATGTAGAGGCCATATTTTAATAGAGAGACAGGCCTCCTATAAATATGTGTTTGATATAGATCAAATTAATATGAACCAAGTGATATAAACGGTTCAGTCTGAGTCAATAATTGAATAATACAAGGATTTGGGAATATAATGTCATATGATATTTGAAAAAAGAAGACATAGTGATAATAATTATGATCATACATATTATATAATCTAGGGGGAAAACTTTATGTTATGAGTTATGAGAAGTAGAGGATAAGAGTGTTAGAAGGAATAGCATAGTAATATTCTCTGTGACTCTATCAGTGTCCCATAAATTTCTATACAAAATGAGATAAGTTGGCTGGATCTGAAGTCCAATATATTAGAGATATATCTATTGAGATAGTGTGCAACTTTTAGAATATATAAGTAGGTAAATATATAAATAAGCCTGATGATGTTGGCAGGTAATAGTGAATAGAATTAATATATATTATTGTTGAGCCACAACCGTGGAACCGACTCACTACATTATTGTGGTTACTGAATGACTGAAAGTGAAAAGAACATAAATAAAAAAAGTGATGGTAGGGTGTACTGTAAGTACAAAGGAGATATATTTGTAATAAGAATATACAAATATTGGTGAGAAGATAAGTTGTTGATGATAAGTGATATATGTGAATCAGTGCCTTGATGTGCTTTATAAAATATATGCACAAGAAATGAATATGGCCATCAGCCATCAATATACAAGTGATACATGTGTCACTGGGCATATAGCCATTATAATTGTGAGAAAAAAGGTCCTAGCAAAAATTATATATAACTCTTATCTAAGTATCCTCTATGTGCATATAATAAGAAAGCAAAAATAGTGTTGAAAAAGTGAGTGAGTGGGTCATAAAATTCTATTCATTGTAGAGAGGTGAAGTAGTAGACTTAGGACAACCACTGTTTAGGCTAGTGTAGCTAATGTAAAATCCCTTAGGTATAAGTGATGAGAATAGGGATAAGAGATCTATATTGCCCAATATTTTATCAAATGAATGGAGTAAATGAAAAACCTTCATTTAATCCCCTAGGTGTTTGGGCCCTCAGTTTATAGATCCATCTTGCCTCACATTGTAAGAGTTTCCTTTCAAGGTCTCCTTTTCTAGGGCCTGATTCCACATTGTCAACCACACAGAAACGAAGAACATTACTGTCATTATTATGATAGTATTTGATATGGCGTGCAATAGGTGTGTCATAGGAGTTATTGATAGCATATATGTGTTCTCCTATTCTACGGCGCAGCTGTCTACGGGTTTTGCCGACGTAGATTTTATTACAGAGGCATGTTGCCTCATATATAACCCCTGTAGATAGACAGTTGTAGAATTTGTCAATCTCAAATATCTCCTTAGTAATTGGATGCTCATATCTTTTAATGGGTTTTATATATTTACAAAAGCTACATCGCCCACACCTAAAACATCCTTTAGGAGGTTGTAGCCATGTTTGACGTGGGTTATTTTCTTTGAAATGGCTATGTACTAGCATATCCCTGAGGTTGGTACCTCTACGATAAGTAATGGGAATTCTGGTTGGTAAAATGTCTTTAAGGTCTTCATCACTTAGTAACAGATGCCAATGTTTACTTAGGATATTTCTGATAGTATCAGAATCATATCCATAAGTCATAATACACCTTGGTGTGTTTTCTCCTTTTCTATCTTTTGGCAGTTTCTGTTTTGATTCTATGGGAGTGATATTTGTGGTTGTATCTGTCCTTTGGGTTTTGTTCGTTGTATGGACATTGAGCAAATCTGCTCTGTTACAGCTTAGGGCATGTTGGTAGGCCAATTTTAAACATTTTTTAGGATAACCTCTTTCCTTAAATCGTAGTCTTAGTTTTTGAGCTTCAATTTGGAATTCATCCTCTGTACTGCAGTTTCTTTGGATACGCAAGTACTGTCCTTTAGGGATACCTCTTTTGATGGGTTCATAATGTTGACTATCCCAGTGTAGTAGGGTGTTTGTCGCTGTATCTTTTCTATAAGTGGAGGTGGAGATGTTACCATCATTATCCTTATAGACTTTTAAGTCAAGAAAATTTACCTTATCTTTGTTGATCTCATGGGTGAATTTTAAACCCAGAGTATTCTCATTTAGAGATAACATGAAGGTTTCAAATTCCTTTTTTGTACCTTCCCATACCACTAGGATATCGTCTATGTAGCGACGCCATAGCAGAATTTTATTAGTCCAATTGGTCTGTGTTTCGTTAAAAACACATTTTTCCTCCCACCACCCCAGGACAAGATTGGCATAACTTGGAGCACATGGTGTACCCATGGCTGTACCCTTACATTGATGAATCCATTGGTCATTAAACGTGAAATAGTTGTGTTTGAGTACAAATTCAAGAAGGGTGAGGAGAAATTGATGGAATTCAGCAGATCTTGAATCTCTCATTTGTAAGAAATATTCAACTGCTTTTAATCCATAGCTGTGATGGATACTACTGTATAGGGATTCAACATCTATGCAAGCTAGCCAGGTATGTGTGGGTACATTCAGATCTTCTAGTTGGTTAAGGATGTCCATACTATCCCTAACATATGAGGGAAGGCTTATCACTGATCCTCTTAGGTGATGGTCTAAAAATAGGCTAGAGTTGTGTGACAAGTTGTCTGTGCCTGAGACTATTGGTCTACCTGGGATCGGTGTGCTTTTTTTGTGTACCTTGGGTAGTGCATAGAAGGTAGATATAACTGGGAATTTTGGCAGTAAGAAGGTATAGGTGCTTTCATCTAAAATGCCATTGGTTTTAGCTTTGTCCAGAATATTCTTTAATATCTTTCTATATTCTATTGTCGGGTTTTTGGGTATGACTTCATAAGTAGTGCTGTCTTCAAGTATCCTATTGCACATTTCTTTATATTCTCTATTCCCCATGACTACTACATTGCCCCCTTTGTCTGCAGGTTTTATTTGAATTTCTTTGTTTGCTCTTAGTTCTTTTAATGTTTCATACTCTTCCTTAGAGAGGTTATATTTCCTAGTTATCATTCTCTGATCAATCTGTTCAATGTCATTACACACTTGTTTTAAGAAGACCCATATATTAGCATATTCTTTCAATTGGGGTGTGAACGTGCTTTTGTTTTTCCATTTCTTTGGAGGCAGATTGTTAGTATTAGGTTCATTTTCTTCTAGTAAGGACATTAAGGCCTTCAATGCTTCTATATCCTCTTTGCCTACTCCTAAGTGTAGGAACTCCCTCTGACTTTTGTTTAAATAGAATTTTTTAAGAGTCAATTTTCTTGCAAATAAATTGACATCTTTGATATGTGTGAAGGAGTTGGTTATAGATGTGGGAACAAAAGTTAATCCTTTTGTAAGAATGGAGATATGGGTCTCATTGAGTGTGTATTCTGATAGATTGACAACTAGGTGACTCTTAGGATTAGTATCTGTTAAATTTTTTGGGCTATATGCTACCGTTTTTTGTTCCTTCTGGTTCTTATAGGATGATCTATATGTCCTTGGGGAGCTTGGCCTCTTTCTAAAAAAGACTCATTGTAAGGCCTTATAGGTGTCCTAGCATAAGATCTTGATCTAGTATCATATCTCTCCCTATTAAAGGATGTATTAGATCTATTCCAACTTCTAGGGGCACTTTCCTCCATGTCTGAGTTGTCACATTCTGATGAACTTATGTCTGATGTTAGAATATTTTTGCTAGAGGGAAATCTCCTATATATGTTCCCCAGCTTGAAATCATTTTGGTCTCTCCAAAATTTACGTTGTTTACGTTCCTTAAGCTCTTTTTTAAATTTTTCAATATTGGCGTTCAGCTTTGTACAGAGGTTTTCATACTCTGGTGACTCTTTACATTTCTCAAGTTCTTTTTGGTTAGTAACTACTTTGTGTTTAACAATTTCTAGATTTTGTTGTTCTGTCTCTACAATCAGAGACATCAAGTCACAGGAACATTTAAAGAGAATTTCTTTCCATTTAGTTATGAATGTTTCATTCATCAGATTAGTGGCAGGGATTGTATTAATTCTCAGACCTCTAGGGATGATTTTGTTCTTCAAGTAATTTTGTAGGCTACTCACTTCCCATATACTTTTTACTTGTTTTTTGGTGGTTTTTAATAGATTTGTAACCGCCACCTTAATGTCTTTATTTTCAGTTTGAATTTGTTGTATGTTTGGCTGGAAGCTTGCTTCTGCTTCCTGCTGTAATTGGATTATATCCATATTCCCAAAAACTAAATTTGTCATTTTGAACAACCAACAATTCCAGTCGTTAGGTAAATTTAGAGATATCTTAATATCTCCCTATGGTGGACTAAACCACTTATTTATTGAATACTTATAATCCTAGGGAGTGAATTCCCTTGTAGTGTTGTCTAAATTAAATAGACTAATGAACAGGGTAAATTTACAATTTGGCGTAAACGACAAAAAATAAAAAAAGGAAGATTAAAAACACTCTAAAAACAATGGAAAAAGAGACGTCTCCTCTGAGAGATAGTGATAAATTTCACTCTAGACTAATATATAGAGACTAGAATTATCTCTAGAATATTTGAGGAGAAGTATAATGTTCCACTACAGGTAACTCAGTACCAATATATCACACAGTCTGTTTTATATAGTATACCCAAACGGGCATTTAGTACAGACTTGCTTTAGTGAAAAGATATATATTGGGGTTAGTATGGTAGATGGAAGCAAGTACTGCTTTTGATGGAAAAAAGAAGCCAGGTAATCGTAATATCTCTATATGAGAGCTATAGGAGACTTCTTCTTTTTTTTTTTCTTTTTTTTATTTATGTTCTTTTCACTTTCAGTCATTCAGTAACCACAATAATGTAGTGAGTCGGTTCCACGGTTGTGGCTCAACAATAATATATATTAATTCTATTCACTATTACCTGCCAACATCAGCAGGCTTATTTATATATTTACCTACTTATATATTCTAAAAGTTGCACACTATCTCAATAGATATATCTCTAATATATTGGACTTCAGATCCAGCCAACTTATCTCATTTTGTATAGAAATTTATGGGATACTGATAGAGTCACAGAGAATATTACTATGCTATTCCTTCTAACACTCTTATCCTCTACTTCTCATAACTCATAACATAAAGTTTTCCCCTTAGATTATATAATATGTATGATCATAATTATTATCACTATGTCTTCTTTTTTCAAATATCATATGACATTATATTCCCAAATCCTTGTATTATTCAATTATTGACTCAGACTGAACCGTTTATATCACTTGGTTCATATTAATTTGATCTATATCAAACACATATTTATAGGAGGCCTGTCTCTCTATTAAAATATGGCCTCTACATAACCACGATTCCAGTATTGGTTTCCAAGGCAACCAAGCTACTATATAAGATCGGCGACGACACTATCGCCTCCCCCTTTGAAAAAGACGTCACAGCACGTTGAAACGCGTCAGGCATAGGCGTTTACACGCATACGTGCGTCATTACGCACGACGCTGTCCACGCTATACTAGGAAGTGAAGCCATGCAGCATTAGCGTCTCTATTAAGAAACATGGCACTAGTTAGGTAACTCGCTTATAATTTAGTATGGTGCACTTATAAGTATCCAGGACGAATGTATAGGCCACTTGATGCCAAATAAGCCAATATTAGACACTAGGAGATAAGTGTATCCTATAATGGGGAACTAAATAGGTTATATCAGCCCATAACAAGAGTCTATCTCTTTAATGAAGATATAAATACTGTTATATATTTTTCATAGACCATTATGTGGGTGTAAGCAGTTATAACGTATTAGGATTGGCATGTTACAATCCCAAGAATCATATATAGGACACATACCGAAGAATAAGTCTCCTATAGCTCTCATATAGAGATATTACGATTACCGGGCTTCTTTTTTCCATCAAAAGCAGTACTTGCTTCCATCTACCATACTAACCCCAATATATATCTTTTCACTAAAGCAAGTCTGTACTAAATGCCCGTTTGGGTATACTATATAAAACAGACTGTGTGATATATTGGTACTAAGTTACCTGTAGTGGAACATTATACTTCTCCTCAAATATTCTAGAGATAATTCTAGTCTCTATATATTAGTCTAAAGTGAAATGTATCACTATCTCTCAGAGGAGACTTCTCTTTTTCCATTGTTTTTAGAGTGTTTTTAATCTTCCTTTTTTTATTTTTCGTCGTTGTCATTATTTAATTATGAATTTAATAAACTTGTTGGCCAAATTGTAAATTTACCCTGTTCATTAGTCCATCTTTATGTAGAGCAACAATTCTTTCTTTTAGATGCTCAGAGAGTTCTTTGCCTTGAGGTGCCATGTTAAACTTCCAGTAGCCAGTATGAGAGAGTGTGAGAGCGATAACACCAAATTTAACACACCCGCTTTCCATTCATACCTGAGACCTTGTAACACTAACGATTCACATGAGACCGGGGATGGAAAATGGGTAATTGGGCCCAATTTGGACATTTCCACTTAGGGGTGTACTCACTTTTGTTGCCAACGGTTTAGACATTAATGGCTGTGTGTTAAGTTATATTTAGGGGACAGCAAATTTACACTGTTATACAGGCTGTACACTCACTACTTTACATTGTAGCAGAGTGTCATTTCTTCAGTGTTGTCACATGAAAAGATATAATAAAATATTTACAAAAATGTGAGTGGTGTACTCACGTTTGTGAGGTACTGTACATCTCGCTCAAAACAAATAGTAGCCAAATTACACCGCCACATCACATATATCAAGTAGCAGCGGAACATTTGATTATTTGTTGTTCAGTCCTTCAGTCGTGTTTGACTCTCTGTGACCCTATGGACTGCCGCACATTTAGCTAGGTCTCTGTCTACGCTGTTCCACAAGGTTTGCATGCCAAAGATACTGCAGTGGGTTGCCAGTTCCTTCCCTAGTGGACTGTGATTTGTCTGACCTCTCTGCTATCACCTGCTCACCTACACTGGCCCTACATGTTATAGCTCACAGCTTTATTCAAGTACACAAGCCCCTTCACCACCACCACTTCACAATCTTCAAGGGGAACATACACCACACTAATCTACTCTAACACATCAGGAAGGGCTGCAAAAACACATGGAGGATGTGCATAGGCATATGGATCAACAGCTAACTCACCTCCATCTGGGGTAATCTCTGCTGTACCCATCCTGGAAAGTCCCACACCATGGCTGGTAAGTTTGATGTTTTCCCATCCAATCGTCGATTAGACCATGGGAAGGTTAGTTGCTGGTGAGGATAAGCAGTGTGAGAAGGTGTTAAATGCTGAGGTGGATTAGATTTATGCAAACATGAAATGAGTGAGGTGTATTATGACAATGACTGGGTCTTTGTAATACTGGTCTAGAATTTTGTTTCTTAAGAATATTTGTGATTTGTTGTTTGGGACATACACTGAAGCTAAATTATTCTAAATCTGTATTGGTAGAAATAAGCTAAAATGAGCTGTTTCTGTGTATCAAAATGGCTGTACAATTCCCTTGTGGTTGTTAAGGAAAGATACAAAATAGGGTAGTTTATATGAAGTATCGCTAGAAAAGTATACATCACCTAGTTCTATTCTAAAAAAAAATGTGATTTTTTTTTTTATTGATTTAATTTTAAAAATATATAGGGTACAGACAATAAATTATAGTTATTTAAATATAGTAATGATGACACATACAATGCGGAGATGACTCATACAGTTCGCATTGTATGAGTTATCTTACTATATTTAAATAACTATAATTTATTGTTTGTACCCTATATATTTTTTTAAATTGAATCAATAAAACATTTTCAAATTTTTTTTAATAATGGAACTAGGTGATGTATACTTCTCTAGCGATACTAAACAATAGGTTATAAAACACCCAATACACACCATATGTATGTATTTTCTTATAGTTTATATGAAGGAATATTTGGGTAGGCCTCAGTAAAGTGTGTTGGAGGGTTTATATGAAAATAATCTAAATGATAACCTGTTTCTCTCTTTTTTACATGTGTTTTTTTTCTAAAGAACTATTACATGACCCCTGTAAAATTATCCTAATTCTTACCTGTTCTCACTGTAATGACATACAAAATGACATGCTTAATGAATTCCCTGTAAGAGCAGCTAAACCCTGTGAGAACTCTTATGTGGCATGTACAAATTATTGAGTGTATGTAAAAACCTAAAGAACCATAAAGAAGTATTTTACATGACACTAATAAATTGAGATTGAGGCCTACACATCCTAAAGCTTAACAAAACATTTACAACAATAGATATTACTGGTAAATATTAATCCACTAAATCCAGTGGCGGCTGGTGACTTTTCAAGTTGGAGGGGCGACAGGGCGAAACATTGCCACTCCCCCTTTTTCAAACCACACCCATTTTTATAACTCCTCCCCCTGCCGTCATAATGACCTTTATAAGCCCCGCCCAATGACCTTATACTTGTAAAGCCCATTGAAATACATGATCAGCAATGCAGAAATGTCAAGAAGTAAAGTAACAATGTGTTAAATTCATTGGTATACAATATAGATTGAAAAAACTCATGTGACAAGACTACAGCAATATCATAATTGCACCTATACGTATTAACAGAAAAATTAAAGGAGTGACACCTACCATTAGTCGGGTCTTCTTCTCAGGGTATTCACGTTCATTACGTTGACCAACGAGTAGAAACAAATCTGCAGCCACATAGGGTTTGCACCTGGGGTTGAAAGAAAACAAGCAAATCAATCAGACCATTCAAGAATAAAACCATACTTAAAAAACATTAAACAACCAAGTGGAACCATATAGGCCCCAAACATACCTTAGAAGACCACTTGGAACCATATAGGCCTCAAACATACCTTAGAAGACCAAGTGTGACCATAGGCCCCAAACATACCTTAGAAGACCAAGTGGAACTATATAGGCCCCAAACATACCTTAGAAGACCAAGTGTGACCATATAGGCCTCAAACATACCTTAGAAGACCAAGTGTGACCATAGGCCCCAAACATACCTTAGAAGACCAAGTGGAACTATATAGGCCCCAAACATACCTTAGAAGACCAAGTGGAACTATATAGGCCCCAAACATACCTTAGAAGACCAAGTGGAACTATATAGGCCCCAAACATACCTTAGAAGACCAAGTGGAACTATATAGGCCCCAAACATACCTTAGAAGACCAAGTGGAACCATATAGGCCTCAAACATACCTTAGAAGACCAATCAGCACTGCATAGGCCCAAACCAGTGGATCTTGGGATTCAAGAAAACAACAACATTTAACTTCTGTTTAGACAACACAATAATCAATGTCAAACAAACACGTTGAATTAGCATATGGATAACCATATGAGCAGTAACGCCACGCCAAGGCTTCAACAATTGTTACTGACCATTCACACACCTTTCATAGCTCCTTCAATATGCACACCCACACACCATTCATACTTTACTTACCACTAGTTATTTTTGGTAGTGAGGTGGTGCCATTTCTGAGAACTTTATGTACCCTTGAAGGTGCCTCCAATTTCTTCAAACCAATGCATTTAACCGCTACAGGGCCATGGTGCTTTTTAATTACTTTTTTGATCCTCTTCAATGTGGAGAAGCATCTTTCTGGTTCTTTAGTAGTCTTCGTTGTTGTAAGCAGGCTTCCTTATAGCTTCACTCACTCTGTTAAATTATGTAGATTAAATTGATGCTAAAGTTGCTGCAGAGCAACAGCACTTGTACAGACATGGAATTCTTGCTTCCCGTACACAAGTGACAGCTACCCTTGGAAGTGCCTCCAATTCCTTCAAACCATGCCAAGGCTTCAACAATTGTTACTGACCATGCACACACCTTTCATAGCTCCTTCCATATGCACACCCACACACCGTTCATACTTTACTTACCACTAGTTATTTTTGGTAGTGTGAGGTGGTGCTGCTTAACGCAGTTTATCTTTGCACACCTTGGGGGTATGCATTCTTCTTTGCTTCAATCACTTGTATTTTAATTTTGCACGGCGATCTTTCAAAGAAGAAAACTTCTCAATGTTTTTTTCATTGAAGTCTGGGATCTCGGAAATCAGTTGCTTTTCCATTGAGAGCATCGCCAATGCATTCAACCGCTCCAGGGACATGGTGCTTCTTAAAAAGGTTTTTATCCTCTTCAATGTGGAGAAGCATCTTTCTGATTCTGCAGTGGTCATCGGTGTTGTAATCAGGATTCTTAATAATTTTACTGTCTCTGTGAAATCATTCTGCAGATTAAATTGATGGAAAAGTTTGTGCAGAGCAACAGCACTTGTACAAGTATGAAAATCTGTCTTCCCATACAGAAGTGACAGCTCAGTGCGTAATTGTTCCTTCTTTAGTATTGGATATGCTTGCACGTTGTCTTCCAGAGCTTGGGTTGGAAAGCAAGTGTCATGGGTTTTATACAAGTCACTTTGAACAAGTTTGGCACTGACTAGGTGATTTGAAAATGAAAAACGTTATTTTGCATGAACCACCACTATGTCACATACCTCTCTTGAAAGTTGTCTCAAGGTTGAGATCTCCGCACTCCGTCTGTTGACTGTTACATCGCTCGGCAAACTTGCTTCTATCTCTTCAACAGAATTACGGATTTTCTGGATGCTGGCGACAAAGTCTTCTGTGACTTTTTTGATGTAAACAGTATCCGTGTCTCGCTTCTGAAGCTGACTATAGAGGATGTCAACATGTGGCATTATTAAATGAAATAATTTAAGGAAGTAAAGGAACTCCCTGTCTTCCAGCATTCCAATGAAACCTGCGGCTTCACGTATAGATGTTGGATCAAAGTTTAGACATGCTTCAATTGTCTGGAAACACTCAAGTAGCGCATCTCTGTTCTCGTAGATCATGTTCACGGTCCTAACGTTGAAGTTCCATCGTGTCGGTGCACCTCCTGGAAGTCTTCTACCAACTACCTCATCCAGAACTCCAGTCCTTTTTGGAGAGCGTGAAAAATGGTGGTATGCCGCCTATGTTTGAAAAAAAAACTCTAACTCTTCCAATCCTTGAAACTGCTTTCTCCATTATTAGGTTCAGTTGGTGAGCATAGCAATGGACGTAGTGTGTGTTCGGGTACACGTCTTTTATTTTTCTTTGAACTCCTCCTTGATCTCCACGCATCACACTGGCACCATCGTAGCTTTGAGCTATGAGTTTCTTCTTGTCTTCTGTCTCTGGGAGAACAGTATTCAGTGTTTCCAGCACAACAGCAGCAATCGAATCTGCATCCATTGATTTCATTTCCGTGAAGCCATCAAATCTTTCCACCACTTGATGCTTCTTGTCAATGTAGCGATAGACTACAACGCACTGTGTCCTAGCGGAAATATCGGTTGCTTCATCCGCTTGGATTGCCACAAACTGGGCTTCCTTAAGCTCTTGGTGAATCACTTCCTTAATAACTTCATGCATGCAGTCCAGTAGCTCATTCTGCACGGTTTTGGACGTGCCCTTAAACACAGTTGCAGTCTTCAAATGCTGTTCCATTGCACTATCGATACTGCCAACCAAATCCACCAGGCCTCTAAACACTCCTGGATTTAGCGATGTTTCACTCTCGTCGTGTCCTCTTAATGCCAGTTAAAAAGCGCCACAAAAGCGAACACAATCAATTATCTTGGAAAGGATGTACCGGTTCTTAGCCACTTCTTCGTTGTGTTTTTGAATGCTGACTTGGTATCCTTGGTCCAGTTGAACAGCAATGTTCGCCTGTCCAAGCATCTCAAACTTGATCCTGTTATCCAAGTGAGCTTTAGAACTTTTGTGTTTCGACAATTTATCAGCTAGATGTTTGACGTCAGTCACTCCAGTTTTGGTCCAAGCAGCGTCACCACCAAATAGGATGCATGGGAAACAATATAAGGACTTCCTAGAAACGCTTCCAGAAAGCCAGTCGTTCTTCTTGTACCATTCAGTATTGAAATTACGGACATATTGCTTCCCTCTATCTCTTGCGATTTGCTGCAGATTTATCTCTGGTTGGTCAGCTCCTAACCGTTTTACTTCCACCTTCTCCTCATAGGTTAGGGTGCCGAAAGGCTTCACAAGTAGAGAGTCAATAGTATTCATTTCTGATATTGATACCAATAGAAGAAAGAGATCACGGTATATTAATTTATATTATGTCACAAAATTACTTTAAAATAACAGTGTGTTGATTTCATTGGTATACATTACAGATTGCAAACCCTCATGTGACAAGACTACATCAACATCAGATTTGCACCTAAACACATGGACAGAAAATTAAAGGCAATGATACTCACCAACAGTTGACTCTCCTTCTCGGGGTATTCACGTCCAGTAAGTCAACCAACGAGTCCAAACAAATCTGCTTTCACAGATAGTTTGCACCTGGGGGGTGATAGAAAACAACAACAAAAAAACATTAGAACGTTTAAGACCCAAACCGTAACTTTTAAAACCTTAAAAGACCAAGTGTGACCATATAGGCCCCAACCGCACCTTAAAAACCTTAAAAGTCCAAGTGTGACCATATACTCATTAACAGTTGACTCTCCTTCTCGGGGTATTCACGTCCAGTAAGTCAACCAACGAGTCCAAACAAATCTGATTCCACAGATAGTTTGCACCTGGGAAGTGATAGAAAACAAAAAAAAAAAACATTAGAATGTTTAAGTCCCAAACCGTAACTTTTAAAACCTTAAAAGAGCAAGTGTGACCATATAGGCCCCAACCGCACCTTAAAAACCCTAAATAACCAATTTTGACCATATAGGCCCCAACCGCACCTTTAAAACCCTAAATAACAAATTGTGACCATATAGGCCCCAACCGCACCTTAAAAACCCTAAATAACAAATTGGGACCATATAGGCCCCAACCGCACCTTAAAAACCCTAAATAACCAATTTTGACCATATAGGCCCCAACCGCACCTTAAAAACCCATCGGACCGCGTAGGCCACGATCAGGGCTGGCACAGGCCTCATGGGGGTGAACATCCACCCCCATGTGGCCTGGTCAACCCCGCTCACCGCCCGAATACCCCGATCACCGTGATCGGGGTAATCGAGCGGTGCTAGCATAGGCCGCATCGGGGTGGTGTTGATCGGGCCTCGGGGGTGGCATAGGGCGGCGACATGGAGGTCATCAGGGGTGGCACAGGCCTCATCAAGGGGGTGATCCGATCACCCCCATGTGGGCCTGTGCCACCCCGCTCACCACCCGACTACCCCGATCCCGTGATCGGGGTAATCCGGCGGTGGCATGATGGCATAGCATAGGGCAGGCCTGATCGGGGGTGGCACAGGCCACATGGGGGTGATGGCTGGGGTCGTCGGTGGTAGTTGGTGGGGGGCTGGGTAGGTGGCAGGCCAGGCAGGCATAGTGGGGGTAACTGGTCACCCCTAACTTTTATTAGGGGCTACTAGGGGTTTTGGTTTGGCCAGGGGCAGGGGCAGGGCAGGTGCCAGGCAGGTAGACTTACTGTGTTAGGCAGGCAGAGCAGATGTGAGTAGATTCAGCCAGGGAGGTCTCTCAGTCTCAGCGTGACCAGGGTCAGGAAACAGAAAGGGGGAAGGGACAGGCAACTGGTGGTTTTATTGACTGTATCAGTCAATCAAAATGATAACTCGAGGCCCTATTTGCTGGCGGGCGCTCAGGGCTAACGGTCTGGGTGGGTTTAGATTGATCACTAAGTAACTGGACAGCCTTCCATCATTGATTGGTCAATGATGGAAGACTGTCAGTTATTAATTGATACATTTATGACAGCCCATGCATATCGTCACTGTGATGGTGGGCGGCATGCATTAACGGTCAGGGGGCCAGGCCAGGACTCATTGAAGAGAAGAGAAGAGTCTAAAGGTTAGTGTACACAGTAACTAGTGTAATTTGATCACACAGGGTGCAGGCAGGGGGCTATATAGATACACAGCATTAGTTAATGTAGCGCAAGGGTTATCTTAAAGTGACAGTGTCCCTTTACTAACTTTACTTCATTTTTAATACTATTGAGACTTGAAATGATGATGTACACCTTATATTTATTTGTTTTTGGGTTATACTAATACATTGTTGTGTTTTTTTTATTGCAGGGTGAAGAAAATATTTGGGGGGGCGTTTGCCCTGACGCCCCAATGTACGGGCCGCCTTTGACTAAATCCCAATTCGACATTCACTTACCTCCTCACACTATCAAACACTGCCACCTAACTTATGCTAAGTTAGATATGAACAATGCAGACCTCTCGTAGTTAAAGCCTACTCACACAGCCTACAATTCCCTCAACAATAATCCTGTCTAACACACATAGGACAGACTTCACCTCCTCTGATGTAGTGTACATTTACATAACAATCACCCATTTAAAAAAAAAATACCGGGGGAAAACATCTAGCACATATGTTTCTTATCTGGTCAGTACACAATAATACATTTTTACATAACAGAAGAGATTCTCCAACTATTGAATTCCCAAAATGGAACTAATAGAAATAGTGGATAGCACATATTTTCTTCATCTGGTCAGTACACCAGAATGACTAGGACAGGGGTAACTCATTTACCCACACACAGCAAGTGTTATTCAAAAGTTTAAAATATTATAACTCTCTTGAATGCCCTGTGTGAGGGAAATAAGACATAGAGGAAAAAATATACAACATTAGGTTGGATATCTATAGTTTAGTAAGGATCACATTTTATTTTCTAGTAAGCAGTGATCTCCAAGCAGTGCTACCAATGCTGTATTTAGGAAAAAAAAGTCAGTCATTCAGAGAACAAACTAACCATAGCAGATTCTTTCTATGGACATGATACAATCTCAGAGATAACAGACATCAGAACTGAACTCTTAAAACAATGTATCAAAATTATTGGACATCTTAGCAGGCTGTGTTATAGCAATGGATGCAGATATCAAATGCATATTGATACATGACAGACATATGTACGTTCTTTTTTTTTTTTTTTTTTTTTTTTTACTTTATTTTTTCTCGTTTTTCTTTAACAAACATCAAAAACATAACAAAACAAAACAAAACAATCATACATTCCAGAGGTATCAGTAATTCAACAGTTTAGCAATTGCATATGTATAAATACACTGTTAAAATCTCCTCCCTCTCATCTCTTCGAATACCAATTTTTATGTACTATATTGTACTCCTGATGGGAAGGCAGTTCCCTAATAGCAAGTTCACTTAACTTGATACCTCCACCAAGCATACAAAGGAACCGGCACTACTCTCAATATAGTTAATATAATTAATAGTTTAGCACAGAAATCATGTGCTTCTGGGGAGACTCGGGTGAAGAAGGAAAATAGAAAACAGTAAAACAAAATCTCTTTCCTCTTCCCTTCCCTTCCAAATTGGTAGGCGAGCAATCCAATGCTTGGTGAATTCTGATAGGAAGAGCTGACATAGAAAGATCCAACTTTAACTGATTATGCCATACACTTTTTGTTAAAATATAAACATATGTGAGATGTGTGCACAGATAAGATGCAGTTATGTACATATATGTTGTTGGTGTGCACTCTATATGGTTAACTTACAGTATTAGGTTACCCTGCTTGGAGTTCAACACGCAGTAATGTTCTATTTCAGAACTACCTGAAAAAGAATAAAAAAACCACTATATGGACTAAAAGAGGCAACTGACAGTCCTTACTTTCTCCACTCTGTAACTACCAGCAGGTCTCCTACATGAGCAGGTTCTAGGCACTGGTGGATGGTGAGTAGTATTTGTGGTGGATCAGCATGGTGGAGAGACTTCTCAAGTTTTAGGCAGTGGGTTGAAACTGTGCGTTGCCACTACCTGGTCTTAGTGAAAGAGGTGAATAGTTTCCCCCAGTCTGGATAAATTCCTCCTGATACCAGACAGCTGCCCCTTGATGTACCAGATTAATATTGTTTGTTGATTATCTGAATTATGTTACTACGGACAAAAATGCTCATTCTGAATTACAGTTGTTAACACCCTTACAGATATTTTAGTTAGACAGCCGACAAATAAACCTTTTCCAAGACATATGTTTGCACTAATTAATCTACTTTTTGGTATTATAGTTACATATTATACTTCTGCACCTCAGCAGAAAAGGTGGATGATATGATCTGTAGCAATCAAAGCACCAAGGTGGATGATATGATAACAAATCCTATGCCACATAACAAATACAAACTGCAAAAGAACAGAAGAAACTGTCAAGAAAGTAAATTCAGTACAGTTAACTATATTAAAATGGAGAAAAGGGATAAACTTAAAGGCATCAAAAAAATTTTGCATGAAAAAATACCAAAATAAACATTAACAATCTCACCCTGATATTTGCTAAATCTCTTGATTTTGCAAGCAGTTGCTGTTGTAAGTTACCACCCCTGGATATCTCTGGTTATCTCTGATAAAATTAGCATACAATTCATAATTCATTGGGCCAATCACAGGCAGCTAATACATGTTAATACATTGCAACAATCAGTGATGGCAGTTTGTGCAGGGAAGAATCATGGGATGTGTAGTCCCCATGCAGAAGGAAGCAGAAGGAGCCAGACACTGATCTGTAGATCTCTGCATTGAACTGCTGCTGGCTTGAATATTTGTATAGCGTTAAAATTTATACCCAATTGCAGTGATGCTATTAGGAGGTACACTGTGCCTTTATAGGCAGTTCTGGGGGAGTGGAAAACAAGTTTAATTTTTAAATAAAATATTTTTGTATGTGAGACTCAATGTAATGTGTGTTTAAAATAATACTTTATCAATGTCATTCATTACAAATAAATAATTTTTAACTATTGTAAATAAGTTTATTTTAATGACCGCATACACCAGTTTTTGTTCGTAACAGGATTAGTCATCTTTAAGGAATGGTAACCAAAGTTAATATTATTACCACAAACCGTTTTTAATTAGTAATGATAAATGTAATGTAAATAGCAATTCTTGCCTCATTTTGTATTCAAAATGATCTAAGTTCATTTGGAATGTGATAGGACAAAATGATAACTTATAATTTATAAATTGTATAAATAGAAAGTTTTGTATAAAGTAAAAAAATGAAATAATCTTATATGAACTAAACTGCAGTTATTCTGAATAGTATTTGTACTCTGTTTTATCCTGAACCTACATAAAGATTACTATGAAAAGGTATTATATGGAAAAAAAAGTAATGGACAATTAAAAAGAAGATGATTGCAAATAATATTAAACAATATAAGAGTGCAAAATATAATCTGCAAGTCAAAAGGTTTAGTTAACTCTTGCACTGACCGGTAAACTCTAAATCAGGACCCAAGTTATTGAAGTAATATAAAAAAAATATGTCATTTCCTAAGACTTTGGTCCTTTGCCATTTTTTTAAACCTATTAAGTGACATGAACATGTAAATTATATTTATAGTATAGGATGGTGCTGACATATTACCTTTTATTCATGGATATTGGACATCTAATTGGAATGTTATTAACTGAATGATTCTTAAAATGGTCACAAGTCAGTGTCTTTTAATAATTTCTTGGCAGTCTTCTATACGGTATCTTAAGCATCGTACAGTCAGAAGTTTAACAGAAATGTTTCAGCAGAGTTATCCCTCTTGTGAAACAGTTTCATCAGCTAGAACTGGACAGGGACATCATTTGGTGAGTTATTCTAAGTGATTATTCATAAAGCTATTGTATTGTGTAATTTCTATTGTGATTTAATTTTATATATATGTAATATAAGTCAAAGCTGTGTTTCTGCAATTATTGTCTTAAATACTGAAAAACAAACAGCTTGCAAAATTTTGCTTAATATATTTGAACTGTAAACCACAGTAATGCACTATAAATAACAATGTACTACTGTGTAAGGCAATCAAGTTTTTTTAATATTTAACACATTATATTTATGAACTGCTTTTTTGTTCTGTTTAATCAACTGGAAAAAAAATGTTTTCTTTTGAATTAAATCTATTATTCACCCCTTAGATTTAAAGCTATGTGGTTTTGAATATTTTGAAAGGAAGCAATTAAGCATTTTAAGATCACACATGGAAAAATTCATATTAAATGGGTAATCCCAGCTACCTGTTTTTTTTTGGTAGATTTATACAGGATGCAGAATGAAGAGTTTTGATAATATATATGGATATGCTGTGCTTCTAGAAACACTGTACAGTTAAAATAATTTCAGTTTTATGAATGGAATTCAAAATGGCTCACATTACCAGAAGCAAATTTCCTATGGGCCAATATAGAGCTATTAAATATTGCATAGGCCAACACACATCTTGGTGCCTCAAATGTTAGACCTGTTTCTGGGTATATTTGACCTGCTGATTAAAAAAATGGCGCCAGTTTTTCTCTATCAGCTCTTGTTTTTGAGATACAAAACCTATGTCATATACCACTTTCTGGTTTATGATACATTCTTTCCACTCATTTGACACACAAGAAGCTCCTTTTGCAGTGGGAACTGCCAGGACATTCCGTAAAAGATTCCAACATAGTCTGGCATCATGTGTCCATCTTCATTGGTATCTGTTTTCCATTGTTTTTATGTCTTGGTAAAAAATTATGCACCTTGCTCTTTGCTTAAGTCACCAAGGTTCTCTGGAAAGCGATCTAAGTGACTGTGCATATAATGGACTTTACCACCCATGTTATAGTCAAACCTGCTGAAATGAAAGAACGTATCCTCTACTAATTGTGTGTAGTTGTTTGCCTTCTTGCTGCCAAGAAAGTGTTTCACAACAAGAACTAATGAAGACCAGGCACATGATTTAATTTAATTAATTGATGCTATGAAATGTGGGTCGTTTATAAGTTGTTTGATCTGTGGACCACTGAAAATCCCTGCATTCAGTTTTTCTATGGTAAGTCCAGGTTATTTATGCGCTATTTATTCAATGCACAAAACCTTTATAAATAGTTTCTTCAGGGCTAGCTTTATGTGTAGTGGTGACAGTATGAGTCTACCTTGCGCGACCAAAGGTTCATTGATTACATTTTGTCCTCCAACTAACATATATTGCCTCGGAGGCCAATCTTTTCTTGCCCAATGTCCATATTTGGCTCTACAATCCCATATATATATATCTAAGAAACTAGAGTTGATGCGGTCAATCTAATGCAATTTTCTGGATCAGCAACCCAAATAATCCCAGGAAAAGGCCTAAAAACCAAGATACCCAGAAAAAAAAATGTGTTGGTCTGTGTTATCAGTTGTAGCCTCCTACTGGATAGAAAGTTTCTAAAGGATAATTATAATAATTAATAAAGGAAGAAGCAATGCTGATAAGTCAGTATACAATTGATGTTGGAACTTGTTGAGCCTAGTCAACTATTACTTGAAATTATATAATTACTAGCGACTAGCCCGTCACAAATGACGGGGCAATAAAATTTGAAGCCATGGGACATGGAATATTGAAACCGTTTTATACTGTGAGGACCTTCGGCGCTCATTGCGAGGCTTGCGCTGAGCGCCTTTGGCTCTCATCACATGCCGAGAAATAAGCACCTTCGGCGCTCATTGCGAGCCTCTCCTGGCGTGTACTTTTGGTCCTCTGAGAGAGAGATATATTTCTATGTATATGTAGTTAAGTAATAATGAATGATTTCTTAAATCAATTAAAATAGTTTATTATTTATAATTGATATATATAGCGAGCAATAGGCTGAAGAGCTAACAAACTGTTTGTATTTTGCGTCTGCATAGTGTTAGTGCCCTGCTTATAAAGTGTAATGAATGTTTGAATTGTGCATTCTAAATAGGCTACGTGGTGGAGGTAAAGCCGTTGGTTTATTGTGTAAAGTGGCATTATATAGTCGTAATGTTATTAATGTGGTACGCGTTTCGTAAGCATTTTCCGGCTTTTGTAATAGTGTATCTTCTAGGTTGTAGTGTGATGTGTAAAGTGCTATAAGTTTTGCAGTGTTTTACGCGGTCCCGGGTTTTGTAGCCTCATTTCATATTTTTTGGAGGCCATTTTTTTCCTCGCTTAGGCGATTTTCGAGTGGCGAAAATTGTCTAAATGGAATTAAATTCGCATTCCACCTCACTCACAGACATCCTGGCTGTTGCCCCATGCTGTCTGTGATGTTTTTGTAATTTTTTGGGGTGTATTTAGTGTGTTTTCCGGACGCTAATCTCGTATCTTTTTTTTCTAAGTCCAGCGTCTCATATTTTTTTTCTAAGTCCTGCGTCTTGTATTTTAACGGCTTGCCTCGCATTAGCTAAGTGCTATGGTTTAATGGCTCGCCTCGCTTCGTGAGGCTCTCATCGGCGCTCATCCCCTAAGTCGTACGTACCTCGCAAAGTGCGATGACGTCTCGCAGTTTGACAACTATTATATGTGATGATCATTGTCCCGCCCTATTCCCCTTTAAGTAATCTGTTACAAGTAGTGCAGAACATCTCCTTAGGGATTTATCCAATTTCATATGATCTGAATTAAGAATATGTATATATATATATATATATATATATATATATATATATATATATATATATATATATATATAAAATCAGAGTAATGCAGTATATAGTGATATCCTTTTTTTTTGGACAAACATATTCATAGTTTTAATGACAAGCTTTCGAGAGATGATAATCTTTTTTCAAGTCAAAAGCAATACTGATAAAAATATGGGAGAAATAAAAAACAGTGGACAGAATAAAAGAAAGAAAAAAAGTTTGAAAAAAAAATCATTGGGGAGAGATTGCTGAGAATCAGACCAGCATAGTAAATAATGTCCTGATAGGTCAGTGTGTGTGTATGTAGATCAGGTTTTAGATAAGAGTACAGCAGAGTTATAATTAAGAGCAATAAATGTCACCACAGTTTGTGGATTAGAAAAACAGCAATTGAACAGGGGAGGTATGTGGAATGTGTATGAGTTATAAGACATTTAGATAGTGAAATAGAAAATCTAGATCAATATTAATCCCAATATCCTGCGTATTAAAAAATGTAATAATTTTTAATTCAAAAGTTTTCCGCTGTTGAATAGTTCTTAAATTCCCTCCGAGTATTATTATTTTGAGGTTCTGGATGGAGTGATTCTCCTGGGTGAAATGGTGCCCAACTGGGGTACAGTATCTTCACTGTCCTTTTTGATAGAAAGCCTGTTTAGATTCCTCCACAAGTGTAATTTTTGACTGGTTTTCCTCATGTAACAGCCCCTTTCATATACAGTACATTGTATTATGTACACTACATTGGATGATGTACATGAATATGACCCTCTGATGTTATAGGTCTTGTTATCATGTGTGGCTTTGCAGATATGTTGACATAGGCACGCCGACCTTTGAGCGCTGCAGAACAGCCTGACTTCATCAGGGCCCAGAGAACTGCGCCCTAATGACTCTCTGCGCTCCAGCCTGCATCCTATCTGCCATATTAACTGGATCTGCTGGGCAAGGTAACGGTCTTACAGTGTGCCATATTGGCCAGGCATTGTGTGCATGTGTCACTAGGAGCATGTTGCATTACATGTAAGTTATGAAGAAAGACTAAACAAATTAAACTTATTTTCTCTAGAAAAAAGGCCTCTAAGAGGAGATATGATTATCTTATATAAATACATCCAGGGTCAGTATAAAGATTTGTCAAGGGAGCTTTTTGTGCCAAGAGGTTTTAAACTGACAAGAGGACATCCCTTGAGGTTAGAAGTAAAAATATTCCACCTTAAAGAAAGAAAAGGGTTCTTCGCAGCAAGGGTGGTTAATCTGTGGAATTCACTATGAGAGGAGGTGGTGACAGCGGATTTGATAGTTATCTTTAAAAGGGGACTGAATTTATTTCTAATTAAAAAGGGAATTCAGGGTTGTCCTGGATAATTAGAGAGAGATTATTGATCCAGGGAGAAATCCGATCGCCAGTATCTGGGGTCAGGAAGGAATGAGACAATTGGCTAAGTTTCATTTGTTTTTGTTTTTGCCTTCCTCTGGATTAATTAGTAATAAAAAAATAAAAAAAAAACTTAAAAATAAATAATTAAATAATTGATTAATAATGAATTAACAACAAATTATTAATGAATAACAAATCCGCACATTGCAGATCAGAGGAGATCTTAAAAGGTTGAACTTAATGGACTGAAAGTCTTTTTTCAGCCTTAATTACTATGACCCTCATTCAATTGCAATTTGGCCAATTGAATAGGGCCCTAAATAAGCACATAACATATATTTTTTAAAGAAGTTTTTAGTTAGCAAGCATCTATCCAAAAGAAAGGTTTTCTCTAACTAAAAACTTCTTTAATAAAAATATGCTATGTGCTTCTTTAGGGCCCTATTCAATTACCCACATCACAATTGAATGAGGCCCTATGTAACTATATAACTATGTCCCTATGTATGTAGTGATAAACATGCAATGCAACATGCTCCTAGTGACACATGCACACAACGACAGTGACATTACAAACAATATGCTCCTAGTGACACATGCCAGTCCCACATGGCACACTGCCAGCCCTTACCTTACCCTTGGCAGAATCCAGCTAGCAGGTCCAGTAAATATGAGTTGGGGCAGATGGGATGCAGGCTGGATCACAGAGCGTCATCAGAGCGCAGTTCTCGGCGCCTCATGACGGCACGCTGGTCTCCAGCGCGCAAAAGACATCCCAGTATTGACAAAGTTTGCAGCAAATTTTATTGCATGTTTTGGTGCCATTTTCTCTGTTATGCTGTTCATTGGCCAATCGTCTGTTCACCAATGTTTGTCTTAAATTTGGTGGCTGCCTAAAGGCAAGTATGTTTCAATTTGGTGTCTTCTGTTAGTTGTGGTTGTAAATCCTTTAATATTTTGTGTATTCCTTCTAAAGCCTGATGGTGTGTGGTAACCAGCGGTGTACGCAAAGTTGTTTCTTTACTCTTGTATTTCAACAGGTGTTCCTGGGATGTTCTGATGGCCGATGTTACTTTATGTGTGATTACACAGGGTTTGTAACCCTTCTGCCTGAAGAAGTCAGACAGTGTTTTTAAGTGTTTATCATGGTCCTCAGTGCTCGAACATATGCAGTGGTATCTGAGGGTTTGACTATGGATAATTACTTGTTTAGTATATAAGGGATGAAAGCTAAAGCTGTGTAGATAACTGCATCTGTCTGTAGGTTTCCTATATACAGATGAGTTAAGGTTACCAGTGATGATGGATATAGTAGTGTCCAGAAAGATCACCTGTTGTGGAGAGTAATCCATTTTAAATTATTTTAAATTTGATAGATGGGTGTTAGGTATTAAAGGCAGCGTTGAAGTCTCTGAGGTTAAGCCACTAGTTACAAACACCAGCAGCTATATACAAGACACCACTGACTTTCTTAACAAACTCAAAAAGCTATCATGGCTACCTCACTCTTTATATATATATATATATATATATATATATATATATATATATATATATATATATATATACTGTATATATATATATATATGCATATATATATATATATATATATATATATATATATATAGTAAATAAATAGTACATTTGTGTTCACATTTGAATGTCTAAAACAAGTTAAAAAACCTGCTTCCAGTTCAGAATTCCAAGAAAAACAGTTATTACACTACATTCTGGGTAGCTGAGCTGGGCCCTGCAAATGTGCCCACAAATACCTCGCTCTTCAAGCCATAGCCATTATCAAACATGGCTTCCTTTAAGCTTATGCATGCTGTATTACACAGCTTTAATGCAAAGCCAAGGTTGGATTAAACACAGTCCGAGTATCCTATCCATGTACAGCTGTTTCAAGCTTACTTGCTATCATCAGCATATAGCGGGATCTCAGCCTGTGTTGTGGATCTTATGAGTCGGTAGTTCACAACAACAATCATTTATAATATGGTGGGCAAAAGAGAGATAGAAGCCCTCCACCATACAGTAGTACAGTAAATAAATAGTACATCTGTGTTCACATTTTAATGTTTAAAACAAGTTAAAAAACCTGCTTCCATCTCAGAATTCTGAGAAAATCAGTTAATACACTGCATTCTGGGAAGCTGAGCTGGGACCTGCAAATGTGCCCACAAATGCTCTTCAATCCATAGCCATTATACAGATATACATATAGAAATGTGCAAACATGTGTGCATATAGACTGAGATAAACATATAGATATTCTGACAGTTTGCCCCCTAGAGGATGGTGCCAGGTACAGAGTGTGAAGAGTTATTTACAGGAGTGACGGGGTTAAACTCCTGGAGGACTCTTAATTGGCCCAGCTGAAACATAACTTTAAAGCCTGGAAATCGGAGATGGGAAGGGCTTCTAATTAGGCTCTGGCCCAGGTTGGGTGCTGCTGCTAGCAGCCAGAGCAAGCCACAGAGAGGAGCCTGCTGGCTGATTCTGTGTGGATCTGCAGTCTGTTTGAAAAAGCTGGGATAGAGAACCTTAGACAGCACTGCTGTTGCTGGATCCGGAGAGCTGGGATAAGCTATGAAGCGAGGCAATAAGGAAAACTTCTTGAATTACAGAGAGACCCTTGTAAGTGAGAGAGGATTCCCTGAAGTGTACTGCCAGCATCATAACAAGAGACACAGAGTGTTCAGAGTGACATGGTAGGAGAAAGAAACAGAGTTCCTGGTCAGGACCTGGCTGGACTTGCAGAGTGGGTTCCAGAGCAGCAAGGGAAGCTGCCACTAGAAGATCAGTCTGTGTGACTGCAACAAGATTTACAAGAGAGACTGTTTGCTCTAAGAGGAGAGGACTTGCAGAGGATCCATGGCAGCTGAGAAGCTGGGAGAGAGAGAGACAGGACTGTGTGAAAATATACTATTTTAACTGCAGGCCGAGAAGCATCCTCAGGGCTAGTCAGGGTGTTCCTGTAAGTAAGCAAGCCTGTTTATGTAGATGTTTTTTTTTTCATGCTGAAATTAAACTATTGTTTTTTTTAAATCATTTTATTAAAAGCAAAGTTAAAAAGTATATCGGGACTTTATGTGGAAATCACAGGAGCATCCGGTAGCCAAAGGCCGACCCTGTCACAATACACCTTTTATTAATCAAACATGCAGCAATTACTATTCCTCATATGATTCCACTTACCTAATGACAAAATATTCAAAGTAGAGATTATATTTTTATTGGCTAACTGAGAAAAATTAGATTGTAAAGCCAAATAACAACTTAGTCTGACAGTAGAGTAAAAACACACGGACAAACATTGACCTATTATGTTTTTAAGCTAATTTAAGTTTATTGAAATTTGTAAACTGGTATTTAGAGGACCTTACTATTTAATTCCTCTGAAAAAAATTAAAGGGATCTATTGAGTTCATGTTTTGTTTAGTTTTTTTTTTACACAAAAAAAAAATCAGAGGTGCTCAATCTGAGAAGGAACAATACCTAAGTAGGTTTTTTTCTCAAGGTCTGTGTCATGCCCAGGGCCTGACTGGACTGTTTTACACTATGTCCTGGGCCTGACTGGCCAGAGTTACCTCGTTTTTATCATTATGGTTATGCATTTTTTAGTGCTTATGGTTAAAATATGATTACACTGTTATATTGAATGAATGTTTGTTTATGAATTATGTTTCATGTTATAGGAATTGTAAAAAAAAAAAGCATATTAGATTTTCTGCAGGCTATTGCATCGGCCAAACGCCCAAGACCGTAGTCTCATAGTCTCATGCACAGTTTCCCATTGGCTGGGGCAGCCTATTATGTTTCAGCGTTGTTGTCTAGTGATAACTCACCTAGCCCCACCTAAATATAATTACCAGGAAGAGATTAAAGCCCTTACCTCATCAGATGTACAGGATTTCCAAGTAAGCAGGGGCAGCCTATTATTTAGAGATGAGCTTACTGTGATTGGCCAGCCTGTGTGCCAGAAAATTATATAAAATGTGACAATAAAGGTATGACAGTTGTGTCTGTACTTGCAGAAACAAGGTGTAAGTGTCAGTCTTTGTATTCATCCTAATTCTAAGGGATTATATGGTTATATGGTGTTCCTGAGATCCTGGTCTGTGAAAGCAAGCTCCTGGGAGTGGTTCCCGTGTTTGGTCCATAGTCTGCTATCAGAGGTGTACAAGGACAGCACAATTCTGCTGGATAGGTTTGAACCAGGCTCTTATCAAGTCTAATTGAAGCAGCAAATCGTGACTGTCTGGTTATCTACTCAGAGAGCAACCTCTTTTATCAGAGGTGCTCAATCTGAGAACGAACAATACCTAATTAGGTTTGTTCTCTAGGTTTGGTTACCTACTCAGAGAGCAACCTCTTTTAGCTCACTTGTGCCCTTCACAGGGAGAAATATCCTGAAGTATATCAGTCTGATCTCACTCAGAATAGTGACCCGGCCCCGAAATACCATGCAATTCCTACACTGAACAGAATTGCATCACTTGCAACCTTGTTGTTTGAATATTGTTATGACATTTTTAAATAACTTTAAAAAGCACCAGATTGGCAATCCCTTCAGCATGCCATAATCACCTTTTTCGCTTTCTAACGCTATAAAAGATGGAATCATGCATAGTTTTTTTAAGAACTATTATGTCCAATGAACTAAACATCTGGTTGCGCTAATTTGATCATAGTGTGAGGGTTGTAATTTAATATATATATAACTAACTCATCTGTACCAGAAACATGCAGTTCAGTGATACATTTTAATTGATGACATAAAATGCATTTGAAATAGTAATTCATTTGACTTTTTACATAATATACTAATAATTTCAAGTTTTTATTTACAACCACAATTAGTTCCACATGTTCTGACTTTTTTTTATATTTCACGGAGGGTGGTTTTCTACCAAACTGAAACAAGCATTTGTTAAAAGTCTAGTTCAGCCAATCAAGTTTTGGAAACAAAACCTGAGAGCCACATAGGAAAAATCATCCATTAACTTTGCTTTATTTAGATATAGAATGTAACACCAATCCTTTCCAAGCCTTTCCAAGTAAAAGAGGGCTTATAATTGAATCCCTCTCTTTGGTCTAGACAAATAATGCTTGTGATTTGTCTCAATTTATCTCCGTGTTAATCTGCTTTCTACCACTTTCTTACCATAGATTACACTAATGCAAAAGTGTCACATATTCTGTATTGCAGTTTTCATTTGTTAACCATCAATAATCAAAAATACATTTACCTCGGTTTTCAATATCCAGTTTTATTGGTGTATATGAATGTTTCTCCAAGCATTCAGTTCTTAGGTTAGTTTGGTTCTATACATCAATGTCTAATTCCTGATACATGGCTATTGGGTGACAAGCATGGTATATATATATATATATATATATATATATATATATATATATATATATATATATATATATATATATATATATTAACCAGCCCTTATCAGGAAAAGCTTGAATTTTAATCAGGGTATTATTCATAGCTCATAACTCTTTGGGTATTGTCTTCCAGTATTTTGTAACCATTATAAATCATTCCATTCCAAGCTGAACCAATAACTTATTATTATACCAAACTAGCTTTCTTAAAAATAAGCTAGACTGTCTGTTATATTTAACAAATCTATACACATCATTTGGAAAAATAATTAAAAATTGGGAAACTTTTATTTATTCCTTATTGCACTCTTTAATACTCATTGAATCAATGAGATGTTTTATGATTTATTGATTTGATTTGATAAAATATACAAGTGCATTAAGTTTCTGGGTTAAAATGATATGGAATGTCCCCTGATCTTATTATTAAAATAAACAGCCAACGTGTTTGTTTGCATATCTAAACCTAATTTTATTAACAAGTGCTTAAAAGCTCTGCTTTTACACAATGAAACCTTCCACATAGTCCCAACAAAGCTCAACACCTGTAGCTCATGCACACAGTATCTCTATAGTACTAGATGTACTAACCAATCACAGATTGTCTCTCAGCAGCATTTCAAAACATGCTGTAGAGAAACAGCCTGTAAGTGGCTAACACATGTACTACCAATAGAAACACTGTATGCATGAGCTGCTGGAGGCAGACTTTTTTTGTACTATTTGGAAGGTTTCATTGGGTAAAACAGAGCTTTTAAATATGTTTAGATGTTCAAATAAACATTTTATTTTTATATTGAAAAGAGGGGACCTTCTATATCCCTTTGAACAACTTCAAAGCATCTCTCTTTTCACTAACAAAGTCTAGAAGAACATTCATTCTCTACTCCAGAGCTTGCATTGAATAGATCAAAGCATTTTTTCCTTATGTTGACACCATGTTGTAGCTTATAAGAGATATAGAGTCAGCTATGATTTCTGGATCTGGATATTGTTTATACCCATCTAAGGTCTCCCCTTTAAGTTTCTGAAATAGATTTTTGCTAAATATTCACTGGGTCACCAGTTTTTTTGATGACTGTTAAATAAGGGCAAGTTTTGATACACGTTATGATTGGTTTGTTCCAGATTTTAAAGTTTGTGTATGTTTTGTGGTTTGAATGCATCATTTACTGAGGGAAAACAGTATATTAAATTTGGGATCAAATATCCCTTAAGTTAGGAGATTCCCCAGAAATGGGACGTTGGCCTTGGGTGGTTTTTTTCCACTAAACATATTAGTTAAAAATATTATCTACCTCATATCTTTATGAAGACTATACCCTCATATATACTTTTTGAGTGTGCCATTTTAACAAGAATTTAAATAAAGTACCCCATTCCTTTTTTTATTTGGTATTTACGTATTTTTGGTGTTAAGCGCTGGAACTTTCTCTTTGGAGCTTGTCTATTCTGACCTGTTTCTCAGTGGAAAAGACTCAAGCAAACTCATTTAAAGCTGTCCCACATGCATGATTTCATCCTAATATGTGATGCAAAAAAGCAACAATTAATTCAACTGCTTTTTATCACTCGAGGTATTAGTGTGCGGTAATCAAGAAAAGTTGAAAAATTATTTCTAAATAGACGTTCACCCTGTTGTTTTCTAGTCCTCAAAAAATAATAATTTTATAGCTTAAAAACAGTTTAGCAATAAAAGTTTAAAATAAATGGTTTTGTATAATTCCAAATAAAACTTGTACATTTGATTACAATTCAAAACATACATAATAATGTCCTTTTGAATTTATACATGGACAGATGAGCACAGCATGTAATACTGACAATTAGACAAGTAATATAAATATCTAACAGCTGGAGTTCATATAACTTCAAGTGCAATATGTCTGCATTCCCACTCGATATCAATACATAGAACAATTGCAGCTGTTTTTATTTGCTTTATTAGCTAATTTGTCTTGTAAGTTCAGAAAGCATCTCAACAACTGGTGTTTCCAATACATAAATATATATGATTTATTAGATATAGTTGAAACAAAACATAACTATCTCTTGAATAACATCCTGTGTACCCAGTGTCAATGCGCTCAAAACACTTTTGCAGTATTTTAACTGTAACTTGTACAATATTCTCTTTTAACACAGCCTTTAAATTAATATGTATTATAATAAGGACCAGGCCACCTACCTGCACCATTGCTGGGCACTATGCTTTGTGTCAGAGCAAGAATTGAGTTACTTGTCATTTCAATCCAGAGAGGTGATCCCCTTGCTACTGTGGGGTTTGTCATGCCAGGTTGATTGAAATGTGGGTGCCAGAGAATTATGTATTTGGCATCAATTCTAGCTGGAATGCCGAAGCTACAAACCGTGCCAGTCCTACTCAATCTTACTTGAGCAAGGACATTTATGCTGTGAATCAGGAAAATCAGTATGCTGGAATCAGGAAAAGGCCAAGATGTTTTGGCTGGATGTTCCTGATTAGTAGTATACGGGATGCAAATCTAGTCTTTGAGTGCTTAAAATGTCCCTAATATTGTAAGCCCCAAGTACCTGTCCCATAACTAAATAAAAATTTGCTATCACATGCCTTTCGTAATGATATCTGATCTTGTGGAAGCTTAGCCTGAACTCTTTCCAGAGTGCCCAAAACTTTTTTTAAAAGCCTACTTGGATGCCTCTAATCAGTCACTTTGAAGAAGCTAATATCTTAATTGTGTTGGACTTGAGACTTGATTGCTCAAATCTGATCCAATTAAGAGGTTTATATAGCTACCTCCTATGAGCCAAGGGATGCCTGGGATCCACCTTCAATACCAACTACCCTCTATGGACCCGGGAATTCCCTGGGATTCCACTTTTTTACCAGCTACCTCATATAAGCCAGGGGATCCCCAGATTTCCTCCCTTATGAGGAAGGCTAAGCCTTATGAGCTCATGTATCAACCCTGATTCCTCCTTATTACCAACTATTCCTTATAAACTGAGTATCTCCTGAAGTTCTTTCTTAATACCTAGGGGTGAGCAGTGCTGTGTAATTAAAAAACATTGTATTTTACATTTAACTTTTGTCTGGGGCCCCTGGGCCCTCCCACCCTGGCCCAACCCCCAAGGCTCCACTGGAACCCCACTTGGACCCCCCTGCACCTCCCTGACCACACACATCCAGCCTGAAATATGAGTGCCTGTTTTAAATAGAGCATTTCTACTGAAGCTCCAACAGGTGTCAGTGTAAAGCAATTCAGCATGCTGGGGATGTGTATCAGGGAAGAAGGTCACAGAGCAAGGGCTGCAAAGTGGCAACCATGTACAGGGGGTGGGCTCTGTGAGGGAGGAACAAAGGAGACAAGCATGGGTGCTATGTGAGGTTTGTGCTGAGAGGGATTGGGCCCTTTGCGGGGATGGATCCTGAGAGCGGATAGCTGCTGACAAGGACTGTGTGCTATGTAGGGATGGATGCTATGAGGGGTGGCTGCTGTGTGAGGGTGATGTTTATATATATACTAGCGACTTGCCTGTCAAAAATGACAGGACAATAAAATTGTAATGCTGTTAAAACTGTTCACCACACAATGTGAGTGTCTGTGATTTTTAAACTTTATTTTATCTACAAATAAATACAACATTTTGAATAAAACTTTTTATTTTTGTAACTTCAAATTCTATTTCACCAACAGGCATAGAATAGATCTTTTTATCAATATTAACTCTTTTAATTGTCATATATGGAATAACAATAAAACAATGTCTGAAGTTTTCATGAATACATATTGTAAACCATAATATAAAAGTTTGTAACATGCTACTTGTTTTTAAACAATCTTGAATAATTTGTTTTAACAATACTAACATTTTGAATTGATAGTTATCCATGAATAACAGAAGACTATGTAAACTTTCAGTAAATAACTATTTAGAACAATTACATGCTTTGTAACATTCCTTTTTGTTTTTAAACTCTTGTTAAACTAAATTGGCGTTGAATCCAGAGGAAGGCAAACAATAAAAAAAAACATTGAAACTTGACCAATTGTATAAAAGAAGGAAAAAAAATAATTCCTTCCTGACCCCATTAACTAGCGATCTGATTACTCCCTGAATCAATACTCTGTATTTAATTATACAGTTTAATGTATTAACAAATGGTGAAAATTGTAACATAAATCCTTGACTATATACAATATACAATGAACCAACTTTCCACAACTTTGAAAATACAATGTTAACATGTGAAATAGTAACATAAAACAATAACATATAACCTTCAAGTTAAAGAAAATGCCATTTAATTGTTTTGTGGGGCTAATTATGTAAAAAGGTAACTTCTAACACATTCCAATCTGTATAACAACTATTTACTGTTGTTTTTCTTTTTTTTTTCACTTTTTTGTTCTTGTTGTACTTCATGCAAATGGCACATAGAGTTTCCTAAGTGAAATAGTGGTCCCCTATTTAAAGAGTCCCGGTGAGCAAAAATGTTGTCCTGGAAGTAAAACCACTGTTCTCTGTGTTTTTTTGCCATTGTATAGAGTTTCTTATTGAAATAGTGGTCCTCTAAAATGTTGTTGTCAAAATAAAACCACTGTCCTCTATATTTACAGCACCTCCTAGTACACAATGTTTTTGGTAAAAAGGCATCCATCTTCCAATAAATCACCCTGACTCGGGTTTTCTTCAACATGTACTTTAGTTTCCTCTGGATTATTGCATTTTGAAAATGCAACATATAGTTGACCATGTGCAAACACAGGTTCCTTCAAAAAAATACCCACAGACTTAAAAGTTTGTCCTTGGGATTTATTGATGGTCATGGCAAATGCCATGATTATGGGAAATTGTCTCCTTTGAAGGACAAAAGGCAAACCACTCTCACTTGGAGCCAAATCAATTCTCGGTATAAGAACTGGTTCGCCTTTATGAATACCACTCATAATTTCTGCATGTATAAAATGATCCTAAAAATCCTTCACAATTAATCTGGTTCCATTACAAAGTCCTTTTTTGGGATTCATATTTCTCAGTAGCATGACAATTGATCCTTTTTTTAAGTTGCAAAACATGTGGTGGCATTCCAGAGGGAGTTAAAGAATGAATACATTCCATAGTAAAGTTTGCTTCACTATCTTTGTCATCAGCCAGAACAAAATCTGCACTGTAAAAGATTTTTTGGGGTGCATTGATTAATTTTAATATTTTGTTGTTTAGATTCAAGGCATCTATATTTTTTTATGTCAATATAACTTTGCTTGCAATGTCTGAGTAATCTTCGTTATTGATAGTATTGAGGAAGATTGTTGAAATTAGTGGTTCTTTTACAATCATTTCTGGTGGAATTTGAACAGCATCAACAGGTAAAGTATTTATTTTTGGCTGATTTCCTTCTCCAATCTGAATGAGCCAATCATTGAATTGATTTTGTCCTTCAGATCTCATATTTACTTCAATTTTAAGGTGTGTAAATATTTTCCACAGCTTTACTTCTTTTTATACACATTTCGACAATGTCAGTCCGATTGCCATGTGGCACCACAGGTAATGTTTGCCTAAAATCTCCTCCTAACAACATCATTTTTCTACCAAATGGCAAAATCACTAGCCATAACTTCTTTTAATAATCGATCAATACATTGCAGGGCATGACATGACATCATAGTTGCCTCATCTATTATAATTAATTTACTCTTGTGAAATGTTTTTGCTTGTAATGAATTCATATCTGACACTGATGTTTCCAGAATGGGAACTGGCAGTTTAAATCCACTATGCAAAGTTCTACCACCTTCCAACAAAAGTGCGACAATTCCAGTGGTTGCAAATGGTAGTGCTATTTGACCCTGTGCTCGAATGCAACTCATCATCAAATTATATAGATACGTTCTTCCTGATCCACCAGAGCCATCCAGATGGAAATAACGCTCTTTGAGCATGTCATCTTCTATTGCATTTGTGATGGAGTCAAATCCTTCCAATTGCAATGCATTTAAAGTTCCAATTTTTTCTAGTGTTTTTTTGGTATTCAACATCAGTGTCATACATCAAAGTTAATTTCATCTATAATTCCTGGATCAGGCAGATTAAAATTGGCACAATTTAATACATGACAAAGAAAGATTTCCTGTACTTCCATTAATGCTTTCAGTAACGTTTCAAGAAATCTTAACATATATGTAATTTAAATGTTTCCCACATAGTTAATGGATCAGGTACATCGCAAAAGATACAAATGAAAGCAAATTGTTCTCTCACTTCCTTTGGCATCTGACATAGTGCTGCTTCCTTGAGTTATCTCTCCCATTCTGTATCATCTGCCAGAAAGTTTTGATGTCTTGCAGCTAACTGGAAAGTATCATAAACTATGTCATTGACTATGCATAAATGTTTATAACTTTGTGCACCGGGAACATGTAAAAGAAGTAATCTTAAACTGAAACGTTCAATGTCTCGTGGATTGACAGTATTTACGAATACATAGTGATTTGGAATGTCAATGTATAAAAATTGTCTGGCCTGAGTGTTCTGACAATTTAATTGAAACCAAGCAGTAAGCGTTGTTGCTCTATGTTCACTTTGTGCTAAAGCATTTCTTTCATTGCCTGCAGTGAAGCAAACAAATTGACTTTGTGTCAAATAGACAGCTAATCGATACACAGCATGTTTGAGAAGATGCTACATTGCTTCTGGAGCACTTACATAGCGAGCATCTAAATAAGACGAAAGTTCGTCATGTAAAATTGGATTTTCTTTTTCATTTTGTGCACCTTGCACAACAACAGTTACTACATCATATCCTTTATATATATATTTATACACATTTTTGATGCATTTGATAGAAGTGCAAGCTTCCACATTGATAAGTGCATTATACTTCATCAGCAAATGTGGATTGTATGTAACCACATATGTATTATCGACCTTTTGGACACGGATAATAGCTGTTTGTCCTTCTCTTCTTTTATACAAAGGGTATCCATCACAATTAGCATAAGTCTGCATTTGAAATTGTTTTGGAAACTCTTTTATGCATTTTTTATTTTCCATACATGGTTAATTTAGATTGATATCTCCACATGGACCATGTATCATTCTATGAGTTACAATCTCATAAAGTTTGGAATGTTTCTCTGGATGTTGCAGTTCAGCAGTAATTACTGAATCCACTCTGTCTGCCGTATTCAATTTATCTTTTTCTTGCAAGATTAAAAGTATATGTTCATGTGGCAAGCCTCTTTTTTGAAATTCAATGGTATAAACAAAAGCCACACATTTCCCAAATAAGTCTGCTTTAGTTATATCATGAATTAATGAATTTAGTTTTATTTTGAATACTCTTGCCATGAAATCTGGTCGGTCAGAAGTAGTTTGTCCAAGCTGTAAATTTTCTTTGATCTCTGGCCATTGAGGATTACATGTAAATGTAATGAATAAATCTGGTTTGCCAAATTTAGTGACAATGGCCATGGCATCATTGTATCTTTCTCACATTTTGGGAGGAGATCCTTGGAAAGAGGATGGCAAAATCATTGCTCGCCCAGCAGGGCTATTTGCAGCCTGTTTGCAGCCAATTCAGCGACATTATCCATAAATCCACAATATTGTTCTACTCGAAGCTTGTTTTGTTGAAATTTTACGAAACTTAGATTATTTGCTTCAACTTGTAGATAGGAATCAATAATCCATTGTTGTGTGAGTTTGCCCCCACATAAAACAGGATTAAATTGATCCCGAACAGCAGTTTGTGCCACTTTATATTCCAGCATGGAAATATTGTTTCTAATATAAACTTTACTATTGGGATAACTTTGCAACTGTAATTTTGGTTGCCATCCTGGCTCCCCATTTGGTAAGAAAATGGGATGTGTCATTGGATCCAAATTACAACTTAAAATATTTATGTTTATAAAAGGTTGTTCTTGATTGCGTCAATATATTCTAATATCCCGTTCAAATGGTGGTTCCCCATCATCATTTTTAAATACCATGGCAACCTCATTTGCTATTGGTAAATTATACCATCTTTGATCAGTATGGTGATCTCTTTTGAGAACCATATTTACTCTTGGCATTGGCAATTGATGTCTTTGCGCATGTGCCAGTTGTTATTTTTCAACCTCAGCTAATTTTTTGTATGATTTACTATATGGGTTGTTGGCCGTAATGTTATCAAGCTGTTCAAAGGTTATGGGTAAGCATTGTTTATTTTCAGGAAGCATCATTCGTTGTTCAACAGCTTCCATTGTATCAAGGACATATAACTGTGCATATTTCCTTTGTTCTCCTGATACTGGGTGTAAATGTGAAGTCCGGTGGTATATTTGTCCTTGGACTTTAAAACAGTAAGGACCATGTCCTGGGACATTTTTGGCTAATGTTGCACCCATTGAAGCAAATTAAATTGCACTGTTAGAAGACCGAATGTTTTTCTCAAAAGTGGTGTAATTTGGAAATGTAGGATCACTCATTATACTTTCTAAATATTCTGGAAATGTGTATCTTTCTGCAAGTCTTACCTTTCCTGTCTGACAGCAACTAATAAACTCTCCATCAGGTCTTTCTTTCAGAAAATGATAGGCCCCACAAAATTGACAGACCACATTCATTAATCCACAATAATGAGTGTCTACTATTAGTGCTCTAAATAAAGGACTATCATGACCTTCCTCAATATAGATCTCAGTACATCTATTGGTGTCATCTCTATCAACATTGGTGTCAGGAGGCAATATCGGGTCATTAGAGAATGTTTTAGAGACATTTTTTTGTTTACTTTTTCTTTTCTTTGAATCTCCAGCAGACTCATTTTGTGCTTTTTTTAGCCATTTTTCTTTTATTTAGAAGTCTCTTAAACGTTGTGAAGTCTCAGGGGTCTGTGCATCTCTCCATCTCTGCTTCCTTTCCCTTGCCACTCTTCTTTTATATTCTTTCTTATCTTCTGCATTGCCCGCCATTGTAATCTGTTATTGGAAATAGAGGTGTAAGAATTGCATTTGTTTTATAATACATACATTGTTTTAACCTGTCATATATTTAATTTTTTTTTAATGGTAATCTGTCTATGTCTGTGTTTCTGTGTGTGTGTGTATCTGTGTGTGTGTGTGTGTCTATGTGTGTCTGTGTGTGTATCTCTGTGTGTGTGTCTCTGTGTGTATCTCTGTGTGTGTGTCTGTGCGTGTGTGTCTGTGTCTGTGTGTGTCTCTATGTGTGTCTCTCTGTGTGTCTGTGTGTGTCTCTGTCTGTGTATGTCTATGTGTGTCTGTCTGTGTCCCTGTGTGTGTGTCTCTGTGTGTGTGTGTGTCATTGTGTGTGTTTGTCTGTGTGTGTGTCAGTGTGTGTGTGTGTGTCTCTGTGTGTGTGTCTCTCTGTGTGTCTCTCTATGTGTGTGTGTGTGTGTGTGTCTGTCTCTCTCTATGTGTGTCTCTATGTGTGTGCTTCTCTGTGTGTCTCTCTCTGTTTCTCTCTCGGTCTGTCTCTCTCTCTCTCTCTCTGTGTGTGTCTCTCTCTCTCTGTCTCTCTCTCTCTCTGTCTCTCTCTCTCAGTATGTCTCTCTCTCTCTCTCTCTCTGTGTCTCTCTTTCTCTATCTGTCTCTCTCTCTGTCATGACTGCAAAACCACAAACAGGTAATCATGTGTTCCTAAGGAAGGTCAAAGCAAAAGAGCTATTAGCAAACTATAGATTGACATTAAAAAACATCTGAAGTGTAATTGTCATTCATGTAAAAATGTGTTTTCATTTATGTATTTTTTATGAAAAAAACACTTATAGACTTATTAAATTGCGATTTAGCGAATTGAATAGTGCTCTATATAACCACAGAGCATATTTTGGTTATGGAAGTTTTTACTTAGTTATCTTCTATCCAAAAGCAAGGTGTTCAGTAAGTATGAAGTTGTGGTCAAAAATATGCTGTGTGCTTATATAGAGCTCCATTTAATAGGGCAACTTGCAATTTAATAAGGCTGTTAATCCTGTTTTTATAAAGAATGTCAAGAATAATGATACCTGTCAATTAGATGTCATATCAACTGAAATACTGCAGATGTCACTCTGTGTCTTCATGGAGGTGCAGAGATGATGGATCTGTAAAATGGCAAATAAAAATTTTGTAATATTTTTTTTAAATTATTTTCTGAATCATTGAAAATATCCATTTTAATTGGCATACATAGCAAACATAAATCCTAATCCTAAATATATGGTAAATGCATTTTAAAATGTTAAAAAGTGTCCTAATATAATAAATTAATTTAAATATTTAACTTCTTCTAAGGTCCTATCCCTGTTAGACAATGAGCAGTAACATAATGATGAATTAATGAATGAAAGAATACACGTGAATAAAAGAATGTAAAAGTGTTATCACTGCAAAATCCAAACCTGTAAACATGTTTTCGTAAAGAAGGGCAAACGGAAATAGCTATGAGCAAAGTATAGATTTGCGGGAAACCCTTTTTTTTTGGTACTACATAAATTGATGAATAAATCAAGATATGATGCGTAATTAATCAATAAGTCAAGCTGTTAAATAAGTCAAGATGTTAAAGTGTAATTAGTTAAAACATCAATAGCTAAGTATGTATGTATTCCTTTTTTTCCCTTGTAATTATTGATTCATTGTTAAAATGAATTACTTAAATTAATTAAACAATATTTGTCATCAATGGCCTCCAAAAAATACTTAATGCTATATTTGTAAAGAATGTCATCACAAAATCATATACCTGTGAAGTAGATGTTCTATAATGTGAAATCCTGCAGAGGCGACTCCTGTGTTCAGGCATGTGGAGACCTGAGTAATATGTAAAAAGATGTAAAAATAATATTTAATGTTTTGTTTGAATGAATGCATGAATCATTGAAAGTACTTGTTGTCCTTTTCATACATGCATCTACTAAAAGGAATTTAAATCTTGAATTGCTTCTGCATTGTGAAATAGCCAATCTCTAAATTAATAACATTGCTGAAAGAAAATCAATAATCCTTACAGCCTTTTTAAATTGCGATTCAGGCAACTTAATAGAGCTGTATATAAGCACAGAGCATATTTATTTAGATAAGTGTTTTATTTACTGAAGACCTTGCTTTTGGATAGAAGTTCACTAACTGGCAACTTCTATAATCAAAATATACTCTGTGGTTATATAGAGCCCTATTGAATTTGGCGAATGTCAATTTACTAAGACTGTTAATTATTTTTTTTGTAAAAAACAGTGTAATTAAATGATATACCTGTGAAGGTGATCTGATTGCAGATCAAATGCTGCAAATGTCCCTCTGTGTAGTCAGGTGCCCAGATGATCAAACTGTGAAATAAAAAAAAAGCATTGTTAATGTTTGTATGATGTTTAATTGGCATACATGCAAAATATAAGTAAATGCACTATAAAATGTAATAAAGTGATCTAAATATTTAAGCGGTTTGAGGATCCTATTTCTTTGAGACAATGAGCAGCAACAACTAAATATGATTACACTGTAAAATCTACCTATTTTGTGATGCATTTTAGCACATTTAATTTTGAATGCTTTAAAATAAATGACTAAAAAAATAATTAATCATGAACATTAATAATTAAGTATCAACACACCAAAATAAGTGCATTAATAATGAAGGCTGAAAACCTAAATATAAAAGCAATTTAATTATTAAGCAGCAACACTGAAATGTAAGTGCAGTGCAAAATGTACATATGTTTTCAGGCATTTAAAAAAAATTGTTCTATGAATGATCAATGAAGTAATTAATGAACATTAATAGTTGAGCAGCAACCACGGAATGTAAGTTCACGGTGAAATATACATATTTTTTATCCCTTTTTTATTAAATTTGTTAGTATGACTAATTAATAATTAATAAATGAACATTATTAGTCTTAATGATTAATGAAGTAAAAAATGAACATTAATAGTTGAGCATCAACCCCAAAATGTAAATCCAGTGTGAAATATACATATTTTCTGATACATTTTTTATTAACTTTGTTATTATGACTAATTAATTATTAATTAATGAATGAACATTACTAATTAATCAATGAGTAAATATATTATAAAGAGTTAATCAATAATGTAATCATAAAGTAAATGTAGTGACAATTTTATACAATATTGTAAATAACTAATAATTAATAAATTAATGACCATTACAAATTAATTAATGAATTAATAAACATATTTGAAATGGTTAATGATTAATATCGTGATAAAGTACAGGTATTGCAAAATGGAGTAATGTAATTTTTTTGTTTTTTTATTAATATATTTTTTTAATTATTAAATAATTAATTAATTAATTTATGTTACCTATTTATAATAAATATCCAGCAATCAATATCCTGAAGAGCTAACCATCTCTTTGGATTTTCCGGGAGCAGAAAATGTCTAGTCAGACTGTCATCACCTGAGGACAAAGTGTCAGCAGTGTGGCAAGTGTGCCCAAAACCCCCATGCATGCGACTCACTATCTTTTTTTGCAGCAGCCATGATATAGCTCCTGAAATTAGCTTTTCAGGATCATAGTAGTTGCAAGTCAGCCTTCTGAGAGTTCCTAGGGAGTCAAGGAATGGAGGCCACATTTAGGATCATTATGTTTATATTTATTTGATCTAGTACTAGGAATATGTTATCAGAATTACAGACATATAATTAAGGTTGTTGAAGTTGTCACTACGGCCTTTTGAAAAGTGTTTAAGATCATTAAGGGTTAGAATTATAATGGCTAGTCTTTTTGACATTGGGGTTATACATTTTAAAATGATAAAGAAATGGTTTAAATGAAGACATATTTTATTAGGTAATCTAATATAGTCAAACATTGTATTCCAATTATTAAAAAGCAACTTGCTAGTTGAAAACTTACTTGAAAAATTATATATTAAAAATGTATTAGCTGGTAGTTTACCTTGTTTCAACACCTCAGGTGGCATGATAATAGCAGCAAAATGTAAAAAATAACTTGCTCTTAGAAAAATACTTTAGAGGATCTTAACTAAAATGTAATTTTAAAAGTAAGCTTTCAACTTATAAATATTTTTTTTTTTATTGAAAAGATGTTTTCGCCATGATCTTAACTAAATTTATTTTTTAATTGATACCCTCTCTGTGTCCGTTTATGACTTAGGAACGTTTAGAAACTTTTGGGTTAGGGCTAAATTTATGTAATATCAATTAGGCTGTAGTTAGCATCATTATTGTTTTATGTTTTATGTTAGGTTTCTTTAAGTTACGCTTATTATTGAAACAGTGGCTCAGGCTAAGAATAGTGATATCATGTGTAGACATTAGAAATATACATTTTTGGATCATAATTTAGGACTATGGCTGCATAATCTAAATATATAAATGATTTCCGTAGTGTGTACTGGGTGCAGAAGTCAGTGCTCCTCTTTTGCCAAGGGTCAAATACATATGAGATACAATTGCCTCCAATCCCGTAAATGGCACATGTATAACAATTTACATGAGTACTAGATAGGACTCAAAAGTTGGTTAAACACCTGTCCGAAACACTGTAAAAGCAAATATAAACACACTACTGTACTTAAAAATACTGGTAAAGCAATGAAAGACATTAGAATTAATTGCACAACAGTCTCAAGCTCTCAAATCTGCAATAAGAAACATTTTTTGAACATTTTATTTCTGTGTTATATTGATCCCAGGAATCAAGGAGTTAATACATATCAGGCCACCCACATGTACTAGACAGTTTATTTATTTATTTTTATTGATTTCTACATTTCTGGATTGCAAGCCCGATTGCAGATCGGACTTCTAAACACTAATTAATTATAGTCTAAACGCCATGTTTTACTGACATCATCATGACGGTCTCATTTACTATTGGCTCTGTCTAAATTGTAACTTACAGGCTTGCTTAATTGATTAAGATCATGCCCTGAAATGCTATGTACGTTTACATGGTTTTAGTCTTTAGTCCTGTAATTGCACACTTGAGTCAATTGAATACTGACCATTATGTAACACATTTCTAACCCCCAGACATGCGGCCTTTATGAAAGTAATTACGGGCTTGGAATTGAATGTGGGCCTATGTGTTTATAGGTATGTTAAGCATTGCTCTCACATTACGCTCTGTGTTTCTACAGTAACTTCTTAGCTCCAATCAAGTCAATGGAGCGAGAAAGTAAGGCCTAGATCACATTGCACCCATTTTATTCTAGCAAAAGTCTCACTACCACCCACTAATGCTGTTCAAAGCCTTTAGTGAGAGGTGATAAGTCCAAAATGATTACTTACTTTATACCCCTCCTGTTGTGATTGTGGCAGAGAAGAAGTTAAAATTAATAAAAAATGAAAGTGTTGAGGTTAATGACCCCTCCACCTGCCCCTCTATTTCTATATATGCTGCTTAGACCATGAGCTTCTTATTGCAAATGTCATATTTACAATGAAGAAAAGAGGGAAAGTCATCAGACCAAGTAGATACTAAATAAATAATATCCCCTGTGAATATTCAGTGGAAGTAAAAAATAGATTTACGGGACTAGACATAAAAGATAGAAAGCCTGAAGAACTTTGAACAGAAGTTTGTGACCCTCCTCCCTCTCCCGTGTCTTCCCCCTCCCTCCCCTGTGTCTCTCCCCCCTCTCCCTCCCCTGTGTCTCTTCCCCTCCTCTGTGTCTCTTCCCCCTTCTCTCCCCACTGTGTCTCCACCCTCCTCTGTGTCTCCCCCTTGTGCCTCTCCCTCCCCTTCTCCTCTGTGTCTCTTCCCCCTCCTCTCCTCTCTGTTTCTCTTCCACTCCTCTCCCTCCCATGTGTCTCTTTCCCCTCCTCGGTGTCGCTTCCCCCTCCTCTCCCCCTGTGTTTCCCCCCCCCCTCCTCTCCCTCCCCCGAGTCTCTCCCCCACCTCTCCCCTCCGTGACTCTTTCACCAACTATCCCTCCCCAGTGTCTCTTACCCCTCCTCCCCCATGTCTCTTACCCCTCCTCCCCAATGTCTCTTACCCCTCCTCCCCCTTTGTCTCTTCCCACTCCTCTCCCCTTTTCTCTCCCCTGTGTCTTCCCCCTCCTCCCTCTCCTGTGTCATCCCCCCTCTCTCCCCTATGTCTCTCCCCCTCTCCCTCCTCTGTGTCTCTTCCCCTTCCTCTCCCCCTGTGTCTCTCCCCCCTCCCTCCTCTGTGTCTCTTCACCCTCCTCTCCCCCCTGTTTCTCTTCCATTCCTCTCCCTCCCCTGTGTCTCTTCCCCTCCTCTGTGTTGCTTCCCCCTCCTCTGCCCCGTGTCTTTTACCCCTCCTCCCCCCCCTCGGTGTCTTTCCCCCACCTCTCCCCTCCATACCTCTTTCACCTCCTATCCCTCCACTGTGTCTTTTCCCCTCCTCTCCCCCCTGTTTCTCTTCGCACTCCTCTCCGCTTATCTCTCCCCTGTGTCTTCCCCCTCCTCCCTCTGTGTCATCCCCCTCCTCCCTCTCTTGTGTCTTCCACCCTCTCTCCCCTATGTCTCTCCCCCTCTCCCTCCTCTGTGTCTCTTCCCCCTCCTCTCCCCCTGTGTCTTTCCCCTTATCCCTCCTCTGTGTCTTTTCCACTCCTCTCCCCCCTGTTTCTCTTCTCACTCCTCTCCCCTTCTCTCTCCCCTGTGTCTTCCCCCTCCTCCCTCTCCTGTGTCATCCCCCTCCTCCCTCTCTTGTGTCTTCCCCCCTCTCTCCCCTATGTCTCTCCCTCCTTTGTGTCTCTTCCCCCTCCTCTCCCCCCTGTGTCTCTCCCCCTTCCCTCCTCTGTGTCTCTTCCCCCTCCTCTCCCCCCCCTGTTTCTCTTCCACTCCTCTCCCTCCTCTGTGTCGCTGCCCCCTCCTCTCCCCCGTGTCTCCTCCCCCTCCTCTCCCTCCCCAGTGTCTCTCCCCCACCTCTCCCTTCCATGTATCTTTTCCCCTCCTCTCCCCCCTGTTTCTCTTCCCACTCCTCTCTCTCCCCTGTGTCTATACCCGCTCCCCCGTGTCTCTCCCCCTCCTCTCCTCCCCTGTATCTCTCCCCCTCCTCTCCGGTGCCTCTTCCCCCTCCTCTCCAGTGTCTCTTCCCCCTCCTCTCCCTCCCCAGTGTCTCTTCAACTCCTCTCTCTCCAGTGTCACTTCCCCATCCTATGCCTCCCCTGTGTCTCTCCCCCCTCTCTCCCCTATGTCTCTCCCTCCTCTGTGTCTCTTCCCCCTCCTCTCCCCCCTGTGTCTCTCCCCCTTCCCTCCTCTGTGTCTCTTCCCCCTCCTCTCCCCCCTGTTTCTCTTCCACTCCTCTCCCTCCCCTGTGTCTCTTCCCCTCCTCTGTGTCACTTCCCCCTCCTCTCCCCCGTGTCTCTTCCCCCTCCTCTCCCTCCCCAGTGTCTCTCCCCCACCTCTCCCTTCCATGTCTCTTTCACCTCCTATCTCTCCACTGTATCTTTTCCCCTCCTCTCCCCCCTGTTTCTCTTCCCCCTCCTCTCCCTCTCCTATGTCTATACCCCCTTCCCCGTGTCTCTCCCCCTCATGTCTCTCCCCCTCTCCCTCCCCTGTGTCTCTCCCCCTCCTCTTCTCCCCTGTGTCTCTCCCCCTCCTCTCCAGTGTCTCTTCCCCCTCCTCTCCCTCCCCAGTGTCTCTTCAACTCCTCTCTCTCCAGTGTCATTTCCCCATCCTATCCCTCCCCTGTGTCTCTCCTCCTCCTCTCACCCTGTATCTCTTCCCCCTCCAATCCTTCCCCTGAATCTTTCCCCCTCCTCTACCCCCTGTTTCTCTTCCCCCTCCTATCCCTCCCCCATGTCTCCCCGTCCCCTGTGTCTCTCCCCTCATCTCCCCCGTCCCCTGTGTCTCTCCCCCTCATCTCCCCCCCTCCTCTGTGTCTCTCCCCTCCCCCCCGTGTCTCTCCCCCACCTCTCCCCCCTGTGTCTCTTCCCCCTCCTATCCCTCCCTTGTGTCTTTCCCCCTCCTCTCCCCCTGTGTCTCTTCCCCTTCCTATCCCTCCCCTGTGTCTCTCCCCCTCTCTCCCCTAGGTCTCTCCCCCTCTCCCTCCTCTTTGTCTCTTCCCCCTCCTCTCCCCCCTGTGTCTCTCCCCCTTCCCGCCTCTGTGTCTCTTCCCCCTCCTCTCCCCCCTGTTTCTCTTCTACTACTCTCCCTCCCATGTGTCTCTTCCCCTCCTCTGTGTCGCTTCCCCCTCCTCTCCCCCGTGTCTCTTCCGCCTCCTCTCCCTCCCCAGTGTCTCTCCCCCACCTCTCCCTTCCATGTCTCTTTCACCTCCTATCCCTCCACTGTATCTTTTCCCCTCCTCTCCCCCCTGTTTCTCTTCCCCCTCCTCTCCCTCCCCTATGTCTATACCCCCTCCCCCGTGTCTCTCCCCCTCATGTCTCTCCCCCTCTCCCTCCCCTCTCCTCCCCTGTGTCTCTCCCCCTCCTCTCCTGTGTCTCTTCCCCCTCCTCTCCCTCCCCAGCGTCTCTTCAACTCCTCTCTCTCCAGTGTCTCTTCCCCCTCCAATCCTTCCCCTGTGTCTTTCCCCCTCCTCTCCCCCTGTTTCTCTTCCCCCTCCCATCCCTCCCCCATGTCTCCCCGTCCCCTGTGTCTCTCCCCGTCCCCTGTGTCTCTCCCCCTCATCTCCCCCGTCCCCTGTGTCTCTCCCCCTCATCTCCCCCCCTGTGTCTCTCCCCTACCCCCCTGTGTCTCTCCCTCACATCTCCCCCCTGTGTCTCTTCCCCCTCCTATCCCTCCCTTGTGTCTTTCCCCCTCCTCTACCCCCTGTGTCTCTTCCTTTTCCTATCCCTCCCCTGTGTCTCTCCCCCCCTCTCCCACCCCAGTATGCAGAGTTCTTTCTCTCCGGCTCTTGTATTTGTGATTTTGGGCCGGACCTGCTGCTCTCCGCTCCTCTCTCCAGATTTCTGCTGGTTGTTCCTCCCTGTCCCCTACCCATCTCCTTTCCCCTGTCCCCTGCCCCTCATCTGTGTCACGAGCCGGGCTCAGGAGCAGTGCTGCAGAGCAACAGCACAACTGGGGGCAGCTGCATGGGGAGGCAGGGGCTCCCTGGAATGACAGCTGGGAGTGAGAGGAGTTGTGCGGGTTGCCGTCCCGCAAATGCAGACCTCATGGCAGTCACGTGGGCCTCCACCCCTGCATCTGCAAATTGCCTGTCAAAAAATGACGGGCATAAACGTGTTAGCCAGGCAATGCTGTATGCCACACAATGTGAGTGGCTTATGCTTCACTGAGCACCTTCGGCGCTCATCGCATGGCTCGCAATGAGCGCCTTCGATGCTCATTCCAAACCTTTCCTCCTACCTACTGTTTTGTGCTTGGGAATGGCATGTGTCTCTTTCCAGCATCTCCCCCCTGTCCCGTCCCTGTGTGTTTCTCCTCTATGTGTCTGCTGAATGTTTGTATGGCGCGCGCTGACTGACGTTGGTTCTATTTTAAAAGTCTCACGTGCCTGGTGTTGTACTATCTTTGGCATTGTGTATTTTCTAAGACCGGCGCGCCTAGCGTTGTTTTTGTAAATTATATCACATGCCTGGCTTTGCTCAGCCTAGTTTTCATCCAGTTTAAGACTTTTTGGCGTTTTTCGTCCAACATTTTTTTTCTTGCTTGGTCGATTTTCGAGTGATGAAACATGGCAAATTCTGCTCAAACTCGCTTGCAACCTCACTCCCAGGCATCCTGGCTCTCCCCCTGTGCTGTGTGTGAGTGTGTTTTAATTTATTTTTTATTATTTTCCTTGTTTTTCGTGTTTTTGCGATTTTTGCGGTTTGGCAGTTAAAGTTAAATATTTTTCCGAGGTCAGATTTTGTTGGTGCTACTGTCTTTGCTGTCGTGTATTTTCTAAGTGCTGCGTGCCTGGCTTTGCTCAGCCTCGTTTTTGTCCAGTTTCAGATTTTTTTGCGTTTTTCGTCCGCCATTTTATTTTCTCGCTTAGCCAATTTTCGAGTGACGAAACATGGCAAATTGGGCTCAAACTCGCTTGCAACCTCACTCACAGGCATCCTGGCTCTCCCGTTGTGCTGTGTGTGAGTTTGTTTTAATGTATTTTTTATTATTTTTCTTGTTTTTTGATTTCCGCGGTTCGGCTGTTAAATTCGTTTTTTCACCAAGGACCCCAAGATTCCGAGGTCGGAATATTTTGTTCTAAGTCCACGATCCTCAACTGCTTGCAGCCTAAGTCCAGCGTGCCTCAACCGCTTGCCTCACTTTGCGAGGCTCGCAGGAGCGCCTTTGGCGCTCATTTCAGTCTAAGTCCCGCGTAATTCAATGCCTCAACTGCTCACCTCACTTTGCGAGGCTCACGGGCAGAGAGCACCTTTGGCGCTCATTGCCTAAGTCTTCCGAGCTTGGAAGGCTTCAATGCTTCAACGGCTTGCCTCACATAGCGCTGCTCGCAAGTGTGACGACAGATCGCAATTATAATATGTGATTATAAGTAAGTATAAGTATAATTGGTTTCCAACACTGCTACAGAGATAGATTGATTCACTGGTTCAAAGATTTTCACAGATTTTAAGACACGTTTCTATAGTCAATTGTTCTCCTAGGTCGTTTTTGCAAGCCACTGCATAAAATCAGAGAGCTGTATATATTTTCAATAGCAAATGTTGTAAAGGTACTTATTAAACCTTGGTGTCCAGGGTGGGTCACCATCACATACTAAAGCTGTATATGACAAACTTTTGTCAGCCCCCAGAGTATGTCTTCTGTTGGGAGTATGGAATTACTCTAATCTTTCAAAATATGTTGATTTTATTTTACAACCCCTTGTGGTTGAATTGAGGTCATTTATGAATGATTGACTTCAATTATTAGACAAATTGTTTAAATGGCAATTCTTTTTTGGGCAACATGTGATGTGAGATCTGCTCATAATGTACTGCCACCAAGTTTCATAGCTATGCCTTTTACCCGGATAAGAGTTTTCCTTTGAATAATTTACAGAAATATTTTTTTGTATTATTCCATACTTTCTCTCATAGTTATTTTTCTTTTGCTAGTTTATTTTACCTGTGGAGCTGTAGAATGACTTCAAATGGTAAATTTGAGACCACAAGATTTAATTTCAGGCATCAGTATCAGATACAATTATCATCTTCTCAGATAGGCATATACAGCCTTATTAAATTGCAATTCAGCAAATTCTAAAAGGCTCTCTTTAAGCACATGGCATATTTTTTTTACAAAAGTTTTTAGTTAGTGAGCTTCTATCCAAAAGCAGGTCTTCACTAACTGAAAACATCTGTAAAAAAATATGCTATGTGCTTATATAAAGCCCTTTATAATTTGCAGAATTTCAATTTAATAAGGCTGTACGTTCCTTAATTGATAAGTACTATTGTGCTTCCTGTAAGCTTGATGGTGTTTGAATGAACTGAATTAACGTCCCTTAATTAGCCAGATAACAGTGACATAAAAAAATATGAACAAATAATACAAGCAATGTGCCATGTATTTAACTACCCACCACTCCATAATCCATGTGGGATCAAATTAACTAAGTTTGTGATTCTCTCCTACTTATGATTTATGTAACATAAGGCTACCCAAACCTCTACAGAGATCTACCCTTTCAAGGAGTCATTGTACCTTCTAGTAGTCAGTGGAAATTTAATGTAGAGCTTGTCACAAATGTAGACAGATCCACTCTGTACTTCATAGCCTATATGAAGCTGATAGCACAATGAAAGAGGGCTACCCAAAGCTGCACATTGATGACCTGCTAAACAGACTTGGTGGTAGCCAAGAACCTGACCACCTTTATCACTTTATTTGGGCACTATGTATTTGTCCTTAAGCCATTTGAGATGAAAAGCTGCCCTGACACTATTCTGTGTCATATAGGTCTACGTAATCTCAAGCACTTTACCTGTGTTTATTTGGATTATATTGCCACTGAGAATCAGACCTGGCACAAGCACATTTGACAATTCATATAGAGATTTGAATATCAGGCCCCACACAAGTGACATACTTTGGTCACTGGGTAGGAGAGAGACAGACCTTACATGAGTCTCACAAGGCTTAAGCCATCATAGTTACATAGTAATTGAGGTTGAAAAAAGACTTTCAGTCCATCAAGTTCAATCTTTTAATATCTCCTCTGATCTGCAATATGCAGATTAGTTGATAATTAATTAGTTGTTAATTTATTGATCCAGAGGAAGGCAAACAGAAAAAAAGTGAAACTTAGCAAATCGGAAATTTTTTAAATTCCTTCCTGACCCCAGATACTGGCGATCAGATTCCTCCCTGGATCAATACTCCCTCTCTAATAATCCAGGATAACTCTGAATGCCCTTTTTAATTATAAATAAATCTATTCCCTTTTTAAAGTTATCTATCGAATCCGCTGTCACCACCTCCCCTGGTAGAGAATTCCACAGATTAACCACCCTTACTGTGAAGAACGCTTTCCTTTCTTTAAGGTGGAACCTTTTTACTTCTAACCTCAAGGGATGTCCTCTTGTCAGTTGAAAACCTCTTGGCACAAAACGCTCCCTTGACAAATCTTTATACTGCCCCTGTATGTATTTATATAAGGTAATCATATCCCCTCTTAGACATCTTTTTTCTAGAGAAAATAAGCTTAATTTGGTTAGTCTCTCTTCATAACTTAGCCCCTCCATTCCCCTTATTAGTTTTGTTGCCCTTCTCTGCACCTTTTCCAGCTCTAAAATTTCCTTTTTATGAAGTGGTGCCCAAAATTGTACTCCATATTCCAAATGAGGCTGTACTAGAGATTTGTATAGTGGCAGAATTATATTTGCTTCCCTGGCTTCTATACCCTTCTTAATGCATGCTAATGTTTTATTGGCCTTTGAAGCTGCTGCTTGGCATTGAGCGCTGTTACCTAGATGGTTATCCACAAGCACTCCCAAATCCCTTTCAATATCTGATACCCCTATATTTGCTCTATTAAGATTATAAATTGCATGGCTATTTTTCCATCCCAGATGCATAACTTGACATTTATTCGTATTAACTAATTATTCGTATTAACCTCACTAGCTTGCTACTAGATAAAATTTGGTCCACAGGAAGGTTATAGACCAATTTCACCAAAATGTCAACACACAAATTATATAATAAATCTGAGCCTTCCAAAATGTCTCATGGTGCCTTAGGGAAACCCATCCAGCTCTTGCTACCCGAGCTCACATCCTTGAGCTGGCAGATACTTGTAAGAATGTCAACAAGGCTGTGGAAGAATATCCAGCACCTTATACTACAAATAAACTTTTTGGAAAAATAGCATGCTATGCTGACTTAGAATAGGAAGGCATAGCCATGGTCTGGGCACACAAAATACAACTACACCTCAACCTCTATGCCTGACAATCTATTGTGGTTATGGATCCCAACCCTCTATGCTGGATGCCAGCTTACAATTTGACAACGCAGTATTGGGATCACTTGGATGAAAAAGCAGAAAACTTGACTATATTTGCAGCCCATCATATCATTTTACATTGGGGTGAGGTTGTCAGGGATATTGTAGACCACTACATACTGTATGTCCACCCAGTGAAGTGGTTATAAAAAAAATGGTCATGAGCACTTAGCACCAAGCCATGTCTCTGTGATTATTGACACACAGCGCAGTGAACTACTGAACTCAACCATCCCTAATTATGCTCTAACATGGATGGGCCGGCTCTTGATCTTCATACCAGGGGAAGAGATGCAGGCACATCTGGTAATGACAAAGGTGAAACTTGTGTGCTCTTTTTTTTCTGCCTACCGGACCAGTTCTTTCCTCCATTTTATTACCTTATGGGACCCACATTATGGGACAATGGCATCATGAAGGCTGGGAGGAAAAACGTAATGACCCCTCATTAAGACCCAGACACTTGGAATAGGTGATTCCTGCCATTTCCCCAGGTGCACCACATCCGAATTCACAAGTAATCCTTCTCTGTAGATAGTTCCCCAGTAGTAACTGGCCCACTTGTGATTAGGGAACACTCCAGCCTACTTATAGTTTCTACATCATTGTGCCTCAGCCAGTCAGGAATAGGGCCACTGGGCTCCAAGGTAACAGTCTCTCTGTTGATGTTTAGCTTGTCCACACCTTGAATTCTTATTTCTTCAAGTGCACTGAAACATTCTTTAATGAAAATATGCATGCATTGTGGATGCATCCTCACCATTTGCTATATAACTTACAGAACATATTACTATCTCTTATGATTCCTGTTTTATACTTCTCCTGGGCCACACATTGCTTCCTATCCCTTGTCCTAAATTCTACTAACTGAGGTTCTACCGATTGTTTTGCAGTCTGTTTCTGACAAGAACATACCTGACCACTAAAAGTTATGTTGCTCATCCTGGTACAGTACTTGTGTGCTAAAAATAATAGCTTATGTTTATATTCATTTGGATACTCCCTATTCATTGTGCCTAATAAATGAAAACTTGTCATGATTTCTTAATTATAGTGTTCACATTAGGCACACATCAGTGAGACATTTATGAATAAGTATTCTAGAAATACCCTCTTACACACACAACTTTAACAAAAGAATCATGGATGCCTCCTGGGTCGTTTCTTTCTTTTAATTTTACACTGGTCCTCTAACATCCCAAGGGGCTACAGTAATGAGCAGAATTCAATTTCAATAAGTAAATTTAGAATATTTACAAAAGTTCAAATGTAAAATAAAAGTATTTCAAAATAAAAATGTACTAGAAATATAGTAGAAAATAATGAATCACACAGTGAACACATTTTTGTATAATAGGGCTGGCAGATGTAGGAGGAATGCAAAATGCAAGGGATTAATACAATCTGTGACAACTGCTGAGCACAACAAATGGAGATCAAAGAAATGAAAAATCTCCCCTTCAAAAGATATTAACAAATGGTTGGTGCACAATAGCAGAATGCAGTGAATCACCTTTTTACATACAACTACACAGTTATTTTATTTCTATTTGCACTGTTTCAGATGCTAGGACGTATGCAATTTCCTTCCTAAAGCCTCACACAGTAAAACCATGCACAGACGTACATGGAAAGAATGAAATCATTTTCCAGATCATTTTATTGATTAATTTAAAAATTTAAATTCGAACTGATGAAGGATTATTGAGTCTTGCAAATGCATGTGCAAAGTTTTTATTTGAAATATCAATTATAGCTACATTTCCAACATCTGAGGAGGAACAATGCAAAACATTGTCATTTGTAGACTCTCTGTAACGTGTAAGAAAAATCAAATACTAAATACCTATCTTCCAATGTTAACTCAAGTAGACAAAATGTAAGGACAAGATGTTTCATTGCACATTTCCAGAGAGTAGATTAATGTTCAAAATTACCATTGTGGTGACAAAGAAGAGTAGGTCCATAAGGAGAGCCTGGTGTTGTATGTTTAACTACTTTCTGGTACAATGTAAATTAAAAATAAAAAGAGTTTTGCAGTATGCAGTCATACATTGATTATTGGCCAAATATTGTATTTAATATAATGAGCTTTCGATAGATGCAACTTTCTTACTCAAATCAAAAACAATATTCATAAAGGAACAGAGGCAAGATACAGTATATATCTTACACATGATTTAAGATGAATACACCATTGTTCACCCTTCATGCTGCATGTTTTTGATCACTTATGTTGTACAGGCCGTTGACTGGGTCGACTGAGAGTCATATCACCAGCGCTCCTCATCTACAGATACTTAAATTCCACAACAGTTCTTCCAACTGCCCAAGTAAGGGTTGGTGAGCTACTCTCTTTATTTGATTCCTCTCTATATGTTTCACTCTACCCCCATAAAAGACATACATATCAAGGAGCTATTTCAAATAAACACAATATCATTGGCATATAGGTCAAATCAGAATATCACCATCCTCCATTGTTTGAATGCGAATAAAGTTTGCAGGTATCCAACAGAAGTAATTCAAAAGTCTGAAGATAAATACCCCTACATCATCAGAAATCCAGAAAACCATTGACATGGAAGTAGCCTGTCCTCAGATACTTGGCAATATTTCTTACGCCCCAATATTTTGCTCATCTCTGCCTCACCCACTAATTGCTTAAATGAAAACAGACTTAAAATGCTACCATATTTACACTTATTATGGTATGACCTAATCAGTGTCATGGAAAAAGTCATATGACATAATAAAGTCTACATATTTCGTATAATAAAGTCACGACTCATGCCTAAAATGTAATATAACTCTCCATCATCTATTATAGCACATTATTACCTAGACTTCAGTGCTCCCTTCAATTAACATCCAGAAAATTGCATGGCCTAGGATTACTGCCTTTAGCTGTAATTATATATATATATATATATATATATATATATATATATATATATATATATAATCACTTCATAGTACTGCTTAAATGATCACTGTAGTTAGTAAAATAACATCAGTTGAATTATAATGCTACTTTCTAAAATATTTTTTTTGCAAAGTGAAACGTAGTGGAGATATGAAAAGATGTGTCCAACTGAATGCAGAATTCCAGAAGACATCAAGAAGAGACAAGGAGTCATTCTACAATGAGCGATGTACTGGGATCGAAGAAGATAACCGAATGGGTAAATCAAGAGATCTCTTCACAAAAATTGGGGAACTAAAAGGCACCTTTAATGCCAAAGTGGGAGTGTGGATCCCAACAAAATGTGGCAAGTTCTTTAAGAGATGGGAGTACCAGACCATCTCATCCTCCTGAAGAATCTGTATGTGGACCAAGAAGTCACAGTCAGAACTTAACATGGGACAACAGAATTATTCAAAATCGTATTGGTGACTGTAGCAAGGGAATTAAAAAATGTGTGCTTCTGGGGAGGAAAGCTGTGGCAAGCTTGGACAAAGTAGTAAATGGTAAAGTTTTTAAACTATCAACAAAGGTCAGCATAATTAGAACTATGGTGTTCCCCATAGTAATATACTGATGTGAGAGCTGGACCACAAAGAAGGCTGAGCGCCGTAGAATTGACACCTAAGTAGTGAAAACTACTTAGATCCCCTTGGACTGCAAGAAGATCCAATAAATCAGTATTTAAGGAAATGAAGCGAAACTGTTCACTGGAAGGTTTGATCATGAGGGTGAAGCTCAAAAATGTGGCCATATCAGGAGACGGCAGGATTCCCTAGAGAAGACACTGATGCTGGGGAAGATTGAAGGCACAAGAAGAAGGGGACGACAGAGGCAGAGATGGATAGATGAGGTCACTGCAACAATGAACTTGATGGAGCTCAGAGGGGCAGTGACTGAGAGATATAGCTGGCATGCCACAGTGTCATGGAGAGTTGGACACGGCTGAACGACTAATCCACAATAGTACATCTGTGTTCATATTTGAATGTCTAAAACAAGTAAAAAAAAACCTGCTTCCAGCTCAGAATTCCAAGAAATACAGTTACTACACTGCATTCTGGGAACCTTGGCAGCGACATGCAAATGTGCTCACATAGACTTTGCTCTTGCAATCCATAACCATTATATAAATTGCTTCCCTTAAGCATATTTCCGCTGTATAAAACAGCTTTGAGCAAAGCTAGAGTTGGATCCCACCCACGTACAGCCGCTTCAAGGTTACTGCCTATCATAAGCGTGGGGCCGGATCCTTAGCTTGTGTAGTGCATAGTAGTTCACCACAACAATAATTTAATATATGATGGGCAAAACAGCCATAGAAGCCCTCCACCGTACAGTAGTACAGTAAATAAATAGTACATCTGTGCTCACATTTGAATGTCTAAAACAATTTAAAAAAAAAACTGGCTTCTATATAAATACCTACGGGCACTTTACAGAGAGAAGTTGAAAAGGGGGACTTAAATGAATTAGTACTGGGGTCCTTTATTCACTAGCTACACCATTGACTTTTTACTATTCACTACTATTATAAAAAAAATTGATGTTAAACAAAAAACTGAAATGTCCAAACAACAGGAGCTAGATATTTTAATTAGGCATTAATCCTTAATATAATTATTAGTCATTATTAAAAAATAAATATTCCATATTAAACTTAGTTTCAAGCATCATGCTCTAAGCTTCAATCTATGTATCCTAACCTCCAGTGACTTCAAGGGCAGGGGTGTGCAGGTTTGGTCCTGGAAGGCCGCACACATGCCTGGATTTGATGATATCCCTGCTGCGCACAGTTGAGTCAATCACTTTTTCAGCCATCCCAATTGACTCAATTGTGCACAGAAAGGATATCTTCAAATCTAGGCCTGTGTATGGCGCTCCTGATGAAGGGCGGGGGGGGGGGGGGGGTTAAGGTGGCCCTAGCTACAGGCAGTGCTATATGGTTAGACACAAGTTTTTGTCTAGACTGGAGGTGGTGCTGTTAATTAGCTTAAGTCTTGATGTGTTAAAGTAGTTTGTGTAGGAAGCTAATTAGCCATTGCTGGGAGTAAGGCAACTATAAGAAGTATGTTTCTGTCTCTTTAACACTGCCTCCAATCAGGAGCTGCTGCCACTCCCTTGATACCCTCATAAGGGTGGAGAAAATCAGCTAAACTGGAGGCTTTTATGTTTGATGCTTGTATATAAATTTGTCTTTGTAAAAAGTTGTTTTATTGCTGAATGTCTGATTTAAATATTTCCATCCTGTTTTTAGGGGGTGTACAGTGGTTCTTTTACTGAGACGATGACTAGATCTTACTGCTTTTGTTTCAGAAATACAGTTATGGCACCCTCTAATCTATACTTTTTATATTAATGCTTTTGGATACTGACTGGGTATTAAATAGCAAATTGCAATTTACTACATTTGCTTTTTCTCTTACTCTTGCTTTCTTTTTGCATTACTGTAACGGAACCCATCACTGTTTTACCCTGTTTATGGTTATTTAATTCTTGGTTAAAATATGATCCTGTATGTATGTTGGTTTATGCTCTGCAGAATATTGGCCCCAGGCTGGTGCAGGAGAGATAATCCTGTTACAGATAAGGACGTTTATTCATTCTCAAACATAAGAACAGAGACAGCTGATTTAATCATTGTCTGATTGTATCAAGGAGCCTCAGGGAGGGGTGACCACACCTATTGTTCTCTTTATGTGTATTGTGTGGCCAACTATGGGGGATGTGGATTGCCTGTGGGAAGAGATGTATATAAATATTTCTGCACATAACAAAATAAAGTCAGTATTCATTTGACTCCCAAATTGTGTGTCGTCCAATATGGGAGGTCGGGGATGGTGAAACTGTAGTGCCTCTTGGGTATTTTACCGTATACCAGCGGAGATATTGGACTGCGTGTTCCAATTCCGTTACAATTACCATTTAGCATTCTGTTCCAAACGTTGTCATAAATTTAACAAGAGGAAAAAACAAAATAAATAGATAAAAGGAGAAAAAAAATCTCATTATCTCTAAAACTGTATAAACTATGGTTCATAAATAGAAGGTATATGTTATCTTATTAAAACACAAATTCAGAATGAAAATCCTCATGGCCACGGAAAAGTGTTACTGTCGTATTATACAACAGTACAAACAATAAAAATGTTACTTTAATATAAATGCCTTAGATTTTGTTAACTAAAGATAATATACAGCCACCTTTAGGATGTACAGTTACAGCAAATATTCTCTTACAGGAAAATAATAGAAAACATTGAGATTTGAATTGTGCTCATCATTAAGCTCATCATTTTTCAGATGAAAATATTCTTCTTTAAAATAAAAAATAGATTTTTGGTATGTTCTCAGAATGTGAGAAGGGCTGTGATTAGAGTTACCACCATATAAAATACACATATATATGTATGCAGTAAAGTACATCCTTGCACTAATTAATATTTCTGACAGCAGAATATACATCCTTGTACAGGTGTATATATATATATATATATATATATATATATAGTCAAAATATTTTTAGAATGCAAAAAATGTTAAGTAAATTTTTTTTATCTTTTATATACCCAAATATTCATTCATCCAGGGATCCAATTTTCTTTTATCAGCTGATCAAGTCTATTATTTTCTCAAGAGGGTGTGTCCCAAGAGAATTATATTTAAACCCTTGGCAAGGTTGTTAATAAAAGCAAACTAGAAAATGAATAAGACTATGAAAGAGTTGAAAAAGAGATGACTACAGCTGTATCATAATTTAAGTAAGATAAAAAGTACTGTGGTACACTGCATTATTTGTTAAAGGATTAATTATGAACTGTTACAAGTGGATACAAAATTAGAGAGTGAAAGCCAACCGTCACAACACAAGTCTGGCACATTGACCAAACATTTTTAGTACCAAGGAGCATGCAGTGAAGGTAGTCATCAGCAGATTCCTCTTTTAATTGATTCTGCTGATGGATCTCAATGATGCTTTAATAGTTTGCAAGCCAAATAGTGTTATTTTTAGACAAATCACTGTTGATTATATTTTTCATCATATGTATCTATATCTTCAAGGACTAGGAGTTGGTCATACCTTTGATTTAAAGTTATGTCAGATAATTCTACACGTCTGTGTGTGCATTCAGAGCAATATTTGGCAGCATCTATGTCTATCTATATGTATTATGTGGGACAGATGAGGGGATATTCCAGTCACTCTCTTTATCTCTGAACTTGTGCATTCACCCTATACTCTTCACATGTTTTCTCTGTGTTTTCTCTTTCTCTATGACTACATTTAATAATCCTACCTACACAGTATCTTCTTCACTGGTGTAAAGACATGATTTTGGTTGTGAACCTGGAGTTGGGAGAAAGATGTAAAGTTGTCTGAACATGCTGGAAGTGGAGACCGCTGAGAGAAAGATCTCCAGACAAACAACCTGGAGAATATGAGTCTGAATCAATTCCAAGCCCATATCTTACGATATCCTGGCTGTATGTTTGCGGGTGTGCTGCAGGCTCCCATTCATCTCCTATTCAATTGAGCAAAGGCGCAAGTTATGGGCTGCGGCCTCAAGCCCATAAATCCCTCCCGTGGCTGCAAACTGTTAATGGGCACGCCGAGATGCGATCCGCTGTTACGATCCAATCATGGTATAATGCAGTGCGACACAAGCCTCTCAGTCAATAGAAAGCAGTCTAGCTAAAGATGATTGACATAAGGACATTATAAAGTTGCGTTCCATCCGTCCATGCGTTGACTGTTTGTATTTTCTTCTGAAGTAGCACGCAGATCCTTGGGGGTTGGAGGTTTTTGAGTGAGAGAGTAGGTGATTTTGTGGTTTTGTTTATTTCTATTCATCTAATTACGATTTCATACTTAATCCTTGATTACACATATTTACAGAATACACATAATAACAATGCACATGCATTAAAGAACACACATAGATACACACAGAGTTAGGTCACTCCTTACACACACACACACACTCCCATCCCCCACACCCTGTCCCCCAATGGTTAATAAACACACATAATACACACAATTCTTTTTTTACTTCAAATATATACAGAAACCCTTATTTTTATTTATCCTTATCTTATTTTTGGGATTGTAATGGAGGGAGGAGAGAGGAGTGGAGAGGCGGAGAGGAGGAGATGAGGAGTGGTGAGGAGGAGAGAGAGGTGAGAGAGGAGGCCCCGGGGAGTGGTAGAGAAGAGGAGGAGGAGGTGAGGAGTGGTGGAGGAGAGGAGGAAGCGGTTGGAAATGACTGAGGAGAGGAGGAGGAGGTTGGGAGTGGTGGAGGAAAGGAGGTGGAGGTTAGGAGTGGTGGCAAAGGAGGAGGAGGTGACGGAGAAGGAGGTGATGGAAGTGGTGGAGGAAGAGGTGGAGGAGAGTGGAGAGGAGGAGGTGGGTGGTGGCAGGGCGGCCCTAGCAACAGGCACATGTAGACCAGGGACAGAGGGGGAGGGGCCTGATCCCAGGGGTGTGGTTGTTTGGGGGAGGGATAGGCCTTAGGGACAGGTCAGGGAGGCAAGGATCCCTGTCCACAGGGAGGGCAAGAGGCTAAGGGCAATCACAAGGCCCTGAACTACACGCACCAGGATAATGTGGTCCTCCTTGGTGCCATCTGTGGCCGCCTCATGATTCTTGCTGGGGGAGGGAAGTCAGGTCAGGGCCTAGGGCTCAGGCATGAAAGGAGGTAGCGGCTGAGGTAACAGCAGTGGGCACAGCGCCAGGGGATGTGAGGTTTGTCAAGCACCGTTTTGATGACATCAGGGCCAAGGTGAGGAGGATGATGGCAAAGGAGGTCAAGCAAGCTGCAGCACCAAGTGGTGGCCCCAAAGTGACGAGTGGGAGAGGGTGGCCAAGGACATTCTCAGCCAGGTGCCCGCTGCTGGAGCTTCAGGCCTGGTGGCCCAGCAGGACCCAGCCTCCATGTCAGGAGAATATCACATACATCAACATGCCACCACATGCACATCACACACACTACACATGTACATGATAACCAACAAGGACACTGTCATGTCAGCTCCATGGAATTAACAAGGGTAGATGGGTTTGTCATTAAATCTATGAAGCTGACAAATCACTGTCATTCGTGGGCACAACAGGAGTAATCAACCAATATAGAGCCCATGTATTGGTGTGACCACTGCAGCGTATGCAGTTACAGACCGCAGCCGGAATCAAGATAGTGTTAGGAGCCAAGAACAATCCAGGCCAGCATCTCCGCCAATACATATAATGCAAATAATAATAGTAATACTAATAGTAATAATATAATGATATATCATATAATATTACATATAATATTTGATAATGAAGAGTTAATACACATGCAAAGTCCAATTTGTCATAGTGTGGAGTATCAACATTCCCCTGAAGGCCTGATAACAATATGACAGGTGATAACGTAGATTGATTGATATCAAAACACTTAATGGGAGGTCACTGAATAATAATGGGTATACATCTTGGCACATAGCCACCAGTAATGGTGTGGGACTTTCCAGGATGGGCATAGCGGAGATGGAGGGGAGTTGGCTGTTGCTCCACCTGCCTCTGCACAGCCTCCATGTATTTTTGCAGCCCTTCCTGATGGGTTAGAGTAGATTAGTGTGGTGTATGTTCACCTGGTCTCCTTGTGGATTGCTAAGTGGTGGTGGTGAAGGGGCTTGTGTACCTCAATGAATCTGTAAGCTATACCATGTAGGGCCATTGTACATGGGCAGGTTATTGCAGAGAGGTCAGACAAGTCACAGTCCACTAGAGAAGGAACTGGCAAACTACTACAGTATGTTTTCCATGCAAACCTTGTGGATACGCACAGAAAGAGACATACGTAAGTGTGCTGTAGTCAATAGGGTCACAGAGAGTCGGACACAGCTGCGGGACTGAACAACCAAATGTAAAATGTTCCCCTAGTACTTGATATATGCCATGTGGTGGTGTTATTTGGCCACTATTTGTTTTCCCAATGTAGATGTGATAAGTGAGATGTATTTAAGATGACCTTTGTATTTTTAGGGTCCACATTAGAGCCACTGTGAGTGAGAAAGGGTTAATATGTCAGCCATTTGCATGTATTTGTGTTGCAATTTAATGAGGTAGTGTGTCTTTAATACCTGTCAGGATCTTGCAGCATAACTTTTCATATTGGCATATGCAAGACCATTACAACCTATGAGGAAAATAACTTTATTTTCTGCAATGTTTGATATTTGGGAGTTGTTGTGCATGTAATTGTAATGCCTTATTTTGCTTTCCCCATATTTTAAAGTGCATTGGTGTGTTTTTATTGTGTTTTGCAGTGTTACAAACTAGTCTGTAAACATTTTGCGGGTCCTATTTGGAAGCTTTGGGTCGCCATTTGCCATTTGCAGCCTTGACTGCGGGTGCTGTCTTAAAGCGATTTTTGCAATTGAATAGCGATTTGCGACTTTAGCGAGCGGAAGCCTTGCAGCCTTGAAATATTAAATGCTTCGGGAGGCTGTAAGTTCCGGGTTTCAGCACCGCAATTAAATAGCAAATTAACTTCCGGCCTCACTTACGGCTACAGTAACTTACGATTGCTCAATTGAATGAGGCTCTATGTATGCAGAAATAGGAAGTTCTTGTCAGGGTGCTCCTGTGATTTAGTCAGCTTGTTTGCATAGATGTCTGTATTGTGTTGCTGCTATAAGCCATTTACTTGTATGTTTTGGGACCTTTTATTAAAAAGATAAACAACACTTGGACTTACGATATGGGTCCCCAAGACCCACACTACCACAATAGATAGATAGATAGACAGACAGACAGACAGACATGTTAAAACCTGAAAGCCTGACACAATATCTGAAACTGTGTGTGTGTGACTTGCATTCACTCGGTTTACTAAAACCATATTTTAATTTAAAAAAAGTTTAATTACTCCTGCATTTAGTGATTTATGCTATTACTCTTTTCTTACTGCGATTAGGTATTATGCACATTTTATTCTTTGCTTTATTACCAGGATGCCATTGTTTCTGGTAATAGGTTGCTAGTAAATCTCAATTGCATCAGCACAATGCTACTAATTATGCTACTAATTACTAGAGACAACAGTGCAACTACATTAAACCTGCAAAGCTTTGTGTACATATTTGGTTGTAAATACAATAAAATAATCTCCCCATAGGATTATTTTGAAACTTGCCGAGGATGTTAGAGCAGTTGAATGACCAACGAAATCTCAAACTTATAGAATATTCTTTTGAGGAACTTGGCTTTATCTTGGACAAACGATTTTTAGAAAATAAAAAATCTGTTTTTTATTATTATAGTGTATTTGTAGAGATTCCAAACACTAGGGTTACAATATTTTTTTTCCTAACCTAGTTCGTCACCTTGGATACAGATAAGCTGTTTGTTACTTTCTCAGGAGGTTAATGTGTCCTATTAAAGGTATATGTAAGTGAGGTTGGTTATTAATGCATCTAATAGAGGAGAATTTATAGCGTATGAAAAAAAAAATTGCATGAAAAAATTCCAAAGTAAACAGTTAAACCGTTAGCCTGAAATTTGCTGATTTTCTTGCTTTTGCAAAGAGTTTTCTCTCAATGTTGACACCCCCAGAAATTCCCAGGGATAATTAGCATATCTTATACATTGTTTCTTTTTAGCATGGGGATTTTGCAGACATGCTCAGTTATCACCTGAAGTCTGCCCTACTGTGGGAAGTCACATGATGTCAGACACTTTCCTTTCCTTTAGATTCCTGTCCATTCATTCAGAGAATTGCCCCGTGACTTCCCCCAACCCCAGATAATTGCCCCCCAGCCACAGAGAATTGCTCCCAACCCCAGAGAATTGTCCCCCAACCCCAGAGAATTGCCCCATGACCTCCCTCAGCCCCAGAGCATTGCCCCCAGCCACAGCAAATTGCCCTTTGACCTCCCCAACTCCAGATAATTGCCCCCAGAGAATTGCCCCACAGCCCCAGAAAATTGAGCCATGACCTCTCCCAACCCCAGATAATTGCCCCTACCCCCAGAGAATTGCCCCTTGACCTCCCCCAATCACAGATAATTGATCCCCTGCCCTAGATAATTGCCCTACAGCCCAAGATAATTGCCCCACAGCCCAAGATAATTGCCCCTTACCCTCCTCTAGCCCCAGAGAATTGCCTTGTGACCTCCCCCAACCCCAGTGAATTGACCCCCAGCCACAGAGAATTGCCCTGTGACCTCCAACAGCGACAGATAATTGTCCCATCACCTACCCCATGACCAGAGAATTGCCCCCCAGCTCCAAAGAATTGCCCCATAACCTCCCCCAACCCCAAATAATTGCCCCCCAGCCCCAGTGAATTGCCCTGTGACCTCCCCCACACACAGAATCACTCACACACTAACTATGACACACACATGCTGACACACATGCTGAAACACACACATACACTGACACATGCTGACACACACATGCTGACACACACATACACTGACACACACACGCTAACACACACGCTGACACACACACACTGACAAATGCTGACAAACACACACACACTGACACATACTGACACACACACATACACTGACACACGCTCATACACTGACACATGCTGACACACACACACACACACAGAGACACACACATGCTGACACACACACAGACACACACATGCTGACACAGAGACACACACAAAGACACACACATGCTGACACAGAGACACACACACATGCTGACAGACACACACATGGAGAGACAGACTCACTCAGACAGACACTCGCACTGCGCTTGGTCCCCCGCTGGCTTCCCCCTGCTGCATCTCCCTCCTCCCCATGACCTCCCCCAACCAATCTAAAACATTTTGCTTATTTTCAAGTGCAGGTCTTCATAAAAGTATATTTAAAGGGATATGGAAGGTTCACTGTATTTAATATTAAATAAACTACTGTATTTAATATTAAATAAAGTGTTTGCATATCTAAACATGATTTTATTAACAAGCGCTTAAAAGTGCTGTTTTTACGAATTAAAACCTTCCAAACAGTCCCAACAAAGGCCTGCACCCAGCAACTCATGCACATGGTATAATACTACATGCTAACTGATCACAGATTGTCTCGCAGTAGCATTTAAACACATTTAGCCCTTTTAAATTCCAGCCTCGTAGAAAAGAGGCTTTTACTTAAATCCTACGTGCTACAAATTTATAAATGTTATGACGCTAATTAATTAGCCCTGCTGCGAGCAACGTGTGAGCTACGCAGCAGGGCCGTCCATATCAACACAGAGAAAATCTACATGAGGACGGGACCTCCGCGGCAGTCCCACATTAACAGCTTGCAGCGGGGGTCCCCAATCGGCAGTGATCGTGACTCCGCTGCATTTCTAAATTTTAAATTTCCCGCCTCGCAAGTACTTAAAGGACCGTAAAGGTCCTGAAAGGACTCACGCTAAAAAATATTAACCCCAGGCAACAAGAACTAACCCCATAACTCATGGGGCTCTAAACAGACTCCCATGAGCACTTAAATAGCCCTAGAACTCATGGGGGTCAATACAGACCCCCATAAGCCCTTAATTAACCCTATAACTCATGGGGGTCAATACAGACCCCCATAAGCCCTTAATTACCCTGTCACTCATGGAGGTCAATACAGACCCCCATAAGCCCTTAATTAACCCTGTCACTCATGGGGGTCAATACAGACCCCCATAAGCTCTTAATTAACCCAATCAGTCCCATAAGGGTCTATGAAGACCGTCATAGGACATTAGAAGCCTATTATTAACCACATAAGTGCCATGACGGTCCTCCAGGACCCTCATGACACTAAGTACAAACACTACACTACACTTTCCCCCCAATACACCACTAAATCTAAACTAACCCCCTCTACCCTAACCTATTAACCCCTACATACCTAACACAACCTACCTAACCCCTTATTTAACCCCCCACCCTACTAATTACATAAAATAAAAAAACCTAAGGTACATAAAATAAAAAACAAATCACCCCCCCCCCACACACTACATAAAATAATAAAACCTAAGGTACATAAAATAAAAAACAAATCCCCCCCCCCCACACTACAAAAATAAAAAAACCTAAGGTACATAAAATAAAAAACAAAGCACCCCCCCCCACACTACAGCAAATTAAAAAAAACTAAGGTACATAAAATAAAAAACAAATCACAACCCTCCTCCTCCCCCCCACACTACATAAAATAAAAAAACCTAAGGTACATAAAATAAAAAACATATCACAACCCCCCCCCCACACTACATAAAATAAAAAAACTAAGGTACATAAAATAAAAAACATATCACAACCCCCCCCCCAACCCTATATAAAATAAAAAAAATAACTACACACCTGCAAAAGGAATACACAAAACAATCATGAATACATTATAAATATACACATAACTACAATACATTTCCCCCTATCTATACCTAGCCCCCAATCTAAACACCCCCCTGTCTATACCTAACCCCCAATCTAAACACGCCCCGTCTATACCTAACCCCCAATTTAAACACCCCCTGTCTATACCTAACCCCCAATCTAAACACCCCCTGTCTATACCTAACCCCCAATCTAAACACCCCCCATGTCTATACCTAACCACCTAAATCTAAGCTAGAATAGAATAAATAATCCACCTACCTTTGCAAATGTTCCTTCTGATTGCACCCCCTAGGAAAAAAAAGAAACATCAGATTATTCCCAGCTGGGCCCTTGCTGAATCAGCGTTCTATTTAAATAATAATAATAATATCTAACGGAGGTCTGCAATGAAATAGGCAATGGCGCCTTCTGATTGGCTAAAAATAATGTATATCAAATTTCAGTCAATCAGAAGGCGCCAATGTGTGAGCCAATCAGAATGGAATACACCCCTATCCCCCATTCTGATTGGCTGAATGAGCTATCAATCTTTTTTAAACCAATCAGAAGGCACTATTGCTTTCAGCCAATCACAATGGGATACACCCCCACAGGATAATTGGCTGAAGGCATCTGCGCCTTCTGATTGGCTGTTTAGATTGGGGGTTAGGTATAGATAGGGAGGGTGTTTAGATTGGGGGCTAGGTATAGACAGGGGGTGTTTAGAGTGGGGGCTAGGTATAGATAGGGGGAAATGTCATGTAGTTATGTGTATATTTATAATGTATTCATGATTGATTCATGTGTATTTGTGTATTCCTTTGCAGGTATGTAATTCTTTTTTTTAATTTTATGTAGTGTTGGGGGGGTTGTGATTTGTTTTTTATTTTATGTACCTTCGGTTTTTTTATTTTATATAATTTGTAGGGTGGGGGGTTTAATAGGGGGGTTAGGTAGGTCGTGTTAGGTAGGTAGGGGTTAATAGGTTAGGGTGTTAGTTTAGATTTAATGGTTTATTGGGGGGAAAGGGTAGTGTTTGTACTTAGTGTCATGAGGCACATGGTGCTTATGGGGTTAATAATAGGCTTCTAATTGTCCTATGAGGGTCTTCATAGACCTTTATGGGACTGTTTGGGTTAATTAAGGGCTTATGGGGGTCTGTATTGACCCCCATGAGTGACGGGGTTAATTAAGGGATTATGGGGGTCTGTATTGACCCCCATCAGTGACAGGGTTAATTAAGGGATTATCGGGGTCTGTATTGACCCCCATGAGTTATAGGGTAAATTAAGGGCTTATGGGGGTCTGTTTTGACCCCAATGAGTTATAGGGATAATTAAAGGCTTATGAGGGTCTGTATTGACCCCCATGAGTGACAGGGTTAATTAAGTGCTCATGGGGGAACTTAAAAGTTTTAAATGCAGCAGGGGCCTGATCTATGCCAATCAGGGACCACCGCTGCAAGGGATTAATGTAGGGGGGGGGCTGCGGGGGTCACGATAGGGCATTGGGATGTGTTTAGGGAGCAGGGGGGAGCATCACACGGCTGTCTCGGGCTGCTCCGAGGAAGCACGTATGTGATTTAGGAGCCCTTGCTAGCACTTTTTTGTGACCGTAGGGATTCTTCCAAGGTGCGAGATTCACCTCGCTTATTTTCGGCCATTTTTCGGAGTTATCTCGCAAAGCAGGCTGCGAGAGACGTTTTGGGGATTCGGTCCTATCAAACAGCAAAAAACTGCCTTTTGCGACGACCAAGGGAACTATGAGGGCTAATTTATGTTGAAAAATACTCTGTAAGAGTCTAGTACATCTAGTACTAATAGAAACAGAGATACTGTATGCATGGGTTACAGGGGGCTTTGTTTGGGATATTTGAAAGGTTTAAATGAGTAAAAGCAGAGCTTTTATGCACTTGTTAATAAGATGATGTTTAGCTTATGTATTTTTTTTTTTATATTTAATAAGTTATTTTGAAATAGCTGCCATAATGACCGGTATCTTATGAGAATATTAAACTGAATCAAAACAGGATCACTCTTCCCCCCCCCCCACACTACATAAAATAAAAAAAACTAAGGTGCATAAAATAAAAAAAAAAACACAACACCCCCCCAACCCTACATAAAATAAAAAAAATAACTACACACCTGCAAAAGGAATACACAAAACAATCATGAATACATTATAAATATACACATAACTACAATACATTTCCCCCTATCTATACCTAGCCCCCAATCTAAACACCCCCCTGTCTATACCTAACCCCCAATCTAAACACGCCCCGTCTATACCTAACCCCCAATCTAAACACCCCCTGTCTATACCTAACCCCCAATCTAAACACCCCCCTGTCTATACCTAACCCCCAATCTAAACACCCCCCATGTCTATACCTAACCCCCTAAATCTAAGCTAGAATAGAATAAATAAAACCACCTACCCTTGCAGATGTTCCTTCTGATTACACCCCCTAGGAAAAAAAAGAAACATCAGATTATTAACACGCAAAACACCACAAAACACATACGGATCTTCCGAAAAAGCCATACAAATTCTAACAACAAGGATGCTAAATCACCCACAGCCGCGTACCACGTACATTAGGCGCCATTTTACAACACTAACTTATACAATGCGGAAGTACACAGCTACCCTAACGGACATTCCGTGCGCATGCACACTATTTACACTACACACTGCACACATTGCTGGCTTACACAGCAACTACACAACAGTGAAAACACACATTCTATGGTGGAGCACCATGAACAAATTTATCAGCTCTTCAACACAATGCTTCCTGCATATATTACTTCAAAATAGGTAAAGTATATTCATTTATTAATTATTTCATTAGCATACAAAACCCCCCCACCAAAGCTGCTCTTAGCACAACCAACAGCCTTGCAATGAGCGCCAAAGGCGCTCATTGCGAGCCACGAGATGGGCTCCGAAGTCGCTCAGCGCGAGGCTCGCAATGAGTGCCCAAGGATCTCGGAACACCAACTAAATTAATGTTGCAACCAAACACCATTACCTGCCTTACAATCTTATTGCCGTCATTTTTTGACGGGCAAGTCGCTAGTAATAATTATAAATATTCAATCAGGCCAATTACATTGAGGCAGACTCAGCATTGGATGCAATGGGGGGAATGAGTTGAAATATTAGGATTAGGAACGTACATAATTGAACGTGGTAGTTAGCATTGAATGAGAAGGCACCACGCTATCTGAAAAAGACAAATGTTATGCAAGGCGTATGCTAGGGGAAACTACCATAGTCATGGTGGGTGCTGGGCTTGTAAGTTCCCCTAATGATCTTAGTCAATAAGAAGAAGTGAATTTAGCTCCTTTCAGGAGAATGTATAATAGAGATTGGGGTACTCAAGGCCAAAGTAGACTGGTTGTGACACATAAAAAAATTAAGCAATGCCTGCCCACATTTAATAATATTTTCATATACTAGTTAATAAATTAACGACTGTATATATTTTACTTAAGTTTTTTTTTTTTTCCATTATGAAGACTAGCTCTTTAAATAAATAAATCAGAAATATAAGACTTCGGTGGTCCTTTAAATCCAGTCCTGGTGCTGTGCAGGTGTTTTCCTAACAGAGTAAGGAAATCACAAGTGAAGTTGTTATTTTTTCCAATTATATCAATCAAAATAATATAAATGTTTCTTATGTTCACCCTCTACACATGAGCAAATCATTTCCATTCTGTAACTTCAGAAGGTATTGCATGACTTCATTCAGTAAGAATTAAAGTCTTCTGCAAGATCTTGACTGTTAGACAAACAAGTGCATTGGTATAAAATCCTTGCCAGAGAAACTAAGGGAAATCAAAGGGAATCTGACACTTTGGATTAGTCTGTTTTCCTGTTAGAGAGTTTAGGTCTGTAGTAAAAGCTTTTCTGTACAGCACAGACTGATTTGAGAGATCCAAAAATGAGGCCTACGGAAATACAGTCTGGAAATGGTATTACTGATCATCACACGCATCAAGTTTTATTTAAGTGGAGGGTTAAGAACTGAATACCAGATGACGACATGCTTCTTGGTGGCCGATTTGGAAAAAGTTCTAAGCACTGCTTACAAGTAACAAAAATGTTTAAACAAACTAGAGAATATTTCCAATAAGTGGAAGAGCGCACAGATTCTTTTGACACATTGCAGAGAGAAAAATAATATAAATTTATATATATATATATATATATATACACATATCTATATATATATATATATATATATATGTATATATATATACATATATATATATATATATATGTATATATAAACCTTTGACTTCGTTGTTTTATATATATATACATACATATATATATATATATATATACATGCACACTCACACACACACACACACACATATATATATATATATATATATATATATATATATATATATATATATATAGTGGATATAAAAAGTCTACACACCCCTGTTAAAATGTCAGGTTTCTGTGCTGTAAAAAATGAGACAAAGATAAATCATTTCAGAACAGTTTATAGGTCACATTAAAGTTGGAAAAAGTTCTGAAATGATTTATCTTTGTCTCATTTTTTTACAGCACAGAAACCTGACATTTTAACAGGGGTGTGTAGACTTTTTATATCCACTGTGTATATATATATATATATATATATATATATATATATATATATATATATATGTTTGGAAATACAAAAATGAGGGGGTGGCAAAAACCTCTTGTGTTATGTATTTAAGAGATTAATAAGATTGAACCTTACCTTACTAGACCTCAAGGATGTAAGGTACTAAAATCACTCTCATCTGATCCTTCACTTTGGTCAAGTGTCTAGTGGGTCTTCCAATTGTCGAGTGTGAAATCCCAATCTCTTATATGAATTCAAAAGCTACGTATCTGGTCTGGGTCATGGGTCAAATTATTTTCATATGTTCTTTTGAATAACTTAACTTGATAAGGGAAAATATTTTTAGAAAACAAATAAACACAATCAATTTGTTTCTTTCTTAGAAGGGTGGGTCATTGTAAACTAATTAACTTTAAATTAGACTTAATGAAAGCCCTATCAATTATACATGTCACATTTCCATTCTGCAGATAGTAGATTTGCCTGTATTCAATGCCTTCTTCCACCTCATGAAATTGATCAGCAGAAAGTAAAATGCTACATTCCAATTGTACATAAAGTAATACATTAGAGGCTTTGCTTTTTTTGGCACATTCTAAAACATTTTGCATGTTTTCTATTGTCGCTCTGCAAAAGAATATATTTTAAATTTATGACCTCAGTGTTGCATTAACTGACTTTTGAATGTCTTTCCTTAACCTGTTATAAATAGGATGAGATAAATATTTAACATGATCCTAGTAAACCAATAACTTAATGGGCCTCACATCAATTAAGGGCTCAATTACATGGTTCTGTAGGAAAATTTGCAAGTGAACTTTCCATGTAAGGAGCTACATCACTACTAAATGGGGATCAATGGAAATATCAAGATCCTTGGACACCATGGAGATATGAAAAAGGGGTTAAATTACACTTTATCCTCCCTTGATAATCTCCCAGCAAAGATATGTGATGCCCTGGTCCTGGATTCAATTTGCTTGAAGAAATCAACCCACTTGTCTTGGTTGGGGATCATTGGCTCCTTCTTTCATCCCATGGAAAGGATATTAGAAAATGTGCCACTCTGTAAAACGAAGTGGAACGGAGCACCTCTTGTGAAGGGAGGAGGGAGAGAGATAGAGGGGAGGGAGAAAGTGAGAAAAAGGGGAGGGAGAAAGAGGTAGGGAGAGGTGGAGAGAGAGGGGAGAGTGGGAGGGAGGGGGAGATAGGGGGAGGGAGAGAGAAAGAGGGAGGGAGAGAGAGAGAGGGGGAGACAGAGAGCTGGAGGGAGAGAGAAAGAGGGAGGGAGAGAGAGGGGGAAGCAAAGAGTGGAAGGGAGAGAGGGAGGGTTAGAAAGAGAGGGGAGGGAGAGAGAGAGAGCAAGAAGGGGAGGGACAGAGAGGGAGGGAGAGGAAGACACATGGAGAGAGAGAGGTAGGGGTGCACAGAGAGCAAGAGGGTGCAGAGAGAGAAATACAGAGGGCACACAGAGAGAGGCAGCACTGAGAGACAGAACAGACAAACAAAGATACTATATGATACTGTCATCTATGTTGCGCAAGTTACTAGTACTAAAATAAGCAGCCACTATTGCTACTATACACAAACTCTTACTTTACAAAAATGAGCAACAGTTAATATAGACTCATATTTTACAATAAAGTCATATTAATGAATTTAAAGTGGCAAGTAAATAACTGATGGACATTCAAATCTACCTCTCTGCATCAGAACGTCCCCCCCTCTCTTCTAGTTAAAGTTGCCAACTAGCATATCCTCCTGGATGTCTGCCCGTCAACTCAAACTCAGTATGTCAAAGACGGAGCTCCTAATCTGCCCACCCTCTTACTTAGCCTTTACTCCTCACTTTTCACTCACTATTGACAAAGCCATCATCACTACTACCTCCCAGGCCTATTGTCTTGGGGTTCTACTGGACACTGCCCTCTCTTTCATTCCTCATATACAATCACAAAATCTTGTCATTTTCACCTAAAACACATCTCCAAAATCCATCACTATCTGACACTAGACACAACTAAAATTCTAATTCACTCTCTCATCATATTTCGCCTTGACTACTGAGACTCTCTCCTTGCTGACCTCCCCATCACCCATCTGTCCCCACTCCAATCCATCAATCCATATTACATTCATCTGCTAGACTCATCTTCTACACTCAACGCTCAGTTTCTGCAGCACCTCTCTTTCAGTCACTCCACTGGCTTCCCATAACCTCCACAATACAATTCAAAATCATGACTCTAACATAAAAAGCTCTCAAAATACTCTCCCAAACCCTTTCTTTTCTCTGCTAATGACCTTCTTCTATCCTACTCCCTTATCACCTCCTCTCACTCCCGTCTCCAGGACTTTTTTCGTGCTGCCCCTATTCTTTGGAATTCCTTGCCTCGCTCCACTAGATTTTCCTGCTGCCTCAAAGCCTTCAAAATCTAACTAAAAACTCATCTGTTTGAAGAATCATATCATCTTCAGCCTTGCTATGTAGAATGCATCTATCACCACTTTATCTAACCCGTACCCTTTAGACTGCTTTGGGGAAAGCACCATGTATGTTTGATTTTAAACTCAATAACAGAGCTCTCCATTATTTTGCAATGTGGTAAAAAAAATGTTTGAATTTGTACTTAACCCGTGTACAGTGCTACGGAATATGTTGGCGCCTTACAAATAAAGGATAATAATAATAATAATAATAATAATAATAATAATAATAATAACTGATTATTGCAGATATCCATAACAGGTCACAGACAGATAGTCACTACCCTAAATGATAAGATCTGCTCAACAGCTGCAGAAAATATTTGCACTTGATGTGATAACATACCCAGGAGCTGGTTATAATTCTTTTGTGTCAGCTGTTGAACATCTCCAGGCTTCGAAAAACACTCTTTAAACAGACATCCCCACTGCAATCCAATACTGTACACATGTATTCTTCTGTTCAGCTGCAGCATATCTGAGTTATTTTATGTCAAAGTTGAAGAGGATGCAGGATAACTAACTATTATAAATCAAATTAAAGCCATTTTTACCATGTTTTCTGCAAAGCTATAAGGTCAATATGTTTTCTGTTTAACAGTCAAATAAATACATTCTTACTGTTATGTTTGGTTTAAGACATTAAATCCCATATATTTGAACTTGTTGGGCAGGGGTTATTAGACACATAGATATATAGATATTATGTATTGTGAAATGACAAGGTACTTGCAACTTCCACTTCTATCTGAATACGATTTCCAAGTTTGTGACATTATCAAAAAACTAAAAAGTTTGGTTTAAAGGGATAAAAAAATAAAAAGTTGGTTACAGACTTTTTGTTTTCAGTGGACCAGATTTATTAGATGGGAATAATGTTTACCAATTTGATGTAAAGGTTTCATAGAAAACATGTGTAGTGGATATATGACCTTGATTTGTGGTTGATCCATTCATAGGAGACAGGTACTGACTTTTATATGAGAGATTGTTTAGAGCACATTAGGGTGCATAGTAATAATCAAGTTTGAATAGATGATTTTCCAAAGAGTGTTTGAAATTGAAGAATAGATGAATATCTGAGTAAGAGAATTCCAAACCCTAGAATTATTTTCAATTGTATTGTAATGAAGAAACAATGGGTGAAGAGAGGAGGAAGTTATGAGCAGAGTGACGTGGGCTGTTTGAGGGAGTATGTGAGTTCAGATAAGAGGGGTAAGCAGGTGCGGGACTGGTAAGGCCATTTGTAATTGAGGGTCAAGATTAAAAAACGTTAATACAAATCCATATACAACTAGTAAGTAAAGTTTAATTGTAACATTTTATTGTTTATAAATGTACATTCCACCAGGCATTCAATTTTATAAAAAAAAACTGAAAATTCATAAAGAGCATCATTAGCTATTAAGTGGTCCGTTGAACTCTCAGAAAATGTTCAAGTGGTCCTTGAGTAAAAAATATGTTTGGAAACCACTGCTTTAGGATATAGGGAGCCAGTAAAGGATTTGGCAAAGTGAAGCAGCAGATGGTGTGTTGGATACGAATAGCAGGGAGCTAGAGTGAATTTCATTGGACATAATTAACTCAGACGGCCACTAGAGTTGCAGTAATCAAAGAAGATGGAATTAAGTGATGGAATTAGGATTTTAGTTCTGTGTATGATAAAAGGTTATAATCTGGAGAAAGTGTGATCTACAATATTTGGTAAGCAAGTGAATGTGGGAAGTGCATGAGAGTGCTGAATCAAGAGTAAGAGAGCGGGTATGGGATTTAGGTGTGACATAGTATTGTCATGGTGAGGGTGATGTCAGATTGTAGAGGGAGATAATATTAAAAACTCAATTTATTGTTTAGTCAAGATACTTGGCCTGGAATCATGATGGTGGGATCCGAGTACAGTTTCCTACCAGGCTTCTTCTCTTAAAAAAATAACCTGTACACATTGAGTTACACAATCTCCAGAAAGTATTCTCAAAGCAAATAAAGACTAAATAATATATGTCATTCAATGTATGCTACCTTCCTGTGTCCAATACATATATTATTCACATTCCTATGTAGATAAAGTTGTAGATTGAACTTTCTATAAAGAAGGAGAACATTTATTATGCGTGGTCCAGAATTTCCTATTCTTTTGTTATTAGTGACATAATTAGGTTAGGGTTTAACAAGAAAAGTATTTGTTATTGTGCCCTAATGTACACAGGGTGACATGTAAATGGCAGAAATATCAGGTTTCATGATAGATGATATCGTATAAAAACAACCCACTTAGTGTTTATCTCACATACAGTACATATATTGAATAGCATACATTCATCAACGCATAGCTCGTGTGTGGAGCAGAAATACTGGATTGTTTCAGTACATGAAGATGCTATTAGTATATATGCTATTAGTATATATGTATATATATATATATATATATATATATATCACATATATAGTTGTGAGCGTACGAGTCGTTGCTCACGCTTGCGGGCTCGCGTAGCGAGGTCACTGGGCAAGGGCAAGGGCCTCAGTTGCTGGCATGGAGCGCCGAAGGCGCTCCATGCCAGCAACTGAGGCCCCTCGCGAAGCGAGGGCCTCAGTTGCTGGCGAGGTCACTGGGCACGGGTCTCAGTTGCTGGCATGGAGCGCCGAAGGCGCTCCATGTCAGCAACTGAGGCCCCTCGCGAAGCGAGGGCCTCAGTTGCTGGCGAGGTCACTGGGCAAGGGCCTCAGTTGCTGGCATGGAGCGCCGAAGGCGCTCCATGCCAGCAACTGAGGCCCCTCGCGAAGCGAGGGACTCAGTTGCTGGCGAGGTCACTGGGCAAGGGCCTCAAACCCTCGCAAAATTCACGTCGCTACTCAAAAAACACGACACACAAATTACGACACTCGCTAAATTTTACGAGGCACGCAAACAACGTACGAAACACGTTACCACACATTACGACCTCGCAAACATCGGACGCAACACGCCGACATACAAACATTTAAAACACAATACATACACACAGCACATACATAAAAAACTTACCTACACCAAGAGGGAGCACCCAGGACCTCAAAAATGCAACTTACACCTCGATTTTACTCGAAATAAAACAGTTTAGAGACTAAAAAAAAATCTAAGCGACAGAAAAAATGGCCGCCGAACAAAACGAAAACGAGGCTACAGCACTCTAAACTCGCAAAACACCACAAAACACCTACGGATATTCCGATACAGACCTATACCACACATTACTCGCCATTTTACACCAATGCGGAAGTACACGACTACGCTAACGGTTTGGTCTCGCGCACGCACAGTGTTACACTGCACACATTCAGCATGCTTATACAGCAGCTCCACACCACTAATGCTGCAGCAACATCAACACAGATTGCCAGCTCTTCATCACAATGCTTCAAAATAGGTACACTATATTCATTTACTAATTTAGCTACCTTACAATTTCATTGCCGTCATTTTTTGACGGGCAATTCGCTAGTATATTATATCTACCTATCTAAAAGGCTGTATATGAAGTATTGTCTTTACAATAGGATTGTCCAAATGTTTCTCATCAGTTCAATTGTTTTTTATTTCGTCATACTAGACAATCACATACATCAATCTTCAAAAATTGTCTGATATAATAATATAAAAGAAACAACCAAAATAAACAACATATAAAGCATTAAGTGGAGGAACACTTAGTTTCATAATTTATTTGCATTAGTTGTTGTTGATTTATATAATCATCCCACATAGCCCATTTGAAATGATTATGTATATCATTACCTTTTCCTAAATTTAGATAATCTTTTTCAATCTGTCGATTCCTACAGAGAAATTCTGTTATTTCTTCCCAAATTGTAATTTCTCTTTGCAACTATTTGCAACTTGCCATTTTGCTGCAATAGAAAATATAAGATTAAACCCTTAGAAGCATAGTTTATATATTTTATATCCTTTGGGAAAATTTGAAATAAAACCATCTCTGGTGATTTAACACAATTCACAAGTCATGTAATTGGTAATTCTCGTTCACATATTGTTATACGCTTGCAGGATCAGAACCATTACCCTGCTGGCAAGTGAAATTTTAGCACTTTTTGGCACTGCCTTTTTTGGGGATTGGGATGTAGACTAACCTTTTACAGTCTACTAGCCACTATTGAGTTTTGCTAATGTGTTGGCATAATGCAAGCAATACTTCATCTTCTGGATTTTTTTTTTTAAATAAAATTTTTTATTGAAAGGGATACAAAGTAAGGACAGGCATTAGGTACATTAACACATAAGATTTTCTATAAACATATATACCTCGTGGTCAAATTACTAGCATCTCCTTCCAAGTTTTTATTTTTAATTTTTCCCATTATTAAATAGTTATTTAGGTCCTATAATTTAAGCAAGGGAAGCATGAACAAACAGAACTTATTTACATAGAAACTGAAACTTTAGATAAACAAACAAGTAAATAACTATGGAGATAAGGGAGGAATCCCTAGATCAGGTTTAGTTTATACAATTATGATGCATACATTCACCTCCTGTGTTGCGTTCCAGGCGAATTAGTCAAATCAGAGCCTCCAGGACCAGACTTCGAGTCTCCTCCACTCCAAGCCTTTTTTGGGCCTAGTTCTGTTTTGCTTTTGTTATAGTGCTATCAGTGAGCCCATCAGGGCAAGGGGAAACCTAACGAAGACTCTAGCCAAGGCCTCCAGATTTCTTGGAACTGAGCCAAAGTATCTAGAATAGCAGATGTTAACTTTTCATTTATTGCTATGTAATTTATTTTTTTAATAACCTCTTGCACGCTTAGCTTTTCTGACTTCCATTGGCTGGCTATGTGTACTTTGGTAGCGGCGGCCATTATCTGGAATAGCCTATTCTGTTTTTTTGATAAACTAGAGAGTTTAACCCCTAGTAGGCAGGATTCCATAGTGGCTGTGACTCTTATACCAAATAACTTTGTTGCCATTAATGCTATCCTTTCCCATAAGTCATGGACTTTCTGACATAGCCACCAGGTATGGGCGTGGTCTCCTATCTGTGAACAGCCCCTAAAGCAGTTACTACTCACTCTGGGATCATATTTGTTGAGTTTGTCTGGGGTGCAATATATTCTCTGGAGAACTTTTATAGATGTCTCTATGTGCGAGCAGTTACTTGTTGCCCTGCGTAGGTTGGAGAATGATTTCTGCCATTTTTTCCAATCCCATTCACCTCCTAGCTCCCTTTCCCACTTACAGATATATGATGGTTTTTCTGTATTATTTGATTTAGTGAATGTGTCATATAAAGTGCCTAATATTCCTTTCGTTAAAGGCAGAGTTTTGCAGATTACCGAGAACCAGGAGGATTTCGGGGGTCCAAATTTTTTAAATGCTTCACAGGCCCAGCTTCTTATTTTTAGATAGTTATAGTGTTCCCCTGGGGGGAGGGTATGTCTTTCTTCGAACTGTCTCAGGGTCATCAAATGATTCCCGTTAAACCAGGAGCCCAACTTATCTAGTTCTCTGGAAGCCCACCAATGTTTTGACATAATACTCATGGAAGCCCAGATATCTTGTGAAGAAAGGACCGACCAAAGGGGAGATGTACCTATGCCCAGTTTGTTCTTAGATCTGGCCCATTTCCAAGTTGTTAAATTTAGGTTTGTGGTAGTTGGGATAGCCTGGCCGCTTTAAAATAGTCTCGCAGGTTTGGGCAAGATAGTCCCCCATCCTTGCTATGTCTAAACATTACTTTCTTGGGGATGCAGGATTTTCTGTTGTTCCATATGTATCTAAAGATGTTGGACTGGAACCGGTCCAAGTCCTGTAAGGAGATTGGTATAGGGAGCGTACGGAAGAGATATAGAATCCTTGGAAGGATGTTCATTTTAACTGCCGCTATTCGGCCGGTCCAGGAGAGAGGGCAAGTCCTCCATCTAAACAAATCTTCGTTTAGTTTTTTGTACATGGGGGGGTAATTGGCCTTATATAACTCGGAAATTTTAGGTGTGATGTTGACCCCCAAGTATTTTATGTGCTTGGTGGGCCACGCAAAGGAAAATAGGGATTTCAAATGATCTATGTCGCCCTGTGCCATGTCTACACTCAGAGCTTCCGATTTCCCTAAGTTCAGCCTAAGCCCTGACACCCCACCGAACTTGTCAAGAGCTGACATCAGTGCCGGAATGGAGGCCCCGGGATTTGTTAGGGTGCATAGGATATCGTCTGCAAAGAATGAGCATTTGTAGTGCTGCAGCCCCACCTGAAGCCCTTGGATTTCCCTATCCGCTCTAATGAGTTGCGCTAGGGGTTCCATGACTATGGCGAACAGTAGGGGTGAGAGTGGGCATCCCTGTCTCGTTCCTCTCTGTATGTTAATTTGGGCTCTGTGGTCGCCTGGCAACCTCAAGAAGGCTGTTGGTGCTTCGTAATATGTGCGGAGTAAGGTGATAAACCGGACCCTAAAACCAAATTTGTCCAGGGTTTTAAACAGAAACGGCCATTCAACTGTGTCGAAGGCTTTCTCTATATCTAGAGCTAGCAGGCACATTGGAGAGTTGTTTTTCCGCGCTAGGGATTGGATGTTAAGGATACGTCTGACATTGTCCCCTGCCTGTCTATGGGGTATAAACCCCGCCTGATCTTTGTGGATAATTTCTGGCAGGAACTTGGAGATTCGAGTTGCCATTATTTTGGCCATTAGTTTGACATCCCCATTCAGTAAGGATATGGGCCGGTAGTTCTTCACCTCCAAGCTATCCCTACCTTCTTTTGGTGTGACTATCAGTTCCGCTTGATTTAGCTCCGGGGGCATTTTTTCCCCTCTCATGATAGCATTAAATAGGGATGTCAGGTAGGGGTTTAATAGGATTTCTAATTTTTTATAGTATTGGTTGGAATAGCCGTCCGGCCCTGGGGACTTACCTATCTTAAGGCTATGAATTGCTGTTCTCACCTCCTCTTGTGAGATATCTAGGTTAAGACTATTTACTTGTTGTTCACTTAATGAGGGGAGATCTATGGTACTTAGAAAGGAGTCAAGGTCCAACCCCTCTGCCAGTTTCCCAGACGAATAGATCTGCTGGTAAAAGGTTTGGAACTGCTTCTGTATATCCCTAGGGCTGCAGGAGATTATGCCATCTGGCTTCCTGATTTGGGTCACTCTAGACTGGATCTCTTTAGCTTTCAGCCTCCTAGCCAGCATTCTGTCTGGTTTGTTAGCTTTCCAATAATATAGGTGCCTAGTCCTCCTCATAGCCTTCTCTGTATGGGCAGAGAGTACTCCATCTAGTTCTATCCTGACTTTGTTGATTTGGTCACGGATCTTTGTGGAGGGACAGTTTTGATTGAGTTTTTCTAGGTTGTTGAGGGTGGATGTTAAATCCTCCTCTTTCCGTCTGAGTGCCTTACGGTGCTGTGCTGATAGTTTGATGCAGCAGCCCCTTATATAAGCCTTATGGGCTACCCAGCCTACTCCTGTTTTAGGAGAATCATTCAGCTCGAAGTACTGCCTAATGTCTCCCGCTAGGGATGCTAAGCTGCTGGGGTCTGACAGAAGGTGTTCATCGATCCTCCAGCTCCTAAATGGGGATAGGTTAGGGCCTAACGTTAATTTAATAGCTACTATTGCGTGGTCAGACCAGGGGCAGGGGACAATGTCAGATTCTCGGATATTATCAAAAAGTAGTGAGCTTGTTAGGAATGTGTCAATCCTCGAGTAAGTGCCATGCGTGGGCGAGTAGTATGTGTATTCCTTATTATCCGGGTGTAAGCCTCTCCAGGCATCCACTAAGCCCATTTTGGCCATTAAATGCTTAATTTGGCTCCGTTTTTTTGAGAAGCTAGAGTCCTGGGCGTGTCCTGATCTGTCTAATGCTGGATCTAGGGTCAGATTGAAATCCCCCCCAATCACCAGTTTGCCTAGGTCTAGTGTGTCTAACTCTCTTAGCGTGTTAATCAGGGTTTGGTGTGGTGAGTTTGTGGGGGAGTATAGGGAAAGTAGGGAGATTCTTTGGCCTGAGACTAAGCCGGTGACCAAAACATAATTCCTCTCTTTGTCTATTCTAGTATGTTCCGGGGTGAATGGGAAGTGCTTATGTATCAGGATAGCTGCACCTGCCCTCTTCGTTGACTGAGTGGCCATGTATACTGTCGGGTATTCCCCATGCAGATATTTTGGTTTACTCTCGTGTGTGAAATGAGTCTCCTGCATGAAGATAACCGAGGGCCTCAATCTTTTGTATTGCCTAAAGGCTTTCCTCCTCTTAAAGGGGGAGTTGAAACCCTTAACATTGTGAGTTATGAATGTGTACTGTGAGCTACTCATTGTGTTTTGGTGGATAGGAGTGCATGGTCTGCCTGGCTACCTTTTATTCCTTGTCCGACGTCCATTCCTTGGTGGCCGGGGGCGGGTGGAGGCTTGGAGGGGGGATTCTGGTGCTGGAGACTCCGTCCGCTGTTAGGCCAGAGGGAAGCAGAAAGACACAACATTAGATTTACAATTGACCAAGTTCCTTCAGTCCCACAGGCTCCTCTAATCTCCTGAAAGCTAGTCCCCTGAGTTAGGCTTCGTTGACTGCATAAACCTCGACTACTGTCAGCTGGGAATTTATAGTTTTCTGCATACATTTTTATCAGTGGTGATCTTTCTGGACTTAGAGATAATTTGCTAATTGCTCCCTGGGAGCTTACTCGCTTCTCTATCAAGCCTAGTGGTATCCTCTCTCCAAAAATAATAACCATTAACCTCAACAACATTTCAACTATCTGAAGTAAACTAGGATGCCTTCCGTCTATTTCGGGCATCTGGCTTTAACAGGCCCTTCATTAGAGGCCTCGACTAACATCTGACCTAACTAAAGTCATCAGTGCCTATTCTACCCTCACTAAAGCAGGTCAGAGAAGTCCCATAAATGAATGAGAAAATAAAGACTCAAAACAACTTCCTGTTGGTGGGTTGCCTTCACTCCGATCGCGATGGTATCAGGCCTTCTGAAGTCGGGCCCGGGCCTCCTCTGTGCTGAGTACTCAGCCCGCCTTGGCTCCTGCGGGGCAAGTTTTTGTCTCTGGGACTCCTGGGGGGAGGCGGGTCTTCCTTCGGTCGCTGTGACCCTACCACAGTCCACTGTTTTTTCGGGATGGGAGGAGGAGGGGGGAAGTTGTGTTCCTCTGCTGGGAGGTCCGCTGGGCAGAGACGAATCTGGCGCAGTACTGCGAGGCAATCTTCCAAGTTGCGGGTGGTGTGTGATGTACCTTGGTAGCTGAAGGTGATGGCAAAGGGGAAGTTCCACCGGTATTGGAGCTTGTTCTGTTGCAGAATCGCCAGTGCAGGCTTCATCTGTCTCCTTCTGTCTAGTGTGTTGGGGGACAGGTCTGCATACACTTGCAGGTTGGAGTTATCTGGTCCTTTGACTGCCTGCTTCTTCCTTGTTTCTGCTAAGAGTAGGTCTCTGGCTTGTTGTCTCAAGAATCTCACCACAACTTCCTTAGGGGTCTCTGGGTTTCTCGCCCCTCCTAGCGCTCTGTGGGCTCATTCAATTTCGAGGATGCCCTCTGGGTGATCGGGTAGTATTGAAGTGAAGGTTTCTTTTAAGTACCCTGTCAGGTCTTGTGTAGTCCTTGGGATCCCCCGTACCCTGACGTTATGGCGGCGGGATCGATTCTCTAGATCTTCAATCTTATCGTTCAGCTCCATGATGTTATACGAGTTCTGGTCTATGGCAGACCTGTCATGTTGCTGCGCTTCTCCCATCTGATCCACCATCTCCTCCAGAAGTTGGGTCCTCTGCCCCAGTTCTTTCAGGTCATTTCTTAAGGGTTCTAGTGCCTTGGTTAGAAGCTGTTCTATCGTTGCAATGGCCCTAGGCGATAGGTCTATGTGTTGTTTTGACCTCTTGGGTATCTCCTCCTGATCAGATGATTCAGAGTGGTCTGAAGCTGAATCCAGTGGAGATGGCGGCTTTGTTGTTTTGGGTGTGAAGTGCTATCGGATGCCCTTTGCGGAGGAGTTCTTTCTACTTTTCTTCATTTCTGAAGATGGAGATGTGCGTGTTGCAGGAGCTGTAGTATTTTTCCCCTTGCTTTCTCTGCTATCAGTTCCCTCAGGAGTGCGTAGCTGTAGAGTTTGTTAGGTTGGTGCGACCAGAAGCTGTGTTCTCGTGTAAGATCGGTCGTTGTAGCTTGTTAGTCAAGGCCTCCTGTCAGGCTTCAATCACATCTCTTGGCTCAGTGCTTCATATCGGTCTTTGCAGGCTCCGCCGGGAGCAACTGGAAGGGGGCTTTCAGGCTGGTTGCCTTGGCCCACATCAACATCAGATTTTTTTTATTCCAATCTTTTTTATTGAAGACCACAGGCAAAACACTTCATGTACCGATAGGTCAAATAGACAGATTCTCTATTGCCAAACATTATATGTTAAACATAAACACAGTGTCAGATTTGAAAACTTAAATACAAGGTGCAATCTATCCAAGGATATTCTGCAGTCTTCACACATTTTTGAATAATTTTCTGTGATTTACTTACTGAGGAGTTCCCTCCTCAAATCTAAACTTAGCCTACTCGATACATAAAATACCGAGGAACTCTGAAATGAGCCAATATAACTTGGTAATTGCAACTAATTAACTTAACATAGCATCTAGTATAAACAGAAACTGTAATTGAAGAAAAGACAAAAAAAAAAAAAAAAAAAAGGGGGGGGGGTAAAAAAATAAATAAATACACAGAGACAAAAGGAAGGAGAGAGAAAGAAAGAAAAAAGGGACAAAAGACATCTCCTGGTTAGTTACCTCATTCATGATCACTTCCGGTCCACGCTCCAGCCGGCCTCCGCCCCCCCCGCGGGGCCAGGGACACAAAGGAGAGACTAGTGTGCCTTACCTAATCGATATACTATGTTGGGAGTCCAGCCAAGGGGCCCATATCTTTAAAAACTGGGGGTACTGATCTTCTAAAGTACTGGTTAATCTTTCATTAATCATGATGAAGTTAACCTTGGTGATTATCTCACCTAAGCTAAGCCTTGGGGATTTCCATTTTCTAGCTATATGCTGTTTAACTGCTAAATTAATAAATTGCAATAACTTATTTTGTATTGTATTTAAGGCTTCAATATGCATTCCTAAAAGGCAATTTTCAATTGAGGGTCGAATTGGGCTACCAAATAATTTGGATCCGAGACTCATAGCTTGTTCCCAAATGTCCCTAGCCACTGGGCATGACCACCAAGTATGCAAAAACTCCCCTTTCTGATGACAGCCCCTATAGCATTTATCGTTGTTCTGTGCGTTCATAGAATGCATTCTAGCGGGGGTGAGGTATGTCCTGTGTAGGACTTTAAGCGACACCTCCAGAATATTATATGTAATAGAGCCCCTAGACAGATTGGTAAAGGCCTCCTTCCACTCCGCCGGCCCCAGTCCCCTTCCCAAGTCCTGTTCCCATTTGTGCATAAAGGGGGGTTTAGGAGTTTTATCAGCCCTATTAAAAAAGGAGTACAGGGCTCCCAGTGTACCCCTAGTCAGAGGCAGGTTCTTACACACCACCGAGAACCAGGTTGATCTTGGGGGTCCTAGACTCTGTACCAACGACGATAACCAGTGCCTAAGACGCAGGTAGTGCCAATTTTCTCTTGGCGGAATATCGTACTTATCCAGCATTTGAGTATGTGGGTAAATTATATCATTGGAGAACCAGGTGTTTATCCTATCTAGTTGTCCAAGAGCCCACCACTGACGGGACTGCCTGAAAAACGTCTTTAAAATTTGGAAAGGATCTAATGGAGGTTAGAGGGGACAGCGGGGTTGACAGCTGATGCTTCTTGACTGCCCAGTCCCATATCGAGAGAGTTATTTTAATCATTGGGTTGGAAAATTTAGGAAGAGGCTGGTTAGACCTTGGATGCCATATAATAGTGTCCCACGTCCAGGGCTTGAGATCTTGATTCTCCATAAACACCCAGGTAGGCTGGTGTTTGACTGAGTGAGCTCTAGGTAAGAAAGCTAGCTGGGCGGCTCTTAGATACAGCCTAAGATTGGGGCAGGAGAGACCCCCTTGGGTTCTATGCCTGTACATTATCTGCCTAGCTATCCGCAGTGGTTTGTTTGCCCAAATAAATTTAAAAATATGTTGTTGCAATCTTTCGAGATCTCGGGTTTCTACTGGGATGGCCAGCGTCCTAAATAGGTAAAGAATTTTAGGTAACACATTCATTTTAATAGTAGCGATACGCCCTGTCCATGATATATTATATTTAGACCATTTTTGCAAGTCGTCTAACAGTTTCCGAAACAGTGGGGGGTAGTTTGCTTTATACAACCCTGAGACTCTCTCCGTGATCCTGACCCCCAGGTATTGTATGCCGTCTGACGGCCAGACAAATTTGTACCTAAGTTTCAGAACCTGGATGTCCGTCTGCCGCATCCCCACGCCCATCGCCTCAGTCTTATCCCAGTTAATTTTCAGGCCCGAGTGTAAGCTAAACTCATCGATAGTCAGCAGAAGATTGGCAATCGATGCTACCGGATTTGTCAGAGTGCAGAGAAGATCGTCCGCGAATAGCGAACATTTAATGTGTTGAAATCCCACCTCCGGGCCCTGGATATCCGATCTGGTCCTAATGGCCTGGGCAAGGGGCTCAATCGCCAAAGCAAATAATAGTGGAGAGAGTGGGCATCCCTGCCTAGTCCCTCTCTGAATTTTAATATCCACTTTCTTTGTTCCTGGTAATCTAATATTGGCTGCTGGGTAATGATAAAGTGTTTTAATCAGGTTAATGAAGCGTCCCCCGAAGCCAAACTTCCTCAGGACTGCATAGAGATAAGGCCACTCGACCGTGTCGAAGGCCTTCTCGATATCCAGCGCGAGAACGCACAAAGGTGTGCTAGCTACTTGCGCAGAGTGCAAGACATTCAGCGTCCTCCTGATATTATCTGCTGTCTGTCGATAGGGGATGAAGCCTGTTTGGTCCTTATGCACCAAATCTGGTAGGAAGTCCGAGACCCTGCCCGCCATTATCTTAGCCAGGAGCTTAATGTCTCCATTCATAAGGGAGATCGGTCGATAATTCTTGGCCTCGAGAGGGTCCCTGCCCTCTTTGGGAAAGAGGACCAGATCCGCCCTGTTAAGCTCTGGGGGCATCGAGTCACCATCAAGAATTGAATTAAATAGTTTACAGAGAAAGGGGGATAATTGGGCCGCAAACTTTTTGTAATATGAGTTAGTGAACCCGTCTGGCCCAGGGGCTTTGCCCGTCTTAAGGTTCTTAATGGCCGTTTGAACTTCCTCCTCTGTGATATTTGAGTTAAGTTTGCTTAAATTTTGGTCTGACACCGATGGGAAGTCGTATTTATCCAAATATGATTGTATGGCTTCTGCACTGCTTCTGGGCTTTGAGGTGTAAATATCCTGGTAGAATTCAGCAAAAGTTTTCTGAATTTCATTTTGGCTCACCGTAATGCCACCGGTAGGTGTTTTGACTCTAGAGATAGTGGTTTTGCCAGATTTAGTTTTAAGCCTCCTTGCTAACATGGAGCCTGGTTTATTGGCTTTAGCATAAAATAGATGTTTAGTGCGCCGGAGGGCCTTTTCTGTTCTATCGCTCAGGAGGTTATCTAATTCAAGTCTACAAGTATCAATTTTTTGGCGCAGCTGGACCTTAGGATTAAGTTGGTTCTGACATTCCAGTAACCTCAACTCCTCCCTAAGCTCCGATTCTCGCAGCCTACATTGCTTCTTATAGCCCGATGATAGCTTTATACAAGTTCCTCTCATAAATGCCTTATGGGCGACCCAGGTCCAACCAATTCCCACGTCTGTGAGCAGATTCTGGTCGAAGAATAATTGCAAGTCACCGGCCATTTGTTCATGCAGGGAGGGAATTGTGAGAAGTAGCTCGTTCAACTTCCATGCATAAGGGGGTTTAAGCTGGGATCCCAAATACAAGGTAATAAGAACGGCCGAGTGGTCCGACCAAGTGCAAGGGAGAATTTTAGCCTCCTTGGAGGAGTCAAAAAGGGACGAGTCTATTAGTAGGGAATCTATGCGCGAATAAGACCCATGAGTGTGTGAGTAGTATGTATACTCTCTGGTCCTGGGATAATGTCCCCTCCAAGCGTCCACCAGTCCCAACCCGTCCAGACATTTATTAATTTGTTTTATTTTGTTGGAGAAGCGCCCATTCGTTAAACTATTAGATCTGTCCAATGTGTGATCAAGAGTTAGGTTGAAGTCACCCCCCACTATCACCCTCCCATTGGCCTGTGTTTCTAGAATCCTCAAGATCCTTAACAAAATTTTATGAGGGGATGTGGTGGGGGCATATATGGAGACTAGAGTTATGGGCTGGCCATTTACCGAGCCGTTTAGGATAATATAGTGTCCCTCCTTATCTACCTTTTTTGATTCCAAAATGAAGGGGAACTCTCGGTGGATGAGTATTGAGGTGCCTGCTTTCCTAGTAGGTTGTGTCGCTGAGAAAAATACCGGGTAGTCTTTGTGTAAGTAGCTAGGGACATGGTTACGGGAGAAGTGGGTCTCTTGCAAGAAGAGCACTGATGGCTTAATCTCTTTATAGTAAAGGAAAGCCTTCCTCCTCTTGAATTGGGAATTGAAGCCTTGTACATTATGCGTCACAAATGTATACTCTACACTAGCCATGACCGTGTTGAAGTGAGGAGTGCTCATCAGCTGCTGACTCACCCATCCCTGGATCCAGGCCCCGCGGGGCGGGGAGACCAGACGGAGCCCACAACCTCAGCTTGTGAGCCCGAGCATGTTGAGGTAGAGCGGAGTGGAGATATTTCCTGCCAGGAGAAGGTGAGACAAGAACAAAGGAAGGAGAGAAGAGTAATAATAACGTTAAACTTTCAGTTTTCACATAAGATGCCATAAACAAGAAACAAACGAATAAACTTTTTAATGGGCATAATAAACAGAACCTCCCTAGCCACCTAACTGCAGTGGCGGATTCAGGGGTGGAGGTTGGGCTAACCATACCTCCAAACTACCCTCAAAGGGAGGGGTACTAGAAACAGTTAGAGTATGAGTCGGGGAAGGGGGGAGAATAAGACCCATAGGGCCTCGCTATGAGGACTGGTGCTGACTTGGCTAATGAACACTTGTAGTGCCGGGGGAGAGAAGTCTACTACTTTAGGTTAAAGTGCACAACTGAGTGCCCTAGTACTTTTCTCGTAAGGTCCCTTCAGTGCCTGGCACATTCTTTATTCTAGACCTAGTCCTAGTGCACTGATTAGGGCTATGGAATATAGGCCGTTCAGCTTCCTTAAATCTCAACATTCTAAAACAAACAGAGTAAACAGTTAACTGTCAGCAGCCGTCCAGAGGAAAATACGAGTGCAAAAAACGTTCCAGGAATCCCAAGGAGCAGTCTCAAGTAGGGTCTGCCGAAGCGGTGGGGCTCTGCCAGGATGGTCCGCCCTGTGAGGGGCGCAGAGAGAGAATGTCTCCCCTTGAAGAGGGCTCCTTTGCCTGTTTAACGCGGATTACTTCCCGCCATTGCTTGGTAGGAAGTGGTATCGGCATATTAGCTTGAGCCTCGCTCGATTCCTCTGCAGGCAACAAGTGGAGGCGTTTGAGATGCTCTTGGCACTCCTCCCGTGAGCTGGCTGAATAAGAGGAACCATTATGTTGGAACAACAAGGCAAATGGGAAGCTCCATCTATATTGTATTTTATGTCTGATCAAAACCTCCAGTGCTGGCTTCATCTCTCTTCGTCTGGCCAAAGTGATGGGAGACAGATCCGAGTAGATTTGGAGCTCCGAGTTGTCCGGGCCCTTAATGACTGCCATCTTCCTGGAGGCCGATAAGATGAGGTCCCTTGACTTTTGCCTCAGAAATCTAATTATCACATCCTTTGGCAAGTTCTGGTTCTTTGAGGCTCCTAGTGCTCTGTGGGCCCTTTCCATCTCCCAGATCGACTCTGGGACGTCCGGTAAGATGCTGCCGATGGTTGCTTTCAAGTACTGCATCAGGTCCTGGACTGCTCTAGGTACACCCCTAATTCTCAGGTTGTGACGTCTGGAGCGATTTTCCAGGTCCTCAAATTTTTCTTCGAGGATAGAAATGCGTGTTGAGTTCTGACCGATCTCAGCCCTGTCTCTCTCTTGCGCTTCCACGATGTGGTCTGTGGATTCTTCGAGTAGGTGGGTTCTCTGCCCTAGGTCACCAATGTCCTTTTTAAGAGAGTCTACTGTTTTTGTGAGGTGGGCCAAAAACATTTCCTCAATCATTGCCAATGATTCGGGCGAGAGATGCATGTGTTGTTGTGGTAGGGCCACTGGCTGCCCCTCAGAGTCAGAGTTTTCGGACGGTTCTGAGTGGGAAGCATGGGGCGGGCTAGAGCTTGCTCCTGAATGTCCAAAGTGGTCCGTTATAATGCGTTTTGCCTGCGCGCCCTTCTTATTTTTCCCCATCTTCATGCTTGCACCCCCAAGAACCCGGCTGTGCTTGAAAGACTCGGTCTGAGAGAAGGAATGGGCTGGATCGTCTATCAGGGCCCCTGGATTATATCCTCTCGCCCAGCTTGGTCTGGTAATATATGCTCACAACATCAACATTCTCCTCAAGCTAGCATGTCCCCCCCCCCCCCCCCCCCGGGATGTCTTGTTGATCTTAGGGAGACATGGTTAAATTGCTATTCGGCCCACAATGACCCGCAGGTAGTAGTATAGTCAGTTTGCTGCAAATGACGCTGGGCAGGTACTCCCGCCGGGGGGAATGTAGGTCTCCCACGCTCCAACTTGCCTAATCAGGCTATGACAAAAGCCGGGTGCTGTGCAGAGATTGTAGATAGCTCTTTATAGGTCAAAGTTCTTTCAGCACAAGGTTCCAGCAGCTTGTAGCTGATGCATTAATTTTGTGTAAAAGTTATAAACTTGTTGCTGATGAAAGGGAGACTGTGAGATAAGCCAAAGCTCACATAAATATATATTCTGTATGCTGTTGGCGCTGGGTATAAGGGTGTTGTTGTTATATATTGTGCCCGCAGGTCGCATGGATTCATGTGCTTGTGTGCCTGCACTAATGGAGGAGGAGGAGGGAAAATGGCCGCTCCAGCCCCTTTCTTCCCCAGCCCTTCTGTACTCACTGAGTCCCTTGGGGATGGAGTCAGGCCAGCCGCCGTCTGGGTGCCTTTTGGTCTTCTTTACCACCTCATATGGTATGGTAGCCCTGGGATGTGGTAGCTGCAGGTCTAATTCAGCACACTGGCCGCATGGCTGAGCCAAGATGGCGGCCGCCCTATCACTGGCTGGCTCTCTTCTGCTGCCTCCCTGGCTTGCTCTGAAGCTGCTGCTCCAGGGCTCTTTCAGGCTTACCCAGCCACAGATGTCTCCTGAGGGGCCACAGATGTCTCCTGAGGGGCCCCGGGGTGTTTCCAGAGCGCTGGGCCTCTTAATTAGGCTGTGTGCCACCTCCAAGATGGCCTCTAAGCTTGGACTCCCCTCGCCACCTCCAAGATGGCGGCCGCGCGCTTGTGGGCCCTGCCGCGTCTCTCCTTCTTCTCTGTGCCGGGTCGGCAGCCTCAGCAGCACAGAGGCTGTTGCCCCCGGTGCCCTCAACTCACCCCATCGCTCTCCGAGGCTCTGGGCTCCCTGGGGAAGTACACCACTGCCTGTGGCGCAAGGGAGTCTCTCCCTCCCCTCTTGTCAGGGTTCCAGAACTCCGGGTATACCGCCGGGGGGTCCAGTAGGGGATCCGGATCACCCCCTCCTCTTTCCCCACCTGGGCTGCTTGTAAGTTCTTTCGTTTTTTTTTTGTTTAGGGCGCTTTATCTGCCCAAATACTGTCCCCACGGCAGGAGCTCCCTCACAGTCAGACACCATCAACATCAGATTTACTGAGTGGCCACAGGGTGGCAGCAAAGGCTCTCTGCAGCAATGTTCATGCAGATCTTCACAGGATTTCACAAAAAAATTGACTGCAGGGTTGTCTGAGGTTGTTAAGTCAGGCTGTAGAAATGTCACTGTGTGGAACCCAGAGGGTGGCAGGATCCTCTTCCTTAGTAAAGTTGCAGTGACTTCTTGCCTGGTAGAGCTCAGTGCAGGGTCTGGTGTTGTCAGGGTTAAAGTTTCAGACTAGATATTAGTTGCTGCTTTCCTTTAGTGCAATGAACTTTCACAGTGTGAGAGGCAAGACCCAGTATGGGGTGTCCAGAGGGGTTAGCTCTTCCTGGGGGTTGAAGTCTTGGGTGTAGTTCAGCTGGGATCTGTCTGTGTCTGTTCCCCTTCCACCATGAGGTGCCACAAAATGGCGGCCGTGGATTCGCAGGCTTAACCTCTCCCCCTTCTTCTTTGTATTGGTGGCTGCTATGCAGCCCAGCCTTCTCTCTCAGGGAGGTTTTAGGGTGTGTGGGATCCCCCTGCTGCCCCTCGGTTGTCTGGGGAGATGTTATGTGCCCCCGGTAACTGTAGAGGGAGTTCTTCCTCTGGCTAGGCCTGCTTTGGCCTGCCAAGATGGCGGCCCAGTGCTTCCTGGTCTCTCCCCGCAGCCCCTGGCAGATCCAGCCTACCTTGACCTCTTGTTGTGCCTCCGTGCTGCCCCTGGCCGGCCTGAGTCTCCTCTTGTTGTGTTGTGCTGGGGGAGCAGGCAGAGCAGGCACGCAGGACGCTCCCCTGCTATGCAGCAGCTGCTGAGTTCAGAGTGCTCCAGCACTCTTCCGGAGCCTCGTTCCGGTAGTCGGGGCGACTATCTGGGGGCCCGACGGCTTCCCCTGGTGCCCCCTGATGTTATTGGGGGTGTCACAGGGGGTTTACAGGGCAATATTGCCCAAATGTCAGGCAACTCTGAGCTCTCCCCTCACACGTCCTGCTGTTAAGGACGCTGGCTCCGCCCCCATCTTCTGGATTTTTAACAGTTTAGCTGGGATTTCATCAACTCCAGCAGCCTTGTTATCAGCAAGGCTTCCTAGGGCATCCTCTTGACTTTGGCCCAACCACTTCATTAGATTTGGTGCTACTACTTGCCCTTTGCTCTTCACCAGGAGTAGGTACCTTCTGACCTGATGGGCTCATCTTTCGGTGCCATATCATTATGTTTCTAGTTGTGCATATCCATAAGATTATCTTGCAAAGATACTGGAGTGGGTTACCAGTTCCATTTTGCTATGACCTGCCCATTTTGGGTTAACCAACGAGCAGCCTTATTAAATTCAAAGCCTGTAGTGTCATCGGCAAGCCGCAAGGGCTGCGGGCTTGAAATTCGGCTGTGTTACTGAGCTATTAAATTAGACCATGCTGCGAGTTACAGGCTTGAGATGGATATAAACATGGTTAATTAGTCAAGCCAATGGCAACAGAGATTGGCATCATTACGTTACTGAGAAATGGAGATTGGATTTCAAAGTCTTACGGGCTTCAATTATGAGTTTCGATCAGACCCACATTCCACAAATAATGCAATATTGATAAAGCTGTAAATATGATATTCTAGTCCATGCAAGTTCCATTATATGTATTAACACATTGATTGCCGGGATCGATATAAAATGGAAATTAAACATTAAAAAACTTATTTTATATTGCAGATTTGCAAACTTGAGAATGTTGTGCTATTAATTTTAATACCTAACATCACTTTCCCTTTTAGTATGAGTACAGTAGTGTGTGTATATTTGCAATCACAGTGCTACGGATTGGACGTTACCCCACTACCGGGTCCTCTCTACTACCTGTTGGCTTCTTGGCTCCATTTGCAGGTTATGGGCTTGAACACCAGGGAATTTGTTGCAATTTAATAGCGTGATATGAACGTAAGAGTTATGGGCTTGACAGATCAAAGAATTTGCAGGCACGCAGTTCAAATTTTCACGTCCCGTAGCCTTTCCTCGCCCTTACCTCGCAAGTTGTTGGCGGGTTGCTTTACAGGTCTAATTTAATAGCCGCAATGCTTGCAGCCTACAATACGGGCTACGTTTTTCAATGTTGAGGGGATTTAATAGGGCTAATGGTGTAGTGAAAACTACGCAGAGTCCCTTGGACTGCAAGAAGATCCAATAAATCAGAACTTCAGATATCAAGACAAACTGTTCACTGGAAGGTATGATTGTGAATCTGAAGCTCAAATATTTGAGCTATTTCATGAGAAAGAAGGGGCCTCAGTGCTTAAATCAGAGCTTCTGCCTTTGCTTTGGCTTATCTCTGCAATGGCAGTACTGCCACCAATGAATGAATAATGAGAGAAGAGGAAAGGAAAGGCAAAAAGAGGGAGAGTGAGAAAGAGTGAGAGTGAAAGAGAAAAAGAGGGAAAAGATATATAGAGGGAAGAGTGAAAGAAAGAGTGTACAGAGAAAGAAAAAGGGAACCAAAAAAAGAGGGAAGAGATAGACATAGGGAAGATAGAGAAAGAAAAAAGAGAGAGAAAGTGAGAACAGTAGAAGAGAGAGAGTGAGAACATAGAAAGAGAGAAGAGAGAACAGAGAAAGAGGAAAGAAAGTGAGGGAAGAGAGAGAAAGAGGGAAGAGGGAGAAAGAGGAATGAGAGAGGAAAGAGAGAACAGAGGAGGGAAGAGAGAAAGAGAGAGCAGAGAAAGAGGTAAGAGAACAGAGAAAGAGGGAAGAGAGAGAGGGAAGATGGAAGAGGGAGAAAGAGGAATGAGAAAGAAAAGAGAGAAAGAGAGAACAGAGAAGGAGGGAAGAGAGAAATAGAGAGCAGAGAAATAGGGAAGGGAGAGATACAACGGAGAAAGAGGGACGAGAGAGAGAGAGAGCAGAGTAAGAGGGAAGAAAGAGAAAGAGGGAAAAGAGAGAGATAGAGGGAAGAGAGTGAAAGAGTGTAAGATGGAGAAAGAGGGAAGAGAGAGAACAGAGAAAGAAGGAATAGAGGGAGTGAGAGAACAGAGAAAGAGGGATGAGAGAAAGAGAGAAAGAGGGTGGAGAAGGGGAGAGTGAGTGAGGGGAAGAGTGAGTGAGAGAGAGATGAGTGAATATGAGGTGAGAGGTGAGGGAGAGAGAGGTTAGTGAGTGAAAAGTGACTAAGAGAGTGGTGAAGGCTATCCCTTTTATTGTAGCAATATTTTTCTAGCAAAAACACTTTTCTTGCTACTTAATTATTTGATGTGTCCCCTCTTGGATACTACAAAGTAACACTTCTCCTTACAATTCTATTGGCACTCTTCCCAAGCGTCTCCTTAAGGTAGCTCCTCTATGTGAGACGGTGCTGCTGAGGTAGACTGCCGGCGCAAACATGCATCAGCATGATTATGTCATTAGTGGTCGCCTAAGACCCGACAGGTGTCTCTCTTTCATGTAGTGGCTGAATTTAAAGCTTTTTAGTATATCTGTTATTTAAAAATTGTATATTTTCAATTTCTGTTCCTTACTCCTTATTTATCCAAAAATTATCAGTGATAGTAATTCTTATTCCAGAATTTTTCACATTTTAATTCAATGAATTGATATATTTAATTTAAAAGGTAAGTAAGTAAAACCCTCATTTAGGCCCCATGTTTTGTTTTTGTTTTGTTTTTTTATGTATAGATCCATATTGCTTTATGTTTTAGTAATTGTTTTTCCAAGTTGGATAGGAATGTTATTTTTGAATTACTGATTACAGATGTTAAATACAAATTATTTTCAATTGCATTCATTTTTTCAATGAATTCATGTAAAATTGAAAAAGAGCCCATCCATAAAATAAAAATTAATAAACCTAATCCGAAGGTTAATAGATTGTGTTTAATTATCCATTGATATACCAAAAACAATTTGTTTTTTAAACCAACCTAAATCTAGGGTTGTATGATGGTGCACATGCAGTACAATGGATCTGATTAAATACTTAATTGAAAAGACAAAATAATTGTGTGTTTAACTCAATTCCAGCAGTTCCAACACAAATTCATTATGTCTTGTATACTGCTTGCCTCTTTTGTTTAAATCCTTTTTCAATACTTCCAAACTCCTTTGATCTTGAAGCATTCTGTTCATATTAGCAGATTGGAAAAGAAGACACCTTAAAAGGTCTGCAAGAATAGTGGTAACGAAAATTATAATTATTCCCAAGTTGTCTTATATCCTTAGACCTATACCAGAGGTGCCTGCAACATACTGGCTACAAAACATTCAGAAATGTATAGATACATACACATTAAATAGTAAGACAGCTAGAATTTCCCTAGAGGTCACTTAGAGAAGGGCGAATGCAGGAGGTTTATCTGCTCCCTGTATAAAGGACATATATACTTCGATTGCGTTATCTCAAATTATGGTATGGAGCACTCCACACTTGAATCCAACATGGAAACAAATGGAATATACAGCCTTATTAAATTGCAATTTGGCCAATTGAATAGGGCTCTATTTAAGCACACAGAAGTTTTTAGTTTGTGAACTTCTATCCAAAAGCAACGTCTTCGCTAACTAAAATCTTCTGTAAAAAAAATATGCTATGTGCTTATATAGAGCCCTATTCATTTGTCCGAATCGCAATTTAATAAGGCTTTCATATTACTTTTGTGGATCCCTAATCTAGATTCAAAAGGAAATAACTTATTTCCTAGAGGGGTAAAATCTCTATTAAAATTTTGGGTGAAAAATAGGAATAAATTGAAATTGTCAAAATACCCTTCATTAGGTACTCCTATTGACATATTATCAATGAGCCAGAATATGGATTTAATAGGGGATTGGAAAAATTTTTTTATTAATTATATAGATGACCTAGACTCATCTATATGGGGGAGAAATGTTGAACTGGTCGCGACTGCAACAAAAGTTTAAGCTAAATAAAAAAAATGTGGTTGCAATATATATCTATCCAAAGCTTTTTAAAACAAAGAGGCTTTGGAGAAAACAAATGAAATCCATGACAAACTTAACATATAATGAAAATCTTACCCACAGAGTAGCTGAATGTCAAGAGATCTACATCATGGAAATTAACATAGGATATCATTGGTACCTTTAACAAATGAAGTTAAAGTTTTTACAACGTCCCTCAGTATATACAAATCTACTAGGGTTTTCAGTCAGAGTATTTATATATAATACTATATCCAATCATATTTACAGCTTCTAACATAGTTATAGCATTGGTATGACTATCAGTTTTAAGGTTACGGTCTTGCTTTATTGATCATGTTCCCGCCCTGAACGGCTACGAACCAGTGCATAATTTATGGAGTTGGCTTTGGGCCAGTAACTTGCGGGCTTGAGCAATTGAATAGCATTGGAAAAGGAGATGAACAGTAGCTTGCAACACACCCGCCGACATACGGCCTACATTGCGCGAGTTGCGGGCTTTTAATTGAATCGGGTCCTAAGAGTGCCAAGCCTGTTATTGTAAAATAAGTAAAAATCTGAAGAAATTGTGATAATGTGTTAGAAAACCCAAGACCATATTAAGTCCTGTAATTTTAGTGTTGAAGAATGTGATTATCTTTATTTTAAATGCTTTTCTCTCTTGGACATTTTTAATTGGGCATCTTCAGTCCGTAATTGTTGTAAATCTTTGATTATTTTCCATATTTTCTCTAAAATTGGGTGGTAAGTGGTCACTAGAGGTATGTTTGAAGTAGTTGCTTTTGTTTTGTATTTTAACAGGTGTTCACAGGGTATTTTGATGGCAGTGGTTATTTTCTGGGTAATAATACGGGGTTTGTAACCCTTTTGTTTGAAAGATTCAGACAGTGTTTTTACATTTTTGTCATTGTCTCCAGTGTTTTAGCAAATCCGATGGCATCTAATAGCTTTACTATGGATGATGGCTTGTTGTGTGTGGGAGGGATGGAAACTGGACCTGAGTAGCTGCATCTGTCTGTGGGTTTCCTATATACAGATGAGTGGAGAGTGCAATTGGTGATAGAGATGGTAGTGTCTAGAAAGTTCATTTTTTCTATAGAGAAATCCATTTAAAGTTTTATAGATGAATGGAAGGTGTTAAATGAACTGTGAAAGTCTCTGAATTTGCTTTCTCTTTCTATCCATATGAGGAACAGATCATCTATGTAACTGTAGTATCTGTATAGTTTGTAAATGGATACAGGTAAGAATGTTTCTTCTAGATTGGCCATAAATAGATCACAATTTGGAATTTGCATAATCTGATTGTGACTGACAAAAATTTGCAGACCATCAGAGCAAGTGTAAGTACTTTTTCATTAAGTTGTTGAAGCCCTACATAGGAGGACTTTCTTTTAAGCTTAAGTTTATGAGCATCTATATTTTTATACTGGCCTGTTCCTAAAGGCTCAAGATTAGAACTCAAGTGTATCACATATAATAGTATAACTACGAAACGTTGTCACGCTTTGTTGTTATGGACTTAATAAAAAAATACGAGTATCTGGACTTCGAAAAAAAATTACGAACACTCAAAAATACGACCTTAACGGCCAAACCGCGCACAGCGGAAAACATTAAAAAAACACTAAATGCACACAAAAATGAAATAAAAACCTTACTCGCAGCAAGGGGGGACACCCAGGATGTCTGGAAGTAAGGTTACACCACAACTCAAGTCCAATTTACCGAGTTTAGACACTCGAAAATCCCCTAAGCGAGAGAAAAAATGGGCGGCGAAAAAACCCGAAAACGATGCTACATGACCTCTAAAGCCACAAAACACCGCCAAACACATACGACTTTTATAAAAACCCGTACGAGGTACAAAATACACTATTAGCAAGGACACTAAATCACCCACGCCTACATACCACATACACAATCGCCACCATTTTACAACACTAACTTACAGAATGTGGAAGTACACAGCTACACAAACGGTTTCCCCTCACGCACGCAGCCTATTTACACTGCACACATTGCTGACACCTACACATCAGCTCACTAACACTGCAAATCTACATTGTATGCTGCAGGAACATCAAAACAGATTGTTAGCTCTTCAGCACATTGCTTGCTGCATATATTAATTACAAATCGGTAAAGTATATTAATTTATCATTTCATTAATTAATTAATTATCAAGAAAAAAATACATATACACAAAAAAACAAAAAACACCACAGTATTGCAACAAACCACAAAACCCTTCACCGCGCGCCTCACAAGGAGCGCCAACAGTGCTCATAGGACACAAACTACACCACGGGAGAGACTTGCAATAAGCACAAAAAGGAGATCAGCGCGGACCTTACAATGAGAGCAAAAGCGTCTCTGATTACAAAATTACACAAACCGAAAGGAGCTCAGCGCGAGGCTCGCAGTTAGGGCCAAAGGATCTCAGACGACTAAAACACTTACTGTCTGTGGCAAACAGCATTACCTGCCTTACAATTTTATTGCCCCGTTATTTTTGACAGGCAAGTCGCTAGTTCTATGGTAATGCTGGAACTAGACAGTGATGGAGATCAGGGGAGACAGAACTTTACTCGATTCCTTAGGCTGGATGGATTGGGGGTTTGATTTCTCCCCCCCCCCTCCCTTATGGGCTAGTATGCAATAGAAGGAATAGGTAGTACTTAGTTTAATGGAAGGTCTAGGATGAGTTAGTTAATGCAGAAATATTTTTTTTTATTTTAATATGTGACAAAACTTATTATTTCTCCACACTCCACCGGACTAGTGGACCTCTGTTAAATTTTTATTCTAAAGTCAAAACCATAAAAACGAGTGGAACTATGAGGAAGGATCTGAAATTCTTTCCCTAGTTTTTGTTTGTTTTTTAACCAATTCCATGCCAAGATGCATCAGGTAAGGAGTATGCAGGTTTATACAATTAACAGCAATTATTTTTAGCAAGGAATTTAAATATTCACAAATCACTAACAAATTAGTTTGAAAGTGATCTTGAGTTTTAGAGAGTATTCTGACATTCCAAAATGTTGAAAACTGAAAAAAGTAAGGGAAAGTTTTACATTCTGCCCTATTGCTCATTTATGAAATAGGTAAGAGGTTAAACATTACTGCTGGTTTCATTTTACAGCATCATTCCACCTCACTGTTAAAAGCATTATACAAAAGTGTTAAAACTAATAACTCCAAGGGGGTCTTTGGATGGCCTTTTTTACATAGTTACATAGTTACATAGTATTTGAGGCTGAAGAAAGTTCAACCTTTTAAGATCTCCTGGGATCTGCAATATGCAGATTAGTTGTTAATTGATCCAGAGGAAGGCAAACAGAAAACAAACCCAAGTGAAACATTGCAATTGTCACAAAAGAGAAAAAAAATTAATACCTTCCTGTCCCCAGATACCGGAGATCGGATTCCTCCCTGAATCAATACTTCCTCTCTAATTAAGCAGGATGACCCTGGATGCCGTTTTTATTTTAAAATATATCCAAGTGCCTGCTTCCCAAAAGCATATTTTTCCATTTTTTTACCGTCCACTTCTCTGATTGGCTAATTCCAGAACTGAAGTGAATAAATGCACATGTTTTGCTTTGCTGAAGATTGATTGGCATATCTTTTCTGCTAATTAGATACTGTTTTACCCCTTTTAAAAGTGATTGGCTGGGCTCAATTTCCCATTTGCTTTTTGGATTGGTGAAGAGCTGAAACGAAGGATTTAAGGGCATGGATGAGGTTGAGGATTCAAGGGCATGGCAGGCCCATCCGAGCAGATAGGGTGAAAGTAAAGGAACACATTAACCCTTAGGATGGTAGCCCTTCATATAATAAGGGGTTCTTTACAATCCATGTTTATTTTATTATTACCCCTACCTCAACACAAAAGAGGATGGGGAAAGGTACGGGTAATAAGCCCTGCAAATTTTTAAACATCTTCCCTGCTATGATCAGGGTTTATATGGAGGATTCAAACATTTCTCCTAGGTTTACTATGATGTTTAACTTCTTCCTTGCTTACAATAGTGAAGGAGAGTGCTGGCATCCAATGTGACCGGCATTTATTTTTTTATTCATTTTTGTTTAATCAATTAGTAACAATAATTAAACAATATTTGCATTGGGGTGGAGAGGGTTTATTGTGAGTTTTTCTTTGAGGGTAATCTTTAAAGGGATATGGAAGGTTTGCTATTTTTAATATGGAAATAAACTACCTAAGTGTTTATTAGCATATTTGAACACCATTTTATTAGCAAGTGCTTAAAAGCTCTGTTTTAGCTCCATGGTGCCTTCCAAACAGTCCCTGCAAAATTCCCACCTGTAGCTCATGCATACAATGTTACTGCAGTACTAGATGTACTAGTCAATCACAGGCTGTCTCAGTAGCAGGTTGCTAACATGGAGCCTCATTCTATTGAGCTTTCGGGAGATCCGGGATTTCCAAATGTAGCCTGCAAGTTATTTTGCTATTCAATTGGCGTTTGTTTGCGGGCTCTGATTGAGTTAACGGCTCCGGCCTCCAATTGACTGCGATGGTTCAAATCGCAAATTAATGCCCTTCCAAGACTTTGATCTTTCACTTTTGTAAGAGTTGCAAATGCTAAAATCGCAAATCGCTATTCAATTGCTCCGATTCCCCCTCGCTAAGCAAGCCCGCAAATGATAAAAGTCCAACCACATTTTACTGGTACCAAGGAGGACTTGCAAAGGGCTTTATGACATGTCAGGAGCCCTGTGCACATATACACACACTACTGTACTTTTATTAAAAGGGAAAGTGATGTTAGGTTTTAGAATTAGTAGCACAACATTCTCAAGCCAACAGATCGGCCGAAAAAAATACTTTATTTCGTGATCAATTTCTGTGTTATATCGATCCCGGCAATTAATATGTTAATACATATAATGGAACTTGGATGTAATAGAATATAATACAGCTTTATCAATATTGCATTATATCTGGAATGTGGGTCCGACTGTAACTCATAATTCAAGCCCCTAGGACTTCAATGAAAAATGGTGGTTGGATTTCAAAGAGTCACGATCGGACCACGAGTCACGATCGGACCCACATTCCATTGGCTGTTTCTAACCAGGAGTTACGGCCTTGGGTCATCGATCATGTTCAAGCCCGCAAATGCTACGTTCAATAGCATGATTTGCAATGTATGCTACCTGGCCGGGAGTTGCGGGCCCGGCCATTTGAATAGCACCATATGTTGCAGTGGCTGCGGGCCCGCAGGAGGCTTCAGACTTACGTTCTATACCTCCATAACTTGCGCCTTCCGAATTGAATGAGGCTCATGATGTTTAAATATGCAAAAATAACGACTTAGGTAGTTTATGTTAATATTACAAACAAGGAACCTTCCATGTGAATAGGAGTTACCTTATAACTCACTAAGTTTTGAAGACTTGTTTGTCTTTTACCATTACTAATATAATAGAACCCTACGTTTTTATGACTTTTTTTGATAAGTAAAAGTTAAGAGAGAATTAGGGCGAAGCTGGTCCTTGCTAATGTCATTTCCGATAGGTAATACTTGCTATTGGTTCTCATGTTAATGGCATGTGTGTTTAGAGAGGTTTTTGTAACTGCTCTACCAATGCAGCTAATATGCGAAAAATAAAATGAAGGTTAGGCCTCTAGGCAAAGGTTTCCCCTCAAAATTTGTAATGCTATATAAAAAAATGTATGACCTAAGTTACATAGTTACATAGTTACATAGTAATTAAGGTTGAAAAAAGACTTTCAGTCCATCAAGTACAACCTAAGATCTCCTCTGATCTGCAATATGCGGATGAGTTATTAATTAATTAGTTGTTAATTAATTATTAATCAACTATTTATTTATTTATTTTTAATTATTCATTTATCCAGAGGAAGGCAAACAGAAAAAAAATCCCAAGTGAAACTTAGCCAACCGTCTCAGAGGGAAAAAAATGAATTCTTTCCTGACCCCAGATACTGGAAATCGGATTTCTGCCTTGATCAATACTCTCTCTCTCTAATTATCCAGGATAACCCTGAATTCCCTTTTTAATTAGAAATAAATCCAGTGCCCTTTTACAGTTAATTCTATAATTTATTTGTTCAGATATCAGTGAAAACAAAATGTGAGTGAATTACAGACATCTCATGTTGTTATGAGCATTTAAACTCCCAGCAGACAGCACCTAATGACTTAGTTATGGCTTACTGACACCTCGATGACAGTAATGTCTTGTCTGTATGTAAATCTCTTCACATCACAAGGACATTTTGGTTACACTTGACAGACAGAGATTTTCAAAGCTTGTATCACTGATCTACATTTCACAGGTGCACATTAGTAACATACTTACACGCTTAGTGATGTATCATATAATGTTTTGTCTGGTCATGTTTTCTAAGCTGTGCTAAACATTACTCATCCAAATGACCCTCAAGCGGTGATGGGCAGCCTTCAGTGGAGGTTCTGCATATGCTGCCTACATGTCATCCACAGACCACATAAAACATCTAACTGTTTTGTTCGGTAAATCTCAAAAAAGGTAAAAATCACCATGTGAGAAAGTGGTGAACAAGTGTGTGTGTGTGTGTGGTGGGGGTGGGGGTGGGGGGGTATATGCCGCTAGAAAATTATTTGTGTAGAAAGAGGGAGTGATATGCAATTATTTGGTGGGAAATGCAAAAAAAAAAAAAAACACAGAAAGGGGCATGTAGGCACTGCATTAGAAAGAACAGAAAACATATCAGATGGCTTTAGATTAAAAAAAACATAGACAGACCCAAGGAATAATATAGGTTATTTACCAAATTTTGTATCGTTTCAGAGAACAAAATCAAACCCACATTTTGAAACAATCTGACAGCTATATGTTGCCCATAAAGTGTTTCACAGTTTTACAGTTTCACAGTTTACATGAGACTAAAAACACTACACATTTGGGGCCTCATTAAATTAGAATTTGTTGCTCCCTCCGTCCTCACAAAAGTCATCTTAGTGCTGTTTGCGAGGACCGATTCCTCAATATGTTCCTCGCAGCAGCCGTTGTGAGATGACACCCAAAACAGCTGAGAGAGCTACGTAGTAACAGGTACCCATAAATCTATGGGGAGAAGCTCGTCCCTCGGAAGAATCCCTACGGGCACATAAAAGTGCCCACAAGGGCTACTAAAGCCCATATGTGCTGCCTCAGAGCAGCCCGACTCCAGCATCAAATGCTTCCCCCTGCTCCCTAAACACATCCCCATGCGGCAGGGATTCCTATCGGGGACCCCGCAGCCTCCCCATATTAACCCTTGCAGTGGGGGTCTTGGTTGGGACCACCGCTGCTTTTAAACTTTTCAAAATTCCTGCCGCAGGTTCTTTTTTTTTTATTTTATTTTTTTTTAATAAAAGTTTATTGTTTTTTACATGTAAGATATACAATGTCCAAAATATATAAATACAAACAAAAACACTCACATAACTGTCAAAACATTTCATACTACACACGTGTGATAGAATATAAAAGAAAACCAAAAAAAAAACTATCGTTGACCATATCATACTTTGGAACAGGATGTTGTTACCTACTACCCTGTATTAAGATGTGCAATGCATATTGTTTCCACCTTTTTTTTTTTATAAAAAAGGGGGAGAAGTATAGTTTTACATACGCTTCGTATTCAAGCATTTCGTCTATATATCCCTTAGGAGAGTTACCCATTACCCCGACGAAGGGGAGAGGTAGATAGGGCCTTCCATCTCCTTTTGATCCATTGCTCCATTCAAAAGATTTTTGGATCTACAATAATTTCCCAAGAGCATCATACTAAAATTGCCAACTGCTATTCTAAAAGAAAAAGAAACTAAACACACTTCCATTCGCACTCCTTACATTCGTAGTACTGGGTTCAGAGTATGGGGCAGGGAAGGAAGAGCACGTGGGTGGGCTCAGGAGACCTGATCAGAGTATCCAAGATCAAAACAAAGGGTTAATTACTTACTTACTTAGGGTAATGTTTATCCCATAATGACCAGGCAAGGTTACTTTTTTTATAACCCCCAAATCCATAAAATTTGTTTCTAACATACGATTTTTATCCACTTTCATTTTAACCTCATTCCAGGATGGGACATATTTTTGCTTCCACTTGGAGGCTATCAGTGATTTTGCTACCATCAAAACCTGCAGCATAAGGGCTATAACTTTTGAGGACAGTGGAGGAAAAATATGAAGTAGAATTATTTCCGGGTGTGGACTTAACTCTGCCTCACATATCTTTGTCAGCTGAGAGAAGACCTCACCCCAAAATTTTTGAATATATGGGCATTGCCACCAAATATGTAGTGAAGACCCTATATGACTACAGTTACGCCAACAATATTTCTCATGGTTTAACCCACTGAATTTTGCTATCTTAACCGGCGTATAATGCCACCTTTTACAGATTTTAAAGTGAAGTTCTCTATAAGCAGGATTTTTAACAAATCTGTCCGTAATTGCAAATGATGTATACCACTCTTTTATCGTACAACTATGCTCCAAGTCACCCTCCCAGTCCTGCATACACTTGGACTTTACTTCCATTTGTGGCCTTTTAATAATATCAAAACATTTTGAAATGAGGTGCGTTTTAGGTCCTACCATAGTCAATTTCTCAAATTGAGTTAAGTCTCTTAATGATGTCAAATAGAACTCTGACTTCTTCAGCACTTTTTCCAACGTAAGAAATTCTAACCATGAAATCTTTATTTGGGGGGCTTAAAGGGCCTGCTACACACCATTAGCCAATCCTGGCAGCGGGGGTACTGTAAGTACCCACGCGGCACCTAACATTAACCCACCTCTATGCTGGGGGTCCCCTGAAGTGTCCCCATATTAACCCTTGCAGCAGGGGTCCCGATAGGGACCCCTGCTGCATTTAAAAATTCAAATTTTCCGCCTCTCCGGTCCTTAAAGGACAGTAAAGGTCCTGCAAGGGCCCACACTAAATAAAATATTAACCCCTCCCGCGGGGGTACTATAAGTACCCCCCCAGGCACCTAAAATTAACCCCATCACTCATGGGGCTCTATACAGAGCCCCATGAGCCTATAATTAACCCTATCACTCGTAGGGCTCTATACAGAGCCCAATGAGCCCTTAATTAACCTTATTACTCATGGGGCTCTATACAGAGCCCCATGAGCCTCTAATGACCCCATCACTCATGAGACTCTATATAGAGCCCCATGAGCCCTTAATTAACCCTATCACTCATGGGGATCTATACAGAGCACCCATGAACATCATTTTAACCCCATCACTTATGGGGGTCTATACAGACCACATAAGCCTATATTCAACCCCATCAGTCTAATAGGGGTCTATATAGACCCCTATAGGACACTCATTTATTCCTATAATAACACTATAAGTGCGATGAGGGTCCTCCAGGACCCTCATGACACAACGTCTAAGGCTACACTCCACCACTAACTCTAACTATACCCCATTAACCCATACTAAACCCTGTTAACCCCATGCCTAACTGGTCCTATCTAACCCTATCTGGGTCTATTTAACCCCATCTAGACCTATTTAACCCCATCTAGTCCTATGTAAGCCTACCTAGTCCTATTTAACCTTAACTGAAAATAATAAAAGCACATTACTGAAAATAATAAAAGGACATTATCAAAAATTAAAAAACCTACTTTACCAAACAGAAAACAGCTAAGTTGCCATAAATAAAAGAAGCGAAGTCATAAAAAATTAAAAAGAATAAATGACAGGAAAGAAAACATACAATACATACAATAATTACAATAAAACATACAATACATTGCATTAACCTCTTAACTACAATTAATTAACAGCTAATACAATATACATTAACCCCTAACTACAATCAGTTAACCCCTAAATACAATACACATTAACCCCTAACTACAATCAGTTAACCCCTAACTACAAACCAATAACCCCCTAACTAAATATGAATATAATTATGCCAGGAAAAAGACAAACAGCTAGAAAAAATAGAAATATTTTGATGGCCCTGCTGGACCATGGGGGTATTTATGATGCGTAAGTGGAAGTGTGTGTAAGTGAGGCATTTACATTTCTGGAGAGAAGTGTTTGCATTTCCTGATACAAGTAGTCAATGTTATGCCGCCCAATACTTCTCTTATTGTCCTGAACACTAAGAAAGGAAGTGGAAGATTTGAACTGCAATAATATTATTCAATCAAGACAGTCTAACCATTGTTTTTTTAGTTGAAATCTTCCACTACCTTTTAGTGGAACTTAGAACAATGAGATAAATGCATAGGGGTACAGGAATAGTAAGGTAAACTGTGTTTTTAAACTCAATTTTATGGCTAAAGATTAGGCTTTACAGCTCTGTGCACATGTATTTTTAATGTTAATTAATGGTGAACTACAAAATAGATTTAAAATGAAAAGTGCGTAGACTGACCCTTTATCAGGGTCTCCAAGAGCCATTGTTTATATTTCCTCTTAACTTACTTGTAAGATAAAAGCAGATCAATCCCATTGACCCTCATTCAATTGCTCCGATTTTGAGATCCCAGCTCGCAATTGGAGGTCACAAGTTATTTTGTGGGCTCTGATCGAGTTACGTGCTCCGAGCTCCGATTTATTGCGATTTGTCAAATTGCAAGTTAATGCCCTCCAAGCCTTTGATCTTTCACAGCCACAAAAGTCCAGAACCCTAAAATTGCAAATCGCTATTCAATTGCTCTGATTCCCCGTCGTTAACCACTCAAGCCCTCAAATGGCAAATATCTAACCGCAAGTTACTGGTACCAAGGAGGTCTCGCGAAGGGCTTAATGACAAGTCGGAGCACTTTAAAAGCAAATAAAAAAGAAATACTTAGAATTAATAGCACAACATTCTCCAGTACTTTATTTCATGATCAATGTTCGTGTTATATCGATCACGGCAATCAATGTAAAGTCCTACGGGCTTCAACCTCCAAGCCCGTAGGACTTTGAAAATCCAACCTCCATTTCTTCAAAATCCTACGGGCTTGGAGGTTGAAGCCCATAGGACTTTGAAAATAGAGGTTCGGATTCAAAGTCCTACAGATTTCACTTATGAGTTACGGGCTTGGAAGTTGGTCATGATGACAATCTCTGTTTCCATTGGTTGTTTCTGCATTGCGACGCTCCCAAGCCCACAAATGCTACTTCCGATGACAATGGTTTCTGATTTTCGCTATCGGCCCCCTTGCGGGCCCGACAAATTGAATAGCATCGCAAAAGTAGAGCAACGGGAGCATGCAACTCAATTGCAGGCATTTGGCTGTTTGCGATCGAGTTGTGAGCCCCGAATTAATTGAGGCTCATTGAATTTTATCTGCTTGTCTATTGCTTTAATGATAATTGTATTCAATTAATATAATTTATTTTCCAATGGGAAAATGTTTTGTATAGTATAAATCAGGCTCCTTTCTTTTCAACTATGTGTCACAGAGTCACATGCATTACAAATATATCGCAGAGGGGCATATGTATTTCATCTATATATGTTGGGCTGTCACATGCACTACAAATATACGTCACAGGCATCACAATGCAAAAAGGTTTAAACTGCTGACGTAGACCATATAGGAAAGACCTGAGAAGTGCTGGCATTAAATGTGTATATACATATATATATATATATATATATATATATATATATAATGATAGGGCAGCAACCTATAAACGTCTGTCCATGGGTAGGATTCTCAGCTTGTGTATAATCCAATCTTGGCTCTCTATAAAAGCCGGGTAATGCAGCGGGCATAACCTTAAAGGAGGCCGTGTTTAAAATGGTTATGAATAGAAAAACAAAGCATTTTTGGGCACATTTGCATGCCCCTGCTCAGCTTCCCAGAGTGCAGTGTAATAACTGTATTTCTCTGAATTCTGAGCAGGAAGCATATGCTATCAAAATGGATTGTGTTCATGCAAGATGTGCATCACTCACTCCACTGGCTTCCCATAGCTTCCCAAATCACATTTAAAATCATGACCCTAACATATAAAGCCCTCAACAACAGTGCACCCCCTTTATATCTCTGCTCTTGTTTCAAAATACTCTCCCAACCGCCCCCTTCGTTCTGCTAACGACCTTCTTCTTTCCTCCTCTCTCATCACCTCCTCTCACTCCCGTCTTCAAGACTTTTCTCGTGCTGCCCCTACTATTTGGAACTCCTTGCCTCGCTCCATTAGATTATCTTCCTGCCTCAAAACCTTTAAAAATTACTAAAAACACACCTGTTTAAAAAATCTTATCACGTTCAGCCTTTATAATTACAACTGCACACTCCACAGCTTAATAACACTCACACCCACAATCTACAGAACAACACACAGACCCCTCCAATCGACTAAAAAAATTGCATTCACGTTGCCATTTTGTCTTTGTCCCCCTCTTGTATCACACCTAAACCCTTAGGTTGCAAGTTTGCGAGTGTTCAATCGTGTGTCCGTGCCTTGGAAACAAGCACTATGTACATTTGATTATAAGCTCAAAAACAGGGCCCTCCATTCTTTATAAGGCGTTAAGTTTTTGTTTTTTTTGCAATATATTAAACCCCTGTTCAGCTCTATGGAATATGTTGGCGCGATATAAAAAAAGATAATCACATATATAGTTGTGAGCGTACGAGTTGTTGCTAACGCCGCGGACTCGCGCAGCGAGCCGAGGCCCTCGCGAAGCGAGGGCACTGCCCGAGGGTCTCAGTTGCTGCAAGGAGCGCCTAAGGCGCTCCTTGCCAGCAACTGAGGACCCTCGCAAAGCGAGGGACTCAGTTGCTGGCATGGAGCGCCGTAGGCGCTCCATGCCAGCACCTGAGGACCTCGCAAAGCGAGGGCCGCAGTTGCTGGCATGGAGCGCCGAAGGCGCTCCATGCCAGCAACTGCGACCCTCGCAAACTTCACGTCGCAACCCAAACAGTACGACACACACATTAAGACACTCGCAAACAACATACGACACACGTTCACACACATTACGGACTCGCAACACTCGGACGCAACTCGCGAACATTACAAAATTTAAAACACAATACATACACACACCACATACATAAAAAACTTACCTACACCAAGAGGGAGCACCCAGCACCTCAAAAATACAACTTACACCTCGATTTTACTCCAAATAAAACAGTTTAGAGACTAAAAAAAATTTGAAGCGAGAGAAAAAATGGCCGCCGAACAAAACGAAAACGAGGCTACAGCACTCTAAACTCGCAAAACACCACAAGAAACTCGCAAAACACCACAGAACACCTACGGATATTCCGATACAAACGTATACCACACATTACTCGCCATTTTACGCCAATGCGGAAGTACACGACAACGGTTTGGGCTCGCGCACGCACACTATTACACTGCACACATTCATCACGCTTACACAGCACATCCACACCACTAATGCTGCAGCAACATCAAAACACATTCACAGCTCTTCCACACAATGCTTTAAAATAGGTAAAGTATATTCATTTATTTATGTATTATATATTTCATTATTACACACTGAACAGCATTAGCTACCTTACAATTTCATTGCCGTCATTTTTTGACGGGCAATTCGCTAGTAATAATAATAATAATGATAATGCAAGATGTGCATCTCTTCTTTCAACACATGGTTTAAGTTAAATTTACATTTGTTTCTTTGAGATTGTAAAGGTTGCTCTAAAAGTAATTGTGACTATACGTTTGAGATGAAATGGTCTGCCATTGGATAATGGTTAAATGTCACACATAAAACCAACATATTAACATCTCACTGAATAAACTGTACATAATTCTTCTAGTACAAGGGTAGGTCATGTTGATCAAGTACCAAATACTGTATAAGTCAGGGTTATTTTGCTATACCTCAGTCATTCCAATGGAATCTGCTTCCAATTCTGAAATCTTGGTTTATGTTTGGTACCAGAGGGCCAGAGGGGAATATGAGAAAAACAATTGAAAGATTTTTTTGAATTTTGCTACAAAGAACTTGAAATGTTGTCTGCAAAAGAACCTATACGGACAAGTGGTTTTAGAACAAAAAACATTTTCCAACAATTTTTTTGATCATTACACAAACTGGTCAAACCTTCATAGATCTAAAAGGACAAACGAAGTACTTTATAGTTAATGGTTGAAAATGCAATTTAAGTTGCCTTTGCCGAATTATAGGTATTTAAAACAGATTTCCATATACTTGTCTCCACTGCAATGAAATGGAAAAGTAAGCACTTGCAATTATAATATTTTTTAGCTAGTATAGGTGTCTTAATCAATTGCAATCCCGCCATTGCTGTCATACCGGCCATATGTCTACGGGCTTGAAATTTGCAACTGTTACACAGCTACCTGGCCGAAAACCTAAACCGTCAACCATGCACCCGTAAGTAGTATTTCAGAGCATGATCGTGATCAATTAAGTAAGGCCGTAACTATCGATTTAGAAACAGCCAATAGTAAATGAGACATCATCATGACATTATTAGAACCTGGAGGTTACATGTACACAGTAAATACAATGAATGCCGATACTGTTATGGTCCATGTGGAGGAAGAGGAAGGCAAACAGAAAAAAAAAAACCAGAGAAACTTTGCCAATTGTTTCAACAGGGAAAAAAATATAAAATTCCTTCCTGACCCCAGATACTGGCGATCGGATTCATCCCTGGATCAATACTCCATCTCTAATCATCCAGGATAGCCCTTAATGCCCTTTTTATTTAAAAATATATCCAATCCCTTTTAAAAGTTATCTATGAAATCCGCTGTCTCCACCTTCTTTGGTAGAGAATTCCACAGATTAACCACCCTTACTGTGAAGAACCCTTTTCTTTCTTTAAGGTGAAATCATTTCACTTCTAATCTCAAAGGATGTCCCCTTGTCAATTGAAAACCGTTGGCACAAAAAGTTCCCTTGACAAAGCCTTGTATTGACTGTGGATATATTTATATAAGGTAATCATATTCCCTCTTAGATGCCTTTTTTCTAGAGTAAATAAGTTTAATTTTGTTAGTTTGTCTCCATAACTTCGCCCTCCGTTCCCTTTATTAGCTTTGTTGCCCTTCTCTGTACTTTTTCCAGCCTTAAAATGTACTAGGGATTTGTATAGTGGGAGAATTATATTTGCTTCTATTGCTTCTATACCCTTCTTAATACATGCTAATATTTTGCTTGCTTTTGCAGATGCTGCTTGGCATTGAGCACTGTTACCTAGGTGGTTGTTCACATGTACTCCCAAATCCCTTTCAACATCTGATACCCCTAGATTTGCTCCATTAAGATTATAAATTGCATGGATATTTTGCCTTCCCAGATGCATACCTTTACATTTATTCATATTAAATCTCATCTGCCACTTAGATGCCCATTCCTCTAATTTATGCAAATCCCTTTGGAGGGAAAGAACATCATTTTCTGATTTAATTACCTTGCACAACTTTGTGTCATCAGCAAAGATGAAGACACCACACTCCAATCCCATTTCCAAGTCATTAATAAATATGTTAAAAAGGAGGGGACCTAATACTGAGCCCTGAGGAACCCCACTTACCATATTAGTCCAATCGGAGTATGTTCCATTTACAACATTTGTTCCATTTACTTTGCTTCCTGTCTTTTAGCCAGCTCTCAATCCATAAGCAATTATTTATTGCAATTCCTGTATCCCTTAGTTTGCTCAATAGTCTCCCATGTGGCACTGTATCAAAAGCCTTTGCAAAATCCAAATAGACTACATCCACTGAGTTGCCTTGATCCAATTCCTACTAACCTCCTTATAGAAACTTGTTAGGGTTGTTTGACATGACCTATCCTTCATAAATCCATGTTGGCTCCTACTTATAATCCTGTTTGAATAGACATATTCCTGTATACTATCCCTTATTAACGCTTCTAAAAGCTTTCCCACTACCGAAGTGAGATTCACTGGTCTATAATTCCCTGGATTTGCTCTTGCTCCCTTCTTAAATATAGGTATCGCCTCTGCCTTTCTCCAGTCATCTGGTAGAGACCCTGTGTTGAGTGAATCCTGAAAAATTAGATATAATGGTTTGGTTATTATAGAACCCAGTTCCCTCAGTACCCTTGGATGTATTCCATCAGGACCTGGGACTTAACATAAAAAAAAATATTTTTGATTGCAGATTTGGCAGCTTGTGACTGTTGTGCAATTAATTCTAATATCTTTCATCGCTTTCCCTGTCTTTGAAAGTGCAGTATTGATTTTTTTATTTGCATTTACAGTGCTATGATCAAGTGTTTAACTTCCTTGTGTGTCCTATCTGGTACCTGTAGGATTTTCTTCTACATTTGCCATTTACAGGTGTGAAAACATTTGCAGGGTTTATGAATTTTAGCAATTGAATAACGATTTGTGATTGCAACATTTATAGAAAAGCTTAGCTGGGTCCGAGTTACGATTTTAACAATTGCAGGGATTTTCAGCCCGTAACCCGCAAATCGTTTGGGGTTAGCAAAAATTGAATAGCAAATTAGTTTACGGGCTCCATTACGTACTCCCGAAACTACACTTTTCTCAATTGAATAGGGGCCTAGGTCAGTCAAAAACACACTCAACCAAAGTACTAAATAGTAAAGTGCTGGAGAACTTTTGCTGAACCTCTCCATTCCTATGTTATCTTATGAGGCATACGGTATATACTAAGATTTAACATCACTTCACCATGTAGTACATTTACAGCCATGACCTCAACTCTTTTGACTCTGTTTGCTAATACTGGGCCTCATTCAAATGCGATTTGGCCAATTGAATAGGGCTCTATATAGGCACATAGCATATTTTTTTACAGAAGTTTTTAGTTAGTGAACTTCTATCCAAAAGCAAGGTCTTCACTAACTAAAAACTTCTGTAAACAAATATGCTATATGCTTATATAGAGCCCTATTCAATTGGCCAAATCACATTTGGATTAGGCCCACTATGGCTTATTTCTGCCTGGACTTGATTCTTGACCAATTTGCTTTTGCACTCTATACCTGCTGTGTATTTTTTACTATTAATAAATAAACATAATAATTATGATTAAAAAGGTTGAAGAATACTAATTAATCGTGTTGCTGAATATAGCCTCTTTCTATAAATGCTAATATTTCTATACTTCCTCCCTTTTTTCAAAATCATTATATTTAACAATTTATAATAACACATTGCAAGTATATAAAGTAAAAAAGAACATTTACAGTTCACATTTCTGTTTGATGCTAACAGCATGACATTGGGATGCAGAACTGCAGGTCATAGATAGAAAAGATGACAGCATGTAGGGAAGCATACAGGAAAAAAATGTAGTTCCAGAAGCTGACAGACTGTTTATATTTATATTACATAAGAAAATAAAATATCCCAAATTTATATAGATCTGTCTATTCTCTTTATACATTAATATTGTGAGTGCATGCAATAGAATGATTTTTGATGTAATAGTTTTACCATATATATTACTGAATTAATACTATCTCTGGATATTTCATTGTTGGCACTGTGCTCATCTAAGAGAACATTATTGTGAATTATATTATAATATATTATATTCTAGATATTTTAATATATAAATACTGGCAATTATGTTTTACTTGACAAAACATTTGTAATGTTCTTTCTTTGTGTAACACATAATGGACACATAATGCTTCATTGAAAACCGGCCAATGTTAATACATTAGTATTACAGTTGTTCCTGTGCTTTCTGAATAATTGGATGAAAGCTGTTTTATTATGCCTCCTATATAAGTGCTTATAGCGTAAATTTAGACAAACACTCTGCCATCTTTGCTCTTCATTTCAGACATCAGTCAAATAATTTGCATTGTTTACTCCCTTATCCAGTACTAGGGAAATTGATACAGGGAAAACAATTGGTTAATGACATGAGCTCACTGCTTTTTACATGACTGGAATCTTTTTTCTTGGCATATTTGAAATAGAATATGTCCTTTTGCCCTTGTTCCTTGTGTTTATTAATGTTCTACAATTTAATTACTATGTTGAGTGACAGAGTGAATGAACAGGTCATGTCTTACAAACTACCCAACCATGGTATTGTACTCACACACATCATAAAATATAAAATATTATGGGTCTATTGGTGTGTGTAAATTAGGGCATAAGCTGATATACAGGACCCTGTCGCATGAAGGTCCACAAAATGTTTTTTATCACATGCAGGGTTTCTGAGAAAATATTCACAAGTAATGTTAATCTACACAACGTTTGGATTTTCAGTAAAAATAAAGTTGTGGGCAAGCTTGTGCCAATTTAAACAATACTGCACGTAGGAATTAAGCAATACAAACATAAATTTGGTAAAGGAACCTCTCAACTGTAAAGCATACTATATTCCATGGAATACTAGAGCATGCTTAATATTTGCCCACAAATCACATATTTTTGAAGCTGCAATATGAGGTGGCCCCCCTATAATATCTCATATTTCTCATCCATCAGTCAATCTAAATATGCCTAGCTGCTGGTCTGAGATCAATATTTTATTTTTAAAACGTGCACAAAACCTTTAAGCTGCTGTTAACTTGCCCATTCCGTTCACTCATTGATGGTTCCTGGTATATCTCATTATCTTCAGTGGTCACAAGTGTTCAATACTGGCCTGATGCTTCCAAGCGTTGATTATATTTACAATATGTAATTGCGCATGATGAGAAACTACTGAGCTGTTGTAAAGTGATACATGGTAGAAAACATTAAAATTAAAAGAAGAATTAGAAAATAGAATTCTGGACCTAACAATTTTTTGATAATATTGACATGTTCAATACATATTTTTCAGCTCATCCATGGATGTATAAACTTTGAAAATATACTTTTAGCTTGTAATTATTTTCAGAATGAAAACAAAATAAATAAGGAGTGCTAACAGGGAAAATGGGTAAAATCGTAAACTGAACAATAAGTTGTAAAACAAAAAAAAAATTATATTTATCTCATACATAATAATATGGAAAATAATTATGTATAAAAAGGAGTCTCTTTGTGTATGATGGGATAGAGGCTCTATGAAGGATCTTCAGATTACTGTTTCATTCCACTTTTTCTTTCGATTCAAAGTCATTGGCTGATGCTGCTATTTGATGGGGAAAACTACACTACAAATCATCTCTAGCAAAAACAAAAAAGGCGAAAAAAGTGCAATATTAGTCCACAGCATTGATTAACATAGTCAAAAACATACTCACAAAAGAATATAACGCTGATCAAAAGTCATATTTTCTTTGATGGTGATCTTCAATTATGATGGAAAATGGAAAATCTTCAATCAAGAAATCTGAGGAAATGTTCACCAAAGTGGCTGTACTTGTAAAGGGTATTAATGTCCACAGTCACCTACACTTTTTATCTAACTTGGGGCGTTCATCGGGAGGGTGGGGGGGTTTAGGGAATGGGCCTTGCTGTCCCATTATTGGTTGTATTATAATATGATATTTTAATTAATGCTGCAAGACTCTCTGCATCAAACAGAATTAATTTATATGTTTATGAGATATCTCCTAATTCTAATTCAGAATATTATATTTATGGTAATGACAGAAGGATTTATACATAATATTCTATCATAACAAGGTAATACCAAGTGCAACTGTCTCTGAGCCATTACCCTAAATACATTAGGTGTTCCATTAAAGGTATGAAGTATGAAAAATGGCACAGCCCCAACATCAGCAGCTGCTAAATCAAGAGTAATTTAGTGCACATTGAATATTAGGTGGTCAGCTATGCTAGAATGTAGTGTCCTGCAAGATGCCATATATAAAAAGAAAGGAAACATGTTTATCTAAAGAGGCATGATAAATCCGAAAAGGGAAAAAAGGAATTATTACTATACAAAGACATTATTTTCTAAATACAGCTACTAAAACAAAACTAAGAAGCACCTGACAGATGATACATAGCAAATCATATATTTTATTTATGTTACAATATTGAAACTACAAAAATAATTAAAAATGCAACCTGTCTACTTATTGATCTTAAAAAAAGAAAAACAATCTAAACAAAATTACAAAAAGTAAGTATTTATTATAGAAGAAAAAAAATTGGTTAACAGTCTAATATTGTTGAGAAAATGTTACACCTAACATTCAGTCCATTAACCATTCAACACTTCTACCATATTCAATTAAACTTTATGATGAGCAACCAGAGCTCCATGCCATGCCTCTGAGTTGACTCATAATTCACTATCAAGCTATTCCAAAACAGAGAAAACCTAGCCCTACCAGAAGTGCCCCCTAAATAAAGTGGGGTTCCTACGGAGTAGCGGGTTATAGGCAGAGGGGATATAAACCCTCTGCATTTGTTTTTATAAAATTGTAGTGCCTTCCCTGCAATGGGAAGGAGTTTATATACATATATAGGGGAAAGGGAAGATGTTAGGGCTAGTGTAATGTAGGAACCACTGTGTAGCATTGCTTTGGAACTACTGAATTTCAGACTCAGAGTCTCCTGTGAGCAGGCTGTGTGCACACTATGTGGGCCTGAGAACAGCCTAGATGTGTGGGCTACATGTGTGGGCTACGTTGAGGGGCAGTTTTAAGAAAGTAGCAATGGAATGGCTGCTCCAAAAAAAAAGGAACCCCACAGTTACTAGTGAGCCATTTCTCATATCTACATGTTAGATTGGAATGGAGCTCAAAGTAAGCAGAATTCATGGAGGCATGGAATTAGATGTACTAAAGGAAGAAGTGTTGCAAAATGCTTGCAGAAACTCACTATTTCTTTGTATGGGCTCTGTTCCATTCTTCAGAGGTGCTGATTTACGAATCAAGTTGACTTATGAATGCTGAGATTTTTTTTATTAAAGTCCCTGATTGTCATTTAAACAGTCAGTACAGCCACAAAACAGATCTAAGTACAGATTTAAGTATGTGATGTCTATGATATCAAAAATTCAGATAGACATGTGTGGCATGCTAACCATATTATAGGCTAGATGATGCTTCATAGGCTATTCTAAAGCCAGCAAACACCAGTAACACCCAGAATCTGACATCCATCACATGTCACAAACCTTCTACTCTACCTTTCTCCTGCACCCTCTGGAACGCACCATCTATCTGCAATAAACTCACATTCACTCATGACCTATTCACTACCATATCCCTCAATCTACTGGCTCTCACTGAAACCTGGCTCTCATCCTCAGACACTGCCTCCCCTGCAGCACTCTCTCACAGTGGTTTTCAACTCTGCCACACACCTAGACCTGGGAACAAACAAGGTGGTGGTGTGGGTATATTGCCTTCCACTCGCTGTACATTTCACCTCATACACCCTGTCCCATCCCTCCAATTCTCATCCTTTGATGTTCATACAATCCGCCTCTTCTCACCTATCTCTCTACTTGTAGCTGTGACCTATTGCCCCCCAGGCACTCCCTCTCAATTTCTTGATCACTTTTCTGCCTGTCTACCTCACTTTCTCTCCTCAAATGTTCTTTCACTGGTACTTGGAGATTTTAACATTGCTGTTGCCACTCCCTCCTCCCCAGCAGCAGCCAAACTGCTGGCACTCACCTCTTCCCTTGGCCTCTCACAACTAACAGATTCTTCTACTCATCATGCTGAACATTCTCTTGACCTTATCTTCACAATCTCAGCAGAACCTCCAACCCAGTCATTCGTCCACTCCCTCTATCTGACCACCACTTCCTTACCTTCAACCTCACCACATCAACCTCTCACCACCCCTCTCCAACCCCTGCCATCATCAGAAACAGAAACCTGCGAGCACTTGACCCTACTCAGCTCTCCGCTATTATCCAACCCCTTCTCAGTCCCATCATCAACCTCAACTGCCCTGACAATGCCACCTCACTCTACAACTCTACTCTCTCTTCCACCCTTGACACCCGTGCCCCCTTAACCACTCGCTGACACCCTGGCTCTCATCCACAACCATGGCACACTACACAAACACAATACATCCAGAGGTGCTCCTGGACTGCTGAACCACTATGGAGGAAATCACGCACTTCAGCAGATTTCCTCCACTACAAATTTATGTTACGCTCCTATTCCTCTGCCCTTAACCTTGCCAAACAACACTACTTCACATCACTAATATCAACTCTGTCCTCTAACCCCAAGCATCTGTTTGCCACTTTCAATACTCTCCTCCGCCCGCCACCTCCTCCCATCCCTTCCTCTCTCACAGCTGAAGACTTTGCCAACCTTTTTATTCATAAAATTCAAAACATCTGGCAATGAACTCTTATCTCATAGTGACACTCACACTTCATCCTCTAAACCAACCAACAACACCCAGTCTTCTCCCTTCTACAATACCACAGCCACTTTGAACTGCTTTGATTGGGCTAGAGGATGAAGTCTCCAAACTGCTATCATCAACTCGACTCACTACCTGACCTCAGGATCCTATTCCATCTCAGCTCATCTCTCCCCTCTCTACCACACCAATCCCAGCTCTCACACATATTTTCAACCTCTCCCCTACTACTGGCATGTTTCCATCTTGTCTAAAACATGCAATAGTTATACCCACTCTCAAAAAACCCTCATCTGACATTGCATCTAACAACCTCTCTGCTTAGCCCTGGCTTCCAAACTGCTGGAGTGTCTTGTTTATAACCGCCTTACCAGCTTTATTTCCTCCAACTCCCTTCTTGACATTTTCAAATCCAGCTTTCGGTCCCAACACTCCACTGAGACAGCTCTCACTAAAGTCACCAGTGATCTGCTTACTGCCAAGTCAAAAGGTCACTTTTCAATTTTTCTTCTTCTAGACCTTTGACAACTGTCGACCATCCACTTCTACTCCATATCCTCTTCTCCCTCTGTATTTGAGACACTGCTCTCTCGTGGTACTCATCATACCTACAAAATCGATCATTCAGTATATCCTTCTCCGACACCTCTTTTTCTCCCCACCCCTGTCTGTTGGTGTACCCCAAGGATCAGTCCTAGGCCCCCTCCTCTTCTCCATTTACACTTCCTCACCTGGTACCCTCATAAACTCTTTTGGGCTTCATTATCATCTCTATGCAGATGACACCCAAATCTACCTCTCCTCACCAGATCTTTCCCCCTCTCTTCTAACACACGTCTCCAACTGCCTCTCTAGTATATCCTCTTGGATGTCCACCCAACATCTCAAACTCAACATGTCTAAAACTGAACTCCTAATCTTCCCTCCCTCTCCCACAGCGTCAATTCCTCACATCTCTCTCACTGTCAACAACAACATAATCACCCCCACCAGCCAAGCCCGTTGTCTTGGAGTCCTACTGGACCCCGCTCTGTCTTTTATCCCTCACATACAATCACTAACTAAATCTTGTCTTCTCCATCTAAAAAACATCTCCAGAATTCATCACTATCTTACACATAACACAACTAAAATCCTTATACACTCTCTCATCATCTCAACTAGACTACTGCAACTCGCTTCTTGTTGGCCTACCCACCACCCAACTATCTCCACTTCAATCCATTATGAATGCCTCTGCTAGACTTATCTTCCTTCCACAACGTTCAGTGTCGGCATCATCTCTCTGTCAACTACCCCACTGGCTTCCCTTAGCCTCCCTACATTTAACTCCTTTGAAAAGTTCCTTGAACTACAAGAGGATCCAATAAATCAGTACTTCAGGAAATCAAGACAAACTGTTCACCAGAAGGTATGATTATGAGACTGAAGCTAAAATATTTTGGGAATATCATGAGACAGCAGGATTCCCCAGAGAAGACTCTGATGCTGGGAAAGACTGAAGGCACACAAAGAAAGGGACGACAGAAACTGAGGTGGATAGATGAGGTAATTAAAGCAATGAACATGAACTTGATGAAGCTCAGAGGGGCAGTGACTAACAGATGCACCTGGCATGATGCGATCCACATGGTCATAGAGAGTTGGACACATCTGAACAACTAAACCACAAATGATGTGTGAGTCTGTATACATCTGTGAGCATCAACTATTGTCAATTATAGACATCAACATTAGAAATATCAACTTGCAGTTTGTAGCACTCACTCCACTACACCTAATAGAAAAAATGCCATATTTACTAAAACAGGTGGTATAATGCATGGCCTATAAAAAGCCCAGCCACACCCCAAACAACAGTCATTGCTAGCATGGATCCAGATTACAGGAGACTTGTGAGAGCTATTATGAATGTCAAATCGATAATGTATACTAGAATGATGCCTGCTAGACCCCAGAGTGTGAGGCGTGTGAGAATGGGCAGCCTGAGACGTGAAAGAGAGAAGTGGTTGAGACGGAATATGTTGGCACTTTATAAAAAACTGTAATAATAATATAGATACCGAGGAAGGACAGCAGCAGCAACAGGCATCTTGGAGGGAACAGCAGGATCACCAGGAAGCTTGAGTGGGAGCTAATCTCCATTGCTCCAGAGACCCGTATGTTAACTGATAAAATACTACATAGTCAGTGTTTCAGTGGGAAAAAAATGTTTCTTTATAGACTGTAAATGGCAATTAATATGATGTTTTGTAATATTATTGGTGCTTGCTGGTATGCAGATTAGCTAAGTGTCTCACATGTCACCTAACGTAGGCCTTGCAAGCAATTTTTCAAACAAATGAGAGAAGGGTTTGGAGATCTAGGAATCTTACATGTTCAAGACATAACTACATTTGGAATGGATCCGTAGTAATCGAAAAAAATGTTACAAGGGAGCCATGTCTCGCAGATATCTGTCAGATTAGAATGGAACTCTATGTACTTAGATTTGATGTCTCCATGATTGCACAACACAAATGTACCAATAAATCCATTTACTTTTCAATATTATTTTTTTTATTGCGATTTAAAAGCTACTTAAAGGGATATGGAACATTTCTGGATTTTATTAGCAATATAATATACCTATGTACAGGTAGGACACTGAGGATCTGGCATCTGATTATCTGGCACTTGTTTTAATCCGGCAGCAACATTTTCACATCCGCTATCAGTCCGTGCCCCGCACTCAGCGCTGAACAGCCTAACTCCTTTCATCATGCCCTTGGGGGGCTACAGATGCTCACAGGGTTACTGTAGGCAAGCAAGGGAGGAGGTGATATTGCCTGATTAACGAAATTTGTAGGACCACCGATAGTCCAGCAAATTGGTTAATCCGGCAAGGAGCTGCAACAAAGGATGATGGATAATCTTGCGCTGCCTGTATTTATTTACTTTATGTACTTTATTTTATTAAAAAGTGTTTGAAAGCTCTGCATTTTTTTATGCATAAATTCATCCAAATTGTACCTGCTTGGGTTTGCCTTTGCAGGTCATGAAGACACAGACTCTGAAGAGCAGTTTTTAAAATTAGCAAGTCAGTGACCATCTCTCAGCATCATGTTTTAAACTGTTGCTGAGAAATAGTCACCCATAGACTGCTATTAGCTGCTGAGGTCAGATCCAAACTCAAGCAAGTCGTATTTGGATGAATATAAGCATAAAAAACAGAGTTGTACCCACTTCTAGTAGGAAGAAATAACTATTTACGTAGTTCAAGAGAGACTTGCAAGACCTTGAAAAAGGAAAACATCCACTACAGAGAAGGCAGAATATGCAGCTTAATATCTAAGACTTCTTCTACTAATATATAAGCATGCATAATAACATCCCCATTATGTATGGAAAAAAGCCTTGTTATAGATATTGTACCACCTGAACCATATATTAATATATTATATGCATTTTCATTATTGGAACATCTGAGTGAACTCTGTTTTTATTAAAGGACCACTTTAGATTGGAGAAATAAAATCACATATGTGAAGTATGTAACAAACTAGCAACAATTCATTATACTGGGGCTCTGTGTTCATGAAATGTTACGACTGCAAAGTGGTACTTGGCAATAGATCTGCGACAGGATCTAAAAGAGACTGCCCTCTGTGTGGGTGATAATGCCCATAGAACTCACTTATTTAGGTTCGTTCATTCACTGATTAAGCGCCTCTGACTATTTTTTTTGTGTATTAAAATTACCCTTCTGGCTTAGTCTCCCTAATGGTGATAGGGAGCTTCTCATGTGGACAACCCACTGTTGAGGCCAATTAAAGCCCAGAATGTATGTCTAGGGTTTGCTGTTTCTCCTGTTCAGGGTAGAATTGCGTGGTATTTTGGGAATGGGTCACGGTAGTTACTGAGACCAGATTCATATACTATGGTATATTTCTCCTTTTGAAGGGCCCAAGTGAGCAAAAAAGAAGCTGCCCTCTGAATTATTTAGTTAGGTTAGTTTGCAGGTTACAGGCTCAAAATCACTGTGGTTGTCAAAACAATAACTCTGTCCTATCTCTTCCTTTGGTTTTTCAAGCCTGCAAATGTTAACAGTGCTAAAGACGCAAAATAGATATTCAATTACAAATATTCATGTAGCCCGCAATTTTGTTCAAACCCGTAAATGGCAAACGTATCAAAAAATGTAACGAGTACTAGATAGGACTCACAAGTGGCTTAAACACCTGTTCGTAACACTGTAAAAGCAAATAAACACACAATACTGTACTTTCAAATACTGGTAAAGCAATGAAAGGAATTAATTGCACAACAGTCTCAAACTCATAAATCTGCAATAAAATAATAGTTTTTTAATTTTTATTTCCGTGTTATATCAATCCCAGAAATCAAGGAGTTAATACATAACATAAAAACCTGCATGGACTAAAAACAGTTGCTTTCATGATTTTTATTGATTTATATTTTGCTGGATTGCTAGTCAGATCACAAATTGTACTTCTAAACACAATTTCATTGTAATTGAAACTCCATGTTTTACTGACGTCATGATGACGCCTCATCTAATATTGGCACTGTCTAAAAAGTAACTTACAGGCTTGCTTAATTGATCATGATCATGCCCTGAAATGCCACTTACAGGTTCATGATTTGCGTGTTGGGGCTATGAGCATGTAATTACAGGTTAGTGGTAATTGAATATGTCTAAATATTTAGAAAAAATTTGACCCACAGCCAAAAGTTCATTTTTGAGGTAATTACGGGTTTGCAATTAAATAGGGCCCATAGTTTGGGGTCACAGTTTTTTATGTATTGTAAATGCATGCAATTGGGGTTGAGTTTTAGGATTCACTGAGGCTGCTTTATGATAATGACTTTCTTATTTGGAGAGATTGCAAATGTGTATGCAGTAAGCCATTGTTAATGCACATGAGCAATGTTTAATTGTGTTGATACTTTAAAACTGTATACTTGATATATATGGTAATAAAATGACAAGCAAATACATATTATTTAATATAGCCGATATATGCAGTCAGATTTGTATTATAAAAGATATTCTACATTGCAACTTCTATTAGAACAGAAATCAAACAGCAAATAGTGAATATTGACTAATAATAGGCATTTGCTGATCATATTTATTTTACTTCACTGTGAACATGCAGCTATAAAATTCATTGTTTTACATACAAATGTATGACCCCATTTATGACCCCACTGTCAAAATTACAAAAATAAAAGAGGAGGCCCGGTGCATTGTACCACCTGCCCATGAGGTAGCTCCTCCGTGTGTTAGGGACATTTTGAGCACTTGGATGACATTTCTCTGTGTGTGATATTATAGCTCAGTGGAGATTTATGAGTGAACTTCACTTGGTTCTTTTCTTGAGGGAGCCATGGAATGGAGGCCTAAATCTTGTATTTTGAATGGCATTGAGTATATAGGGACCAAGCTCTATCATAGATTGTATTGGCATTTTTTTGAGATGGCCAAATGTATGATAATCTTTGCTTGATTGAGGTTATAATTTGAAGTATCATTATGTCTTGAAATTTAGTAAATAGTTAGTTGAGATGATGGTAATTTTCAAAATCTTGAATTAGAGCCTGTGAAGGAAAAGGATCTCAAAATGTTTATATTAGGTTGGTCTTTAAGATAGCATGAATTTAGACATTGATTTAACATTATATGGATAGTGAGAATACTAAGAAATGTCCCACCAGTGGAATGTTACATCTAAATTTAGACAAATTAAAGTAGATTTGAGCGCTGTAAGTGCAGATTTTGACTGGAAGCACTTACTTTCCTGGAGGTGACATCTAATATTAAATACAATTCAGATATGAAAGCTTTACAATAACTAGCAGAATACATGAAAGGAAGTAATAATATTTATAAATCTCGGTTCTGTTGTAGTGCACAGGATACTAATATTAGGTGTAAAACTAGCAGTTACCTCTAACATCTTACAAAATGAACTTGATTTGTTTACATTGAATTGCTAGGAAATGTGCATACAACTTTATAGTGTTTTTTTATGTCATTTTTTTTTAGTTTTGTGTCCCTTTTTATTTTAATCTCTAAATATCATTTTGTTACTAATAAAAAGCCTTATTTACTATGTAGATGTAAAATGTTTGAAGGCCAATAAAAATAAAAGTAATAAAACTAATAGGTACATAATAGGAAAGATAGGTGGCTCATAGGTATCAAAAGATTCTGGGATGGAGGTAAGGGGTGCTACTTGAGGATATTATTGACTAAATAACAAAAAAGAAAAGGACAGAACAAGTATCCTTTGAGATTAAAGTGCACACCCTCTGCCCAAGTAACAATATAGAGCAGCAAAAAAATATAAAACTTAACATTTGTTAATAATATTAAAACTTGTTATTAAAATATTAAAATTCTGATGAGATAAACTGGGTAGGGAAATCAGGGATTATTGAGGACTTCCTTATATATTGACTTGGATTATTGGACTGAAGTAATTCAAATAAACCGAATATCCTCTTATATAGAGTGATAAATCATTTGTAATACCAAATTGCATAAAGTTATGGTGTAATACTAATGAGTAGCAGAAAAATGATGACATTTTCAGAAACGTGCGTCAGGTTGCACGTACTACGTCGCAACGTCGCTCTATGATGTCACACGCAGACGCATAGGTGACACTCAGGTAGTTTTGGAGCTTAGGCGTTTTATAATCATATAGACCAACCATCTATACTAAAAAGATTTATTAATACTATCCACATCAATCTCAAATCGATGATTTAATACAAGAGTGTGGAATCAGATAGTATATACCCTAGCTCCACAGTTTGAGTAGTGGAACATATAATTATATCATTATTGTAGCATTGGACTTTTCCTCATAACGCATGACTGTATAATACCCTAATACCCTCAACCAGCACTAGCACTTTATTTATATTGTATTCAATATTATTATATATTATCATTTACTCGACTATCATTAGCACTAGACACTTTATGAAAGTGCAATATACACTTTATGAAGGTGCAATTTATATATAAGTGCAATCACTATTATTATTATTATTAGCACTAGACACTTTTTGAAGTGCAATACATATAAGTGCAAACACATAGGTCTTGCATTTGGACCTATGTTTCTGCTACTCATTAGTATTACACCATAACTTTATGCACTTTGGTATTACAAATGATTTATCACTCTATATAAGAGGATATAGGGTTTATTTGAATTACTTCAGTCCAATAATCCAAGTCAATATATAAGGAAGTCCTCAATAATCCCTGATTTCCCTACCCAATTTATCTCGTCAGAATTTCAATATTTTAATAACAAGTTTTAATAATATTAATAAATGTTAAGTTTATTTAGTTATTTTTTGCTGCTCTATATTGTTACTTGGGCAGGGGGTGTGCACTTTAATCTCAAAGGATACTTGTTCTGTCCTTTTCTTTTTTGTTATTTAATAAAACCAATATACAGATTTGATAGTTTTGCAAATATATGTGTTTCTATGAAAAACTACTTGAAGGTAATTATCATGTTCTGCAAGAGAGAACACCAACATGGCACTTCTTACTCTTAGGAGTGCTGCATATGAGTATATCAGAAATTTTTAAGAAGAAACGGCCATACTTTGTTCGACCAATCCAGGAAGTTTTTGAAATCTCACCACAAGTGAAAGTGTCTGTTTATTGATATCCTGACAATTTTCACTTTCACAGACAAACTCAGTAGTGAAAATGACAAGAATTTTTTTTTTATCCACATTAAGATATCCACTAGACTAAGAGCCTCATTCAATTGCAAGGCCGCAACTCACGGTATACAGGCCGTATGTCTGCGGGCTTGCTGCGGGCTTGAACTCTGGTACAATTACAGAGCGATTCAATTGAACAAGACCGCAAGTTACAGGCAAAAAGCCAAAAATGTAAACCATGCAATCGTATGTAGAATTTCAGAGTTTTAGAGCGTGAACATGATCAATTAAGCAAGGCTATAACTACCCATTTAGAAACAGCCAATAGAAAATGAGACACCATCATTATGGCAGTATAAGATGGAGGTTACATGTCAGTCAATTAGCGTTTAGAGGTCCCATATATGATCGGATTGGCAATAGCGCAAAAGACAAAATAATAAAAATGAATGCCAAAACTGTTCTAATCCTTATGGGTGGCCTGATATGTATCAACGCACTGATTCATGAGATCGATATAACCCTGAAATGAAACATAAAAATAAATGTTTTTTCATTGCCGATTTGCGAGCTTGAGACTGTTGGGCAATTGGGGTCTGTCATCGCTTTTCCCGTCATTTACAGTGCAGTATTAATTTTTTATTTGCATTTACAGTGCTACGGTCATGTCTTTAACCCCTTTGCAGGTCCCACCTGGTACCTGTAGGATTTTCTTCTATATTTGCAGTTTACGGGCGTCAAACCATTTGCGGGCTTGTAAACGTAGAAGTTTATAATGTTGTGCTGTCAGTCAACATTCTGAGCCACCACAAAATAGACATTAATATATTTAATTAATTACTTTTTAGCTCCTGAGGCATTGGGTCCGTTGTCTTGAGTGTACTTACCTCCACAAGGTAGACCCAGGTAGCATACCTTTTATGCAGTAAACCCAGTGCATTAATGGCAATTATCTCTCATTATCAAAATATATGAACCTTTGTAAATGAATTAGAAAATCCATCAGGCAGATCAAAATGGCATACTTCAATTTTAGTCTACTGTGGGTAATGCATTTTTAATAACCTTCAATTGCTAAATTATTTTTTATTAACTATAGTTCCAAATTATACCATATCTGAAACCCGTGCTGTGTCACTTTTCTTCAGCTTCACTAAAAGGACCAGATAATTGATGCATTAGCCAGACATTGTAAAGGCTACCACTAAAGGTAAAAAGCAGGCTGTTTGTAACCATAGCAATACCAAGCAGGTATCTGACTCCAGTAATTTTATCCTGTACTAATGTTCATATACATTAATCAGTCTGAGCAATGGATAAATAATATTGAATAACAAGGCTGAGTAAAAATGTTGGGGTGCAGTGTAATGCTGAAAGGTAAATTTAATATTTGTCCATAGGCATATCTACTAGTAAAGACTCTTCTCGATCTCTACCTTGTCGTGGTGAAGGGGCTTGTGTACCTCAATGAACTTGTGAGCTGTGTCATGTAGGGTCACATAAGATGGGAAGGTCACAGAAGAGTGGTCAGACAAATCACAGCCCACTGAAGAAGGAACTGGCAACCCACTCTAGTATCTTTGCCAAGAAAACATTCTGGATAAGCACACCCCGAGACATAACAATATGGCCTACAGCATTACTGGGGAAGAGTAGAGGGCAATTATGAGTAGCACAAGATCTTATGAAGTGGTTGAGACAAACTTTAAATGATATCCTGCTATGAAAATGTATGGAGGGTAAAGTTAAGTCTGTTCCTGCAAAGAACAATTCAACATAGGAACCTCATAGGAGATTGATAAACTAAAGTAGGGAATGAACAGATACCTGGAATAATTGACAAGTTTAGCCTTGGAGTTCAAAATTAAGCAGGTTTGAGATAAGTAGAATTCTCCCAAGATAATTCTCTGATCATAGTAAAGAACATCTTTCCACTACCTCAGGTATGACTCTACACATGGATATTAGCAAATGGTCAATATAGAAATCAGTTTCACTATGTACTTTGTAACCTAAGATGGAGGAGCTTTGTAAAGTCAGCAATAACAAGATCTGGAGCTGACTGCGACTCAGATCACGAGCTTCTTATTACAAAGTTCAGAATTAAACTGAGCTAAAGGGGGAAAATCATTATACCAAACAGATGCAAAGTAAATAATATAATATCCCCTTGTGAATAGTGGAAAAGATGAGACAAGGAGACATTCTATCATGAGAGATATAAAGAGATATAACAATATAATTGAATGGGAAAGTCAAGATATCTCTTCAAGAAAATTGGGGATGTCAATTGATTCTTTCACGACAATGTGGTCTTGATTAAAGACAAAAAATGGTAGGGACTTAACAGAAATAGATCAGATAAAGAAGATGTGGCAGGAAAACACTGAAGATCTATACAGGAAGGATCTTAACAGCATCAATAACCTTAATAGTTTGTCCAATGAACTGGATCCAGGCATCTTGGAGAGTAAAGTATGAGGGCACTAGGAAGCCTTGCAAATTAAACAGCTGCAGGAGGTGATGGAATCCCAGCTGAACTGTTCAAAATCATACAAGGAAATGCTGTGAAAGAGTCGCTTGCATTATGTCAACAAATTTGGTAAACTCAACAGTGACCAGTGGACTGGAAAAGGTTAGTTGACATCCTAATTCCAAAAATGTTAATGCCAAAGAGTGCTCCATTAATTGAACAATTGCACTTATTTCACATGCCAGGTAATGCTTAAGATCCTGCAAGCTTGGTAACAACAATATATGGCTCGAGAACTACCAGATGTGCAAGCTGGGTTTTGCAGAGGCAAAGGCACACAGGGATCAAATTGCCAAAGTCCGCTGGATGAAAGAGAAATCAAGAGAGTTCCAGAAAAACATTATCTCTGCTTCATTGATCATTCTAAAGCCTTTGACTGTGTGGATCACAACAAAATGTGGCTAGTTCTTAGAGAGATAAGAGTACTGGGCCATCTTTCTCCATGGAACAACCAAATGGTTCAAGATTGGGAAAGGAGTGAAACAAGATTTCTGTATCCTTATTAATATAACTTAAAGGCTAAGGCTTGCATAAGGCTAGGCTTGTTTAAAAAGTTATAATCAATAATGCTGGGGAAAATATCAACAACTTCAGATACGTGGATGATTCTATTCTGCTGAAAGTGACAAAGAACTAAAGGGCCTATTGATGAGGGTGAAAGAAGAGAGTGTAAAAGTGGACCTGCTGCTCAAAAAAACAAAAAACAAAGATCATGGGAATCAGCAATCATTGGGCCCTATGCTAATCCCTGAAAAAGCAATTGCGAATGCCCTAACTGCAGAGTAAATCCTACATGGCTATGCTAATCACCCATCCATAAAACATTGTGAGCAAACTCCTATGGGTCACTGCTCTGAGTGAACTTCACAACACAGACGAAAAGCAAGACATACATCTCCATTGAGTTTTGCCCTGATTTACAAATTATTCACTGACACTCCGACATCCAAACACCATGCTGATAAGATTTTACAGATAACTCGCAAACCAGGGCATTGTTGTAACTGGTAAAAAACAGAACAAACATTTACGTGGACCAAAGACCACTTGCAAATGCATTTAAAACACTTGCTGAGTCTCACAGAAGAACTTAAAGTAACAGTATAGCACATAAAGCACTACAAAATGATGATATTTCAACATTATTTGACACTTAACAATCCAATATCAACATATGTGTGATTAAAAAATGTGATATGTTGGTATTAAGGCCGTTTTATGATACAAAATCGAGTGTAACAAACAATCCAGTACTCAAAGGGTTAATGCACGTTCTAAAACCATGTTGCCTAGGAAAAAAAACTCTAATGCACTTTCTATAAACATATCATATTTTAACACAAAATAAACACATATTTTTTTCATTGTACCTATAAATACAATTGTCACATATTTTTAATATCAAAATATATTAATACATAAAAAACAATGAATATATATATATATATATATATATATATATATATATATATATATATTGTGACAAGTATGGCCATTTACCACAGTGATTTTTTTACAAAAGGTTCAGCAACACATAGATTTATGATGCAGGAGACTTGTTTATTATAGGGCTCATAAACAAGGGTCCAGATGTAGTAATTAACTTTAAGAAAATGAAAATAAAAATCTACGTAAACGTTCTTACTAGACAATCAGGAACACCCAGACTACACACAGGCATTTAAATAGCTTCAGGTGCAGCTAATTGCTTTAACTCTGTCAGCACTGGACTAATTAGCCTAGTGCTGACATATCTTCCTTCTATAATGTATTGATGCGTCCGCCTGACTTTGTGACAATATACTGTATATATATATATATACAGTGGATATAAAAAGTCTACACACACCTGTTAAAATGTCAGGTTTCTAGGCTGTAAAAAAATGAAAAAAAGATAAATCATTTCAGAACTTTTTCCACCTTTAATGTGACCTATAAACTGTACAACTCAATTGAAAAACAAACTGAAATCTTTTAAGTGGAGGGAAGAAAAAAAAAAGTAAAATGATGTGGTTGCATAAGTCTGCACACCCTCTTATAACTGGGGATGTAACTGTGTTCAGAATTAAGCAATCACATTCCAAATTGTGTTAAATAGGAGTCAGCATACACCTGCCATTATTTAAAGTACCTCTAATTAACCCCAAATAAAGTTCAGCTGCTCTAGTTCGTCTTTCCTGAAATTTTCTTAGTCGCATCCCACAGCAAAAGCCATGGTTCACAGAGAGCTTCCAAAGCATCAGAGGGATCTAATTGTTAAAAGGTATCAGTTAGGAGAAGGGTACAAAATAATTTCCAAGGCATTAGATATACCATGGAACACAGTGAAGACAGTCATCATCAAGTGGAGAAAATATGGCACAACAGTGACATTACAAAGAACGGGAGCTTCCTCCAAAATTGATGAAAAGACGAGAAGAAAACTGGTCTGGGAGGCTACCAAGAGGCCTACAGCAACATTAAAGGAGCTGCAGGAATATCTGGCAAGTACTGGCTGTGTGGTACATGTGACAACAATCTCCCGTATTCTTCATATGTCTGTGCTATGTGGTAGAATGGCAAGACGAAAGCGTTTTCTTAAGAAAAAAAACATCCAAGCCAGGCTACATTTTGCAAAAACACGTCTCCCAAAAGCATGTGGGAAAAGGTGTTATGGTCTGATGAAACCAAGGTTGAACTTTTTGTCCATAATTCCAAAAGATATGTTTGGCGCAAAAACAACACTGCACATCACCAAAAGAACACCATACCCACAGTGAAGCATGGTGGTGGCAGCATCATGCTTTGGGGCTGTTTTTCCTCAGCTGGAACTGGGGCCTTAGTTAAGATAGCGGGAATTATGAACAGTTCAAAATATCAGCCAATATTGGCACAAAACCTTCAGGCTTCTGCTAGAAAGCTGAACATGAAGAGGAACTTCATCTGTCAGCATGACAACGACCCAAAGCATACATCCAAATCAACAAAGGAATGGCTTTACCAGAAGAAGATTAAAGTTTTGGAATGGCCCAGCCAGAGCCCAGACCTAAATCCGATTGAAAATCTGTGGGGTGATCTGAAAAGGGCCGTGCACAGGAGATGCCCTCGCAATCTGACAGATTTGGAGTGTTTTTGCAAAGAAAAGTGGGCAAATCTTGCCAAGTCAAAATGTGCCATGCTGATAGACTCATACCCAAAAAGACTGAGTGCTGTAATAAAATCAAAAGGTGCTTTAACAAAGTATTAGTTTAAGGGTGTGCATACTTATGCAACCATATTATTTTATTTTTATATTTTTTCTTCCCTCCACCTAAAAGATTTCAGTTTGTTTTTCAATTGAGTCGTACAGTTTATAGGTCACATTAAAGGTGGAAAAAGTTCTTAAATGATTTATCTTTGTCTAATTTTTTTACAGCACAGAAACCTGACATTTTAACAGGGGTGTGTAGACTTTTTATATCCACTGTATATACAGTGCCTTGCAAAAGACCTGGCACGGACCTGGCAAGGAGGGCATTATTCAGAGAGGCAGCACAGAGACCTAAGGTAACCCTGGAGGAGCTGCAGAGTTCCACAGCAGAGACTGGAGTATCTGTACATAGGACGACAATAAGCCGTACGCTCCATAGAGTTGGGCTTTATGGCAGAGTGGCAAGAAGAAAGCCATTACTTTCATCAAAAAACTAAATTGCACGTTCTAAGTTTGCGAAAGGGTATGTGGGAGACTCCCAAAATGTATGGAGGAAGGTGCTCTGGTCTGATGAGACAAAAATTTAACTTTTAGGCCATAAAAGAAAACGCTATGTCAGGCGCAAACCCAACACATCACATCACCAAAGAACACCAAGCCCACAGTAAAACATGGTGGGGGCAGCATCATGCTGTGGGGATGTTTTTCAGCAGCGGGACTGGAAAACTGGTCAGAGTTGTGGGAAAGATGGATGGTGCTAAATACAGGGATATTCTTGTACCACTCTGTCCGTGATTTGAGGCTAGGACGGAGGTTTACATTTCAGCAGGACAATAACCCCAAACATAAAGCAACACTTGAGTGATTTAAGGGGAAACATGTAAATGTGTTGAAATGGCCTAGTAAAAGCCCAGCCCTCAATCCAATAGAAAATCTGTGGTCAGGCTTAAAGATTGCTGTTCACAAGTGCAAACCATCCAACTTGAAGGAGCTGGAGCAGTTTTGCAAGAAGGAATGGGCAAAAATCCCAGTGGTAAGATGTGGCAAGCTCATAGAGACTTATCCAAAGTGACTTGGAGCTGTGCTTGCCGCAAAAGGTGGCTCTATAAAGTTTTGACTTTAGGGGGGGTGAATAGTTATGCACATTGACTTTTTCTTGATCTTCCCTAGCTGTTGCCAATTATGGGCAGTTGTTTATGCACTTCCCACTTATTATAAGATTTATGACGTTCACATTTCCTATTGGCTCCTAGGGCCATCTCGTCCATAAAGCTTGATTTGGCTGCTCCCTGCACAGATATCTGTTGTGGCAATAGGGTAAGATTCATGGATCTCAGCTGAGTGCTTTAATCTGGGGGAGTGAATGATTTGAGTTAGTCAACAGACTTTTTACTGCATTCTGTAAGTTAGATAACCAGATTAGCATAGTGCTCTTAGTTCCTAGCAAATAGAAGGGGAAGAAGTAGGCAGTGACATATTTTATTTGCCTGGGCTCAAACATCTCTGCAGATGGTAACTGCAACCAGGAAATTAAAAGATGTTTGCTTCTTTGGAGGAAAGCCATGGCAAGTCTGAACAAGATATTAAAAATATATTACACTATCAAGAACGCTCTGCATACCTAGAACGATAGTATTCCCAGAAGTAACAGGTTGAGGTGAGAGCTGGACCATAAATAAGGCTGAGTACCATATAATTCACCTAATCAAGGGGACTGCAGAGCAGTGATGAGGTAATTGAAGCTCAGAGGTGCAGTGGAGTACTACGTCCTATAGGATCATGGAGAGTGGTCACAACTAAACGACTAAACAACAAAAAAAAAAAACAGTAAAGCACCCTATAAAGCAATAGCAAGACCAAAGGGAAGTTTTCAGTATGAGAAATGACACTTAGCTAGTATTTTTATTTAGTGGGGACATTATCAGGTAGAATCGGATATTACTAAAATTGTCGTTTTAGATTGTAGATTGTATATTTTCTCATTTAGGTCTTTTGTTTGTCATTTTGAGCAAACACCCATTTGTATGGATAAATATATGAACTCATTTCCAGTGTAATATCCCAATAGTTAATCCCTGCAATAAGGTGTCTATTTGACTATTTGAATGTTAACATTTAAATCTGCCTTTTTTAAACCAATACTTGTGTTCTTAGTAAAGGCATTATTGTCTCAAAAACTGACTAATTCAGCTCAAAACTAGCTTTTTTTTATCAGAGCTTCATTGTGTTACATACTTGCAAACTATAAAAAGCACGTCTTCTCTCATTTAAAATCAAATAATGTAATTTGTAATAATAAGTCTCGGAAGTGTTAACTCTTTACAGAAATACTTTATTTTCTTTTACTATCTTTCCCCCTTTGGAGATCTAGAAATTCTTTGAAGAGGTTTCCCTATTTCTTCATAAACTTAAACTATGGTCATACCTGATCTATCTTTAAGCAAGTTGTCTTATACCATCCGTTCAAAGTCAGTGGTATGATGCAAAACATGGTGGTAATGATAACCACAGTTTTTCCATAGACAGTATATTTTCCTTTGTCTCTCCTTGCCAGCTAGAGAGACTTTGTTCAGGGGGCTCTTGTCTGACTCACTTCTTTCTGGTAATCTTGACTTTTAGAGGATTGTTTTGTGGATTAATTTCCCACAATTCTTTTTAAATATCTTGACTGTGGTGTGATAGATCCAGGCAACCACTCTATTTACTTTTCAGTTGTAGGAGTGGTCATGAGCATCTACTTGTGGCTGATACATTTAATCCTTAATGGTTGATCTTTTCACACCTTTATCCACACCTCTTTACTAGGTGACATATCATGCACTATTTCTGTCAGGGATATGGGCACTTTCTCCAACATCCAGCTGTGGAGAGAAAACAAAACACAAGACAGAGACTCCACATATTTAACATGGTTCAAACATCCTATCTGCTCTATTTAAAAAAAAAAAACATTTCCCATAGATGGAGTCTATGGTACACAAGTTGAAAGGGGACAGCTACATGGGTTGTCTGGGGCAATACCGATCAAGAACAGGGCAAGCAGCAGTAGGTCTCCCCATTTCTGTTGAGCCTTTAGGTACATTTTAATCAGACTGAGTCTTCAGGATGCAGTTAATTCTTTCCACCTTCCCACTAGACTGTAGGTGCTAAGCAGTGTGTAGTTTCTATTCAATGTCAAAGGATGTTGTTGTTTTCTCGACAAGTTCTGCAATTAAGGCCGGTCCATAATCACTTGCAATTCCCATGGGCAGACCATATTGAGGTGTGATATCCTGTAACAGGTGCTTTACCACTTCTCTGGCCTATTCTCCAGTGATACGCCTCTGTCCATCCTGAAAAAGCATCCACGAAGAAGTGTTGATTTCCATTGCACTTATCTGTGAAGTCCACTTCCCAAAGTTCCCAATATTCCTTTTTTGTACTCTGGTTGGTTTACTCAGGTATATTTTGGCATTGTTCCTTGCACAGGTAAGACATTTTCTACAGTTCTCTTGGCATATTGAAAAATCAAATGTCTCATAGAAACTTCAGTCAGGATTTTGTGTCTTGTATCAGTAGATCTGTTGCTGGCACTGCTCGTAAAAAGGGGGACAAAATACAAAAGAGAATGGGGATGGGAAATGCCTTGTAATTAGAAGGACATGTTTTGAAACCGAGAAATGGGGGAATAGAATAAAATGAGATTTTACAGAGAGCATCACATAAGGCATTGTAGAGCGAAGGAAAGGTACTGCAGGCACGGTCATAGTAAATCCCCATGGGAGTCTAAAGTTCCCGGATGTTCTTAAATCCAATGCAGTTAACCACTTGGCATGTTTTCTGTCAGATAATTGCTTTGTCTGCCTTCTTTTTGCCCTATATTGCCCCCCTCCCCCCTTAGTGTGTGAATGGGAACCCAAACCCGTAACACCATCCCCTGTCCCTTTGCCATTGTGACCCTCCTGGTCTGTTCCTTTAACTGAACAGTTAGAGAAATATTACACAAATATTAACGAAAAACAAGATCGTCTGTAAACTGCCTATTAAAAATAATTTTCCATTTGTAAATAATCAATTATGTTTACTGTAAGACAACTTGTTCATTCTACTTGTTAGTGAAAATTATGGAATACTTTTTCTTATTTTACAGAAAATGCAATAGATAGGCAAGATAGGATCACCTCATCTTTACTTAATTCTTGCTTATTAGGCAAAAAAATTGATACATAAGATATTTACCTGAAATTGTTGATAGGGTCTAACAACTACCATTTTTAATCTCTTGGGTTCCTCAAAAAAGAACTCTTTAGACTGCTCTTTTCTCTTTTCTCAGTTACCTTCTGCAATTCACCTCACATCGGATCAGTTTACATATGTACAAAAGTCCTTATTCAACAACGTTTCCAGTTCTGTACTACAAGCAAATGTCCATAAATAACACACCTCCTATGACCTCTTTTAATTCAGTCTCTTCACTTGCTTAGTCTTTTCAAATAATTTTTTATAATCGATGATTTTTTCCTTAACGTCATACAAAGACTTGTAATTATCTAGATTACTTAATTTGCAATCACTTAAGCACTAAAACGTGAATATTCCATTAAAAAAACTTGTTCACAAGAAAGAATGAAACAAAGTTAATATCTTAATGATTATAATTAGTTAAATATACCAATTACTTCACTTATTGCACAATATAATATTTAATCTACAACCACCTTTAATGTACCAAAATTACTTATGCAAATATTTTTTTTCTTTCTTCTACCCAACATGGCCTTGAAAAACTGAAAAGTGGTGGGTGCTGATCTGGATCTTTTTCAGACTACTCCTCTTCAGTTCTTCAACAAACACCCCAAAGGGGAACATCCGGGAACATTACACTGCAGTATCTTTCCTATGGGATGCTCTATAAAATCTCACTTTTATTCTATTTCCCCATTTCTCTGTTTCAAAAAATTTCCTTTTAATTACAAAGAATCCCAACAGCACACTTCTATGTTTCAAAAAGTGGTAAATGGTAAATTCCCCAAACCCCCACCCCCCCCCCACTTGTCTGTTTCAAAAAGTCCCCTTGGTATTATAATTAACATGTTCCTGTTAACTAGCATGACCCTGGAATCAGCTCAGACCTCCATGTTTTGTTCCACTCTGTAAGTCCGTTGGTATGTGCACCATGGACAGAGAGCACAGGGCCTCATGAGGAATAGATCTCCGAGAGAAATACTCTGGTACCGGTTGAGGCATTGTAATCAGCATTGCCAAGGCCTCACGGCACACTGGTATACATCCAGTACGGATCAAAGTCCTCTAGCACCGCAGTGACATTTAACCAATGATGTCCCAACCAGAAGTGAAAGGAAAACATTTATTTAAAACTGGGCAGTTTTAAAGCCTGTAGGAATCACATCCAAATTCTGAGCAATTCTTTGTTACATAGCAGTGGGTTTTATACATCAGAATACAGGAACTGTAAATTGCTCATGCATTTCTTAAAAGTACATTCGTTAGTTCATCCCTGCAATAAGGTGTCTATTTTACCATTTTGGTGTTAACATTTAAATCTGCCTTATTCTAACACTAATGCTTGTGTTCTTGGTAAAAACATAATTATCTAAAAAACTGACTGATTCAGCTCAAAACTAGCTTTGCAAACTGTGGGCCTCATTCAATTGCTACATTTTAGAGATCCAGACTCGCAAGTGGAGATCGCAAGTTACTTACAGAAGCTATTCAAATGCCTTTCGGTTTGCGGGCTCCGATTGGGTTACTTGCTGCGAGCTGTGATCCATTGCGATTCTTAAAATTGCAAGTTACTTCCCTCCAAGCTTTTGATCTTTCATGGACGCTAAAATCACAAATCGCTATTCAATTGCTCCAATTTCCCCTTCGTTAACCCTGCAAATGGCAAAAATCGAACCACAGGTTACTGGGACCAAGGAGGTCTCACAAAGAGGAAAATCGGAGCACTTTAAAATCAATTATAAAATAAATCCAGCACTGTAAATGACGGGGAACACAATGGGTGGCATTAGAATTAAAAGCACAACATTCTCAAACTCGCACATCGCCAAAATAAAATACTTTATATCATGTTTATTTTCTGTTCAAAGTCCTATGGGCTTCAATCTCCAAGCCCGTAGGACTTTGGAATCCAACCTCCACATTTCATTGAAGTCCTACAGGCTTGAATAACGGGTTACAGGCTTGGAGGTCATTTTAGCCCGTAGGACTTTGGACGGAAATTAAACATGAAATAAAGTATTATATATTGGCGATGTGCGAGCTTGAGGATGTTGTGCTTTTAATTCTAATGTCACCCATTGTGTTCCCCATAATTTACAGTGCTGTATTGATTTTATATATGCTTTTAAAGTCCTCCGATTTTTCGGCTTGAACCACGAATAACGGGCCCGCAAATGCTACTGCCGATAGCATGGTTTCTGATTCTCGCGACCGGCGCCTAACTTGTGGGCCCAGGCAATTGAATAGCAGAGTAAAAGTAGAGCAACGGGGGCACGCAACTCAATCGCAGGAAATGAGCCACTTGCGATCAAGTTACAGCCCGAATTGAATGAGGCCCTGTGAAAAGCAATGTTTTTCTCTCGTTTAGACTCAAATAAAGTAATTCGTACTAACAAGAACGTTTAACTCTTTACAGGCATAATGGGAAAAAAGGGAGAGTGGTATATTCAAATCTCTGATACAGCTGCTCCTACCCATAAATGTCTAATTTGCCAAGTCTAGTATTGAAAATGAGCAGCACTTTTTACTTATTTCCTCATCAAACGTAAGGTATGAGGATATTTGTAACTCACATTCCTTTCGCCTGTCACTGTTGCTTAATCTATACTTTTTCATAGAAACTCTGACAATAGCAAGGAAAGAAAGAGAAAGACAGCCATGGCATAATACTTCCCAAAATACTTGCTTTAATTCTTAATACTATACTTACAATTACAATTAATGAGTCTGTTGTCTCACGGTGTATCACACAATAGCGATGCTGCTGTTATGTTGTTGAATAAACCCAGTATGATGCTTTCATACAAGTGGGTCCCATGCTGATGATGTCACAACTTGAGTCTGGTTGCTCTAGTCAGTTCTATGCTGATTGTCTAAGGTGTGTCTCCAGTAGACAACTCATAACCAAGAACGCTAATGTGTGACATATTCAGTGAGATAATTGTAATTTTAAGAATATTTGTAAAAAGGAAAGCTGTATAGCACCCTTTTCTTTATTTGCTACTGGTGGAGTTTCTAGGAAGTAGAAGCAGGGAAATAAGCTGGCAACTCCAGGTGAACCAACAACTTATGCAAGTTTAAAACATCACCATATCTCAAACAAGTTTAAAAAAAAGAAATAAGAAAAAAGCAATATTAATTTTGTTGTAAAAATGTGCATATACCCTACCTAAAATCTTGACTTATGTAAACCTTAATAAAACAGAACTAACTGAAGTGGCATTCCTTAATTTAATATCGTTTTTAGTGCCCAATATGCTACAATTCTTGTTGAACTCAATTAATGAATCCTCAGAATAGCCTTATGTTTATCCCTGACATATTTAATTTTCTCTCTGCCACATCCACTGGAAGTCTGTTCAACTCATGTACTACACTTAAAGTAGTATTTTCTCATTTTCTTCATACATCAGAGAGCTCCTAAAAATAGTTTTTGTCCTTTCCCTCTTCACCATCGCAAAATCTGACAGCTGCAGTTACGCCTCCGGCCGACAGATGGCGCTGCTGATTTTAGCATATAAGGCGCGCCGACAGAAGAGGCCTTGGGCTATGAGAGGCACGCCCAAGGCCCTGGGGGGCTAAGCGCCCGCGCCGAACAAAGCGATGGCCTCGCTGTCGATTTATCGATGTCGAGTAGCGCCATGTCGGAGGGGAGAATAGTTCTTTGCCTTCCCTGGAACTTGATGGTGCCCAAAAACTCACAGCGTCCTCTGGCGGATGGCGCGTGTAACTGCAGCTGTCAGTGCTGCAGTAGAAATGTGCAGGTAAAGAGGGATAGATCCATAGTTTTATTTGTTTTTTATTGATCTTCCCCCAGGCGTGCACCATAATTACAGCTTTATCACTAGCTTTGGCACTGCCCTAAATCTTCCTGCTTCCAACTCCAAAACATGACCTAAATATACAATATTAATATTAATCTCACAAGAAAGTCCTGCCTTTGAAAAACAAAGGTGTTAAAAAAGAACTTGGATAATTTATATATGTTTTATTCACAATAATCTTCATTCCTTCAAAAATGCTTAATACTAAAACTGAATTCCTCATAACTATGCTAATTTTGTTTATAGACAATGACAGCTTCTTAAAATAATTTCAGTAGTGCCTGTTCTTTTGAGCTATTTGTGACTCAGTGTATTTTTAATTATGTCATTGTCATTTTTAGTTTTGGAGACACAGTTCCTGACCAGTAATCCTGGAATCAGGAAAAACAAATATAGCCTAACGTTATCATTAAAAGAAGGCTGATTTCCTGTTATAATATTGTGTCTATCAAACAAATGAAACAGAAAGTTCCCTCCACAACCTGCAATGACAGTAAATCGTCTCATCGGGATGAGCACTGCTACACTGTGAATTTCAGCATCTTTTACTCATTTGAAAGTCAGCAGATAAATCTGGTGCACGACCATCAGACAGCTGTCATACCAGTTCAGATAGAATGACTAGCATTGCAGAGCTCTTTAGTCATGGCCAATGGAATGCCCATCTCACATTTCATACCAATTGGGATATGCAGTGTGGTTAGCCTATGGGATAATTTTTATCATAAGTCTCATGTGCCCCCCTCCCTTCCAGTTCTTCACATGACACAAGATCTGACTAGTTAACATGTCTGGAATGATAGTGCACCTAGCTGTGTCTGAGTTAGGTCCATAGATGCTACATTCCCAGGTTGGAACATTACCTCACCCAATCGTAACTAGTATATAAAAGCTCAAGAGGACAGAGCTCCCAGCAGAACTAACTAATCTACAGAAGGGAAACATCTGAAGGGATATTGCAAACAACCATTGGCAAGATGTTGCTAAAAGTGGAAGACCTGGTAGGTTTGATTGTTTTATTTTTTTTATATTATACAGAACATTCCTGTACTAGATTGGAATCATAATTTTAAGATTGATATTGTACTAAAATATTATTTTGGTAAATATGCTTTTTTTTTCAAGCAGCTCTAATTGATATTGTATAGAACTGTATAACTTACATGTTTTCCCCAAAATTATCCTTCTACAATAGTGTAATGCCACATGTTATGAGGCAGAACAGATGTAGCAAAATGGACTTGAAAAGATATTACAAGGATCTGATGTGTGAATTCAATGGCTATTTAAATATTACCTTAATTTATTTTATCATAATGTCATATGAATTGTTTGATAAGAATTAGATTCTCAGGAATGGAACTTCATAAAATGGCATACAATATTTCAAATGTTCTGATGTTGATATTCTCCATCATACAATAGTCTTGGTCTATGTGCAATGCACCATTTCAGAGGTCTACTAATTATCAGCCTTATTAAACTGTGATTTGGCCAATTGAATAGGGCTCTATATAAACACAAAGCATATTTATTTTTTACAGAAGTTTTTAGTTAGTGAACTTCTATCCAAAAGCAAGGTCTTCACTAACTAAACATGCTCTGTGTTTATATAGAGCCCTTTACAATTTGCCGAATTGCAATTTAATAAGGCTGTAAGTGTTTTGCAAACTGAAAGATAAAAGTGTCTCTATTGGTGGTTATTTTACATACAGTAGTTTAATTACAATTTCTAATGGCTTTGTTGGTCTTACATAGGTTTACAAATGTATTCTCTCTTATGCACCTTATGTGCCACAGAATGATAATATTGTTAGACATTTTAGATTTTTTATATACTCCAAATTGTATGTTTTGTATATATATGAGCAGCAAGATTTTTTTTGATTTTTTTACATTTCTTACTTATAACACAAGATATTTGTACAAGTGAAATTGGCTATTACAATAAACTCCATCAATCATGGTTGGGATACACAAATGATTTCCTTGACAATAAAACAAGAACCATGGTCCAAAAAAGATCTGATACGTTATAACCAATATAAAAATGTACATACTATATAGGTCACGTCCATTCCAAACTGCAATCAAAGATATTGACAAAAGCTAGTTTCTTAAACTGTGCTGGCCATCAATTCACTTTAACCAGCTCTATGGATCATGTTGGCTTGCTACAAATAAAAGTTAATAATAATAATAAAGTATATTCGTCTTGATAATAATACTTTGCTGCGGGTTTTGTTTTTCACAGGTGACCGGAAAGAAAACTGAAAATAAACATACCGGAGATTTTGTATCTGAAAATTTTAGAGATTCAGTCTATGAAACTGATGTAAATTTAGAAAAACATGATGACCTGAAGACAACCTCAAAGTCACTGCTTGCTCAGGAGGAAGAAAGACAAAGCAGGGAGAAGCAGCTGAAGGCAGAGGTGTGAATCCATAATAGTACTCATTCTCAAAATACAAACGATTCAAGGGCAGGAGAACTAATATAGTATATTATTCCTTTAAAACATTATGCTAACAAATTCACAAAATGAGATAATAATAGACATTACATGTCAAATATCACTCAGCCTTATAGAATCTCACCACTACCAAATAGCCTTCAGATTTAGCAGAGTCCTCCCCAACCTTCCTTTTGACCCCTAGTCAAGTTGTACAGTAATAGAACATCTTGGCTTAGATGATAGGTCATTGTCCTAGATCTACAAATGAGGGGCACATAGCTCGCCATACATTTTCTCTTTTATGGAACATTTTTAAGTTGTGCCATGTTGTGTGCCTTGTTCTTTTAGTGCAGGATTGCCCAGTTACAATCCTCAAAAATCAGTCTGTTTGAGTACAGGTGTGTCAACCATTACGGAGTTACTTATTTTTATTTGCATAAGGATATTCAAACAATCAAGGACTGGAATTATATAAGATACTGTTTTAGAACATCATCTTCATTTCATACCCTCAAAATCTGTAATTTTCAAGTGAATATATTACCAAGTAGTTAAATGAAATACACTGGCAATATACATTAGAGCTTATAAAATGTACCCTAGGCTGATCTAGTATATGGGGTCGGGTCATCATACGCTGTGACAATTAGCGGACGATGGAAGAGTCTTTGTCATTTACAAAAACGACTTAAAGCATAACATTTATTCATTGTCTTGCTTGTGTATAGTAACATTTTCTAATAATTTATTATTTTGATTTCAGATCATTAAGAAAAAGCTAGAACAGAGACCAAAGCTTGATAGTTTGGAAGATCTTCAAATGATTATTTCTCTTAAAAAAAGGAAAAAATGCAAGCGAGTGAAAGTCCCCATAGTAAAGGAACCAGAACCAGAAGTAATTGTAAGTTCACAAGAAAACATTACAGAAAATTGTTTTCTAGCTTATCAAGTGAATGACTAAAAAAACATTTATTCAATGTTTTCATAGATTGAACATGTGGATCAAGCAACATTTTTTAAAGCAGCACTGGAGAATAAAATGCCAATAATTGAAAAATACTTGTCAGATGGCGGAGATCCGAATGTTTGTGATGAGGTAAGGGTTTTGTCGTCTTATAAAACGTAACATCTGAATTCAACCCGACCAAACAAAACATAAATATCATACTCTGTGCTTATTGCAAGTAACATAAAGGACCTCACTTACACTATAACCTATATATTGTCACTTTTTGTGCTTAAAATTTACCACCCATGCAGTTATTATTTCCATTCTTCATTGCCGCATAAAAATCACTTCCTTGCTAAACAGACTTTTCACCTATCTCAGATTTCCACACAAATGGTTTTGTAAGATGAAATAGCATGAAATTATTAAGAAAAAGTGTTAATCATTTTAATAAATCTACTCTCGTCAACAAGAATTCAACCAACATGGACATCCCACTTATTTTAGTTTCAAACATGCCATACTACTATTTTCACATTGGATGAAATGGAGATTCTTCGAATATTATTCCCAACCCATTGACCACCTTTACGGGCACACAGAGACATTTTTTAGACATTACCAAACAAACTAACAGAGCATATTACATTTTGAAAACAACCAATTGTCCGTTTAATCAGCAAATGCCAATTTTTATGTTTTAGATATATTATTATATTGACATAAACATGTACTGTATAACTTGATACATTGGTAATCCAACGTGACTAATGCAGTTATTGTTGCTTCCTTTCCCATGACAGTACAAGCGTACAGCACTGCACAGAGCCTGCTCAGAAGGACATTTAGCTATTGTAGAGAAGTTAATTGAAGCTGGAGCAAATATTGAATTCAGAGATATGGTAGGTGAACGATTCCAGAACATTTTGCTTCAAGAATTAATAATAAATGACAAGAGTACACTACTTGTGAATGACAGGGAAATTTGTAAGAATAAATGTTGGAAACTGTCACTCTATTGATCTCTCATGAAACATTGGAGCTGTCAACGTTGGCTTTCTCTTGTTTAACAGTGGAGTGAATGACAACTGTTTTAGTCAAATTCCCATGGGAGCGCAGCATTACCACAGTTCCATAGAACCAATGTTTTAGAAGCAAAATATGCCAATATCTTATTGGAGCTCCAGCATTTTGATACAAGGGTCAAATAATTTTCTTTGTGATATTTGCACCTTTTTGTGCTATGAAAAATGGTATGAGGTAACTGTTCAACAGTAAAGGTGAAATATTTCTTAAGATTTAATGTGAGACAAGAAAAAACTAAAGAGAATGAGGGAAAGAGGATGAGAAAGACAGAAAAAGTGAGGGGCAAAGAGACGGGAGCAGAAAGGCAGAAGAGATACAGAAGATGAGGGCAAGAGAGAGAGAGAGAGGGAGCAGAAAGTCAAAAGTGGAGTGAGAAATGGTCTGAAAAGAAAGCGAGATGGAGAGACAAAAAGCACTAAGGCAAGGGAGAAACAAGACAGACAGTGGCCAAAAGGCAAGAGAATGAGAAGAAGGGCGAGTGAGCGGAAAGTATAAGAAGAAATATGAAGGCTTTTATATATAGAATAAATGTATAGAGGAATGCTGCACTAGCCCAGCAGATAGAAGGCTAAGAAAAGCTAAATACCATAGACAAACTAATATTTGGTGTTTTGACAAGACAAAACTGTTTTATGTTTCATATTTCTGATTTAAAATGAAAATACAAGGAGGTACTTACTCTACATCAATGTTAAACGCTATCGTTTTACATGTACTCCCTATACAGCTTGAGTCAACCGCAATACATTGGACTTGTCGTGGGGGTAATGTTGAAACTCTGAAGTTTCTGCTGAATAAAGGAGCGAATAGTAATGCCAGAGACAAGGTATTCTTACAGAACTATTGAAAGTCATACTGACGATGCCCAGCCCCCATGAAATGTTTAGGTTTATTGTTACAATACTGATTATTTTTGGTTTCTTTTCTAATCTTAGTTGCTCAGTACTCCTCTACATGTTGCTGTTAGAACAGGGCAGTATGAATGTGCCGAACACCTCATTGCTTGTGAAGCCGATTTGAACGCCAAAGACAGGGTGAGTAAAGGAATCATATGATTTTTGTTTTGCACCTTGGCTATACATCTTTTGTACCTTGGTTATTTGTATCGAACTTGGACACTACTTGCAAAAAAAATGCATCACATTCTTAAAATGTATTTCCAATGTAGTAGATAGAAAAAAAAAATTAAACAAGTTTTATTTTACCATTTCAGTTATGGTCATAACTTATTGCACTTATGAAAAGCTACAAACAAAAGTCAACAGCTCTGATAATGTCTGTCTGTTTAATCTCTACAGGAAGGAGACACGCCAATGCATGATGGAGTGAGATTAAATCGTTACAAAATGATAAGACTCTTGATTCTATACGGAGCAAACATGACCATCAAAAATTGTGTAAGTTTGCTATCTACTGTACTAGTATGTATTACCTATGTCAATGATTTTAGGATTACATTTTATGTATAGATATATAAAGGCAGGTCAGAATTGACTTCAATCTTGAGAAAGGAAGAGCATGCCTATTATCTTGGGAGAGCTACATTTTGTATTTTTAAAAACTATCAAAACAGCAGAAAGGCTGACCAGAGTTTTTCCCCATCAGTAATATTAGTTATATCCAGACATAAATTTGTGTGGATGTCTAAGATGTCTAGATAGATAGACCACATAATTATTGTATTTGCATTTCTTGGACCTCCTTATGTCAATGATACAGTTGATATTATCCAATCATCAAATCAGAAAATTCCTGTAAAATATGTTTCAGAGTAAATACAGATTTAAACCTCCCATTAAAACATGGTTGTAATGCTATAGTCACTAAAGTGATTTGTTTTCACTAGTGCAATAAACCTAATTCCCACAGCATTATATGCATTCAATTAACTGAATTACATTAAATAAATCCACCTAGTAAATCCACAGAATAATGTAGGATAGGAGTAATCAATTATTTTTTACAAAAATTCACCCAGATCCAAATTTCTTTATGAAAATCAAGGTTTGGATTTTGTTGGAATACTCAAACAAATATTTTAATATAAATTATATTCAAAATGGAAAATTAGGGTGGTTACAGAATGAATGAGATTGAGACAAAGTATATTATTTAAGTTATTCAAACATTTGGAGGTGAAATAAAATAGCAGATTTACTAAGGTAGCAAATGTCCAAAAGAAATGTAAAATATAAATATGTATGTCAAAAAGAATACAATGAACCTTACAACTTGTACAGTGATTAAAGCATAGTCAATAGGTGGCTCAAATTCAGGTCCACATTGATTATGCTTGCGTTAGTAATTTAATAATCTTTTATCGCTGTATAAGATTTAAGGTACATTGTATTTTAGACATACATAATTATATATATATATTTTTTTTTTATGATACTAGAAGGACTTTCAAAATGAGTGAATATATTGTACAGAATAACATTGGGAATGGAGACAACCTTACTCAAAAGTCATCACACTATTCCATTAGCTAGCAGAATAATATACAAAGAATCTTAAGACATTAACTTGACTTAAGGTCCTTTGAATCGCAACTAAAATGTAAAACATCATAACTGTTTAAATTTACTATTTACAGGCAGGGAAGACCCCAATGGAGCTTGTGCTACAGTGGCAGAATGGCGCAAAAGAGATCTTCAGTGGTCTTCAAAACAACTCATACAAGAGCTCTCACATAGCCACCTTTTGAGTTAAGAACAAGTTTGATCTCAAAACACTAAAACCAAAACCAGAGGCATTTCTGCGCACTTTTTTTTTTTTGCTTTTATAAACGGCTTAGATATAACTATTCCATATTATTTATTTGAAAATTACTTAATTTATTGCACTTACTGTTTTTTTATGTGTTTGTATTTATTTATTGAATATTTTAAGCAGTTTTGCTTATTACTAATTTATTAGGTTGAAAATAAGAAGTCTAGATTAAAATAAACTAATATTTTCAACCTTACCTAACACCGAGTCACACATTTATACTGCGGCTCTGGAAAATATATTTATTGTGGCAACTGAAGCTAACAAAGACTGCTGTGTTGCAACAAAAACAACCAACTTTATAAAAACAATGCCAGATGTATTTTTCCTGGAAGTATATGACTTAACCTAAACTTTTGCAAGGAGCAGTAGCTTGAGAACAGTACTGCTGTCTTGCACTGGAAAGTAGCCAAAAAAGATATTTAAGGAAGAAAACTGGAAGTGTTAGAAGTAAACAAACTAGTTTACAAGACATGTATTAAGGGTTATGGTTGAGACTGGATATGCTGTTATTCAATATATTGTGGTGCTACAGCCCAACATTGGAGATATGGTCCACCATGTTGGATTGGTAACAATGCTTTGGAAGAGTGTAGCAACTGCACTTTACATTGAAGATAATATCTATGATCCCTCTGCTCTAATGCATTGTAGTGGATTCGAATACAGATATTTTAAGCAGCAAAGAGTACTAGAGGTGAAGACTTCTATTTTGCATTGTCTGAACATGATAGAGTCTAATGAGTCTGTAATGAAATGGAATCTTAACATGTATGTAATGACGGTAAGTGGATGAAAAAATAAGACAAGACTAGAAATGCAATGGCAAATGGGAAAGTTGAACTTTTTTGTGATGTCCTTTTTGTACATTTGTATTGTATTTTCTGTACATTTTGTATTAAGTACATATATTTGAAACTAAATAAATTACAATGTTCTTAATATACATGCTAAACCTTAATGTACATAAGAAATAAAATGGACACGATTAATGCTTTGATACACAGATTAATAGTTGAAATGAACAGATCACTTGGGGTTTGTTAAATTGCATTAGTGGGTATCACTAGTGAGGAGTTTCTCTTGAATTAGATGCTGTAATAATGAGCACAAATGGCACTCATTTGCATTATATTTTGCACAACTGAACAATTGAGAAATGACCCCGGTGGGCAACTGTTTGCGACTGTCAACTATAGATATTTCTGTTAAATAATTTAAAACTATTTAACGCTCAGGATGAGCTGCATATAGCCAATAATGGTTAGTAACCCTCTTTAGGTGATCTTGGTGCACCACCTTGTGGCAATAACCTTGTATTTGGCTCTTGCCTCTCCTATACTGCAAAACCGCAGTAAAATTCTATTGTGCTATTTTAGATCAGGATGATGCATTTCTTTAGTTAATTGTCACTGTAATAATGCTTATATAGAGGAAACTTTGAAATAAGCAAAATATGATAAAAGACAAGGAAATAGCAAAACACAGCACACAAATGTATTGAATTGTTACTTCTACAATTGCTGCATGATAGAAAATGATTCTTTAACAGATACTATTCAGGAATTGTTGTAATAATTCATTGTTCAAACATTGGATTATGGAAAAATGTGTTTAATGGTATATTACAGAAGTTCTTTTGGCCAGAGAAAAAATATTCTGTACATGATAACACCATTAATTACCAATAAACATGTTAAAATGAATCTGTATTTACATTGCATTTTTTTACCAACATGAATGAACCTTTATTTGCAGATTACCCTTTAAATTCAATACTGAAATAGGTGTAAAAGTTGTTTTAAATTGTCAATATAACATTTTAGTATCTTACACACTGATAAAAAGTGTAAAAACCTACAACTACCCCACATATTTATTCACATTTATGAATTTTACAACCATATATTTTTATAACTTAATTTGTATCATGGCTTATTTGATTGAAGCTCATGGAACATGGGTCCATTCTCATACCTTAGCACCAATGTTTTTCTTTTCTTGTAGGTGTATGTACAAAAAACAGATACCTGGTGAGACATCTTACTGTATGTATAAGAAACAAAGTGGAGTAGAAAGTGATACTATTAATGGCTAACGGGGTATCCCTCCATGCTTCCAAAAGAGATATGCTACCTGCACACTGTGATAATATAATGAACCGAATATTAGGCTTATAACAACATGTAAATGAAATGTAAATATAACAACAACAAGAAGAAATTGTATTTAAATATCCAGAAGTAACATAATCAAGTCAAACTAACACTATATAGATTTGTTGTCTAAACACAAAATCCAAAGATATATTATTCAGTATTTTTATTTAGTTACAGCACAAATACAACGTTATGTCATTAACTTTTATTTAAATCACTTTGGAATTATTAGAAAATAAATACTTTATTCCGTTTTGGCTTTTTTGCAAACTGGCTCAGCTCCATCTTCTAGCTGTGGCTTCTTCACAGTGTGTACAATGCCAAAAGCGGTTTTCCTTGTTTCTGTAGAAGAAAACAAATGTTTAAATAGGCCAAGGTCAGAGTATTATTTGCATACAAGAATGAGAACAATGCCAGATAGCATCACTTGCACATATTCAATAAGACACTATTAATATGACCTATGTGAATGCTGTACAGAATTGGCAGTAGTGATTAACTTTTTCATCCATATACATGCCCATCCAGTGTTGTGGGTTTGACAAATATTTTTTCTGAACCATTAGTTATAATATTTGACTTATTAAATTGAGCGAATTTGAGATCCGGAAGCCCGTAAGAGAGGATGGAAGCAATTTTGCTATTCAATTGGCGTCTTGTTGCGGGCTCGGAACGGCTTACGAGTTACGGCCATGAAAAAATGTCGCTGATCAAACTCGTAACTTACAGCTTCCAGAAGCCTTTTATCTCTCACTTACGCAAGGCTAAAACCGCAAATCGATATTCAATTGCTATGATTCGTCAAGCCCACAAATGTTTTCACATCCGTAAACAGCAAATGAAGGAGAAAATCCTACGAGTGCTAGAGAGGACCCGCAAGGGGGTTAAACACCCATTCGTAGCACTGTAAATGCAAATAAAATATCAATACTGCACTGTAAATAACGGGGAAAGCGATGAAAGACATTAGAATTACACAACAATCTCAAGCTTGCAAATCGGCAGGAAATACAATTATTTTTTAGGTGTCATTTTGGGGTTAAATCTATCTTGGGTATCAATGAGTTAATACATATCAGGTCACCCATATGGACTAGAACAGTATTGGCATTCATTTTCATAATTCTTTATTTGACAGGTTTTGTGAGTCTGATTTCATATCGGACCCCCAAACCTAATTGAACCACATGTAACCTCCATGTTGTACTGCCGTAATAATGTCAGTCTCATTTTCTATTGGACGATTTGAAATTGAGCGGTTACGGGCTTGATGAATTGATCAGCATCCTGCCCAGAACTGCTCTGAACCTGCGCATGGTTTACGGTTTTGGCTTGGGGCTCGTAACTCGCTCCCTTCAGCAATTGAATAACATCGCAATCGGAGACCAACGGGAGCCCGCAACTCACTTGCAGACATTTTGCTGTCTGCAATCAATGAATATGGCCCAATGTGTATGTGTTCATATTCAAGACAGATACTCTTTAGGGATTTATATTCTATCTCTTTTATCTACTAATTTTACTTAGTAAATGTGTTAAGGTAGATGTTCAAATAGCACCATAAAGTAAAATAAAAATAATTGAATAACATACTTATTTTTCTGACACCAACTGTCAATCATGCTTTTTATATGGTCATTAAAACTACAATTTAAAAGTGTTAATATTTAAATAAAAGTTGAAAATTATATAGGGAGCAGCACGTTCATGTCTCAGGTTCTGTATAATTCCCATCCTACTGTCACAGAAAGAAGCAGAAATTATTTCTGATTTTTGCCACAGAAGTTGATTTTCAAACCCCATATAAAAGAGATTGGAAATCAATAATGTAAAATGTGACGTAATTAACACTTTATAAGAAAGAATGGAAAAGTAGTAGAATAGAAAACACTTCTGAAGACATACTGCTGTCACAAAAAAGAGATCATGTCAGTCTAACAATACATTTGTATTCCTTACATAGATTTATACCAGCTATACAATGTACTTGTAAGTTTTCTCTTCAGTGAATCATAACCAAGATGCTTGTATGCGAATGTATGGCTCAATATGCAAATGTACTGCTTATCTTGCTTGAGATGGGTGAGGTAGGGAATCTAACTGCATACAAACACTGGGGTCCAGTTGTGTTTGCTTGTTTATATGCTTGCACAAACTGTGAGACTGATTTGCACATCAGAGCAGCCACATTGGATTTTGTGAGCTGCACATTTGCATAACAAAGCAGCACAAAAAATACTGAATAATAACTGTGGGAGAAAAAAAAAACAGTAGAATTTATAGGTAGTTTTGCAGTCTCTTAAAGAAAGATTAAACATTTTTTAGATTTTGGAGATTATGGATTCCATTTAATTATATATTATCATATATAAAGTAAATAATGAATAGGGGCATTGCTGTGTGTGTAAAAGTACAGTAATATTAATTGATTAATCAATGTATAACTGTGGAGCTGCAGTCATATACAGGGACATACATTGTGTTTTTGATGGTTTTAACTCAGTATTTATTGTGTCTTCAACCAAACAACATAACAATATGGGTCATATCCTATACAAGGCAGCAGCAGTGAGCATCAGCTAGATGGCGCTGCCGATATTCCGGTGCCATATCAGAGTCCAGGATTAGGTTAACGGTTAGGATTAGTTCAAAGGTTAGGCTAATATTATAAGCTTAGAACTTCTCTCACATATCGTCAGCGCTGCATAATATCGCCAGCTCCATCTAGTGGTTGGAGGCCGCACTGCAGTGGCAGACCTGTCCCGACACATAAAAGGATAGATCGCACAATATGAAATCCATTAGTAGCTAATGATGTATGTACACTCACCTCCGTGAAGAATAGCCGCTCTGCAGTTTGTAGTGAGCGTCGCCTTGGAAGTTGCTTCAGTGAAACCGAACAGCAAACCTCTGACAATTCATTAAGAATCTTAATTTATAGTTACTGTGAATCAACTTCAGTGAATCAGTAAAGGGTTCTTTGGTATCTGATTTTATATTGTAACATTTGGCTCTCCCTATAACATTTCAATATTTGATCACCTAAACAATGTTACATGCAATGCAACAGCAGTAAAGGTATGTGCTGTATAACCATTTCTAATGTAATAAATGTAAAAGGATACAATGTGGCAATATCGTATGGGCCTCTCAACTCCAGTGGCTGATTAAAACAAAGAAAAAAAGAAAAAAAAAGGAAAGAAAAAAAAAAAAAAAAAAGAAAGTTAGTCCATCACAATTCTCTTGTTTGTTTCAAATAATAAGAGGTATTTACTAAACCAGCACAGAGGCTGTGATGAGGAGGGAGATTTATTAAGAATCAGACTGGCTGTTATGTGTAACACTGTTCATTGTGCATAAGTTCCTGAGGGGAAAATTGCCTTCTCCTTCCTAACAAAGCCCTTGTGATTGCTTAGTATCATTCCCTCAGTAACGGTTACAAGATGAGACCAAATGTCTCACCTAGACTCAGAAGATATGATACTACAACCTCTGCAGGAAGGCTATTTTGAACTTACTACCCTAGTGAAATAGAAAACCAAATGTCTGCCACAATGTAAGCATGAATAGATTGCTGTGCGTAGGATCCGTGAGAGCCTACAGTTGATGTTCCCGGTGTATCCCCCCCCACAATAGCAAGTAGGGATTATTCCATCCACCCCACAGCAAGCCCCAACGTCCTGTCCTCTGCAGCTCTCGGCTCAGCGCCCCGACTCTGCCCCCCCAGCAGCCCTCGACTTGTTATTTTGTTACATACGTCACAAGCAATGTTTTTTTTTAGCGGCACTTAGGTCGCTCGTTTCTATAACTAAACACAGAACTGAGAGGTCTTAGCAGTGCCCAACAGCAGCATTAATTTGCTTCCTTTCTATGGTTGTTAAATATCACTACACTTAAGCACTCTGTTAGTAGCTTTAATGGGTTATAAAAGTGGTTAAATTATTATTAACAACACACCAACATATTCCATAGCGCTGTACAGGGGATAACAAGGAAAGAAACAATATTGGCAAACTGCAGAAAATGGAGGGCCCGGTTTTGAGCTTAGAATCTTTGTAGAAATTACTTTTTTTCCAAAGCACCCTACAAGATTGGAAACTCACTACTTAAATCTACAATTTAATTGAACAAAATGTATGTCTTCCTCTTGCATTTTAAAAAGTGGATGAATTGTACAAAATATATGCTTTACTCTTTACTTTTTTCTGAGGAAACCCAATTGTTTAAAACTTACCCTTTCAGCTGCACTGGAGAGGACAATATTCTAAAAGACAAGACAAACAAATATTAGCATTAAATCTATTTTTAACTTTAGGAAATTCCCTCCCATCCACGAGATCACTTCAGTCCTCTAAAAATACACTTATGTGATTGCAATATTATTTAATTCAGTTTATCATCATGTGCTATTCGTGAACAGAAACAAAAAAGAAATCTGTTCTTAAAGCTTACCTTTCCCTTGCAAAACTGCATTAAACTGAGTGCATTGGATATCATATATTTTCTCATTGTAGAGTCTTTGATTGCCGGGGTATAAATCAGTTCAAAGAATATGCCTCGTTGTATTGCCTGGAAATACGAAGAAGTTTAAAAGCAAATTGAAATAATAATCTTTATGTATGTATTATCATTGATTATATTTTTATATTTTATACATAAAGCCACAACTTCCCATAGAACTAAACAAATGTGACATAAGGAATAGTGATGGCGCTACTTTCCTAAGACATCTCATAAGGGATGATAGAGACATAAAGTGAAGGGACTGCTTGGTTGTCAAAAAGCAGGATCTCTTGGGGAAGTAAGTGTGTGTGTTCATTATGAAGGGTGATATTTAACACAATCTAGATACCAGATTTTATTTTGATGCAGGGTTTAAAGAGCCAGTGGGAGTAATTTTCAAGCTAAATCTAATTTTTAGTGCAGAATTAATTAACATTAAAACTACATGTACATAAAAGAAAGGCTTTATAAAGAAAATATAATTTAAAAAAAGACATAGGCAACCATTCCACTACTCCCTTAAGAAAATAAGTAGAGTAGTGTTCAATTGTAAATCACTGAGTTATCACATCATACAGTTTTCTGTAGGGAACAAACTGGATACACCTTCCTGTAGGAGGATCAAAATTTGTGAGTTAATATTTTGGTATTTTGCAAGGGATTAGTCTCCCTAAGGGTGATAGGGTACACCAGATGTGGACCCCTTGCTCACTGTGCCTTAGGGAGTAAGGCTGCACCTCACTGACAAGGCCCAATGAAGGCCGAAACGTACATTTCGGGTTTGCTGTTTCCGGGTAGAATTGCCTGGTATTTCTAGACTGGGTCACTCTAATGAGTCGGACCAAACTGATATATTACAGGATATTTCTCCCTGTGAAGGGCACAATTGAGCTAAAAGAAGCTGCTGGATTATCACGTCCATAGAACTAACCAATTAAGTTTAGTTTGTTCTCTGATTGAGCACCTCTATTTTGGTATTTTTAGTTAATATTAGTCCCATGAGTACAATTCTTCTCACTAAATGCCTCCACTATATAAAATGTTCTTGAAATGGGTCAGTGTCCTAAAAATGGTCTGTAACCCCTCATTCATAAGATCCATGTATTCATAATGAAACAACAACAACAATAAAATGAATGCAAATTCAGAAATATGAAAAATAAAAAAACAAAAGTGCCTAGACACTAGCTTGTATTGGGTATACCTGCACAGACTACACACCAATACAGCCCGGCTTACTATACCTTCAGTGCCTTGCAAAAGTATTCACCCCCCTTGGCATTTTTCGTGTTTTGTTGCCTCACAACCTGGAATTAACATGTATTGTTTGAGGATTTGCATCATTTAATTTACATAATATGCCCACAACTTTTTTTTTTTTTATTGTGAAGCAAACAACAAATAGGACAAAATAAAGGAAAAAGTAAATGTGCATAACTATCCCCCCCCCCCCCCCCCCCCGTAAAGTCAATACTTTTACTAAGTCTCTATGAGCTTGCCACATCTTACCACTGGGATTTTTGCCCATTTGTCCTTGCAAAACTGCTCCAGCGCCTTCAAGTTGGATGGTTTGTGCGTTTGGACAGCAATCTTTAAGTCTGACCACAGATTTTCTATAGGATTGAGGTCTGGGCTTTGACTAGGCCATTCCAACACATTTACATGTTTCCCCTTAAACCACTCAAGTGTTGCTTTAGAAGTGTGTTTGGGGTCATTGTCCTGCTGGAAGGTGAACCTTCGTCCTAGCCTCAAATTACGCACAGAGTGGTACAGGTTTTGCTCAAGAATATCCCTGTATTTAGCACCATCCATCTTTCCCTCAACTCTGACCAGTTTCCCAGTCCTGATGCTCATGGTGTTTTTTGGGTGATGTGATGTGTTGGGTTTGCGCCAGACATAGCGTTTTCTTTGATCGCAGAAAAGTTCAATTTTAGTCATCAGACCAGAGCACCTTCCTCCATACATTTTGGGAGTCTCCCACATGGCTTTTCACAAACTCAAAACGTGCCATTTAGTTTTTTGCTGAAAGTAATGGCTTTCTTCTGGCCACTCTGCCATAAAGCCCAACTCTATGGAGCGTACGGCTTATTGTCGTCCTATGTACAGATACTCCAGTCTCTGCTGTGGAACTCTGCAGCTCCTCCAGGGTTACCTTAGGTCTCTGTGCTGCCTCTCTGATTAATGCCTCCTTGCCCAGTCCGTGAGTTTTGGTGGGCGGCCGTCTCTTGGCAGGTTTGCTGTTGTGCCATGTTCTTTCCATTTGGTTATGATAGATTTGATGGTGCTCCTGGGCATCATCAAATATTTGGATATTTTTTTATAACCTAACCCTGTCTTGTACTTCTCAACAACATTGTCCCTTACTTGTTTGGAGAGATTCTTAGTCTTCATGGCAGTGTTTGGTTAGTTGTGTCTCTTGCTTAGGTGTTGCAGCCTCTGGGCCTTTTTAAAAAGGTGTGTATATGTAATGACAGATCATGTGACACTTAGATTCCACACAGGTGGACATCATTTCACTAATTATGTGACTTCTGAAGGTAATTGGTTGCACCAGAGCTTTTTATGGGCTTCATAACAAAGGGGGTGAATACATACGCACATGCCAATTTTCTGTTTTATATTTCTGAAAAATAGCTTTATGTATAGATTTTTCTCATTTCACTTCACCAACTTAGACTATTGTGTTCTGATCCATCACATAAGATTCAGATTAACAAAACAATGAACTTAAGCCTGTAATGCAACAAAATAGTTAAAAAGTCAAGGGGGTGAATACTTTTGCAAGGCACTGTATTAAACATCAGGTGGAAAAAATATTAACACCCCCAGTGATATTCAAGTGTTTTCCAGGAACCGTAGCAATTCCAAGTTGTTATTCAAAGAAAAAAAAATTGGTACCACTGCACTAGAGTAGAAGCACGAAAATCATCTATAAGTGATGGAACCTTAAATAGAATATTAGTACTAAAAAGTCTACTAAATCTTACAGCATTTATTGGAGGCTTTCTGAAGAAGAATGGCTGCCTTTCGGTTACGTTGATACATATTAAGTCCACATCAATGCTGGTACAAGCGGTCTGTAGGGGAAAAGAATATATTCATGTAAGTGCTTGAATAAAAATATTTTTTTGTGCTCAAGGACAAAAATGAAATCCATCACATACTTTTAAAAACATAAAAATTGCAGAGACAGCATTCCTAGTGAAACATTAGTGTCTTACATTAGAAGCACATACACAAAAAAAATTATATATAAAATGCTGTTTATATATTTTTTAATATAACATGGTTTCTTAATCCGATCTTTAATGAAGAAAAAAAAAATACCTTACATGAAACAACTTCTCTGTCTTGGGATAAATAGCCACAATGTCATATAGTCTGGTAGATGGGGAGGTTGATCTCTGTATGGATAAATACAAAACAAAGTGCTGAGGTCCATACTGTGAAAGCAGAGCACTGCAACTCAAAGGATCTGATTAATTTAACATTACATGTTTAATATTTGCAAACATATTATACCAAAAATGAATTATCAAAAGATTCCTTGTTTTGTTTTATACCTGAGAAAACATTTAGAGTGAGGTCCAAAAGACTAAATTAAAGTATTTTAAGCTTTAGAGTGACACAATGTATTTCAGTTATTGTATAATTTAAAACTATATATATATATATATATATATATATATATATATATATATATATATATATATATATATACTTTGAATTAAATGTTATTTAAAAATCAAATTTTTCTACAGTAAACCAATATTCTTATAATTCTTGGGAAACACATTTGTTTCACAAAAAACACTCCATGAAAAAGCTGCATATATCTGGTTTAATTAGAATAATGAAATCTCCGACAGACAAACACACCAGAAGGAGTTTAAAGGATCACTGCAGTCCAAGAAAAAGACGTTTGCTTGGCAAGTATGTACATAAGCTACAATATTTACAGCTGTGTAAGTCATGGTCATAAACATTTTTTTTGGGGGGGTGTCTGAATTTGAGGACTTTGTTTATGATAAGAATCCATTTTCTGTTTTTTTACATGATTTCCTTACAGCTGAATCATGACTGTTATTTTGTCTATTAGTGGAGAGAGGGATGGGGAGGAGGGGACAAAGAGCTCGTTACAATTATTTGATAAGTTTGAAATTGGCAACATACCCCTTCTTCCTCACTGGTCCAGGAGTATACTCCTTGCCTCAGGAAATGCAATGATTATTCTCCAGAGATGTTAACACCCTCCCACAAAATGAAATCCCACCTATGTAATATGGATTCCACCAGGACCCAACAGAGGCATCAATTTGTTTAATAATAAAAAAAAACAGCTGTATAACTAATTATGCTCTTAGTCAGTTTTCAAAGAATTCTCTTTTTTCTATTGTGCAGTGATCCTTAAACTGATAAGAAAGGTTTCTTGATTTTACTAGGTACATAATATAATGCATTCATTTACGTATATTATTAAGAAGCGCTTATAAGCTCTGTTTTTACTGCCTAAAATCAAACAAATAAATACCTGTTTGGGTCTGCCCTCTGCAGCTCATGAAGACACAACTCTGTAGTATTGACTGTGCAGAGTTTTATACTAACCACTTAGTGACCTTGTGTCGGCAACATTTGGAAACATGCTGCTAATACATGGTCACTTATTGGTTAGTATGCAACACTGCACAGGCAGTAGAGCAGTATCTGTGTCTTCATGGTCTGCAGAGGGCCGATACAAACATGTACGATTTGTTTATTTTATTGAGAATTACTTTTATAAGCTCTATATTTACTGCCCAAAAAAACCTCCATATCCCTTGAAGTGTGTGCATTTACATGAATAGCATAGCAGAGCTTCACCCCACCCAGCTAAGTCATGCAGCTCCCACCCTTTGGTTTATGAATGACCGGCTGCCAAAGAAGACTGTGTTATAGCCACATATAAAATTACACCGTGCTTAGGATTTCATATATCTATATTTAGCAATATAACTATGCAACTAACCCAATACTCTTACAGATGTGACACATTATAAACTAAAGATGTGTTTAGGATTTATTTATCTGCATTTACATTATGTTTTGATAAACACGGTTTCACATTCACTTATTAGTCAGCCATTTATTCCTATTATACAATTATATGGTTATCGCATAGAATAGTTGTCAAACTACGAATCGTCATCACACTTTGCAAGCTCGCAAGAACTGCGTTCGCGAGGGGCCGCATTTGCAGAGGTGGAGGCTCTACAGCGCCTCACACGGTTACAAACACCCACACAAGCGCCACTTTAACAAAATAGATCTAATACGCAATCACTAAATACGGACTTACACAAAAAAATACGAACCACAGGACTTAGAAAAAAAAAAAACATTACGACCTCGCAAAAATAAGACTTTAATGGCCGAACCAAGAGCACCTGAAAACATTAAAAACACAATAAATACACACACAAAAAGACATAAAAAGTTTACCCACAGCAAGGGGGGGGGGGGGGGGCACCCAGGACCTCTGCAAGTGAAGTTACACCTCAATTTAAGTCCAAATTCCAGAGTTTAGACACACGAAAATCCCCTAAGCTAGAGAAAAAATAGCCGCCGAAAAAAAAACAAAAAAACAAGGCTACATGACCCTAAAGACGCAAAACACCACCAAACACATACAGCTTTTCAAAAAAGCCGTACGAGGTACAAGATACACTTTTAGCAAGGACGCTAAATCATCCACATCCGCATACCACATATACATTCGCCACCATTTTGCAACACTAACTTACAGAATGCGGAAGTACACAGCTACACTAACGGTTTCCCCTCGTGCACGCAGCCTATTTACACTACACACATTGCTGACACTTACACCTCAGCTCAACAACAGTGCAAATCGACATTGTATGCTGCAGGAACATCAAAACAGATTGTCAGCTCTTCAGCACAATGCTTCCTGCATATATTACTTCAAAATAGGTAAAGTAAAGTATATTCATTTATTAATTATCTACTTACCATACAAAAATACATATACACAAAAAAAAAAAAAAAAAAACACTCGCAGAAAACACAAAAGCCATTCACCGTGAGCCTCACAACGAGCGACAACGTTGCTCATAGCACACAAAGCCAAACAATAACAGCAAAAGCGCCTATCAGAAAAAAAAAAATACAACCACCAACAGCCTCGCAATGAGCGCCGAAGGATCTCAGACCACCAAAAAAATTCATGTCTCTGGCAAACAGCATTACCTGCCTTACAATTTTATTGCCCCGTCATTTTTGACAGGCAAGTCGCTAGTTAAACATAACTAACAAAATGGTATACAAACTTGATTAACCTTCATTCAAATTTACAGGAATGCAGAGATAATACTTGAGTCTGTAGGTCCCATCGGCTGACAGAGGCAAGCCCCTAAGAACAGTTAAACACCTGTTTTTACGGTCATATAAAAAACAAACACACTGTGACATTATGAAATATCCTGTTTGAAAAGAAGAAAACATATTTTTTACTGGTCTCTTTTAGTGACTAAAATTCAACTTTCTTTACAACAACTTTTGCAAATCACTACATTGTAAACGCCATGAACGCTGGACCATTACAGTGGTGCTTAAATAACTCAGTAACATGAGTGTATGAAGGAAAATACATACAATTGTGCCTAAAGGACCACATGTTTGTAGTCTTTTCAGGAAAGTTTTATGTATTAAGTTTAATCAGTTTGGATCAGAAAGGCTCACTGGCAGCTAAGTATTGCACACTTCAATGTTAGGAAAATGCTTTTTTAAAATACAATTACAATTTATAAAATATTTGTGATTAACTACTAAATTATAGTTTTAAACTATACCATATTTGGAACCTCTGCTGCATCAATTTAAACAGACCTGTAAACCATGTTGAATATATAAAAAAATATATTAAATGTAAGCAGGATGTTAAAACAGAAAGTGGACAGGAATTAAACTACTTACCAAAATATTGCAGTGTGATGGGTCGGATGCAATAATAGTTAGCCTGTTTAGAATTTTGATAGATTTGGATTTCCCCTGCAGAGTTAAAAAACAGACAACTGTATGTTACTGGAGCAGGGTACAAAATGTGTTCATTGTTAGGTTTATAAAACAAATAAGAGAAGCACCTTTTTGGCATTAGCTTACTACATAACCATATTAACGTAAGCCCGCTAAGAGGATGTGGACAGGATTAATGCTTAAGGATTCAAAGTTTACCAACAAATTAGAAACAAAGAGACCTAATGGACCAGTCATGCCACACTCGGGGATGGATCTACCCTTTTGGAGCCTCTAGGCAGTGAAGTGGAGGAGCCCTCTGCGAGTGAGTATGCAAGGTATGCACAGACCCATTTTTGCCTTTTCTGTGTGTGTAACTCTTGTTCTAGGTGGTTACCCCCTAGAAGTCAGTCTTTGAACTGCAGCATTTAATTTTTTTACAGCCAGGAACTAATTTTTTTTTTTTTTAAAGTGGCTCCCTTCCCAGGGAAGCACTCCTAGGCGGCTGCCTAGTTGGCCTAATGGGTAATCCGATACTTGATTTATACATTTAGAATTATTACCTGTACAATAGGAGGAGAGGGAAATATCTCTGTTACAGATATTGGTTTTCCAATTTCCTAAAACACAAACAAACCAAAAAACATGATGTTAAGAAAAAAAAACTTCAAGCTATGTGGAGTTAAACAACTGCATTAACATTATATAACTTATAATTTCCCGTAGCAGACATGTCATGAAATGTCCTCCAAAATGATCCAAAATTCTGTAGTCAACAGTAAGATAAAAATGTTACAATACAGATTTGAGGGAACAATTTACACTAACTAATCCAAGGTGAACTTTATCATGCAGATTAGCAGTATTATGATAACAAATTCTAAAGGACCTCTATAGATAATTGAGGTGTTTTGCCGACCATAGGGTCACAGAGAGTTGGACACGACTGAATGACTAAACTACAACACAAATATTAGCAAAAAATTAAAGTTTGTGAAGTATGCTAGAAATAAATGGAACCGTACCAGCTATGTAAGTCACTGGCATCATGACTTCAAGGAATAAGGGGCTAGTTACAGAGCAGGAAAAATAAAGCTTGCAAGTATTTATGCAAGATGTCTCAATTGAGCCTTTGGGAGGGTGGGGTAGATGTCCTGCGCTGAATTTCGACTCAAACCACCAGCAAATCCTACTCTTCCCCTCTCCTTCAATTCTTGAAATTATAACGTTTAACTAAGGTCTCTATGACAATTCCTAAACATGTAGCAAATATTACAATTGTATGTTTTTGCAAATAATTTCTCCTAATAAAAATGTAATGAGGAAAAACAATAATACTAATTATAAATTAGGAGAACACACCCACTCGATCTCCAATCTAGCAGGAAGAGTTGAAGACACAAACATGGCGTCCTTCAGACCCAAACTGTGTGTAGTGAAACAAAGATTTTACCTGAAATAATTATTATGCACATGGATTACACAGCCGCTAATGTTAATTTGGAAAAAAAAAAATCATAAATTTGTAACAATCTACAGTGTTCCTTAAGGTGACCACTGGTGATGGGGAAAAGCTTCGGATCTTTGTGAAGTTTGTAACAAACTAACAATATTCTCAACGGCATCAACTGTGAGCAAAAAATAATTTATTTAAAAATATATATGTTGATAGACACTAATTGTGCCTGAAGGATTCCATGTTTTTGTCTTCTACACTTCCTGCTGGCTTGAAGATTGAGTAGGAGTGTTCTAATTTGTATCACCCACTAAAGATTGGGAGGAGAGAGGGAGTATTTGCTTACAGATTGTTGGATTTAGATAAGATTTCAGCACAGATCGCCATGCCTTTCTCCGTCATAGGCTTAGTAGAGGCAGCTTGCAAGTATATTTACAATCTTTGCTTGCCCTCCTTTGTAACCGCCCCCAACGCTGCTTAAAAATGAAGTTTGATTATCATGGCGGCATCCATGCACTAGGAACGTCTACTTAAAGTAAGGTTTCCTTTTGAAATTATTTTATGTCCATGACTTAAATAACTGCTAAATGTTATTAGTTTGTTATATACTTCATAAACAACTTGATATACAGTGGTCCTTTAAGATAGACACATAGTAATCACAGAGCTGTTGATAAAATGTCCATTCAGCTAAGTCTAGGGATACATAGATGTCTACTTTTAAGTTCTCAAAACCTTGTTCTTAAGACTGGATTATAACACCACTTCATTTAAATACAAAAGGATAAAACTCACCACTTTCTTTTTTTCACAATCAACAACGTGATTGATTGCAACTGTTGAATACCCAACTAAAACATATAAAAATCAAAAGATCAGATTAATTTGTAAACGTATATTTAAACCATGAAGCATATTAGAAGTGGTAACTACACTTTTCTCCAAAACATTAGAGGGAGAGAGACAACCTTAAACAATTTGGCTTAAAATGACCACTTATGTGTCATATTTATAATATCTCTTTTTAAAGAACTTGACTTAATAGGGTAATAAATGTTTTTATAATAATATTTTAAATAAATATACATCCTTTAAAAAAGCCCCAAAAGTTGCCATATGTAGTCAGCAGAATTAGAGGGTGGAAAATGTGTTTAATGTGTTTAAAATTGATGTAGATATAGTCATTTTAGTTTAACCCTTGAAGCTGTCTTATAAGAACCTGCATAAATAATAAGGATGCGTCCGTTTTACATTATATTGTAGATTTGCTGCCCTTGCAAGCAGAATGTGTTGTATAGTGGAAATATTTTTTTCATTGGTAAGTCATGCGTTTGATGCCCCTGCCTTGCACTTGTTTTTTTGTTTAATGTACTTATTTATTAACTATTATTTAACACTAGCTACTTGCCTGTCAAAAATGACAAGAGTCAAATTGTAAGGCAGGCAATACTGTTTTCCCCACCTATCCCACCCCTGTGCCCCCCCCTCCCTGTGTCTCCTTCACCCCCTTACTACCCTGTGTCTCCTTCACCCCCTTACTACCCTGTGTCTCCTTCACCCCCTTACTACCCTGTGTCTCCTTCACCCCCTTACTACCCTGTGTCTCCTTCACCCCCTTACTCCCCTGTGTCTCCTTCATTGCGCGGCTTAATCCAGAAAGTAGTTCCCGACGGAGAAAGGGAGCCGCAGAGCTGAAGACGGAAGGCGGCACTGCTGGCAGGGTCGCATCCAGGTAGGTGGGATAGGGTGTTGCGAGCCCGGGAAGCATTGGAGCTCATTGCAAGCCCTACGGTGATGCGAGGTTGGGGGCTTCGAAATGAGTGCCTCCGGCGCTCATCGCAAGTCCTCCACTGGCAGGAACCAGGTACTACTGCGCCTCTGGCTGCAATGAGCGCCTTCGGCGCTCATTGCAGCCTAAGTACTGCGCTGCTGGCAAGGCTCACAGTTCGACCGCGCAGCTGGCGAGCTTCGCTTCGAGAGGGATGCAACTGAATAACCCAACATTGCAAACGTCACCAACATCGCAAGATCCACTACTATATATGTGATCATATGTGTTAATCAATACATTAGTCAATAAAAAAAAATAAGTGGAATGCATTGGAATATAACCAATGACTTACAAATTAAAACACAGTGAAATAGCCTGACAAATAATTTGTATATTTCAATGGCTTTGTGTCTTGTGCATGTTTCTTTCCCTTAAAAAAAAAAACGGTCCTTTCCCTCTTCACCATCGCAAAATCTGAAAGCTGCAGTTCCGCCTCCGGCCAACAGATGGCGCTGCTGATTTTAGCATATAAGGCGCGCATATAAGGCGCGCCGACAGAAGAGGCGCGCCCGAGGCCCTGGGGGGCAGAGTGCCCGCGCTGAAAATAGCGATGGCCTTGCTGATGATTCAGTGTTGTCGAGTTGCACCACATCGGAGGGGAGAATAGTTCTTTGCCTTCCCTGAAATTTGATGGTGCCCGAAAACTCACAGCGCCCTCTGGCAGATGGCACCTGTAACTGCAGCCGTCAGTGCTGCAGAAGAAATGCGCAGGCAAAGAGGGATAGATCCCAAAAAATCTTCATAATGTGGAAGTCTTCTGAGGAACTGTCACAACCTGTTAGAGGAGACCGTGTTTATATAAAGTAGTACTTACGATGAGCTGCCATTTCAATAATGCTCTGTAGCCTCTTCACATCTGTACAGTTCATAATATTCAGATCCACAAACATGGCCATGTTGCAAATGACACAGTGTGAGAATAGGGGTCACCTGGAATATATAATACAATACTGTTTTTATTAATATAATCTCTTATGGATACTCTGCAGAAATTCACATCATACAATCGCAAGTACTTCACTATACAGACTGACGAAACATTGGGCCGGGCCAAAAAGAGCTTTTAAAGTCTACTGGGTGTGGACAACATGCTTAGTTGGTAGCAAAGGAATCTATGCTGCATTTAAATGCCCAAAACTGTTTCCTGTCCCTGGCTTATACAGCTGCTAATATTGTTAATTTGGTACGTACTCAACAAACAAGTGTCTTTTTTCTTGAACAACAATCGTTGCTCATTTCTGAAGCAGGTAATCAGCAATATTTCAGAAAGAGCAACGCTATAAAATATAACAAATCTAAGGAGTTGGATAGATTATTTTTAAAGGAACATAGAACACAACTGGTTTCATTGGTTTAAAAGACCATGTTTTAAAAGTTTTAAAAGTAATGACAGAGACAATGGAGCATTTATGATTGTCCAAATTCTGTAGCTGCTTGGAAAAGAATTGCAGATATTTAAAAATAGCTTATGGGTTGTTTCCAAAAAGATGTAATTTTTATTTTTTTATTGACGAACGCTATGGTTAGTAAACATATTATGTGACTACCACTTATGGATCGCAAGATGTGCCGTAGCCATTAGGAGACATATAAGGCCTGTAAATGTAATAACTGATAATATTATAGAGAAGTTATGGAGGAAGAAATACAAGTCTCCCTGGAAAGCTTTTGTGTAAATAAGAATGTATTCTATTGCATAGTGTTTGTATTGTAAAAAATGTGTAAATTTTTATAAATAGCGTTTTTATTTTTAAAATAGTAACTTGCCCGTCACAAATGACAGCATCATATGTTATCTTCAACTGTCTGTGCAGTCTCTCTCTCTCTGCGTGCGAGCTCTCACGCTCTCTCCCTCTGCACGCGCTCTCTCCCTCTGCCCGCGCTCTCTCTCCCTCTTTCAGTGCGCGCGCTCTCTCTCCCTCTTTCAGTGCGCGCGCTCTCTCAGTGCGCGCGCGCGCTCTCTCAGTGCGCGCGCGCGCGTGCGCTCTCTCAGTGCGCGCGCACGCTCTCTCTCCCTCTTTCAGTGCGCGCGCTCTCCCTCTTTCTCTGCGAGCGCTCTCCCTCTTTCTCTGCGCGCGCTCTCTCCCCCTCTTTCTCTGCGCGCGCTCTCTCCCCCTCTTTCTCTGCGCGCGCTCTCTCCCCCTTTTTCTCTGCGCGCGCTCTCTCCCCCTCTTTCTCTGCGCGCGCTCTCTCCCCCTCTTTCTCTGCGCGCGCTCTCTCCCCCCTCTTTCTCTGCGCGCGCTCTCTCCCCCTCTTTCTCTGCGCACGCTCTCTCCCCCTCTGGGCACGCTCTCTCCCCCTCTGGGCACGCTCTCTCCCCCTCTGGGCACGCTCTCTCCCCCTCTGGGCACGCTCTCTCCCCCTCTGGGCAGGCTCTCTCCCCCTCTGGGCAGGCTCTCTCCCCCTCTGGGCACTCTCTTTCTCTGCGCACGCTCTCTCCCCCTCTGCGCACGCTCTCTCTTTCTTTGCGCCTGCTCTCTCCCTCTCTTTCTCTGCGCCTGCTCTCTCCCTCTCTTTCTCTGCGCACGCTCTCTCCCTCTCTTTCTCTGCGCACGCTCTCTCCCTCTCTTTCTCTGCGCACGCTCTCTCCCTCTCTTTCTCTGCGCACGCTCTCTCCTTCTCTTTCTCTGCGCACGCTCTCTCCCTCTCTTTCTCTGCGCACGCTCTCTCCCTCTCTTTCTCTGCGCACGCTCTCTCCCTCTCTGCGCACGCTCTCTCCCTCTCTGCGCACGCTCTCTCCCTCTCTGCGCACGCTCTCTCCCTCTCTGCGCACGCTCTCTCCCTCTCTGCGCACGCTCTCTCCCTCTCTGCGCACGCTCTCTCCCTCTCTGCGCACGCTCTCTCCCTCTCTGCGCACGCTCTCTCCCTCTCTGCGCACGCTCTCTCCCTCTCTAAAATATAACAAATCTAAGGAGTTGGATAGATTATTTTTAAAGGAACATAGAACACAACTGGTTTCATTGATTTAAAAGACCATGTTTTAAAAGTTTTAAAAATAATGACAGAGACAATGGAGCATTTATGATTGTCCAGATTCTGTAGCTGCTTGGAAAAGAATTGCAGATATTTAAAAATAGCTTATGGGTTGTTTCCAAAAAGATGTAATATTTTTTTTTTATTGACAAACGTTATGGTTAGTAAACATATTATGTGACTACCACTTATGGATCGCAAGATGTGTCGAAGCCATTAGGAGACATGTAAGGCCTGTAAATGTAATAACTGATAATATTATAGAGAAGTTATGGAGGAAGAAATTCAAGTCTCCCTGGAAAGCTTTTGTGTAAATAAGAATGTATTCGATTGCATAGTGTTTGTATTGTAATAAATGTGTAATTTTTTTTAAATAGCGTTTTTATTTTTAAAATAGTAACTTGCCCGTCACAAATGACATCATCATATGTCAACTTCAACTGTCTGTGCAGTCTCTCTCCCTCTGCGCGCGCTCTCTCTCTCCCTCTGCGCGCGCTATCCCTCCCTCTCTCTCTGCGCGCGCTCTCCCTCTCTCTCTGCGCGCGCGCGCTCCCTCTCTCTCTGCGCGCGCGCTCCCTCTCTCTCTGCGCGCGCGCTCCCTCTCTCTCTGCGCGCGCGCTCCCTCTCTCTCTGCGCGCGCGCTCCCTCTCTCTCTGCGCGCGCGCTCTCTCTCTCTCTGCGCGAACGCGCGCTCCCTCTCTCTCTCTCTGCGCGAACGCGCGCTCCCTCTCTCTCTCTCTGCGCGAACGCGCGCTCTCTCTCTCTCTGCGCGAACGCGCGCGCTCTCTCTCTCTCTGCGCGAACGCGCGCTCTCTCTTTCTCTGCGCGAACGCGCGCTCTCTCTTTCTCTGCGCGAACGCGCGCTCTCTCTTTCTCTGCGCGAACGCGCGCTCTCTCCCCCTCTTTCTCTGCGCGCTCTCTCCCCCTCTTTCTCTGCGCGCTCTCTCCCCCTCTTTCTCTGCGCGCGCTCTCTCCCCCTCTTTCTCTGCGCGCGCTCTCTCCCCCTCTTTCTCTGCGCGCGCTCTCTCCCCCTCTTTCTCTGCGCGCGCTCTCTCCCCCCTCTTTCTCTGCGCGCGCTCTCTCCCCCCTCTTTCTCTGCGCGCGCTCTCTCCCCCTCTTTCTCTGCGCGCGCTCTCTCCCCCTCTTTCTCTGCGCGCGCTCTCTCCCCCTCTTTCTCTGCGCGCGCTCTCTCCCCCTCTTTCTCTGCGCGCGCTCTCTCCCCCTCTTTCTCTGCGCGCGCTCTCTCCCCCTCTCTCTGCGCGCGCGCTCTCCCACTCTCTCTGCGCGCGCGCTCTCCCTCTCTCTCTGCGCGCGCGCTCTCCCTCTCTCTCTGCGCGCGCGCTCTCCCTCTCTCTCTGCGCGCGCGCTCTCCCTCTCTCTCTGCGCGCGCGCGCTCTCCCTCTCTCTCTGCGCGCGCGCTCTCCCTCTCTCTCTGCGCGCGCTCTCTCCCTCTTTCTCTGCGCGCGCTCTCTTCCTCTCTTTCTCTGCGCACGCTCTCTCCCTCTCTTTCTCTGCGCACGCTCTCTCCCTCTCTTTCTCTGCGCACGCTCTCTCCCTCTCTTTCTCTGCGCACGCTCTCTCCCTCTCTTTCTCTGCGCACGCTCTCCCCCTCTTTCTCTGCGCACGCTCTCTCCCTCTTTCTCTGCGCACGCGCTCTCTCATTCAGTTCCCAGGCTCTCTCTGCACGCTTACTCTCTCTCTCTTACTAATTATTACATTGGATGCATTTTAGAGATTCCCAAGAGCAGTTAAACTAAAGAATGTTTTTTTTTTTTGCCGAGAACTTTAGCTGAAAATAAAAACACACTGCGTCTCATTAGACCCTCTTTCTGATGCAACAAGGTATAAAGTATTTTCTTGTCCCTTTATATTCATATGAAACAGATCATTATGTGCTAGGTACAGAATATCTTCACAGTAAAACACTAGAATAGCTGGTTGATATTTTTTACATAAAACTGATAAATCAGGTGTAATAATATTTTGGGGGAAATAGTATAGATTTAGGTACTAGAACAGATTTTAATGAACTTCATTTTCGAGCCACTAGAACCTACTGCAGTTATAAGGAGACCTAAAACACCATGAACATGATACCAAAAGGGAATAAAAAGGCCCAATGGGAAGTACAATGATTTTGACATCTGCAGTTTTATTGAAAATTAACAAAACTCACAAAACAAAAACAAATGAATAAGTGTCACAAACCCAGCAGATTACAGATACCTCACTAAGAGTGCCAGCTTCCTCCCTGTGCTCTGCAGTCCACGTGCTATGAGGGCGTAAATGACTTCCGTGTCTCCGCCCATCTACCCGCGTCTGACCTATCACAGATCACGTGGGTGGAGCGTCACCAGCTGGACAACCAGAGTAGAAATAATACTGATAAACCTCAGGACAGATCTGCTCCCAGGGATGAGTCATGAGTGTCCCAGCTGTGAGATACTAGGAGGGCTTTTAAAATGAATCCTGTGAGTGCCGAAAGTTTCTGTTTGGGAAAGTTCCGAGCTCAGAGGGTGATGACTTGGGATTCAGAAGCAAATAATAACATATACATTTAGTATGTAGTGGGATAACTGCTAGGAAAATAACATGGCACTCATTTAGAGTGAGTCACTGCAATCCCTCTATTTATAGCAATTATTTAGTATATATAGTATTAGTAGGGTTTTAAATGTTGTCCATTTATTGTCAATATTTTACCTGCCATTTCTTTGCCCCATATGCTACCCACAGATCGTTGAGTCTTTATCTGCACCCTGCTTCCTTTCCTACAGACAAACCTAGACTTTTGGAAAACAAAAATAGGACTTCCTCCTGGATTACTAATATTGGGTTTAGAGATGCAGCATGGACAGGGGTTCCTTTTGGTTGCCACGGGGGTTCACAGTAACCCCATAGTTATAGGTTACTATATAGTGGAGGTCCATAGGAACCCCCGTGCTATTGTGGTTAATGTTAGGAGCCATTGGTACATAAGGGCCCACATGGTTATAATTAGACACTCCATAGGGGTCATTTAGGGTCCCAGTGGAGTTAATGGGACCCCAATGCCAAAGCACAAAAGGAGAGTGCGTAAGGGTTTTATATAGATAAATGGATCAATATTGGTTGGAAAATATTAGGGCAAGAAGTGTGTTTTTGTGCAGTAGGCACCATTGCATGAATCAGGAAACATATACATTGCACTATATTGCTTTTGTTTATGTTGCTCATTTCACTTTTTCAATGTTAGCATGCATGATTGAAGCATTTTTCTCCATCTAAGGGAATGGTCCGCATCCTATGGCTCTAGAGTCAAGTGTGGCTCAGTACTGATAAACACGTGGCTATTTGATTAAATTTACATTTGTCAGCATGAATTTAAATCATGGTTGTCTTTCAAATCAGATCATCAGTTTATTTAATTGGCTATTACAAGGTATAATAGGCTGCATTAATAACATTTTGAAGATATGTTAGTATGCTTTTTCTTATAAAATTATAAAAAAATACATTTATAAAGTTATAAAGATGGTCTTCTGTACCGGCACTTTTGATCCTTTGCTCTATCCAGTATATCAGTATGCAAGGCTTCTCTCTCTCTCCTTCCCTCCTTCTGCGTCCTCTCCCCCCTCTTCTTTCCTTCACTCTCCTCTCTGTGAGCCTTGCAAGGAGCACGTTCAGCACCTATTGCAGGCCTCGCAAATGATGGGATAATATTTAATTTTTCTCTCCCCCCTCCAGTGTGTCTTTCCCCACTCCCTCCCCTGTGTCTGTCTCTTCCCCACTCCCTCCCCTGTGTCTGTCTCTTCCCCACTCCCTCCCCTGTGTCTGTCTCTTCCCCACTCCCTCCCCTGTGTCTGTCTCTTCCCCACTCCCTCCCCTGTGTCTGTCTCTTCCCCACTCTCTCCCCTGTGTCTGTCTCTTCCCCACTCCCTCCCCCGTGTCTGTCTCTTCCCCACTCCCTCCCCCGTGTCTATCTCTTCCCCACTCCCTCCCCCGTGTCTGTCTCTTCCCCACTCCCTCCCCCGTGTCTGTCTCTTCCCCACTCCCTCCCCCGTGTCTGTCTCTTCCCCACTCCCTCCCCCGTGTCTGTCTCTTCCCCACTCCCTCCCCCGTGTCTGTCTCTTCCCCACTCCCTCCCTCGTGTCTGTCTCTTCCCCACTCCCTCCCCCGTGTCTGTCTCTTCCCCACTCCCTCCCCCGTGTCTGTCTCTTCCCCACTCCCTCCCCCGTGTCTGTCTCTTCCCCACTCCCTCCCCTGTGTCTGTCTCTTCCCCACTCCCTCTCCTGTGTCTGTCTCTTCCCCACTCCCTCCCCTGTGTCTCTTTCATCCTGTCTCCCTCACCTGTGTCCCTTTCCCCCTCTTTCCCTCCCCTTTGTCTTTGTTCCCTCTCCTCCCCCTTGTCTCTTTCCCCCTCTCCCCTGTGTCTCTTTCCCTCTCTCTCCCTCCCCCTTGTCTCTTTCCCCCTCTCGCCTGTGTCTCTTTCCCTCTCTCTCCCTCACCTGTGTCCCTTTCCCCCTCTCCTCCCCCTTGTCTCTATCCCCCTCTCCCCCTTGTTTCTTCCCCCCCCTCCCTCCCCTGTGTCTCTTTCCCTCTCTCTCCCTCCCCTGTAAACATTTGCGGGCTTGGCGGCAGTTAATTTTATAACTTTTTTTTTCAAGCCTGCGAGGCTTGAATCTTAAATCTCTATTTCTCAAAGCCTTGTAGGCTTAAAAAAAATTACGGGTTTAACTGCCGCCATTTTTTTCAAGCCCGTAACTCTGAAGCCGCTGGGAGGCCTGCAAAAGACGCTAATTGAATAGTAAATTAGCTTTCAATCTCAATTATGGACTCCCTGCCTCACGCCATTTTTTTTCAAGCCCGTAACTCTGAAGCCGTTCGGAGTCTCTCCCCCCACCTCTACCTTGCGAGCCTCTCCCCCCTCAAATTTACGGGCATCGCGATAAGCACCTTTGGGAAAACCTGCAACTTGCAGGCCTCAAAAATGAGCTCCATTGCAGGCCTTGGAAAACCTGCAACTTGCAGGCCTCAAAAATGAGCTCCTTCGGCGCTCATTGCACATGCGCAAGCCCGTAACTTTTAACCGTTACCGACAAACTCGCAATTATGACAGCTATATATGTGATATATTTGTTCTTCATGTAATAAATCCTAAATCTTAGTCCATAACCACTAGATGGAGGCACTTGCGTGTATTTTGTAGAGTTAACATTTTCTGGAGCGTTTCATTGTTGCAGCTATAAATGAGCAATATATTATTATTAATTTTGTTTTACTATTGATTTATTTTCACCACAATGTTGCAATAAATAAAAATAATGTTTTTTAAAATATAGAATAATTGTGAGTGCTACTTTAATTTGAAAAAAAGCTGAAAATACCAAAAATGCAGTCTGTGTTAGACAGTTCTTGGACTATTTGGGATTAAATGGCACTATACGTGGAGGAATTTTTCTAAAGGATCGCTTATGCTATAGCCTGCGGTAATCTGCAATCCAGCATCTCAGATCATCATTGTAAATAAACAAGCTCATCGTGGGTCATCGCAACTTAATGCAAACTTCTTGCTTAATGGGCATATTAAGGTGTGTTATGGGCTCCATACTGTGAAAAGTTCTCTGAGTATATGTCAACTGTTGCTTCTAACTACCCATGATGCTATTTTTTAGCATTGAGCGTTTCAACCCTGCAGTAGCAGTATTTTTTATAGTTACATAAAATTATATTGGCGATATTCAGCTATTAACATAGAATATACCCTGCTAATTATAACTGTGCTACTTTAAGCATGAGTTGTGTTGAAGAAATTTGCCAAATTAATGATAGCCATATATTTTATATTCAAATACAATTATATTTCAAATATTTATCCATTATTATACAACGTATGCTAAATATAACACCTATAACCATGGATCCCCGTGGCAACTAAAATTAACTCTAAATCATGGGAATCTGTGGACCCCTATGGCACCTAATATTAACCTCTTTACCACAGAGATATCTCTAGACCCCAATGGAACCATAACTACTAGCATGGGCATCCTTATGGAATACGCATAGGGACCCCCATGGTTAAAGGTTAGAATATCATGGTGGTTCCTAGAGAGAACCATAGTATAGGGTTTAATGTTAGGTGCCATGTGGTTCCATAGGGACTTCCATGGTTATAGCTTATTGTACAATGGGCTTCCATAGGGACCCCCATAGTATTTTAGTTAATTTTAGGTACCATGGTTGACATGGGTGAGAGAATATTAGGAGAAGTAATGTGCTCATGCTAGGTAGTAGTTAGCATTGTTTGGCATTACTACTTTATTAATGAATGGTTCTGATGATCGTGCACGGGCTGCTACATCTACATTACGATGCCTTATAATTCCTGCAATTTAGTAAATTGCATGTAGACCTGAGTGGTGCTAATGAGCAATTTGCTGGAGTAGATCTTGATATGGTTGCCAGATATGCTTTACAAGTTAAACAAAAGTGAATAATATGTGCTGATGAAAATGCATGTTATCATTTTGCTGGGATTAATGTTATTATATGGCATTAATGACGTGCCAACCATTGCATCTTTACCAACCAATATTATTCCTTTGACTAGCAACTTGCCCGTCAAAAATGACGGCAATAAAATTTCAAGGCTGTCAATGCTGTTTGCCACACAATGCAAAGGTCTTCCCCATGTAACTTTCGGGCCTGTCGATGAGCCAAAGTCCTGTAAAGTAGAGGGGGGAGAGGCTCGCAATGAGCTCCAAAGGCGCTTATTGAGGTGCTTGCGGTGAGCAACGAAGGAGCTCATTGCAGGGATCGCAATGAACAACGTAAAGTAGAAGGGGGAGAGGCTTGCAATAAGCGCCTTTACGTCGTTCATCGCGAGCCCCGCAATGAGAGCCTTCGTTGTGAGCCTCTCCCCCCTCTACTTCACCTCATTGCGAGCCTCTCCCCCCTCTACTTTACGGGACTTGCGATGAGCGCCTTTGGTACGAGCCCTGTAATGAGCGCTCATTGCAGACATTGTCCAACCCGCCACTTTGGTTCCTCGAGTTGAGTGCCTTTGGCACTCATTACGAACCTCTCCCCACTGTCTGACTCCTGTGTATTTTCCCCTCTCCCTGTTTTTGTTTTTCTCCTCTCTGTCTATGTGTAAGTCTTGTGTGCTGAGTGTCAATGCTTTAATTTTGCAAGGTTTGCGGTTTTCATGAGCGACGTTGCTTGTATTTTTAAAGTCCTGCATTCCTGGAGTTGTTCGCATAAGTGTTCCAGCTTTGGCCTCTTTTTGATCCTGTTTGAAAACATTTGTGTTTTTATGGGCGCCATTTTTTCCTCTGCTTAGCCGATTTTCGATCCCCGAAAATCAGAAATTAAGCCTCAAATTAACTTTCAACCTAACTCACAGGCTCACTGGCTGTCCCCATGAGCTGTGTGTGTGTTTTTTTATTTATTTTTCTTTTTTTGGCAGTGTTTCGAGTTGCATGTTTAATAAAATATCGTCCGTTAAAATAGTAATTTTTTTCTAAGTGTTGCGTGCCTCACGTTCAGTGGCAACGTGCTACATCCTTTGTTGCTGATCGCGTACATCGCAATGGGCGCCTTCAATCTCTTTCCATCTTGGATTGTGCTTGGGCAAATTACATCTGAGGGAACAGAGGACCCTTAGAGGAACCCTGAAAGTGCACTATTGCAAGGGATGCAAGGAGCGCCTTTGGCGCTCATTGCAGCAAAGTCCCATTAAAATCGTAATTTTTGCCCTAAGTCTTGCATGCTTTTACGTTCAGTGGCAAAGTGCTACATCCTTCGTGGCTTGCAGCAAAGCCGCGCAAGTCTCGTTTAACATGGAGTGATGGACAAAAGCGTAAGATGACAACTAATATATGTGAATGATGGAGCGTGAGTGGAATCTAAACACATGCGCCTATAGGGCCTCATTTCATTGCGATTTGGCCAATTGAATAGGACTCTACATAAGCACAGAGCATATTTTTTTACATACGTTTTTAGTTATTGAACGTCTATCCAGAAGCAAGGTCTTCACTAACTAAAAACTTCTGTAAAAAATATATGCTCTGTGCTTATATAGAGCCCTATTCAATTGGCCTAATTTCAGCTGTTAGAGCCCTATTCAATTGGCCTAATAAACAGCTGTTAAACTGCATATTCTTGATGCCTAAAACACGAGTGAACTTCTCCGTTTGTAATGTGAAAATGAGTGGATACACAATGCTACATTGTGCATTATGGACCTATCACATATATAGTTGTCAGTTTCTGGAACGCTTACAATGTTGGTCACACTTTGCGAGCCTCGCAAAGCGAGGTGAGCCTCTGACAACGCGGCACTTAGGTTGCAAAGAGCAAGGAAGGTGAGCAGCTGAGGAACGCAGGACTTAGGGGGCGAGCAGTTTCACGCGACTGCTAGCTTCTCAACTTCGACCCAAGCGCGTAACTCTAAAATCACCAGAAACAAACAAAATCATTTAACAAAAATAATAACACACTCACACACAGCACAGGGGGAGAGCCAGGAAGCATGGGAGTGAAGATGCAAGCAAACTTGAGACATATTTGGGTTTTTTCTTCAATACAAAATCGGCTAAGCAAAGAAAAAATGGCGGACGGAAAACGTAAAAATTCTGAAACTGGAAGAAAACGAGGCTGAGCAAAGCCAGGCACACAGAACTTAGAGGACAGTAACACTTACACCAACACCGCCAGGCACGCGGGACTTTGAAAATAAAACAAACGGCATTCAGCGCGTAATACGCAAACATTCAGCAGACACACAGAGGAGAAAGACACAGGGAAGGGACAGGGGGAGATGGTGGAAAGACACACATGGCATTTTCAAGCACAAAAGTTGCAGGTACACGAAACCTGCAATGAGCTTAGGCGGGAGGAAAGGCTTGCAATGAGCACCGCGAGCGGGAGAAGCTTGAACTTCGCTCCAAAGGCACTTATTGAGAGCCCCGTGATGAGCGCCAAAGGCGCTCAGCATGTGGCTCGCGATGAGCCCCGAAGGTGATCAGTGCAAAGCAGAAAAGTTGAAGTACACGAGGGGAGAGTCTCAATGAGCCTCACATTGTATGGCAAACCGCATTGGCAGCCTTACAATTTTAATCCTATAATTTTTGTCCTAGTTTATAATAAATGAGATTTAGTAAATTGCAGATTAATATGTGTCTTCTTAGTAATTCCCCACAATAGGTTAAACTGCCTTTAAAAATGAAGTATTTCCATTTTCTATAATTTCTCTGGAATGTATTTATCAGAGGGGGTTAACACATACATTTTATATCCACTTCGTACCCAATTTAATATTTATTACCCAAATATGTTTTGAATATGTGATGCCCACTAGCAATGGAAATCTATGATAGCTCATAACAATGCACAATACACAATAGATCATGTATATATCATGTAAAGTGTTGCAGCGGACTTGGAGATGTTAAATCTTACTACACATGCCTTGCATGATAACATACAAACAGAGAAGTTCTCCAGCAATCTTCTAGGACTTTACTCTTTTCTCCGTAGTGGCTCTGGTGCAACATATTAATTCAGTGACACCTGGTGGTCAAGTTTTGTAATTATAACTCTTTTAAAACAATTTGTACCCGATACCAAGGCGGAATTTCAAAACAGGTTGGGATTTTGGGCACCAATAAATGACCATTATTGAAAATAAAATTTAAAAGATCTTTAGCAGGTCTGTACATGTGGCCACAGAGTTGATGCACAGACAGACATATTTTATTCATCTTTATACAGACTTGCATCTATAATCTCCACCCACAGCCATGGCCATATTACACATTAGGCCAACCAGACAGCCGCATAGGGGCACTTCCCTGTGAGGGGCGCCACTTCTTAAAGAAATATGGTTCCTGGCTTAAAAAAAGGAAATATTGCAGTTCATAGACTGGCTACTTGGGGCTAACCACCTAGAACAAGACAGTTACAACAGGAAAAGGAACTCAAACGTACAGAAAAGGCAAAAATGGGTCCGTGCATACTTTGTGTACTAACTCGCAGGGGCTCCTCCACTTCACTGCTCAGGTGCTCCAAAAAGGTAGATACGGCCCTGCCCACAGCATATTTGTACAGAATGAGTAAGTCATTTGTTACAGTCTATTACAAAGGATGGCTACAGTCCTGTAACAAGCCAGGTATGAAGCATATTCAACAGCGAGAGCATAACATATGTTTATTAAGTTACAACAGAAAGAACAGAGTTTAATTGCAGAACTTCCATTTGGATATATTTATATTTGACTGTCACATGTAACTGTCTGCTTTAGAGCTCTGTGTCCTTTGATCATTACTCTTTTTTTCTCTCTGTATTCCCCCATTACAATCCATGGATTCCTCTATATTCTGCCATTTCTACTTCATGACCTCTGTAGGCTCTACTCTGCCATTTCCATTACAGCTTCTCTTTTTACGGACATCTTACCACATGAATGGGTCTCACAGACCGCTGCTGGGCCACAGATCGCAATTGGGGAATCTCCCATATGCCCTGGATAGATTGGCCGCATCTGACACAACCTAATCTGGACTTTCCTTCAGAATGTTCTAACATTATTACAAATGACGTTTGCCTACATAATTAGTTTTGTAACTTTTGAAAAAATTATGTTTCCGGTAACATGTCAGGACATAGGATAAAAAAATATAATTTTGTGTCACATCAATTAAATTTTCTACACTATGCACCATTCATATCAGACACACACATTACATTGATTCATTCTCTACACATACATATTCTTTAAATTGCTTTGCACACCCCCAAAGCTTCCTACATAGGCATCTGGTACCTACCAATAGAAGCACTGCATTCAGGTAAAACATTTTTAACCCTATACTAACCTTCAAGCCAACAGCAGCACAATGCAGAAATCCACATAGCAATTTCTGAGCTGCTCGTTTCCTTGTGGAGGGAAAAATAAGACTACAAATACCATGATGCTTTGCTGCACAGACAAACTCCCCAGTCATTGCAACATTGTTATAGCTGCCTATTTTATGCTAATTTACCATTATGTTTTCAAGGGGCGTTCCTTTTCAAATTTAAGCGGCAGAAAACTGAAGAAATGTGCAAATTTCAGGGTTAATGTTTGATTCTCCTCTTATCAGATGCATTCATAATCCAGATAATTTAAAAATGCCTTTAAAGTGCAACTGGAATATTTATATTATGTTCTTATGTAAAACATGAGTTGATAATGTACAGCATTTTTTTAAATAATTAAATGCAGAGTTTTATGTTTTACTATTTTTTCCAAAATTGCTTTATTGACTGTGTATTCAACACCTGTTTTATTGAAAAATACTTAAATAGCCACTTAGTAGAACCTAATAGAAGAATAAATGACAGTCGGATAACCCTCCACCTCAGCCTAGCAGTCAAAGATGGAAGTACCCATGACAAATGCAAATTCTTGTTACATTTACAATTTCCCCTGCAGTGTTTTTATAGCTCACAGCTTTTATTTTTTTTAGTCTGATATACACTTTATTTACTGCTATCTATATCACTGAAAATCATGGAGATCCTTATAGACCCCTATACCATGGAGGTTCCTGTGGATCCCAGTGGCACTTAATATTAACCTCCTTACAATTGGCGTTCCTATGAACCCCCATGGCACCCTAACTACTACCATGGGGGTCCTTATGGTTATACGTTAGTAAATCATGGAGGTTCACTTGTAGCCCCATGTTATATGGGTTAAATGACCAAAACTACATTGTTCAGTTAATTAGAATATACATGAACATACAGGTAGGAAATTAATATTGAACTTCTTAAGCTGGCTAAAACGTTTATGTTTTCCAAAGCTTAATTAGATACTCCTATCAATTACAATTTATGAAGAGAAAGCGAATGATAGAAAAAAATAAAACTATAATTATAATATGGGCTTCACATCCTATATTTACAGTACTTCATATATTCCATGGTAATAAATCCAAACACTTTTATTTCTTCTCAAAATTAATTTTATTATAATCCTCCTGTGTCACAAAGACAAAATATAAGGTAATTTATGTACCAGGTAATCTTCTTATAAATTATCTACACAACGATGACATCCAGGGATCTTAATATTTAAACTAACAGGAAGGAAGTCATGGCTGTCTCACACAACCAGTGACTGAATTGTCATGCAGGATTAGCGACATGTCACATGTAGAGAATTGATGGCAAACAAAACTGAAAAGAAGTCATTTTTAGTGGAAGTAGACTGCTTTCCTCATTATTATGTCTCTAGATATATATAGTTTTCACAGTCATCTTCAAGGTTTTGACAAATCCCAAAATGCTAGGGCCTATCCTCAAGATCTCAGTGCTTCTTAGTACAAATGGGTCAGAGACTTATCACTTATCTAGCTTTCTATAATACAATCATGGATTTAATTCATAGGTTCCAGTTATTGCAGGATAATTACACATATAACCTCATTTGAGGCTTACTTAATGTCCCTAGGTAAGGATAGTTGCCCTTTTGGATTGCTGGCTTGTGTACTTCAATGAAGCTGTGACCTGTACCATGTAGGTTCACCCAAGATGGGCAGAGAGGTCAGACAAATTGTGATGTACTGGAGAAGGAACTGGCAACCCACTCAGTATCTTTGCCAAGAAAACGTTATGGATAAGCATGACTAGAGACATAATGACTGTGACTGCTGTAGTCCAGAGGGCCAAGCGAGTCGGTCAGGACGGAACGACTAAACACACACCCACGCACCAAGCTAGTTAGAGAGAGTTTCTGTATAGATAATATAAGCTTAACATGCCCAACTTTCGAACACAATTATATACTTGCATAGCTCAGTCATGTCCGACTCTCCATGACCTCATGGACCGCAACACACCATTCTGATTCACTTGAAATTCATGGGAGAGATACTGGAGTGGGTTGCCAGATCCTTCTCCAGTGGGCCACAGCATACAGCTCCTGTTTATTCCTAGGTGGTCTCCCATCCAAGTACTAACCAGGTCCAACCCTACATGGCTTCAGGGTGGTATTACCTCTTGGTTCCCTGATTTGCAATGAAACCCAGGTTGCAGCAGTGAAAGCATCGAATCTTAACCACTCATAATATAATTTAATAACAACCAATTCCAATTATATTTGTCTACTTTTTATTTTCTGCATTACTTTCAATTGCATCATTTTATGTTTTATAAGCAAATCATAAATTGTTCTATTATAATATAAATCACCAATCTGAAGATTTAGGAAGTATGCATTAGGATTATGTATTATGTTATAATGTAATGGATGTCCTTTCCACTCTGTTATTGTGATTGTAATAGGCGCCTTATTATCACAATATAGTAAGGATGCGTCTTGCTGCTTTACAGTTTAGTAAATATAGTGAGGGCAGATGTTGGTACTGTAGTGAGATAAGAAAATGAAAATGGTCCGGCGAGGCATTTGAGAAAATAACTTCCTAAACAAAGAGAGGTTCACATAACAATTAATCATTTCCATCTGCTTTTCAAAAGTCTGACCTTTAGTTAATTTGGCCTTTAGTTTTCCAGTTATTCTCCATTTATAATTATTTGTCATTAACTGGAAAAATGTTAGAGACATGTTTCATTATTTGGAGTACTCTTGCTTTGGAAAATAAGCTCATTATGAAAAAAAAATTCTGAAAATGCAATATACACTTATTTGTTTAATAAATTATATTTTTAACAATTCTAAATTGAAAACATTGCCGGCTTTATACACTATTAAAATTATTCTTTGCATGAAAAATAGGTATTGTTAAAATGTAATTTTAATCCCCCTTCAAATTGCTTTAGTCATCTCATTTAAAAAAATAAATCTGATTAGGCTGTGATATAAACAACTAAAAAGTTTTCTAAACCTTTGTGGTACTTATTTACATGCCCAAAAACATAAAAAAAAACTTTTTTATAACGATTACCTGCATGATAAATTTGTTTCCATTTAAAGGGACACTTTAGTGTTCTTATAAAGTACTCTCTAAAGAATTAGGTAAGGCATAATAAGAAAAAAAAAAACATTACACATTTACTGCGCATTTAAAGGCATTTGTAAGTGAGCTGGATTATGAATGCATCTGATAGAGGAGAAATAGTAGTGTATGAAAACATGTTTAATATAGAAAAGTTCAGTTTACTTACAAAGTTTTTGCACAAAAGTTAAATCCAGCTGTTCACACCCACAGGACGCTTACATAAGCCGGGTACACACAGGAAATACAGCAGGGTACATATTTAGCCCTTTCTGGTACAGAGCAAGGGAAGTAATTGTTGCAGTTCTTGTATTGAGCGCATGCCAGAAGCCACTGAGGTGAAGAATGATACAATGTATTAGCCTGATTCTAAACTTGAATGTTATGCTAATTCAGGTGGGATTTTCTAGGGGTATACACAATCAAATGCAAATGCCCAAAAAATAGGAAATGTTGCTAACTTCAGGGTAAGATAATTAATATTTTTTGGGGGATATTTTAATGCAGAAAATGTTTTCATACACTACTAATTCTCTATCAGATGCATTCATAATCCAACTCACTAACATATCCATTTAAACAATGAATTACTATTTTTGTAGCCTACTCCCAGATAGTGTGAGCTCCTTATCTCTCCTCTACTTTAATTATGTATTAACTTTGGAGTGGAAGCCACAACCAGGGGAATGCTCTCCAAACAGGCATACTGTATTTTCATTATGACAGTGTGTGGCAATTAGAAAGTGTATTTGTGTACAATGCTAGCTCATGTTACACTACTGCCTGCTACTAATGTGTGTGTTTACAGAATGGTCTCAAAAAGTTTTCAATTTGAGTACCCCACCCCCCAAGCAGCTTTCACTCCAAGGACAATACATTATTCAAAAGGTGGAGAGATATGTAGCCTCATTTAATAGCTGCAATTTTGAGATCCGGGGTCACAAGTAGACGTTGCAAGATACTTTGCTAATTAAATTGCCTTCCGTTTGCGGGCTTCAATCAAGTTACGGGCTCCGAGCTGTGATTTCTAGAGATTTGTCAAATCGCAAGTTACTTCCTTCAGCCTTTTATCCTTCACGGCCGCAAGAGTTGCAATCGCTAAAATTGCAAATTGCTATTTAATTGCTCTGAATCCCCTCGCTAACCACCCCGTCAAGCCCGAAAATGGCTAAACTCGAACCACAGGTTACTGGTACCAAGGAGGTTTTGCAAAGGGCTTAATCACAAATTGGAGCACTTTAAAAGCTAATAAAAATGCAATACTGTACTTTTATTAAGAGTGAAAGTGATGTTACAGAAAAATATTGGAGTATAAGCACTCCAATGGATAGAGAGCACTCAAAAATGATATAGTCCTTAGAAGCGGTGTAAATGTTAGTTCTTAAATTTTAGTTGAATGTAGATCATTATATATAACATATGATATGGCCTGGATGGTTCCTGCTGCTATCTCCAGATCACCACTATTCACTGTAGCGTCTGTTGTGTCATAGAGAGAAGAAGGATGGGGGAGATAGCACACAAAACCTAGTGCAGGTCACCTCATATACTTCAGATAATGTCATACCTCAATGTTTATGAGGTATATCAAACGCCTGTGGTAGATTATTCCGGAAATCCTTGGTGTAATCCACTGGAGTATATCCTTCGTATATAGTCTGATATATGATCTATGTGGACCTGTGCACTAGATGTATACAACTGGTGTATGTTTGTATACACACACCAAACAGTGCTACAAAAGCACTAGCACAACCACTGAAGAATACTATGTATCCAAATATTGGGAAAAATATAAATATTTATTGATTCCACATGTATAAAAAATGAATAGATAAAAAAAGGTGATAGCAATGTTATAAGTCAATACAACTTTGCTTAAAAGACGCATTTCACTACTGTCTCAGTAGCTTCCTCAGTTAGGTTGAAAATATATAAAATATATATTTATATAGACACATTGGTACAGAGATCGGGGTTAAGCTTAACCATAAATCTGAGAACTATATAATTAAAAAATACTGTATTATAAAAACATATATGTACAGTGTTATGAACAGAAGGGCCCACTGGACTATTTGGGGTTAATCAGTTATTATATGTGTTTTTAGAAGGTGCTAACGACTTGCTTTACAGTTATATCATGGGTGTAATGCATACATGTAGTTATATCATGGATGCAATAAGTGCATATGGTACGGTCATTGATTAACATTAAAATAATGTATCTGTATTAGAAGTAGGATAGTAGGCCATGCTTAAATAATATAAAGTTAAATCAGTCAAATCTAAAATCTAAAGAAGTGCCAGTCTGATTTTGGACACACAAAATAAAGGTGGTGTCGGAGTCTGCTTGTACTAATTAAGGGTACAGGGTGTGTGACTCTTCGATCCTAAGAAAAGGGGTCTGATGGTGCCTGCCTCTTCAGAAATGATGCTGTCATCGGAATAGTCTGCTGGTGCCGAGATCTGAACAAAAAGTTGCAACCCAAAGGGAGAGAGAATTGGCTGAGTGTTGTCCCCAAATTGGGTGGATATAACAGTTGGTGGCTGTTGTGGGAGATCTCCAGCATATTTACCAGCAGCCTGGATGGCATATGGAAACGTATCCAAGAGGGAAATCAAGTGATTGCAGAGGCTTGGAGGAGATGCAGAGGCCGTCCAGCACTATCAAACCAGCTCCCTGATTGCATGCAGAGCAGAAGTTATTTAGGAGAAAAGGAACCAGATCACCAGGCTGACGGAGCGGAGAGCACATCACGTTGTCATGTAGGAGGACTTGGCAGCAGCTCTTACGGATCAGTGGATGGCATTCCTGGGAATCCAGCAGGGAGGTGAGCTATCAACATGGCTGGCGTGACTGGTTTGGGACGAGATCATTTTGGAGGAGTGGTATAATGATCTGATGGAACCGGCTATCGCATTGCAGCAGCCCTCCTGCTACAGAATGGAGTTAATGAAAGGACTCCAGGGTGTACTGCAGGGCAATCCAGCATGTGGCATTGGGACTATAGTCACTATATTGGCTACTACATCTGTGGGCACACCAATAATACTCTTACTTCATATCACCCCACTGGTGAATACAAAAATTATGGTAAAGTGATTTTAGGTCTTGGAATTAATAGCACAACATTCTCAAACTCACAAATCGACATAAATAAATAATTTATTTCATGTTAAATTTTTGTCCAAAGTCCTACGAGCTTCAACCTCCAAGCCCGTAGGACTTTGGAATACAACCTTCATATTTTATTGAAGTCCCGGGGGTTTGAATAACGAGTTACGGGCTTGGAGGTCATTCAACCCTTTAGGACTTTGGACAGAAATTAAACAGGAAATAAAGTATTTTATTTTGGCGATGTGCGAGCTTGAGAATGTTGTGCTTTCAATTCTAATATCACACATTGGGTTCCCCATAATTTACAGTGATGTATTGATTGTATATTTGCATTTATAGTGCTCCGATATTATGGGCTTGAACTACGAGTTTACGGGCTTGCGTCAATAGCATGGTTTCCGATTCTCGCAACCGGTGCCCATCTTGCGGGCCCGGCCAATTGAATAGCACCTTAAGTCAGGCCTGCAGCAGGCCCGCAAACGTAAGTCCTACTGTTTTGGGCGTACGATTTCCAATTTAATAAGGCTCATGGTGTATATACTGTATAGAATGTGGCATGATTTAAAACAAATAAATAATTGATTAAATGCATAGTAAATGTTTAAAGGTGTTTTTTTATATCAAGCCCTACCTAAAAAAAATATTTAGGATCCCTTTATAAGATCAATAAAGTGGCCACTTGAACAAAAATAAATCTTCTCAAGAGTTTTAACGGTGCAATAATCTAAAAACATAGGAGTACAGTTCCCTTTGCCTATAAAAAGTGGTTATTACGATTGTGAATACAACACTTTTAATAATAAATATAGCATTATAGACATAGACTAAATTACAAAAGTTATTTAAAAAGTGAAAAAATATATAATGTTTATAACACCACTTTCTGTGTTACTCTGTGTAACAAAGTGTATAAAGTGTTACATGCTTTGCTTAATATAAAACAACATATAAAATACAGTTTTTAATGTGAATATTCAAGGATCTTAATTAAATAACTCCAATCATCACTATTGATTTTAATTTCCTCTACTTGCTCAACAATTTATCTTATATAACTGGAAAAAAAAGAATTAGCAATGACCTTTTTCCCTGTAGCATTTGAAAACACATCTTAAGTCAATGAGGGTTGTGCAGAAAATCCTACAAGGATATGGCCTGTGACTGGCTGAGAAGACCTGGAATTCTCTCTTTAAAGGAAAGTAGAAGGAGGAGGAAGCTTTGCACATGGCTTCCATTTAAGACAACTTTAGGATAAGTTTAAAAGATTTTTCAAAGACTTTTTAACCACACTGGATCCTCCGTTTTTCTGATGCGTTTGCTAATTAAATGGGGGGCATAAAATACACTTCACTTTTATTTATTTTTTATAAATATTAGTTACTTATTCAGTACCCAAACTAAGCTTATACATAATGAAATGTTCAGAATATTGCATTACACAATTTTCCTATATCTGAGCAAAACTTTTATCATGTAAGCTTAAATATAAAGGTGGGGATAATATTATGTGTATTATTATGTATCCACAGCTATTTTATACAGTCACCAACATGGACTATGACAACCCAAAACTGACTCTTGGCCTGTGCTCCGGGAGAGACCCCTGTTTTTCTGGGACCTTGGAACAATTAGCCATTTTATCTTTCCCTTTGCTCACCCTTTTCTTTAGTATGTGTGCTTCGGATAACCTTTAGTCTGTTAGTGCTGGCCCTGACCAGCTTGGTTCCTCAGGAACTTTTGGTCACCTAGAATTTTGCAAACAAACCATGAAGCTAATAGTTATAATATGATCATTTGAAAATATATTTAAATCACTGAATATTGTACATTTTCTAGTTTGCATGGCCTCTGGTTAATCAATCACCTTGTTATTGATCAAGGAGAGCAGATGGAAAAGTATATTCATCAGAATTACAGATTAAATCTTGGATTATTGTATTGCTTTTTCTAATATTGTGTTCTGTTGTCAAGTGGCTATGTAACGTGACAACAAATCTTATTTGTTCCATGTTTCTCCTATTCCTTCCTAAGTTTTTAATTATTGGAGAAACCTGTTGCATTAAAAAAAAATACAATAATTAAAAACTAAAGGCTGTATTTATTATTTCAAACAATATAATAGTATTTTGCACATTATCAGGTCAACGTCTTAAAAAGAGAATAAGAGAAATATGTCACTTCAGTGATCCTTTAAGTGAACTTTCATTAGATAACAACAATTACTAAATATTTTTACAAATCTCCTATAAAGTTGAACAAAAAGAGGAAATATTTGAGGACTTGCATTTCCCCTGTTCCTTTTCTGCATTACAACTTACAATGGTAATGATTGATTTTCTGGGGAAGTCAGGAGGAGGCACTAAAGAAAATTGGAACAGCACAAAGTTAAAAAACATTGTTTGCAGAAGTGAATCATAAAAATGGAACTGAAGGACATAAAGTGCTATAATAGGGTCAGATGGGGAGGAAGAAGGTCAGGGATACAGTCCTAAATCCAAAAGTACCAACACTTTTAGAATTTATTTTGTGTGCTAGTGTGCTTTTTTTAATGTATTTTCTCATGGACAGTGGATTTAATATATAAATTTAATTTCCCTGAAACACCGTTTTATACAAAATATGTATTCGAGCACTATAAAACATCAGTATAGATCAGTAGTTCCCAAATCTCTCCTCAGGGGTCCACAGACAGGCCAGGATTTCAATGTAACTGTATGTGACCACAGGTGAGCAAATTAGAGGCTCCATTGACTGTTGAATACTAATTGCCTCATCTGTGTTAAAACACGGGTACATTGAAATCCCGACCTGTTTGTGGCGCTTTGAAATTTGCCTGCCCATTGAAGTCTATGGCGGTTCGCCCGTTCGCGAACATTTGATGAAGTTTGCGTCCGCGGTTCATTGAAATCCCGACCTGTTTGTGGCGCCTTGAGGAGAGGTCTGAGAACCACTGGTATAGATATATTTTCTAATAAACAATGTAAGATCACATTTTTATGATACAGGAGCTAGGTTTGAATCTGTAATTTGTGTACTCATCTTTCTGTTCTCTGGAAATATCATGAAATACTATTTTGAATCTAATTTGACATCAAATTAAACGTTTATTTCAAGTGTAAATTCCTCTTTTGCCAAGCTTCTATATCCCTATTCTTTTTCATTGTTTAGGAATATTGTATTAACTATTGGAGTGTACTCATCAGATGAGCCAAAACATGCTGTTTTCTATTGGTCTCATCTAGGCCCTCATTCAATTCCAATTTGGCCAATTGAATAGGGCTCTAAATAAGCACATAACATATTTTTTTAAAGAAGTTTTTAGTCAGTAAGCATCTATCCAAAGCAAGGTTTTCACTAGCTAAAAACTTCTTTAAAAAAATATATGCTATGTGCTTATTTAGAGCCCAATTCAAATGGCCAAATCGCAATTGAATGAGGGCCCTAGTCTTCAGGGTTTGAACAAATACACAAATGCAAACATTACACATGGAAAACACTCGCTTGGATGAGCAACATCCTTTAGAGGCAGTCAACTGAGAACAGAGGTATTTGTAATATAGGTTCCTGGAAATAATCCTGATTGGGAGTCAGAATAAAACTGCAAGCCTATATGTTCTGAGATAGGCTGCTTTAACTCATCCCTCAATTTCTGCTTCCTGGCCTCTGGTTGGACACAGGAAGTCCATAGTGAGTCAAGTTTGTTTTCTCAGCCCAGTTCTATTCATGCTCAGATGGGTCATCGGAAAGTGTCCATTTATTTTAGTTCAACAACTCCACTTTATATAGTTTCACTATGTAGGTTTGCTCCTGAAGGGTTTTGGTTTTAAGGGCACAAGCAAACAAATAAACAAGCCAAAGAATAGGGGCTGACAGATATCCAATGAGGTCAGTAACAATCCAGTTCATCAGCAAAAGATCAGTCCAAAAGGGAACAGGAATGGAAGAGTACAAATAGCAAAATAAAGTGGGAAGACATAGGAGCAAGCAGAAGTAACTCCCAGTCACAGAAACCTACAACAGGTACTAAGAGGAGGCTGGAGCAGCAATACGTAATCCCAGATGAGGTGTGATTGGCTGGTAGAGAGTCCAGGGTTTGACAGCAACCAATCAGGAGAAAAAGTAGTAAAGTTAGGAGAGGTACTTCTGATGGATCTGTCTGTAGAAAGTATAGCTGTAGCTGCTGTGGCACAAGACAGTCGCACATGTTGTGTGTGTCCTAAGCCATGTCATTGAACCCAGATGTCGACCCTGACAGCTCATTCAGTTCACCATGAAATATGTGTCTATAATATATATGACATGAAGGTCTTGTAAGGACCTCTGAGACACTTGCTATTAATCCCTATGACAAGGAAGTCCTTCATGGCATCTAAACTTGTATGGACCTTTGTGGTATATAAGTTTAACTCTCCTAATGGGCCTAATACATCACAGAGATCCTTAAAGGACCTTCGTGGCTTCTATAAGTAACAATTGCCAATGAGGTCCAGTAGGACTTCGTGGCTCCTGCAATTAACTCTTGCCATGGAGGTCCTGTATCAGATTAGCATATGGACTTACTCTGTGAACTGTTTCCACTGACCCTAAGGAATCTGGATAGGGACATGCAAATAAGACTGAAAAACTTTCCTTTTCAAAACTTGTGACTGGTCTATACACACAACATGGACATATACAGACTTAAAACTCATAAAGGCATACTTATATTTAAATTTCACAAAAGTTTACAATATATTTCTAATTTCCTGTAGCATTACCATATATTTTACATGTCATTCTAATCTTTTTACTTGAAAATATATTTTCCACTTGTTTTGTTGGATTAACATCTTATTTTAGTTAGAGCAATTATTTTTATTGTATATGACTAATCTAGCAGAATGAAATAAGGAGAATAATATCAATTCATATTGAACAAAAGCCATGTAAGGTTACCCGAAGAACAAGCAAATACCATTCTTAGATGCAAAAATGCAAGGTTATGTTTCTGCCTTTTACATTAATATCCAGTTAGCAAGAATAAAATGTGCTCTGTATTTGAAATATAAATGCATTTACAAACCTAGTAGTATGTAAATATCTGGTTACCATGGAAATGGAAATGGCAGAACCGTAGACCTGAGGAAAGTTTGTTCGCTCATATTTATCCTTGAAAAAAAAAGGAATTTTGCCAAACAAATACAGCTTTATGTAATATTTGAATGAGTAATTTTACTGTCATTCAACAGTTCATTAGGGGAATATATCTGAGCGTTTAAACAGAGTCTCATATCAACTGATTAGACGTGGTATTTTGATTCGTTATATCTCTACTGATCTGTGAAATCTGTTTTGACAGATAGGTGAAAGAAATATGTAATTTATTACCACCACATTTTCTTTAAAGAACAAAATAAAATGAATCAAATAGCTTATTTTAAATACACTTGCTGCCTTTGATTGTTAATGTTGATTAATGACTGTGATCCAACTAATCGCGCCATGGTTACCTGGCATTTAAACAATATGTTAGACATACAAATGAAGAGGAAGAAATATTCTATGAAAGAATGTGAATGCTTAAACATCAATCATTGTTATAATGTAAGATTATATTGATGATCACAAAATAGTAAAGCTCATGTACAATAAAAGGTGAAAGTTAGAAGGACATGGTCATGAAGATAAGATATGGTATGAACACCGAGAGTTAATATAGGACATTTTCTATGGATACTAATTAACATAAAATCAGTACAGTTTATAATATTTCATTTATCACATAAATCCCTCCCAGTGTTTATGGACCATTGCACAGTGCTCTTTTGAAGAAATTGATTCCATAATGAGCATAATGTTTTCAAAAATGTGAAATAGATCAATACAGCCTTTAATTTTAAGGGTAGCAAATATTTTGTCTTTGTTCATATCAAAATTAGAAATCAGGAAGAGATATGAGAAATGTGGATTTAGGTAATGTCTCTATTCAGTTTTGTTTGAAATATTGCTATTTTACGTTGCCACTTGACCCAGGGAAGAGTAAGCTGCACTGTCAAGCTAAAGGGATACTAGCAGTCTGACTGGAATCCCCCATGAAAAAGTCAATAAAATGTAAGATTTTCTTTAATGATTATTTTATGACCATGGTTTACATAGGTGTTAATATTGGGCGTGGGTGTTTACTAAAGGACTGCAGTGACTGAGACCTTTGACACCCTTAAGAAAAAAAAAAACACAGCCACACTATTAAATAAATAAATAAAATAAATAAACAACACTATCTAAATCAAAAAAAGATTAGAAATGGAAAACCAGAAAACCTGACATTCTGTAAATGTCCTTCGATGAGAGAACCCCCTCTCGAAAGGCTTTTGCTGCGCTTGTTTGGACTAAATATACTTTTTATACGGATTGTCAATCAAATTTCAGCCAATCATAATTGATTTTTGGATGTCAGACTGTTCAGTGTGTCGTGGGAAAATTGTTTTAACCAAGCAGAATGCTCAGATGATGGACCTTATCAAACGGATAGGAGCGATCGGCAGAGAGGTCTTAAATCCCCTGCTGATGTCCTTTAATTTTTAACCCCTTCCATTGGGAAAGGGTTTATATAGATAGATAGGGAAGGTGGATGTGTGAGGGTTACTGCTGCAGAGACTATTGAGACCAGTGTCTCTTGCAGCAGGCTGCGTGGGGACTGTAGGGCTTAGGAACTGTGATAAAACAGCCCTGTTGCATGTGTCCTAGTTTATGGGATGTTTTGTGGGGGATTTCGACGGATACATAGCTGGCGTGAAAAATGCTCCCACAGTTGCAAGAGAGCCTATTTGTACAGCTACATATCCGATTAGCATTGGACCCATAGACAGAGAATGTTTTTGTTTAGGGGAACTAAAGAATGCTTTCAAATAACACAATAGCAGCCTGTCCTACAAGGGCGAAATCTTGTTATTTTTAAAGGTTCACACAGTTATTTATAATAGTCCTATCATCTTACATTAGTCAGAGGTACAACCGCCTCTGTAGCATGTCCTCCTGGATTTCTGCCAGTCAACCGAAATTCAACGTGTCAAAGACTGAGCTCCTAATCTTCCCACCTTCTACCACAGCTTCTACCCCTCACATTTATCTCACTGTTGTCAATGCCATCATCACTAACACCTCCCAGGTAAATTGAATTGGGGTTCTACTGGATCCTGCCCTCTCCTTCATTCCTCACATAGAATCAATCACAAAATATTGTCATTTTTACTTAAAAAAACATTTCCAAAATACGTCACTATGTCACACCAGACATAGCTAAAATACTAATTCACTCTCTCATCATATCTCAACTACTGCAACTCTCTCCTTGCTGGCCTGCCTATCCGTTGTCTGCCCCCACTTCAATCCATAATGAACGCCTTTACGCAACATTCATGTACCATACTCAACACTCAGTATCTGCAGCACCTCTCTGTCAGTCACTTCACTGGCTCCCCACAGTCTCCAGATTTTTTTTTTTAATCATGACCCTAATGTATAAAGCTCTCCGCAATAATGAACCCTCTTATATCTCTGCTCTCATCTCAAAATACTCTCCCAACCACCCTCTTTGCTATAATAATGATCTTCTTCTATCCTCCTCTCTTATCACCTGCTCTCATGTCCTTCAGGACTTTCCTCGTGCTGCCCCTATTTTCTGGAACTCCTTGCCTTAATCCATTAGACTATTTTCCTGCCTCAAATCCTTCAAAACTTCACTAAAAACGCATCTGGGTTTAAAGAAGCTTATCAGCTCCAGCCTTAATATGTACAACACATCTTTCACTTTCCTGTACCACACCCATACCCATTAGAATCTAAGAGCCTGATTCAATTGAGCAATTATAAGTTGCTGGAGCCCGTAAGTGTGGCCATAAGTTAATTTCTATTCAATTGGCATATTTTTGCAGGCTCCAAACGGTTTACGGGCTGGAAAACTTTGCTGAGGTTAAACCCGGAACTTCCAGCCTCCCGAAGCCTTTGATCCTTCCCGTCTGTAAGTTATGACCTCTAAAATCACAAATCACTATGTAAATTGCTACAATTCCCCAAGTCTGCAAATGGTTTTACACCTGTAAATGGCAAATGTAAGACAAAAACCTACGAGTGCTAGAGAGGACCCACAAGGGGGTTAAAAACCTATTCTTAGCACTTTAAATGCAAATTAAAAATCAATACTGCACTGAAAATGACAGGGAAAGCGATGATAGGCATTAGAATTAATTGCACAGTCTTAAGCTCGCAAATCGGCAATAAAAATCATATTTTTTTATGTGTCATTTCAGGGCTTATTTAGATCTTGGGAATCAATGAGTTAATAGATATCAGGCCACCCTTATGGACTAGAACAGTATTGGCATTCATTTTTATTATTTTGTATTTTGAGGGTTTGCGCGTCCTAGCGCATATTGGATGCCTAATTGATTGACATATGTTTTACTGCCATAATGATAGCGGTCTCATTTTCTATTGGCTGTTTCTAAATGGGTGGTTACATTCTTGCTTAATTGATCATGCTCCCACCCTGAACTGCTACGCACGAGTGCATGGTTTACGGCTTCAGCGTTCGGCCTGTAACTTGCGGTCCTGTTCAATTGAATAGCGCCGTTATCGGAGACAAACGGGAGCCCGCAGCACACACGCAGACATATGGCCAGGATCCCACGAGATGCGGGCTTGCAATTGAATCGGGCTCTAAGTTTGCGAGTTTTCAATCTTGTCTGTGCTTTAGGGAAGGCACTGTGTACGTTTGATTTTAAGCTCAAAAACAGGGCCTTCCATTAATTGCAATTTGTTAAAACTGTTTTGATTTGTACTTAACCCCAGTATAGCGCCAAGGAATATGTTGGGGCATTACAAATAAAGAATAATAATAAGTTTATCTTACACAAAATACTAGATCCTCATAAGCCGTACTGCGTATGTCTCCATGCATATATTACTTTTAAATGATGAAACATGGCTGTGCAGCTTCCCATCTTGATCATCTACCCATGGATATGGGGGAGAGTGAGCCTCTTATAATCAAGGAAACTATTTCAATACTTTTTTCTTATAAAGCCTATATTCACTGTTTTTTATGGCTGTGAGGAGCCTGGAGTGGCCTTTTAAAGAGCTGCTAGTATTGTTAGTTTTTTACACAATTGGCAAACATGTGATGCATTTCCCTAATTATAGTGATGTTTAATAAGCACACTTTACATGTTTTCTACAGAGCTTCTTATCAAGTGGGTTTAATCCTTATCAAGTCACATAATTAGGCTTCATGGAAAATATAGAAAGTGGCATTAGTAACTTTCTTGTTTAACCCCACTTTTAATCCAGACTGATAACAATATTGTAATATTTCATCCCCTTGTTTAATACAGAAAACCTATTGAAACCATAATTTCAGGTGTTTATCAGTAAAATGCATGGAGTTGCTGAGAGGATTAGTGGACCAAATTGTAATGTAATTATCTCATACCCCCTCACTGCTCGGCCGTGGGAACATATTAATACATTTACACTGTCATACTGAAAAATATTTTCTTTTTTTTTTCATAAGTGCTTCCGTGGGTAACATCTGTTGTGATTCCAGGAAGGCATTAACTACAACGGTGAAATAATGAGTATATATAAATAATATTTACAATTCAACGGGGGCTTCCTAAACTCAGTAATTTATATCTGCTAGCAATACTAACATCCTGTTCCTGGTAACTGAAAAGCATCTCTTGTGCTTAACGTTTATTTTACTGTTTCTCATTTAACATTATTTAAAAATTATAAAGGGGACATTATTCATTTTCCTTATAACAAATTGTAGGAACATGGAGGTCGTGTTCTCCCACCCTTATGCATTTTTCCCATTCATATATTTTTTCTTGGTGATTATATGGCTCTGTCGCACAGCACTGGTCCGTTACATATCACAGTGTGCGTTGAATGTACCCTGCATATCCTGCTTTTCATATATATTCTTGCCATGAAGGGTCTATGTAAAATGTCTGTCATTCTATATGATCTGTAATACTAGACATGCTGCTCCTGACATTTATAATTTCAGAACAAGAAAACCTACAGCAGGACTGCTGTAAATAATTATTTAAAACTATTTTTTTTTTGTCCTGCAATCTATGTCACATTAAAAAAATTAGTAAAGGAAAACTATGCAAATGTAAGATCCAAGGTTTGTATATTGCAATGAATATAATAAAACTGGTGACAAGTTACTTTCGCAATTATAAAATGACAGCACCAACAACATTTGGAGCTATTCTTTCTTATTTTTTTCTGTAATCATTTAAAGAATCATGCTTTAAACATTACCAACAGAGACGGAGCTACCGCTGGTGCAACTGGTGCAAGGCACGAGGCCCCTGGCCTCCGAGGGGCCCCCTGCGGACCTCTTGTGGTACCCCTGTGGCCCCTGCGCGTCCTCTGTGGCCCCAACGGCCCTCCCGCGCCCCCCCTGGTCTTCTGTGGTCCTCTGGGCCCCCTGTTGCTCTGTAGATCCCCTGTGACCCCTGCTAGTCCCCTGTTCCCCTGTGAGTCCCCTGTGGGTCTCCTGTGGGTCCCCTGTTGCCCCCTGGGATCCCTGCAGCCTCCAGAGCCCCCTGTGGTCCCCACAGACCCTAATAACCTCCATGGACCTCCTGTGGCTCCCCTTTGGCCCCTGTGGCCACTTATGGCCCACTGTGGCCCCCCACAGGCCCCAGGGGACCCATGTTCTCCCTGCAGGCCCTGTGGCCCCCCACAAGCCCTCTGTGTTCCCCCATAGACTCCTATGGGCCCTTGCTGGCCTCTGCAGCCTCCCTCTGCCTCCTCTGTTACCCCCTCAGCTTCCTGTGGCCGTTTTTTTTTTGCGAGCTACTAAAAGGACATAAATTGGTGGCTCTAGGTTCAGACTAGTGTGTAATGAACAATATAGGGTGCTACTAGGAATCAAAAAATATTCCAAGAACAAAGATACAGCGTCCCTATTGCAGTGCACACCTATTATTTACAAATTTCCTTAGAGACAACATTTAAAACGTAACCCTTAATTCATTAGATAAAAAGACAATTACAATCATTATCAGACGCTGCTTTCTTGTCAGGATATGGATAATATGGATAAAGAATAAGGGTTACAGACTAATCAAATTCTGAAACAAAGTCACCAGTGCTATAAATAAAGTGCTAGTGCGCTTGAGAATATACTAAAGTGCTAAGTAAGGAATCAGATCTATGTCCAATTCTAATTATATATACTGTGCTTATAAATAAAGTGGAAATAGTACTGCGTTTTGGCTGCCTAACTCAATTATTCTATAGATGTTGCAAGGCTCTAATAGCCTAGTAATCCATAGTTTTAAATCTGATAATACTGCTCCGATATTCTATTTAAATATTTATTTTAGTTGGTTCTATGCTACGTTAGTATTGTATTGGAGACAGCACACTGGTGTGTGTGTCCCGGTTGAGACGCCTCTTGATGATGTCATCAACCCACGTACCACGTTCCTGCGTCTGACCCGACGCACGTTTCAAATATTTAATCAGGGGTAAAAATATTTTGATGTTCAATTATATGTACTGATATAAGAATTATATTTCATCAATAAGAAATTCCCTTAAGTAGTTATATACAATTTCATTATAATTAAGAGAAGTAAACACCTATTATAAAACAAGTATACATAGCGTTAGAATAAGAAAAATAGTTTTCCTTAATCTTTATAAAATAGTATACAAATAATGTATGACTTTATAACCAAAAGCTACTGTATATCTATTATTTAAATTGATAGGGATCAATAACACAACTATTTAGTTGCCATCAGTTTGATAAAATGTATTTAATATCATTACATCAATTTTATTACTACATATACTTTTTTGCAATAATAGTTTAGAAATATGGTTGATTCATAAAGAGATCATAATAAGACATGCATATATACTTTTAAAGTTAGTTTAAAATGATTTTAACACTCAGTCACTGTTCCATGAAAACTAGGAAACTATAAAGGGAAGTCCGATGATCATGTCGGTGACTCCTGATGAAATATTTGAAATGTGCGTCGGGTCAGACGCAACAACATGGTTCACGGGGTTGATGACGTCATTGCGAGGAGTCTTAACCGCGATACACACGCCAATGTGCTGTCTCCAATACAATACTAACGTAGTATAGAACCAACTATGTTACTCTCTAAAATAAATATTTAAATAGAATATCGGAGCAGTATTATCAGATTTAAGTCTATGGATTACTAGGCTATTAGAGCCTGTGACATCTACAGTATATAATAATTGAGTTTGGCATCAAAAACAGTATTTATAATTAGAATTGGACATAGATCAGATTCCTTACTTAGCACTTTAGTATATTCTCAAGAGCGCTAGCACTTTTTTTTATAGCACTGGTCTGTCACCCCCATTCTTTATCCATATTATCCATATCCTGACAAGAATGCAGCATCTGATAATGATTTTAATTGTCTTTTTTATCTAATGAATTAAAGGTTAAGTTTTACATTTTGTCTCTAAGGAGATTTGTTAATAATAGGTGTGCACTGCAATAGGGACGCTGTATCTTTGTTCTTGTTTTGTGAGCTACATAAAAAAGATAACATACAGTGGTACATTATCTTTTACCATCTTGCAAGCAAGAAAAAAATACTTTCAATTTCAGTTTAATGACAACTGAAACATTCCTATGGGTGTGATCTCCAGGATTTATAATATGCTCCATCCAAACTCAAACAGATTAGCATTCCAAAATAAATGAAAGTCTGATCTGAACAAAAATATGTTCTGAGGTTATATGGCACTGGATATTACAAACAGCCGCTCACTGTTCAGGTAACGTTGCCCTCCATGAACATATATGGAAGATGTTACATCATGAATATTTAGTACCATCTTGATTGGCAAAGTTGTATTCACATCTATCAGATGAATGTTTTAAAGGGGATAATGAAGAGGGCAATTTCTTTCATACATGGTGGTTTTGCATTAGGTTTTGGAAAAGCTTCAATATGTTTTGACTATAATACTGCTAAGATCTCTTCCTTCTCACATGTCCTACGTCTTTACTGTCTAATTATTGCTTTATCTCTCTCTCTCTCTCTCTCTCTCTCTCTCTCTCATTCTCTCATTCCTCTCTCTCTCTCTCTCTCTCTCTCTCTCATTCCTCTCTCTCCCTGTTCTATCTCTCCCTCCTTCTATCTCTGTCCCTTACACCATGCCAATTAAAACCAGAACACAGGTATCCTCTGCTCTGGGATAACTCTGTGAGATTCTGGAAGCACTTCCCTCCCTGCTCCTCACCCACACCCTATTCAGATTTCATTTATAGAGGCATGAAAATCACCTGACTTTCCTATTTGCAGATTATATTATCTCACCTCCAGGGGCAGACAACATATTACATACTAGAGCCTTTCACCTCAAATGACTTCTATCAGATCTCTTCCCTCTCCCACAAAATGAAAAACCTTTCTAACCTGTACTCCTTCCTAAGTAAGCAAACTTTCATTTTCTTCCTGACCTTTGCTATTCCTTATCTGTTACTCTTCCACAGGTCTCTGCCTCTTCCTTTCCCTTTAGATAGTAAGTATCGAGTTTCAAATCTTGTAGTGTGTTGTGGGAAAAAAAGCACTTTCTGCAAAGATTCTAAGCTCAAAACAGGGCCCTCCATCTTCTGTTGTTTGTTAATATTGTATTTTTCCTGTACAGGACTACGGAATATATTGGAGCGTTACAAATAAAGTTAATAATAATAATAATAATAATAATAATAATAATAATAATAATAATAATATAAAATCGTATCTTAATCAACAGTTCCTAATACTCCACCCAAGAGTCCATTCCTTTTGAGAACAAAGACAAAATGTCCATATCATCAAATCAAAATGGAATATAATAGGTAAAAATGAAAGGCTGCAATTATTTACTTTATAAACTGTGTTAAGATTTTGCACATTATCCAGTCATGTTCTTCAAAGCATCATACTGTAAAAAGTGCACTTCGGTGGTCTTTTTACACCAAAAATTTGTTTGTAAAACAAATGGATACAAACCTTCAAAGAGAAAGAAAATCAGTTGTTAAATTATATGTTTGGTTGTATTTATATACATAGCTACACAACTCCCACAAATTACACTATTCTTTAACAGCACAGCAAGAGGGTAAGTAAATATGCCAAAGTGAATATCTGTCAATCATCGCAGTAGATTTCTATGAGAAATATGTCAGCATCTAATACATTATGAGCAACATTAAAAATTCATAGCACAAGTAAGTTATTTATTTAAATATTAAATAATTGTGAAAGTTAACTTAAGGTTTCTTATATTGAAGATTATGAAATAAAAATAGGATGATGGAATGCTTTCTTGTTTAACTTGTAGAGAAAATACAAAAATTATAAAGTGTAAGTTTAAAAACAAATATAATAAAGCTGACATCCGTAAATATAATTTTAACTTCTTAATGGTTGTGGGAGGTTAATGAAGGATAAAGGAAGAGGAAGAGAGAAGGGAGTGTTATGCTTTTATGTGGCATTTATTGTTTTAGAGGACTGGGTTAATCATTAGATTCTTGATCATTAGAGAGGATATCTTGGACAGAAGAAAGGAAAAAGTCGGAAGAAGCGTTGCGGAAGGGAAAGAGGGATTGGTGGAGAAGATAGGGTGCAGTTGTAATTTATCCAGGTAGACTGTATAAGTATACTGTATACTGCTAGCTAATATATTTTGTGTGTTAAATATTTGTGGTTGCCCTCAAGAGTGTAAGTCAGTCATTAAAGGTATGCTGGAGCCTTACCAGGCAGGACCTGCTCCTTAATGGAGGAGGCCTTGACAGGGCCTGGGATTAGGCTGCCCGCTGCTGATTGGCGGAGCAGTGCCGGGGGGCAGGGCTAGGCATGTCCTGCCTGTGCGGACTCCATTTTGTGTGCAGTTGCAGCCGGACAGCGTTGAGACAGCAGCGCAGGGGAGGTCTGCCTCCTTGGAGCATTGGAGTGTTGTATTCTGCCCTAATCAGTGTGTATGGTGGTTTTTCTTTGTAGCGTGGTTTGTGTGCTCTGTTTCAGGTTTGTCTGTCTTGTGCAGGGTCTGTTTTTCTGGCTACTCAGCGTGTGCCCCTTTATTTGTTATGATGGATGCATTTGAGGTTGCTGCCCTGGATAGGCTGTTAGCACAGGTGAGGGCTAGAGCCCTCAGTCATGGGGGGAGATGGCTGGAGGATCATCTGGGCAGTAGCGAGGTGGCCTCAGAGAGTAGCCTAACCCCAGTAAGCGAGGGGGAACATGCACAGGGCACCAGGGGTCAGTCTGATGTTGCTGATCCCCCTGGGGCCATAGGTGTGACCCCCCAACGGATGTTACTGCCAGCCAGCAAGTAAGCATGGATGGCAACTTTCCAGGAGCAATGGCACAGCCTAGTCACAGCTCTGCTTGGGGCTGGGGTTCAACACTCAGGAGGAGACTGAAGAAACCCCTGCGGCCATCTGACGGGGGTTTAGTCTCATAGCCAACTTTAGGTGAGCCTAGGGTTCACAGGAACCCCCAGGGGGAAAAAAACGAGAGGCCTAGGACATGCCGGACCCTCCCTTGCACATCATCTCCAAAATCCACCAGGGCAGATGGGACCTTGAGGGTCCCGTGAACTGAGGGCAGGGCCTCTGCAAAAAGTGACGCCCACCAGACAAGGAGAAATTAGATTGAGAGAGAAATGAGAGAACGAAGTCCCGCTATGGCCGAGGAGTTCAGGGAAGCGGTCAGGAGGGTGCCACGCCCAGTCAGACCCATCATGCCACATCCAGATATAGTCCGTTCTCTTATGTAACACCTAGAAAGGGTAAACAGCCCTCCACGACCACGCACAGGCCTCACACATTAGTGACAGCTGACAGAGCATTTGAGAGGTCAGAGGAGTGTGAGCCTGGGTCCAGTGAAAGGGGAGTCGTAGCTGGGGTTGGGAGGATGTCAGGTCCCTAAATCACTAGGATAGTCCATTGGGCTCTAGAGCAGGCAGCAGTGGTCCCTCTAGGGGTGACCGTTCTCAGGTCAGCAGACACATAGACAGCCATCTTACGGTTCTCGTTGCTTCCACAGGTCACACTCCATGAGTTGAAGATCACAGCAATGCTGCAGAAGGGACTCCTGCTCAGACTGCCAAGAAAGTGAAGGACCATTGTCCATCCTGCATGAGCAGGTTTCAGGTGAGGGATTGACACCAGGCATATGCACCAACGCCACACAGACGCACACCTTTCTGGCAGGCGTGCAAAGTTTTCCGGGAATGCACAATGTTCAAATTAGTAAGGATGGCTTAGGGGAATGGGTCGCGGGCCTAGCAGAAAAAGCTTGGGGGACAGGTCAGACTCAGGGACAATCCTGTTGCCTTGGCAGTAGGACCGTGTGCGTCGCCAGTTCCAAACATGACAGCGGATTACAAGAGGCAGTGCGTGCAACGGTAGTCTGTGAGCTGGATAACCTGCGTTTTCATCTCACGGCGGACATTAATGAGCAAATATGGAAAAAGGAGTACATGGACATATTTTCTCTGAAAGCCGCCTTACAAATGGGGGCAGACACGAGACGGAGTTTTGAAGGGAATGACAGGAAGCGGGGGCCGCAGATGATTCCCAGGTCACTCAACAATTGGCTACAAGGTTTTTCCCTATTGGCCTGAGTGATAAGAGAGGAATTTCAGTGCTCTGCATTGTTGATTTATCTGGACGAGATGAGAGGAGTGCACCAAACCTATGGAGGAATGGCGTGTCTTCGATACGACAAAAGCTTTCGACAATGCTTATTTAAATACCTTATTTATGCCTGTTTCTTCAATAGTTTTAACAGCCCCCAGCCTTAAAGAGATTATTTTGATCTTAATAATATTAATTGGGCATGTATTTTCACTTTACTGCTCTCTAGCAAATGTAGCATGGAACAAAAAAGCCGTTGCTCCCTGGCTAAACGAGATAACCACAATGAGTGCAGCGGTGCCCTTTCGAGGTGGGTAGCGGTGGGTCCAGATCTCCTGCCGTACCAGCCACCGGAGCATGCAAAGTGTGCTACTCTTTTAATGAAGGGCTATTCAAATGAGCACCCAACTTATGATTCTGTGCTCCAGCTGCGGGGGTGACTACTCTGCACTTAGATGTGGCAAGGCCATGGAGGGAGGAAAAGCAGTGGAAGGGGCTGCCAAAGGGCAGGCTGCCGTGGCTCGCATGCTACCGTAGGCTGTGAGCTAAGGCAGAGATGCCTCGGCTACTGAAGGAGGGATTTAGTGATGGTTTTATCATCCCATCGGAACTGGAAGATGACATTGAAATACCGCGTGCGAATCTCAAGTCAATAGTGGAGTACCTGGGGGTCGCAGGAAAAAAATCAAAAAGGAATTACAGTTGGGGCAGATGGCAGGGCCTTATCGAGACCCCCCCATCCAACATCTTAGGAAATTCAGGATGATACATCACCTCTCCTATAACAAAGGGATATCGGTCAATGACAGGATTGACAAGGAGTTATCGTTAGTGTCTTACTTATCCTTAGACGCTGCAACCCACATTGCCAGAGGGCTAGGGCGAGGAGCGCTCATGGTGAAGGTAGACATCGAGTCAGCATTTCGGCTTTTGCCAGTGCACCAGAGCAGCCATCGTCTGCAACGTTGTCACCTGGGAGGACAGTACTATATCGACTTGTGCCGTCCGATGGGTTGTTCTGTCTTGTGTGCGTACTTTGAAGCCTTCAGCACGTTCCTGCAATGGGTGGCTGTGCAGAAGTCGGGATACGACTCAGTGGTGCATTACCATCTCTCAAAACTTCCTCCCTTTCAGTCACTAACCTTTAGTTCTCTTTCACTCACATTAATGCAACAGAAAAAGGTAAGAATGAATGTAGATTTTTTTTTTTAAATGTTTACTTTGATCAAGAATTGAGTTTGATATTGTCATTTTTAGATGTTGCCTCTCCAACAAGAAACTGCATAGGTAATAAGGTTTAGACTGTTACTGTCATACCGATGATATTTAGCTTTATGGATATATACTTGTTGTTCACGATGTGTATACTTTTAGTTTTATCTTGTGGCCAAAAGAACACTAAAACATTCACCAACTAGCAGCCTCATTAAATTAGAGCTAAGATCAAACTCTTAGCACACAGTGACATAAGTAGCACTATGTTGCTATTAAATTACCCTCTTATCCCGTCACGCAGCCGACTTGCGTTTTAGGTATTTCTCGGCTGGCCTGCGTTTTAAGAGACAGGCAAAGTGTAAAGTTGCAGCCCCAAAACCCATTGATTTGTCATCCACATAGCCCTTACGATCCACGATCCGAGATAGCACGTAACTTGCGAATGGAGGCAGAAGCCCCACGGGTGCTCCAGAGCACCCGCAAAGGCTCTAAAAGCCTTTATGTTGGCCGCGCTAGCAGCCAAAAAGACTTTGACTCTGGCCCCTGAACCTTGACATATTTACCCTATTCTAGATTTAGTGAGGGGGGTTGTTTTAGGTGAGAGGGGTTTAATTGTATGTATTTAGGGGTTTAATTGTATGTAGTTAGGGGTTTATTTGTATGTAGTTAGAGGTATTAATGTATGTATTTAGGGGTATTAATGTATGTAGTTAGGAGTATTATTGCATGTAGTTAGAGGTATTAATGTATCTAGTTAGGGGTATTAATTGTATGTAGTTAGGGGTTTCATTGTTTGTAGTTAGAGGTTTTACTGTATGTATGGGATTTATTGCATGTCATGTATGTTTCTATTTTATGTACTGTAGGTTTTTTATTTTATGTAATGTAGTTTTTTTTAATTTTATGCAACTTAGGTTTTTTATTTTTGGTAATGTTTTTTTTTATTTTCTGTAATGTTCTTTTTTGATTTTCAGTAATATCCTTTTTTATTTTCAGTAATGTTCTTTTTTTATTTTGTGTAATTAGGTGGGTTTTTTATTTTCTGTAATTCTAGTTTTTTAGATTTTGTGTAATTAGTGGGGTAATAAGGATTTTATTAAGGGATCAGGTGGGTAGTGTAGGGATTAACAGGGTAGAGAGGGGGTTGATGGGGTAGGGTAGGAGGGGGTTTATGGGATGGGATTTACTGGGTACATTTGGGGTTAATAAGGCCCAGCTAGGGTTAAATAGGACTAGATGGGGTTAAATAGGACTAGATAGGGTTACATTGGCCCAGTTAGGGTTAAATAGGACTAGATGGGGTTAGATGGGACTAGATAGGGTTACATATGCCTAGTTAGGTTTAAATAGGATAAGATGGGGTTAATTATGACTAGCTATGGTTACATAGGACTAGACCGGGTTAAATAAGTCTAGATGGGGTTAAGTGGTTAGTGATAGGGTTAATTAGGTATGGTGAGGTTTAAATTACTTAGATGGGGTTAATTTAGATGTATTGGTTTATTGGGGTGGCTAATAGTGTAGTGTAGGTTAGTGCTTAGACTTAGTGTCATGCGGTCTTGGAGGGCCCTCTTTGCACTTATAGTGTTTATATAGGGGTTAATTAATTTTCCATGAGCATTTGTATAGACCCTTATGGGACTGATGGGGTTAATTAGAGGCTCATGGGGGTCTGTATAGACCCCCATGAGTGGTGGGAGTGATTTTAGATGCTTGTGAGTTACTTATAGTACCCCCGCGGCAGGGATTAATTTTTTTATTTAGTGTGGGTCCTGTAAGGACCTTTAAGGTCCTTTCAGGACCTGCAGCGGGAACTTGTGAGGTCGCAAGTTAATTTGCTATTCAATTGGTGTCTTTTTGCGGTCTCCAAACGGGTTACGAGTTATGGTGTACAAAAAATTGTGATTGTTAAACTCGTAACTTACAGCCTCAGAAGCCTTTGATCTTTCCCTTTTGCGAGAGGTATGATGGCTAAAATCGCAAATCGCTATTCAAATGCTCAATTTCCCCAAGCCCGAAGGAGAAAATCCTATGAGTGTTAGAGAGAACACCCATTCGTAGCACTGTAAATGCAAATAAAAAATCAATACTGCATTGTAAATAACAGGGAAAGCAATGATAGATATTAGAATGTATTGCACAACAGTCTCAAGCCTGCAAATTGGCAGTATATAACATTTATTCTTATGTTTCATTTCGGGGGTTAAATCGATCTCGGGTATCAATGAGTTAATACATATCCGGCCACTCATATGGACTAGGAAAGTATTGGCATTCTTTTTCATAATTCTTTATTTTGTGGGTTTGCGAGTCTGATCGCATATCGGACCCCGGAACCTAATTGATTGGCATGTAACCTCCATGTTTTACTGCCGTAATAATGACAGTCTCATTTTCCATTGGCTGATTCGAAAACGGAGGTTACGAGCTTGCTTAATTGATCATGCTCCTGTCCTGAAATACTACGAACCAATGCATGGTTTATGGTTTCGGCTTTTGGACAGTAACTTGCGGGCTTTAGCAATTGAATAGCATCGCAAACGGAGACCAACGGGAGCCCGCAGCACACCGGGAGATATTCGGCTGTCTGTCAAAACAGAGTATAAAAAATAAAAATGTAAAGCCTGTATTTATTTTAACCTTTGTAAAAACATTTAGTGATTGAGGTTGTGGTTGCTGTAGGAATGGCAGGTGACAGCGCACTATAAATAAACAATAATCATAGGAATGTAATGGGTGTTGATTTTTTACATTTTATTCTGGTTCCACTGCTTATACTTCACCAGTCCATCGACTATTATGCCTTTAAAGGTATATAGAAGTTTCATGGATTATGGATGTGATAGAGGAGAATCAGTAGTGTATGGAAACATTTTTTGCATGAAAAAAATCCCAAAATAAACATCAATAAACTTACCAAAAAATTTGAAAAATATCTCCAGTTTTTCTGGCAGTTGATTTTAAGAAGTAATGCCCCTAAAATCCAAGCTATATTAGCATACAATTCAGAGACTGCTTCAGCAATCAGAGACAGTTACAACATTGTAGCAAAATATGTGGATTCAGTCTCAGCAGCATCATGGGATTTGTAATCACCGCACAACTCTCTCCTTCTTGAAATGAGGCAGATCAGGATCTCTGCATTGTGCTGCTACTGTCTGGAAGATTAGTATAGGGTTAAAAAAAATACTATTGATTTGTACAAGGTCCAATGTTGGCACCTTTGGGGGTGTGGAAACCATTTTTGTAATGAATTAAATAAAACAAATCCGTGTTATGTATATTTCTGATATAAGTAGTTGCTGTTAGATTAGAAAAAGATTAAAAACAGGGAAACATCCATATACCTTTAATAACTATAGCAGACCATCTGAATGTAGCTCATAGATTGCTGTTTAAAATAGTGTATGGGTAAATATGAAGGAGTTGTGTTTATCTTTGCCTACCAGTAAAGCCTACAAAGCATTGCAAAACCTATATATTGTTATCATTTAGTGGACATTCACATTTATACCATTATAATAAACCTCTGGGCTATCTTTTCCTTTTATAATGGATAAGCTCTATTTTATTTTAGTTGCTGCCTACTATTACTATTGCTGTGCTATTCTGCATCCTAGAGGCACTTGGACTATATTCCAAACATCACTTTGTAGAATGTCCACTAGATGGCACCAACAACACCAACACTAGAATAAAACATTTTCTAAGCAAAACTGCAGGAGGATGAAAAGAATGAATTTGCTGATTTTCTTTCAGTGCAGAAATTACACACACATTGCCTGTGAGTTGCTGCAAGGGAAAAAGAACATTACTAGCTCTGAAGCCACAGGGCAGCCGGAGGTGACACTCAGCTCTTCTAACAGTTGGAAACAGATAAGAGCAAATAAGGGAAAAGCATCTCAGCAGATAACTGAATTTTTCCCTATCTCAGAAAGATTACTTTTTTTGTTTAGACTGTCTTATTTATTTGGAAATAATAATACCAAGTTTACCACTTTCCTGCATAATTAAAGAATTTATGGAGGAAACCCACCATGAAGAATGTGCCAAAACTTCCCAATCTACAGAAAATAGGTGAGAAGTGAGATTGTGAACTATGAAGATATGTTTCCAGGCTGTTCATCCAACCAGCAGGACATCTGCATGGCAATAAAAGGGGAACTTTCTTATAGTGTGCCCACTGGCATTGGAATATGACTGTATAGGATCCAATGTCTTGGAGGCTACACATGGACCACACAAATCATCATGGTCATTGATATCAACAGCAGCCACCCATACAGTAACATGATATCCTTGGTTGTAGATGATCTCAGGGATCTCAGCACTAATGTAATGATCTCTGGATCTTTTAATCCTCCTCTATTGAAGATTATCCAAGATGCCACCACAAGCCCCATGCCAACTTCTTTATACCCCAACGACAATAACACCAGGTGTGGAGAGAAAATGAATTATGGACATATAGAAAAATTTGTCATAGGAGCTATGCTGTCCCTGATCACTCTACTAACAATTGCAGGGAATTGTTTGGTGGTAATCTCAGTCTGTTTTGTGAAAAAACTAAGACAACCATCTAATTATTTGATTGTGTCCTTGGCTCTGGCTGATCTGTCAGTGGCCATTGCTGTCATGCCTTTTGTGAGTGTGACTGACCTCATTGGAGGTGAATGGATTTTTGGGCAAGTTTTCTGCAATGTCTTTATTGCTATGGATGTCATGTGCTGTACTGCTTCCATTATGACTTTATGTGTCATTAGCATTGACAGGTAAGGTGACTCTTTGTTTTATTCATTCTACAATTATGATTTTTTTTATTTAACAATATTTTACAGATTAATTTTGATATCAGTCTCCTTATTATTAAAACTCTCAATATTTCACCTGTTGAATAATTTTAAGAAATCACAAAATAAACTATGTAACTAAAAAAATTCCACCAGGGGTCACTTTTGTATTTTACATGTCTTTTATAATTAAATTATTTTTTTCCAGGCATGTTAAACATATCCTTCCCATATGGTTTGCTAATCAGAGTTAAATAATGATTAGCATTTGAAACAATGCCAAAGCTGATACATTGTATCCTCATCTGTAACATACATTATTACACAATTCTAACATAATAACACATTTTATTGTGCTGATTTCTTCATTTATTTTGTTTCAAGTCAAAAATACATCTTTATATATTACACAATGAACTTCTGGTATTATTTAATTATTTATTAAATATATAATATGATTATGGTAATTAAAACACATTGTTTTCATGTTCATAAATCCAGGACATTTCTACCAACCCTAATCTTAACTATTTAACCTTTTAATAAAAGTATATTTTCACTCAATATCATATAAAAAACACATTTTAATATTGGATTCTGTAGGAAATATTAAATCACATTAAGTATATATTTTTTAAAATAGAGGATTAATTATTCATTATAGTACATCATTTACTCTGAAAAAGAGTTTAATTATTAAAGGGAAATTGTAGCCCAATACATTCTAGTATTCATTTAAAAAGTCAAATATTAGAAAATATTTGTTTTTTGTTTAAGATATCATTTTTCCATAGTCTATAGTAAATATAGACAGTGTGTGATTGTTTTCTCCTCTTCTGCCCTGATATGTTACACAAGCCTTATGGATGTTTGAATTGCAACATCCTATGCTGTTTTTTCCATTGGTTTTAATATAAATCACATAAGAATATACAACAGGGTCCTTGTTTACACTTTATCTTAACTCGTTGTAGGCTAAAGATGGATCAAACTCATTGGGCCTGATTCAATTGCCCAATTTGTTAATTTATACACACTTAAAATCACTCTTATTATTGCTACCTATTTGGCAAATATTACTTATTGACACTAATGAATTATTAAGTCAATAGAAGGCATATAAACATTTCTAAAAAAACAAACACCCAAAGCCAAATTTATTAGTTCAAGTCATTTGCAAGTAGCTAATAGAATATGGCCCATTGTTTTTATCTACCTGTTTTAGTGTTATTTATTATTTTTTTCATTTAATATAATTTATTTTATATGGGGAATACTTTTTTAACGTATGAAACTAATTTCTTTAAATGTATTACCGAAAGTTCTGCACTACAGTGACCCTTTAAGTCTGCGGTGGCAATTTCTATGATGTATTTGTACAACAATTAGATGATAAACCATAGGTAATATTGTAGAAATTTGTGGTTATTTAAATAGTTATACTTTTTATTATGTGGTGAAAATATAAAATCGTATCCTAGATATAATTTATTCTGACCTGCATTAGTTTATTCTACTTTTAATAGCATTGCTGATGTGCATTAATTAGCCATCTATGCAGTGATTTCCATGATATGCTTTCTCTGGTTGAATTATCAGACAGCCTTTCCATTAAGTTGATTTATGAATCTTATCTTGTCTTTTTAGTTTAATTTTCTATTCTTTGTGATTCTTATTAAGGAATAAGTTTATTGAATGCAAATGCAAAAAAATGCTGCTATGATGACAATTAAAACCCATATATATATATATATATATATATATATATATATATATATATATATATATATATATATATATACATATATATACACATATTCAGGAAATATTATACAACATCCCATATTGTTTTAAGTAGTTTGTGTGAATATACATTTATCATAATTAATTACATTTACATTAAGCATTAAAGTATATCATGGGATTACAAGCAACATAACAGCATTCCCTCCCTCTATAGATTTAGCATATAATTGATATTCTCTTGAATATTATGTATACCTCTAATCTCCCATCTCTAATCTATGACATAAAAGTGTTGTTGTATCAATGTTTTCTGCACTTACTGTACATTGCCATTAAGTAACCACTTTATGTATTTATAACATATATTTTTGAATAATTACACCTTAAAATGCACCAAGTGTTTTTAAAATGTAAAAAAAAAAAATGCAGCCTCTACTTTATTAACTTTTTATATATAGTTATGCTGCAGTAGAATGTACCATTTAGTTTCTGCTGATGTGTGAAGCAGTTATAGGTTTATTGCTGGTGCAGCAGGTGCAAAGCATTGGTGCCCATGACGGGGTTGGGGGCGCTTCCACATGGGGTTTCTAAATTTATCAAGGGAGAAAGGCAAATCAATATTTAGAAGAATGTTCTGATTACCCTATGGGTGATGTGATCATTAACATATATTTATGGATTGCTACCTTGTCATGATGAAGAGACTTATGTATGCAATTACGCTGTGAGCTATACAATGTATGGTCACCCCAGATGGGCAGGTTATGGCAGAGAGGTCAGACAAATTGCAGTCCACTGGAGAACGAACTGGTAACCCCACTCCAGTATTTTTGCTGGAGTGGATTAGCTCAACCAGACACAAGATGTGCCTTGAGTGCTACAATCCATAGGGTCACGGATAGTCAGACACAACTGAATGACTAAACAACAACTTACTTCCCTAACTCTGCTTGGGTGTGGAGCCTGTAGAATGTAGAAGAAGCTTCTATCTGCGCAACAGATAGACTGTCAATCTTCTCAATAGGATTAATGGCTAGCTAAGGACATAATCCGGTTCAGAGAGTAAAATGGTTCATGCTAATAAAGAATAATTACACAACTCACAAATGTAAAGGTTTACCTAATAAAGTTGACATATTCAAAATATCATACAGGAATAAAATACCATAATGGTGCATATTGACCTAAAACAGGGTTGTTTCCTAAATGTAAATTCACATCTGCTTCCTCATATCTGAGGGATATCTTTTGCCACTTTTTGTTCACTTAAAGGACCCCTGTAGTTTGGTAAAATCTTCACATGCTTGTGAGATATGGAACAAAATAACAACAATAACAGTTATACAAGACGGGAACATAGAAACATTTATAAAGACAATCTTATATGTAGATGGCAAATTGTATTCCACTATGGGCTGATTGTGGCTTGATTGGGAGGGTTAGCCTATGAGGTCCTACTGTGCTATTGAGTTCTGTTGTCAAGGAGCTGTTTGAGGAGGACCTAAGGGGATCTATATCTTATCTGAAACATCTGTTCCTACCAGTATTCATTTAACAAACACATACAAAATGTCTGTTATCTTCAAACCAAAACTGGATGAACAGTTTAAAATAAATAATTACAGTCGTTAATTGTTAACTGGATAATGACATTTTGCATGTTAAAAAGTCAAGTTCTTCAAAAGAGCATTCTATAAATATGACACTTCAGTTTTCCTCTCGAATTTGTGCTTTTTGACAATTGTTTTTAAAATCTGGTACTGGTGGTATTGGAGTCTCACAAATTTGTTCACCCAGTATTTGAATATAATCTTGTAAATCCATTAATGTGAATAATCATACAATATATATTAAAGGATCACTGAAACACTGCAGTCAGTTGTTTTCTATATGCAGAGGAAATTATTAAGCTTCGCAACTGCATTTCATGTCATCCCTTGATTTACTAAGCACTTTTTCTGGTGAGAGAGTGCTTAAATAACCACTGCAGTAAAAAGATACATGTTTGTCAAGTATGTAACAAACGAACAATATTAGCAGTTGTATAAGACATTGACATACTATTTTCCATGGGGAAAATATGCATTTTTGAAGGCTGTGTTTATGAGCACAGGAATCCATTTTGTGTTTGTTACATAATTTCCTGAGAGCTGGATTATGAGGGTGTGTGTTTGTAGTGTGTGTTTGTATTTATTAATGGAGGGTCTGCATGACTGGAAAGAAAAGGAAGTAACCCGGGGGCTTTGTTTGATAATAAGATATGACTGAAATTGACACCAATTCCTTTACGCCTCACTGACCCAGAAGCAATTACCTTGCATCATTCAATGCAACTACCTTGCATAATTCAATGCAACTACCTTGCATAATTCAATGCAAAAGAATCTTCTACATGTCCTGCTCTCAGGACATTAATCTGGTAAAACCAAAATGGTAGATTACACTGCAGCCCAATTCCATGTAAATGCTAATCACTAATATAGTTTCTAAAGAGTGCGTAACACTCCAGAGGGAGCGCATGCGCAACTTTAGATACCATATGTATGGATTCCATACATGCCGCAGTGTGCATGTGTTGCGTCAGCAGTGCATGCGCACACAATGGTGCATGCGTACAGGGGAGGGAGGAGGGGGAAAGAGACAGGGGAAAGGGGAAAAGAGACACAAGGAGGGGTGGGATGAGACACAGGGGAGGGAGATGGGGGGAAAGAGACGCTGGGGAGGGAGATGGGGGAAGAGACACAGTAGAGGGAGATGGGGAAGAGACAAACAGGAAGGAGAGGGGGAAGAGACACAGGGGAGGGGGGAAAGAGACACAGGGGAAGGAGATGGGGGAAGAAAAACAGGGGAGGGAGATGGGGAAGAGACAAAGAGGAGGGAGAGGGGGAAGAGACACAGGGGAGGTAAAGGGGGGGAGACACTTGTAATATTATTTATTTATGATTTATAAATGACTAGTAAATTACAAAATGTATTATTATTTTTTACATTATAAAATCATATTGCATATTTCAAAATGTAAATCTCAAAAAAAGTATAACTAGAGAATTGCAACAGCCCTTTAATATTAAATAAACATAGAAAAAATACTTCTTCAAGAAAATAAATAAATATTTGAGCATTTGTTGCTACAAAAGTCACATTTAAATGTGTGTGTGGATTAGAAACACTTGTATAGGATTAGTGATTTGGGAAGGTAGGTTTTGGAGCATTGATGAAGAACCCCTAGAGAATAACTTGTGTTCTTTTAAGATAAACATACAAGACAATTGTCAGGTTTAGAACATATTTAGTTGAAATACCGATTAACATATACCCCTGGGTAATAAAGTTTATATAAAACAAATTCAGGCCAATGTTGCAAAGCAAACAGACAAAGCAGGAACTTGATGGGAAGAGACAGGTATTTAGATTGTTACTGTCAGAAGGGACAGTGCCATATTGTCAAGGCTTATAATGAATGTAAGAAAAGTATCAGGAGGGCAGAGAGATCGCTAAAAATTCTAATGAGAAAAGATTGTACTAGAAATAAGATGTAAAAGAGTTTCAAGTACATTACTGAGAAACAAATTAGAAATGGGATTAGAAGGTCTCTGTTTTACTTGAGATGTACGAGCCAATCTGTATTTCTGCATAAATAATAAAGGTAATAATGTAGTTATTTCTCAGGCTTCAGTGAGGTCCATTTTTGCCCTTTAAAAGTAATGGTGGCACACATCCTAGTGGAAGTTATATATAGAGTTATAGAAACTATTAATCCTCTGATGGCCAGCACAAAATGCACAAAGATCACTGGACTGCACTTACAGTGTCCCTATCTTTACTATTTTAAAATGGATGAATAAATGTTATGTTTTATTATTGAGACTTTACCCAATTTCCTGCAGCAGGGGTTTCTCTATTAATTTATGAAACACTACAGTTTTGTAAATTTCCATCACCTTGCATTTAGAGAGTTACTGTATTAGCCGCCCTGCTTCCAAGCATCAATGTAGTGCAGTTTTCATAGAAGGTTACTTTGTATTAAATATTTAAGTAGATGGACATAAAATATAAATAGTACATTTATGTTCGCATTTAAAAAATCTAAAACAAGTTAAAAAAAAACTTGTTTCATGCCCAGAATTCAGAGAAATACAGTTATTACACTGCATTCTGGGAACCTTGGAGGGGGACGTGCAAATTTGCCCACAATGGCTTCAGTCTTGCAATCCATTAACATTTTAAACATTATATATATATATATATATATATATATATATATATATATATATATATTAATATTCAGTTCCGCCACCCAATCAATCCCTTCCCCTAATGACCCTTGCCACCCCCCACCTCTTCTCCTCCGGTTCCCTACCACCCAGCTCCTCATGGCCGCTCCTGCCCCTACCACCCTGGTCCCTCCTGCCCCTTACTGCCCTAGACCCTCCTGCCCTTCTCCCCTGCTCCCTTGCACTTACCAGCTCCAGCGTTTCTTTTGTTCTCCTGCCTGCTGGCATCTTCTGGTCACGGCAAGGAATCACCAGTGATGTCACACACATGTGAGGTCACTCGGGATTCCTTGCAACGGCAACAACGGCAAAACCTTCCAATTAATAAAATGAGACAAAGAATATATTGATGTGAAATATTTACATAATGCAATGTGTATATAATGAAATAATATTATACCTGTTTCCAAATGTTTTCACTAATATTACAAAAATAACCTGTTAAGTATAACAGATACGATCCTTAAAGGCTATGGGAAGTCTGGACAAGCTAATTAAAAGTAAATATATTACACTATTAATAGAGGTCAGTATAGTTCTATGATATTCTAACATATGGATGTGACTGCTGATCCATAAAGAAGGCTGAGCACCGGAGGATTGGTGTCTTTGAATAGGGATTTTGGAGAAAACAGCTTAGTGTTCCTTGAACTGCAAGAAGATCAAATAAATCAGTGCTTAAGGAAATCAAGACAAACTGTTCACTGGAAGGTGTGATCATAAGGCTGATGCTCAAATATTTTGGCCATATCATGAGAAGAATTGAAGGCTGAAATAAAGAGTAATTGCAATTAAAAGTGAAAAATGTAGTCTGTGTTTCCTTTTTACTTTCTAAAATCTTTTTGCACATTTTGACTCAGAGTCTGTTAAAATAAAGATTTTCTCTAAAAATTATTATTTTATCTTGGTTTACACAGCTACTAAGGCTGTTAGTTGTTGACTTACTCCATACACTTATGATGTTTTTCCAAAACTACAATGGTTCTTTAAAGTGGAAGATACTGAATTCTCTGCAAAGCAAATACAAAACAAACAAACAAAAAAAAAATACAAATTTCTTTCACAGTAATAGAATCATGTTATGGCAACTAAAGTAAATCTATTTAAATTACCATTGTAATTCAATAAAAATGTATGAAGTATGTAAGAAATTAACAACATTAGCAGCTGTGTATGACATGGACATAAAAACATTTTAGAGTAAATGAGAATTTTGAAAACTCCATTTCTGAAAAGCTGGATCAATGGGAGGTGTTAATTTTTTAGCTCTCTGTGGAGGAAAGAGATCAAAATGATTTGTTAGATAATTGGATCCTATTGAAATTAACCCCTCCCCTATCGCTGTAACAACTAAAGAAGAAGGTAATTTACAACAATAGATTGAAGCACAGCTTGACCATATTTACACCCCTCTCACACAAACAATTTGTATGTATGTAGTATGCATATATATATATATATATATATATATATATATATATATTTGTTGGCTCATTTGCATGTCCCTGCCCAGGCTCCCCGAATGCCATGAAATTAATGTATTTCTTATACATGGGAAATCCTTGGGAACTGCTTGATAGTGTTAGTGTTGCAAATGTAAGATTTAGTATGGAAAGATGATCACACAATAATTAAGATTTTAATTTCTCTTAACAGATAAGTAAAAATGATTGTAAAATTATAAATCAGATTTAATTAGCTTAAACACACTATGCACTGGAGACTTGTTTTGTTTTTCTATCTATCTATCTATCTATCTATCTATCTATCTATCTATCTATCTATCTATCTATCTATCGTTAAAGAACCACTTCGGTCATAATTTAAAGTTTACTATTTTGAAGAATTACACTTGAAATATTCAACATGTTTTAGTAAAAAAATAACAGCTTTTAATCTTTTACATTTCTATGTGCATTTACTATGCTGTGGAATCTACCATTTTTTATGCACTTTGATGGCATAGAGATTTAGAAATTGTGTTGAAAGATTTGCTGGATTTACTAAGATTTTTTCGTTATAATGAAGTGATGGACAGTGAACCTTTGCAGCAGCGTGCTACATGGATGGATGTTGTTGGAAAGCATATTCTCCATACATGACTTAATACCTGCCAATGATCAGTACAAATCTCTATTATAAACATCAGAATACTGCTCTTGTTGTTATACAGTAGGTTTCATTTATTAATTTAGAAATGCATTGGCAATAAGATCATTTTTTTAAAGAAAATACATTCTATGTATTTTTTAAAACTTACATCTGAACTTTAGTGGTCAGGGACTAGCAGAGAAAATTCAATCAGGGATCAAGGGTTTTGGAGACGATCTGACCAACAAGCTCTACTAAATGATTTTGTTATCAGTCTAGAATATATTGAAGTGGTCATTTTAAATGACCCCTGTAGTTTGATAAAAAAAATGCACATGCATGTGTAGTATGTAATAAAACAACAACATCAGCAGGTATGTAAATGAGGAACATTAAAGCATTTCAGAGTAAATCTTATATTGAGATGACTCTGAATGTTTCATGGGTAGATCCCTCTTAGACTGTTAGGCCCCCATTCAATTCCAAGCCCGTAATTATCTTCATACAGGCTGCATGTTTGGCTGTATTTAATTCCCTTAAGCCCGAAATTACAGGGCTAAAGCCATAAACCATGAACCCGTACGTAGCATTTCAGGGCACGATCCTGATCACGCAAGCCCTTAAGTTTCAATTTAGACAGAGACAATAGTAAATGAGACCGTCATCATGACGTCAGTGAAACTACAATCAATTAGTGTTTAGAAGTCCGACCTGTAATCGGACTCGCAATCCAGAAATGTAGAAATCAATAAATAAACTGGTCTAGTCCATGTGGCTGTCCTGATATGTATTACCCCCATGATTCCTGTCATCAATATAACACAGAAATAAAAAAGAAAAAATGTATTGCTTGAGACTGTTGTGCAATTAATTCTAATGCCTTTCATTGCTTTACCCATATTTTAAAGTACAGTAGCGCTTTTATATTTGCTTTTACAGGTGTTTAACCCACTTGCGAGTCCTATCTAGTACTCGTAGATTTTTTTTTATACATTTGCCATTTACGGGTTTGAAGGCAATTGAGGGCTTGTCGAAATGTTGCAGTTGAATATGGGTTTTGCATTTTTAGCACTGGCTTGAAACATCAAAGGAGGAGATAAGGCAGAGTTACATTTTTGACAACCGCAGTGTTTTTAAGCCTGTAACTCGCAAATCGATTGTGTGTAGCTAGAAGAGGCCAATTGAATATCAATACATTTTACATTTTACGGGCTACATTACAGGCTCCAGTAATTACAATTTGCTCAATGGAATGGGGGCCTTAGTCTGCTTGTAACTTGAGAGGTCGCTGTATCCTACAAAACCCTATTCTGCCGTTTATTACTATTTTCAAGGGTCTATTTGAAAAGGACCTTTTGTAGCTGAAGTGTGTACAGCATCTAATCTGCACTGCATCCATTTTCCTCCCCACTCCTCAAGTCTCTTTGTCTTTGAGAAGATATTTCATGCTGGTGATGTCATTAGCGAACTCTTTATTTGGTTATACGCATCATTGGTTAACCCTCTATCTTCCTATAACTTTTTTCTCCAGATTTTACAGTGGTATATATGTATAAAACTAACCAGCCAATATATACAATCAAGGTTACGTCTTGTTATGAAACATTAAAAGTTACGTTTTAATGGATTATTAGTTCCCAACTAATTAGTCTTAGAGAGTGCCACTAAAAGGAAATTATTTCACTTATTTCAGCTCTTTAATATTATTTACCCTGGTGAGCACCTTATGATACTGCAGTGAAGACACCTGTTAATGATTCCTTGAGCCTTTATTAGATTTTTTATCTAATTTCCGGCAAGCAATTACTTCTGCAGGGGCTTGGCCAGTGACACTGGGCCTCATACCAACCACCTGAACAGAAGCACTGACCAGAAATAAGCAGTCACTTCTGCAGGACTCAGCCAGTGACACAGGTCCTGATACCATCCACCTGAACAGAGGGGCCCACCAACTGACATCTTTCCCAGTTCCATTCACCATCAGGGAGAGAAAATACATTGCACCTTCTTATATGGATATGTGACAGACTACAAATCCTGATTGGCCCAGTAAAGTAGCTAGAGATATTACGGCCCGCGGCTGTCCCTGAGCACAATCATTTTTTGGTGCGCTCCTTGCCCATCCCTGGGTCCCCCTATTTTATATATTATATATTTTTATATTTCATAGTTTTTTATTTAATTTAATTGTCTTAATGTTTTTATTTCAATTTTCCCCCAACCATAGCTCCTCATGGCCCCCAACTACAACCCACCACCCCTGGTCCTCCTGACAACCCAGCAACCATGCCTCTCCTGACTCCACCCCTGCCCCTCACCACCCTGGCCCTCCTGCTACTGACTGCCCCTGGCCCTCCTGTCACCCCACCTGCCCCTCACCAACCCCTGGTCCTCCTGACACCAATCATCCTTGGTCCTCCTGTCTTCCCCCCTGCCCCTCACAACCCTGGCCCTTCTACAACCCACCACCTCTGGCCATGTTATCTCCTCCCATGCCCCTCCTGTCTCCCCCTGCCCCTCATCCCCCCTGACCCTTCTGCCACCCACCACCTCTGGCCCTGTTATCATCTCCCCTGCCCCTCACAACCCCTGGCCCTCCAGCCACCCACCACCCCTGGCCATGCATTCTCCCCCTGCCTCTCCTGTCTCCCCCTGCCCCCCACACCCCTGGCCTTGCTGTCTTTCCCTTGCCCTTCCGACCTCCCCTGTGCCCCTCACCACCTCTTGTCCTCCTGCCAATTACTACCCCTGGTCCTGCTTTCACCCTACTTCCCCTCCTGTCTCTCCTCTCCCGCATCTCACCACTCTTGGTCCTCCTGCCACCCACCACCCCTGGCCATGCTGTCTCACCCCCCCCCACCCTTCCTGTCTCTCCCCCTGTCCCTCACAACCCTTGGTCCTCCTGTCACCCATCACCCCTGGCCCTCCTGTCCCCCCCGTCCTCTCCTATCTCCCCCTTCCCCTCCTGTCCCCCCATGCCCCTTCTGTCTTACACCCCACTTCTCTCCTCACCAGAGCTTCACTTTCTCCTCTGCCTGCTGGTGCATCGTGTCTCTGGATCAGAGAATCCCAAAAAATATCCCGTATTTGGGGAGACAGGAGGGGTGGGCGGGAGATAGCAGGGTTCTAGGTGAGGCCGGGAGGAGCTGGTATGGTTTGAAGAGTGCCACCACCTAAGATGCGCCGCCTCGCCCGTCCTTCTAAGCCTCTGGATTGGCCAAAAGAAATTATGAATTTGATGCTAGTTTAGCCTGAAGAGGAGGGTGGAGTCTACTCTATTTTTCAACTTTAAGGTACGCTTCTTAATGTCTATTTTGGATTTTTTTGATGTAAAAATGTTTTTCATACACTACTGATTCTTCTCTATCAGATGCATTCATAATCCAGTAAACTTAAATATGCCTTAAAGTAAATTAAGTAGATATATACAGTTAACAAGGATCATTACTAAGCAGATAGGTAGACAGATGAAAGAATAACTTCTATCATATGTATGTATTTTCATTTGACTTAGCTTTGAATCAGTTCTGAAGTTGTTTTCTTTTTTTTGCATTTGTTTTTTTAATACTGTAGCAGAAAATTACTGTCATTAGTGATGACATATTTTTTTAAGCATTTTACACATACATTTCTTAGAGCTGACATAGACTGCCATAGTCATAGAGCTGTCTTAGGAATTTATTTATTTGCCTTGTTTTCATTGTGGGAACTATACTATTTTGAACGCAAGTGTGTCACTGACTCCCCTGCAGATTACATGTTTCTATAAATACTGATTCTTGAAGAGATCTGAGGTCACCTACTTTTCCTTAATTATGCCACTTGTTTCTATAAAACAAAATGATGCCCTTAGGCAAAAATGTCTTATTTATGGCTTTTCACCAAGTCTATTAAACTTAAAGGTTGATCTTATTGTTTTGGAAACTCATTTGCTCTAATTAAAGGAATAACATTCATTTTATTTTATCTGTTGTTTAATAAATTCATCCATCCATAGAAAATTATAATAATCCTGTAATGTATAGTCTCACGATTAAAATAAAAATGGTTTCCAAGATTAATGTTCCGTTTTTTAAAGCAAGAGTCATGTCCATATTAAAGAAAAAACATTATAGACCATAACATTTATTTTAGTATTCTTTTGGTTAACAGCTTTTACGTCAGGGGTCTCCAGATTTTTCAAATGAGGGGCCAAATTATTTATTTTTTCTCAGGCTATGAACCAGTTAACAATTTTAAGAAAGAGTGTCAATGAAAACAAAAATATATAAGAGAAATAAACAAACTTCAATTGCCAAAAATATATTTAACTAATTTTGTAAGATTTTTGAGATTGCTCTTTATTATATAAATGTCAATATCTGTTTTGCAACAGGTTTATCCCTATCACGCAATACAGGTGGTCCCTGGGTTACAGAAGACCCAATATACAGACGACCCGTACCTAAGAACATGTTGCCACTTATCTCTGAATATATTGAACTTTAGTGCCATTTACTACACCCTCCGATTTCTTTTCACTTGCATTCAGAAATCCTGTAAGTAATTTACTAGAATGCAATCACAACACATAATAGACATAGGGCTCCAATGAAATTCACTCTGTATATGCGTCATAAAGGCTGCTCACAACTGCTGCAGCTTTTTTTATGCATCTTATGTATTGATCAAAATCACTACTATCCTTATTTTATGGCAATCTCTCAATTATTATTATTATTGTTTATTTGTAACACACAGACATATTCCGTAGCGCTATACATAAGTTAAGTTACAGGCAATGACAAGTTCAAGATTCCCACATTGCGATGAATGGAGGGCCCTGTCTTTGAGCTTGGAATCCGGTGTCCATAGCTCTTTCCCTAAAGCACCTTGCAGGATTGAAACTCGCAGACTTACAATCTAAAGGTTGAAGTGTGTATGTGGTACAGTAGGGAGAGAGTAGTGCTGAGCATGTTAGGGAGGAATGTTATAGCCTTCTTTAAAGAGGTGCGTTTTTATTGATGTTTTGAAGGATTTAAGGCAGGAGGATAGTCTGGTGAAGCGAGGCAATACTTAAACCCATGTACCATCTGTTAGAGAAAACGCCTTGCGTAGTATGCTTAGAGGCCAGTTTGCATGATGTAAATGCACATTAGCCAATCTGTGTTAACTGAAATTCCCCAGGAACCAACAGAAATGTAAACGTCACAATAATTGACAGGAACATTTCATAAAAGAGAATGTTTCCTCCCAAACTCTTACTGTGTTGTAGCTTCTTCTAGTTACAAAGTAGTTCTAGTTGTTGGAGGGTTGGTTAAAATGTCTAGGAACGGTGGTAAGTGCTGTATACAGAGAGTAGTTTGGGGGTTCTGATTTTTACTTATTATATTAAGCTAGTGACTTGCCCATCAAAAATGACGGGGCAATAAAAAAGTATTAAAATGCTGTTTGTCACACAATGGGAGTCAACTGTGTGTCTCAACTGCTCGCCTCGCTTTGCGACGCTTGCAGTGCAATGAGCACCTTGGCTCTCATTGCTCCCTAAGTCCTGCGCGTCATCTCGCTTTGCAAGGCAACAACTCGCCTCGCTTTGCGAGGCTCGCAGTTGCGGCCCTATGGGCTGCCAATGGCGATCACTGCATGCCTCAACTGCTCGCCTCACTTCGGGAGGCTCATTGCACTGTAAGTCCTGCATGTCGACGCTTTGCGAGGCTCGCAGTCCAATGAGCGCCTTCGCATGTCGCATAGAGCGCCTTAGTCCCGCGTGTGGGCTCGCGAAAATGTATCAGGTATCAGAGCATAATAAAGGGATTTAAATATTTAACTGCTTTGAGTGTCCTATCGCTGTCAGCCAATGAGCATTATTCATAAAGTAAGGACAGTGTAAAATATGAGATTTTTTTTATACGTATATATACATTTCTACTTTATATGCAGCAATCAATATCCTGAAAAGCTAACAATCTTTTTGGTGTATTTTTTAAAATGTACAGGTAGACTGTTGATCATCTGAGGAGAAAGTGTCAGCAATGTGCTAAGTGTGCAGTGTAAATAGGCTGTGTGCGCAAGGGCAAATTGTTTGTTTAGGCAGGAGAACCTCCAATTTAAAAGCGTAATGTGGTAACGTGAAAGTTAGTTTTGTGAAATGACGGCGTTAGTGTATGTCTTACGCGGTTCACAAGCATTTTCCATCTTTTGTAATACTGTGGCAGTGATTTGCGCACTTCGGGGTCGTGTAGCTTCGCTTTCATTTTTTTCGGCCCCCATTTTTTTTCTCGTTAGCCAATTTTCGAGTGCCGAAACTTGCCAAATTCAGCTTACATTTGTGTAAAACCTCACTCACCGACGTCCTGGCTGCCCCCACCCGTGCTGTGTGTGAGTGTTTTTTTATTTTTATAGTTTTGGTTTTTTTTTTGTGTTTTTCGATTTGCGCGGTACAGCCGCTAACTGCGTCTTATTGCGACCTTTTTTTATTTTATTTTTATTGCGACCGTTTTTTTTTCCGAAGTCCTGCGGCTCGTAATGTTTTTTCCCATGGATGTGACATACACAATCTCAGTGCTGTGATGTGGTCAGGATCAATGCTGTTGATGACTATTGTTTGGGGTGTGACTAGCTCTTTAATAGGCAATGCAGCACCTGTTGTAGGCCATGTAGGTTTTATTTTTTGAATTTACCCCTTGAGTACTGGGGTCTATGTAACCATGGCAATTGTTATATGTTATGTGGAGGTGTATTATTGCCAATAGTAGATATTCCCAATTGTAAGGATACTCACACTTTTTGGTTTTGAAAAAAAAAACACGTTTAAATGCAACATATGTGCCTATGAGAATGTTAAGTATTATTTTATAATGCACTTACCGTACATGCTTTTTCAATTTGTTATGCAGTGCTGTCTCTTTAACACCTTTTGGCAGGTATCAGCAAGCTATGGGTGGTATTCAGATCACATTTTTGTTAAATCTTTAACTTCTGTAAGGTCTTACACAGCTTCAGTAGCTTGTGTGAAGACACTACAATTTGGTTTTGATCACCTTTCAGTCAAAATCAATAGGACAGAACGTAAATTGATAACACTTGTTGTTTCAGGCTATTTTGTAGTGGCTTTGCACAGCCCTGTACCAAAGACTGATATTGATTGGCAAGTTACTAAATTGCAGTGCTATGTACACGAGAACTCATTCCAAAAAAGATTTTGATGGGGCACATAGTTACATATTTTCTTTGTTGGGTATTTCTATTGATACTACTAGAATTATGCCTGAATGCCTTTATTAAACGAAGTAATTTGGCAGAGCTGTTTTTTATAAGCATCAACCTGTTTCCAGAGTAATTTGTTAACACTAAATCTGAACATGTGCAATGCTTTTAAATTTACACTTGCACTATAAAAACTGATGTAATGGGATGTAGTAAAAATAGATGCATGAACATATCAACATTTTTCCGTGTAGCAATTTTAACAAAATAATATTTTTTGGCTTTTATAACAGTTCTTTATATTTGTTTCTTGTGTTCTAGAAATAGGTTTGGATGATTCAATTATTTATCATTAAAAACTGTTTAGTTATGTTGAAAAATATGAAGTTATCATCTCAGTTTGTTCAATTTATATATTTTGACATTGTTGCAATTATCAAGTGTCATTTGGTGGTGTCTTTGCACTGTCACTATGGAGCCCTGTAAATATTCCTGCCCTTAAAAAATATGACTTGCTGAAGGCTAGAGAATAGAGTTGCTTAAAATGCCTCACACTCTTATTGAAAAAAGAGCTACATGTACTTGGTCACAGTTAGGTACGGAGAGTCCTATTCCAATGGGATACATGGCTACGCAAAAAGGCTCCCAGTAACTGTGCAAGCTACGTATCCATGTTCCGTTCAGCATCCTCTTCATACCGTTCCTTAGAAAAAAGGCCTTGGGTAGTTTACGCAGGGGCCGGGTTGCGTGATGTGTCGGCAAAGTAGCCAATCTGCATAAATGCTGAATTTCAAGCCGTGCAATAGCCCTAGGGAACAAGAACATCACCTTAATTCACAGGTTCAGTTCATAAAAGAGCCTTTTTCCGAACCCAAATGCTGACTGTGTTGTAGATTTTGCAAGTGAACACACAGGTCTAGGAGTTCTAGGTCTAGGTCTAGGAGGTCTAGGTCGGTTTTCAAAGCGTGTAGGAAAGAGTTGGTGAGTGTTTAAGAGAGAGTAATTAAGATGTTTTGATTATCACTGTTATACTTACATTACTACACACATCAGTTACACATTACTCATAGCTGATAATATATAATTCACTTACACATAAAGTAATACAACCACACATAGCTACATATTAAAAGGTAGGCCACATTTCATATACACCCCATTTAGACATTATGCATGAGCAATAGTAATACTTATTTGTGGAAGTAATACTATTAAATCCTCTATTGTGGGCCAAATGACTTTCCTGATTTGTATTAACATTTTGAGCACTGGAATCTGAGTTACCATTGCAGTTGATATATGTTATGCTGATGTCCACAGATGTATGCAGACTCACACATCATACTTTTATTTTTTTGGAATATAATATACAGTGTGTGCTTATGAGAATGTTAAATTATACAGCTTCATAACTTGCCTGATTGAAATGGTCTTTGAGTAAAGTTCAATGGAACCGCAGACCGGAATTTGGGAAAACAGCTTACTGATAGGTATGGTACAACTTGTACCGTGTCTGCGTAAAATATTGGAATGGGGCCCTGAGCCAACTGTTTCATCAATGCCTATAAAAGTTTTATAAGGAATATTAAAAGGTAGTGTCTCTGTGTTGATGACACCAAATTGATTTTTTTTTTCTTTTTCTTATATTATTTAAAAAAAATAATCCATTATAGTATTTCTGCTACATAAATAAAGTAAATTTTTTTTTTTGCTTAAAATTACATTTGGTAAATTGTTGTTTTTTCCAATTTACAGAAGGTAAAACATCTTTGGTGTACAAAACAGAATTTGTTTTTTGATAAATTAGGTGGCTTTGTATTGAATAAAAAACTATACATGGGTCAGGTGTTTACTTATATATATCATTAATAAATAATTTCTAGACACGTTTTTTTAATTAGGGGTAGAGATTGAATATAAATATTTGGCAAAAGTTCTCAACAAAATGTCTCTATATTAGTGAATTATAATTTATCTTAAAGAATATATTCTTCTTTTATTGCTTTACAATTCAGCATATTGTTACCACTTTCAGATTATATGAAAGATCTCAATGACAGACAATGGCTTCAAAGGTAAACAGGCTTTTGTCATAAAAAAAGGGAAGAAGGGAAGGGGAAAGCGTTGACAATATTTGTTTTTTTGTATGTGACTGATCACCCCATAGGATGATCACACCCATTATTCTCTATATAACTATTCAATTATATTATCCCTGGTGTCTGATGGGAGGAAGCATTTCACAACCACTTCCTCTCCCTCCCCTGCTCTACCAAGCACACTTTCTTTTGTTGTATGGTAGTTAATATTGAGAGCTCGGATCTCCTGGTGACATCCCCTGATATCGCCTAATCAGTGTCATCATTGTCTTGCGAGATCACTTGATGTGTGCTGCTTCCTCTAAACAACAGAAATAAGATAACTGCATCAGACACCTATATGAAAAAAATAAATATTGGCTATCCCTATATATATATATATATATATATATATACATAACAGTAAATAAAAAGTACATATGTGTTCACATTTGAATGTCTAAAGCAAGTTAAAAAACCTGCTTCCAGATCAGAAAAACAGTTATTACACTGCATTCTGGAAAGTTAAGCTGGGACACACAAATGTGCCCACAAATGCCTCGCTCTTCATTCCGTAGCCATTATCAAACATGGCTTACTTTAAGCTTCTGCATGCTGTATTACACAGCTTTAATGCAAAGCCAAGGTTGGAATAAACACAAGCTGAGTATCCAATCCATGTACAGCTGTTTCAAGCTTACTGGCTATCATCAGCATGGAGCGGGATATCAGCCTGTGTTGTGGAAATTATGAGTAGGTAGTTCACCACAACAATCATTTATAATATGGTGGGCAAAAGAGCGATAGAAGCCCTCCACCGTACAGTAGTACAGTAAATAAAAAGTACATCTGTGTTCACATTTGAATGTCTAAAGCAAGTGAAACATTTTTATTTAATCTGCACTTACAGCCCTATTAAATTCCCTCAATGTGTAAAACCGTAGCCCGTAACGTAGCCTGCAAGACTTACGGCTAATAAATTGGCCCTGTAAAGCAACCCGCTAACGATCTGTAACAGGCGGAAAAACCCTACGGGACGTGGAGATTTGAACTCTGCTGCCACAAATCCTTTGATCTGTCAAGCCCGTAACTGTTACGTTCAGAAATCGATATTAAATTGCTACGAATCCACTGGTGTTCAAACCCGTAACTCGCAAATGGAGCCAAAAAGCCAACATGTACTAGAGAGGACCAACAAGGGGGTTAAAGTCCTATGCGTAGCACTGTAAATGCAAATATACACACACTACTGTATTTTTAATTAAAGGGAAAGTGATGTTAGGTATTAAAATTAATAGCACAACATTCTCAAGCTTGCAAATCTGCAATATAAAGTACTATTTTTTCTATTTAATTTCCGTGTTATATCGATCCCGGCAATCAGTGTGTTAATACATATAATGGAACTCGCATGGACTAAAATATCATATTTAATGATTTATTAATATTGCATTGTTTCTGGAGTGCGGGTCTGATCGAATCTCGTAATTTAAACCCGTAAGTCCATTTTTCAGTGACGAAATGATTACGATCTCTTTTGCCATTGGCTCCATCTAAACCCGTAACTACAGGTTTGACTAACTGATCATGTTCACGGCTGCACATCCAACGTGCGCAAGAATGGTTTACAGGTTTGTGTCTATGGCCCGTAACTCGCAGCATGGGTCAATTTAATTACTCTATAACACAGCTGAATTTCAAGCCCACAGCCGTTATTCTGATGCTGCTACAGGCTTCGAATGTAAAGGGGATGATAGTGTTTTTTATTATTATAGAGAAATACATAAAGCTTATTTAGCAACATAATACATACAAATGAATGATTTATAATATTGACGTGCTGGCTAAAAAGGTACTCTATAAAAGAGCAACCGCTTCTTGATTGAGTTGTATATTCTCTTCAATATGACCCTTTTTGTTTCTACAGTTTACTGTAGTTCGATATCAGATCAGCAGCACATAATAATATGTGGTGAATGCAGTGCCCCTCAATTACATTAGTTAAGGTAAATTGGCATTTATCACATATATAGTTGTCATAACTGCGGGTTGTCAAAAGTTGTTGCTAACGCTCGCAGTTGCTGGCATGGAGCGCCGAAGGAACTCCATGCCAGCAACTGCGGACCTCGCAACATTTACAGTCTTACGACACAGAAATACGATACACAGGAGAAAAAATGGCCGCAGAGAAAAATGAAAACGAGTCTACAAGACCCTAAACACGTAAAACACCACCAAACACATACGGATTTTCCGAAAAAGCCGGACGAGCTCCAAGAACAAGGATGCTAAATCACCAACAGCCGCGTATCACACATTAGGAGCCATTTTACAACACTAACTTACACATTGCGGAAGTACACAGTTACCCTAACGGATTTTCCTCGCGCACGCACACTATTTACACTACACAATGCACACATTACTGACACTTACACAGCAGCTCCACAGCACTCAAAACACACATTGTATGCTGCAGCAACATCAAAACAGATTGTCAGCTCTTCAGCATAATGCTTCCTGCATTTATTACTTCAAAATAGGTAAAGTATATGTAACGGAGCTGGAACACGCAGTCCAATATCTCCGCTGGTATACAGTAAAATACCCAAGAGGCACTACAGTTTCACCATTACCGACCTCCCATATTGGGAGTCAAATGAATACTGACTTTATTTTGTTATGTGCAGAAATATTTATACACATCTCTTCCCACAGGCAATCCACATCCCCCATAGTTGGCCACACAATACACATAAAGAGAACAATAGGTGTGGTCACCCCTCCCTGAGGCTCCTTGATACAATCAGACAATGATTAAATCAGCCGTCTCTGTTCTTATGTTTGAGAATGAATAAACGTCCTTATCTGTAACAGGATTATCTCTCCTGCCAAGGTCTGCACCAGCCTGGGGCCAATATTCTGCTGAACATAAACCAACATACATACAGTATATTACTAGGATCATATTTTAACCAAGAATTAAATAACCATAAACAGGGTAAAACAGTGATGGGTTCCGTTACACACCTCCCCCGTGACCATATGCCGGCATACACGGTCTGATCCCAACAGATCGGCCTGGGGATGTCCGGACAAAAGTATTTGTTGGTCAATTCTCTAGTTTGACAACCCATCAGCATTACTGCAATTCAAATTGACTCACATTTCACATATCCCCAGATAGCTGGGATGTGAGCGCACAAAACCACTGAATAGCGCTCAGATCCTATTCACACAGTTCAATTGCCATGTAACTAAAGTCTTTCCCATAGTCTTTCATTATATGAATGGGCTCCATGGCATAGCTATCTGGGGTATCACCGCTCCCACAGGGCAAGTACCGAATGACCCCCCCCCCCTGTACGTAAAGGGCCAGAATGAGTGACATACACTCTGGTATGGCCGAATACTGTGTTTGAAGGGCAATATGTCCCAGGGCCATAGTCCCAGGGCAGGAGGCTGGCAAATAGTCCTCTCCAAGACAAAGTGATGAAGGGCACTTCGTCACACATCTCCCCTTTGGGGGGAAGTCTAACCAGGCACCTGGATATTTCACTGTGGTGATGGGGCAACACGCTGAGGGGACTTGAGGGGCAGAGGCCAGCGGCACTCTGCCCTGATGCCAGCTCTTCTGCTGGTATAACCTGCAGGACATCCTGCTCTGTACAAGGGACAAAGGGAGGGCAGAGGCCGACTACACTCTGCCCCGCTGTCAGCTCTTCTGCTGGGGGATCTTCTGCTGGGGTACTTGGGACGTATTCCGGCTCAGTAGCCAGAGAAACGTGGGGGTCAGTGGGGGTTAACATTTCCTCTGTTAACCCTGCGGCCACATTAGGAGTTAGCTGGGGAGGGGAATTTGTACTTACCCCCTCCTCCGGTTGTTGGGGATCTGGACAGGCTGTGGGCGCAGAGACCACGGTCCCATCTGCGCAGTCTGGGAGATTGGTGTCTCCCCTGGTTAGGGTAAACTGTCGCTGGGGGGGAAGGACGACACCTTCTGCTTCCTGGGGTACACACTGCCGCTGGGGAGGAAGGACGACACCATCAGCTCCCTGGGGTACACACTGCCGCTGGGGAGGAAGGACGACACCTTCAGCTCCCTGGGGAACACACTGCCGCTGGGGAGGAAGGACGTCACCTTCAGCTCCCTGGGGTACACACTGCCGCTGGGGAGGAAGGACGACACCTTCAGCTCCCTGGGGTACACACTGCCTCTGGGGAGGAAGGACGACACCTTCAGCTCCCTGGGGAACACACTGCCGCTGGGGGGGAAGGACGACACCTTCGGCTCCCTGGGGTACACACTGCCGCTGGGGAGGAAGGACGACACCTTCGGCCCCCTCGGGTACACACTGCTGCTGGGGAGGAAGGACGACACCTTCAGCTCCCTGGGGTACACACTGTTGCTGGGGAGGAAGGACAACACCTTCAGTTTCCTGGGGTACACACTGCCGCTGGGGGGGAAGGACGACACCTTCGGCCCCCTGGGATACACACTGTCGCTGGGGAGGAGAATTAGTTGGAGTATTCCACGCGGAGCGGTTTCTATTTCTGGGACAGTCTCTCTGCATGTGGCCCTGCTGGTTACACGTGTGGCACCTGATTTACCGTGGAGGGGTTTGGTAGTTCCCACCACCCGGACGCAGTGCTGGGGGGGGGGGGGGTTAATGGTGGGAGGTGGGTTAGCAGCTCCCAAGATGGACCGCTCCCGTGCCCGCTGCTTTTCCATTATGTATTTGGGAACATCTGTCATTAACCATTCCATGGTTTTTGTGGGAAGCGTACCTGGGAAAAAGGCCAGTCTACTTTGGAAGTTCTCTTCCAAACTCAGTCTGTGGGGCAATAAGAGGTACTGTAACCAGGAGTTCCTTTCTGTCTGCATCCCTGTAGTCCGCAGCCGTCTCCTCCTCCTCATGATGGAACGCTGTCCGAAAACTAGCCGGTTCCATCCTGCTGTAGCCAGGGGCGCTGTACGGATACTAGCGTTGCCCTCAATTTGTACTCCACGGAATGGTGTCTCCTGTAGCTGTCCTTCTGACCGTGGGAACAATTCCGCCACTTGCCACCAAATGTAACGGAGCTGGAACACGCAGTCCAATATCTCCGCTGGTATACGGTAAAATACCCAAGAGGCACTACAGTCTCACCATTCCCGACCTCCCATATTGGACGACACACAATTTGGGAGTCAAATGAATACTGACTTTATTTTGTTATGTGCAGAAATATTTATACACATCTCTTCCCACAGGCAATCCACATCCCCCATAGTTGGCCACACAATACACATAAAGAGAACAATAGGTGTGGTCACCCCTCCCTGAGGCTCCTTGATACAATCAGACAATGATTAAATCAGCCGTCTCTGTTCTTATGTTTGAGAATGAATAAACGTCCTTATCTGTAACAGGATTATCTCTCCTGCCAAGGTCTGCACCAGCCTGGGGCCAATATTCTGCAGAACATAAACCAACATACATACAGTATATTACTAGGATCATATTTTAACCAAGAATTAAATAACCATAAACAGGGTAAAACAGTGATGGGTTCCGTTACAGTATATTCCTTTATTAATGTATTACCGTATTTAGTTCATTACCATACACCAAACAGCATTAGCTCACTTACAATTTGATTCCCGTCATTTTTTGACGGGCAATATTCTAGTATAGTAATAATAAGTCTAATTAGCTTCTGCTTTATTAAATACAGTATGGCAGAGCATATATATGTACGTTTATCTAACACAGATTAACAAACCTGCTTATAGTACAGACACTCAAGAAACAATATGTTTTCTATAATTTGAGGAATTCTATGTGATGAGAAATTGCTGTCTAATTATATTTAAATATCTACTGATCTATGCATACAAATTTCATTACAAAAGCAGTTTGCTTACAACTCTCATTTAGGTTTTCATTGTTCATTTTATAACAATTAAAAATAAAGTAAATAAGTAATTAATGGAAAGGCAACTGAGATGTATATAGAGCCCTGCCCACATAGGGCCTCATTCAAATGCGATTTGACCAATTGAATAGGGCTCTATATAAGCACAGAGCATATTTTTTTACAGATGTTTTTAGTTAGTGAACTTCTATCCAAAAGCAAGGTCTTCACTAACTAAAAACTTCTGTAAAATAAATATGCTGTGTGCTTATATAGAGCCCTATTCAATTGGCCGAATTGCATTTGAATGAGGCCCTTTGTTTGTCAACAGTTAATGAGACAATTACATTTATTTGTAAAGTATATTAATACATTTCAAGATAGTAAAAGCTATTGTATGTTTTAATAAGCATAGCATCTTCCTACAGCAAGGAAAATTAGGAAGATCTGTCTGTGTAAACATTTTTTTATCTGTCCCTTAACATGCAACAACATCATCATAAAGGGCCTCTTTGGGTATTTCTTTTGTTCCCTATGAATGTTTTAACTTGGAAACGTTTAATTTTATTGTATACTCCTCAATATAATTGGAATATAAAATGTACACATCACTATGAGTCTGCCAGAATAAAACATTCTTCTATTCTGGAGCCTACCCCTTTGATCCTGTTCTCTCTCATGAGAGCTGTAACCTAAATTCACACACAAGTGGGAAGGGCCCTAAACGTCCTGGTCAGATGCACACCTTGTAAATGTCTGCAAGGAGCATGAGACGCTGACAGTGTGAAGCCCTTCCCTAATTGGGTGTGCCTTTAGATCATGGCTGTGCAAGGTGGCAGCTCTCATGAGGGAGTACAGGAAGAAGACATGAGGCAACAGAATGGAAGAATCTGTTACTGTAGGGGACTTCTTATAAGTAAGGGAAGTGTAAATGTTATATCATAATTATATTGAGGAGGTTAACATTAATTAATTAATCTATCTGAAATAACTACATAAAACAAAACAAAGTAGTCTAAAGAGTCCCTATGTAGATTTACTGGCAGTTCCTAAGTCTGTATAGTTCCTGTTAATCTCCACTTATAGTAAACTTTATGAGATAGCAAAAATCTTACAGCTTGACATATTTATGTAGTCATTAAATAGTCATTATTGATCTGTCTAGTCGAGTGATTGCATAGTAAACATGTAAGGATGCCTTTATCTCTCAGCTTTTCCTTTATTTTTATTTTTGCTTTAATAGAACTACAGTGCTTACAGCAGATAAGACAATCCCTGTTTATTTTGTCATTACAAGCAAAAGCACACATTTTAATTATATACTAATAATGGTCAGTTGCATCAGTTTATGAGAATAGAAGAATCTTAGTGATAAAACTGGAAGATTGCAGCATAGTTACTACATTTTATTCCTTTTGGCAGAAATATTAAATCTATTTTTAAAATGTTAAAATCAATACTCAGTTTCCTTTTCACCAGTATAGAAGTTTGATGAAACCGTTAAAGGAGAACAACAGCAAAGAAACATAACAGAAGAACTGATATAAAATTTTCTGAAATATATCTCAGCAGTATTTCAACAACATTCTGCTCAGACACTGTGGGCCTTATTCATTGGAGCAATTGTTGGTAATTGGAGCCCGTAAACTAATTTGCTATTTAATTGGCGTCTTTTATCTAGCTGCAAACGATTTGCGGATTACAGGCTTAAAATCCTTGCGGTTGTCAAAATCGTTAAAACTCCAATCCATTTAGGCCTTTGATCATTCAAGCAAATCGCTATTCAATTGCTACAATTCCTCAAGCCCGCAAATGCTCTCACACCCGTAAATGGCAAATGTAGAAGAAAATCCTACGGTTACTATATAGAACTCGCAAGGGGGTAAAACACTTGATCGTAGTGCTGTAAATGCAAATATCTCAATATTGCACTTTAAAAGATGGGGAAAGTGATGAAAGTCATTAGAATTAATTGCACAACAGTTTCAAGCTCGCAAATCTGCAATAACAAATGCTTTTTTCACCCTTCATGTCTGTGGTATATCAATCTCAGGAATTAGGGAGTTAATATATATAAGGCCACCCACGTGGACTATAGCATTTCCTTCATTCATTTTTATTATTTTGAACATTGCAGGATTGCGAGTCCGATCGCATATCAGACTTGTAAACGCTAATTGATTGACGTTTACCGTCCATGTTTTAATGATGTCATGATGACGGGCTCATTTACTATTGGCTGTTTCTAAATCGGTAGTTACGGTCTTGCTTAATTGATTATGATCACGCTCTGAAATACTACTTACGGGTGCATGGCTTTTGGCCAGGTAGCTGCGGGCTTGTTCAATTGATCCACTCTTTAACTGTTCCAATTGAATCAGGCCCTATGTCTAATTGGCTAATACATCTAGTAGTATATAGACACTGTGGGCCCTATTCTATTGCCCAATTCGTAGGTGGTGGTGCGGCCGAGATTTTAGTGAGTTACCTAGGGTTAGGGTTTAGGGATTAGGGTTATGGTTTAGGGTTAGGGGTTAGGGTGCTATCAGATAATAAGCTTTACACTGACAAGAAATTCACTAAAATCTCGTCCGCACCTCATAGTGACAGATGGCTGCCACTGCCTGGGCCCAGCTAACAGGAAAGATCCTATATTTCTATTTTATTGTATGAAAGAAAATCACCATATGGGGTCAGTGTGTTTTCTTTACAGGCAACGTGTCCATTCCAGCAATTATGAAACGCAAAGTAACTTCTTATGGAAAATGTCTTGTTTCAGCAAACTCTCTAGTGAGTCCCAAATTCCTGGAAAAAAACAAACTCACCACTTTCAATTTTGACAGGACCATGGCAAAGGTGCAGTCTGGTCTCCATTGCTCCTGTATAGTGATCACCAACCAATCTGACACCAATCCTTCAATAAGGTTATATGGTCAGATGATGTTCTGTACACAAACATAAACTCTGTGAACACAGTTAAAGGACCACTGCACAATGAATAAAATATTTGTTTGAAAGCTTTGAATTTAAGGGCATAATCAAGCAGAAAACAGTCATATAGCTAGATTTTAGAACAAAAATAGCTTTAACACTCGGGTGCACTTACACGGCCAGACCGCCAGGGTGGTTAAAGGAAATAGTTGCAAAACAAGAGCAAGGTCTACAGCAAGGCTGACTCGTAGATATGAGAGTTCTTGTGCAAGCATGTAAGCCGCTGTTACATGTCTCTCACAGTCTATTTCATAAGAACTTACTGATACATAGCCAGGGTTATTGGCACTTCTGAGAAAATAGCTTACAAGACTTTTAACTGAGATAGATGCCTTATTTTGAAAGAAGAAGCCTAGGACTGACCCATAGGACCCCCATAATCACTAATTAATGATACAAATGCACTTTTAACACTTTACTTATTTAAAATGTATTATCAATAAAGCACTAAATATAGCAAATTTTTTCATCACATCAATTAACTCTGTCCTTACCAATATACTCCATAAGTATATTTCATGTAATTCAGTGTTATGCAAAACTATAAATAAAAATAATGGGTAAAAACTAAGAGACCAATTTGATTTGTTAGAATGTTAATAGTATCCTTAATTTTCCTATAATCATACTTAGATCTGTTGTTTCGGTGGCAAATCTAATATTAATATTTAAAGACGCATCTATTATATTTTCAATGAATTGTCTGGTACATGCTGAAAACAAATTACCAATCACAATATACTGTATATAATATGGAGTGTGTATGTTTAATAAACAATTTTAATCAATGTATGTTTATTTTTAATTATTTTTTAATAAACAAGCTATAAAAATATAATTGATTTTTGAACTAATTCTGAAGAAAGAAGTAAAGTTACAAAAAAAGTGTATTTTTCTCAATGGTGAAAAAAAAAACTTACAAGACTTGTAAGAGTCATTATAAGTACACTTAAGTCAGATCCCAGGAAAACAATAATTCCCATAGTAACCACAGTAACATTAAAGGCATATCCTGAATTATGAATGCATCTGATAGAGGAGAATCAGTAGTGTATGCAAACATTTTTTTTTGCATGAAAAATACCAAAATAAACATTTACAAACTCAGCCTGATGTTTGCTAAATACCTTCAGTTTGCAAGCTGCAGCTTTTGTCAGCTGATACCTCTGAAAATCCCTGCTAAGATTAGGATCAAATTCATAATTTGTTTTGGCCAATCAGGAGGAAGCAAATACATTTGTATCATAATCTGGGGTTCCTGTGTTGCAAAGCAGTCTAGGATATGTAGTCTCTTTCTCTCAATATCCTTGTGCTTTGATTCAGTTGTGAGCTCAGACCCCACCATACCATGTGATTCCATCCAGCAGCAAGTACTTCCTTTGAAAGGTCAAACTCCATACCTAGCTGCATATCCTATGCATACTTGGAGCCTCATTCAATTAGAAGCCTGCATCTCGAGTTATATAGGCCGTATGTCTGGGGGCTTGTTGCAGGCTTGCACTCTGCTACAATTACGGTGCTATTCAATGGAACAAACCCGCAAGTTACTGTCCAAAAGCCAAAACCATAAACCATGCACTCATATGTCGTAGTTCAGGGCGGGAACATGATCAATTAAGCAAGGCCTTAACTACTTGCAAACTACAAAATAATAAAAATGAATGCTGATCCTGTTCTAGTCCACTTGGGTGGACTAATATGTATTAACTCATTGATTCCTGAGATTGATATGACCCCGGAATTGAAACATAAAATAAAATGATTTTTGATTGGCGATTGCGAGCTTGAGACTGTTGTGCAATTAATTATAATGTCTTTCACCGCTCTCCCCATATTTAAAAGTGCAGTATTGAATTTTTATTTGCATTTACAGTGCTATGGTCATGTCTTTAACCACGTTGCGGGTCCTATCTTGTACCTGTAGGATTTTCTTCTACATTTGCCATTTACGGGTGTGAAAACATTTGCAGGCTTGCGGAATTGTAGCAATTGAATAGCGATTAGCAATTTCATAGTAACTCTTGCAGAAGGGAAAGACCAAAGGCTTAGATGGTGTGTAAGTTACGGTTGTAACAACCACCAGGGGTTTAAGCCTGTAAGCCATAGACCGTTTGAGGCTCACAAAATACACCATTTGAATATCAAATTAGCTTACAGGCTCCATTACGGGTGCCCGTAACTTACAAATGCTCAATTGAATGAGGCCCTTGATTATGTAACCTCTCTGTGGGTGTGCAAAGCTGGAAGTTACTTTCCTGCATATACCTTTGTAAGTACACAGAACATATCGAAATAACACCTCTTTTTCTGATAATCACTGCTTGTTTCTTAACAAACATTTGAAACCCAGGAAAATGATACAGTGCCTTGCAAAACTATTAACCCCCCTATGACTTTTTACCTATTTTGTTACCTTACAGCCTTAAGTTCAATGTTTTGTTAATCTGAATTTCATGTGATGGATCAGAACACAATAGTCTAAGATGGTGAAGTGAAATGTTTTGTTGTTTGCTTCACAATAAAAAAAACATCTTCAAAGTTGTGGGCATGTTCTGTAAACTAAATGATGCAAATCCTCAAACAATCCATGTTAATTCCAGTGAAAGGCACTGTACATACTTTCAAAGAACATCAGTAAGTATTGCAACAGTGTGTCTCTGTAGCTATGTGTTTCTCACTCCAACATTGACACATTGTTTTGTTTTATTGTTTTTGAACATGATCATTGTAGTTCAGACACATGATATTATATTTTCACTTGAAATGTATTACATGGGGATACACGGGTGGGTGGCAGGTGGGTACCCCTTGGGCTCTGTGTTAATCAGATGTGACAGCATTGGTGTCACTGTTTAATTGTGAGAGCAGGTACTTAGCAGGTATTTAGTTGATGTTCTATAGTATAGCTGTAGAGACCTTGGTTAACCAATATAAATACTTATTTTGTGCTTTATAATGTATAGGCTTCAATTTTGTGTTATTAGTGTGCTGAAAAATGCTACTTTAGGCTAGCTTTTTATTTACTTGGACACTCGTAGCTCTGTAAATGTCTGAAATATGTGTTCTCGTACTGGATTTAAATGCTCTTGCAGGGGGTTGAGTTTACACGTAAGTATTTGTCACACTGAGATCCAGCGGCAGAGCTAATGAATGGAGCACCCCAGCATAATATTTTTATTTTGTCTTGGGTCCCACCCACTCTGGGGCCTTCCTCCAACCCACTATATATATATGTAATATACAGGGTTTTGGTGGGTTGGTGTAATTAAACAAAAAATAGCATATATATATATATATATATATATATATATATATATATATATATATATATATATATATACATACATACAGTGGGGGGGGGGGGGGGGGGGAGTATTAGATCTCCTGCTGATTTTGAAAGTTTGTCCACTGACAAAGAAATGATCAGTCTATAACTTTAATGGTAGGTGTATTTTAACAGTAAGAGACAGAAGAACAAAAAAAAAAGAAAAAAGAAAAACGCATTTCAAAAAAGTGATAAATTGATTTGCAGGTCAATGAGGGAAATAAGTATTTGACCCCTTCAACTTAGTACTTGGTGGCAAAACCCTTCTTGGCAATCACAGAAGTCAGACGTTTCTTGTAGATGGCCACCAGGTTTGCACACATCTCAGGGGGGATTTTGTCCCACTCCTCTTTGTAGATCCTCTCCAAGTCATTAAGGTTTTGAGGCTGATGTTTGGCAACTTGAACCTTCAGCTCCTTCCACAGATTTTCTATGGGATTAAGGTCTGGAGACTGGCTAGGCCACTCCAGGACCTTAATGTGCTTCTTCTTGAGCCACTCCTTTGTTGCCTTGGCTGTGTGTTTTAGGTCATTGTCATGCTGGAATACCCATCCACGACCCATTTTCAATGCCCTGGTTGGGGAAAGGAGGTTCTCATCCAAGATTTGATGGTACATGGCCCCATCTTTAGTTCCTTTGATGCTGTGTAGTTGTCCTGTCCCCTTAGCACAAAAACAGCCCCAAAGCATAATGTTTCCACCTCCATGTTTGTTGGTGGGGATGGTGTTCTTGGGGTTATAGGCAGCATTCTTCCTCTTCCAAACACGAGTTGAGTTGATGCCAAAGAGCTCGAATTTGGTCTCATCTGACCACAACACTTTCACCCAGTTCTCCTCTGTATCATTCAGATGTTCATTGGCAAACTTCAGACAGGCCTGTACATGTGCTTTCTTGAGCAGGGGGACCTTGCCGGATTTCAGTACTTTACGGTGTATTGTGTTACCAATTGTTTTCTTTGTGACTATGGTCCCAGCTGCCTTGAGATCATTAACAAGATCCTCCCGTGTAGTTCTGGGCTGATTCCCCACCACTCTCATGACCATTGAAACTTTGACCCTGCACGCCTTGCGCATCATACCTACAACCTGCGGGACTACACATCAACACACAACTCAAAAACACAATTCAAAGTGCGAGACCTATAGCACTTTGAAAAAATCCCCTATAAAAGTTACGGCCCCTAACACCTACAATGTAAAACCGACACTGAGAGAAAAAAAAAATATGAGCCGCAAAAACAAAAAATGAACGTCCGCAACACGCACAGTGAAAAACACGAAAAACACACTAGATACAAAATAAAATAAAAAACAAAATACACACACAGCAAGGGGGGACAGCAAGGAGAACAGGAAAGGAGGTTACGCGCCAATTTCAATAGAATTTAAAGATTTTCGCCACTCGAAAATGCCCTAAGCAAAAGAAAAACTGGCCGCCAAAAAAAACAAAAACGAGGCTACACGACCCCTAAGGGCGCAAAACACTGCCAAGCACATACACCTTTTACACAGACCTGTGCGACCTACTAAATACACTATTGGGAAGGACGCTAAATGCCCCACACCCGCCTAACACATACACAATTGCATCCATTTTACGACACTAGCTGCAAACTAATAACATTACAACATGCGGAAATACACAGCTAAACAAACGGTTTGCCCTTGCGCACGCAGCCTATTTACACTGCACACTGCACATATTACCTCAGCTCACCAACAGTGCAAATCTACATTGTATGCTGCAGGAACATCAAAACAGATTGTTAGCTCTTCAGCATATTGCTTCCTGCATATATTAGTTACAAATAGGTAAAGTATATTAATTTATAACTTTAACAATTAATTAATTTACATAACAAATTCATACACACACAAACCAAAAACAAAAATTTCAGAATCACAATAAACAATAAAGGAGATCAGCGCGCGCCTCACAAGCAGCGCCAACAGTGTTTACAGAACCACAACTACACCAGGGGAGAGGCTCACAATGCCAGCCAAAAGGCCATCAGCGCAAGCCTTACAATCAGCGCCAAAGGAGCTCTCATAACCAAACATTCACCAACCAAGAGGCTTGCAATGAGTCCCGAAGGCGCTCATTGCGAGACACACTATGAGCACCAAAGTCGCTCACTGCGTGTCTTGCAATGAGCGCCGACAGTACTCACACAACCAAAATACTTACTTTCTGTACCAAACAGCATTACCTACCTTACAATTCTATTGCTGTCATTTTTTGACGGGCAAGTCGCTAGTGTCCATATAATGTTAGTAGCTTTAATTCACATTATAGAGTGTTTGGCTGAAAAGTGTTAGTGTAATAAAAAAACTATATTTGTTATGAAAAGAAGAAATAAAAAAATGCTCAAAGAAAATGACACAGCTTGTCTGCGCACGACTTCAGTGTAATACATTGTTCACCAAGGGAGTTAATTAATTGTCTCTGTAGCCTTGTTAAGCAATTAACCAGACAAATAATGTAACACATGAAAGATAAAAGACTTTCTGTTCCATTATTAAAAAGACAGATTTAGGAACCAAAATGTAAAACCACTTATAAGGGAAATATGTTGGATACGGAGATAATGGTAAAGATGCAAAAATAAATTAAGGATGACAACTTTAGTTAATCAATTGCATCATGCATAAAGTTGTGTACACAAATTGCAGACACATTAAAATAAATTAAGGTCTCATATAATGCATAGTACAAAAATACAAACTGTTATTTAATATTGATCCATAGTCATCAAGATCCTTAAAGTATGCAACAGCAAATTAAATTATATTTTATGCATAGAAAATATCTTTGTGGTTTGTTTTTTTTACATTTTTGATTCTGAAGTCATTTTCAGGTGATGATAACATATTTTGTGACCAATTTGACTTTTATTATTGATAGCCAGCAATTCTTTTTTCAAATAACAACTGCTGCAACACCACCAAATATCAACTTAGGACATATAATAACTTACTGTTAATGGATCATTAAAGCTCTATATTTATAGCATTATTTTTCAAATTCAATACTGGCAGTGGTGGAGCTAGTGAATGGAGGGCCCCGGTGCAAAAAAATAAGTTTAACTCCCCCAGTGGAGGTGGTCCAAATAATATTTTTAGATTAAACCCTATGTCCCCCACTTTGGTGCCATGAATAACATATATATATATATATATATATATATATATATATATATATATATATATATATATATATATATATAGATAAATAATAAGAGTTTTGCAGTATATAGTGATACCTTTTTTATTGGACACACATAATCATAAATAAATGACAAGCTTTCGAGAGTGTTGACCTCCCTTTATCAAGTCTGAAGCAAAACTGACATGAGATGGAACCCTCAGTTTGAATAAAAACAGCACATGCAGAGAGAGTGGTGGCAGTGTCTGACATCATCAGGCAAATACATATAGGTGGAATGAACACAACATAGTATGGTACACATATATATATATATATATATATATATATATATACACATGTTATATACACATATACAAGAAGTATCATAATATAATTAAATACATATAAATAAGTAAATATAAATATATAAACATGGATACATATATATATACACATACATACACATAATCATCATATTAGGAATATAGGAGGTTATAAGAAATTAAGATAATGAGATAAAAACTCCATATTAACATTAAGTCCTGTATTTTTCGTATTAAAGTGAGTTATCATCTTCATTTCATAGATCTTTCTTTCTTGTGTGTTTTTAAAGTAACCTCTGAGTATTTTTATTTTCAGGTTTTGTATAGAATGGTTATTTTGTGAAAAGTGATGTCCCACTGGGGTACAATAATTGTCTTCATTGTGTTTTTTGATGGAGTTTCTGTGAAGGTTCATCCTCATATGTAATTTTTGGCTGGTTTCTCCAATGTAGCATCCATTTTCACAGACAGTACATTGTATCATGTAGACTACATTTGATGATGTGCAGGAATATGACCCTCTGATGTTGTAGCTCTTGTTGTTGTGTGTGGCTGTATCCTCTTTGCAGATATGCTGACATAATTTGCACCGATTTTTGTTGCAGGGTTTGGTGCCATTTTCTCTGTTGGGCCGTTCATTGGCCAATCTTCTGTTCACCAATGTTTGTCTTAGATTTGGTGGTTGTCTGAATGCGACAATGGGAGGTTTGGGAAATATATGTTTTAATTCTGCATCTTCTGTTAGTTGTGGTTGTAGATCTTTAATTATTTTACGTATTCCTTCTAGAGTCGGATGGTATGTTGTTACTAGAGGTGTACGTGAAGAACTTTCTTTAGTTTTATATTGCAACAGGTGTTCTCGGGGTGTTTTGATGGCAGCGGTTACTTTCTGTGTGATGACATGGGGTTTGTAACCCTTTTGTTTGAAGGAGTCAGACAGTGTTTTTAAATGTTTGTCGCGGTCCTTGGTGTTTGAGCATATGCGGTGGTATCTGATGGCTTGGCTGTAAATTATCCCTTTTTTAGTATGTGAGGGATGGAAACTAGAACTGTGTAGGTAACTATATTTGTCTGTAGGCTTCCTATACACAGATGAGTGAAGTTTACCATTTTTGATGGATATGGTGGTGTCCAAAAAGTTTACCTGTTCAGCAGAGTAATCCATTTTAAGTTTAATAGATGGGTGGAAGGTATTAAAGGCATTGTGGAAGTCTCTGAGGTTTTTTTCTCCCTCTGTCCATATGATGAACAGGTCATCTATATACCGGTAGTATCTGTAAGGTTTATGGACTAATGTGGATAGGAATCTCTGTTCCAGGTCAGCCATAAATAGATTTGCATACTGTGGTGCCATTTTCGTACCCATTGCAGTCCCCATGATCTGTAGGTAAATCTGTCCATTGAAGGTGAAGTAGTTGTGGGTCAGGATGTATTCTAATAGTTTTGCAATGGTATTAGAATTGTATTTATGGCCCTGGGTGTGATTTGAAAAGAACCTGAGGCATGCCTCAGTACCATCTTTGTGGGGGATGTTGCTATAGAGAGATTCAACATCCATGGTAACTAGTAGTGTGTTAACTGGAAGGTCCTCAATTAGGCTAAGTTTGTTAAGAAAGTCAGTGGTGTCCTGTATGTAGCTGCTGGTGTTTGTAACAAATGGCTTAAGGATATTTTCAATAAGACCAGATAACTGTTCAGTTAATGTGTCCATACCTGTAATAATAGGTCTTCCCGGGTTTCCTGGTTTGTGGATCTTTGGCAGCAAGTAAAACGTTCCAGTTGAAGGATCCTGGGGTATGAGCTGCTCCAATTCGTGTTGCACCCTCTTTGGGAATGTTTGAATGAGTTTCCTGAGTTGGATAGTGTATTCTTTTGTGGGGTCCTGGTCTAATTTCTTGTAGTATGTATTGTCTGTCAGTTGTTTGTTACCTTCTTGTAAGTAGTCTTTAGTGTTTAAAATCACAACTGCACTACCTTTATCCGCTGGTTTGATAGTGATGTTAGTGTTTCCCTTCAAGCTCTTTATGGCTGCTCTTTCTAATGGAGAGAGATTATATAAACCTTTTTTCTGTTGATTTGTTATTAAGGATGCAGTTCTTAGCCGGAAGCTTTCTATATAACTGTCTAATTTAGGGTTGCGTCCAGGTTGTGGGGTGAATTGTATGTTCTTTTTCTTGCAGTTGTAATCTAATGTGGGAGTGGTAGCATCTTGGCTGTGGAAGAATTCTGTAAGCCTCAGCCTCCTGAAGAATTCTTCCAAGTCTGAGTACAATTTAATTTTATCCAGTTTTCTGCTTGGACAAAATGATAATCCTTTAGATAGAACCGAGATCTCTGACTGTGTTAGTTGGTAGTTTGAAAGGTTTATAATTCCTGTTTTATCTGAGCTGTATTCAGGAGAAATGTTGGTGGTAGTAGAGGAAATCTCAGTTGTATTAAGGTTATTCTCTTTCTCTTCCTGTATCTGTTTTTTGTTATATTGAGAGAGGCAGTTCAGCTTTTTATTTTTCTTCTTTATAAGCTTATGTTGTTGTTTAATTTGTAGATGCTGCATTTCCCTTTCCAATTGTTCAGCTTCATATGTGTTTTGTTCCCTTAGTTTTTGTAGGAGGGATAGTATTTGGTCCTTAAGTTTTTGTTTCTTGCCATAGAGTTGGTGGATTAGGTTGTTTCTTAATTTCTCACTTGTGTGTCTGCAGAGGTTTTCAGCATATAGTGAGTTGTGGGTAGTTTTAAGTGGGTTTTTGATCTTGAGTCCATTTGGTATTAGGTTCCTTCTTTTGCAATGTGACAGAAAAAAGATGTCATTATTGAGCTGTGCTGTTTTCTTGGTCATCTTAATCAGTAGCTTCTTGAAGCGGCTATATGCGGTATCTTCCATAGTAATGAAGAGTAAGGTAGCCGTGAGTGTCCAGTATCCAGATAAATAATAAGAGTTTTGCAGTATATAGTGATACCTTTTTTATTGGACACACATAATCATAAATAAATGACAAGCTTTCGAGAGTGTTGTCCTCCCTTTATCAAGTCTGAAGCAAAACTGACATGAGATGGAACCCTCAGTTTGAATAAAAACAGCACATGCAGAGAGAGTGGTGGCAGTGTCTGACATCATCAGGCAAATACATATAGGTGGAATGAACACAACATAGTATGGTACACATATATATATATATATATATACACATGTTATATACACATATACAAGAAGTATCATAATATAATTAAATACATATAAATAAGTAAATATAAATATATAAACATGGATACATATATATATACACATACATACACATAATCATCATATTAGGAATATAGGAGGTTATAAGAAATTAAGATAATGAGATAAAAACTCCATATTAACATTAAGTCCTGTATTTTTCGTATTAAAGTGAGTTATCATCTTCATTTCATAGATCTTTCTTTCCTGTGTGTTTTTAAAGTAACCTCTGAGTATTTTTATTTTCAGGTTTTGTATAGAATGGTTATTTTGTGAAAAGTGATGTCCCACTGGGGTACAATAATTGTCTTCATTGTGTTTTTTGATGGAGTTTCTGTGAAGGTTCATCCTCATATGTAATTTTTGGCTGGTTTCTCCAATGTAGCATCCATTTTCACAGACAGTACATTGTATCATGTAGACTACATTTGATGATGTGCAGGAATATGACCCTCTGATGTTGTAGCTCTTGTTGTTGTGTGTGGCTGTATCCTCTTTACAGATATGCTGACATAATTTGCACCGATTTTTGTTGCAGGGTTTGGTGCCATTTTCTCTGTTGGGCCGTTCATTGGCCAATCTTCTGTTCACCAATGTTTGTCTTAGATTTGGTGGTTGTCTGAATGCGACAATGGGAGGTTTGGGAAATATATGTTTTAATTCTGCATCTTCTGTTAGTTGTGGTTGTAGATCTTTAATTATTTTACGTATTCCTTCTAGAGTCGGATGGTATGTTGTTACTAGAGGTGTACGTGAAGAACTTTCTTTAGTTTTATATTGCAACAGGTGTTCTCGGGGTGTTTTGATGGCAGCGGTTACTTTCTGTGTGATGACATGGGGTTTGTAACCCTTTTGTTTGAAGGAGTCAGACAGTGTTTTTAAATGTTTGTCGCGGTCCTTGGTGTTTGAGCATATGCGGTGGTATCTGATGGCTTGGCTGTAAATTATCCCTTTTTTAGTATGTGAGGGATGGAAACTAGAACTGTGTAGGTAACTATATTTGTCTGTAGGCTTCCTATACACAGATGAGTGAAGTTTACCATTTTTGATGGATATGGTGGTGTCCAAAAAGTTTACCTGTTCAGCAGAGTAATCCATTTTAAGTTTAATAGATGGGTGGAAGGTATTAAAGGCATTGTGGAAGTCTCTGAGGTTTTTTTCTCCCTCTGTCCATATGTATACACACACACAGATTTTTTTTTGTAGTGTGTAGCCCCCCAACTCCCATCTTTCCCTTCCTCTCTCACCTCTCCTCCATCTCTCTCTTCCTCTCTCCCCCACTCCCATCTCTCTCTTTCCCTCACGTCTCCTCCGCCCATGAATACTGGGTCATGATTCAAAATCATCAACAACTTTATTAGGGGGAATCAGGGTACATTTATAAAGGGATGTGAAACAAAAGAAACTTGAAAAACAAAAAAAAAAAAAAAAATCACCAAACACTCCTATCATATATAAACCAAGTTTTCCAATAGGTCAAAATTCTCAAAACTTCAAAATATGGAGTATATTTGGCATAGCAAGAGTAATACATTTTATTTGAAATGGAAAATGAATTTCCTTAAAAAATGTAAAATAAATAATTGTTTTTTTTCATATCTACAAATTAGATACTTCATTAACTCACTGACAGAGAATAATGAGACTGTTTACTGATTCTGAGAAGAAATGCTTAGAAAATCCAAATGTAAAGTTAGGAATAAGTATTATATATAGATTAGGAAATAAATTAGATTAAAATTCCTTCTATAAATTAAAAAGAAGATGGTAAAATTATATGAACATTATTACACAATAGACTTACCAGAACTCAAGCAAACAGAACTCTCAAGCTACCAGAAAAAAATCTGAATACTGTTTAAGTAAAACATTTTTTTACAGGGCTCAACAAATGCCAGGAGCCAGGTTGACAGGCCATAAAAAGCTTACAAGCACCTAGATTGCATCCACTGTACGTCTCTGCAATTCAGTTTTACCTGGAAGCAGATAGACATGAGTGACTGAGCCAGGTGTTACATTCCCCTGGGTCAGCACTGCACCCTTCAGTCGAATGAACCTGTGTGTGAGGAGTGAAAGCTGCTGCTGCTAGAACAGCCCTCACTGACAAATATACTTAGCAGATCATCCTATGTGCAGCTAATCTAGGCCTCTTTTAATAGTGACTGTCAAGTAACCAGAAACTACATTTAACCGACATCTACCAATCCTTGTTGGTGCCGGATAACTGAGAGTCTACTGTATAGATAATAGAGAATTTGATAAATGATAGTGAGATTGTTGCTTTAGAGCATGTGGACAAGAAGGGTTATATTTACATATTTCCTGGAAATTTTTAGTATTTATAAAAATATGTCAAAAAATAGAAGAACAAATTAATGATATGTATAGTAGACAAATCAAACTTATACCACAACTTTGTTTAATAGGAATGTTCCAAGGAGAAATACAATTTGCAAGTAAAAACTATTAGCAACACTATTTAGGGTAAAGCTACATACTGCACCTAGATGGAAAAAAATAGACTTCTCCTGCTGAATTATCATAGAGAAAATAGACAAAGAGGCCTACTTGGAACTTACCTCATAAATGTATACGAGCTAATTCGGGAACTGCAGATGTGTATCTAGCCCACAAAATTGTTTCACAGGTAATTGCCTTAGAAACTTGTAGAAGGACTTACGGTAATCAACTACAAAACTTAGAAAAAAACTAAAGGCAATGATCATTAAGCCTGGCAATATGAATCTAGGAAAACGAATAAATAGATCCTGTGACTAGCCTTGATTTAACCACAACATGTGAGACTGCAGGATTTAATCTGTTGGGAGTAGCACTGGTGGATAAACCTCACAAGGAATCTATAAAAGTAACCAATATAGGGAATTTTTGTAAAATGCACTGCAAGACAGTTAGAAACCTCGAAAAATCTAGAGGATTGTGGATGCATTAATTTCTCCTTACTACAATAGAACTGGCAGTAGAGGCCAGGGAAGAATCTGCCAAAGACAGGAGGAAGGAGAGTGAGGGGAAATTGAAGGCGAATAAGAAAGGGAAAAGGGAGACAAAAGCTTGAAAACAATTCCCCGTAGGGGGAAAACAGAATACGATAAAAATAAAAAGATGGCGTCCAAAAATAAATCTAGAGTACGGAAAAGCCTGACTTCAGAACCATCTCCCTTTTTCACGCCTAAAAGTTCTACAAATCCCCTCCCAAAACACACCCCAAAAGAAACGCTGGAACAAAAGATTGCTCCCCCCTCTATAACTGTCTTAAGCAGAGATTTGGAAGATCAAGAGGATAATCTCCTCACCATAGATAAAATGAAAGAGATTCTGAAGAACTTTCAAGCAGAATTTTTGGCAGATATTAAAAGCCAAATAATGGAAAATGCTAAATCAATAAGTGAGGTGAATAGACGATCCGCCGACCTGGAGGACAAATTCGATAAGTTGATCATTGATCATAATATGTTATTGGAACAATCATCAAAAATGGCGTCTCAAATCAATATATTAAATGAGCAGATGAATATGATGGAAGACAAAGCTCGGAAAAATAACCTCCGGATAAGAGGAATACCGGAAGCCATAAAAAAAGAAGACCTCCCAACATATATCACGGAATTGTTTTCCAAAATTATTCCTAACTTTTCGCACCTGGATCAGAGACTGGACATGGTTCATCGAATCCCTCTTTCAAGGTGAAAACTTTCTGAGTTCTGTTATACGTCATTTCCCGGACCCCAAAGCACTTACGATGGATTTGCAAGTCCCGACGCCAGATTGGCAGAGGAAGAAATGACTTTGACGAACTAAAGGGGTCATGTAGACAGGACCCCATCTAGCCTTTGCCCCTCTCCCTCCTCTCTTTTTGTCTTCTCTCTCTCTCCTCTTTTTATCTGTGCCTCTAATTTAAAGTGGAGGAGGGGGTGAAGGTACAATGGAAGCTACGAATTGTCCATAGCAATCTTGATAATAAAGTAGTCATCGGAAAAGAAATTAGACCTAAAGGGAGAGGGATGTTGACACAGATTAAAGCAAATGAAAGGTATCGGGGGGGGGGACGGGACGAGGGGGGCGAGGGAGAGAGGTAGAGGAAAGTGATAGAGAGGGAGTTAAAAGAGTAGGAAAAGGTACCTAAAGAATTCACAGTAAATTATACGGATGTTAGACAATTAAGGGTCAGGTGAAGGGCAGATAGTACAGATATGACATTTGTCAATAGTTAACAGTACCCAGGAAAGAGAGGTAGATAAATAATTATATATATAATAACGGAATTTTAATTAATTTATCGCTATCTCCTGAACAATCCGCTAACCATTTCTGTACAATGGCTGAATCCCTGCGGAACAGAAGGTTGGAAAGGCTTGAGAATAGCCTCTTCTGTTCTAATTGTATGAATGTTTGTATGAATGGAAGTAAGGAAGATTTTGCACTTTTAGTTAATAAAGTCAAAATAAGGATAGTCAACCCAGTTAAGGGGGTAACAAATATGATTTGTCTCTTCATCCTCAATGTCAGTAAAAATATTTAGTTGGAATGTAAATGGTTTAAATTCTCCGAGTAAAAGGATAATGGTCCTCAGATATTGCAGAAAAGAGAAAGCAGACTTGATATTTTTTCAAGAGACACACTGGGGGAAAACTAAAATTCCAAGTTTTGCGAGTGGTGACTTTGATTTTAGTCATCACTCAACAGGTGAAAAGAAAAAGAGAGGAGTCTCAATTTTTTTCTCTAATAACCTAGAAATAGTAGAAACAATTTCAATTATAGACCCTGATGGATGATATATTTTATGGAACGGACAGATTAATAAACAAAAAACTACATTAATAAACATCTATGCTCCGAACATGAAACAAGGAAAATTTCTAAAACAAATAGGCTATCTAATCAGGAAGTTCGCCCAGGGGCCGCTGGTGATGGCCGGTGATTTTAATATGATCTCAAATATAAACTTAGATAGGTAAAAAAAAAACGGTATATAAAAATTTAGCTAAAGTGAGCAAAGAAGCGCAGACATTTACCGATTGGATTATCAAAAACAATTTATTTGATGCTTGGCGAGTCCAACATCCAAACCAAAAGGAGTTTTCCTTCTACTCAAATCCACATAATACATATTCACGAATTGATTTAACACTAGTAAATCTTCAAATTATGAATAAGATCACGCACACAGAAATAGACAAGATTATCACTTCCGACCACGCTTACATCACACTAGTAGTAGAAATTAATAAAGTAAAGTTGGATAGATCACAATGGAGATTAGACGACACTATATTAAAAATGAAAAAAAATAAAGAATATTTAATTAAAGAAATAGAGACATTTTTTTATATTAATATGCACACGGTTCCTTCTCACTGCACGATTTGGAACACACAAAAAGCTTTCACAAGAGGGTTGATTATTAAACTTAAAGCCCAATTGATTAGACAGAGAGGAGCTCCCTTAAAAGCACTATACATAGAATTAAATAAGTTGGAATCCAAATACATTGTAGATCCACAACATCAAATAATGGCAGAGATCAAAACAATACGGAATAGTATAAATAAGATCAACCAGTTAAGATCAGATAGAGAAATATGGCGCCATCAACAGACTTACCATCACCAAAACAATAAAAATAGTAAACTACTAGCTTTACAAGCAAAAAAGAAAAAAGAAAAGAAAATAATTTCAGTTATTAAAGACCAAGGAAGATATATTTCTTCCCTGCAGGAAATCGGCCAAGCCTTTTCTAGATATTATCAGGAATTATACAACTTGGAAAAAGCAGTTTCCTTCTGTAAACCCATGGTAGAAGAGATACAAGCATTTTTGGACGAGATACAACTTCCTAAACTAACGTTAGATGACCAAGTTGAATTGAACAAACCAATTACAAATCAGGAAGTTCTTCAAGTGATTAAACAACCAAAACCCTATACTACCCCAGGGCCAGACGAATATACTAATCTTTTCTACAAAACATTTTCACAAATTTTGAGTCCCCAACTTACAGAAGTGTTTAATGAAATTATAACTACCGGAATTATGCCAACGGAGATGACAAAGGTAGCACTGATAATGATCCCTAAGACCAACTTAAACACACAATCTTGTGCTAATTATAGACCTATCTCTCTTTTAAATGTAGATACGAAATTATATGCGAAGATCTTGAGCCTTAGAATTCAAAAATTCATAGGAAAACTAATCGCAATAGAACAAATGAGATTTGTGACTGGCAGACAGGGAACAGAGAATATCAGAAAACGTATGAATTTGGGCGAAATTGCAAGACTAAAAGGTACTCCCACCCTATTCTTGTCATTAGACGCAGAGAAAGCGTTCGACAGAGTAGGGTGGGAGTACATGAGACTGGCGCTGTCTAAATTTGGCTTTGGGGAATTTGGGGCCAAGGCAATAGGGGCCCTGTATAGATCTCCTACAGCAGAAGTAACTGGTACTGGCTACAGAGCAGGCCCTTTTGGAATTACAAATGGCACTAGACAGGGTTGTCCCCTCTCCCCCACCCTGTTTGCATTAATGATAGAACCATTGGCGGAAGCCATTAGGTCATCCCCATTGATTCATGGGATTAGGATGGGGGAGAGGGAACACAAAATCAGTCTATACGCAGATGATGTTGTCCTGTCACTCACTTGTCTGGAAGATTCTCTTTATCATCTAGCAAGGCTAATAGATAAATACAGTAAAGTGTCTTATTACAAATTGAATTACAAGAAATCAGAAACACTCTGTTTTAATGTTTCTACGAGCCTGCTTTCTAGATTAAAGGCTAATTATCCATTTGATTGGAACTCAAAATCAATTAAGCACCTAGGAATTATCTTCTTGGGAAATATACAGAAAACAGTTGATAGAAATTATAAAGATTTATTTTTTAAATTTCTAAACATCATAGATAATTGGCGAAAAGACAGATTCTCCTTCTCAGGGAAAATCGCGGTAGTCAAAATGATGTTACTCCCCAGACTAAACTATATCTTAATGTGTATCCCCTTTAAGATTCCTAGAGGTTGGTTGAAGAAACTACAACGTGTAATTGACGTGTTTATACACCACTCTAGATATATAAGATTAAAAAAAACGACGATGGGAAGACATTTTTTAAAAGGAGGAATTGCATACCCTCTATTGCAACCATATCAGGAAGCCAACTGCGTAGCACATGCATTGAAATGGTTAGAAACATCACATAAATTACCTTGGATAGAAATAGAAAAAGCTCTAAATCCAAATTACCATTTATCAGCCATGGTTTTTGGGGAAAAGCCTTCTAATAAAGACCTAGTCTTAGGATCATCTGTGATGAAAGAAATATAAAAAAACTGGAGACAGATTAACAGGAAATATAAATTAATCCCTAGGGGTAGTTTTATTACCCCGGTGAACTCGTTAGTACACTCAAATATGACAAGTATCACTAAAGACTGGAAGAGTAAAGGATTACTATCTGTAGGAGATACTGTGATCAAATCAAAAAAAAGTTTAAAATTTCAGGAGAAGGATGGTTAGCATATGAAGCGTACAGAGCTACCTGTGGTATAACTAATGTACATTTACAAAGCAATAAAGAGTTAAATCCCATGGAAAAAATTCTCCTTAAATCGGAGAAAAAACACTTGATATCCAAATGTTTCAACATCATAAGATCTGCTGGAGAACATTCCAAAACCAAGGGCATGAAACAATGGGAACTGACCTTAAATTTAGAAATAAATGAAGCAGACTGGGACATAGCGTTAAAAGTGACAAATAGATTTATTAAACAAACAGCATACAGAGAAACATTTTTTAAAATAATTAATAACTGGTATATCACACCTATAAAGGTGGCACAAATTTCCCACTCCCCCGCAGATAGATTGTGTTGGAGAGAATGCGGTAGCCCTGCTCATTTGCTGCATATTTTATGGGATTGTCCTAAAATAAAACCTTTTTGGGAAGGATGTTACGAACTCTTGGACAAGATGGTTGGGAACCAACTCCCTTTTAGGGGAGAATGCAGCATTTTACACATTTTTCCAGGTGATGTACCCATTGAGAGAAAAGCAATGGCGGTTATTATCTTTTAAATAGCAAAAAATTTACTAATTAGGAATTGGAAAGATAAATCTCCTCCCCTCTTTGCCGACATCATCTGGAAAATAAAGTATATCTGAGAATTAGAGGCAAACTATGTACAAAAAGGTCTAATTAAGGTAGACCCAGTAAAATGGAAAGTATGGGATTTGAAACAAGGAACAATAAAGTAAAATATTAAATCTTCCAGGATTGAATGAAGGGTGAATGTGGATGAATGGTTATGCTGTTTTAATTAAGCAATGTATATCCGATGTATTAGATTCAACAAGAATGTATTAACATATATTTTTGTTTTTGTATTTGCTCTATTGGAAAAATAAAATAATAAAAAAAAAAAAAAGAAAAAAAAAGAAAATACAGTAGGTTATTACATTATGACAAGAAAAATATATTTTTGAGAATAAAGAGGATATTAATATATAAGTTGAAAATTAAATTTTATCTTATGTTCAGTTGTCTTGATCAAAAAAAAAGTGAAGGATATAGAAGTTAATGTAAACATTGGACAAAATACTTTGTATAAGGGATGTTTTTAATTTTATACACATTATTTGTTTGTATAATGCTATGTTCTTCCAATAAAAAATATACAATAAATACAAAAAAATAAATGAAATTTATACTTATTAGAGTATAAGCAGTTATTCTTTGCTGGAACAGATACTGCCTTGTTTTGCAACTACTTTCTCAACAAGAAGGTGATTTGTGGACTGCTTAGGTTTTCAGTGGCTCTAGTGAGATTCCTCTCACTAAGAAACACCACATTTCAATGAATCCTCTTAATTTCTCTGCATTCAAGGTTCCATCTTGTAGAAACATTTGAAAATGAGACTTCCATTTTGCATGATTGCATATACTACTTATAAAATGTATTTATCTTATTTTATTCTTTTATTTAAAGAAAAAAAACATTTTAGTCCATTATCAAATGTAGTTGTTAACAAGAAGAATTTGTATATGTGGGAGAATGGTTGTCATTTACACTAAGGTAATTAATTTGCCAAGCATCCCTATTATTAATACTAGCTATCTTCTTAAAAGTACATTATTTTGTCACTTTATTTAAACTGTAAATCCAGTATGACTCATCATGTATTAAGGGATTCTTAATCCACTGTCCTTCACAATTGTGAATAATGATCCATAAATATATATATATATATATATATATATATTATATTGGCAGCTTGAAACATGTTTTAAGAGACTCATAAGCTTTTTTATCCTCAAGTGCAATGTGGACGGAGATGTGCTGCCATTCTCTCTTTGAACATGTTCTTCACATACTCGAACATAATGAAGTCTGAAATGCCAGAAACTGTATGTATACTGTACTTCCCCAGTGTATAGATAAAGGAATTGAGTTCAAATGTAATTTGTGTTTAGGTGATTACATTTACTACAAAGAACCATTTCTTGGCTTAATTCAAGGTGAGCATATCTCCATTATTCATATGGATTGACTTGACCAGTTTTTACCAACAGATGTTGAGCTTGCTCAATCTTTTCTAAATTTATAACATATACGACTTTGTTTGTGTATAGTGGAAGACTATGATCAATGTGCCAGTCTATATTTGAAATCCTTTTAAGTATGATCTTGCTGTTGTGACCCTAACTTGAAAGATCAAAATCTTTGGGTCTTTGGGATTTATCTTATTGATGGCACTTTCAATTGCTGAAATTCAATTTTGGCATGCCTCAGGGTTACGGCATCTTATGTTGAATTCATTTTCACATATAAGGAGTTGTTATGACAGTTTTCTGTAGGAATCTATTTAATCTAGGGAATTGTGAATTAAGTTTTGTTATTTTTGTAAAAAATTTTTATCCATTCTTTTCATTATTGAAGACAAGTTAACAATATAACATTGCTTAGAGTACACAGAGAAATAAGAGGACCACAGTGCAGTCAGGTTTTACAGCAGCACAATTCCACAGCATGCAGTTTTTACAATAATATTATTGGTACATTACTTCATTATTATCCTGTGCCCTGTCTATCCCTCTATGTCTTCAAACATGGTATTTTTTTTATTTTTTTATTGCCTACTTCTTATCAGGAGATAAGAGTACAGAAACTAAAAATATTAACATCAACTATGTCAACTTACAGGGGTAGGGGAAAATAAAAATAAAAAAGGGAGGGGTGGAGGGCTAGGAAATACCTGGCGTACTCTTCCAGTGCCGCACCAGCGGAGATTCTATTGGTATGAATGGTCATACTGGCTCCCCCACGACCGTCATCCTTTGGCAACAGCTTCATTCCCTACTGTCTTAGACATAGGCCAACCTTAATGCTGTAGGCTGAGGTCAGCCATGGAGTCCAAATATTTTGGAATAGGGGAACCGTGTTCTGCAGGACATGGGACAGTCTCTTGTTTACCATAACATAGTTCATTTTCAAAATGATCTCTATGGAGGTCAGTGTTGCAGCTTTCCAGTTTTATGCAATACAACTTTTCGTGGCGAGAGCCATGAATTGCCATAATTTGTTTTGGCTTTTAGAAAGACTGGGTCCATGAACCCACAGAAGACAGGTCTCAATCTCTGGCCCCAGCTTGGTTTCTGTCACTTGCGAGAATAAGTCTGTCATCTCTTTCCACACCTTCTGCACTAATTGACACATCCACCATATTTGTAGAAAGTCTCCCCTAGCTTTGCACCCTATAAAACAGTCCTTGCTAAGACTCTTATTAAGCCTGGACATTAGGTAGGGAGTATAATAGGTCCTGTGCAAAACTTTGACTGAGGTCTCAAGTAGGCTATATGTGTATGAACCTTTTGTTAAGTTGGTACAAATATCTCTCCAGGTTGCTCCATCTAGCTCCTTACCTAGATTTTTCTCCCATTGGAGCATATATTTCGGCTTCTGTTTGTTCAGAGAGTCATTCAGAAAAGAATATAGAGACCTAAGGAGGCCTTTGATAGAGGGCAGTTTTGCACATATAGTCGACCACCAGGAATGTTTAGGGGTCCTATGTACCCTGGCTAGTAAGGACATAAAATGTCTAATTTTTCTGTAATTCCAGAGTTCACTCTCTGGTATGTGATATTTAGTGATAAGGAAGGTGTGGGATAACAGAGCATCTTCTGAAAACCAGGTTCCTGCTCTTTCCATTGGGCTGTTAACCCCCATTGTTTAGAGGTGAGGCTAAACACCGTCCCAAATTCTGGGAAAGATCTTACGGACAACAATGGCGATAGGAGGGGAGCCAAGCCGTCGACCGACCTGGACCGAGCCCAAGCCGCTAAAGTTGAGGATATTATGGGATTAGAGTGTCGCTGTTTGACGCCTGAGGGGGGCCCATCCCAGACTATGGTATCCCACGAATGGGGTCTCATTTGCCAATTTTCCACAAAGGTCTACAGCGGTTGTAGCTTACCCGAGTGGGCCAGTGGAAGGAACGCGAGCTGCTCCGCTCTCAAATAAAGTCTCAAGTTCGGGCACGAGAGTCCACCCTGAGACTTCTGCCGGAACATAGTCTTTCTTGCTATACGCGGCGACCTACCTCGCCATATAAATTTGCAAATAGAAGCCTGGAGTTTATCTAGTTCCTTCATATCTAGTGGAATTGGGGGAGTTTTAAGTACAGTATTCTTGTCAAAAAAAATGTATAGAATTTATCCGCCCTGTCCACGAGATATGGTATTTCGCCCAGCATTGCATTTCTTCAATTAGTTGTTTTTGCCTTATATATGTCCGACAGCTTCCTGGTGATTCTAACTCCCAAGTATTTAATAGAGTTTGTAAGCCTTTGAAATCTATACTCTGCTTTCAAAGCCCCCAGGACCGCATATGGTATGCCAACTCCCAAGGCCTCTGTCTTTTCAACATTGATTTGTAGGCCCGATAGGGCGCCGAATCGTCCTAGGGTTGCCAGCAAGGCAGGAATCAACATTGCCGGGTTCGTTAGTGTGCAAAGAAGGTCCGCAAATAGCAAGCATTTCAAGTGGTGAATACCCACCTGCATTCCCTTTATCTCAGTGTTGCATCTAATCTTTTGAGCCAGGCTCGATCGCCAGAGCAAATAGCAGTGGAGACAGTGGGCATCCTTGCCGGGTTCCCCTCTGGATGGCTATAGAGATGTTTTCCAGTCCCGGGAGTTTCAGACTGGCCTGCGGATTTTTGTACAGTGTTCTGATAAGTTATATGAATCTCCTTTCGAAGCCAAATTTAGCTATCACTGCGTACAGATAAGACCACTACAATGTGTTGAAGGCTTTTTCCATATCAAGAGCTAGCACACAAAGGGGGATCTGTCGATGTCGGACAAAATCAAGTTTTATTATTTTAATGGTGCATTATGTATACAGCAAATTTGTTTTGTGATCTTTAGGTTCTGTGCAGATGAAATGCAGACATGCTTTCTATGAATATGGATGAGGAGGATAAACATAAATTATTGAATTATTGAGTATTAGCACAACAATCCTAGCATTCCCCACCAGTCTTTCCCGACTTTGATGTTGACAATGACAGCTAGAAGGTCTCAGATGAAGATAGTTTAATATTAATGCAACATGTATGGTAATTCAGACTATTTACATTGTTCTGCATTTGAAAATGAGTACAGAAACCCAAAGTCCTCTTATTTTCCTTCAAACTATGGAACATTAAATGTAGAGGAGAATCTTAGCAGGTGAGAGATGAATTGCAGTTTTCATTTTCTCAATATGTACAGATGACCAAAAAGGGACAAACATATTCTTAAAAAAGTATGTGTAAATACCTATTCCCCCATTCAATTGAGCTTCCGGAGGTTTGAAGCTATTTTGCTATTCAATTGGTGTCTTTTTGCTGGCTCAAAATGGCTTCAGAGTTACAGGCTTGAAAAAATGGCGATGGTTAAGCTTGCAACTTACAGCCTCCAGAAGCCTTTGATCTTTCACTTTCGCAAGGCTAAAATTGGAAATAGTTATTCAATTGCTCAATTTCCCCAAGCCTGTAAATGTTTTCACCCCCGTAAACGGCAAATGAAAGAGAAAATCCAATGAGTGATAGAGAGGACCCGCAAGGGGGTTAAACACATAGCACTGTAAATGCAAATAAAAAATCAATACTGCACTGTAAATAACGGGGAAAGCAATGACAGACATTAGAATTAATTGCACAACAGTCTCAAGCTGGCAAATCGGCAGGAAATAAAATGTATTTTTAGTGTCATTTTGGGGTTAAATCGATCTGGGGTATCAATGAGTTAATACATATCAGGCCACCCATATGGAGTAGAACAGTATTGGCATTCATTTTCATAATTCTTTATTTTTGAGATTTGCGAGTCTGATCGCATATTGGACCCCGAAACCTAATTTATTGACATGTAATCTCCATGTTTTACTGCTGTAATAAGTCTAATTTTCTATTGGCTGATTTGAAAGGGGTAGTTACGGGCTTGCTTAATTGATCATGATGTTCCCACCCTGAACTGCTCCGAACTAGTGCATGGTTTACGATTTTGTCTTGGGGCCCGTAACTTGTGGCCTTGAGTAATTGAGGAGGGAGGTTGAGGAGGGGGTTGAGGATGAGGGGGTTGAGGATGGGGGGGTTGAGGTTGAGAAGGGAGGTTGAGGAGGGGGTTGAGGATGGGGGGGTTGAGGTTGAGGAGGGAGGTTGAGGAGGGAGGTTGAGGATGTGGAGGGAGGTTGAGGAGGGAGGTTGAGGATGAGGAAGGAGGTTGAGGATGAGGAGGGAGGATGAGGAGGGAAGTTGAGGATGGGGGGTTGAGTTTGAGGAGGGGGTTGAGGAGGGGGTTGAGGATGAGGAGGGAGGATGAGGAGGGAGGTTGAGTAGGGGTTTGAGGATGGGGGGGTTGAGGTTGAGGAGGGAGGTTGAGGATTGGGGGCTGAGGTTAAGGAGGGGGGTTGAGGAGGGAAGTTGAGGAGGTAGGTTGAGGTTGAGGAGGGAGGTTGAAGATGAGGAGGGAGGTTGAGAAGGGAGGTTGAGGATGAGGAGGGAGATTGAGGATGAGGAGGGGGGTTGAGGAATGGGGGAGTTGAGGAGGGAGGTTGAGGAGGAGGTTGAGGATGAGGAGTGGGGTTGAGGAGGGAGGTTGAGGATGAGGGGTGGGGTTGAGGAGGGAGGTTGAGAATGAGGAGGGGGGAAGAGACAAAGGGAAGAGAGAGGGGGAAGAGACACAGGGAAGGGAGTGGGGGGAAGAGACACAGGGAAGGAAGAGGGGGGAAGAGACACAGGGAAGGAAGAGGGCAGAAGAGACACGGAAGAGAGAGGGGGACACAAGAGGGGGGCACAGAGGGCACAAGAGGGACACAGGGGGCAGCACATTTCCTACTCTTGGCTTATACTCAAGTCACTTATTTTACCCAGTATTTTGTGGTAAAATAGGTGCCTCGGCTTATACTCGGGTCGGCTTATACTCGAGTATATACGGTAGGTGTTTCTGCTCAAAAAAATTATATTTGAGAGGCTAAGAGGTACAAGGGGACTTTTTCTGAAATTGTTCCTATCATTCCCTTCCTTCCCTTAAAGTATGTCAGACCAAACAGACTGCAGTAGTTTGCACAAAATGAAAAGACTGTAATGAAACTCAAACAGCAATACTTTTTTTACAGTAAAGAACCGCTAAACGTTTTCTATTTTTAAGGATTTTTCAAGATCTAGACTTGATAATAGACAATATAAAAAAAATAGAATATTAAGCCTTTAATTTATTACTATAATATATGTCATGACTGATTTTGGGACCCCCCTGAACCCCACAGCAACCCTGTTATTTGGGAATTTGGCACACTGGTTTGTTAATATCCATAACTATTAAAATGGACATGATGTGTTGTTTTTGTGTGTAGTGTGGGGCACAATAACAAATGTTGTTGTTACTATATGATGTTATATGAACTGTAATAATGTTATTTTACCTGTAACCAACAGAGATACACTTTCTGCCATATTGTGTTAGTGGGACAGCAAAAGGTTAAACCCAAGGCTTCTGCAATAATTTACATGGCCCCTCAGAGCAGCCAGGCATTCACTCTCTGGCCTCAGATAGTTATAAAGTGATATGCTTCACCAAACAGCAAAACCCAGGCCTCGGATCTGAAGTGACCTAGGCAGAAAACCCCAAGCTCTGGTGTATCCAGGAAGAAAAGCAGACCCCTGATAGAGGGTGGGGAATTATGACGGGGGAGTGGGTGAAATATTTTTGTGTTTGTAAAATATCTATAACAATCATTTCATTTATGGTGGGAAAAAGAGCGAAAATCCATCCTGAGCTTTGATCAAAGATTTGTAATACAGCAGGCATAATCTTAAAGGAAGCCATGTTTAAAATGCTAATAGATTACAAGAGTGAAGCCTTTGTGGGCACATTTGCATTTCCCTGCCAAGGTTTCCAGAATGCATTGTAAGAACTGTATTTCTCAGAATTCTGAGCAGGAAACACATTTTTAACTTGTTTTAATTATGTAAACAGAACTGTTCTATTTATTTACTGTACTATTGTATGGTGGAGGCTTCTATCGCTCCTTTGCGCACCATAAATTAAATGATTGTTGTGGTAAACTACCTCCTCAAAAAATTATTCACAAGCTATGAACCGGCCCCACACTGATGAGAGGCAGTAACCTTGAAATAGCTGTACGTGGGTGGGATTCCTGGCATGTGTATAATCAATCCTGAGCTTTGCTGAAAGCTGTGTAATACAACAGGTATATGCTTAAAGGAAGGCCTGCTTAAAATGATATTTCAACAATTGAAAAAAAAAAAAAAAGCTTTATTTTATATCAATAAAAAAATGCTGCAATTAAAGTAAAGGCTGAAATATGCCAGAAATTGATGGGAAAAGATGGTAATCAAAATAGTGTTGTAGCCATTAATTGTACCAATATTGTGGGATGGTCGTAGCCCCAGAAGCACATACAAACAATCATAGGCCGTTCCAGTTTATATTCAACTAAACACTGAAAATATACATTGTTCTAATGTAACAGCAGTGTCTATAGAGCATTTTTCAGATGTGTTTTAACTCCATTCACAGTTTTGGACATTTTGGGTTGCTGTGCCCTGTAATAGATACATTGGACTTCAAAATACCAGATCTTAATATATTGTATTAATACGCTACTATTAAACAGCATTTAGGAATCACTATGCATACATACGTGCATCAAGGTTAAGAATCCATTATTGTGCTCTTACAACATACCATTATTATATATGTTTTAAAACATTCTCTTGTCATTGTATGCGAGGGGCCGCATTTGCGGAAGGTGGAGGCTCCCATGTTGGCTGCAATGAGCCGAAGGTTCGCGAGGGTCCGCTTTTGCGGAAGGTGGAGGCTCTACGCCTCCTCACATGCGGTTACAAACAGCCACAGAAGCGGGGCTTTAAAAAAAAAAAACGCAATGACTAATTATGGACTTACACTAAAAAAATACAAGCCGCGGAACTTGGAATTTTTTTTTTACGGACTTACACTAAAAAAATACGAGCCGCGGGACATAGAAAAAAATCCATTACGAACTTGCAAAAATACAACCTTAACGGTCGAACCGCGCACATTGAAAAACATTAAAAACACACTAAATACACACAAAAATAAAACAAAAAGCTTACCCATAGCAAGGGGGGCACCCAGGACATCTAGAAGTGAGGTTACACCTCAATTTAAGTCAAATTTAACGAGTTTGGACACTCAAAAATCACCTTAGCGAAAGAAAAAAAGACAGCCGAAAAAAACAGAGAACGAGGCTACAAGACCCCTAAAGACGCAAAACACCACCAAGCACATACGACTTTCACAAAAACCCGAGGTACAACATACACCATTAGCAAGGACGCTAAATCATTCACACCCGCGTACCACATACACATTCGCCGCCATTTTACAACACTAACAACAGAATGCGGAAGTACACATCTACACTAACGGTTTCCCCTTGCGCACGCAGCCTATTTACACTACACACTGCACACATTGCTGACACTTACACCTCAGCTCAACAACAGTGCAAACCTACATTGTATGCTGCAGCAACATCAAAACAGATTGTTAGCTCTTCAGCACAATGCTTGCTGCATATATTAATTACAAATAGGTAAAGTATATTCATTTATTATTTTATTAATTAATTAATTATCATAAAAACCTACATATACACAAAAAAAACACTATCGAAATAAACGCCAAAGCCCTTCACCGTGCGCCTGCCCTTCACTGTGCGCCATACAAGGAGCGCTAATTCTGTTCATAGCACACAAACTACACCAGGGGACAGCCTTGCAATAAGAGCAAAAAGGAGATCAGCGCGAACCTTACAATGACAGCAAAAGTGCCTCTGATAACAAAAAATACACCAACCAAGAGGCTCGCAATGAGCGCTGAAGGGGCTCATTGCAAGCCACGCAATGAGCGCCAAAGGCGCCCAGCACAAGGCTTGCAATGAGTGCCAAAGGATCTCAGACCACCAAAACACTTACTGTCTGTGGCAAACAGCATTACCTGCCTTACAATTTTATTGCCCCATCATTTTTGACGGGCAAGTCGCTAGTTGTAAATAATTCACAGATCAGCTAATCAAAGCTTGTGGTGTATAAATATATACAACAGGAATGACCTATTATTATAGAATCATCCAAAACCACAATGTAGTGGGCACAAATGCCCCTCAATAAAATGGATAAAAGTAATCACAAGGTATAGCTTGCTTATATTTTATTGTTGAAGTTCAATTGATGAGACATAAAACATGGCTTCAGCTTAAATGGACATATCAAAATGGAGCATAACAACCAATAAATGGGGCAAGGTATTGGGTATAATATAAATGCCACGTGATACAGAGACTATATCTTGGTTGGTAAATACCTAATGGATCATAAATACCTGATATTAGTTATCAACTTATGGTTTGTTCTTTGGGTAAATATCATAATAAAATGGAGACTGTGTAGGTGAGAGACAAAGGCGTACCTAGTAAGTGAATGGTGCTGTTTAGAGGGATGTGTGAATAGTGACAACAGAATGTACAGTGCCTAGTAGTATACTGTTAGACTTATTGGAACTACTAATCAGGTCCCAATAATAATTGTTAATAAAGTGATTGTCATAGAGTCATAATCAATAGATAAATAAACATATTTATAGAAAGGTGATTGAAAGTGAGAAATAACTACAATGATTAAAACATGTATGAGAAGGGTGCTATATGAAAGCTAAAAAAATAATATATTGGACCAAGTGATAATCTAACATTATTGAAAAAAGGGGAACGTTCTAAAATACTTGCTGTTTTTGAAAATCAATGGAGGAAGTGACCTATAAAATTAAGAGAGTACAAAAAAAAGAAGCTTTTTGGAGAATCCCAATTTTTGATCCAAATAAACATATTTGTCCTTTGGATAACAATTATGTGGAGTTAGATAAATGCAGAATAGAAGGAGCCTTCATTCAGGCCAAATGGACTTTGTGATTTTAAAAGATAAATCCCTTTTCCCTTATAATAATTATAATGAATACAATATCTGGTTTGTTAAAAGTTGTTTATAAAATGAAGTGGTACCTAAATATGATATGATTGTAGAAGGCAATTGTATATAACATGGCACTGCTTTGTATGTTGTATTGCTATGTCAATATATTGTACTGTATAATAAAATTTAAAAAATGATGTATACTCGCAGATATTGTGTGCTTTTGTTGTGACATTGTTTGAAATGTCTGACAATGGGTGTTTCTAACTCTTTATTGATAGCATACACATATTCCAATATCCGTTTTCATAGCTTTCACACTGTTTTGCCTACATAGATTTTCTTACATGGGCGTTGTAAGATATAAACTATCATGACCGAATTGCGGTTATAGAATTGTCTGATGTAATAGATCTTCTTAGTATCAGGGTGTACAAATTCCTGGGTGGGTATAATGAATCTGCAGGTTCTACATCGGCCACATTTGTAAATACCCTTAGTTGGTTGAAGCCATGTGTTTACTTGATTTGATGGTTGATAAAGACAATGAGCCTCATTTAGTTGAGGAGATCAGGCTCAGAAATGGAGCCAGCAAGTTATTTTGCTATTCAATTGGCTTCAGTTTGCGGGCTCCAATTGAGTTAAGAGCTCCGAGCTGCGATTTATAGTGATTTAAAAAATCGCAGGTTAATGCCCTCCAAGCCTTTGATCTTTCATTGTCGCAAGGTTAAAATCGCAAATCGCTTTACAATTGCTCTGATTCCCCCTTGCTAACCACTCCGTCATCCTGGCAAATATCTACCGCAAGTTAATGGTACCAAGGAGGTCTCCCAAAGCGCTTAATGACAAATCAGAGCACTTTAAATGCTGCTAATAAAAAAAGCAATACCGTACTTTTATAAAGAAAGAAAGTGATGTTAGGTCTTAGAATTAATAGCACAACATTCTCCAATACTTGATTTCACATTTAATATTCCTGTTATATCGATCATGGCAATCAATGTGAAATCCTACTGCCTTCAACCTCCAAGCCTGTGGTACTTTGAAATCCAACCTCCATTTTTCAAAATCCTACGGGCTTGGAGGTTGAAGCCCATAGAACTTTGAAAAATGGAGGTTGGATTTCACTTAAGATTTACGGGCTTGGAGGTTGGTCATGATGACGATCTCTGTTTCCATTGGCTGTTTCTGCATTAAGAGTTACTGACTGGCTCCCCTAACATATTCAAGCCCGGAAATGCTACGTCCGATGGCATGGTGTTCCGATTTTTGCAAGAGGCCCCTAATTTGCGGCCTCGGCCAAATGAATAGCATTGCAAATGTAGAGCAACTGGAGCACGCAACTCAATCGCAGGCATTTGGCTGTCTGCAATTGAATGAGGCTCTATGTGTCAACAGACTGGCTAAATTGTCACCTCCTCGGTACGTAATAGAGGCTTGAGAGGACAATACTTTATTGAGTGTTGTATCTTCATTAAACAGATTCCAATGTCTATTCAAGATGTTTCTAATCTCTTCTCAGTCACTACCATAAGTCATGACACAATGCAAATTATTCTTGCCGTGTTTGTTTTTAGAAGGATTTAATAGACTTGTTCTATCAGTCGCTAAAATTTGTTTGTAAGCATTTATAAGCACCCGATTTGGATAGCCCTTTGCTTTGAACCTTTGTCTAATTATCTGGCTTGTATTAGAAAATCATGTTCAGAATCACAATTTTGTCTGATTCTGAGATACTGACCAGTCAGGATACCCCTTTTAAGAGGTTCAGGATGTAAACTAGACCAAGCAAGGCATTGGTAGCAGTAATTTTTCGATATACAGTAGTAGGAATTTCCCTATTTGTATTTTTATAAATCTTAAGATCTAAATATTCAATTGTTCTTGAATTGGTGACATACGTGAAATTCAATCCCAAAACATTTTTGTTGAGAATATTAACAAAAGATGAAATGTGGCCTCATCCCCTTTCCAAAGGATTAAAATATTGTCAATATGAAGATGCCAAGATAGAATGATGATAGTGTATTCTGACATAGAATCATGAAACACATAGCAGTGCTCCCACCACCCTAAAAATAAATTGGCATAGTTAGGGCACAAGCCTTTCCCCTTAGCAGTACCCCTGAGTTGGTTATACCATTTCTTGTTATACAAGGAATAGTTTATCGTCAATATAAATGTAAGAAGATTGACAATACATTTATTGCTTTTTTCCTTAATGACTACTCTTGATTTCAATAAGTATTCCATATCCATAATTCCTAGATTCCTATATAGCTGTTCAACATCTATAGATGCCAAAAGGGTCTGTGGGGGCACTATAAGACCTTGCAGATATTTTAAGGTGTCCAATGTGTCTCTTAAGTATCGTGGTAACATGCTAACTAGATCTTTGAGATGATCATCCACATATTTGCTAATTTTTTCTGCTAAATTATTATAGCCTGATACTATGGGGTGACTCAGCACAGGTGTTGTTCTTTTATGTATTTTCGAGAGGGCATAAAAAGGGCACCCGTCTATAGTGTGCATGGGAAATGTGCGCAGACGAAAGCCCACCAATATAATAGCGCAGTCAATTGAGCACTGTAGTCAAATGCGCACCGACAAAAGAGTTCTGGATACATCTATCCTGACAACCCCTTCCTTCTACACACAACCCCTTCCTCTTACATACAACCCCTTCTCCTTACACATAACCCCTTCCTCTTACACATAAATATTTTATTAGAAAAAAGGTTGTGTAAAAGAAAGTCATACACAATACCACTATTTAATAACCCAGTTTACTAAGATGTTGACCAAATGACACGTCATCCATCCATCCCACCATCCATCCTGCCATGGATAGTAGGATGGATGGATGGCATGCTGCCCTCGGTGTTGTGCCTGCTCTCTGCGGGGCTCGTATTCGGTGCCTCCCCGCCTTCCTGCCACAGCAAGACCATCACTGTGTCCACCCTGCCGGCTCTGCGTGAGCTAACCTGGACCACAGCCGCATCCTCCTCGTCTGGACCTGGGGTCTCCCGCCTGCCTTCTTGTACACAGCGAGGCGCCCGGGAGCGTGGCCATGAGGGACTACCTGCACAACACTGAGCCACCCCAACTTCTCACCGGGTAATGTGGGAAAGAGACTGGGGAGAGGGTGATAGCCAGGGACAGGGAGAGAAGAGACAGCCAGGGAAGAGGGCAAGGGAGAGAGGGAAGAGTCTGGGGACCAGGGAGAGAGGGACCAGGGAGAGGTAAGAGCCACCCTACTTCACACTGGGTAAGGGAGCAAGAGAGAGACATGGGCACGGGGGAGAGCCAGGGGAGAGAGAAAAGAGCCAGGGAAGAGAGGGGCCAGGGAAAGGGAAGAACCTGGGGACCAGGGAGAGAGGGGCAAGGATATATGAGTACAGTGGACCTTATGCTCTTCAGGCACCTACAATGAACCACAGTATGGGGGTGTTTTTTTTCTAGTGGGTAAAGCAGGTACAGTGCACTGAAGTAAAATACTCCACTAGATCACTAAGGTAAACCCCTATGAAACCTCAAGGATGTGCGAGAGGGGGGGGGGGGGGGGGTTAAAGATAGAATGGATATTAAATAAAAAATGAACATGCTGAATTATCCCAACAACCAGTCACATCATGTTTATATGTCTAGCCCCACACCATTTACTTTGAAAAAGCATAGGTAGGAGAGACCATGTATCTAATTTAAAATAACTGATCAGATCATTTATATTTTTGGGGCTTCAGATTTGTCCTGGGTTACGTCCTCGCGTTGCCCTACGCTTATGCTGCTATTCAATTGATCGTCACCGAAAATCACTCCCCCTTTCCGCTAATCTCAAACCATACTATTGGTAGTAAGCAATTGGGCGCTTGAGCAGGATTGGGGCCGCAAGGCCATAACTCGTGTTTCAAGCCCGCAAACTCAGAGCACTGTAAATTCAAGACAGCACTGTAAAACACTGTAAATGATAGGGAACACAATGGGTGACATTGGGATTAAAATCACAACATTCTCGAGCTCGCACATCGACAAAATCAAATACTTTATTTAATGTTTATTTTCTGTCCAAAGTCCTATGGGCTTGAACAAATCGCAATGGATCGAAGCTCGTAGGACGTAACCAGATCAGGCAATTGAATAGCAAAGTAGCTTGCGATCACCACTTGTGGCCACATTTCTCAAAAATGTCGCAATAGAATGAGGCCCATAGTGTGCTCCATTACAATCCTATTGCACTCTTACAATCTTGTGATCTTTATTTGGTACAAAAATATAGAAACTATTCCAGTATCTGTGAGGCTTTATATAATTAGCTTAGTGTCTTTCTTTTAGAATTTACCTGTGTGAGATACTTTACTAAAAAAATGTAAAAATTCTAAAATCACTTTCTAAAATATTAAATTCTAAATTCTAAAATATTAGTGAGTGGTTATTATTCTAGGGTATAACCTACCAATCTTTTGAATACTGGAGATAGCATACTTTCAGATATACACTCATAGACAATTTGTTAATAAGGCATCGTTTAAGAGAAAATAATGTTTGCACTCAGTTGCAGGTCTTTCTAGGTCATAAATATATATATATATATATATATATATATATATATATATATATATATATATATTGTTCACATGTGCTATCTTTAAAACATTTTTTTATATTTCTACCATATTTATTGCATTTGTTCAGCCCCAATTTATAATTATATAATTATACCAAATTATACTTTTTTCAGACATAATTATGAAAAAGATGTACAGTTTATTCCAGGCTCTACAAATGCACCAGTAATTGCTATGTGCACCACAACACAAATAATATGAAACCTTCTTTGTAGGCTTTTGATTTACATTGTCAATGTGATGTACAATGGTAATTTCTAATCTAACAATGATATGCATAAATGAAAGTGTCACACTAACCAAATGAAATGTCTTCAAAGATCATAGATGTTTGAAGACATTTCATTTAGTTGATATGGTACTTTAATTTATTCAGATCATTGTCATTTTTAGATTATAAATTACCACTGAACAGCCCTATTCAGCAACTGGCTATTACAGTGTATCACACTGGAAGTCCATGTTAAGGCACACTCATTAGAAGTGGCATCACATTTGGTGATTTAATACATCTATAGCACCAATATATTTTCACCTGTTGTGTTTAATTGTCAACATCAAAGGCAGACAGAAGAAGCTGCAAGGAAGATGTTTCTAATATTATTCTTGAATGTTTTATTCATATTTACACACATACAGCTTGCTTATCTTCTTGTATGTACAGAACAATAACAGACCACAGAACAACAAACCACTAAAACATCTTGTGCAGGTTCACACTTTCAATTTGTTAAAATAATATATTTTTGTACCATTAAACCTGATTTATGTGAGAAATAAAGTCACTGGAAAAGCTGTGAACCTGAAGCATTCTCACAAATGAAAGTGGAGAAAACTCAATGAAAAGAGAAAACTCAAGAGATTAATGCACATGGATAAATGACAAGATTGTCAACCTTGATCTTGTCAAGAATGGTGCTATATAATATATATACTGCCAAATAGAAGGATAAAATGTAAACATAGTTCCTTTATCTACATGTCATGGACCCCTCTTAGCCCATGGAGTCACCATAAACGACAGACTGCTTGGCTCCAACCACTGGACTATCCATTGTATTGTAATCTGTTTCGTCCCATTTTTTGCCATATAGAGTTAATGTACTCTATTTGAGGTCTGGGCCACTAGACATGGAGAGAGCATTATGTGTATTCGGAGGTTGGCCTATTGTTTACAGGTGACAAACAGGATGCCAGGATGCCAGAATATTGGACCCCATGTGGAGTCAATCTCCTGTGTTTGTATGCCACTCCCTGTCATTGTTGTGTTGTATACACCCCCCTCTGTATACCAACCCCTATACATTTTGTTGACTTTGCAAAAATAAAAGAGTTCACTGCGGAGACATATAAAAATTGTATGTTTTCTTATTTGCTCCTGGTGGCTGTGATACTCATCCTATATCCATCCTGCAAGTAACTTGTCCTGGTCACTATGACAGGAAGGTTACTGAGACCCCTGGATGTGCTGACTCCTGATGGAGAGTCCCTGCTGATACAGAAGCCAGATATCGGGGTACTGGTGCAGATATTTCCAAGAGCCCAATGGTCCTTGTGGGTAGTTAACCTGTAGTCTATAGCATGTGGCCCTGGGCAGTAATATCCCCTACCCCTGGATCGGCACAACACAGGAGAAAAAAATATACTTTGGTCAGAGATGGATTTTGCAAATCTGTAAAAGGACCTGTTCTAAGCTTCTGGGACCAAGCTATACCTCATCTGTTTCAGCCTGTATTCTTTTTTAATTTTGTTTTTCTCTGTCTTATCTGATCTTTAAATCCTTGCACATATAGTTTAATAATACATCATATGCTCCATAATATCATACACTAATTTACAAAATATTTTCCTATGTGAAAAAACAGTGCTGCGTCCCATGTGAAAGGTTGGACAGCACTGATTTTGAAAAACAGTTCTATATCAGGAATATCATCTTGAAATCAGTCCTTTGGTAGGGTATAAACAGTATAAACTCAGTTTGCTAATATATATATTTATAATTTATATACCCCCAATTGTGTTGGTAACTTACCACACTCCATTAAGTGAAGTCTGTTGAGTTGGTGGGCTGATGGTAGTGCTGTCTAGTGATTTTATAGATCAACGCCTAGAAACCTACAATTTTTACCAGTCCTCAGCAAAACCTAAAAAAAGACAAACTCTCTTGAGTGAGAGCCAAACTTGAGGAAATGGGATAGGAAGATTTGCAGAGACATAAGAAATTGAAAGGTGCATCTTTATTGTTAGAATGCTCCACTACAGATGCACCTTCAATTTCTTGCTGATGACTGGTAAACATTGTAGGTTTCTAGGCTTTGACCTATAAAATCACTATTATTTGAGACATCACTCCCGTCAACCCACCAACTCAACAGACTTCACTTGAGTGTGGTAAGTTACCAACTTTTAGAATACTATAGGGCAATGCACAATTCAGGGTACAAATAAATATACATATATATAACACTCACAGCTACCTGACTCTTTAGGTGTAAGAATTTCCAAAAAAAGGAAATAGTCATGCCATTTGAATTTAATATACCGTGGTAGGGAAAGCTTTAAAAAATGCTTACTTGTTAGACAAATAATCCAGATACAGAATTATAGCATATGCATCAATAAGAAAAATTACAGATTCACTTATGCCTAAAGTAGCACAGCTGCTATGATTATTTGTTGCTTTTTTACAGCTGCAAAGAAGAATGTAATTGCTGCAAACAATGCAATCTGATCCAATCTGAACCTACCATTTTTTTCTTTCAGAGGAAGTAATTTATCTTGTTCTTTGTATATACGGTGACCTGGTTTTGAAGGAACAGCTATATTAACTATATTAATTACTATCTTTCAAAATGTTCTTCTTTCAGGTTGACAATTATTTGTGCATTAAATCAATTTGTCAAAAACACAGTACAATGTTCTTATCTCAAAAGCCTAATGGGACTTCAGCTGAAATAGTGGCTATATATATATATGTGTTTGTATATATATATATATATATATATATATATATATATATATATACAGTATATATATTCTTATTTTTTTCTCACTTTGTAGATCTGTATAGTGAGGGCACTAATTCCTAGTGCTTAACATTAATCAATTTGTAAATAAAATGATAGTAATTGGGAAAAGCTTTATTTAACAATATTCCATCAATTAAACTTTGCTGCACTTTCAATACCTGCCCTATACCCTTGGACTTAAAGAAAAACAAAGTTGAGGTAGAGACAAACCTGCGATCCTCAGTGAGATGCCTCCTACCTGGAAGACTCAGCTAGTCTGGAGCCCCAAATCTCACTTGTTTCCCTATAAAGTACTTAAAGGAGAAAAAGAAAACTGAAAGATCCCTTGAGAAAGCCACTTATATGTGGCTAAATGACAGTTAAGGCTATTTAAATGTGAATTGTGCGTAATAATGCCAATAGTCCATACAACCTGTATAAAGAAGTACCTTTACATTTATGGAACTTTGACTCTGAACCAGTTATGATAGCAAACTAAGCTTGCATGCAATGTAGTATTAGAAAGCAGAGCTTGCATACAATGTAATAAGGGCCAAAGAGACCAAGCTCTAATATGGCACCATAGAGACAGGAGTTGCTTATAAATGTGTGTGTGGTCATTTTAGATTACTTACCTACCAATGGGATAATTTAATGAACTGAACTAAGGATTTGAACTAAGGAGTTTAATTAGAAAATCAGTAGTTGAATATGCCAATTTGTGGCAGAGGAATAGTATCTTTGATGTATGTAAAGTGTATTAGTTCAACCTTTAAAGGTTCTTTCAATTTTCTTTTTCTCCTTTAAGGACGTTATAGGGACAAAAGGTAGACTCGAGGCTTCAGATTAGCTGAGCCTTGCAGGTAGGAGGCATCCCACTGATGATCACAGGTCTGACTCTACCTCCACTTTGTTTCTCTTTAAGTTCAAGGGTATATAGCAGGTATTTTAAGTGGGTTATGTTTAAGTGATAAATTGTTTAAAAAAGTTTTTCCCAATTACTATTGTTACCTATTACAGTTATACTAATTTGTATGCACACCTATATTAGATATTATCCCATATTAGGTAATGCACTAAACAGAGCAGTATACATCTTGGTGTCTTACCCAATAAAAACTATTGCTTGTTATACCTGAGCAAATATATATATTTTTGAATCTAACCTTTATTGCAGACCTGTTATAGCCCTATGCTTTTACATTCTTAGTTTGAAGTAGAAGGACCCCATTGTGTAGTCTAGAGAATAGAGTAACTGGTCAAGAATTTATACTAGAAGCTAATGGGGGCTGAAAAGATAGACCTCACTAGCCAAAAGACTATATTTAAGAAAAAAATAAAACATAACTTTTAATGCAAATTTTTAAATGGTGTAATACCAGGATGTGGAATAAAATCACTTTTCCTTTTTAATGTTATTGTGATAAAGCCCAAAAATTGGGCTCAGTGGTGTTAATTTTGTTTAAATAGCAGATATTCCTCCTATTTCTACTACTTCAATGGCTTCACAGTCTAACTCACATTAATATCAGTTTTCAATAAAGTTTAGACATTTTACAATTATTGATTGGCATGTTACTCTGTCTTTGTTCGTTATTAGACCAATGTATCACAACCAACTTGTAAAAGCTTCACAATGTATCCAAAGTAAAGTAGCGTAGCTACAAGGGTGTTATTTTTAAAAAAATAGCACAAAGTAGCTGTACAGCTTTTTACATGTTTAGTAGGGGTTCATATATCAATTCACTGGCTATCCTAGGTGGTAAAAGACTGGAGGATTGGAATATAAGAAGAACTGGCTGGATCTGGCTCTCTGGGTTAGCTGTTTGATGGTTGTTGAAAACTAGGAGCCTGATTCAATTCGAAGCCTGCATCTCGCGGTATACAGGCCGTATGTCTGCGGACATTCTGCGGACTTGAACTCTGCTACAATTCTGGTGCTATTCAATTGAACAAGCCTGCAAGTTATGGGCTAAACGCCGAAACCATAAACCATGTACTCATACGTAGCATTTCAAAACAGCCAATAGAAAATGAGACCGTCATCATGATGTCAATAAAACAACAGGATTACATGTCAATCAATTAACGTTTAGGGGTCCAATATGCGATCGGACTCGATAAACCGCAAACTACAAAATAATAAAAGTGAATGCAGAAACTGTTCTAGTCCATGTGGGTGGCCTGATATGTATTACCTCCTTGATTCCCGAGATTGATATAACCCCAAAATGACACATAATAAAATACATTTTTAATTGCCAATTTGTGAGCTTGAGACTGTTGTGCAATAAATTCTAATGTCTTTAATTGCTTTCCCTGTTATTTACAGTGCAGTATTGATTTTTTTATTTGCATTTACAGTGCAATGGACAGGGGTTAAACCCCCTTGCAGGTCCTCTCTAGAGCTGATAGGATTTTCTCCTACATTTGCCGTTTACGGGTATGAAAACATTTGCGGCCTTGGGGAATTGTGGCAATTGAATAGCAATTTACGATTTTAGCGATTATAACTCTTGCGGATGGGAGAGATCAAAGACTTTGGGAGACTGTAAGTTCCGGGTTTATCAACCACTAACCTGTAACACACAAACATCTTGGAGCCCGTAAAAATACGGGTCAAATGAATAGTATATGCATGTAAAATATTAGCATGTAATAATAAGGGAAGCAAATATACATCTGCCACTATACAAATACCTAGTATGGCCTCATTTGGAATATGCAGTACAATTTTGGAGACCACTTTATAATAAAGGCATTTTAGAGCTGGAAAAAAAAAGGTCAACGAATCTAATAAGGGGAATGGAGGGGCTACATTATAAAGAAAGACAATCCAAATTAATCTTATTCTCTCTACAAAAAAGGTTTCTAAGAGGAGATATGATTACCTTATATAAATACACCCAGGGTCAATTTAAAGCTTTGTCAAATAGACTTTTGGTACTAAGAGGTTTTAAACTGACAAGAGGACATCCTTTTGAGGTTAGAAATAAAAAATATTCCACATTAATGAAAGAAAAGGGTACTTTACAGTAAAGGTAGTTTATCTATGGCACCCTCTACCAAAGGAGATGGTGACAGCGGATTTGATAGAAAACTTTACAAAGGAATTGGATACATTTTTTAATAAAATGGGCATTCAGCATTATCCTGGAAAATTAGTGAGGGAATATTGATCCAGGGAGGAATTCGATCACCAGTATCTGGGGTCAGGAAGGATTTTTTTTTACCTTTTGAAACAATCAGCAATATTTCAATGTTTTTTTTTTGTTTTTGTTTGCCTTCCTCTGGATCAATTATTTAACAATTAATCCACATGTTGCAGAGGAGATCAGAGGATATCTAAAATGCTTGAACTTGATTGATTGAAAGTCTTTTTTTAACCATAATTACTATATTAGCTTTATTAAATTGCGATTTTTTTTACAGAAGTTTTTAGTTAGTGAAGACCTTGCTTTTGGGTAGAAGTTCACTAACTAAAAACTTCTGTAAAAAAATATGCTATGTGCTTAAATAGTGCCCTATTCAATTGGCCGAATCGCAAATTTAATAAGGCTGTATATAACTATGGAAACTCTGTGTTGCTTTGCAGAAAAAATATATTTTTTTAACCTCTTAGAAATAAATTTGCTGCCATATAAAACTGGCAGATTGTAATGTCAGATCTGTAATTTAATAGCAATCTAAGCAACCTCAAGGTGTACCATTCAGTGGGGATTGCTGCTGACATTTTCTACATAATTTATGGCATAAAGAGATTTTTGCAAAACACTTGAGAGATTAGGTTTCTCTGAGATTAGCTGTCAGTCTACAAATATGATTCTGCAGAATCATTGCAGGCTGGGACTTTTGGCTTAAATTGAATTACACGTTCATTCTTCTTAAGACATCAAAGCTAATTTTCTATAAATCTAAATATTAATGAAGCAATAGAATGTTTTGGAAGTAAAAATTACTGCCTTTAATTGTTAGCTATAACATTAAATGTAGCCTTACTAGAGGAAGATACTGTATTTTCCTAGCTTGATTAATCTCTTGATAGGGACTTTTTGGTGAAAATAATATCTCTATACAGTTCTGTGAAACGACAAACACAAAATTGTGATTTTTAAAAAAAAGGATTAACTGAATGTGCAGCTCAAAACAGGGTCCTCCATTTTTGGAAGTTTGTTAATGCTGTATTTTTCCTTGTTTTTTATACCCTGTATTGTGCTACGGAATATGTTGGCGCGTTACAAATAAAAGTTAATAATAAAAAAATAAAATAAAATAGTATCATCCGTCTAGGTGGCACATATGAAAATAAAATAAAGCAATGGGCACCAACAGTAAAACAATTGCATATATCAGGTAATAGTTTAAATAATCTATTTATTTATTTATTTTCTAAAAACATTTTGCACTTTTATAAAGCATTCTGTAAAAATCAGTGCTTCAGTACTCCTTTCATGTTCTGAAATATTTTTTAGAATAAGTTCCGGTCTCGTAATGTACTGTACATAAGCCTTTTTTTTCAGAGTTGCGATTGGTCATAAATGCTCAGTTATAGCAAGTTTTGGTGATCTGTCAGATTCAACTTTTCCTCCAAACTTTTCACGTGTCAATATGCAATTCACATAGTATGCTCAAGCTCTTTTTCAAAACCTACATTTACTGTTTTACTGTATTGTAAATGGGGGAACCACAAGTATTCCCCCCTCCCACACTTGAGAGAACCCTGGGGACTCCCTCCTACTACAAGGTGAAGGTAACCCATGAGTATTCCCACCCCATCTCACTCTTGATCCCCACTATTAACTAAACATAATAGGGCTCTATTGAGACCCTCATGGCACAGATACATTGACTCTGTGCCATAGAAGTCCTTAAAGGAGCTCAGTGGCACCTAAATGTTAACTCCTACCACAGTAGACACTAACAGAACACTGTGGTACACATATACAACCCTTATGCTATGGGTTCCTATAAGAATCCCCGTAGAAAAAACACACTACCTAGCCATGGAGGTCCTTGCAGCACCTCCTAAATAAACATGGCATGGGGGTCCTTACAGATCCCCATGCCCCCTAAAATGAACTCCCTATGCAACTCAGAGTTTTAAATCCTTGATGGTATAACATTGTTAATCATGAACTGTACATAGGAATGAAAAGTTCTTCTAATTGGGTGGCAGAGATAATTTCTTCTATTCCCATTAGGCTTTTGAGATGAATCCTAAGCCAGAATAAGTATTGCTGGAAGAAATATCAACAACCTCAGATACAACGATGATACTACTTTGATGGCTGAAAGTGAGGAGGAACTAAAGGACTTATTGATGAGAGTAAAAGAAGAGAGTGCAAATGCTGGCCTGCTGCTCAATGTCAAAAAGATGAAGATCATGATAAACGGCAATCTCAATTCCTGGCAAATAGATGGGGAAGAAGTGGAGGCAGTGACTGTTTTTCTTTTCCTGGCCAACCGCCACACTACTGTTAAGCAACTCACCATCCAAATGAACCAGGGGGCTACAGCAGCTCAGCGATCCGTGTAGTGCATGGGGCTCCAAAGCAAACGGCGGGTCACTGCACCCCTGTTGACAAGGGTTCAACTTCGGAAACATTTTAATATCAGCTATTCTTCCTGACCATGAGAAGTTTCGTTTTTCCAATTGAACAATACGTTTTTTATGTGAATCCATAATTTATCTAGATTATCGTTTGCCAATTCTTTCAAAATGTGTGAGAATGTTATCCCCAAATGTGTTATACCATTCTGATCCCAATTGAAGGGAAATTCATCTCTTAGTCTAAGTTTCTCTTTGTTATTAATATTATTCCATATAATTTCAGTTTTTAAAGAGTTCAGTTTATAATATGAGACTCTGCTATAAAGTTCAATAATTTTTTGTAAATGTTTAATAGAATTCAAGGGGTTAACCAGTGTAACAACCACATCATCTGCAAAAAGCGTAATTTTGCTTTTGAGGCTTTCAACCTGTAAGCTCCTAATCTCTATATACTTTCTTATAATTTCAGCCAGGGGTTCGATAGCCAAACCAAAAATCAAAGGAGACAGGGGACACCCCTGTCTTGTTCTATTGAAAATCTGAAAGCTATCTGATCTAAAACCAGCTCCCACAACACGTGCAGACATATTCAAATAGATTGCCCTTATGGCAAGGGAGCCGAATCTATACTCATTGAGAGTCACATCTATGAATTCCCAATTAAGATGGTCAAACACCTTTTGGGCATCAAGGGATAGAGCTACTGTAGGATTGTTTCCATCTTAACTAATACAAACAGAACAATTAACTTGAGTATGTTATACGACCCTTGCCTAGATCCTATAAATCCAGTTTTATCCGAATCAATAAGACTCTTTAATAAGGGGTTAATCCTTTCTGCTATGATTTTTGTATAAATCTTTATATTAGAATTTAAGAAAGATATTGGCTGATAGTTTACACAAATAGTTGTATCTGTGCTTTCCTTAGGAATAGTAACTATGACTGCTTAAAGCGTTTCAGCAGGGGCCAAGCAATTCATTCTTAGTTCATTAAAGGAGTTTTTAAAATGGTTAATAATAGATCTTGAGAAGGTCTTATAATAAATTGTGGGGAAGCCATCTGGGTTAATTTTAAGAGAAGTGATGCATTATTCTATCTCCTTATCAGAGATTTTCCTCCTTTTTTTAATTGGTCAGCAGAAATTTTAGGAAGGTTTAGATCTCAAAATAATGGTTTAATCTGATCTTTTGAAGGCTTAATAAAATTGGGCTCTTGTTCTAAATTATACAGTGATTTGTAGTAATCTCTTTCATCTTTTAAGACAGGTGCCCTTTATTACCATACAGTTTTGCTATTCTTATATGCATATTCTTATTTGTCACCTTATTTGCTAAAATGATCCCTGCCTTATTACCAAGATGGTAGTGTTTTATTTGAAGTTGCCATAGTTTCTTGACCGCCTGAATCTGGAAGATCTTTTTTATTTGCTTCTAGAATTTTAGTAATTTTAGATGTCACCATAAGTTTAGGTTAAAGTTTATTATTTCTTTCTAAGGAGTATAGTCCTAAGTAGAGCTTCCTAAGAGATAGTCCTCTCACTTTGATTTTCTGTGTGGCTCGCAAGTTCAGTAATCCTCTACGCTTTTTGAGTTTTCCATAATATTATGTTCGAATTAACAGATGTTTCATTTAGATGAAAAAATGGACTAATCTCTTTTTCTATTTCTTCTCTATCCTTAATATTTTTAAAAAAGCAAAACATCTAATTTTCCTTTCTCATAAAATAGTCGATCCTTGAATTGGATTTATGTCGATTTGAAAAAATATATAATTTGCCTCGCTTAGAAGAAGTATCCTCCAAGTGTCAAAAAGATTATATTTTACTAAACTATCATTGACGTTATTAGATCTCCTCTGAGATTCAGCATCTGAACATAGCATATCCATAGACTTCCTATCGATTTGTGGATCTACCACAATATTTATGTCTCCACTTATTATCAAAAAACTTTTTTTAATCCTATGAATACATTTTAGCATTTTATTTAAGAATCGTTTTTGATATTTTTTAGGAGCGTATAGTAAATGTTTTATTATTGATTTCTCCAATCCATACAATGAATCTACCATCTAAATCACTATCTACAAATTCTTCCGATATCATCGCTTTCTTATTGAATAAAATAGCATCCCCTCTTTTTTTGTTTTGTAACTAATCTATGACTTACTATTTTTCGTGTCAAATTGTTTCTCGTCTTGAGGTTTTTTGATATAAAGTATTGACAAAGGATGAGTATTTTATCTTCTCTTGGAAATAGTAAGTTGTTACTAAGAAATATAGAAGATATTTTCTATTAAATATGGATAGGTAGGGATAGGTGTGAGAAGGGAAGGTATAAACACAAATCAACACAATTTAGTGAATATAAGTTTAATGAAAAACAATAATAAATGAAAAACAAATAAAATGATAAAAAATAAAACAGATTTTTTTTCTATAAAAGTTGTTAATTAAGCTTATACTTTTTAAATACATTTTTCTAACTATGTCAAGTTGTATTTACTCCTTAAGTAATATAATACGAGCGCCGGAGAGATCGAGGAGGAGGAGAGGGAAGACACAGAGGAGAGGGGGGAGACACAGCGGAGGAGGGGGGAGACACAGAGAAAGGGGGGAGACACAGAGGAGGGGGAGAGACACAGGGCAGAGTGGGACACACAGGGGTGGGAGAGGTGGAGGGGAGAGACACAAAGGAAGGGGAGACACAGGGGAGTGAAAGGAGGAGGAGAGACACAAAGGAGGGAGAGGAGGGGGGAGACACAGGGGAGTGAGAGGAGGGGGGAGAGACAGAGGGAAGTGAGAGGAGGGTGGGAGAGACACAGGGGAGTGAGAGGAGCAGGGAGACACAAAGCAGTGATAGGAGGGGGTGAGACACAGGGGAGGGAGAGGAGGGGGAAGAGGCACAGGGGAGGGGGGAGACAAACAGGGGTGGGAGAAGAGGGGGCGTAGACACACAGGGGAGGGAGGGGGGGGGGAGAAACAGGGAAATGAGAGGTGGAGAGACACAGAGGAGGGGGAGACACAGGGGAGTGAGAGAAGAGGGGAGAGACACAGGGGAGTGAGAGGAGGGGGGGAGACACAGGGGAGTGAGAGGAAGGAGGAGAGACACAAAGGAGTGAGAGGCACAGAGGAGGGGGGAGACACAGGGGAGTGAGAGGAGAGGGGAGAGACACAGGGGAATGAGAGGAGGGGGAGAGAAACAGGGGAGGGAGAAGTGGGGGAAGAGACACAGGGGAGGGGGGTGACACACAGGGGTGGGAGAGGAGGGGGGTAGACACACAGGGGAGGAATAGGAGAGGGAGATACATAGACGAGGGAGGGTGGGAAGACACACAGGGGGAAAGATACGGGGGAAAAAGAGACACAGGGGAGGGAGAGGAGGGCAAGAGACACAGGGGAGGGAGATGTGGGGAAAGAGATGCCGGGGGGGTTAGGTGGGGAAAGACACAGGGGGGGGGGGAGAAGGGGTAAAAAAACGGGGGGCGGAGGAGACACAAGGGAGGGAGAGGAGGGGGAAATGAGACACAAGGGAGGAAGCCAAGCGAGGGACGCAGTTCGACGCGAGGGGCTGCATTTGAGGAAGGTGGAGGCTCTAACGTTGGCTGCAATGAGCCAAAGGCTCATTGCAGGCCGCAAATGTGGGAGGTGGAGGCTCTACGGCGCCTCACAAGCGGTTACAAAAAATACGGACTTACACAAAAAAATACGAGCAGCGGGACTTTAAAAAAAAAAAAAAACTTACCCAAAAGAATACGAGCCGCGGGTTGCAGTGGTATAGGGACCAAATGTGACCCTGGTAGGTGCTATGCATCATGCTTATTCTAGACGATCACATTACCCCCCTGCAGGTATCCCCTTTTTACCACAAGCCTCTTGCTCTCTTGGGATCTGCCCATACCACACCCATGATATTAATGCACAGTCTTGACCATTTCTGATTGTGCTCTGTGTATGAAATAAAGCTTTGGTATTCCATTCTAGTCAGTGTGTTTTCAATGGTTGCGGTTATGGGACATTCAAATACATCACATTTGTGTCACATTCCTATATATGTAAACTAATGAGCCCTATTTACTATGCAAAAGATCAATACATATAAAAATAATAATAATAATAATAATAATAGCATTAGATATCATATATTAATATATATCACATGTAATAGTTGTCAAACTACAAATCATCGAAGCAAAGCGAGGGGCCGCATTTGCTGAAGGTGGAATCTCCAACGTTGGCTGCCAAGAGCCAAAGGCTCCTTTGTGAGGGGCCGCATTTGCGGAGGTGGAGGCTCCCCCAAAGGCTCATTGCTGGCTGCAAATGCGGAGGCTCGTGAAGGGAGGGTCCGCATTTGCGGAGGTGGAGGCTCTACGGTGTTTTACACACGGTTACAAACACCCACACAAGCGGCACTTTACAAAAATAGATCTAACAAGCAATCAGTATATACGAACTTACACAAAAAAATACGAACCGCAGGACTTACCATCCAAAAATATGAGTTGCAGGACATAGAAAAAAAAACGAGGCTGCGAAAACGAGGCTACAGGACCCTAAAGATGCAAAACACCTGCAAGCACATGCGGCTTTTCAAAAAACCCGTACGAGGTACCAGATACACTCTTACCAAGGACTCAACATCATCCACAGCCACCTACCACATACACATTTGGCGCCATTTTAAATAGACACAAAAAATATATAAAAACTTTACCCACACCAAGGGGGGGCACCCAGGACCTCTGCAAGTGAAGTTACACCTCAATTTAACTCCAAATTCCAGAGTTTAGACACATGAAAAGCCCCTAAGTGAGAGAAAAAATGGCAGCCGGAAAAAACTAAAACGAGGCTACAGGACCCTAAACACGCAAAACACCACCAGCACATACGGCTTTTCAAAAAAGCCGTACGAGGTGCAAGATACACTCTTACCAAGAACGCTACATCATACACAGCCGCGTACCACATACACATTCGCTGCCATTTTACAACACTACCTTACACAATGCGGAAGTACACAGCTACCCTAACGGCTTTCCCTCGCGCACGCAGCCTATTTACACTACACACTGCACACATTGCGGACACTTACACCTCAGCTCCACAACAGTGCAAGTCTACAATGTATGCTGCAGGAACGTCAAAACAGATTGTCAGCTCTTCAGCACAATGCTTCCTGCATATATTACTTCCAAATTGGTAAACTATATTAATTTATTAATTTCTTAATTATTTCATTAGCATACAAAAAAATATATACACAAAAACAAAAAAAATCTCACAATAAACACAAAACCCATTCACTGCGCCACTCACAACGAGCGCCAACGCTGCTCATAGCACACAAAGCCTTGCAATAAGCGCAAAAAGCAGATCACCGCCGACAAAAAAATAACAGCGACAGCGCCTATCATAAAAAAAACAAACAACAACCAACAGCCTCTCAATGAGCGCCGAAGGATCTCGGAACATAACAAAAATGTATGTCTGGCCCAAACATCATTCCCTGCCTTACAATTTTATTGCCCAGTCATTTTTGACGGGCAAGTCGCTAGTCATATATAATAATATAAAGGCTTAATAAACATGCAAAGTCAAGTTTGTGATACTGTGGAGTATCAACATTCCCCTGAGGGCCTTATAACAATATTACAGGTGATATTGGAGTGGATTGCCAGTTCCTTCTCTAGTGGAGTGTGATTTGTCTGACCTTTCTGCTATGACGTGCCCACCTACAGTGACCCTACATGGTATAGCTCACAGCTTCATTCAGGCACACAAGACCCTTCACCACCACCATTTAGCAATCCAGAAGGGGACCAGGGAAACAAACTTCACACTAATGTAAATTGATGAATAGCAAAACATAATGGGTGGTCACCAAATAGGAATGGGTATACATCTTGGCACATGACCACCAGCAATGGCGTGGGACTTTCCAGGATGGGTATAGCGGAGATTACTTCTAATGGAGATGAGTTGGCTGTTGATCCATGTGCCTCTGCACAGCATCCATGTGTTTTTGTGGCCCTTCCTGATGGGTTTGAGTAGATTAGTGTGGGTATGTTCCCCTGGTCCCATTGTGGTTTGCAAAGTGGTGGTGGTGAAGGGGCTTGTGTACCTGAATGAAGCTGTGAGCTTTACCATGTAGGCAATAGCAGAGAGGCCAGGAAAATCACAGTCCACTAGAGAAGTAACTGGCAACCCACTCCAGTATCTTTGGCATGCAAACCTTTTGAATATGCAAAAACAGAAACATTAGTAGGTGTGCTGTAGTCCATAGGGTCACAGAAAGTCAGACACAACTGAGGGACTGAACAACCATGTGTGAAATGTTCACTTGGTACTTGATACAGTACATGTGGCGGTGTAATTTGGACACTATTTGTTTTTCCAATGTAGATGTGATGAGTGGAATGTATATAAGATGATCTTTGTATTTTTAGGATCCACATTAGAGCCTCTGTGAGCAAGAAAAGGTTAATATGTCAGCCATTTGCATTTATTTGTGTTGCAATTTAATGAGATAGTGTGTGTATTTAATAGCTTTCAGCATGTTGCAGCATGGCTTTACATATTGGCATATGTTTGACCATTACAACCTATGAGGAAAATTATTTTTTATTTTTTGCTATATTTGATATTTGGGAGTTGTTGTGCATGTAATTGTAATTCCTTCAATTGCTTTCCCCATGTTTTAAGGTGTTTTGGTGTCTTTATATTGTCATGTGCAGTGTTACTATTTGGAACCCATAAGCTTTGGGCTGCCATTTGGCATTTGCAAGCTTGATTGTGACTGCCATCTTTAGCGATTCTTGCAATTGAATAGCTATGTGAGATTTTCGCGATCTGAAGTCTTGCGGCCTTAAAAGATCAAAGGCTTCAGGAGGCTGAAAGTTACGGATTTAACCAGTGCCATTTTTTCAAGGCCGTAACTTGTAACCCAATTGGAGCTAGCAAAAAGATGCCAATTGAATAGCAAATTAATTTGCGGCCTCCGTTACGGGCTATCGGATCGAGCAAAAGCTCAAATGAATGAGGCCCCCAAGATTCGAATATGTTTTCTCTTAGTAAAAATATACTTAAAAATCAATAAGATAATAAAAATATCAGAATATCAACAATTTATATTTTACAGATTTGTAATGTCCATAAGGTTTTTCTAATTTCTGTTTAGGTTATTATATAATATTTTCTCCAATGTTAAGACTTGGTTTAGTGTCCCTTTTATTTTTTATGAAGATAGATTTTTTTTTGTTTTGCATTGTGATATTTGTGCTTGTTCTTGTCCAAAGTTTTCTGCGATTGATAGATTCCATAAATGGTGTAGCCCTTTTCCTTCTTCAAGTGTACACATAGAATGATATCTTCCTTCTTTTGATATATTTAGTTTGAAAGGAAAACTTCATATATATATCTGTAACCATGTGTTGTGATTATATGTAGAAAAGGCTTCATGAGTCTTTTTTTGTAGAGGGTAGTGAAAATATTAACAGTTTATATCTTTCTGTCTCAGGGATACCATTTCTACTTGCCTTCATAAGCAAATCTTAGTTGAAAAAAAATAATAATTGGCGATTACATCTTTAGTTTTTTTTATTATGAGGTGGTGGTGTTCTTAGGTCTCTATGAATTTTGTCTAGTTTATATTATTCTTCACTTTGGTTTGGTAAGGGTTTAGCACATAGACCTTTAACATATAGATTTACATTTTGTATTGTTTCAGGTAGATTTCGTGTGTTTATACATTTTTCCTTCCATATTTATTTTTTAGATCTTGTATAATCTTAAAATAACTTTATTCTTCTTTTACTATGCTAATTTTCTCTTCCATTTCCGTGTGTGACTTAAGATTGTTGTATTATCTTCTAGCTCTATAACTTTCGAATCTGCAGCCTTTACTTCTTCTGTTAGTTCCGTTTATACTTTTTGTATTTCCTTTTTATTTCTGTTCCGAATGAGGTGATTCATTCCTTCAGATCTTGGATGTCTGCTTTGGTATTTTGAGTGAAATCATCTAAGCTATATTTTGGTGATTGTTTAGTGGATGTAGAAGGTTATAATAATATTGTGATGAATAAGGGACACATTATTAACTACATTTGTAGAGTTTATTAAAATTCAAGATTGTTTTATCACTATGTCACATTAATAGAGAGTAATATACAAGAATAGTTTTTTTATCTGGAAATAATGATCATATGAAGATATATGGATTGAATAATTTGTTAACAGTTAAAATGTTGTTGATTATAATCAACTACACTCAGGATTAATTGATATAATGATTGATACACCAGGTTTAACAATTATTTGAATATGGAAATATTTTTTTGTTTTGCTTAAATTCACAGATACTGTTATGTTATAATTGATTAATTTAAACACACAATATTTATTAAAACACAAATCGGAAGAAGAAAAAATAAGGAGGAATAAATAAACACATAAAAAGGGAATGAAGAGGGGGGAGAGAATTGAAAAGATAAGTTAAGTTAAAAGCAAAACGTTTAAGGAAAGGGGAGGATTGGACAGATTGAGGAGAGATTTTTTTTCTGCTTTCTTCCTGTTTTCCTTTCTCTCCTTTTAATGGGTATGATGTGGCATATATTAAATATCTTAGGTAACCACATGGACGCTGTAATAGGCAGATCTCATGAGAAAACTAGATAAAGTTTATCTTGGTTGCCTAAATGACATGGTAGATTAATCAGTTGATTATGGTTTGTCAGCTGTGTATGTCTTTTTTGTAATTGTGCTTATAAAATAAAATCAATATTTAGTAGAGAAGTTAACTTATCTGATTTGATTTGATTAATATGTTTATAAGAAACATACTGAAAAGATCAAATTCTTTCTATAATGATTAACTCAAGGTTTAAAAAATAATTAGGAAATGTCAATTACTTTAATAAAATATTAATGATAGTTGAAGAACATAGAGAAGTTAATATAAATCAAATTTATATTATATTGCTGGGTACTATAAATAATATTAAATATACAAAAAGAAATCAATATTCTCAAAATTATAAACATTGTTTTAATAAAATGATAAGACATACAGTATTGTCAAAATAGAAGTAGGGGCATTACATGAATATGATTTTAGATTCAAAATGAGAACATCTGGGAAAAAAAGGATAAACCAGATGATCAGACTGAACTAATCTAAGAACTTTCATCTTTAAATAAACAAATATCAACTATATGATGTATAGAGGACTTTTCACCCAGATGATTTAGTTTATCCATTTTTTTCCTTGTGACATATATATATATATATACCAGGTTGGATTATTTCTTAGTGAATAATAATGTTTTAAACAAGTCTCTAAACATAGAGATAGAAGATAGAAGTTGGGCAGACCATGCAATGGTTAGTCTAACTTTGAAAGATGATGAAGAATTGAATTATAATAAAACATGGAGAATGGATGCATCTTTATTTAGATCCCCACTAAAATTGAGCAAATTAAAAACTGAAATGCAAACATTTTTTGACTTAAATAAAGATTTGGTTAATTCCAAAATAACTATTTGGAATGAGCATAAAGCCTTCATTAAAGAAAACTGAATAAAATGGCCAATCCAAGGTAGGAAAGAAAGAGGCCAACAATTAAGAGTTTTGTCTATTCAATTAAGACATATTGAGAGAAACTATCCCCACTATGTTTATCTTGACTATAGAACCATTGGTAGAGATGTTTAGAACTTCAAATAATATCAAAGGAGTTACTATTGGGGAAACTTCATATACAATAATGTTGTTTGCTGACAACATTGTGTTGACAATAACTAACCTAAGCTTTTCATTGAGTAATCTTTAGGTACTTTTAGAAATATATAGTAAAATATCTAAAAGTTGTAACAAAGTGAACAATAATAAATCACAAGTCATGGATGAAACTTGGAGAGGTAGAGAGGGCAGCATTAAAAACATGTTTCCCCTATAAGCTTTACTTATTTGGGTACAAAGATTTGTCCTAAAATAAACAATTTGAGTAAGATCAAAACATTTTAAATCAATGGGATAAAAATGAACTTTCCTGGATGAGAAGAATTGCGTCTATCTAAAATGACCATACTGTCATGCCCAGAAGGTCCACCACTGGACTTTAGGGGTTAATCATAGTTATCATATGTGTGTGCATTGTACAGTACAGTGTGTGTGGTCTTTACAGGCTGGAAATAATGCGTACATTTATTGATGTAAAGGTGGTACCCAGGTATGTCGAGTTCTTACATTTTATATTTTTTCCCCAGGGAGTTTAATGGAATTAATTACCGGGGGGTCCCTGGGGTGAAGAGAGTTCAATTCTGGGGGTTACCTGTTTTGAGGGGCAGAAGCTGGCCAGCAGAGTAGTAGGGGAAGGTACCGATACACCTTGGCTGCAAGGAAGTATTTACAATATCACCCTCTCTGTGGTGAAAGCTTCCTTACAGTGGAATGGCAACTCCTAACATTAATGTTTGAATTGTTTATTTTCCTGCACAAACAAACATCAATAGAGCCCCTGCCAGGTACACAGAGCAAGAGATAATTCCTAATATGATACCGGGGGCTGACCCTCTCCCTAGAGGGAAGTGTTTTGGTGAGACATGCTGGGACTTAGTGTGTATAAATTCTGTATCACATCAATAAATGTAATTGTCATTGCAATTATTATTACGGACTCTGTCTGCATCTCTGCTCCTAACCACTGAGGGTAGTATTGCTTTCCTGTGTTCCTATATTATGAGGACTGGTCATTCCTGGGCTGACTATGCAGGCTGGGCACTGAGAGTTAACCCCCAATTCCAAAACCTAGAGGAATTTCTGTAAGCTAAACGCTGGAGAATTAGGGTGCAAGTGGCCTCTCACTTCTGGGTCGTGACACAGACTACAAAAAATTAATGATATTTTTCGATGCATACCATTAGTAGTTCCAAAATATATTTTGAAAAGATTTCAGGGCTTATTGGATGAATATCTATAAGGGGAAAAAGACAGAATTAAATTAGTGATAATCAAAAGGCAACATAATAGAGGTGTATTAGCCACATATAAAGATTATCACGATGCTGTAATTTTATCATCCATAGCTAGCTGGGGATCCTCAGAGGAAATACAAGTTTTTGTTGCATAGAGGAATTTTGTATGAATGATTTATCTCCTTTACAACTTCTCTGGACTTGAGTAATATCCAAAAAGCAACTACTGAAGCTTCTATATATAATTTGAACAAATATGAGATTCTGGTATGCAAAAATATAAAATGTGACAATGAGAAAAATATGATTTATTCTCCAGCAACTTTGATAAGTTTATAACTCAAGAATGTCCTACACTAGAAAAATGCATCTGGAGCAAATATTGTTGTAGATCTATGGGATAATGGGTCCTTTAGGACCTTTATGATATTAAAACGTAAATATGGGGTTCCGGATAAGTATTGGTTACATTTTATTTCCTTAAAATCAGCATTGAGTGCAGCTAATTACAAAAATACAGAACCAAATGGTTTTACACAATTTTAACAATTCTGTTTACAGGAAACACATTGTCTCTAGATGTTATAACTTAATATGAACACAATTTGAATTAAAGAAAATAAACATGAGGGAAAGCTAAGAAAAAGATCTAGGCCAGAGTTGGAGTTTATTTCAATGGTTTAAAACTTTCGCTTTAATATGTATTTCCACAAAATGTTTATCATATATAATTCAAGAATTTGGGGATATGTGCCTAAAAAAATTGGATTATGTTAAGATCAACTTTGTTAAAACCACAGAACTAATACTATTTCATATTTTCCCAGGAGATGTTATATTCTTGCCTAAATGTTTGATTTCAAAGATATTATTGGTAGTCAAATGGTTGATACTTAGAAACTAGAAGTGCAATTCTATGCCTTCTTGGAATTAGATTACAGTTATAGAAGCTAGAAATCTTGAACTGTGAGAAGAATCTCAAGCTTTAAATATACTGTAGTTCGCATAAAAAAGACAAATAGAGTTGCATTTTTTGGATGTATATGGACATTAGTAATAAATGTGAGTCTTATATAGGTTAGCTTTCTACTCATATTCAATACATGTAAGAATGATGTAAAATGTTTGTTTTTTTAAATATATGAATTATAATTTAAAATTGTATAATGATTTTGGTAGATAAAAAAGAAAAATAAAATCATGAGAGCACCTGCAGCATGAAAGTTCTGTAAAAGACCCAAAAGAATTCTGTAAAAGACCCAAAAGAACAAACTAAAACAGTATCACAATAAACTACATTGATTTAATGAGTTAAAAAAATGAAAAACACATTAATTCTATCATAATATAATGTACAAAACTTGTACCATAAGGGGCTATCAGCCCCATTAAATTATAAAAACGTTCGAACAAGGTTTGAACTTTAGGTCTACGAGCTGGAAATATGACAGGCTACCAACGCTATTAAATTAGACCTGTGGCTAGCAACGTATGAGCTTGCAGCATGGCCATTCCACGATGACCGAGTCAAACTGACAGGAGGAGTGAAAAGTCTGCAAGATGATCTTGCATGCTTCACACCTCATCACTTGCCCAATTGGGCCCCCCGCGGCAGTTCTAAACATAAACTTGGCCATGGGGGGGTATTCCAAGTACCCCAGGCACCTAAAATGACCCCCCCCTATGCTGGGGGTCCAATCGGGACCCCTGAAGTGTCCGCACATTAACCCTTGCAGGGGGGGGGGGTCCCCGATCGACATCATTGAAACCCCTGCTGCATTTAAAATATTCAAAATTCCCACTGCAGGTCCTTAAAGGGCCTGTGTCAAACTATTAACCAATCCCAGCAGTGGGGGGACTGTAAACCCCCCCATGGCACCTAACATTAACCCCTCTCTATGCTGAAGGACCCCATCCCGACCCCCGAATAGTTCCCACATTAACCCCTTGCAGCGGGGTTCCCTGATCTGCATCGATTGCGACACCCGCTGCATTTGAAATTTCTAGCCTCACGGGTCCTTAAAGGACGATAAAATAAAATATTAACCCCTGCCGCAAGGGTACTATAAGTACCTCCCAGGCACCTAAAATTAAGCCCATCAGTCATGGGGCTCCATACAGAGCCCCAAGAGCCCCTAATGAATTCTATAACTCATGGGTCTGTTTAGAGCCCCATGAGTGACAGGATTAATTAAGGACTCATGGGGCTCGTTATAAAGCCCCATGAGTTATATGTGTCATTAGGGGCACAGAGCCCCATGAGTGATGGGGTTAACTTATATTACCCCCCACAGCATGGGTTAAATATGTTTTATAGCGCAGGTAGTTTCAGGACCTTTACAGTCCTTTAAGGACCCACAAGGCGGGACATTTAAAATGGTACATGCAGCGGGTGTCACGATTGTTGCAGATTGGGGACCCCCGCTATAAGGGGTTCGTGTGGGGGACACTTCGGGTGTCCCGATGGGGACCTCCAGCATAGAGGGGAGTTAATGTTAGGTGCCGCGGGCGGGGATTGGCTAATAGTGTGCCGCGGGCCCTTTAAGGACCAGAGGCGGGAAATTTGAATATTTCAAATGCAGTGGGGGTCTTAATCGATGCTGATCGGCGACCCCCACTGCAAAGGGTTAATGTGGGGAGGCTGTCTGGGTCCCTATAGAGATCCCTGCTGCATGGGGGAGTTTTTAGGGTGCAGGGGGAAGCAGTAAAACGTCGGGTCGTGCTGCTGCGAGGTAGCACGTATAGGCTTTTGTAGCAATAGCGGGCACTTTTTTGTGCTAGTTGGGATATTAGTGAGGGACGAGGTTCACCCCATAGATTAACGTGTGCGTGTTCTACGTTGCTCTCCTCTGAGCTATTTTTGGACATTTTTGGGCGTAATCTCGATAAGTCGGCTGCAAGGAACATTTTAAGGAACCGGCACAGGCAAACAGCTCCACAATGGCTTTAGTGAGGGCCAAGGGAACAACGAGGAGTAATTTAATGAGAAGGCCTTATATCTTGTAAAGTATGTAAAGGTTCACTGGTGAGGTGTGACCTCCCATGTTAATCTATGAAACATGATCACTATATAGTGATTGGGTATCTTCAACTTATTAAGATACTTCACTGAACAACATACAAATTAGGGCGATTGTACCTCAATTGTCAGAAACCATTCAGTTTATTAAAAATATCATATATCACAATGTAGTTTTCAAATGTATCAAAATGCCATAATTATGATAAATATATAAAGCTTTTGAGAATATAGGGAAAAAGAGAAAGAAGAATGCTAGATTAAACATATCCTAAATAATGTTGATAGAGAAATTAAACATTTTTCTTAATAAAACTTTTTAGATTGTATGTTCTGTGACTGTATACAATTAATCTTACACCAATCATTTTCCTTTCACTGCTAATGCTGTGTTTCAAAAACCTTAAGAAATATTTTTTTTCCTAAGTGGAAGCATTCAAATTTCATAATGCTATTTGGTTTTGCATGTTTTGAAAAGATAATGCTTTTTTCATATTATGACTAAGACTTTCTTGCTTTCTTCCTATTTTATTGAAATACATTTGAATTTTATAAATACTTTTTTCATTCCATTTGAAACAAACCAGATTTGAGCTGTTCCAACAATTTATTCCTAGGCTTGCGTCAGCATTATTTGCTTCATGCACATATTTTATGCTGGCAGTAACACTAATATAGGGAAATAAAAACTGATTAGCAAATATGCCTAAATATTTGACTAATGGCTCTATTCTTGGACAGCAATCAATCCTATCTAGCAAATAGAGCTACTGTACAACTTAAGTGGTGCAGCTGCTTAGTGGATTAAAACAGAACTTACTTAAAACAACACTATTTTGAGACAGCAAAGTCCCAGTTATTGCAGAAATGCAAACATAGAAATAAATGTCTAAAAAACAAAGGACAGGAGAGCAAAGGACAATAATAGTGTAGTATAATACAAATAAACCAATAAACATACAGAAAAATGTTGACACATGGGTTAGAGATCCTTTGCTCTCCTGTCTTTTGCTTTTTTAGATATCCTGTATTTGCATATTGGAGTGAAGCATTTTGTTTTCATTGGTATTATCCAGAGAGATCGTTTTTGTCAGTCTACTGGACTTTATTGTTATATAACTCTCTGGAGTGTCTGAACAGTGTTTATTTTTGCAGGAAATAAATAAAATTGCAACTGGTTCCTATTAAAAATTTTGAGTGAAAGTGTTAGATGATTGAGCTTGATATCTTAAGGATAAATTATCTATTCAGGACCGCCATGTTTGTAACTTTTCTTATCATTAGTTGACTCTCACACTGGGGGTTGATAAGAAGAGGGACAAGCCCAGTTGGTCAATGGTGGAGCTAATGAATGGAGGGCCCTTATGCATAAAAAAATATGTTGGGCACCCCGAATGCACTTGTAATGGGCAAAGAAAAAATGCATTTAGAAGACTCTGCTTGTGTTATGGGCACTTCCATCATTGACAGATAGTTTGCTTGGAAATGGAATGGAAGTATTAGCCTAATGAGCAGGGATGTACATACTGCTGAAAGGTCACAATACATTGTGCTAGTATGCATCATGTATGTGCCATCTTATTTTACCTTTACTCCACTCATTCCCTTTTTGACATTTGCTCAGACCTGAAGACTTTTCCACAGCATTACTGGTCCTCTATCCCTCCTCAATATAGCTGATACCTCTTCCAGTAGGTGTTCTAGTTCAGACACCACCTCTTACACATACGTCTGTATTATGAATAAGAAAGCTCATGTGTATTAGGAGTGAGAAATTAAGTGAAGACAGAAGACAAAGAAAAGAGAGAACAAAAGGAGGTCAAGAAAGAGTAAACATTAAAAGGAGAGAAGAAAGAAAAGAAAGAAGAGCGGGAAGATCTACAGAGATCTGAGTTGCACAACTGGTGAGGGAAGTGGGGGCACTGCGCAGATGCTGAAAAAAGGAAGGCAGGAGTCGACTGAAGAGGACAGGTGAGGGACTAGATGGAGGACACTGGGGGTCAAGAGAGGGCTGAAGGGAGAAGGAATTACATATGATGAACTTCCAGTGCAGGCCTCCTCCCTTTAAACCAACACCACCCACTACCCTACACTAAATAAAAAGTCCTAGATTGCAGTAAAAATACTCTTCAGACTTTATTACATCTCATTGTAATAATTATAATTTATGATTTTTCTTTATTACACCCCTCAAGTTAATTAATGAATTAATGGTCGTAGATATGGAGAATTAAAGAGAAGGAGATCCTTAGTAGATGGATGAAATACCCAACTATTTATATAACACACTTAAAATGTTGAAAACAACCATCTGTTATTAAATGTATTTATTTGTGTATTTTGAAGTGCCTCTTTAAATGCTAGGAAAATGTTTTCTCTTGGATGAAAGGTCCATAATGTCAATATGAAATGCTAGCATTATCCTACACTCAGTTTTGCAATATTTTTGAATATTGCATTCAACATTGTAAAATATTATATATTTTAGGTAATGTAGTTTTTTACTAACAGAGGGATTGGCATGTTCTCTAAAAGGTCTAGACGAACTGGTACACAAGCTGATATTAGGAACAAAATGACTAAGGCTGCATTGCTTTAGTGATGTCCCGAACAGTTCGACGGATAACTATTCGCGGCAATTTTCGCATGTTCGCGTCCGCCGTGAACGGCGAACACATTCGCTTTTTGGTTCGCCCCCTATACTTTATCATTGAGGAAACTTTGAACAACATTTATTTTATTTTATCATTTTTTTTGTGTAATCTATGCCTGCCTGCCAGCGTGTGTGTCTGACAGGCTAACACCTAACAGCTTATATTGTGCTTATTTTCACTACTCATACCTGGTGGTGTAACATACATTGAAAACAACCATTTGTTTCCTGTAATCTAATTTGAGTTGCCTGCCTGTGTCAGGCTCACAGCTTATATTGTGCTCAGTGACATAAAACAACACTTTTTTGACTGTAATGGATTGAATAGCAATTGCCTGCCTACAGGCATGTGTGTGAAGCCTATTGCATCTACTCTGCCAACTTTTGCCAGTGCACAGTGACACTCATATCTGGTGGCACCTTAGATTGCACGAGCAGTGCCCCAAATTTGAAGTCGGAGGACCGACCAAGCATCTTTTTCCATCTCCCGCTTCCAAAAATCCATGCCATATACACGTCCCCTGATAGTGGACGTAACAGGGATTAAACCGATAGGAATAGTACTACTTAACAGTACACACCTTATAATAACGCAGACAGAGGCAACGCGTATAATCTTCCATGCTGTGCAGTGGAAGCCCCCAGACTCTGACCTGTGTATAGTCTTCCATGCTGGGCAGTGGAAGCCCCCAGACTCTGACCTGTGTATAATTTTCCATGCTGGGCAGTGGAAGCCCCCAGACTCTGGGAGTCTGAAGAAGAGGAGTCAGAGGAGGAAGGTGGCTTTGAGGAGGTGGAAGACCAAACACAGCAGGCGTCCCAGGGGGCTTGTTGTCACCTTTCGGGGACCCTTGGTGGCTGGGTGGAGGAAGAGACCTTCAATGACATCAGTGAGGACAAGGAACGGGACATGGCTAGCTTGGTATCCAACCTTGTGCAAATGGGGAGTTTGCGGTTGTTTGCGGTGCATTAAACGGGGAGATTGGTCTGTTACTGTGAAGCGGGTGTAACCCTTACACTACCTGGTCGATACAACATCATACCTGATGTTTTAAAGCATGTTATTCCAAACAATTTAGGAATGTTAGGTGATTTATGCCCTTTATGGCTTAAAACCAGGCTTTGCATCAACTATGCAATTTTCCGTGGGAGTTTTGCCATGGATCCCCCTCCGGCATGCCACAGTCCAGGTGTTAGTCCCCTTGAAACAACTTTCCCATCACTATTGTGGCCAGAAAGAGTCCCTGTGGGTTTTGAAATTCGCCCGCCCATTGAAGTCTATGGCCGTTCGCCGGGTTCGCCCGTTCGCGAACATTTGATGGAAGTTCGGGTCCGCTGTTCGCGAACCGAAAATTTGATGTTGGCGACATCGCTACATTGCTTGCTTTCTATAGAACGCATGCATTGCTGCCCCTTATAGATTTAGATTATTAATATAAAACAAGAAAAAATATGCATATTAATAATAATTGAAATAATTGATTTTCATCAGCAAAATAAAGCCTGCACATAATACAACAGAACAATGATTGGTGACCAATTCACCTGAAAGGCCTTATATACGGCCCCTGAGTCCTTAAAGGGGCATCACAGTGCTTTAAAACGTTTTATTTTATCCAAAGCCGCACCTGTAGTAAAATAACTAATTGCTAATAAAGGTATGGAGAATTATTTAGGAATACAATTGGGTATTATTCGCTACGCTTAGACATTCAATGGACTGCCTATTGTTGAAGAGGGGCATGCTCTTTCACTTCAGATAACATTATTGGGTCCGCATGAAGAGTGCCTGAGGGTTGTATTTCATTTATTTTGTCTTTCTTACTTCCATGTATCAGAAAGAAATACAGAGGCTACATAGAGCCTCAAGATAGATTATGCAACAGAGACCTCACTGTTACTTTTAAGTGACTCTGAATGCATTTGAAAAAAACGATTTTTTGCTGTCCAGACTGACTGATTCGTTGGTGACAATATTTTAATGTTATTTAATTGATATGATATTTTTTTTTACCAGCTGCAATACATTCTCTGTTTATTCATTTGGATACATTGCGTGATGTGTGATTTCCAAGGATAGAAAAATTGTGCTATCGTATGGGCAAACCACTTTTATATGATTGTGCGGATGGGTTTGTTAGTGTTTTGTAACTTTGACTATTGTTTCATAATAGGAACATTTTGACCAAAGGGAAGGACTAATGCTTATATTCATCTGCAATCTGGCACACTGCAGCATTTTTTAACCTTTGTGTTGTAGCAAAAATATAACAAAGCAAATTAGCTTAGGAAATAACAAAATATGACAGTAATTCTTTGTCACATTATATCCTCTATGATTGTATACACTGAGAAATTGCTTAAATTATTGTTCTCTATAAATAATTCTGTGTTCAATTTAGAATGGAGAAAATTAAAACAATCATAACTGCAATTCAGCATCGATTCACAATGTATTCATTGTTTTTAAAATGTTTACAGTTGATTGTGATTCTATAACATTAAATTGCAGAAACAAAGTTGATGACAATAAGTAAAATATCATTATACAATTTAAGATATTAGTGTTATGATTATGGACATTTTAGAACAATACTTTTAAAACATAATTAGACAAACTTTGTATAGCTCATCTCTTAGCAGTAACAGTTCTCCTAGTGCTATCTCCTTAAAATATCAGGCAACACCTTTGTAGACCTTCAAGATGTTGCTTAAATATAGCCTTTTTTCAATTAGCTACTTGCAAATGCCTTGAACTCATAAATTTGGCTTTGGGTGTTTTTTTTTTTTTATAAATGTTTATATGAATTCTTATGACTTAAGAATTCATTAGTGCCAATAAGTAATATTTGCTGAATATGTAGCAATATTAAGAGTGATTTTAAGTGTGTATAAATTTACAAATTGGGAAATTGAATCAAGCCCATATAGTTTAAGATGGGGGATTAGTAATTAGAGAGGAGTACATATTCTAGTATTATTCTACCATTCTAGCACTATGTTCAAATTGTCTTTTAGTGATTGTTCATTCAATGATCTAATGCAGGGGTGGGCAAGGAGGGCTACAGACATGCCAGGGTTTCAAGATATCCTTTCTGTGCACAGGTGAGTCAATCAGGATGACTGAAGAGGTGACTTACTCATCTGTGCACCACAGGGATATCATCAAATCCATGTGTGTGGCCCTCCAGGACCAAACCTGCCCACCCTTGATCTAATGTATTGCTCTAGCGTATGGTTTGTATACTTCATCTATATATAGAATGGAAAGACAATTATGTATAAAGTGGAAATACAATTATAGGCTAAGGTTAACTCGGACTGTAGAACTCCCAATGACCCAAATACACAAATGCAGTAAATAATGTATAATGATTGACAAAGAGGAAAGTTACAACACAAACATATAGAGTACATGTTGTCCATCTAGAGCATAAAAGTATAAAAAGGATAATGCTACAATGAATAAAATGTACATTATGTTTGGGAATGTTAATTCTGATTTGGAGCATAATTAAAATAGGGAAAAAACTGTGAAGCTTCTGTTAATTTAGAAAAAAAAAACCTTGGTGTCTCTGCTTGACCCTGATACATTGGAAAATGTGTGTATGTATGAGAGGGTTGTTTTTATTTCTGGAGAGAAATGCCTGCATTCCCTGATGCAAGCAGCCTGCTTCTGGGCATGTCATGTGATCATTTACTGTTTAATCCTACCCACCCGCTCTGTACTAGTGGTTAAGAAAACACCCAAAGGATCTAGCCCACAGGAAGTGATGTAACAAAAGACAAAATTAACTCCTGTACTCAAAAGCTCAAAAAACCCTACTGGGGGTGGGATAAATTCCACAATTCTAGGTTCCATTAGAAATGTCATTATGTTTGGAGCTACTTTTCTCTTAATGAGTGTGGCCTTAATGCCATAACAAAAGGAACTAGTTGTTTCAGTTATGCATTTTGATAATTTTTGTTTCCAGTTCAGCTGACTGCCTACACCCTAAAAAATGGTCATTGGGGATAAGCTGAGAGACATGTCTAAAGGGGTTTAAGAACAATATCAATAGATGAGGGCAAACAAACTTTCACAGGCTGCCTTCACAGCTAAAACTTTTTGTCAAGGGAAATGGCTTTAACAAGCATGTCTCAAGCCAATCTGGACCACTTAGTTATTTATACTTTCTGAAAATGCAGCACTGCTTACAATATAAAATTGCTTTCCTATTGTTAGAGCATTATGGTGGTTCTTTTATGGTCAATAGTGAAAGCATTTGAAGATAATAGTAATTATTTTATTAGTTATAATTCAATACTCACAAGATTTTATATATACACTGTACGACCATTAACATTACAGAAGCTAGGACTTGACTTTATTATTCCTTGACTTACTATAAATGTTAAATCCCTATGTAAATCTCTACTTTTATTATGAAATAATCTTACTGTATGGTCAGCATGTATGAAATCTTAATGCTACTAGGCAATATTTCTGTCTGTTTATTCCATACATAGGAAAGGTTTGTTATGTGTCTTTAAATCAAGAACATGCAGACATTTGCACAAAGGGGAAATATCCATGAGATGAAAAACATGTATGGAACCTGCTATATCTATTGCTATGGAAAGTATCTCTCACTACCCCTTTTGAATTTGCTTTGATCCTTAGTTCATAAAGTATGAAGTATTTTGATGCTGTAAGCTTCCCTTCAAGAAGCTTATACGGTATTGAAGTATGGTTTTCAATAATGAAAAATAGAAATCATGTAAGACTTGGCTTATTTTGTTGTTGGAGACTGGAACTCCCTACTTTCTTACATCGAATTTCTCCTAGCTTTCAGAACTTTAATATTCCTTAAAAACAACCTTGCCAATGAAACTTTTATAGCCAAAATAACTGATAGAGATCAACTATACTTCTCTCTTAGTGTTCACCTTGATACACAGCCAACCCGCTATTGGTTATGCTTTGCCTCCTCTCCATTTATATTAGTTTTTCCAACATTATCTTTACTATGTAAGCTGTCAGGAGTAAGGACCTCTACATGCTTTGTTTCATGTTGAAACTATATTGTTGTATCTAAAGTACCTACTGCATTGATTCTAATTGTATTTGGCACATAGTTCTTCAAAAAATGCGGACACTTTATAAATGAAGACTGATAATTAAAAATAAGAAAAACAGAAGGCCAGGTTTTGTTCTTTTGAATTTGAACAATAATTTACTTAAATGGTGGTTGAAACATGGAATAACAGTATTCCATAATTGTATGATCTAACAGCCTTATTAAATTGCGATTTGGCCAATTGAATAGGGCTCTATATAAGCACAGAGCATAGCGAACTTCTATCCAACAGCAAGGTCTTCACTAACTAAAAACTTCTGTAAAAAAATATGCTATGTGCTTAAATAGAGCCCTATTTAGTTGGCCGCATCACAATTTAATAAGGCTGTACATGTTTTATGATTACATTGGATAAAGCCAAGATGAATCTAGCAATTAACTGTCAATAGATTATTATTCAAACATCCTTTACAAAATATGTTAAATATCTTCATATCATGGTATCTAAATGGGATAAGTACACAACATTGTGTTGTCCATCCAAGTCAATTGTTACAGGTCACAAAGAGTTACATGTCAAACTAGGATGCTACTATGTCGAAAGCTACAGAAAATATCCATACTAAAGGGTGAAATGTTGGAGAACTCTTGGAGAATTAGCCCATAACAAAACATAGAAATTGAAAGTTCTCCAAAATCTCACACTTTAGGATATATGATCCCACATTCCCCAGATTTTTTTTCATACCGTGTTGGTCATTCAATAAAAAGGATATGAGGGAAAGAGGATTCAGAATGTCACACAAGTGTACCTTAACCATATTTTGAAATTATCTTGAATTAAGAAACTTTACATTTTTATCTAAATTAATATAAACTTCTATATATAATAAGTGAGGAAAAAGTTACAAAGATTTACATCTGTTTATTTTGCTCCAATATGTTTCAAGGAAGCATCTATGCAATCCTTTAATTCTAATACTGTATTAAGCAGTGTTCTGGTACATTAAAACAAGAAAATGCTTGTCATCTGGGATTAACAGCATTTGCATTGCAGTTATATTTATTCCTTGACTGCACATTCAGCATACAACCGCTACCAAAATACCATTAAATGTACCTGCCATAAATAGCTACATATTTTCAATGATTTAGCTAAATTGTAGCAATTATGGATTAAAGGATCTTTAATTAAAGTCTTTGATGAACTATTGTTCTTTAAATCCCTTTGTCTACACAAGAATGCCCAAAGAGGAACATATTTAAAGTGTAATTATTCAGCATTAAAAATAGCTTTCTAATCAACAGAAAGGGCAACGATTAAAAAGGTGCTGACACTGGAATTTGGCACAAAATTATAACTGTTAACAAGTCACATGCGTTATATTTTTAGCACAAACTTATAAAAAATAACAAGATTTCCTGCTGCACTGCAAAATTTCAAGTAATGTGCATCCAATATTAGCTATATAAAAAAAGTCGGGTGGTAACTGAAAATGAAATTACTTTATTTTTGAAGCAGCCATAATTTGTAACTTGCACCTGCACCTCTCCTTTATGAGATTTTCAAAATTGAACAAAATTAACAAAGTTCTTCCCAGCTTAATATAGACAAAAGTACATGATTTTTCGATCTTGCCAACATGTTTAGGTTTAGATGGAACTGATTTTACAATTTCTACTCAAAACAAAGTGTCTTTGGAGTTGACGAAATATGGTTTGAGTTCCAGATTACTTTAGTTTGAAAATTCAATAAAATAGTATTACCAGACACCTAATGAATTAATTTTTTATTATGAGACTTTGTGCCAATTCCTCTACCACATATAAGGCAAATAAAGACTGCTTTTAGTATTGTGTTTGACTCTAGACTCTAGGCATTTCATTTAATAGAGCATGTTTTATCCAGTGGTATGCTCTACAATCTTCTTTCTAAAACATCAGACATTTCTCTATATAATATAACACATATCTATGATATAGCAAGGAAATATTTGTTTTTTGGTACATATTATTTTGTTATATTAAATAAAAGTTGTGCATTTTTAATGAGTATGAAATGTAGCTGGTAGCTTATTATCACTTTTTATTTCTGAAGCATCTGGGTTATAGTTGTTCCATGGACGGTTTCTACCATGTCAGAGTTACCAGTAGCCTCTTGATTAATTGTGTCCCTAATGTCATCATTATCCGGCTACTGAGTTTTGGTAAACATCTTACTCTAGGAACAGTGCAGTTGTAAAATATTCTTCCATTTTTTAAATTATGAATTTATTGATGCTCTGGAGGATGCTGATAAAGATTTGATATACTTTTTAATAATCCCAAAGTTGTGCTACTTCTTCAAAACTTGACCACTGGCTTGTTTTAATTGCTCATTGTCCATCCAGTAAAAATATGTCACACAATGAAATATTAACATTAATCAAGAATATAAAGGCTACCAGTCCCAGCAAAATAATTAAGAGTATATCAATAGGTAAAGCAGTATTCCTTTCACATTACCTGAAATGTTGTTCACTTAGTAGTAATTTTATTTACATATTGCTAATTTTGCATACAGTTTGAAACACTTAATAAATACAAAGTATTCTAATATATTATAGAATTATACCTTATTTGGGAAGATTTACACAAATAACACATTTCACCCCACCAAATGTAAAAGATCATTAGCCACCATTGGTTTTATACATGATAAATTATATTAAGGAAGACAATATATAAACAGAATTTAGAAAATATTAAATTATAGTAAAATTAACAATAAATGGCAATATTCTATTGCCCAATTCGTACAATTATAAACACTTAAAACCACTCTCAAAATTGCCACATATTTTATTAGCTACTCGCATTTGATTACGAGTTACCCGCCCACAATTACTACGGGCCAGCCAAAGATGCAAAACCAGCCTTAGAACTACACTAGTTTTAGCACAGCTCAAATAATATGAGCTCTAAATAAACAAATTGATATTCTTTAAGACCCGTAGACCTACCTGGCAAATAAAGTCTGACCTGCAACTGAAAAAAAGTATCACATTTCTGTCAAAAATATTACGAGTACAAAATAGGAATTGCAAGGGCTTTATTAATCAATTATTAGAGCCTGAACAGCAATTAAACACACAATACTGTACTCTAAAAATATGGGAAAGCATAGAAATACAGGACAGTCTCAAACCAACAAGTATGCAATTAAAAATATTTTGTATTTATGTTTTTTTGTGTGAAATGGATCCCGGGACCCAAGGGGTTAGTACATATCATGGAACCCGCATGGACTAGAACAGATGCTTTAATTAATTATATTGATTTCTTCAATGCTGGATTGCGAGTCCGATCACTAAATATGCTTCTCGACACTAATTCATTTGTAGTCTCTGAATTAAGTTTTAGTATAAACTCCATGTTTTACTGATGTCATGATGTCTCATTTACTATTGGCTGTGTCTAAGAAGTATTGCTAGTCTTTAAGAAGTAAATTACGGGCTTGCTTAAATATATCGTATCGTTTGATCACGCATCCTGAAATACAATACAATACATCTAAACATTTATTTAAAAAAAACACAAATTTGTGATTTTGAGGCATTTCTGAGCAGCTAGTAGAATATGGCCCAATATAAGTAAATAGATTAAATGAAACATTCTTTCTCTGACTCCGCCTGACTAGTGAATTGAAGCAATTAGATAGGAAGTGTTATCTGATGTCCAAGTAACGTTCTTATCTGTGTTTAAGGTAATAACATGAAAACAACAACCCATTGCTCCATATCCCTCTGTGTAATGTAAGTGACCAGGATAGAGGAGAGGTAAAATAATCCTATAGGCCACTCATTTTGTTACAAAAAAGCAAGACTGTAATATTTAAAGTATTATCTATTAAATTAAATATTTCAAATTTAGAACCTCTGTGTCCCATCACTAAAAGAATACTACATTTGCTTGTAATAGACTTTACAATTGTATTTGTACTTAATATGTGAACTCATTAACTCTGTATTTTGTTATTTCAGATACCTTGGAATAACCCGCCCTCTAACATATCCTGTAAGGCAGAATGGAAAATGCATGGCCAAAATGATTCTTTGTGTTTGGCTACTTTCTGCTTCCATAACTTTACCTCCTCTCTTTGGCTGGGCCCAGAATGTAAATGATAATAAAGTTTGCCTAATTAGCCAAGATTTTGGCTACACCATCTATTCTACAGCTGTTGCCTTCTACATTCCAATGTCTGTGATGCTTTTCATGTACTACAGAATCTATAAAGCTGCTAAGAGGAGTGCAGCAAAACACAAGTTCTCTGGTTTTCCTCGTCCAGAAGAGAGCGAAGGGATGATAACTGCAAATGGAATTATGAAACCACACAAAGAATCAGATGAATGTTCAAACCTCTCAAAGTTTCTAAGAAATGACAGGAAAAACATATCTATCTTTAAAAGGGAACAGAAAGCTGCTACCACACTTGGGATTATTGTTGGAGCTTTTACAGTTTGTTGGTTACCATTTTTCATACTTTCGACTGCAAGACCTTTTATCTGTGGAACTGAATGCAGTTGTATTCCGCTGTGGATGGAGAGAACATTTTTATGGTTGGGATATGCAAACTCTCTAATAAACCCTTTTATTTATGCCTTTTTTAACCGAGACCTGAGGACAACATATCGAAATCTGCTACAATGCAGGTACAGAAATATCAACAGGAAGCTGTCTGCTGCAGGGATGCATGAGGCTTTGAGGCTTGCAGAAAGGCCTGATCATGTCCTGTAAGAACATTATAATACTGTATTTGTTGTTTAAACTATATAATGCAGGGTATTATGCTGGTGTGAACATAAAAATGAAAACCATGCTGCTTAAATATATCACAGATTGTTACTCTTCAGTTGGCAGTGTTTTTTAAGTCAAATGTACTGTCCAATTCCCTTATGTTTTCCAAAAAAATACTATAAGCTAACTAAATTCAGAGATGAGTCACATTCATCTCATTTTAGGGTGGGTTTTGAGATAGTTTTAATCAATGGATATATTAAAAGTAAAAAGTGCATCATTAATACATGTATCTGACCATTAATAAATGTGTCTGACCAACCTCCAGTCTCATGGATGGTACAAAGAGAGCCCTTATCTATTATACACAAGATAGTACCGTGCTCATTTAATAATTACCAGAGCTGCCTGTCCATTTTAAATGCATATAACATTATTAGTATAGAAAATATTCTAAGACATTCAGAGCAGAATGAAGGGGTAGTGGGTGATACAAAAGATGAATGTTGCTTGCCATAACCCTCTACTGAATGAGATGCTGGCAATAAAAGTGACACCAACTATCAACTAACAGGTTTAACTCAGTTTGTAAGCTTATAATATGTCATATTAATAATATTATATTTTATTTATTTGAAGACCTAAATAATGGCATACACTTTTTAAGAGCTACCAAGCTAAAACTACATTTTAATGTATAAGGAGGCATGTTTGTGTAAAAACACTGGTATAAAGCCTTGTGTTAGATTTTTTGCTGAATTTGACAATTACTTTGATTGGAATCTGCACTTATATTTATGTATTACGCAATGTTGACTGCTAAACCATGTAAAATCATTGACCAATAACAGACCTAAAAATATTTTTTTGGAGTAACCAACTTAAACCTCATTCAATATTTATATCTCATGTTACTTGCAAATATTGTCCCTCATAATAAGTGTACTCATACAGTTCTGGAGGTAAATCTCCTGCTATATAATGTTTTATTTATTTTTAAATTACTACAATTTGATGGGATGGACAACATATTTGCAGACGTAAATAAATAAATAAATACATAAACACAACCTTTATATTTTGCAACTTTTGTATGCAAATGATCTTTACTGGCCTCCAATTTGCTTTCTTCTCAGCTGCTATTAATTTCCATGGATCAACCTCCATTTAGTCCTTATGGCAGCACAGGCAGTTGTTACTGTCACTTTCCTATTCCTATTGCACAGATACAAACTTTATGTGTTGATCTGCTGAAGACAAAGCATAATTGCATATGCAAGATAAACAAAAATATTTAGTTTTTGAAGAACTTTAACTGCAGTTCTTCAATATAGTACATTTTAAAAATAGGAGCACTGTGGTTCTTTAAATTTAGATTTTTTTTTTTTTACTTTAGAATATTATTTTTCCACATTGCAGATAATTATATTCTGCTATGCGCTAGTCAGTAAGCAGTCAGCAAATTCACTTGTGGGTTGCTTTGTTCAGTATCGCCCTATCTTGTTTTTTGTTTGAGCTTCAAATGTTTGAAACATATTCTTTTACATTATATTTTGGGGATTAGTTTCTTGCAATTATCCACGTGTCTTGTTCTTCCTTTTGAATGTCAGTCTACATTTAGCCATTTATATCATGATTCTTAAACTCTCCTACCTGCCTCATCTCATTTCACTTTTTTATTTCCTTGGAAACATTTTTATGTGTTATTAATGTATTTAAAAAGTCTATTTACCATTTATATAAATGTTTAAACAAGGTTAATTTAATTTCGTCAATATAATTATTATATGAAATGTAAATTTCAATTACTTCTAAGAATCCTATAGTTTTTTACTTTCTGGAACCTTTATTCTTATTTTCTGTCATGCTGGCTGCTATTTGTGCAAGGAGGAACTTCACACTATCAGTATGTTATGATGCTCAGACACACAACATGTCATCGTCTGCTTGCAGCTTAGCAGTATGAGACACTGGTGGTGTGAACTCATCATCTGTTGGCATGAGCTTAGGTTGACACCCTGCATAACAGAGAACCGGAAAAAGGGGGTTACAGAAGGTGATAATAGAATTCAGGGGTTTGCCTTCAGGTGCTTGACACATTATTGTAAGGCCACTGTCTGCTGGGACAAGGCTGGAGGCTGGTGGTTGTGAGGATGTCTAGGAATGTACAGTACAGAAATGGTCCTGAGGCAAAAAAACATATCCAGGATACCAAAGCCAAAGTCAGAGAGCCAGAGATCAATGTGAAAGAATATGTCAAGATCAGCAACACTAGATCAATCAGAATACCAAAGGAAATTTGCTGAGAAGTAGAGCACAGCAAAATAACTGAGCCATGTCCTGGTGGACAAAAAGTATTTATATAGTTTCATGGCAATGACTTGATGAGGTGCACAGTGTCCCATAAATTGGATGTTCTCCCTTTAAATTATGGTTGTTGCCTTGTGTGTGTAAGGCCGAGTTCAGAGGCTGTTACAGAAAGCTGCTGCAGTCAAGGGCCCTCATTCAATTGCGATTTGGCCAATTGAATAGTGCTCTAAATTAGCACATAACATATTTTTTTTAAATAAGTTTTTAGTTAGTGAAAACCTTGCTTTTGGATAGATGTTTACTCAGTAAAAACTTATTTAAAAAAATATGTTATGTGCTTATTTAGACCCCTATTCAATTGGCCAAATTGCAATTGAATGAGGGCCAAGGGTTGCAGAATTCTACATGGAGACTGCAGCAATGCTATTAGCTGGTGTGTTGCTGATCAGGGAGGAACCCTGACAGTACCCCCATCTTTAGGGAAGGCATGGTAAAATCTACGAATCAGCCCAGTGGATTGTCATTTGGCAATTGGCCCAGGTATCATCGGCAGGCCCATTTCGCTTGCAGTAAATCAAATACTGCAACTAGTGACCTTTAATATGTTAGTCTTTGATGCAGGACATTATGTACATTTTGGTACCATCAATGATGACAAGAGGAGGTGGTTTACATCTGTACGTCAAAGGGTATTTCCTGAAAGCCTTGAGTAGACTCATAAAATGCTTGATGTATTTTCATGGTAGAAGCTACTGGCATTTGGAGTCAACCTCTCAGATTTTTGCCACAATAGAAAAAGGACCATTAAACCTAGCAGCCAATTTCAAATAATGGAGAATGCAGATTCAAGTTGCATGTAGGTAACCAGACTTGATCTTCCATCTTAGAGAGGGGTCAAATTCTTGGTAATCCTTCACCAGTGGTTTTAATTGCTGAATACATTTGTAGATTACTGGTAATTAGGAAGAGGTAGGAATATTGTGGATGGTATCCATGGTTAGCGTAGAAAGCGGTTATCTTAGTGCTATAATGTACTGTATTATTATAATTGAGTTCCTCCAAGACAAGGAGTTGAAACCAGTGGTTTTGTAGAGAAGACGTAAAGCATCTCAGGTTCTGCTCTAGAGTTTAGATTGTTTGTGGCATCTGCCCATTGGACTGGGGATGGAGAGCAGATGTGATATTCTGATACATTTTCAGGGATGTATAGAAATCTTTCCAGGATGTGGAAAGTTTAAATAAAAGGAGGGCATTCAAAGAAAAGGGGTGGGTGCAGATTTATAGTGCAAAGGGGGAAAAAAAAAAAAAAATCTAAATATATATATATATATTTTATAGTCTTTATTTTTCCCACTGAATTTTTGTAGACAATCATAATTATTATGAGTCAGTCCAGTGGCAACCTCACTCAGTGTACAACCTGTCATATGTATGCAATACTGGAACAGATGATCCAGGGTCCATACCTCTATGAGAGGTGTCAGCATGTTGCCTCTCTGGAAGCTCAAATTGGAGAACTGGAGAGGAGAATTGCAGCACTTAGTGATATTGCTCCACTGGAAAGGGACTGATGGGGATGTCCCTTCAGGAATGGCAATGCCAGATAGAGCTGTTCCCTCTAACAGTTGGGAGAACAGTTCTACTGGAGGAGTGGGAGGGCAGAATAGGCAGAGCAACAAACATGTTTTGGTGGTAGGGACTCTATTATTAGGAAGGTAGACAGAGTTATTTGTCACCCAGATCCCAGCAATCGAACAGTTTGCTGTCTCCCGGGTGCTCAGGTTTGGCATGTTGTGGATCGGGTAAACAAATTATTGGGAGGGGCTGGAAATGAACCGGGGGTCTTGGTTCATATTGGTACCAATGACAAAGTTAGTGGAAGATGGAGTGTCCTAAAGAATGATTTTAGAGAACTAGGTAATAAGCTGAAGGCAATGACCTCCCAGGTACTATTTTATGAGATACTACCAGTGTCAGGTGCTAGCCCAGGGAGGCAGAATGAGCTTAGGGAGGTTAATGCATGGCTAAAAATGTGGTGCACTAAGAAGGGGTTTGGGTTTTTAGAGCACTGGGTTGACTTCTTATTTCGGTACAACCTCTACAGCAGGGATGGTTTGCACTTTAATGATGAGGGAGCTTTTGTGCTAGGGGATAGGATGGTAGAAAGGCTGGAGGAATTTTTAAACTAGTAGGTGGGGGGAGGGACTAGATATACGTAATGGGGTAGAAAGTGTTGAAGTATTAGAGATGAAAGAACAACTCATAGGGGAGAAGATGGGGGAGGGGTAGTATAGTCAATAGGGAGGTATTACTAAGTAACTCAAGTATAGTGGCAGGCACCACCAAACTACAAACTCATAACATAAGACGTATGCTTGCTAATGCCAGAAGTTTGCCAGGAAAAGTGGGAGAGTTAGACTTATTAGCAATTAATGAAAAATGGGATTTAATTGGCATTACTGAAACATGGTGTGATGAATCTCATGACGGGACTGTTAATCTGGATGGTTAAACCTATTTAGGAAATATAGGGGCAATGGTAAAAAAAAATTTTTTTAAGGGGCCAACAAAACTCTTAATTTTAAAAGGACAGATTTTAACGGTCTAATGGCGGCAATACAAAGTATAGTCTGGGACAGAGAACTGATAGGTAAAAATACTGAACATAAATGGACAACATTTAAATCCTTAATAAATATACATATTTATCACCATATGCCAAGTGGGAATAAAAGTAAAAGGAGTAAATCACATCCAATGTGGCTTAACAATGATGTAAAGATCAAGATACAGAGTAAAAAGCAATCATTTTAATTATACAAACAAGAGGGGACAGAGACTGCTTTATGGGAGTACAAGGAAATCAACAAGGCTTGCAAAATGGCTATTAGACTGGCTAAATTAGTAAATAAAAAATGAATTGCAAAAGAGAGTAAGACTAACCCTAAAATATTTTTTAAGTATATTAATGGGAAGAAGGCGAGGAAGGATGCTATAGGAACATTACAACGGGACACAATGTGAAAATTAGTGACTAGGAAAAGGCAAATGAGCTAAATAGGTTCTTTTCTTCGAAATACACGTGGGATGTACCAGTGGTTGGGACACTGCAACATAATGGGGCTACACTACCTTTGCTGAATAATCGGTTAACTCAGGAAGTAATCCAAAAATGGTTGGAAAAAAGAAATGTTAATAAAGCCCCAGGTCCTGATGGAATACATCCAAGGGTACTGAGGAAACTGGGTTCTGTAATAGCCAAACCATTGTATTTATTTTTTAAGATTCACTCAACCCAGGGTCTCTACTAGATGACTGGAGAAAAGCAGATGTGATACCTATATTTAAAAAGGGAGCGAGCAAATCCGGGGAATTATAGACCAATGAGCCTTACTTCTGTAGTGGGGAAGCTTTTAGAAGGGTTAATAAGGGATAATATACAAGAATATGTCTATTTGAACGGGATTATAAGTAGGAGTCAACTTGGATTTATAAGTGATAGGTCATATCAAACAAATCTAATTAGTTTCTATGAGGAGGTTAGTAGGAACCTGGATCAAGGCAACTCAGTGAATGTAGTCTTTGTGGATTTTTCAAAGGCTTTTGATACAGTGCCATATGGGAGACTATTGTGCAAACTAAGGGATACAAGAATTACAGTAAATATCTGCTCATGGATTGAGAGCTGGCTAATAGACAGGAGGCAAAGGGTTGTTGTAAATGGAACATACCCCGATTGGACTAATGTGGTAAGTGGGGTCCCTCAGGGTTCAGTATTAGGTCCTCTCCTTTTTAACAAATGTATTAATGACTAAAAGGTGGGAATGGAAAGTAATGTCTCCATTTTCACTGATGACACAAAGTTGTACAAGGTAATTAAATCAGATAATGATGTGCTTTCCCTCTAAAGGGATTTACATAAAATTGAAGAATTGGCATCTAAATGGCAGCTGAGATTTAATATGAATAAATGTAAAGTTATGCATCTGGGAAGGAAAAATAGCCATGCAATTTATAATCTTAATGGAGCAAATATAGGGGTATCAGATATTGAAAGGGATTTGGGAGTGCTTGTGGACAACCACCTAGGTAACAGTGCTCAAAGCCAAGCAGCAGCGGCAAAGGCAAATAAAATTTTAGCATGTATTAAGAAGGGTATAGAAGCAAGCGAAGCAAATATAATTCTGCCACTATACAAATCTTTAGTATGCCCACATTTGGAATATGGAGTACAATTTTGGGCACCACTTTGTAAAAAGGACATTTTAGAGCTGGAAAAGATAGAGGATTTGATATATAACTTTAAAAGGGGCTGGATTTATTTCTAAATAAAAAAGGAATTCAGGGTTATCTTGGATAATTAGAGAGAGAGTATTAATCCAGGGAGAAATCTGATTGCCAGTATCTGGGGTCAGGAACTAATTTATTTTTTTCCCTTTGAGACGATTGGCTAAGTTTCACTTGTTTTTTTTTTTTCTGTTTGCCTTCCTCTGGATTATTTAATAATTAATAAAAAATAAATAGTTGATTAATACTTAATTGACAATTAATTAACAACTAATTAATTAATAACTAATCTGCATATTGCAGATCAGAGGAGATCTTAAAAGGTTGAACTTGATGGACTGAAAGTCTTTTTTCAACCTTAATTACTATGTAACTATGTAACTACTATGTAACTGGGTTTCTCGACTCTGGCAAGGAGAGCATTCACAAATATGTGACAGGGCACCAGCCTTAAATTTTTTTAGTGGTAAGTGATGTAAAGGAATAAACGTGTGAAAAAGTGAGCCCACCGTGCTTGCCAGAGAATAAAGGTATAAGGACGTTTCCCTTTTTTTAATATTAAAATAAACTCCTGATACTTTTAGTGGACCAGTCTTACTCCCCCTAAAGGGATAAAATGAACCAGAGATATTAAATTGAATCCATTTTGAAAACACATTTGTCTAGTTTATCATATAACTGATGCGATCAATGGTGTGAAAGTCTTTGGCCCATATGTACTCTATGCAGTTCTAGAGTGGAAGAGAACACTAAAATCTCATTTAGGCTAAATAACAAAGCATATGTCCAGTAAATCTCTGAAGATGTCATTTATGAAATGCTGAAAAGTGGCAGGAGAATTGCATAGTCTGAAATGCATGACTAGATATTCATAATGTCCTTGTCATATTTGAAAAACCACCTTCCAATTTATTTTCTTCCAGAGTACACATTTGGAGAATGTTGTAGCTTCACTGAAAGATGGAATAATTCAGATATCAAAGAGAGTGGATATCTGTTCTTAATAGTTATGGCATTCAGCTCCTGATAATCAATTAAGGGTCTCGGGGCATAATCTTTTTTCTTCACAAAGAAAATAGGAGCTACTTCAGGAGAAGTGGAAAAACAGATAAAACTTTTTTTTCAAGATTCTCTTCTATATATTCTTTGAGGATCTGCAACTCTGGGCTAGATCAGGGGTCCTCAAACTTTTTAAACAGGGGGCCAGTTTACTGTCCCTCAGACACTGTTGGGGGCCGGACTATAGTTTGAAAAAAATATGAACAAATTCCTGTGCAGTATACAGTGTATATATATATATATATATATATATATATATATATATATATATATATATATATATATATATATATATACATATACACATATACAGTGGATATAAAAAGTCTACACTCCCCTGTTAAAATGTCAGATTTCTGTGCTGTAAGAAAATTAGATAAATCATTTCAGAACTTGTTCCACCTTTAATGTGACCTATAAACTGTACAACTCAATTGAAAAATAAACTGAAATCTTTTAGGTAGAGGGAAGACAAAATTTAAAAATAAAATATGGTTGCATAAGTATTTGTTGAAGCACCTTTTGATTTTATTACAGCACTCAGTCTTTTTGGGTATGAGTCTATCAGCATGGCACATTTTGACTTGGCAAGATTTGCCCACTCTTCTTTGCAAAAACACTCCAAATCTGTCAGATTGTGAGGGCATCTCCTGTGCACAGCCCTTTTCAGATCACCCCACAGATTTTCAATCGGATTCAGGCCTGGGCTCTGGCTGGGCCATTCCAAAACTTTAATCTTCTTCTGGTGAAGCCATTCCTTTGTTGGTTTGGATTTATGCTTTGGGTCGTTGTCATGCTGAACGATGAAGTTCCTCTTCATGTTCAGCTTTCTAGCAGAAGCCTGAAGGTTTTGTGCCAATATTGACTGGTATTTGGAACTGTTCATAATTCCCTCTATCTTAACTTAGGCCCCAGTTCCAGCTGAAGAAAAACAGCCCCAAAGCATGATGCTGCCACCACCATGCTTCACTGTGGGTATGGTGTTCTTTTGGTGATGTGCAGTGTTGTTTTTGTGCCAAACATATCTTTTGGAATTATGGCCAAAAAGTTCAACCTTGGTTTCATCAGACCATAACACCTTTTCCCACATGCTTTTGGGAGACTTCAGATGTGTTTTTGCAAAATGTAGCCTGGCTTGGATGTTTTTCTTCGTAAGAAAAGGCTTTCGTCTTGCCAGTCTACCCCATAGCCCAGACATATGAAGAATACGAGAGATTGTTGTCACATGTACCACACAGCCAGTACTTGCAAAAAAATTCCTGCAGCTCCTTTAATGTTGCTGTAGGCTTATTGGTAGCCTCCCAGACCAGTTCTCTTCTCGTCTTTTCATCAATTTTTTAGGGAGCTCCAGTTCTTAGTAATGTCACTGTTGTGCCATATTTTCTCCACTTGATGATGACTGTCTTCACTGTGTTCCATGGTATATCTAATGCCTTGGAAATTCTTTTGTACCCTTCTCCTGACTGATACCTTTTAACCATGAGATCCCTCCCTTATGCTTTGGAAGCTCTCTGTGGACCATGGCTTTTGCTGTGGGATGCGACTAAGAAAATTTCAGGAAAGACCAACTAAAGCAGCTGAACTTTATTTGGCATTAATCAGAGGCACTTTAAATGATGGCAGGTGTATGTTGACTCCTATTTAACATGATTTGGAATGTGATTGCTTAATTCTGAACAAAGCTACATCCCCAGTTATAAGAAGGGTGTGCAGACTTATGCAACCACATTATTTTTATTTTTTATTTTTCTTCCCTCCCCCTAAAAAGATTTCAGTTTGTTTTTCAATTGAGTTGTACAGTTTATAAGTCACATTATAGGTGGAAAAAGTTCTGAAATGATTTATCTTTGTCTCATTTTTTACAGCACAGAAACCTGACATTTTAACAGGGGTGCGTAGACTTTTTATATCCACTGTATATATCCCTCACTTCTTTCTGCCCCTTCTCCCTCTTCCCTCTCTCCTTATCCCCTCCATTCTCCCTCTTCCTCTCCCCTTCTGCTTCTCTTCTATCTCTCCTTCTCCATTCCTCTCCCTCTCACTACTTCTCCCTCTCTCTTCTCTCTCTCCCTTGTCCCTTTTTCCTCTCCCTCTCCTTTCTATCTCTTCCTCTCTCTCTCTTACCATGTCTCTCTTTCTTTTTTTTCTGTCTCTCTCTCTCCATCCCCATCTCTCCTTTCTCTCTCTCTGTCCATCTCCCTCCCTACTTTTTATTTCTTTCTCCCTCTCTCTCTCTCTATTTCTCTCTCCCTCTCTCTCCTTTTTCCTTTATCTCTCTCCTTCCTCTCTCTCCCTCCCTCCTCTCTTTCCTTGCTACCTTTCCTCCCTCTCTCCCCCCCACGTCTCTCTCTCTCTCACTCCCTTGTCTCTCTACCTCACTCCCCCTTGTCAGTCTGTCTCTCTCTCCCTCACTCCCCTGGTCTATCTATCTCACCCCCCTTGTCTGTCTGTTTCTCTCTCACTCCCTGTGTCTCTCTACCTCACTCCTCCTTGTCTGTCTGTCTGTCTCTCCCTCACGCCCCTTGTCTCTCTACCTCACTCCCCCTGTCTCTCTACCTCACTTACCCTTTTCTGTCTATCTCTCTCTCCCCTTGTCTTTCTACCTCAGTCCCTCTTGTCTGTATGTCTGTCTGTTTCTCTCTCCCTCACTCCCCTTGTCTCTCTACCTCACTCCCCCTTGTCTGTCTGTCTCTCCCTCATTCACCTTGTCTCTCTTCCTCACTCGTCTTGTCTCTCTACCTCACTCGCCCTTTTCTGTCTGACTCTCTCTCCCCCTCACTCCCTTGTCTCTCTACCTCATCCTTCCTTGTCTGTCTGTCTCTTCCTCACTCCCTTTTCTCTCTACCTCACTCCCCTTGTCTCTCTACCTCACTCACCCTCTTTTGTTTGTCTGTCTCTCTCCCTCACTCCCCTTGTCTCTCTACCTCACTCCCCCTTGCCTGTCTGTCTGTCTCTAACGCTCCCTCACTCCCCTTGTCTCTCTACCTTACTCCCCTTTTTCTGCCTGTCTGTCTCTGTCTCTCTCCCTCCCTGCCCCCTTGCCTTACCTTGCCTTCATGCTGCCAGTTTGTGGCTCCTCCCCTTGGTGGCTTCTCCCTGGGTCAGCCCCTGCTCTGCCTAGTCAGATAACTAGGAAGTGATAGCAAGGGCTGCGGCTGTGGCGACACAGAGTCGCAGGGGCCTGGGGGAAGGGACAGGTGGGGGCCGGGTTTCTGTCCCGGGTGGGCCAGATCTGGCCCGCAGGCCGTAGTTTGAGGACCTCTGGGCTAGATCAATGGGACAGTAATAAATCCAATGAGGGGAAAAGATGTCAGCTTCCTTTTTGTCAAAGACAAATTTCATATAAACAAATGATAAGTGCTGAATTGCAGGACTGGAACTAATAACCCCACAGATTGTGGCAGTAGGTGATGAGGGAATAATGCACTTAGCTTGACTACTTTCATCTGGGAGGGTACGTGTTTTGAAAGCCCAATTAAAGTTGGAGTTTTATTGCCACATCGAGGGTAATACTAGGACAAGAAGAAACAGCCGCGGGGTTGCCACATCAAAGGACGAGCACTCTTGATTATCTTGGATGGTGGTGAGGAGATTTCTTATGTCACAGGACCAGATATGGTGTCAGTTCCGTCAATTAGTTGTATGGGGACAGGCACTGGTTTGGTAATACAAGGAATATTGAGGCCATGAATCAGGTGAACATTGATGAAAGAAGAGCTTGCACCAGAGTCTATTATCTACTTTGTGTTCATGAGGTCTCATTCCAACTTTAAGGACACATCAGTACAGGAATGGATTAGTTAAGGGACTGACACAGACAACTTTAGAGGTGTCACTGAAGATGATGGCTTTCCCTCCCTTCACAGACCTGCTGCCCCTAGCATAGTTCTGGAAAAAAATTCAGCTTGACACCACAATAAATTCACAGGTTATTAGTCCTTCTAAAATCTATATCTTGAGGGGTTAGTGGCCTTCGAGCAGCTCAAAGTTTCTGGGCTCTGCAGGAAATGTAGAAGGAGCTTCAGGAATTGTAAAAGAACAGTCTGGGCAACAGTTTGTGGAATTTTGTGATCTGGTTATGGCTTTTACTTGTCTTCACTTATGAATCCTACAATTCATTTGTACCATTAAAGCAGACATATCATCACATTTGGTGGGTATGGATACTCTGGCCAGTTAGCTTTAAATTGTTCAAATAACCCAAGATGTTAATTTCATTGGGTGTCTGATGTCCATCTTTGAAATTTGACTATGTACTCTTATGCAGATTTTTAAGATTGAATAAGGTTGGGCAATGCTGTCTCAGCCAGTAGCAGTCTGTGTGAGTCATAATATATTGCCCATAGTGTCCCAAAATGCTTAAAGATGGTCTAGATCTGAACTTTGAGCTTCCAAATAGCTGTAGGTCCCCTCATAGGCTCTCCCTGAAAGAGAGCGATCTTTGTTATGCCTTGAACAAACTCTGAAGCATTACTATGTGGCTTCAGGAGAAACAGGAGCAGGCATGCATTGTAGAAACTCATTTGTTGAGTTATGCCTCTGCTAAATTTATAGCACTCAAACCTCTGGGTGTTGAGATTCAGTAGCTGTAACAGTTACTGACCTGGAAACATGTAGCCCTATTAAATTAGAGCACAATGTTGCTATTAAATTAGCCTCTAAAACTGACACACAGTCAACTTACATTTGAAAACGCAGGCTGGCAGAGAAATGCCTAAGAGACAGGCAACGTGTTCAATAACCCTGTCATCCACATAGCCCTTCCGAGCCAATCATTCTATTAAATTGCTAAGATGTCGCCCCCGGGACAGCCCGTAACACGTAAATGCAGGCCGAAGCCCCATGGGTGCTGAGCAAAGGCTAAGAAATCCCATACGTGTGCTGTGCGAGCAGCACCGGTGACCCCGACTCCAGCCCCCGAACCTTCCTCCAGCACCTAAACCTCCCCCTGCTTCCCAAATACATCCCCATGCTGCATGGGTCCTGATCCGGACTCCCGCAGCCTCTCAAAATTAACTCTTGCTGCGGGAGTCCCGATTGGGACTCCTGCGGCAGTTAAATAGTTAACCCTTGCCGCATGGGACACAAATTAACCCCAATATTAATACTATAAGTGCCATGAGGGTCCTTCAGGAGCTCTACCCTACACTACACTATTAGCCACCCCAATAGACCAATAAATCTAAATTAGCCCAATCTAAGTAATAACCCCCTCTAACTAATTAACCCCATCTAAGTAATTAACCCATTTTAAACATCACCATACCTAATTAACCCTATCACTAACCACTTAACCCCATGTAGACCTATTTAAACCTGTCTAGTCCTATGTAATCCTATCTAGTCCTATTTAATCCCATCTAGTGCTATTTAACCGAACTGGGCCTATTTAACCCAATCTAGTCCTATTTAACCATATCTGGGCCTATCTATCCCTGTCTAAGCCTTTTCAACCCCATCTAGGCCTATTTAACCCCATCTCGTATGGGGGTCTATACAGACCCCCCATAAGCCTCTATTTAACCCTATCAGTCCCATAAGGGTCTATAAAGAACTTTATTGGACAATAAGAGTCATACCAGTAGCCCCATATGTGCCATGAGGACTCTCATGACATTAACTACAAACACTACACTACAGTATTACCGACCAATAAACCAATATATCTAAACCAACCACCTCTAACTACTGACTTCCCCTCCTCCCTATCCTAATTACCCCCTCTACCCTAGCCTATTAACTCCTCCCCTACATAACTAACACCTACCCTAAGCTACTAAAACCTACACTACCTACCTAACCCCTTATTAACCCACACACCCCACTAATTACAAAAAAATAGTAAAACCTAGAATACACAAAATAAAAAAGCCCCAATTACAAAAAAAGAAAAAAAACCTAGATCACAGAAAATAAAAAACCTACATTACAAAAAATAAAAAGCACCACTACAGAAAATAACAAACAGCACCACTACAGAAAATAATAAAAATATTATTACAAAAACAAAAAACTGTTACAAAACAAATAAATAAGCATACATTACATAAAATAAAACCACTCAATACATATTTAACCCCTAAAAACATACATGAATACCCCTATCTACATAAATTTAACTCCTTACTATATACATGAATATCCCTATCTACCTACATTTAACCCCTAACTACATACTTGATCTCCCCTATCTACATACATTTAACCCCTTAACTACATACATGAATTCCCCTATCTACATACATTTAACCCCTAACTACATACATGAATACCCTTATCTACTTACAATTAAACACCTTACTACATACAGTTATAAAACCTAAATCTCACCTACAACCACCCCCTCATTAAACCTACAATAGGATAAAGAAGGCCACTTACCTTGCCCAAATGTGACAACGTTTTTCTGGCCTTCGTCCCTCGCATAAGGGCCCATCCTTCATTGTCATATGTCCGGCACCTCTAGGATAAAAAGAAACTTTACAATTAATAACAAAATTAAACACAACATATAAAACAAGACATGATGCCTCCGTCCTTCGTCTAGTCTTCTCTATCAGGGCCACTGGAAAAAAACCTGACACGTTAAAAAAATGAAAAAATCTAACAGAGCTCCTCCCTGGAGGAGCTCCCCGCCGCAAATGAGGCTTGTAGTGCTTCTTCCGGTAAAAATTTAGAAATGGCGCCTTCTGATTGGCTGAAAACGCTGTCAATCATATTTCAGCCAATCAGAAGGTGCCAAGGTGTGAGCCAATCAGAATGGGATACACCCCTATATCCCCTTCTGATTGGCTGATGGACCTGTCAATCATTTCTAATCTAATCAAAAGGCACTATTTACTTCAGCCAATCAGACTGGGATACACCCCCACGTGGTGAATCCTATTGTGATTGGCTAAAGGCACCTGCACCTTCTGATTGGCTGCAATCTGATTGACAGTTACATCAGCCAATTAGAAGGTTCAGATGCTTGGAGCCAATCACAATGGCATACACCCCATGGTGGTGTATCCCATTCTGATTGGCTGAAGGGAATAGCGCCTTATGATTGGATCAGGGATGATTGACAGGTCCATCAGCCAATCAGAATGGGATATAGGGGTGTATCCCATTCTGATTGGCTCACACCTTGTATGGTGAGGTTTAAATTGGGTTAATTACTTAGATGGGGTTTATTAGTTAGAGAGGGGTTTAATAATTAGAGGGAGTTTATTATGTACATGGGGTTAATTCAGATTTTTTGGTTTATTGGGGGCTAATAGTGTAGTGTAGGGTAGTGCTTAGACTTAGTGTCATAAGGGTCCTGGAGGACCCTCATTGCACTTATAGTGTTAATATTGGGGTTAATTTGTGTCCCATTAGGGTCTTTATAGACTCTTATGGGACTGATGGATTTAATAGTGCCCTATAAGGGTCTGTATAGACCCTTATGGGACTAATGGGGTTAAGTAGTGTCCTACAAGGGTCTGTATAGACCCTTATGGGACTGAGGGGGTTAATTAGAGGCCTATGTGGTCTGTTTAGACCCCCATAAGTAATGGGGTTAAATAGAGGCTTACAGGGGTCTGTTTAGACCCCCATAAGTAATGGGGTTAAACAGATGCTTACATGGGTCTGTATAGACCCCCATAAGTGATTGGGTTAATGTTATTCTCATGGGGATCTTTATAGAACCCCATGAGTGATTGGGTTAATTTGAGATGTCTGGGGAGTTACTTATATTACCCCTGCGGCAGACATTCATTTTTTAGTGATCACGGTCATTTAAAGACCTTTACAGTCTTTTAAGGACCCGCCGGGGGAAATTAGAATTTTTAAATGCAGCAAGGGTTACTATAGGGAGATTGCGGGGGTCCGATGGGGGCCCCCAGCATTGGGGGGGGGGATAATTTTAGGTGCTGCGGAGGTAAAGTACCCCCATGGCCAGGATTGCACAATAGTGTGCCGAAGGCCCTTTAAGCACTTGCGGTGGGAGATTTGAATTTTTAAATGCAGCAGAGATCGCGATCAGGTCCGATTGGGACCCCCGCGGCATGGGTTTATATGGGGACACTGCGGGATCGGGCCCCCCAGCATAGGTGGGTTAATTTTAGGGGCTTGTGTTGGCAGGGCTTGTGTTTTTAACCACTGTGGCAAGGGCTGATGTCAGGAGCCTGCGTGTGATCACACAGGCTTTCATTAGCCATGATGGCAATATCTCCTGCCATTGGCTAATTCTGACCCATTGATATGCAATTGCTTAATTGATGTTCGCACGATCGCACATTCAACATGCATGAGAATTAATCTACGAAATACCCTCTCTCGCTCTAAGCCCTTTCTAATTTAATAGCAAAATAACGCTGGAGAATTTGAAGCTTGTTGGGTTTAAGAGCTCCACGTTGGAGTTCCAAGGCTGGAATTTAATAGGGATGATGGTGTCTGCAGGTGAGCCAGTTAATTCTGCAAGTCTTGTGCCAGCAATATCAGGACTTCCATTTGGTGAACAAACGGGGTACCAGATGCTGAGGCTCCTCCTGTGGCCTCCATATAATGAGTTGTTATATAAGGCTAGTGGCAGTGATGATGAGAGCAGTTTTTTGGATTCAGTAACTGCTATTTGTTTGTAAATATATATTTAAAAACATGTTAGGGCATAAAAAGCATATGTATTGCTAGAGTAACATCCTGTATCCCAAAAATATCAAGTACTATAGATTTCCACTTGACTTTATAATTATATTAACGAGCCTAACTCCAATTATCATTGTTTTTCAAATAATTGTCTCATCCTTGTTTAAATGACACTCTTATTTTTGCAAACTTTGTATAATTACAACATTTTTCTATATTTTAGTTGAATTGGCTTTTTTTAATTTTTTTTGTCCTACTGCCCTAGCAATTTATCTTTCAGTTTGTCAAGTGATTTGTATTCTATTTTAAAATTATGAAGTGCGGAGAGCCTCCCGGTTCTGTACATGTGCACATAATAGAAATTAATTTAGCCATTGAGATGAAATTTGTATAAGTTTATCAAACAAGTAACAGTGGGTCAGTGAGCACTACATGACTGAATAAATACTTGCTAGAATCTAATATTTATTCAGTCCTGTCGCCACCTTTTTTATATTAGTGAAATTAATCAGACAAAAGTCCATGTTCTGAGATGCACTTTACCAAACGTGCATATTCCTTGTTCTGAACTAAAATATTCAAAAAAGTAAAACAAAAATAGAAAGTAATAGGCCCCTATTCAATTGAGCAATTGTAAGTTACTGGAGCTTGTAATGGAGCCCGTAAACTAATTTGCTATTCAATTGGCAAGCCGCAAACGATCTACGGATTACACGCTGAAAATCCCTTTGGTTGTCAAAAGGTTAAATTAGAGCCCATCTAAGCCTTTGAACTTTCAAGCCTGCAAAATATACAATCAATGAAATCACAAATCGTTATTCAATTGGTACAATTCTTCAACCCTGCAAATATTTTCACACCCGTAAACGGCAAGTGCAGAAGACAATCCTATGGGTGCCAGATAGGACTCGCATGAAGGTTTAACCCCTGTTCGTAGCACTGTAAATGCAAAAATAAAAGCGATTTAAGACATGAATTGCACAATAGTCTCAAGCTTGCCAATCTGCTATAAAAACATATTTTTCTTATGTTTCATTTTGGTGTCATTCTTGGAAATCAATGAGTTAATACATATCAGGCCACCCGCATGGACTAAAACAGTATCGCTATTCAATTTTATTATTTTGTACATTGCCAGATTGCGAGTCTGATCGCATATGGGACCTCTAAACACTAATTGATTGACATGTAACTTCCATGTTTTACTGACTTATTGATGACGGTCTCATTTACTATTGACTGTTTCTAAATTGGTAGTTACGGCCTTGCTTAATTGATCATGATCATGCTCTGAAATGCTACTAATGATTGCATGGTTTACGGTTTCTGCCTTCAGGGGGTAACTTGCAGGTTTGTTCAATTGAATTGCTCTGTAATTGTAGCAGATTTAAAACCTGCAGACATACCGCCTGTATAATGTAATTTGCAGGATTGCAATTGGCTTGCAATTTAATAGGGGTCATAGTGTAGGGATCAGTCTCACATTCTCTGTAAGGAATAAGAAGATTGTTAGTTGAATGGACATCCAACAGTTACTTTCTTATGTATCTTTCTATTTATTGGTTCATCTTTTGACTCAATTAATCTATTATGTCTTCAGAGTATGTAAGAAAGAAATGGAAAGGACCTCAAGTGAATTAACTTTCTTAGCAATGTATTGAAACATGTAAAAAACCTGGAACATTTTTAGTTTGCAAGTTTAACATAAACGTTTCAAAGAAAATGTATAGTCACTCCATTATGTCTTATTGTGTGGATGAGTTTCTATGTAGCAAGTAGAGGGTATCATACCCCACTCTCCAGTCTCCCCTACACTCTTATCTTCTGTCATTTTCCATCCTCCCTGTATCCTTATACCTGGTCCCTTATACTTTCTATGGAACAATACCAAAAACTGCATAAAGTCATGCTTTTTAATATGCAAGTATGACACTCACCACTTGTTAATATACAAAGTGTTATGCAATTTAATTAATGGGCACTGGACTATTAGGTGTTAGAAGTTTTTTTTTTTGTTCTTTCCTATATTTCATGGAGACTGGTTAGAATCTAGGTTACTTATTGAATGCAGTTCAAAAGAAGGAACCATGATTTATTCAGAATAATGTGTGTATGACCCTTACATCCATCTCTAATTATTCAATAGATACACACTACAGTATGTTTTTTTGGTTTCTTATTAATTTAGGGTTAACAAAGAACTTTAATGTCTAGTGCAGCTGACTGTTTGGACTAATTTACTTTGTTCTTTATTCAGTGGTGTGTTTCTGCTTAGGCCATTGAGACGTAACCCCAGGTTGGCACATTCACAAGGGAAAGCTGCCTGCTTCCAGTTACTGATTTGGTGCTCTGGAGTAGTATACGCATATGTATGGAAACATCAATATAGAGTTTAGAGTAATGGGTAGACAATCTCATTTACAAATTTAACTCAGTTCAAAATGTTTACATTTCTGATATGTCAACTTCTCATAAATATAAGGTGAAAGTTGAACTTCAAAAAATGTGTTATAGTGTTATATCATTATTTTTATATATTAATTTCCCATGTTGCAATTGATTGCATAAAATATTTACCCTGAAATCCCTCCGAATTCAAATTCATTATCAGAAAACAGAAAAGTGGCACAGTATTTGGAGCTACAACACAAAACATAAGGGAGAAATTATCGAATTTATGTTCAGTTTCTTCAAATTTAGTCAATGCTTTTTTTCTGACATTTTCAAATGTATAAAGTTTCAAACTTTTCGATTTATTGCTCATTTAGAGAATTAGTTCTCTTTGAATGACCACTGTGGTTAATCTTTTCTAGTAGGCATTTTAAATAACTAAGCAAATCAAACAAACACAGTCTTTACATTTTTTTACTTTTCTGCAAAATACATTTTTTATTTTTTTATTGGAGAGTTCCATCTTCGTTACTTGCCTGAGCGTGTATCCTTCTGAATAAATGAGCTTTGCATTACTTATAATGATAGGACTGGCACTTGCAGATTCCATGGAATTGCATATATAATGCTAAAAATGAAGGCAGAACTCTTTTTTATATTCTAAAAACAACTTTCCTATTTTTAAGTGTGGTACTTTTTAAATATTTTTAAGATAAAGGGTTTTAAAATAATACTGACTGAAACACACCAGTACAAAGTCAAACCCCTCAACATCTAAAATAGTGATGAGCAACAAGCAGCCCAGGTGCCTTATGAGGCCACCAGCAAACACATATCATCATAATCTACACCTCTATTACTATTCAATCCAACTCTACATCTCTCCCATAGAGATTTTTCATCTTTTCTACACATAAAGCAAAAATCTAAAACATTTGTGTTGCACTTTTAAGGACTCGTGGTTTATACACAGTTGTGCTCAAAAGTTTGCATGCCCTGGCAGAAATTGTGACATTTTTGCATTTATTTTAAAAATATGACGATCATGCAAAAAAATAAAAGATAGTGATCATATTAAGCCATTTATTAGCACATAGTTCTTTGGCTTCTTTTTAAATCATAATGATAACAGAAGTCACCCAAATGGCCCTGATCAAAAGTTTACATACCCTTGAATGTTTGGCCTTGTTATAGACACACAAGGTGACACACACAGGTTAAAATGGCAATTAACGGTTAACTTCCCACACCTGTGGCTTTTTAAATTGAAATTAGTGTCTGTGTATAAATAGTTAATGAGTTTGTTAGCTCTCACGTGGATGCACTGAGCAGGCTAGATACTGAGTCATGGTAGCAGAAAATAATTATCAAAAAACCTGCGTAACAAGGTCTTGGAATTCCATAAAAATGGAAAAGGATATAAAAAAATATCCAAAGCCTTGAAAATACCAGTTTGAGGATTGCTAAGTAGCATATCTTTGTATAAAAAGAAATTAAAATGGGGGAAAAAAAACAATCCTGACAACTAAACTCAATAAATGAGCCATACAACATAAACAGGTACTTTTAACAAATATTATTATAACTAGAGGTGAACTGAATGCTCTGTTAACTGATGATGCAATAAACCCTTACCATGCATGAAACAACTTTATTATATACAGACTAAATACATTTATTCAATGTTCATTTATTCAATGTATTAAAGATAAAAAGAGTAGCATCCCCTAAATGCTGCATCAGATCCTTAACAGAATTGTACAAGTTTTACCAAAACTTATATAAAAATAAAGCACCACAAGCTTTTAAAAATCACATAAATTATCAAAACTTACAAAAAGAGATTGTTCAAGCTACGAAGAGATTAAAATGGTAATGCTCCAGGCTACAATGTGTGCAGTAATAGCTACTATAAAATATAGCAAAATAATTGATCCCAAAAATCCATAACCTAGTTCTAGCATTACAAAATCATACCAACCCCTCCTCAGGTTTCCTAAATTCTTATCTTATTGCCTAAACCAGGAAAGATTATTTCCAAACAAATGACTATAAACTGTTATTCCTCTTAAATTATTATTAGAATTAATAAGATAATACAAACAATTATGCATGTAGATCATATAGACTTTATAGAGAGAGGGCAAGCCCAAGACAATCTGTGCAGGATTATTACTTTACTACAACATACTAGCAATCACAACATTTAATCCATGTTGTAATTAGAAGCCCTGAAAACATTTGACCAGGTAAACTGGTAATTTCTATTTACAGCTCTACCCCACTACAACTTACCAACCAAGATCATTAGAGCTATTCAACTCTCTACCATAAATATATTGCACAGATATGCCCAATGAGCCTTCACTCCAATCCAATAGAAATATAAGGGGTACAATACAAGGATGTCCATTTTCCTTTTTGTATGCCTTTTATCTTTTAAATGCCTTAGCTATAGAAATTATAAGACACAATGATATAACTGGCATTAAGGTTTTGAAAAATCAATATAAATGAGCAGTTTATGCAGAGAAATGTCTTTACGCTCTTAAATCCACATACATTGATCTCTAAACTATTGAAATACTTCAACAAATGTAGCTATTTGTCTGTAAAAATTAACACAACAAAATAATATGCATTGCCAATGAAATGTATCAATAATACTTAACTTCAATTATATATACATTGTCTTGTTGAATGGTCTAATAAATATTTTTTTTTTACGTGTAAAAATCCCAGCCAACCCATAATGCCTTTATGAATGTTATTGTCTGTCTTTACAAGCAATAATTTCCAATTAACTAAAGAAATACACAAAAATCTCTATTTGCCTACTGTTCTACACTTACAGCCTTATTAAATTGCGATTCAGTAAATTTAAAAGGTCTCCATATAAGCACACAGCATATTTTTTTTTACAGAAGTTTTTAGTTAGTGAACTTCTATCCAAAAGCAAGGTCTTCACTAACTAAAAACTTGTGTAAAATGAAAATACTGTGTGCTTATATAGGAAGTCTGCTACAGCTGTCCTGCTTCTGATTATGCCAAAGGGGCCAAGCAAAGAAGCCTAGCCATGATTAAGTAAGAGCTTTAACGTATAACTATTAGAATTACAAAGTTTAAATATTATAAAACAGGTTTTCTTATGCATGTACTTTCATTTTAACACCTATTTTTTTAGTACAGCAGTCCTTTAAATGCTGAAATATGCTCTCTTATGAGATTGTCTCTGTATTAAATGAAAATATTTTACAGCATGCTACTAACATAGGGCAATATTCTATGAAAAGCTTGTAAATGATTCTAACCCGTGATTTTGGCTGCAGGTGTTTTTTTTAATCCAAATGTTTAAATATATTCTATTGACTCAAGTCCTCAATTTATGTCTTACAGCCTCCACGGGTAAACCATTCCTTTTAAGGTAGGATTTTACAGGCGTGATCGTATGATCTGGCAAAATTTAAGCAAGCCCATAGTTTACTTCTTAGTAAATATTGAGACCATCATCACGATGTCAGTAAAACATGGAAGTTAGACGTAATCTGCAATCAAAGGCTATGAATTAATGAGAGCCAATAAGTATTATCTGCTCACTGAGCTTGCAATCAAGTAATCTAACACTCTATATAATGCAATAGATAATCTGTTCTAGTCCATGTGGGTCACATGATATGCATTAACCCCTTGAATCTATGAAGTATAAGCATATATTTGTTGTTCAAGTAAAACATAGATGACAACATCTCATTTTCAATGAGTGAAATAAATTGACTTGGTATAGCTGCCTAAATAGTATTTTTTTTAAGATATACCCCACCTCTAGTTCAATGGCCTCACTCTGTCTCTTCACCCCAATCACAGAGGATGAGGTGGCCTCACTCCTCTAAGCTTTTATCTAACAATATGTCCACTTGACTCTATCCCCTCAAACTAATTTCCTCACTCTGGCCAACTCTGAAACCACCTCTACCCCACCTCTTTAACCTCTCCCTCTCCTACATTTCCCCCTCTTTTCAAACATTCACTTATTACACCTACCCTATTGAAACCTACTCTTGATCAATCTATGCTCGCTAACTAGAACCCTATTTCTTTACTTCTTATTGCTTCCAAACTACTAGAAAGATTAGTCTATACCTGTCTAACTGATTTTCTGACATCAAACTCCTTACTTAACCCCTGCAATATGGTTTCTGTGTACAACACTCTACCAAAGTAACTAACATTCTCCTCACAACCAAAGCAAATGGACACTATTCTGTACTTATCCTCCTAGATCTTTCCGCTCCCTTTGAAACATTTGAAAATTCACTTAATCTCCAAGCTCTTAGCTCCCCTGGTCTCTATGACAAAGCACTCTCCTGGTACTAATTGTAGCACTACTTTATGGTTATGTCATTGGATTCCACTTCATCCCCAATACCCCTCTTTGTTGGGGTGCCTCAAGTCTCTTGCTTTTCTCAATCTAACTGCCTTCATTGGAAAACTAATAAGCCTTCTTGGTTTCCAGTGTCACCTCTGTTTATGATACTCAAATCTACCTCTCCCCTCCTGACTTATCTTCCTTCTGTCTGTCAAACATTTCCTCCAGGAAGGTCTTCCAAAACCTAATAACAAACATCTCAAAGATGGAAAATGTATCCCACCCTCTGTCATCTCCTCTGTTCCAGGCATCACCCTTACAGTTGAAAACTTCTACATTGCACCTACACCTCAACCCCACTGACTTTGGACTACTCCGGGCTCAGCACTCTTTTTCTCTCTCCACCTTGAGTTACTTATCAAAACCTACTGACTTCATCTACAACTCCAACATCCGTCCTTTTCTCACAGAAGAAATTATCAAAATCCTAATTCATTCACTGATCATTTCCCACATTGACTACTTCAATTCACTGCTAACCAGCCTTTGCTTACTAGACTCTCCCCACTCCAATCCACCTTAAATGCATCTGCTAGGCTCATATATTTAACAAGCCATTTCTCATCTGCTGTCCCACACTGCCAATCACTTCACTAGCTTACCAGCTTACTGTACCAGTTAAAATTAAAAAAGTTAAAAATCCTGACCTTCACCTACAAAGCCATCAACCACTCTGCACCCTCCTATATTTCAGATCTTACTTCCAGATACTACCCTAACTGCCCCTTCCTACCTTCCCACAATATAAGTTTATTGTCACCTGTCATCAACTCCTCACACTCTTGTCTCCAAGACCTTTCTCGTACAGCCGCCAAACCTGTAGAAACTCATATCCTGCTTTGTCAAACTCTCCCCCATGCTTGACCATTTCAGAAACACCCAGAAAATACATCTATTCAAAGAAGCAAACCAACTTGTTTCCTAACATCAGGGATTCAAAAAAGACCTTTTGTACATGGATCTGGCTGCCTAATTGGGCAACAGACAAGAAAACCCCTTCCTTTTGTGTCCATTAAAATTATCCTCTTAGATTGAAAGCTCTTATGAGAGCAGGGACGTCTAAAACTTCTGTAGCAGTGTATAACTTTTGTCATATTTGTCTCACTGTATTCCCAGTATCCCCTGTACTCACTGTACCCCCCTGTATGTTTACTCATTCTAAATAAATGATAATACTAATGTCCTATGCATTCCTGGAGGTGTTGTAATTAAGATATACATATCTGCAGTAATTTCATAGGCTGTTAAAAAATGGAATTTGGTAAAAAGGCGTTAATTTGCAGTGACATCATCTGTGCGGGAGTAAGCAAGGCTAAATTAGTGTGGCTTTTATGATTATGTTGCAATGGAGGGCATAACATTGATGATGTAAAAAAATACTCTACAATGTGTATATATACATAAATACAGTGTATATATATATATATATATATATATATATATATATATATATATATATATACGATTCAAATATTATAGGCCAACATTGTTCATCTCCTGTTCTTGAGGGCTGGGATAACATCAGATTAATGATGTTCTATTTAAAGGGATGTTTATTAATTTCTACATCACTGGATTGCAAGTCCAATCACAAATGTCACTTCTAAAAACAAAATAATTGTAGTATAAACTGACGTCATGATGATGGTCTCAGTTAATATTGGCTGTATCTAGAAGTATTGCGACTGTTTAAGATGTAAATTACGGGCTTGCTTAATTATTGCCAGATCATATGACCATGCCCCCTGAAATCTCACTTATGAGTTCATAGTTTGCATGCGGAGGCTGTGAGGGGACAGTTGCGAGTTAGAGACAAGTGAATACATCTAAATGTATAGAAAAAAATGTGACCCACAGCCAAAAGTTTGGAGGCAATTGCAGGCTTGCAATTGAATGAGGCTCAATGTCTTTAAGTAGTTCATCATTAGAGCCACCCATTTCTAATGTTGGTGCCATGTTGGTGCAAGACTGCAGACAAGCACTGTGGACCTTAGAATTTTTTAACTCAGTTTTACTAAATATAAATCAGCAGGAACATTTTGACAGATTTTCTTATTCCTGCTTTATAAAAGTTCAGATATGCATTAAGATAATTTGTAACTGTGCATTAAACAATCAGAGTGAAAGTACTGTCAATATAATCTGCCAGGTAATGTCTTGCAAGCAAATTTGGCAGGCAGCTGTGCTAGGAGCAGGAAAATACATATTAATACCGCAAAATGCTTTCAATATAAACAATAACATCACTTTTGGCTGTTAAAATATGTTGCAGTAATTGCCTATATTTAATCATTTTTGTTACGTAATAAAAAGTACACATCAAGTCTGCTTTTAGGAAAAAGTTCAACAAAATATTATGCAAAATACTTATATATTATTTTGCAGTGCATTCAGTGTACAATAAACTTTAAAGGACACTGTAGAGTATTTTTTTTCTGTCATTCATCATCAGTGCATAAAACTGTAGATGAATGCTAAATCTAATACCAAATAAAGTTTTTAAAATGTTTAAGGGGACACAAATGTACTTGAAATTGACCTTCACCATTATTTTGATTTAATTAAAATAACTTTTTTTTCTGAAACTCTTTGTAGTCTCAACATCCCTGACCCGTAACTGTTCTCAAATGGCTCTAGATACATAGGCCCTCATTCAATTGAGCTTTCAGCCGATCCGTTAGCCCATAAGTGTGGTCGCAAGTTAATTTGCTATTCAATTGGCATCTTTTTGCAGGCTCCAAATGGTTACGAGTTACTGCCTTGAAAAAATGGCGATGGTTAAACGTGTAACTTACAGCCTCCCAAAGCCTTTGTTCTCTCACGGCCGCAAGACTTCCGACTGTGAAAATCGCACAAAGCTATTCAATTGCAAAAATTGCTCAACACTGCACCTGCAAACAAGCTTGCAAATGCCAAATTGCGGCCCAAAGCTTACTGGTTCCAAATAGGTCCCACAAAGGGTTTACAGACTAGTTTGGAACACTGCAAATAAAAATATAAAGACACCAATACACTTTAAAACGTGGGAAAAACAATTAAATGCATTACAATTACATGCACAATAACTCCCAAATATCAAATATTGCAAAAAATACAATTTGAATTTCCTCATAGGTTGTAATGGTCATGCATATGCTAATATGAAAAGCCATGCTGAAACATGCTGAAAGCTATTAAAGACACACTCCCTCATTAAGTTGCAACACAAATACATGCAAATGGCTGACATATTAACCCTTTCACACTCACAGAGGCTCTAATGTGGACCCTAAAAATACAAAGATCATTTCATATACATTTCACTCATCACATCTACATTGGGATAACAAATAGTGGCCAAATTACACTGCCACATCACATATATCAAGTACCAGGGAAACATTTCATATATGGTTGTTCAGTCCCTCAGTTGTGTCAGACTCTCTCTGTGACCCTATGAACTGCAGCACACCTACTAATGTCTCTGTCTGTGCGTATCCACAAGGTTTGCATGCCAAAGATACTGCAGTGGGTTGACAGTTCCTTCTCTAGCCGACTGTGATTTGTCTGATCTCTCTGCTAAGACCTGCCCCCCTACAGTGGCCCTACGTGGTATAGCTCACAGCTTCATTCACGTACACAAGCCCCTTCACCACCACCACTTAGCAATCCACTAGGGGACCATATGATTAGCATTTACAACTTGTCTAGATCTGCTCAATGAAACAGATGATTCAACCTCTGGGCTGTGTATCCAGTTTCACACATACAGTGTGGTGGCAAAACAAAAAATTGAAAATAAGTGGTCAGAGGAAGATAAAAAAAATAATCAACATGCGTGTACAGTACAGTGCTAAATACTGTAACTGTAACAATATATCAACTCACCTGATTCCCATCTGCAAGCATTACTAACTGTTATCTAGGTCTCTGGATAATCAGCAATATGGGAAAATACCCATTAATACGATGAGGACACAAAGGTCAGCAGCCAGATTCACTTTTATTTACATCAGACCCAAGGATCTGTTTTCAGACTGATATTGACGTCAGGATCATATGATTCCCTAGTGCATATATTAATGCTGGCTGTCATTAACATGCCATTGTGAGACTTTGCAAGTCCACCGCCATAGAGGTCTACATTTCAGCTAACAACAATCATGTGGGAGCTACATGTTAAGGGGGGCCGTCATTGAAGGAATGTCTACCTGAGAGGCACTGTGAAAACCTTACACCTCACATATTTCCTTCACAGTGTTTGCAGATGCAGAAGACGCCTTCATGGACCTGAGTTGTAACTAAAACAAAAAAAAAGGAAAATAAAAGTCAAAACTATCAAAATTAGGCTTTAAAAATATAGGGACTGCAGCATTTCTTCTCAACAGCGTTCCTCGGTGACCATCAATTGGTGAAATGTTAAACAGAACTCTACGTGTCCACAGAGAAGAGGATCATGTGAGGGGAGGTCGTGGGTAGTGGGGTCGAATCCCGGCGGTGTGGTCGGAGGGCCAGATGGTGACCCCACCAGACATATTACATCCTCCTCCTTCAAACCAGGGCCATCGGCTCCGATTGTCTCCTCCTCCCCCTGTGCCACTTCCTGCTGGGCGGGGACTTGCTCCTCCACTTCCTGCTCCTCTGGCGCGCCACTGGCACCAGACCTCCTTTATGCAGAAAGTGAGAAAAGAAAGGTGTATGCCATTAGTATGAGGAATAATATATTGTTTTGTGTGCATTCCTAACTATCTGACATCTAGGCTTGAACCTGGATGATACTCCTAATTCCAACTCAGATTAGCTATCATTTGCTAGATGTGATCTAATCTTTGGCTCTTGGTCTTGATTGTTCTTGGCTCCTAACGCTATCTTGAATCCGGCTGCGGTCTGTAGGCTGCAGTGGGCACACCAATACGTGGACAGCTTCATGGATTTAACGATGCATCCATCTATCCCTTGTTATTTCCATGGAGCTGAAATGTCAGTGTCCTTGTTGGTCATCATGTACATGTGCAGTGTGTGTGATATATATGCGGTGGCATGTTGGTGTATATGATATTCACCTGACATGGAGGCTGGATCCTGCTGGGCCACCAGGCCTGAAGCTCCAGCGGCGGGCACATGTCTCAAAAGGTCACTGGTGACCCTTTCCCACTCATTATAGGTCACGGTCTGGTTCTTGTCCTCCTTAGCCATCATCCTCCTCACCTTGGCACTGATGTCGTCAAACCAGTGCTTGACAGACCTCACATGACTTGACACTGTGCCTACTGCTGTTACCTCAGCCGCTACCTCCTTCCATGCTTAAACCTTAGTCCCTGGCCTAACTTCCCTCCCCCTGCAAGAATCACAGTTGGCCACGGATAGCACAGAGGAGGACCACTCCCGGTGTGTGTAATTGTGGTCCCTGTGCTTGCCCTTAGCCTCTTGCTCTCTCGACTGTGGACGGGGATCCTTGCCTCCCTGACCTGTCCCTGAGGCCTGTCCCTCCCTGAACTACCACCCCCTGGGATTCAGGCCGCTTCTGCTCTGTCCCTCTCCTAGGTGTTCCTGCTGCTTGGGCCACCATGCCACCACCCCCTTCCTCCTCTACACTCTCTTCCTCCTGCTCCTCTGCCACCTTCTCCTCCTGCTCTTCCTCCTCCGCCACCTCCTCCTACTCTGCCACCTCCTCTTCCAACTCCTCAACCTCCTAAGACTCTCCGCCACCACTCCTTCCCTCCTCTCCTCCACCACTCCTCACCTCCTCCTCCTTCTTCTCTCCACCACTACTCCCCAGGGCCAACTCTCTCCTCTCTTTCCTCCTCGCTTCTCCTCTTCTCGTCCTCCCCACCTCTCCACTTTTCTCCCTTCCTTTCTCCTCCCTCCATAATAATCCCCAAAATAAAATAAAATAATGCATGTATTATAATTAATAACTGTTGGGGGATGGGGTGTGAGGGATGGGATGGGGTGTGAGGGAAGGGATGGGGGGGGGGGGGGGTTAAGTGTGACCTAGCTCTATATGTCTCTATGTGTGTTGTTTAAATTACTTCTCTCCAAACTCTCCTACTTTCTCTCTAACTCGAACCAACCACCAACTCTTGGACCTGTGTCTACTTCATCAGAAAATACAACTCAGTCATCGCATGGGCGGGTGGAATGTAAATGTATAATCTCCTTCTGTCAATCATCTGTGGCTGGACCACTTTCTATTGGCTGTGAGGCTGTATCGCACTACGTTATACCGCAATTAGATCGTAACGGCCGATTGAATCTCGGCCAGCCCCTTAGACAGTTTGCGGCCGCGGGATGGATTTACGGGCTTGAGGCTTCGGCCTGTTACTCACTTGCTTGCTCAATGGAATAGCATTGCAATTGGAGACGAATGGGAGCCCGCAATACAGCCGCAGACATACTGCCTACCGATATCAGGTTGTGGGCTTGCAATTGAATGGAGTCCATAGTGCTGTTTAAATGCTCCTACAAACATTTAATTCTGTTCAATGCAATTGAATTCAGTTTCTCTTTATTTCCTTATTACCTGCATCAAAATGTGCTGTGTAGGACACAGGCAGGAAGATATACAACAAGATGAGTATGTGTATGTGGGTCTCTAAGCAGGACACAGAATGGTGTAAGGCACAGCAGTTGAAGCATTTGAGCTCATTGTAAGGAATGAGATTGAAGAATAGTCTCCAGCAGTGATGGGAGTTTTTAAATAACTGAGCTGTTAGTCACAGCCAACTACATCAACTCTGATGCACCGCAGAGGTATATAGCCTACTTGCAGGACACCAGAGGGTGGTTATAAGGAGCACCAGAAGCCCATATCAACACATGGAAAAAATATACCATTAAAATAAAAATTGTAACAGCATTTTTACTTTTCCTACTGCTCTATCTGTATCTGATGAGCACTTTGGATGATTTCATTAGCCCTTTAAACTTACTGTCATACAAGTTGTTCCAGTAGAAATCATGAATTTCCCCCTCATTTAATTAAAGGTGACACATTTACTATTTATATAGAGCCTTCTTAAATTGTGATTCAGCCAATTGAAAAGGGCTCTACATAAGCACAGAGCATATTTTTTACAGAAGTTTTTAGTTAGTGAAGACCTTGCTTTTGGATAGAAGTTCACTAACTAAAAACATCTGTAAAAAAGTATGCTATGTGCTTATATAGAGCTCTATTCAATTAGCCAAATCGCTATTTAATAAGGCTGATAATCTTTAGAAGAACTAAACTTGATAATGGTCAGTGTTTTTAGAAATATAACATACACCATTTACATATTAACAGCCTTATTAAATTGTGATTTGGCCAATTGAATATGGCTCTATATAAGCACAGAGCATATTTTTTTACAGAAGTTTTTAGTTAGTGAACTTCTATGCTATGTGCTTATATAGAGCCCTATTCAATTGGCCAAATCACAATTTAATAAACATTGTGTATAAAGTTATTTATTGCTGACTTTTTGAGCTTCTTGTTTAAGTTCTCTCACCAGTTAGATCAATTTAAACCATGGGCATTGAGAAGTACCACATTTCCATTGTCGCTGTACCCAAGTCTTGTTTCCAAGTGCTGTACCTTCCTATAAAAGCAGATCAGCAGAAACCAAAATGGTGGATTACCTAATAATATAGGTCTATGTAATAAGTAATGATTGAAATGTGTTATATTTAAAATATATATTTTTCTTTTTATCAAGTTTAATTCTTTAAAGGGTACATTTTAAAGGCATTATTACAATTGACTTTTAAAGAGAAGAAGTACAATATTTTTTAAATCTATACTTCTCATCAGGATGAAAACCAATAGATGGTTATGTTAGCTCAGTCATTAATGAGGAGCCAGACACAATATAATTTAGAAAAACAGCTTTTACATGTTACTTACATTTAATTATAAGGAGTTTCAAAAAAATGAAATGAATAAAAAAAATTAGAATAAATAAATTAAGTTGAAATAAACCAAAAAAAATGTAGAACATAAAACTGTGAAGCTGTCCCAAAGAGAAGCACTTAATAAATGATGTCTTGCCAGTTTAACCACACAAGAATCCCAGCTATGACCCTAGTTTATCCCCTGTGATAGTCTGTGAATAGGCAGGATAAGGAGCATGAATCCAATACAGGCAGTGGGAGGTTTTGAAGACAGTATGTAATGGAGCTGACTATTAGTTCATTTATTTCCTTTAGTTCCTCCCAAAAAAAAAAAAACTGCCATAAACATGGAATTTCAGTTTCACTGGAATGTTTAGACCACTTGATTTTGCCACATATAACTTTTATAAAAGAAAAACTTGGTTAAACTTTTGTCCCTTTAGGTTATAATTCTTACTAATGGGCTAAAGGTTTATTGACTGTGTAAGCTGCACTCATAACTGTTTTATATACATCAAAATAAATCCACACCCTTGATAGCTTAAGCTTGAGGATACTTTGCAAGATCAATATGTTTCTGCACAAAATAAGGAAACTATTTTTAAGATATTTTGTCAAGTAACGGATTTTCACAATGCTTTAACATACGAGTCATTGTGCTGTGAAACGATATTCCTGTAAAAGATGCTTTGTATTTAAGTTAAGTACCTGATAATTAAAACATATATGGACAAATGTATAACAAATGGTTACATGTACCAGGGCAGATATATATTTGTATTCCTACTTTGTTCTGAAATGATTCTGATACAAAACTGCTGATCAAATAGAAGCTTGTTGTAGATACAGACAAGTCAAATCAAAGCTAAAAAGATTGCACTAAGATATAAATTGTCATTTTCACAATATAAACGGCTGAATATGTTATCAGTACAAACTATATGAGAATGTTCTGTTCCTTGTTAGACAGTTGAAATTATTTATAGAATATAATATCTTCTAGTCTTAGATTATTCTGTTTGATATAGCATATACTTCATGTACATTTTGCTGTTTTATTTTAACCTTATCAGTGCCAAGCTTACATTTTTCTGTACAAAATGTATCTGTCCCTTTCAATGCAATAGTAAAAGCTATTTCCAAACAAACATAGGTTACAGTTTTTAAGGTTTTATTTTGGGAGTAAATACAATTATTAAGTATACTGGACAGTCACAGAGCAGGTCTTCAGTGGGCCCTAGACGCTAAATAAAAAACTAAATCCAATTAAGACAGAAAACAAACAAATAAAAAAGTATCTATAAATGAACAAAGGACTAAAGTTTATTAATTAGAGTCTATTAACTAATTATCAAATAACAATCTTAGGATGGCCAGTCTCACTGACTTTCATATACTACTCTAATTCCAAAATATTGGTATTAGTTGTAATATCATAATGGTCTAGAAGAAGATTTGCTAAGTTGTGTTTAAGCAGTAAACATGTGAAATTAGATTTAATATCCTTTGGAAGGTTGCTGGATTTCTCCAGGAATATTATTATGTTTACCTATTTTCTTTTTATGCTCTTTATTTTTATTTCTGCCAAAAATCATACACTTTTTACCTGTTTGGGTCTGCCATCTGTAGCTCATGCAGCTCATGAATACACAGAATGTGCAGTGTAGTGTTTCAAATTAGCCTGTCAGTGACTCCTCTCCAGCATCATGTTGCAAAATGGTTGCTATGGGAAAACAGTTAAAAAAGTATTTGTATAATTTTAGGCAGAAAAAACAGAGCTTTTAAGAACTTCTTAATAAAACAAATATTCCTAATGAAATTCAGAAACCTACCATATACACTGTATATGTGGTATCCTCCAATAAATCCTTTTTGACAAATATCATTCTACGATGGATGTCCAAAAAGTCAATTTAAAGAGAAGAATTTACATAGTTTCAATGGTCAGAACAGAGAGCCATATTATATTACCCAAATCGTAACTTTATACACACGTAACCCCCCCCAAAAAAATAAATGCCACATATTCTATTAGCTATACGTAATCCAATTGCGTGGTACCTGCCCCCAATCACTACGGGTCAAATTGGGGCTTAAAACTCCATTGATTTTAGCAGAGCCCGAACATTATGAGTGCTAAATAATTAAAGTTACACAAAATCGATATTCCATTAGACCCGTAGATCTAGCTCGCTAACTAAGTCTGACCTGCAACTCAAAAAAGTATCATGTTTCTGTCAAAAATATTGTACGTACTACATAGGACTCGTAAGGGCTTTTTCAAACACTTATTAGAGCTGTAGCAGCAATTAAACACACAAAACTGTACTTTAAAAGCAATTGCATATAAAAGTGTATGTATTTATGTAAATGTATTATTTTTACTTTCTAGAAAACAAATTTTCAGTTATTAAATATAGTTTTTCAAAAAAGTAAATTGGAGAAATTCCGGTTTCCATTCTATGATTAGAAAAAATAACATGTCAATGTAAATATTCAAATTAGGCAAAAAGTGCACACCAAGGGCCAGGCCCAGATGTGACACTCCTCTTGATTCCATGCCCTGCAGCTTCTTTTGGTCCTGCACATTCTCACATTTCTGCCTAGATGCTGTATTCCAAGAAGCATTGGGATGTTACACTATGGGCTAAACAAGATGACCTGAAATACAAAAAATAGATCTTGGATTTCAGTTTCTCCCTGCTCTGCAAAGGGGAATCATTATTATTATTGTTTATTTATAATGTGCCAACATATTCCGTAGCGCTATACATGGATTACGACAAAGGCAAAAATAATAACAGTATTAAAACTTTGCAAAGGATGGAGGGCCCTGTCTTTGAGCTTAGAATCCAGTGTCCAAAGTGCTTTCCCAAAGCACCATGCAAGATTGAAAACTTGCAAACTTACAATCGAAATACTCAATCACTGCCTCAGACATTCAGATTGGCTCAGTTGTGTACAGCAGATATATCCAGAACTGTGTTCATTGCTCCAGGACCAGCAGTGCCTACGCCTGGGTTAAAAGTAACAACTGAAAAAAGTAAAATATAATATTTGCAAATGTTATTTCTTGAGCTCAGGAGGAAGTTGCCCAGTACTGTGCATTGATAATGGAGAATGAAAGGAATTCAATATGGAGAAAAAGTGGGTTTATAAGAGTTATAGAAAAAATGGATGATGGATACATTTAATCTGCGTTATTCTGTGGCTTCTGTTAACTTTTATTCTGTGGGCAAGTAGCTCTAATTTGGAAAATGCTTCTCCTCTCGTGTCATACACAGCAGATCAGTGACAGGCAAACTATTTCCCTTTTTTTTTAAATGTTTTTATTGAATATAGAAATCAGTACAAACACAAAACACCAAACATATACCTCCGGACACTTATTCTAACTTATTGGCTTCCCCGGCCATTGATAAAGCAATTAGATTGAAGTAGGCAAATAGTGAAAGAAAATTCACGTATATACATTCAAACTACTTATCTACTTCTACAAAATTGGATACATTTTTCTGTGAATCTTGATTTCAAATAATGGTCTTATATAAAATTTACCATGTCCAAGGAAGGGAAATACATCCCAGTAACAATGCTTATCTATATACATTTACACATATTTTGCCTAACAATTTATGAGGAAGCCGTGAGACTGGTTAAAAACCAGACAAGATTGCACAAAACAAAACATTACATCCCACCTGAACGGAGAGAGAGAGAGAGAAAGCAGCGGAGGCCTCCAATACCATTAGAGCTTAATACAGCTCCTATATGGCTTCACTGTTAACTGGTTTGGAGTTTAATCTATCCCATATAACCCATTTATGAATGGGTGAGGGTACAACTCCAAGATCAAAGAGATCCATTTCCAAAAAAACGATTTTTACTTAATTTCTCTTTGCGTTCATACCAAGTTGGCAGATCTCTTTGTTTCCATTTAGAAACAATTAATCATTTAGCTACCATTAGAACCTGAATCAAAAAAGCTTTTATGTCCAAGGACAGTGTATTAGGAAAGATATGCAATAAGATGATGAGGGCAATATAGTGGAATTACACATATTAGAGAATTGAAATAAACAGTCCTGCCAAAACTTCTGGATTTTTGGACAATGCCACCAAATACAGTATGTGGAAACCTATTTGTTTTCAGTCTCACCAGCAAACTTTCTGTTTTTCATCTTTACTTATATGCATCATTTTTAAGTGCACTATATGCCATCTGTTAATAATGTTAAAATATGTTTCCCTTTAGGAAGCGTTCTTAATGTATTTAGCAGTTAAATAGAAAGCAGAATACTATAATTCCACAGGCCATGAGACCTTTATGTCCCTTTCCCAAAGTCTCCAATGAAATAATTTACATCCCTGATAACTACTCTTAATAATATTGTAGCACTTTGATATAAGATGTGCCCTGTTGTTTGACAAAATAAGATTCTCAAAGTCTGTTAGCGAACTACTATTATCTAGATGGTACCTAGAAGCTAACAGCGCACTGCAAAGTTTGTTATATTCCAACCAATAGTGGTTTGTAAATTTCAAAGTTTTTACATAAATCATGAAAGTTAATCAATTTAATATTTAGATAAAGATCTCTAAGATAGACAAATCCCTTGTTCAAAAGCAACCTTAGCAATAAAGAATCAAATAATTTGGCTAAAGAAGTGAGTGGAGTAATTTGGCTTTCAAAGGAATCAAGGAGTATTTAGCATTGAGTTTAAACCAAAATCTGATATTATTCATAATTGAAAATTCACCTTGGCCCGAATTTGTTCTATCTATTTTATCCTGAAAGAGTAGTACAGCTATGTCTCCCTCTAAAAAGTGCATGGTCTCTATCAGATGACATGACGATGTGTCTGAGGGCCTCGTGAAGCCCCTGGGCTGCATATTGACCACAACTGCGGTAGACTCCGTTTTTTTTTTTTGTAGTACCAGGTTTCAGAGCTGTGCAGATTATGCATAATGCACTTTTTGTTCTTCCAAGAGCCACGCAATCTCCTTAGGATTCCCTGTGGTTCGGGTATTTATCAGAAAGAATGATCTGCTTATTTGCATTACATTATTCATTTTTCTTCTTCTCTCTCTGATAGTTACAGTGCTTAACATTTTATGCCCTCAAGCATCAGCAAAGAAAAACTTTAAAAATCAAAATATCATGGGAACATTTTCAATAATGGATTTCAAACAGGGGTTAGCATATCCAGACTCTCTGAAGATTATTTAGAATATAAACCTAACAAGTCATGTCAGTTTGCTATAAGCACACTCAACAAATCTACACGTGATTTATGCCTTGTATAGACACAATGATTATCCTGACATCTTAAGATAAATTAAATTTAAATAATAAATCATAAATATGCATCTAATTCCAAGCAAATCCTTATTAAATGCAATGGCGCACACATACATGCTTTCATTCTATTTATTTTTATATATAAAACTAGATATAGTTATGGAGCCAGATTAGTTAACATTAAATCCCTTATTAATTTTTCCTTTCAATGTAACACAAACAAATTCATTTGAAAGTTCAATTCAATAACACAATTCAATTAATTATTTTAATACATTATCCTCATATACTCCCTCACAGCTTACTATGTTATAAATCCATCCTTTTCCAGTTGTCAGCTAGATCAAGTTTTTTCAACAGTTCAACAAAAACTTTATTCAATTAATAATTATATAACAAAATAATAAAATAAATATAACACAACCCCAATTAAGGTCTCTTATCATAAGAACTCTTGTAAGGCTGACTAGTCTCTACAAGCTTTTAGAAAAACAATTGTGGAGCTATCCCACAGCTCCCATACAAAATAATTTCACTACATTTACTGACAGGTTTAGGTAGTAGCTCTATAGCCCTAATGTGTGCCCGCAGCCTGCCTGAAGTATAATTTTAGGACACTCTGAGTCTGAATATCAGTCGTCTCCATACCAACTAACTACCGTGAACACACTACACTATCCCTAAGATTTGGCCATATCCCTATAAATCTATATAAACTCCTTCCCATGGGGAGTGGTTAAATAATAAAAATATCAGAAGTTTTAGGACCTTTCTCCCTATGACCCGCTAGCCCCTTATAAGCTGGCTTTTCCTTTCAGGGGTGGGGTTTTATTAACCCCATGCGGGTCCCCATGAACTTCTATGGCACCAAATATGAACTTGTATAGTTGTATGGTATCTAACATTAACCCATGTAACATGGGTGTCTCTATAATATACTAAATAAATAAAAAATACTATAAAAAATAAAGGATTAGAGATAAAAAAATAAAAAATAAAAATAAACTGTAAACAAAATAAAATAAAAACTGTACCTGTAGGTAGGCAGATTATGCTTACCCTCCACTTGACAATCCTCCAACTAAGCTCATCGGTGCCCTGGTCCTATATCTTCAGGAGCTGATCAAGCTGACACATTTGTGTTGCTTGAAAAAGTCAGTCCTCTTCTATATTTGTTGAAGTCTCTAGATCCTTATCTTCAGCCCATGGAAAGCCCTTTCTTACCGTGCCTTCACCTTATATACTATTTTATGTTCTTTGATTGGCTCACATATGTGTCAATTATACTTAAACCAATCACTTAAATTGATCCTGCTGCATTTCTGATTAATTAAAAGTCAAACAAATCAGAATACACAAATTGAAAACTGTGCATTCTGATTGGTTAGCCTTAACCAATCATAGTGCTCTAGTGTTTCCCTTCTCTGATAGGTGGAAATGTCATCCAATCAGAATATGGTTATCCTTCTTTGTATGACTTTAGAAGCAGCCAATCAGAGAAGAGAAGCTTGACCAGGGAGGCATTCATAATATTTTGGTGGAAGCCGCGGGCATGAGAGTGCCATTTCCATTTTAGAAAAATAGTGCTTGTAACTATAGATGCAAGTTTCCTGCGTCTGGGCCTGTAAGGGGGTAAGGGGTAATGTCAGTTTCAATGAACTAAATGTATCTAACAAAACCTTACAACCTCACCCACTTCTCTTCTCTTCCACTTCTTACTCCATTGATGGATAAAATGCATTCTTTATGACATAGCTCTCAATAAGTGATGTAGAAAGGACAAGTTAGACTCCTCTATTCCTGAACATAGTCTTCGAAAAATTGGATTTCCTCTAATGCTGTTTTTAGGTTTATGGCTTCTAGAACTGCTAATGTTTTTTTTTTAATTAAAAAAAAAAAAGTGTAATTTTTCTTGAACTTGAATTGCATCTTATTCTTATTTTTTTTTTTCGAAATGTAACCCAAGTTTTTTAACATGCTCATGTTTTTTTTTTATTATGTTGTTTACATATCAATATTACAGTTGATAAATCATTATAATTATTTTTACATGTTAGATTATTTAAAAGAAAACCACTTGTATTCATAATTTGCTAATAATAATGTTTTGTTTTTTATCTTTCAGAAAAAATTACTCACGAGAAGACCTCCTACAAGAACAATATATCAGCAGATTTCACTCATAATCCATGCTTAAATTATATTTTCCACTATTTAATGAGGTGCTGTGGTCATTCCTACTTTATGTATAACGTTATAAATACATAAAAATGTTTTTCATTCATGAAACTATGAAGTCTATGTACCAAATAAAAGTTTTATAGAAAAATGTATTATTGTGTAATTATTTCTATATTATAAACTAAAATATAAAAATATAAGTTCAGTTTGGACCTTGTGTTTCAAAGGATATATATATATATATATATATATATATATATATATATATATATATATATATATATATATATGATTCCATACAGAATATGTTCATAGCAAGTGAGTTAGGTAATATTTATTAAAGGATCACACCACAATTAAAAACCAAATATTTTGAAAACGTTGAGTCTAAGTACATAATTAGGCAGGAAAAGTCATAAAGCTAATTTTTAGCTAGAAAAAAAAAAATTGATGCCTCTGCTGTACTCTGCAGGTATCCATGAGAGCTCATAGATGTGTGCATGTGTGTTAGAGGGGCATTTGCATTTCTTGAGAGCAGTTCTTTATTAACTTTCTCCTTCTTGGCCTATGAGGATGAACGGGTGTGGTGCCAATTTCAACATATCTAGTAACTCCCAACATCTCCTTGTTTCCTCCTCCCCAACCACGACCTCTGCTGTTAGAAACATAGAAACACCCTCACGGTTCAGTGTCAAGGAAGTTATTTAACAAACAGGAAATGGATTTCTGCACTCACACAGAATATTAAAAAAAAAAAACAGTTTTTCTCTCTTTGTATATCCATGTCTTACAAAGCTGCTAATGTTGTTAGTTTATTATATACATCACAAATAAGTGCCTTTTTCTTGAACTACAATGGTCCTTTAAAGAACAATTATACCAAGAAAAAAATATATATGTTTGTGTCTGGCAAAGAGCATAATAAATCTAATCTGCTGTCACCACCTTCTTTGGTTGAGAGATCCACTTTTTAACTGTGAAGAACCCTTTTCTTTCTTTAAGGTGGAATGTTTTTTCATCAAACCTCAAGGGATGTCATCTTGTCAGTTTAAAACCTTTTGGCGCAAAAAGTTCACTTGACAAAGCCTGAAAGTGTTTATATAAGGTAATCATATCCCCTCTTGGGCACCTTTTTTTCTACAGAAAATAAGTTTAATTTGATTTGCCTTTCTTCCTAGCATAGTCTTTCCATTCAGTTTATTAGTTTTGTTTCCCTTCACTGTACTATATTCAGCTCTAAATGTCCTTTTTATGAAGTGGTGCCCAAACTTGTACTCCATATGCCAAATGAGGGTGTACTAGGGATTTAAATAGTGGTAGAATTATATTTGCTTCCCTTGCTTCTAGACCCTTCTTAATGCATGCTAATATTTTACTTGCCTTTTCAGATGCTGCATATATAAAAGAACATCAGAATTTAGAACACGCATACTTAATAACTTTAATTTGAATATTCTATCGAGAGAATTTTTAGCAAAGAACCAATCTATCAATTTAAATGAAATCACATGCAAACTAGTATAACAAAGAATATGAATCTTAGGAGAATTATATAAGGAATCTGTTTACTGATTTAACAAGATTTGGAAAATTCCACAAATATGGGATTTTTTAAGATATTGTATGCATCTAAAACAAAATTATATGCTGTACTAGTGGATATACTGGACAGTAGAATTTATACCCATCCTAACTAACTGAAGGGAATAAATATGAAAATATCTTGATATTTAATTGCCATAAGGATTCCGGATAGAATTATCAGAAAATGTGAAATACTAAAAAAGAAATTAATGCATATGTAAAAGATACACACTAAGGCCCCTATTAAATTCCAAATTTGAACAGTTTACAGATTGATTAAATTACTCAAGCCCACAACTACTTGTCCTAAAGCCAAAACAGTAAACTATGTAACCGTAAGTAGCATTTCAGGGCACGTAACTACCGATTTAGAAAGAGCCAATAGTAAATGAGACTACATTGGACTCGCAATCTATAAAAATCAATAAATCTACTATTCTAGTCCATGTGAGTTCAATATGTATTAACTCATTGATTGCCGGAATCGATATAACACGGAAATTACACATAAAAAAATGTTGCAGATTTGTGAGCTTGAGACAGCTGTGCAATTAATTTTAATGTCTTACATCACTTTACCCTTCTTTTAAAGTGCAGTATTGATATTTTGTTTGCTTTTACAGTGCTACGAATTGGTGCTTAACCCCCTTGTGAGTCCTCTCTAATATTCGTAGGATTTTTGGCTACATTTGCCATTTACGGGTGTGAAAACAATTGCAAGCTTGAGGAATTGTAGTAATTTAATAGTAATTTACGATTTTAGCGACCACTGTACTGGATATAGGAAGGGAAACAAAGACTTAGCTGGGTCGGAGTTACGATTTTGACAACTGTAGGGATTTTAAGCCTGTAACCTGCAGATCGATTGCGGGTAGCTAAAAGAAGCCAATTTAATTTCGGGCTACAGTAACTGCAATTTGGACAATTTAATAGGGGCCTAAAAATATGTTTTAATTGTAGCATGATTTATAATGTGATTTGGTAACAATGTTAACCACTAAAGAATAACTGAATTTATGACAAGATTAAAGTAATCAAAATAATAATACTATCTGGGTGACCATAAACTCTAATTCAGAAATGTGGACAATTTAGAAGATACCCCATTATCCAAGCACAAATCTTATATAAATAAACATCATTACATTGTAAGTATCAAAGCAGCTGAAGGGTAGCTAAAACCATAACTAAATATGTTAAGATATCTGTTAAGATGATAACATGAGGAGGTGTGGCTAGCAGCAAACAGAGAGGAAGCAAAATAACACAGCTCCCTGCAATAAGGCTTTAAAACAACATGAAAATACCAAGCAATTTGGATTATTTTTGATCTACAAGACCAGGTTGCAGTGACTGAACAGTCTGGATTGCTCTGGCACTGTGCATCAACTTTTGGACTTCACTTTAACACAGATCTACTGGACTGAAAGATACTGGATGGGGCATAATCAACAACTATTGGGAAGGTGTCTGGTGAGTCTAAACCCCAAAGGGGACCCTCTTATGTCATCCTACCCCAGCTAGACCCCAGCTCACCTACCCAGGGAAGGGCCTCTTGATGGGAGATATAAAGTGGAGCACAACATATAATTTTTCACTTCATATTTGAAGGAAAGCTAACAAGCACTAACTATATGGGGTACTACTGAAAGCTAACACAGGGTAAAGCTAGCAATAGCCCTGCAACTACACACAGACACTGGTGAACATAGAAAATAAGGGATTGAAGTGCATTCAATGAACTTCTACACCAATCTGGGATCATAAGGAGCAAGTGAAGTTGTACTCCCACACCCCAGGGACTGTACCTTTACAGCATCTCATTGCTTGGGACTCATGTGTTGGCAACCATCATTAAAATCTCTGTTTATTAAATCCTAATTGGTGCTGGACTCTAATCAGCAAAGCAATTGAAGCAAAACTACCACAGCCAAATGTAATGAACTGTTTAAGACAAGGAATGTTTTCCTCAATCCCTTATCATCTTAACTTGTTTATGTTATATGAGATAAAGGGAGCGGCTGTTGTATAAGTTTGGTGTTGACTGCACCCTGTATAAAGGACAGCTCAACACTACCACCAAGTGGCAGTTTACGAAAATTACATGCCCAGGCTTATAAATATATCAGTGATTTCACTACTCCCTGGCAAAGTGGACTGGATGAGGGACAACTGGACAGTGGGGCAACAGGGGGCAGTAGAAGGAGAGGGACCAGTCTTAAGCCCTAACCTGGACAGTTGCTGGAGGCCTGCTAGGAGGAAATGGTGAGCTTATTTCAATAGCAATAGCAGAAACACCATATCACCTGCCCCAGAGATAGACCCCCTGACAGGGACAATCTAAAGCTGCCTAACTGGTAAACATCAACTTAGTAGGTTAAGCCCCTACACAAAGATTGAATAGTGTACAGCATTGAATGTTTTACATGACAACCCTGGCCACCAATCCAATTTGTGTACAGAAATAGTAAAAATAAAAAACGACAAGCCTTATGAACATAAACCTCTTCAGAGTTTGTATCTATTGAAACCCTGTACATGAGGATCAAAGTCCACCATCTGCACAATAATAATGTTTTCTCTGACCGGTGCTAGACCTAGCACATTATAACGTCGCCACCTGGTGGCCAGGAGGCTATTTCCCAGCAAATCTATGTGATTAGCTCCATCTTGTGGACAAAACTGGTATCTATCAAATTGCTGCAACCAAACTATTTTGCGCTGCCACCTAGTGGACCTGTAGGAATTAATCATCAGAGACTTTCAAAATACACCAATATTTTTGAGGATGCCTAACCGGCCTATTTTACTGACACAAGTGGATAAGAATATGCTCACTATGTAAATGCACCCCATACTCCGGTGTGGTGGCACAACTCAAGGTGAAGTGACTTTGACAACTACATCTTATGTACGGTTCATATAAAAAAGGAATGGCTAGGATCTCAACAAGAAGGGCAACCAAAACTATACAGGACTTTTGTACAACAAAGACACCAACGCAGTCTGCCCGACAGCCAGCCTCAACTCCTGAGCATTCCCCAATTGCTACCATGGAATCCACGGCGCCTAGTACAAAAGCAGACATACAGGATCTAAAAGATCTAATCTCCTCTTTTAGAACTGAGATCACTGGAGAAATCAAGAAAGTGGCTGCAGAACTTACTGGTGAAATAAAAGTGGTTGATTCTAAAGTGACCGACCTGGAAGTGAGGTACCATGACTTATTAGCAGCACACTCCCAACTGAAAGAAGAAGTGTCAACCTTAAGAGAGGAACAAAGCCAACTCCAATACGTGCAAGAAGACCTGGAAAACCGCTCTCGTCATCAAAATATTCGGATCCGTAACCTCCCAGAATCCATTACAGATCTCCCAAATTATATGATGGATCTCTGCAAACTTTTGCTGCCAAACCTAGAAGAGGAAGCCTTCAGAATAGACCGCATTCACAGAGCATTGTCAGGTAGTCCTGTTGCTGGAGAGAGAGCTAGAAATGTTATTGCAAAATGTCATTACTATATGACCAAGGAGCTCTTTATGAAAGCTGCAAGACCTGGTATTCCAGAGATTGCAGGTGGCCAGTCCACCATTTTTGCTGACCTTTCTCCAACCACTTTGTACAAGAGGAGATTATTCAAACCTCTCCTGGAGATCGTTTTGGCCCAAGGATGGAGGTATACCTGGGGCTTTCCTTTCAAATTGAACATTGTGAGAGACGGAAGAATTTACCCAGTTTTTGAAATAGAGGAGGGCATGGCGCTGCTCTCGTCTTGGAACATTCGTTTACCAGAAGTAGGGGAAGCGGCCCAACGCCCGGATGCCAGACCCTACAGACGCCCTAGGCTGCAACAAAGAACCTAAGTCTGTAATAATCTTTTACATTTAGAAGGGTGAAAAACTAAAGGGAAAAGGAAAAGATTTTTCAATGCGTAATACACCCTATAAAACTGTGGACAGTAGAACAGGGACTTTGTAGCTTTATCTACATAAGGCACAGCCTCCAGGCTAAATTTAGCGACAATGTTGAGATAATTTAGTCCTAGTTTTCTGGGTAGATATGTATAGATGGAGGTATGTATATACGGATATATATATATATATATATATATTGTGGCAGAGCGCCCCCTTCTGGCGGGATCAACGCTCTGTTTATGCAACTTTTTATGCTCTTTATGGAGGACTCTGGAGCCTTTGTATGCTTTTTACAGGCTTTAATAAGTGGTTGGCATAATATAAATAAACATAGCTTGTGGTCAGCATGAAATAAACATCTACTCAAACAGGCTTACTTACTTGCAGGAACGCAACTGACTAGCCCTGGGACCGCTAATCGGCCTGCAGGTAAAAACAGTACCTTTTGTATCACAGAGGGGTGGTACCTTTAAGTCCAGTCACTTAGCTGCAATGGATCCTCTTCTGCTTGCAGCGAATGTTCTCCTTTAAATCATGTGTAGTCACACAGCCTGATCCCACAATGGCAGCTTCACTTGCTGCTCTGGCACACTTGCTTCCCAGTCTCTGGAGCTCTCTGGTGCTCGCTCGCTCTCTGGAGCTCTCTGGTGCTCGCTCGCTCGCTCTCTGGAGCTCTCTGGGTCCACACCCAGCCTGAAACCCCTTGCTGGTTGCTTCAGGAGGCCTTTTAAAGAAACTTCCAGCTGGGCCTGATTACACCTCCAGCTTAACTCCGTAGCTCCTGGTGTAAATAATAATGTCTCAGGGATTAGTCCTCTTCCTAGCGCTGCGTCCACACTGGCCTCTGGGGGCAAACCATCACATCTCCTCCCCCTCAGCTCGACACCATAGGGTTGAGCGACAATGCCGAGAGGCCGTGTATGCCACCATCCTACCGTCCGGCCATTCTTGCGCCAGTAAGACCTTCCCAATAGTGCTGAAGCGTCTGCTTTATCAGCTTTCTCATCTTGAAGCGCTCTTTTCTTCGCACCACCAGGGACATTGCCCATACATCGTGGGTAGGACACCGGCGCGCCCGTCACTCCGAGTGCCCTCCTCCAGGGACCCTTGAAAAGTACTTGTCGTACTACTGTATGAGAACGCACTTCTCCATACCGTCTCTTCCCTGGGGGTAAATCACAGATATTATGGGTTTCAGTGACCTTATCTTCCACCCGATATATCTTTTCTTCTAGATCCATCATCTCACTCTCGCGGCTCTGACTTATCCTCTTTGAATCATTAATGCGAGGCCTACAGTTTGCCAGTTCACCCTCCATCTTGGCTTCTACTTTCTCTTTTAATTCATCTGCTAAATGTTCTCTCTTTGCTCTCAACTCTGCAGTCTCTTTAATAGATTTGTGCAAAATTTTATTTTCTTTTTCAATATCTTTCATCCTTGCTTCAGCATCAATTTGAGATCTTTGTCTCACGGAGTTCTCACGAAGCGTCTCTATGATCTTTTCCAGCTGGGATTTCTCCTTCATTAGGTCATCACTCAGATGTTGGCTGCTCTGAATGCTCTGTCTTTGGTTTTCTGTCTCCATTTGCAGGGCCTTTGTGGCGATGTCCTCAGTAGATCCCAGGGCATTTCTTAGCTCCTCTATAGTGCTTAGCAGGGTCTGGTCCTCCTTCTCCAGTTTCAGAAGCCGACTGAATGCCAGCTTATTCACTTCATGTCCAAGCGACTTCTGTGGGGTATCAAGCAGATCACTTAGTCGCTCCCTCCTTACAACCTGATGGGGTTTAGTGTAGGGCTCAAATATCAGAGAGTCAGCTGCCCTCGCCGAGTATAATTCTTTGCCAAATTTTGTGACCTCTTGAGATTGTCGTGCTTTTTTTCTCAGTTCATTCTGTAGGGTCTCCAATTCTCCCCCTGTAGGCTCATCAGTAGCATCCCTTTCAACTTCATTATACAACAGCAACTTCCTGTGCTGTTTTTCTTCCCTCTGTTCCTGGCTCCCTTTATTCCAGGTGCTCCTATTGTCTGGCTGACAATTCTCACCAGAACGTATGAGCTTCATACAAGCACCTTGCTTCTGTTCTGGTCCAGGATCCGCTATAGACTCCAAAGCTAGGCCCCCTCTCACGGCTGCGTCTTGCTCTTGGGTCTGTACTTTATCTTTCTCTCTGTGCAGAGTAGGCATATTCTCTGTCTTTGCTAGAAAGAAGCTCTCAGACTCTTGTTTTTCCTGGAATATCTCCAGCTGTTTAGCAACGTCCAGCTGACGACCAACAGATAGGCTAGTATACTTCTTAGTAGCCTCTTGTATCCTGAATTCCTGTACAACATTTTTATTTTCTGTATCCTCGGCCTTCACCCATTTTATTTCTTCTTTTAGTGACTTCTCTAATAGCTTTGCCTCCAAGGCGTCCAGCTTTTCATGACCATTTTCTAAATTTTCTTCTTTAATAGAGTGGTCATTATGGATTACTTGTTCTTCAGAAATGCTTTGGGCAGATGGGTCATGCACTTTTGTTGCCGAGTCACTATTCACAACCTCAGGGTTAGAAGAAGATTCATTTTCTTTCTGTAATGTCTCTACCCCCTGACCATCTTGTCCTGATTCATGTTTATTTCTTTGTTTACCTAAATCTATATCTGGTGTCTTCTGCTCTGTTAATTGCATGAGACTCTTTCTCTCCTGTGCATACAGTCTCAGATAACTGTTCTGATGATACAGTTTCAGCTGATATGGTCTGTGAATCATGAGTGTCCATAACCTGTTCCCCACTATCAGAAGACTCTTTATTTATGGGATGCTCATTAACATGAGCAGACATCTCAGGCACTTGGGTTGATTTTGGTGGTTCTGCGATTGGCTCATGCATTGCGGACTCTTCTGGCTCGGAAGTCGGTATAGATTCTCCTACCGGTTCATGAGCTTCCTGCGAACATCGTTCTGCATTTAATGTAGCGTCTTGAGTACACAGGTTCTGGAGGTCAGTGTTAGTCTCTTCTGGAGATGCTTCACACTGAACCAACTGTCTCTTCATACCAGATGAATTGGCCATCCTCGGTATTTGTGGAGCATGAAATAGCAGCTCCCTCTGTATTACAGTTGCTTTCCTCTGTTTACGGGATTCCTCTATCTCTTGTGGCTGAGAGCTGGAAATGGTGATTTCTCCTTCTCTCTGAGATGTACAATTAGGGAGGAGATCTGGTCTCTCCTGTTTATCCTTGTGCTGCAGCTCTAACACAACGGATTCTTTCAGCTTATATCTGGGAGGACTCCTCCTCTGGTTCCATCTAGGCATCTGTACCTTACTTCTGTAGGACACTCTGTAGTCTTCCAATGAAGTCTTCCTTCTCCAATCAGGAATATCATTAGGCATCTTCCGGATACCCTTCCTTTTAGTAGTAACTTGCCCGTCTGTCTTCTCTTTAGAAAGGCTTCCAGTTACTTCTTTTGTAAAAACACTGGTTTTATTCATTCGTTTGATCTCTTCTTTCTCTAGATCAGAGATCTTTATCAGGCACTTTCTTTGTCTAGACACCTCAGGAGTATTCACCCCGGGCAGGTGACTGTGTCTGTCCCTTTTTCCTTGTTCTTGGCTCACAACTTTAGTTGCTTTTAAATCATCATTAGCTTGCTTCAGGGACAAAAGTTCTTTTTCATACTCCTCTGTCTCTTTTGCCGTCTCTTTTTCAGCGGTTACTGTTATTTTCCCAGCAATCGTGTACGCCGTTTCATCGGTCTCTTTCACCGTGTCAGCTGTTCCTGCAGTCTTTTCCACTTTCTCTGCAGTCTCATCAGCGGCTCCTGCCGTCTCTGCGCCGGCTCCTGCCGTCTCTGCGCCGGCTCCTGACGTCTCTGCGCCGGCTCCTGCCGTCTCTGCGCCGGCTCCTGCCGTCTCTGCGCCGGCTCCTGCCGTCTCTGCGCCGGCTCCTGCCGTCTCTGCGCCGGCTCCTGCCGTCTCTGCGCCGGCTCCTGCCATCTCTGCGTCGGCTCCTCTGTCAGCCCGCCAGTTCCTTGCTTGTCTATCTTTGACAATATCATAAAATCACTTCTCAACGCCAAGCTCCAATGGGGTGTCCATAATATTTGGATGGAAATCTCTCCTTGTCATGCCAGTCACACCTTTCTCGTGTGCTTGAAGTATAGGAGCACTTCTCCGGCTAGCTTGTTGCACCCCCAGCGCCTTTATGCTGGCTGTAAAGTACGCCTTCTGTTCTTTCTGGGAGTCGTTCCTCATCCTCTCATCAGTGACCCCGTACACTGGTTTGTGGTAGAGATGGGCATGCTCTTCTTCGGTATTCCATCTTCTATTATCAGATTTTTCCCACAGAGAAGTAGGGGCCTGTCCAAATTGTGAGACTTCCCCTCTGTACTGTAACTTCTCCTTATTACAACTCAGGTTCTCTTTGTTCTTATATTTCTGGGTACTGATTCTTTGTGCTCTGACATCCCGGGTAACTCCAACTCTGGCAAGGATCTCAGCTTTGAGGTCATCATAATTTTCTATCTTTTCTTCATTCAAGCTCAGATAAGCTTTCTGAGCTTCGCCCGTCAAATACGGGGCAATGAGGCTGACCCAGTACCGTTTGTGCCATGCCTCCCTAATGGCGGTTCTCTCAAAAATGGTGAGGTATATGATCACATCATCATCCTCTGTCAGCTCCAAAAGAAGTTCATTGGCTCTAACTCTGGCCGCATCTTTTCTATATTTTTCCAGTATAGCCTCATTCTGGGTTAACTGGATGGCCCACTTTCTATTGTACTCTTGCTGAGCAGCTGTGGCCTCTCTCATGCCGATTATTCTCTCCTCTGCTTGTCGTTGCCACTTCTCTGTGGCCTCTCTCATGCAGATTATTTCCTCCTCTGCTTGTTGCCGCCACTTCTCTGTGACCTCTCCCAAACATGCAGCAGCACCTCTTTGTTTACCCTCTTTTGCAGCATGGGCTCCGTCCGCTGCAATTACTTTTTGCCATTCCTGCTGACAAGCTCCGCCCACTTTCTGGCATGTAGTGGCATCTACCAGGGCTTTCACTAGTTCCTCCATGGACATCTTGTAAGGTGGGCTGTCTTCTTAATACAGACAATTTAGCATCCCACTTCTGACACCAACTGTGGCAGAGCGCCCCCTTCTAGCGGGATCAACGCTCTGTTTATGCAACTTTTTATGCTCTTTATGGAGGACTCTGGAGCCTTTGTATGCTTTTTACAGGCTTTAATAAGTGGTTGGCATAATATAAATAAACATAGCTTGTGGTCAGCATGAAATAAACATCTACTCAAACAGGCTTACTTACTTGCAGGAACGCAACTGACTAGCCCTGGGACCGCTAATCGGCCTGCAGGTAAAAACAGTACCTTTTGTATCACAGAGGGGTGGTACCTTTAAGTCCAGTCACTTAGCTGCAATGGATCCTCTTCTGCTTGCAGCGAATGTTCTCCTTTAAATCATGTGTAGTCACACAGCCTGATCCCACAATGGCAGCTTCACTTGCTGCTCTGGCACACTTGCTTCCCAGTCTCTGGAGCTCTCTGGTGCTCGCTCGCTCTCTGGAGCTCTCTGGTGCTCGCTCGCTCGCTCTCTGGAGCTCTCTGGGTCCACACCCAGCCTGAAACCCCTTGCTGGTTGCTTCAGGAGGCCTTTTAAAGAAACTTCCAGCTGGGCCTGATTACACCTCCAGCTTAACTCCGTAGCTCCTGGTGTAAATAATAATGTCTCAGGGATTAGTCCTCTTCCTAGCGCTGCGTCCACACTGGCCTCTGGGGGCAAACCATCACAATATATATATATATATATATATATATATATATATATATGTGTGTATGTAGATATATGTATGTGTATGTATATGTTTGATCTTATCTATTTTCACCTGGTGCCGACTCTATTATTAGCTCAGGGTCCTCTACAGCAGCTATCTAACGTTTAGATTTCATCTGCATAGTTATAGTCACTTAATTGTTAATGTTATGTTTCTGAAGCTGTGCCCCACAGGGGGTTCATTTTGTAAACTTTTTCTATTTTGACTTTATTTTGTTTTTTGTTTTGGCGAGTCGCCTGGATATCTTTCTGCAAGGATTCCAGGTGCTTCACCATAGGTTATAAGAGGACAGCGAGTTGCTCTCCTCATTTCAGTGTAAATTGTATATTGTTCTGGATATATACTTAATATACCCATACAAACACTATACACATATCTTTCGTAATTACTTACTTGTATACGATTAGATTTACGTACTATATTGTACAACACGGTTATTTTTATACATTGCTTTAATATAAATATATATAAATATATATATTTCTTTTTATTTCTTTTTGCTTCCTCCTTTAGACGCCTCCTTCCTCCCTCCCTCCCTCCGGCTTCTCTTCTTTTTCTCTCCCCTCCTCCTCTCTATACTTGATCTATTTACTCTAGCCTGGTGTGGAGCCCTACGAATCATTAGGTCCAAGTGAAGAACACCCCTCAGGTCACCTGCTTTCAGCGGATAACCTACTTATCAGAAGCTCTATCTCTTGGGTGTCGCTCAGAACAAGTAGTGAGTAATGGCTTCATGCATAGCATCTCATAATGTTCAGGGGCTGAATGAGCCGGTGAAGCGGGGGATTGCCCTCTGGGAGTACGGTCGCATGGGGCTAGATATTGTCATGGTACAGGAGACCCATTTTAAGAAGAATTCTATCCCAAAATATTGTTGGAAATGCTTCACGCAAACTTTTCATTCTACCGCCCCAGAAAACAAAAGGGGAGTGTCCATTTTAATACATGAGAGATTAAATTTCCAACACATATCCACACGCAGAGACACAGAAGGGAGATTCATCCTCGTACAGGGCACTATTAACGAACGCCAGATTTCACTGCTAAATATATACGCCCCCAATGTTGGACAGGCAACATTTTTTCATAAAATCTCAGACATTATGTCTGACTGGCAACAATCAACATGGATTATTGGGGGAGACATGAACTCGGTCCTGGACCAAGCAAAGGATAGATCGGGCTATTCAGACCCGATGATTATTCCCACTGCAACAAAGTCTTTCAAACTCTTACTTAACAACCATGGTTTGCTTGACGCATGAAGAATGACCCATTTTAATGATAGGGAGTACACTCACTACTCGGCTAGACATAACTCATATTCTCGCATCAACTATATTTTAATACAGCAACAACTGGCCTCGAACCTACAGGATGCTGAAATCCGGCCCATTGCATGGTCAGATCATGATGTTGTATGTATTTCCTTAAATGACCTGTTGCCTAAAGGGCGCTCCCCCTCGTGGGCACTTTATCCAGCTCTACTTAATGACGTAGTCACGAAAGATAAAATACATAGCACCATAACAGACTATTTTGATCTAAACGGTGAGGGTGAGGTAGAGAGAGATGGAGTTTGGGCTGCACACAAAGCAGTGATAAGTCACAATCTCGAATAAGCCAGATAAAATGCTAGCCAGAAAGCTCAACCAGCAACGAGCAATCTCTTTTATTCCAAAACTAAAGATGGAGAATGATAAAATTATCTATAAGCCACGTGACATTACGGAGGCATTTTAAAAATGTTATGCCAATCTTTATTCTGCACCTGCTAGGTCGGGCTCGATTGATCATATGACCCAAATAGACACTTTTTTGTCTTCCATTAAACTCCCAAAACTGGATGCCGGACATTCAGATCTGCTAGATGGGCCCATAGATCTAACGGAAGTTAAGAGAGCTATAAAAGAGACCAAGGCTCATAAAGCACCTGGCCCGGATGGGTTTACAAATTTTTATTATAAGCAATTTATAGATACGTTAGCACCCCATCTTCAGCGGCTTTTTAACGGCTGGTAAGCCTATGAGGGCAGAATTCCTGGAAGCCAAAGTGATAGTAATACCTAAGGAGGGTAAAGACCCATCTCAATGTAAAAGTTATAGACCTATCTCCTTGATCAACTGTGATGTTAAACTCTACTCTAAAATCTTAGCGAACAGGCTATCTCAGGTGCTGCCGAGTCTAATACATCCAGACCAGGTTGGGTTTATCCAGGGTCGTGAAGCGCCAGACAACACCAGACGGATCATAGACTTGCTTGATGTAGCATCATTCCAGAATACGCCCTTAATGCTGTTATCCCTTGACGCGGAAAAGGCCTTTGATAGGATTGATTGGTTGTATATGGCTGAGACACTACATAAATTTGGCCTAAGCGAGAAGTTAGTGAAGGGTATTTTAGCATTATATTTGGCCCCGACAGCATATGTTGCATACCAGGGGTTTAAATCTCTATCATTTAAAATCACGAGAGGGATGCGGCAGGGGTGCCCTCTATCTCCTCTACTCTTTGCTTTGTGTATTGAACCTCTGGTGGTAACCATCAGAGAGGATATGAGTATAAGGGGAGTTAGAGTGGGAGAGACGGAACATAAATTAAGCCTCTTCGCAGATGATGTCATGCTTACTGTCTCCGAACCATTAGTCAGTCTCCCTAACCTGTTCCACGCTCTTGAACTTTTTAGTAGGATCTCTGGCTTTAAAATTAATTCGAGTAAGAGTGAAGCGCTAAATGTCTCCTTACCAGAGCAGTTGAAGGCCCAAATATCAGGAAACTTCTTCTTTAGGTGGGTCCAAAACCACATTAAATATCTAGAGTTTTTTATCCCCAGACAATCTGGCCTAACGTACTCAGCAAACTTCCCGGCGCTCATTAAAAAATTAATTATGGATTTAAATACGTGGTCCTCATACAAAATTTCGTGGGTTAGGAAGGATTCACGCTATCAAAATGAATATTTTGCCCAAGCTCCTGTATCTCTTCCGGACCATTCCAACGGCTGTTCGTTCCAAGGATATCTTGGCTATTCAGGGGGCAATCTCTCGCTTCATTTGGGACCGTAAAAGACCTAGAATAAATAAGACGGCCATGAAGGCTTCAAAGGCCAGAGGAGGGCTGGCCCTCCCAGACCTATTGAAATATTGTAAAGCCACTAGATTAGCCCAAATCACTAAATGGTTTAGTAAAGAACAAGTGCCAATATGGGTAGAAATAGAAACAAATATCTTTGAACAAAGTGGCCTCCACATTAAACAGGTTATTTGGCTTAGCTTACATTCTAAGTTGGGGAATGCCTCCTTTACTAACTGCATGGCCCAGTCTCTGGCAGTTCTGACCCAGACAAACAAGAGAATCCCACTGGTTGAAACAAGCTCATGGTTAGCCCCATTGTGGGTATACCAAAGAACGGCACTAATTGATAGACTATCGCAATTTAAGTGGTGGATAAACAATACATTTACGGTGGTGGCTGATCTGTTGAGGGGTAATAGACAGTGGTCTATTACAGCATTTAGGGAAGAACACCATTTACCATTAAGGGAATGGCTTAATTTGTCCCAGATACATGTCACTATCTCCAAAGTAATCAAATGTAATGCCGCTGCCAGGACTACTCCATTTGAGAAATGTTGCCTTGAGAATCCGACTGGCAGACGGAATATCTCTATTATTTATAACTACCTAACAGACCAGACCACACCACCTAAATTACATCATCAACAATCTTGGGAGTCGGAACTTGCCATTGACTTAAACGAGGCTCAATGGAATAAAATACATAAACAGGCGGCAGGCTCCTCATTGAACGTAATATTGAGGGAAAATTCACACAAGACTATTTTGAGGTGGTACCTAACACCGGCTAGGTTGAAGCTTTCCAATCCTTCTTTGGAAGGTAATTGTTTTAGGGGGTGTACTGATTTAGGTACTCTTAAACATTTCCTGTGGGATTGCCCTAGGATTGCCCACATCTGGCTGGGGACATATGATATCTTGGAGAAACTCTGGGATTGTAGGATTCCACAAAAACCGGAAGAAGCGCTTTTAGGTCTACCCATAAAGGGCCTTAGTAACCAGGCTCAACTTTTGTCACATCAAGTGTTTTTGGCAACTCGAGTTATATAGTGAAGTTTTACGTAAGCTTAAGTTCATATATGATATGAGCGTTATCTCAGCTGACCTGAATCAATCATACAAGAAATGGGCATCATGCTGGGACACCTGGATCCTTAAGATCGGATGGTAAAGTTACAGAGTTCTCTAATTCTTAGGACAATCAGAGTGTGGATCCTGATTTTCCATGTCCCTCTCTTCTCCTGTCCTTCCTTCCCCTCCTTCCCTTTACCCTAGGCGTGTTTTTTCCTTTGTTTTTAGGTTACATGTTCGATAACCTGTATTTTTATATGCAAGTAATCTGAATTCATATAACAAAAAAAAAGAGAGAGAAAGCAAAAAGTTGATAATTGAAGTTAAAAGGTTATTTATTTGTATGTTTATATTTTTCAAGGACATTGTCTATATCATTTTTGTTTTATCATTGAAACATGTGTATTATTGTATTACCTTGATACTCTTAATAAAAAAAAAGAAAAAAAAAAAGATATCTGTTAAGATATAACCTTACTTCTTACTTAAAACTATGTATGTATTTAATCACCAAAACTACAAAATATAATAATAACATGATATACCATATGCTATAGAACTATTGAGACCTGAAGCAAAATAGGGGTGTTTGAGTTCTAATTACAAGTTTGAGGTACGTGAACAGATATATTTATACCCACACTTTTTCTTGACCTCCATACAATATATAGAAACGTACTACAAAGAAATATTACCAGTTATTACAGGATGCCCAAAACCTGAATTATTATTATGAGACAATAAAAAAGCTACATTGCCACTTAAGATCTATTCTGTTTGTAACTCAAGGTTATCAACATGAACCATAAGATCAAGATATTCTATCAATTTAATCATATTGCCAAAATAAAAAAAGAAGGTGAATTTTATATTACTTCATTAGTATTGGGAAGAATAAAATTACTTGTTTACATTAAAGGCATTCAGATTGATTTTTTTCATCCTGATAAAGTTACATACCATCGCGTAATAATTATTTCCTTAACAAAAAGCAAAAAACAAGTTTTTCAATGAGCAAGTTATCAGGTATTTTTAACAGTGACAGCGTTTTCCCAATTTGTAAAAAAATCTTTGGGATTCTTTGTAAATTATTTGTTTTATTCCTACTATTAGTCAAATCTTGTAACAAGGGCAAGTATCTCAATATAATAATGAAATCTTTATTTATAAATCACAATGGCGTAATAAGAACAATGAAAAAATCCAGGATTGGAGTTGGAAATTTAAATATTGGGCTAATTGTGTGAAATATATTACCACCGAGTTGTCTAGTTTACTCACATTGGAGCGATAATACTATTTCTACCCTGTGAGTGTGTGTCCTTTGTAGCGAAAACTATCCAGTTAATATTGACTATCCCTTATTCCTTATTCACCTTGTCTGATCAGCTTGATCCAAGCATCATGTCACTCAATTGCCAGCATATATACAAATATCTTGGGTTATGCCTAGAGTATAACAGAAAAGTAATAACTATTTTAAACTTGAAATTACTTCCTGGCTATCCATAGAAATAGCTAGTGCTTATCAAATTACCTCAATGACTCCTCAACCGTTAGTATCGCCAGTGTAAATCTGTATTCATCCACATTAGCAAGGAGACTCACCTTGGTGAGGGTATAGTAAGATGCACACATATCAGGAAAAAGAGAAGTTACTGAACCTGCTTACTCCTAGGACTACCTTCCACTCGTTCTAGGGAATCATCCCACAATTAAGCCGGCATTCAATAAATTGGGAGAGGACAGGGAAAGGTAAACACACACACCACTACAGGGTATTCGAACAACGACGCGCCCCTAACGTGAGGGCGCACGCAGCTTCATCTTACTGACGCATTTCGACGTAACCTGATGTCTTTCTCAAAGGGTAAGTGAAAACTGCGTAGGATCAGCCTTATAAGCTTTGCTGTTTCCACGGCAACCTAATTACGTCACGCAAATCTGTGGAGTATAGTAAACATCCGTATTAACTGCAGTCAATGTAAAGATTGCCAACACAAATGACGGTTAAGTATCATTAACATCAGTAATTGTATCTCAAGCAAGACTTGTGTTAATACCAAAGAATGCTGCACATCACAAGTGAGGTGGCTTAAATTTAAATAAGGCGTGCTATAAACCACCATCCCATATTAGAGACAATTGCAGGGTACATAGTAACATATCCCTCATTATGTGTTGTCCCAAGACTCGTGCAGAAAAATATAATACATAAAATTGCCAAATTTATGGGACAGATATAACAAATCTGGGTCAATATATATATATGTACAGCATTAACGATGAAACATATTCTGTATAGTAAATCCTGCATCGAACTAACAGGATTAAGTACCTGTAGCCTAAGTCCCACGTGCCTCATCTGCTCGCTTCGCTTTGCGAGGCTCGCAGTGCAATGAGTGCCTTCAGCGCTCACTGCAGCCTAAGTCCCGCGTGATGCAGCCGTCAATGGCTCGCCACGCTTTGCGCAAAGCGTGACCAACGGCCCGTATATCCACAACTATTATATGTGATTTGAAGGTTCTATGGGGAAAGAGCCAATCAACAATCAGAAAAATCAACAAAGGGTAGAAAACTGAATCACAATCACAGTAAAAAAAGAATACACAATGAGCTTATAAACAGTTACAGAAATAACTTGTCTTATCAGAATAAAAGATTTGATGTTTTTTAAGAGATGAGAGCAAAATTTGTTATTCTAAGGTATAGAATTCAAAATATGAACAAATTATTGGTTATCTCAGTTGAAGGAAGACAATTTCAAGGAGCAATATTTACTAAGATTGTATTAGAGTAGGTAAAGAGGTTCTCTGAGGAAGCAATGACCTTAATGCTAAATAATCAATAAATGTTGCTCATCGGCAGCAAGCTTTTAACATTCTTTAAGGAATCAACAAAATCCCTATGATATTAAATACATAATATTTAATCAGCCCTATGGATTTCTTTAAGCCACGTAATGCTCAAAGATAATCCATGCACAATTTTTAGTCATAATGTCAAGATAATTTGGATAAAATTACAAAATGTCATCAGTTAAGTACTCAAAACAAGTCTAATGTTAATGTCCCCTATACACTCTTCTTAATTATTCAGTGGAAAGGTAGCTAACAAATGTATTTGATTACTCTGCATCAGCACAAAAATTGTCCCGGGATGTAATGATTGTAAAAGCTATCTTATCTTGCGTTACAGAAGATAGTGATTAATACGTCAGAATAATTTAAAAATGCTTATAATAGCTTACTGCAACCAAAGCTTGTGCTTTGTTTACTGAATAATAAATTAAAATAGCAAATTGCCCATCAAAAAATGACGATCATAAAATTGTAAGGCAGGTAATGCTGTTTGGCACTAAATGTAAGGCTTTTGGTCCTCTGAGTACCTTAGGTGCTCATTGCAAGCCTCTCCCCTCATGTACTATTGTTCCTCTGAGCACCCTCAGCGCTCATTGTGTCTCGCAATGAGCGCATTCGGCATTCATTGCAAACTTCTACCCTGCTCTTTTTTTTATATAAATATATTTTTTAATAATGATAAATTAATTAAATAATGAATTAATATACTTTACCTATTTGTAATTATTATATCCAGCAATCAATATCCTGAAGAGCTAACAATCTGTTTTGATTTTCCTGCAGCACACAATGTACATTTAGACTGTTGCTGACCTGAATTGTAAGTGTCAGCAATGTGGCAAGTGTGTAGTGTAAATAGGCTGCGTGCGAGAGGGCAAACCGTTTGTTTAGTTGTGTAAAGCGCATTTGGTAATGTTATTAGTTGCAAGTTAGTATTGTAAAATGGCTGCGATTGTGTATGTGCTACGCTGGTCTGGAGCATTTTCTGTGTTTCCTAATAGTGTATTTTGTACCTCGTATGTTCCTGGGTAAAAGTCTTATGTGCCTGGCGGTGTTTTGCGTGGTTAGGGGTCATGTAGCCTCGTTTTTTTTTTTTTTTTTCGTCCTCCATTTTCTTGTCGCTTAGGCGATTTTCTATTGCCGAAACTCAGCAAATTGTGTTTAAATTGTCATGCAACCTCACTCCCAGATGTTGTGGCTGCCCCCCCATGCTGTGTGTGATGTTTATTTTTTTTGTGTATTTTATTTAATTTGTGTTTTTTGTTATTTTGGATGTGCGCGGTTCGGCCGTTAACGTCGTATTTTTTTGACCTTGTATTTGTTTTTTTCGAAGTCTGATTGTCGCTTAGGCAATTTTCGAGTTCCGAAACTGGGCAAATTGTGTGTAAATTCTCGTGCAACCTCACTCCCAGATGTCCTGGCTGTCACCCCGTGGTGTGTGTGATTTTTTAAATTTTATTTGTGTTTTGTTGTTTTGGTATTCATATTATTTTGGACCTCATATTTTTCTTTTCTAAGTGCCGCAGACCGTATTTTTTTTTAAAATTCCGCTTTCCTTTTTTCAAAGTGTTACAGGCCGTCATTTTTCCACTTTATTTTTTCAAAGTGTTACGGGTCTCGCATTTTTAATTGTGTAATTGGGATTTCTGTTGATCTGTAGTCCTTTGGCGCTCACTGCCTAGGTCGTAGGGTGTCCTAGGGATGAGCGCCTATGGTGCTCATCACCACCAGCGCAAGGAGCACCTCTGGCACTCCTTGCTGTGCGAGCCCGTAAGCGTTAGCAGCAACCTGCAATGATCGCAACGATGTATGTGATTGTTCTTATTTCTGTGTATTATTTACTTTATATTCAAGATTTTATCTTTTCTGTATATTTATACAACCATTTTTCTTTGGTTTGTATACCAGTGTCTTGTCTAACCTTTATGATCCTGTGGATACATTTCCAAGTAGAACTTTTGAGATTGTGAATAAAGTGGTGATATGCACAAAACATTTTGCTTTGATAAACATTTAGCAAGACTACATTAGAAATTCAATAGTCTGTTCACAACTGTAATGCTACCTGTGATTTAATTAAACAGAATTTTTCACCTAAGTATACCTTGCTCTTATATGAAAGAGTGCACTTACAGAAGTTCAAATATATGTATTATATTTTTAGTACTTACCTTTTGCCATACAACATCTGTTAGGGAATGTGAGCTGCTACAGAAGAAACATGAATTTAACTGCCACAGTTTACAACTGTTGCTGTAGTTTTGTTCTTTTGACTAAATCAACTCAGCATTCTAAATGTCACTAACAGAAATGGAACCTCTAATGATGCCTTGTGCTCTCTACAAACATAAAATTGTCCAAATTGTAGTTACTGAAGCCTGTAATGTAACCTGCCAAAGTTACTGTTATTAAATTGGCCTCTTCAGCTACCTGCAGAATATTTGTGAGCTACAAGCTGAAAATCCCTGCGGTGGCCAAAATCGTAACTCCGACCCATCGAAGCCTTTGATCTTTCAAGGCTGCAAATGTTATATTCGCCAAAAATCGCAAATCACTATTAAATTTCAACAATTCCCCAAGCCTGCAATTGCCTTCAAACCCATAAATGCCAAATGTAGCAAAAAATTATATGAGTACTAGAGAGGACTCGCAAAGGGGTTAAACACCTGTTCGTAACACTGAAAAAACAAATAAATACACAATACTGTACTTAAAAATACTAGGAAAGGAATGAAAGACATTAGGACAGTCTCAAGCTCACAAATCTGCAACACATTTTTTTTAAATATGTAATTTATGTGTTATTTTCGAATTCAGCAATCAATGGGTTAATACATATCATTGATCTTGCATGGACTAGAATAGTAGATTTATTGATTTTTTTTATATTGCAACATTTCTAGATTCCGATCACAAACCAGACTTCTAAACACTAATTGATGTGGTTTAAACGCATGTTTTACTGACGTCATGATGACGGTCTCATTTACTATTGGCTGTGGCTAAATTGTAATTTATGGGCTTGCTTAAATGATCATGATCATGCCCTGAAATGCTACATATGGAAGCATGGTTAACTGTTATGGATTTCGGCCATGTAGATGTGGGCTTTTTCAATGTAATTGCTCTGTAACTGCTGCAAATTTCAAGCTCCCAGACTTACGGGCTGTATGACGGCAACAGTGGGCTTGGAATTTAGTGAGGCCCATAGTAGCAATCAAGGCAAACTCCATATTTTTTGTTCCATATGTTTTTCATATATAGTTAATCTTCTCTAATAGTGATCTCTAATATAAAAAAAAAAAATTTAAGTTGTCTTTCTTTTCCACTGAGGAATGCAGGATAAGTTCTCAGCTTGGAACTGGCACCGGCTATTGAGAAACACTGCATTTTTACTGCTGTATGACCATTTCTGTATGATCTCTTCTGCCCTGTCATGGTGAAGGGGCTTGTGTACCTCAGTGAAGCTGTAACCATTACCATGTAGTGTCACACAAAACAGGCAGGCCATAGTAGAGAGGTCAGACAAATCGTGGTCCACTGCAGAAGAAACTGCCAACCCACTCCAGTATATTTGCCATTCAAACCTTTTTGATAATCACAACCAGACACAATATATAGCTGACATGACTAAACAAACAACTAAAATGTCAATTTCATAGTTTAAATAGTAGAAAAACTGCAAGTTACATAAACTGCATTATATATTTGTGACTGATACTTCTTCTACGTATGCAAATAGATATACCATTTTAATAAATTACAATATTGTTAGCGATGATGTGCACTGCAATACTGCATCTTTCTGAGATAGTGGTCTAATCATCTTCTTGCCTTTCTCCGTTGAATGGGTACTGACGACTTTGGAATTCGTTCCATTCATTTTCATTATTTTTTTCAAATTAGCATAACAATGATTTAATCAACTGAATTTGAGGTGCACATAGGAGCAAATCATTTTACTCACAAAACTCAGTTATAATAACAAAATCCAGAGCCATTGCGAAAAGTATAACCAACGTAACTCTGAAACAGAATTTACATAAGTAAACTTATAAGCATCACATAACAAGAAATGTTTTTTTTTTTGCTGTTTCTTAACTAAAATGTATTGCCTAAAGTTGTAGGACAAATTTGCATTTCTATTTTCACAAGCTGTGATAGCTGCTATGCATTTTCTTTACAGATTAGTAAACCGTGAATGTAAAAAATAGATAACAAAAAATAAACATTATGGCTATCAAGAGTTTTTTTTTTCTTTGTTACAGTCTTTATAAATAAACATCCATTTTTTAAATAATGTCACGCTTTTCTCTGCTATTCAGTAGCTTACTTGTCTAAAGGTGGTAAAACAATTCCACCACCGCTCCCTTAGAGAGATGTATCCTAGAGTGGTGCTGCACAACAACTTGTACTATGGTTTTAGTGTATGTAGAATTATCTAAGAGTATACAATCTGTTATATTTCTTGTCTTGTGTTAAAATAGATTGCAATCTGTTATTTTTTTAAATGTATATATGTCTTATTATGAAGTAGCTCTCATTAAAAATCTGTTGGAAACCCCTAGAACAGATTCTTTCTTAACATATAATACGAGTCCTCACAAACATTTCTCATTTTCTATTATTTAGCATTTAACATGTTTATAGAATGTAAAAAAATAGGCCCTTTAATTATTTTCATGTTGTGGGAACTAAAAATTTAGGGCGTTCAATTCCCTGTATCACAAAGTGCCCAGTAACTTCACTTAGCTATTCTATCCCTCCCTCTCAGCATGATTGCAAGTGAGCTACATGCTTGTGAGTAAGCCCTACTGGCAATATTACACCACCTTCCCCATTGATTTACCCACAAAAGGAATATTACAAGTTGTTTGAACTCCAAAAAGCTATACATTTCCAAATTATTCAAAATAACTTGGTGCTCTAATTTTCTTGATTTTGTTTTCTAAAAATATTGTGAATACTCCAGAGCACTTGCAAAGGCATAAACATGCTTTTGTGTTTGTTTCCCCTCCCCGCTCAATAACCTGCTTCCTTTTTAAAATGGATGCTGAATTCATGGAGTTATGACCAATAAAAGCTAGTTTTTTTGTACCACATAGGATGTAATGAATATTAGTTGGAATCACATGTAGAGGATTTATTTTGGGCAGTGGCTAGGTGATTTGTAACTACATGATTATATTCTAGTAGCTAGGGTAGCAACAGAACAAATAGCATTGTAGGTGTGTGAAGGTACTGGGTTCAAGGGCTCACAGAGACAATTTGTTATACTCGTATGGATAAAAGGACTTTATGGGGCTGACAAAGGATCATGGGCCACGGACTGGCAATAATTAAAATGTTATGGACTGCTAAATTGTCATGTGCTATATTGTCAGATACTGTTATTATTATATACTAGCGACTTGCCCGTCAAAAATGACAGGGAAATAAAAAAGTGTTGAAATGCTGTTTGTCACACAATGTGAGTGTACTGTGTGCCTCAACTATATAGACCCCTATAACACACTAATGAACGCATGTAATAGTCTCATGATACAAAGTGTAGGAACTACACCATTTTAACCCGGTCTCTTATGGGGGTCTATACAGACCCTCATAAGCCTCTATTTAACCTCATTAGTTCCATAAGGGTATTTAAAGACCCTCATGGGACAGCTAGAAGCCTAACGTTATCCCGTAATTGCTATGAGGGTTCTCCAGTACCCTCATGACACTAAGTACAAACACTACACTGCACTAAACCCACCCTAATAAACCAATAAATCTAACACCCCTCTACACTAACCTATTAACACCTACACTACCTACCTACACTACCTACCCCCTAAACCCCCCCACTCTAATTACAGAAAATAAAAAACCTAGGTCACAAAAAAAAAGATACATTACAGAAAAAAAACAAAAAAACATTACAACCCCCCCCCCACTACAGAATTTTTTTTTACACACCTGAAAAGGAAATACATACAGAATACATACATTACAATACAATACAATACAAATACAATAAAATACAATACCCCCTATCTATCTAAAATACATCCCCCTATCTGTCTAACATACAATCAATCATATCTAATCACATATATAGACATCAGCAGTGCAAGTTGGCAAAAGTTGTTGCTAACGCTGCGGCCCTCGTAAAGCGAGAGCCGCCGTTGCTGGCACAGAACGCCAAAGGCGCTCCTTGCCAGCAACTGTGGACTTTAGGCCCGCAAATGCGGACCCTCGCAAAGCGAGGGTCCGCATTTGCGGAGGTGGAGGCTCCCACCGCGACCGCAAAATTTACGGACTTAAGATCCGCAAATACGAGCCGGGGGACTTAGGAAAAAAAACATTTCGAACTCGAACAAATACGACCTTAGTTTCCAAAACCCGCCATATGAAAACATTAAAAACACAATAAATACACACAACAAACACATAAAAAGCTTACCAACAGCAAGTGGGGGCACCCAGCACCTCTAAAAGTGTAGTTACACCTCAATTTAAGTAGAAATTCAAGAGTTTAGACACCCGAAAATCCCCTAAGCGAGAGAAAAAATGGCCGGCTAAAAAAACGAGGTCCGAGAACAAGGACGCAAAATCAGCCACAGCCTCCTACTACACACATTAGGTGCCATTTTACAACACTAACTTACACAATGCGGAAGTACACAGCTACCCTAACGGATTTTCGGGCATGCACACTATTTACACTACACACTGCACACATTGCTGACACTTACACAGCAGCTCCACAACACTGAAAACATACATAGGGCCTCATTCTATTAACTGCCGTAGGAGATGCGGGGCCGCAAGGTCCGGCCGCAAGCTATTCGGCTATTCTATTCCCCTCTGGCCGGGGATTCTGGCAGGCTTGCTGCCGGCGCCTTTCTATCCCTTGCGGCCGCTCGCGCCGGAGGAAAGCCTTTGATCTAAAACGGCCGCAAGAGTTTCGGCCGCAAGAAAGCCCCGGTTGCTATTCTATTGCTCCGGGAACCCTCTCTGCAAGGCTAAAAGCGAGCCGCAGCTTACTTGCAGGAAAAAGGTCCCGCTAGCACTAATTAGGCACATTATAAAGTCAAAATAAAGCCATCCTGCACTCTGAGGAGACTATAAAGTGATTGTAGGTGTTAGCAAAAATAGCACAACATTCCCCTATACTCAAATCCGTAAAAAAAATGTTTTTTTATATATGTCAAATATCCATGTAAAAAGTCCAGAGTGCTTGGAGCACCTCAGACCCGGCCACGCTGCGGCCGGAAAATAAACAGTTAATGTAAACTCGGGTTTGGGCTGATGTGCAAGCTTGAGAGTGGGTTACTATTAATCCTCATGTCCCCCAATATGATCCCTAGCATTTACTGAGCTGTACAGTGCTGTCTTGAATTTATTTTTCACTTTAAAGATTTCTGAGCTTACAGCCAGTTGCAAGATATACGGCCGGCCGTAAGAGGAGATCCTTGCGGGGCCGTTTAATAGAATTGCAAGGTAACGGGAGCCCCCGCAAGGAATCGCAGCCTTGCGGCCGTTTTACGGCCGATAATAGAATGAGGCCCATTGTATGCTGCAGCAACATGAAAACAGATTGTCAGCTCTTCAACACAATGCTTCCTGCATATATTTCTACAAAATAGGTAAAGTATATTCATTTATTCATTTCTTAATTATTTCCAAAGCTGCTCATAGCACACAAACAAACAACAGCCTCGCAATGAGCGCCAAAAGCGCTCATTGCGAGCCACGTGAAGAGCGCCGAAGGCACTATGCGAGAGGCTCGCAATGAGCGCCGAAGGATCTTGGAACACCTACAAAATTAATGTTGCAACCAAACAACATTACCTGCCTTACAATCTTATTGCTGTAATTTTTTGACGGGCAAGCTGCTAGTATACAATAAATCCTAAGTAATATACAATAAATGCTATCTATCTAAAATACATGCCCCAATCTATGTAATATACAATAAATCATATCTATCTAAAATACATACCCCTATCTAACATGCAATAAATCATATCTATATACACAAACCATAATTCTAACCTAAAATAAAATAATTAAGACCACTTACCTTTGCAGATGTCCCTTCAGATCACCAACCTAGGGGAAAAAACAATACAAATTAGTACAACACATTTACATACAATAAAGATACATTATAAATATTCTAAATATTCTACTCACCTTTCCAGCATGTCCCTGTCCTTCTTATTTTCTTCTCTGGCGCGGCCCCTGTTAAAAAAAAACCCATTACATTAGTACATACATATAAATATAAAATAAAATATACATAATATACATTGTACTTACCTCCCCGCGATACACCCCCATGGAGAGATTGGCTTGAAGGCATTTGAACCTTCTGATTGGCTGTTGTCAATGTCAATATTTTATTTTAGGTTAGAATTAGGGTTTGTGTATGAAGATAGCATTTATTGTATGTTAGATAGGGGTATGTATTTTAGATGGATTTATTGTATGTTAGATAGGGGTATGTATTTTAGATGGATAGGATTTATTGTATATTAGATAGTATTTGTTGTATGTTAGATAGGGGTATGCATTTTAGATAGATAGGATTTATTGTATATTAGATAAGATTGATTGTATGTTAGATAGATAGGGAGTTTTTGTATTTTATTTTATTTGTATTGTATTGTATTGTATGTATTTTGTATGTATTTCCTATTTGGGTGTGTCCCTTTTTTTCTGTAGTGGCGGGGGGTTGTAATGTATTTTTTTTATTTTCTGTAATAATCTGTTTTTATTTTTGTGACTTAGGTTTTCTATTTTCTGTAATGTAGTTTTTTTAATTTTTGTGACAGGTTTATTTATTTTCTGTAATGTAGATTTTTTATTTTTTGTGACTTAGGTTTTTTTATTTTCTGTAATTAGAGTGGTGGGGGGTTTATTAGGGGGTAGGTAGGTAGTGTAGGTAGGTAGTGTAAATGTTAACAGGTTAGTGTAGAGGAGGGTTAGTTTAGATTTAATGGTTTATTGGGGGGGTATAGTGCAGTTTAGTGTTTGTACTTAGTGTCATGAGGGTCATTGAGGACCGTCATGGCACTTATGTGGTTAATGTTAGGGTTGTAACTGCCCCATAAGGGTCATAATATACCCTTATAGGACTGATGGGGTTAAAAAGAGGCTTATGAGGGTCTGTATTGACCCCCATGAGTGACAGGGTTATTTATTGATTTATGGGGGTCTGTATTGACCCCCATGAGTGACAGGGTTAATTAGGGGTTTATGGGGGTCTGTATTGACCCTCATGAGTGACAGGGTTAATTAGGGGCTTTATGGGGTCTGTATTGACACACATGAGTGACGGGGTTAATTAAGTGCTTATGGGGGTCTGTATTGAGCCCCATGAGTGCCAGGGTTTATTTATTGGCGTATGGGGGTCTGTTTTTGACCCCCATGAGTGACAGGGGGTTTATGGGGTCTGTATTGACCCCCATGCGTGCCAGTGTTAATTAAGGGTTTATGGGGGTCTGGACTGACCCCCCATGAGTGACCAGGTAATTAAGTGCTTATGGGGGTCGGTATTGACCCCCATGAGTGACAGGGTTAACTAGGGGATATGGGGTCTGAATTGACCCCATGCGTGAGGGGGTTAATAAAGTGCTTATGGGGGCCTGTATTGACCCCCATGAGTGACGGGGTTAATTAAGTGATTATGGGGGGTCTGTATTGACTCCCATGAGTGACAGGGTTAATTAAGTGATTATGGGGTCTGTATTGACCCCCATGTGTGACAGGGTTAATTAAGTGCTTATGGGGGTCTGTATTGACCCCCATGCATGCCAGGGTTAATTAAGGTTTTATGGGGGTCTGGATAGACCCCCCCATCAGTGACCGGGTAATTTAGTGCTTATGGGGGTCGGTATTGACCCCCATGAGTGACAGGGTTAACTAGGGGTTTATGGGGTCTGTATTGACCCCCATGAGTGAGGGGGTTAATAAAGTACTTATGGGGGTCTGTGTTGACCCCCATGAGTGCCAGGGTTATTTATTGGCTTAAGGGGGGTCTGTATTGACCCCCATGAATGAGGGTTAATTAGGGGTTTATGGGATTCTGTATTGACCACCATGAGTGACCGGGTTAGTTAAGTGCTTATGGGGGTCTGTATTGACACCATGCGTGCCAGGGTCAACTAAGGGTTTATGGGGGTTTGTATTGACCCCCATGAGTGCCAGGGTTATTTATTGGCTTAAGGGGGGTCTGTATTGACCCCCATGATTTACAGGGTTAATTAGGGGTTCATGGGATCTGTATTGACCCCCATGAGTGAGGGGGTTAAGTAAGTGCTTATGGGGGTCTGTATTGACCCCCATGAGTGACTGGGTTAATTAAGTGCTTATGGGGGTGGTTTGGGGCACCATAGGACTCAGTGCTGCGAGTTTAGAGGTGTGTGGGGTGGTGTTGTTTCAAAGTCATGCGCCAAAAAGACTCAACCTTCCGCAAATGCGGCCCCTTGCTTTGCGAGGGTCTGCATTTGCGGCCCGAACTGCGTCTCGTAGTTTGAAAACTATTATATGTGACTAGCGACTTGCCCATCAAAAATGACGGCAATAACATTTTAAGCCTGGCAATGCGAGGCACTTCCCCTCTAACTTGCGTTCCTTACATGAACTCCTTCTGTGCTTCTTGCGAACATCTCCAACCATGTACTTTACAAGCCTCGTGATGAGCACCTTTGCCGCTCTTTGCAGGCCTCGGCCAACCCTCGGAAGGTGAACCTCTGTCCTAACCTCAAATCACGCACAGAGTGGTACAGGTTTTGCTCAAGAATATCCCTGTATTTAGCACCATCCATCTTTTTCTCAACTCTGACCGGTTTCCCAGTCCCAGATGCTGAAAAACATCCCCACAGCATGATGCTGCCACCACCATGTTTCACTGTGGGGATGGTGTTCTTTGGGTGATATGATGTGTTGGGTTTGCACCAGACATAGCGTTTACTTTAATGGCCGAAAAGTTCGATTTTAGTCTCATATGACTAGAGCACCTTCCTCCATACATTTTGGGAGTCTCCCATGTGCCTTTTTGCAAAGTCAAAACGTGCCATTTTGTTTTTTTTCCTGAAAGTAATGGCTTTCTTCTAGCCACTCTGCCATAAAGCCCAAATCTATGGAGCGCACGGCTTATTGTCGTCCTATGTCCAGATACTCCAGTCTCTGCTGTGGAACTCTGCAGCTCCTCCCGGGTTACCTTAGGTCTCTGTGCTGCCTCTCGGATTAATGCCCTCCTTGCCATCTGTGAGTTTTGGTGGTTGGCGGTCTCTTGGCAGGTTTGCTGTTGTGCCATGTTCTTTCCATTTGGTTATGATAGATTTGATGGTGCTCCTGGTGATCATCAAATATTTGGATATTTTTTTATAACCTAACCCTTACTAACTCTGACTCAACAACATTGCCCCTTGCTTGTTTGGAGAGTTACTTGGTCTTCATGGCAGTGTTTGGTTAGTAGAGCCTCTTGCTTAGGTGTTGCAGCCTCTGGGGCCTTTCAAAAAAAGTTTTGTATATGTAATGACAGATCATGTGACACTTAGATTGCACATAGGTGGACATCATTTCACTAATTATGTGACTTCTGAAGGTAATGGGTTGCACCAGAGCTTTTTATGGGCTTAATAACAAAGGGGTTGAATACATACGCACATGCCAATTTTCTGTTTTCTATTTCTAAAAAATAGTTGTACGTATATATTTTTCTCAAACTTAGACTATTGTGTTCTGATCCATCACATAAAATTCAGATTAGCAAAACATTGAACTTAGGGCTGTAATGTAACAAAAAAGGTAAAAAGTCAAAGGGGTGAATACTTTTGCAAGGCACTGTATATGCTAAAGCATATGTTAATATGAGGTACCTGTTGATTGTAAATTATTATCTGAATAATTATGTGAACTAGTTATTTAATATAATATATATAGTTTAAATAATAAAATGAAATTATTATCTAACCTAAATAACATATTACTTATTTTTAAACAAAAAAAAGGCCTATTTGAATTTGAACCTAAAGACTGTATCTTAACTTGTTGTGCAACTTACATAGCTGTCACTAATATTTGATGAAATACATACAATATCCACAAAGAATATGTGAATAATAAGGTTAGAATCTGTAACTGTTACACATTATATTTTACCATATTATGTTTTCATTGGTAAGTCAATAGCTCTAATCCAGTGTCTTCTACTTTTTTAATTGGCTGATGTATTTATAAACACACATATATATATATATATATATATATATATATATATATATATATATAAAAAGGATTATCTTTCTGTCCAGACATAAAACTAGATAAAATACAACTATACTTGGACATAGAAGAATTCTTCAGGAGATTGAGATTGGCTGGATTTTTCCATAACAAGGGACATACCACAACATCATTAGACTGTAACAAGAAACAGAACACATATTCCAACCTACCACCTGGTTGTAGCACCAAACTGGACAGTTATATAAAAAAGCTTTCGCCTGAGAGCTGCATCCGTTATAACAATACAATATAAAAGACTTACACAATCTTACTCCATCAGAAAGAACTGCCATAAAGAGTTTAAAATACAACCCCAACATCACCATCAAACCGGCAGACAAAGAAGGTGCAGTTGTTATCATGAATATTCAGGACTACATAAATGAAGCCAACAGACTGTCAACTGACATTCTACAAGAAATTGAACCAAGACCCTACAGAAAAATATGCTCTTCAACTTAAGAAACTCATCCATACATTCCCTAAAAATATACATCAATAATTAGAACAACTCATCCCCGTCAATCCTACAACTGGGATTTTCTACATGCTGCCAAAAATCCACAAACCAGGCAACCCAAGGAGACCAATTGTTACAGGTATGGACATACTGACTATACAGATATCAGGCTTTGTTGAAAACATCCTTAAACCATTAGTCAGTAACACCTGCTAAGACCTACCTGCTAACACACTACTTGTCACCATGGATGTAGAGTCTCTTTACAGAAACATCCCCCACAAAGATGGCACTAAAGCATGCGCTAAGTTTCTTTCAACAGACATGCAAAACAATAAATATGGCACTGTTGTTATTGGCAATACCCACACATATTTTATTTTTTAACAAAGATACCTACCTACAAATGATGGGGACTGCCCTAAGTATCATATGCAATATCATAATAACAATACACAAATCTATTTATAGCCAATCTAGAAGAAACATTCTTATCTGAATCGAAACCATAAAGATACTACTGTTACATACATGATCTGTTCATCATATAGATAGAAGGAGAAAGTAAACTCAGAGACTTTCACAGTTCATTCAACACCTTAAATTCATCTATCACACTTCACTCTCTCAACTAACTCAACTAACCAACAACACCCAATCTACCCCGCCTCCATTCCCACAGCCACTCTGAACTACTTTACCCCTGCAACAGAAGATGAAGTCTCCATCCTAATATCATCCTCTCACCTCACCACCTGTCCTTCAGATCCTATTCCATCTCAGCTCATCCCTCCCCTCTTTACTACACTAATCCCAGCTCTCACACATATCTTCAACCTTTCCCTAAACACTGGCACATTTCCATCATCTCTAAAACATGCCATAATTACACCCACTCTCAAGAAACCCTCATCCGATTCTGACGTTGCATCTAACTATCGCCCTATCTCTCTACTTCCCCTGGCTTCCAAACTGCTGGAGCGGCTCGTCTATAACCCTCCTTACCAGTTTCATCTCCTCTAACTCTCTTCTGGACACTTTCCAATCCGGCTTTCGGCCCCAACACTTCACTGAGACAGCCCCCATAAAAGTCACCAATGACCTGCTCACCGCCAAGTCTAAAGGCCACTTTTCTATTTTGCTTCTTCTGGATCTCTCCGCTGCCTTTGACACAGTTGACCATTCAATTCTACTCCACATTCTCTCCTCCCTCGGCATTCGAGACACTGCTCTCTTGTGGTTCTCATCATACCTCCAAGAACGATCATTTCGCGTCTCCTTCTCCGGCACATCTTCTTCTTCTCACCCCCTGTCTATTGGCGTACCCCAAGGATCAGTCCTAGGCCCCCTCCTCTTCTCCATCTACACATCCTCACTCGGCATCCTAATAAACTATTTTGGGTTCCAGTACCATCTCTATGCAGATGACACCCAAATCTATCTCTCAGCACCAGATCTACCCCCCTCTCTTCTAGCACACGTCTCTGACTGCCTCTCTAGTAAATCCTCTTGCATGTCTGCCCACCATCTGAAACTCAACATGTCTAAGACTGAACTCTTAATCTTCCCACCCTCTACTACAGCTTCAATTCCTCACATCTCTCTCTCTGTCAACAATGCCATCATCACTTCCACCTCCCAAGCCCGTTGTCTCGGGGTTCTACTGGACCCTGCCCTCTCTTTCATCCCACACATACAGTCTCTAACCAAATCCTGTCTTTTCCATCTAAAAAACATATCCAAAATACGCCATTACCTTACACAAGACACTACTAAGATTCTAATACACTCTCTCATCATTTCTCGTCTTGACTATTGCAACTCGCTCCTTGTTGGCCTGCCCATCACTCGCCTCTCCCCACTTCAATCCATAATAAATGCCTCCTCCAGATTTATCTTTAGTACACATCGTTCAGTGTCGGCAGCTCCTCTTTGTCAATCACTTCACTGGCTTCCCTTAGCCTCCAGAATAAAGTTTAAAATCTTGACCCTAACTTATAAAGCCCTCAACAACAGCGAATCCCCATACATCTCTGCTCTCATCTCCAAATACTCCCCCACACGCCATCTTCATTCTGCTAACGAACTTCTTCTTTCTACCACTCTTGTCACCTCCTCTCACTCCCACCTACAGGACTTTTCTTGCACTGCCCCTATTCTCTGGAACTCCTTGCCTCGCTTCACCAGACTATCCTCCTGCCTTAAATCCTTCAAAACATCAATAAAAATGCACCTCTTTAAAGAAGCCTATAACCTTCCTCCCTAACATGCTCAGCACTACTCTCTTCCTACTGTACCACATACAAACTTTAACCTTTAGATTGTAAGTCTGCGAGTTTCAATCCTGCAAGGTGCTTTAGGGAAATCGCTATGGACACTGCATTCCAAGCTCAAAGACAGGGCCATCCACTCTTTGCAATGTGTGCATCTTAAACTTGTCATTGCCTGTAACTTAACTTATGTATAGCGCTACGGAATATGTTGGCGCGTTACAAATAAATGATAATAATAATAATAATAATAATAATAATAATCTATAAACTTAAAATGGATTTCTCTACAGAACAGGTAAACTTTCTAGACACTACTATATCCATCACCAATGCCTCTCTCCACTCATCTGTATATAGGAAACCCACAGACAGATGTAGCTACCTACACAGATCCAGTCTCCATCCCTCCCACAGCAAACAAGCCATCATTCATAATCAAACTATTAGATATAATCAGATTTGCTTAAACACTGGAGACTGTGATCAAAAATTAAAAACAATGTCTGAATCGTTCAAACAACAGGTTTACAAACCCAGTATTTTTGCCCAGAAAATAACCACTACCATCTAAATACCCCGTGAACACCTGTTAAAATACAAAACAAAAGAAACTACTTCACGGATACCTCTAGTGGCCACATTACCATCAAATTTTAGAGAAAATACGTAAAATATTCAAAGATTTACAACCATTCCTAACCAAAGATACTTAAATCAAAGATATATTCACAAAACCTCCCATCCTTGCATTTAAACAACCACTAAACCTGAAACAAAAACTTGTCAGCAGAAAATTGGTTAATAAACAACTGAATATAAAAAATGGAACTAAACCTTGTAACAAAAGTGCCTGTAAATTATGTCAACACATTTGTAATGATGCCATAGCCATACATAATAACAAGACCTATAACATCAAAGGATCATATACATGCACATTGTCCAATGTGGTTTATATAATACAATGTACTTTATGTGACACAGGCTGTTAAATTGGAGAAACCAGCCAAAAAAATGCATTTAAGGATGAATTTACACAGACAAGTTAAGAAGATCCTTAAAAAGCTTGGGTGTGGCTGCAATCGAGACCTGCTGCTAGAGGCAGAGGAAACCTGAGACAGCTCTGTGTGGCAAGAGAGAGGTCAGTGAGACCTGGAAAGCCAGTCTGGCTGCCCGGAAGTGTACAGCCAGCGCAATTGACAGACATTGAGAAGAGTGTCCAGCATGACCAGAGAGGTCAAAGAGACACAGCTCCTCTGCAGATGGAGTGCAGACCCTGAAGGGAGTGGACTCTAAAACAGGCAAGTGTGCAGGTCTGTGTTTTGAACTATATTATGAATTATAGTAGAGCAGTGGGGGAACTGCAGATAAAAGTGTAGGTAGTGCTTCAAAGAGAAGCTAGGAATTATTTCTGTTATGCTGACAAATAAACCGCAAGATCTGTTAAACCATACAAAAGGCTCCAGAGTACTCCATTGTGGTGCTCGAAAACAAGGCACGTATCCTGAGCACAATATATATCACATATAATAGTTGTCAAACTATGAATCATTATCACTCGAAGCGAGGGACGCAGTTTGGTCAGCAAATGCGAAGCGAAGGGCCGCATTTGCGGAGATGGAGGCTCCCATGGCGGCTGCAATGAGCCAAAGGCTCATTGTAGGCCGGAAATGCGGACCTTCTCGAAGCTCTACGGTGCCTCACACGCGGTTACAAACACCCACACAAGCGGCACTACCAAAATACATCGCAATCACTATATACGGACTTACAAAAAAAAATACGAACCGCAGGACTTATAATGGAAAATTTACGGACTTAGCATAAAAAAAATACGAGACGCGGGACTTAGAAAAAAAATATTACGACCACTCCAAAAATACGAACTTAACGGCCGAACTGTGCGCACCTGAATACATTAAAAACACAATAAATACACACAAAAAACACATAAAAAGCTTACCCACAGCAAGGGGGGGGCACCCAGGACCTCTGCAAGTGAAGTTACAACTCAATTTAAGTCCAAATTCCCGAGTTTAGACACACAAAAATCCCCTAAGCGAGAGAAAAAATGGCCGCTGAAAAAAACAAAAATGAGGCTCCACAACCCCGGACCGCCCAGCCACGTACAACCTCTCCAAGAAGGGATCCGAGATTGGCGCTCACGAGGATCAATACAGATCCCCATAATAAATTAATTAACTGTCACTCATGGGCGTCAATACAGACCCCCATAAATCTGGAATTAACCCTGTCACTCATGGGGGTCAATACAGACCCCCCTAAGACTTAATTAACCCGTCACCCATGAGGGTCAATACAGACCCCCATAAACCTATAATTACCCCGTCACTCATGATGGTCAATACAGGTCCCCATACACCTATAATTAACCCTGTCACTCATGGGTGTCCATACAGACCCCCATAAGCACTTAATTAACCCAGTAACACATGAGGGTCAATACAGACCCCCATAAACCTATAATTAACCCTGTCACTCATGGGGGTCAATACAGACCCCCATAATACATGAATTAACTCTGTCACTCATGGGGGGTCAATACAGACCCCCATAAACCCTAATTAACCCTGTCACTCATGGAGTCAATACAGACCCCCATAAGCACTTAATTAACCCCATCACTCATTAGGGTCAATACAGAACCCCATAAACCTATAATTAACCATGTCACTCATGGGGGTTTCTTCTTTAAAGCAACAATAATAACTCAGGAGGCAGTACAGCCACCTACTTCGGGTTCTGTAGTTACATGTGTTTGTGATCCTGTGTCAAGCGCCAACAGAGGTTATTGATGCCACCAACACTAAAGTTATATCCAATTATTTACTGCATATATTCATTGTGATTGTTCTTTCAATTATCTTTAAGATATTCATTTGTGTTTTAGTTTCACCAGCTTCAAAATTCAATGCATCAACATTCACATACAGTATACTGTAATTACTAAAGAAGCAGCAACAGCAGCAGGCACAACAATACAGTATTTAAAGGTATTAAGAAGATGAGGTGTTAAAGCTAGAATCATGAATTTCAACATTAGAGAATTGGAGTTTGTGACAATTTAGACTCTACCATCAACGTCTGGATATGTGAGTAAGAAAACATCACACTTAAGAGACTTGCAACCAAACACACCACAGGCACCCAAGAACAGCGTATTCAAAGAAAGCTTAACCTTGATAACAATAATAATCCAAAAACACAATGTAGGGTACCACTATATGAAATCTCACAAAATATGAACTATTTTGGTGTAATAAAAGCAGAACACTTGCAATGTGACAGTACCACACTCCAAAACTAGGCAAAGAATATATCACAGGTAAATGATTTTAGAGCACTGGGCTGACTTGGGTACAATCTCTATAGCAGTAATGGATTGCACCTTAGTGATCACTGGGCTGACTTCTCACTTGGGTACAATCTCTATAGCAGGGGTGGATTGAACCTTAGTGATGAGGGAGATTTTGTGCTAGGGTAAGGATGGAAGAGGGAGGAACTAGATGAATGTAATGGGGTAGGAAGTGTAGAGGGGATAAGGGATGAATTAACTACTCATGGGGGAGGAGATGGGCGAGGGTTAGTATAGTCAATAGGGAGGTATTAGTATGTAACTCACATACAGAGGCAGGCAGCTCTAAACTACAAACCAATAACATAAGATGTATGCTTGCTAATGCCATAAGCTGCCAGGAAAAATTGGAGAGTTAGAATTATTGGCAATTAATAAAAAAATGGATTTAATAGGCATTACCGAAACGTGGTGGGATGAATCTCATGACTGGACTGTTAGTTTGGATGGTTATAACCTATTTAGGAAAGATATGGGCAATGGTAAAAGAGGAGGAGGGATTTGTCTGTATGTTAAGACTGAATTTAAGCCTATAGTCAGAGAAGATATTTATGGTGGAACTAGCGGTATTGCTGAATGTTTGTGTGTAGAGTTAAATAGCGGAGCAGCAAATTCCAAAAGAATATTAGTTGGAGTATGCAATAAACCCCAAATATAGCTGAAAGTGAGGAAATACAATTATTGTTACAGATTGGAAATGCAGCTAAGCACAGGGAAGTTTTAATAATGGGAGACTTTAATTACCCTGAAATAAACTGTATACATGAGACCAGCAGTTCAGCTAAGGGGATCAGGTTCTTGAGTACACTCAGGGATCATTATCTGGCCAAGGTTATACAGGAACCTACTAGAAATGAGACTATCTTGGATTTAGTCTTCACAAATAATATTGATATAGTATCAAATGTTGAAATAGGGCAACCTTTGGGAAACAGTGATCACAACACAGTCTCATTTGAGTTTGAATTAAAAAAATTAAACTGTAAGGGGCCAACAAAAACTTTAGATTTTAAAAGGGCACATTTTAACGGTCTAAGGGAAACAATACAAAGTATAGACTGGGACAGAGAACTGATAGGTAAAAATAATGAACATAAATAGACAACATTTAAATCCTTACTAAATAAACATACTTATTACCATATACCATGTGGGAATAAAATTAAAATGAGTAAATCACATCCAATGTGGCTTAACAATGATTTAAAGATCAAGATACAGAGTAAAAAACAGGCATTTAAATTATACAAACAAGAGGGGAAAAAAATGCTTTACGGGAGTACAAAGAAATCAACAAGGCTTGAAAAAGGGCTATTGGACTGGCTAAAATAGAAAATGAAAAATTAGTTGCAAAAGAGAGTAGGACTAACCCTAAAATATTTGTTCAAAGGCCATCTGATAATTAGTGACCAGGAAAAGGCAGATAAGCTAATTAGGTTCTTTTCTTCGGTATACACAAGGGAGGTACCAGTAGGTGGGACACTGCAATAAAATTGGGCTACACTACCTTCGCCGAATAATTGGTTAACGCAGGAAGAAATCCAAAAGAGGTTGGAAAAAATAAATGTTAATAAAGCCCCGGGTCCTGATGGAATAGATCCAAGGGTATTGAGGGAACTGGGTTCTGTAATAGCCAAGCCACTATATATTTTTTTCAAGATTCACTCAACACAGGGTCACTACCATAGGACTGAAGAAAAGCAAATCTGGTGAATTATAAACTAGTGACCCTTACTTCTGTAGTGGGAAAGTTTTTAGAAGGGATTAATAAGGGATAATATACAAGAATATGTCTATTTGAACAGGATTACAAGTAGGAGTCAACATGGATTTATGAGTGATATGTCATGTCAAACAAATCTAATTAGTTTCTATGAGGAGAATAGGAACCTGGATCAAGGCAACTCAGTGGATGTAGTCTTTTTGGATTTTGCTAAGGCTTTTGATACAGTGCTACATGGTAGACTATTGTGCAAACTAAGGTATACAGGAAGTGCAGTAAATATCTGCTCATGGATCAAGAGCTGGCTAAAAGACAGGAAGTAAAGGGTTGTGGTAAATGGAACATACTCCAATTGGACTAATGTGGTAAGTTGGATTCCTCAGGGTTCAATATTAAGTCCTCTCCTTTTTAGCATATTTATTACTGACTTAGACGTGCAACTGGAAAGTAGTGTCTCCATTTTTGCTGATGACACAAAGTTGTGCAAGGTAATTCAATCAGATAATGATGTACTTTCCCTCCAAATGAATTTACATAAAAAAGAGGAATGGGCATCTTAATGGCAGATGAGATTTAACATGAATAAATGTAAAGTTATGCATCTGGGAAGGAAAAATAGCCATGCAATGTATAGTCTTAATGGTGCAAATATAGGGGTATCTGATATTGAAAGGAATTTGGGAGTACTTGTGGATAACCACCTAGGTAACAGTGCTCAATGCCAAGCAGCAGCTGCAAAGGCAAATAAAATATTAGCATGTACTAAGAAGGGTGTAGAAACAAGGGAAGCGAATATAATTATGTCACTATACAAATCCCTTGTACGCCCTCATTTGGAATAGGGAGTACAATCTTGGGCACCACTTCATAAAAAGGACATTTTAGAGCTGGAAAAGGTACAGAGAAGGGCAACAAAACTAATTATGGGAATGGAGTGGTTAAGTTAGGAAGAAAGGCTAACCAAATTAAGCATATTTTCTCTAGAAAAAAGGCGTCTAAGAGGAGATATGATTACCTTATATAAATACATCCAGGGGCAGTATAAAGATTGGTCAAGGGAGCATTTTGTGCCAAAGGGTTTCCAACTGACAAGAGGACATCCCTTGAGGTTAGAAGTAAAAAGATTCCACCTCAAAGAAAGAAAAGGGTTCTTCACAGTAAGGGTGGTTAATCTGTGGAATTCTCTACCATAGGAGGTGGTGACAGCGGATTCGATAGATAACTTTAAAAGGGGACTGGGTTTATTTCTATTTAAAAAGGGAATTCATGGTTATCCTGGATCATTAGAGAAAGTGAGTATTGATTCAGGGAGAAATCCGATTGACAATATCTGGGGTCAATAAGGAATTTTTTTTTCTCCCTTTGAGACGATTGGCTTAGTTTCACTTGCGTTTTTTTTCTGTTTGTCTTTCTCTGGATCAATAAATTAACAATTAATTAACAACTAATGTGCATATTGCAGATCAGAGGAGATCTTAAAAGGTTGAACTTCATGGACTGAAAGTATTTTTTTCAACCTCAATTGCTATGTAACTATGTAACCCAATGACAGTATACAGATAATGTAAATACACTATCATGCCTCGGCTGTTGTTGATGAGATAGCACAGAGCTTATCAAACCTCACCTGTAGTTTTAAACAGACTGATTAGTATTACAGCAATTACTTACAGTGTGTAGTATAGGGTTAGGAGTGTCAATAAGGCAATATAACTGTTGGCAAATCTTAGATGTGCAAGGTGCTCTATTATTGATTGACTGGATCTTCTTGCAGTGCAAGGGACTGTAAGCAGTTTTTTCCAACACCATAATTCAAAGGCATCAATTCTATGTTGCTCAGCCTTCTTTATAGTCCAGCTCTCAAATCTGCATGTTACTTCTGGGAATACCATAGTTTTAACTATGCAGACCTTTGTTGATAGTGTAAGATTTTTTACTTTTTAATAGCATGTCCAGACCTGCCGTTGCTTCTTGAGAGGAAAGCTAATGTCTTTTAATTTCATGGCTGCAGTCTGCAGAGATCTTGGAGCCCAGGAAAATAAATTCTGCCCCTGCCTCCACATATTACCCATACATTGGTCAGGGACTGAGATGCTGTTTAACATGATCTTTGTCTTTATAATGTTGAGCAGCAGGCCCGCTTTTGCACTTTATTCTTTAACCTTCATCAACAGGCTCTTTAGTTCCTCCTCACTTTCAGCCACCAGAGTAGAATCATCTGCAGATCTGAAGTTGCTGGTATTTCTCCAAGCAATATTAATTTTCCTACCTGACCATCCACATGTGGTATTCCTGTAACTGTTTGCATTGATTCATCTCTGCACACTACAGTAACTTCCGTGGATATGACTATGTTCAGTCTATTTGTTATCAGAAGACACAATAGCTATTTTACCATGTGACTTTTATTGCAAAATACAAAAGAGTTATTCTGCATTAGCCATACAGTAGCTGATGTACGTGCAAAGAGGTTATAACCATAAAACCATCATTGGGAGTTTTGTGAAAAGAAAGTAGATGATTAGAATTTCGGTGGTCATTGTCATGTTCAAGAGGGCCCACTCGACTTTTGGAGACTGTTGGAATATTTGGGGGCCCTGGATTAAAATGGACTGGTGTTGCCCTGTTGGCATGGGATGGGTAAAGTTGCCGGTGGTACGATTGGGGCATATATATATATGACTTATGATTGTAATGTTAAGTATGAGAATCCACATAGCATGTTTAGTATCTAAATGTTGCATTTTCCCCAAGGTAGCTTAAAAAGGTTTTTTTTAACAGGGTCTCTAGGGAAAGAGGGGTCTATTAATAAGTTTACATAGTTGTGAGGTAGAAATTTTTGTGCAGATTAAGGGTTGGCCCTATACATAAAAACACACACTGTGTATGTGGTGGAAAGACTAACATGACATGGACATGTTAATTATCTCTTCCTAGGTAACGGGAGATCAAATTGCCTAATAAGTTAGAGACAGTGGCCAGAGTAATGGGGGAAGGTACTAACCAATCTTATTAATCATAGTTTAATAGAAACTGGAGTTGTGGTGTAGTGTATGACCCATCTGTAAATCTCTATATCAGGATAAGCATGAGGGTTCTAATAAAATATGTTGTGCGGGACTTCCAACTAAGGGGGTGCAGCAAGATGGGGAGTTAGAAAACAGCCTACAGGAACATCCCCCTCTCTAGACTTCATGTCTTAGCAAAGGTAATTAGCAGATGCCCCTGCTAAGTACAGAGAAGCAGGAAAGAACATTTTTGATTTGGGCCTGGGGGCTGAGTCCCTCCTTAGGATAAAATGTTTGGATTGGGGATAAATACACTGTAGCTGATCAATAAAGTTTTTTGTGCAGTTTAAACATCCATCAGCATTGTGTATGGTTTATTATGGGTATGTAATAATTCTACACAAGGGAATTATTGTAACGGACCCTGTCTGATACTCGGCATTTAACCACTGGGGGGTAGTACTACTGAACTAGCTTCCTGAGTATCTGTGTTGCTAGATGCTACATACAGACTGTAGTATTACAACTATTGGGTTAAAAAGCATTTCTTGCATTTTGGCATTTGAGGTCCACGAGTTTTGGGAACATGAATGGTTAAACATGATACATTCAGAGAAATGATAACATGCCTTTTTCTTTAAAAAATCCCTTCTCGCAGTCCATGGACCAAGAGATGCTATATATGATGGCAGTACAAACTTTATTTAACATTTATATATATATATATATATATATATATATATATATATATATATATATATATATATATATATATATATTGTTATACCACAAAGTGGCTCCCCTGGGAAACTACTATGGTTTTACTAGTTTATATCCATTTGTCAACAAGACCAGTACTTATACCGTGAGTCACACACAGTTTACGAAAACTTTAGGGATATTGATGGTCACTTTGGAAATGCTGAAGTAAAGTTTTACCCACATAGAGGTTTGTTTTTTCCACTCCTATCTTTAAAATTGAATGGCAAACTTATGTTCCCACTTTGCCTCTCCTGTGCCATGAAAATTAATTAGAGCACGCTCCTTATCACTATGATCACACAGTGCCAGCCAGGTATGTAGTGCTGTATAGAAATTCAGTTAGCTGTTGAAAAGGTCTATAGGATTTCTACAATTTTTGAGTTTGAAATTTTAACACATTTAGTAAAATGCTATTTGAAACCTACATTAAACTACACCACAAGGCAAACACCCACAACATTAATTTTGACAGCTAAAAGAAGTTGGTTCTGGATTACCTGGTAAATACTAATCCAAAAAACACAAAAACTTGTAGTAGAACAAAAGGATACTTTCAGCAATAAGAAACTGGCAGATAGAGACCCAACCTTCAAAAAAGACTCAGAAGTTTGTCTTCCCAAAGAGACAATTAGCAATCAACTTTACAATATGAACATTTGGTTATGGATTAGTGAAAACCATGGATACTCAACTACAACACTGTTTCTCATGTATTTTACAGGTCCTTCCAACTCAGGAAAAAAATAATTTTTTAACGCAGTTATTACAACACTCTCATACACACAAACCTGATAATTTATGGTTTTATGTTTGTAAACAAAAAGTGTATGATGAATTGTTACACACTTTTGCACACAATTCCAAAACATTAAATTCATAGGCCCATACTTGTATGGATGATGAATTGTGGATATAATGGTTCTCTCTTGACTAACCACTATTGGAGAATGCTTAGAAAAGTTAACAGGACTTAGACCATTTAAGTTCAATACAGATATAGATAGCAAAATGTTCCAGAGGATGAAAAGATAAAGAAGTACACAACAGTGTACTAAAAATGCTAAAAAAGTTTAATAGAACGCTAGAGAAATTAAGCTCTCAAAACGTAACTTTTGCAGGTTGAATCTGTTAATACAGAACAGCCACGGGTATGGCAGATTTAAGAAAAATGCTGAACTTCTTGTAAGCAAACTGTTGCAAGCCAAGTACCTTGCATCTTCAAATGTAAAAGGTGACTATGTTTACAGAGACCAGCTGATCCCTGGCTCTAACAAACTAGATTTAGCATTCCACAAAGTCAACAAACATAAAACACCACAATGCTGGGACACATTTCTGAATGCTATGGCCGAATAAAATGTTCTCAACAGTTGTTGGAAATGCTATAAATATGGAGATCTATAATAATTTAAAAATTGAGCTCACTGGTTTTGTCAGTTTATCTCCAGAGACACTACAACACTAAAAAGAACTGAGGGTCCTATTTAAAACTTAATAATGTCCAAATCAAATTAATTCTTTTTTTCAACCTGAATCATAAGGTGGTGAGTGCCTACTATGAACTTTTAAACTCATCCTTTACTAAACCACATCACAATATAAAACAGTTGTTTTCTGTATTGTGTAATAAACAAGTAGTAGGAACAAAGGTAATTTGGTGGGTCCTTCTACCTGGAAGGCTTACTAGCAAATGCCCCAATCTTGGCTAAAGCATGCTAATCAACAAATAGTAGGAAACAGAGATCCTAGACAAAAGGAGAACCTGATCACCTGCTGAAAAGACTGCCTACAAAAAACATAGGCTAAATTGTTTCCAAAATGCCATTCAAAAATAGTGTGCACTACAAAGATCAATTTACACAACTACTAATATCACTGAAAGCCCAGTGAATATAGGAACTAAAATGGAAAAAAAGTGATAAAACCACTAAATAAATACATACATATATAAGGATATTAAGTTGTATGCTAGAATTTTGGCCATGAGATTGAATAAAGGGATAGAAAAGCTAATTGCAATGGATCAAACTGGATTTATTTAAGGTAGACAAGGGGTGGATGATCCCAGAAAACTGTTGAATTTTATAAAGAACTCGGCAGCGAGTAACACCCCAGCAACTTTCCTATTGCTAGATGCAGAGAAAGCCTTCGACAGGGTCGGATGGGACTATATGGAGCTGACGTAAAAAAAATTTGGCCTTGGAGAATTTGGGTCACGGGCTATTGGTGCTCTATATACAGTACCATCCGCCTCTGTCGAAGGACAAGGCTTTAAATCTGAGCAATTTCCTATCTCAAACGGTACAAGAAAGGGCTGTCCCCTGTCTCCTATTGTTTTTGTTCTCATGATGGAACCTTTGGCATAGGCTGTACATTGTGTGGATAATATAGAATATACAATAGGAAAGAATGTAAATAAAATATAAAAAAATTGCTGACGACGTGGTTATTTCTTTGACAAATCCTGTTAAATCTCTTAAAGGACTGCGTGATCTGATAGAAAGATACAGTACAACCTCAAATTATAAATTAAATATGACTAAATCAGAAATAATGACAGAAAATATGCAAAGTGAAGAACTGACAATTTTAAAAGCAACCTACGCTGGCATTCAAATACCATAACTCATTTAGGTATCACTTTTGATAGCAATATTAAATCGATGATACAAAAAAATTATGATTTATTAATAAAAATGACAGAGAAGGTGACATTATGGAGGAACACACATCTTTCTTGGTGAGGCAGGATTATTGCTGCAAAAATGTTTCTTCTTCCACAGTTTAACTATTTGATCTGTTGTATTCCATTTTTAATTTCAAGCTATGAATTAAAACTATTTCAGCCGTTAATAGATAATTACATCCAAAATGTAAAAAAAAACAGAGAGTTCAAAGGAAAAATATGGCCAGGAGTTTTGAAAACGGGGGAATTTCCTATCCAATGCTTGAGACATATTATGAAGCTACTATGCTTACACACATTTTCAAATGGACTGGGAAATCAGATATGTTGCAATGGATGAGGATAGAATCACAAATGATGTTAAAAGGTGATTTGAATTTAATATTTTTTTTTGGGAGAAATTCAATGAGAAATTCATCTTATATAAACTTCCAATTATTAACGACTGTTGGAAAATGTGGTGAAAAGTTAAATCAGAATAATGTGTTGATTCCCTTTGCTAGCTTACTGACTCCCTTGAGTAGCCTAACCATACCCTTTAATATCCCAAGATTAAAATCCTGGTCCATTATGGGCCCAAATATATTGAAAGATTTATATGTGGATACAAGATTAATGACTTGGGAAAAAATAAATAGGAGATAATTGATAAAAAATTACGATTGGCTTCATTATAATAGATTGATGTCCTGCTTGGAAAAGTTATGATATTGAAATGTTTTGGAATTTTGAAAATGAGGTATGAGGAAGGAAAAACTATTAAAATGCAGTTGGGGGAAACAGACTTAAAACTAGTATGGACAAATAAAGTATGCTTCAAAGCAACATAATTTGTGAAGAGGTTTATAAAGCATGCAGCGTTTAGAAAGGTGCAGTTTAAACTACTTAACACGTGGTATATTGTACAAACAAAATTGTATCTAATTGCAAATGATAATAATCAGACATTTTCTTGGAGAGAATGTGGATAAATAGGAGCACATTTTCACATCTGGTGGGAATGCAAGATAATACAAAAATGCTGGCATGACTGCTTCACACAGATCTCAAAAGGACTGAAAATCAAAAAACCCTTAACTGCCCAGTGGCATTGTTCTATATTTTTCCACCTGAGCTCACTTTGGAAATGAAGGCTTTGATAATTCAGATTTGTCTCTATCTTCATATTGGAAGCAAGCCAAGGCTCCAAATTGGTCGGAAGTTAAAATGGTGGTTTATAGGAATAAAGAAAAAAAAAAAAGAGAATAATAGAAAACAGAGAACCTAGACAAAAGGAAGACCTGATCACCTGCTGGAAAGACTGCCTACAAAAAACATAGGTTGAATTGTTTGCAAAATGCCATACAAGCATAGTGTGTACCACAAAGACCAATTTACACAATTACTAATATCACTGACAGCCCAGTGAATATAGGTGAAAATGATAAAACCACTAAACAAATACATACATCTATAAGGGAGTATAATCCTCCATCTGTCTTATATTGTGTCTTATATTATATTATGTAATAAAGGGTTATTTTAACAGTTCATAGTAGGCAGGCACCAATTTACAATTCATATAGAAAATGTGGTGACGGGCACTGCTTACAAGTATGCGAGAAAGCATATATTGTGGCCGTGTGCCACCCAGAGGCCGGTTTAGATTTTGTTATTGGACTGTATTTTTTGTAATAAGGGAACTGCAGTCAAAGCTTAGTCAGTGCTTCAAAAGAAGCTAGGTTTTGTTTTCTGTATTATTTTTTTTTTTATGCTGATATCCCCAGTAAAAATCTGAAAAAGCATTTAAAGGCCTCCTGAATTCTCCATTGTAGTGCTGAGGTCTGCAATAAACACTGTGGTTTCAGTCAAGTAGAATCATGAATCTTAATTGCTTCCTAAAGAAGATGACCGTTAAGGATGATGTAGAAACATACCTTTTGAATTTTGCGAAGATTGCCACTATGGAAGGTTGGCCTAAAATGCACAAGGCAACAGTCCTTGTCCCCTTTCTGTGTGGAGAAGCTCAGAAATTATATTGTGTTGTGGAAGAGGAAAAGGCAAAAAATTATTGTATTCTGAAAGAACAGATCCTTAACAGCGTAGAAGTGAACAGAATACAGAGATTGTAGCCATGTAAATTTTTTGACAAGCATGTTTATCGCTACACAAGGGGCATGCTTATCTACCCAAGTTTAAAATGCAGTTTCCCTGTTGAGGGATTTCAAACAGAACCTGATGCGGAAGGAAATCAGGATTTAAAGACCTGTTTTATGGCAGAGAAAGTGCAAAAAGCCAACAGGTTCAGTACTGAGAAATAGAAAATATTTGATGGAGCAGCAAATGAGAATGCAGAGAGAGCAAATGTGGCAGCTGGGACTGCAAAAGAGACTGCTGGTGCAGACAAGGTACCTTTTACCATGGAGCAAGAGGATGATGATATAAAAGTGACTGAAGTTGTGAGCAAAGGCCAAAGAAAAAAGGACAAGATTTTGTCACTAAGTGCAAAACCAGCCTCAGTATGAAGCATGCTGATCAAATCACTGGGGAAGAACCCAAATGGATGCATAAATGTTATGGGTAAGAGCAATGAGGAGGCCTCCATAAGAAACCTGGACAGGCATAGCCCCCTGTCCTTGGTGAATATTCCTGATGTGGAGAATGATGCAAGAGACAGAAAATGTCTGAGAAAGATCTCTGACCCAGAGAAAGGAGAGATAAAACAGATGATTGCAGCCAGTGTTATTACTAAGGAAGAATGTCCCAGTTTGGTGAAGGAACTGGAATCCTTACTAAAGTAAACTATAAGGAAGATGACAGTATGGAGATTGAGATGGTGAAAGAGGAACCACTGTCCCTGAGAGGACATATGGACAAAGCATGGAGATGTGTTCTATTAAAATTGTAAAGTGTCCCAAGAGCACTCTGGCTCAGTTAGTTATATACCAAAGTGCTATGGATAAATAGAGGCAAGATGGGAAAAAAAATACAGATGAAGTCTATCCCAGTGGGACTGAAAAAGCCTGAAATGGAAGACAGGCAAGTTGCTACTAAAATGAAGGGTATCAGGATGATGTCAGATTATATTTCAGAATGGAGAAGGAATCCTGCATTTGAGGACAGTAGAGTGTCCTACAGGAAGGAGACAAAGATGTCTATTTGGAAGCAGTGGAAGAGTCCTCCCATGCGCAAGCTGAATGATAAGTATATGCAGAAGCTGTCACACAATGGCAGAAGGAGAAGTGAGATCTCTTCATTAACCATGTATCTCAAAGGGAAGCAGCTATAATCAAGAAGGAGCTGCTATTATATACTCCACAAGAGAAGAAGGTGACCAATCTCTCTGATATAGAGACATAGTTGGCCCAGACTGATGTTTGTCCAGAAGGAGACTAGCACTGACATTCAGGACCTGTGTGCACAAGATGCTGTATTAAAGGCAGAGTAATATCTACTGAAAGCTCATATATGATGTATAGTGAAAGAGCTTGTACAAGAGAGACACAATGATGAAGAAAACATGGCTATGCAGCCAAAGATATTCAGGGAGGACCTGATAGAAAGAGATTACTCAGTCGACTATGCAGCAAGACAACCAGTGCAAGCAGAGTGAACTGGATTTGCAACAAGCTAAGGAAGAGAAACCGAGGCTGAATAAAACAGAGACAAATGAAAAGCTGGAAGCCTTGGAGGCAAAGCATGCAGAAAAGCAGAAAATAGATAAAGAGAAGCAGCTGGAAGAAGATGAAATATTGGTGAAAGCTGAGGATGCTGAAATCACAAGCTTTTTTCAGAAACCCAAAATTCAAAATGCTACAAATATGTGTACTAGCCTATGTATTGAGTCTATGCCTGAAGTTGCTGAAAAGCTGGAGACGTTCCAGCAAAGCCAAAAGTCTGAGAGAACCTTCCTGGTAGAGGTAAAGAGTCAAAGACCTTGCTGTGAAAAGTAAGAAAGATGAGGTGCAGATCCAAGAGCAAGAAGCAGTCCTGAGAGAGGATATGTCTTTTGAGTCTATGAGGATACTTTAGCAGAACAGAAGCAAGATGGCTATCAGCCAATTAAAGTATGTGGAATAGAGAGAGCCAGGTTATCTGTCCTTACAAACCATTGGCTCAGAACAGTTTGCAGAATTGTGGAGCAAATTTTGAGGAAAAGAGGGAAGAGAAACATCCCAAGAAGTTGCTTTTCTATAGTGAAGGTGATGATGTTAAATATAATAAAAAATATGTTGATTATAATGATGAACCTAATGAGGGAGAATTTGAGACCCTGCAGAAAGGGCTAAAAAGCTCAAAGATTCACAGAGTCTGATCAAGAGTTATGCAGATTGATAGCAGAGAGTCAGGTGTTATCTAAGCCATAAAGCAACCCCCACCTGGTTGAGTTGAAGGAGCAACTGTATGAAGTGAAAGAGTGTGCAAGAGAGAAAGAAACAAAACTTCCCATGATGGAGAATACCCTCAACAGTGTAAGACAGGAGATGGTGGACCTGAGTTCAGAAAGTGAGAGCAGAGATGTCACAGTACAGGTTGAGGCACAGACGATTCACAGAGCGTAAGGGACCATGATCACTAGTAGATCACAGGAGTTACAGAAGAGGAACTGTGACCATAATGCTTTAGCCCAAAGTTTGAAAGAAAGTCTTCCTGAGATGAGAGCCCAGGAGTGTCCTAAAATGGTCAGGAATCAGAAGACTGGATGCCTTCTAAAAATCTCTGGAGACTTGAGCAACATGACTTCTAGAGAAAATTGAAAAAGAGAAAAAAGTCGTGGAGAAATCAAATGGATTGATTTTTGCAGAGGTGAAATTAAAAAGGCCATAAGGAAAAATCTTGGTGATGCTCATAGCAGTCCAAAGAAAAGAACAGTAGAGGATGCGATAGCTGAAAGAGAAGTAGTTTCAGCAATAATGAGAAAGTCTTACTGATGCAACAGTGACAGGAAGATACATTGGTTGAATATACAGTGTCACAGTGTGGTCGCTCAACCCCATGGTGTCAAGCTGGGGATGGGGATGGGTGACGGTGTGCCCCCAAGATGCCGGTTTAGATATACAGCAGCAAGGAGGGAATTAATCCCTGCAGCAGAGTTCTAATTGTAGTTCCAGATACTAGGGCATGACCTTTGGGTGTTGCACAATATAACACTCATTGCCTAAGAAAATTATTTAATTAATTGGAAAGGTTAACCAAAGGCCTCTGTTTTCATAGTTACATAGTAATTAAGGTTGAAAAAAGACTTTCAGTCCATCAAGTTTATCCTTTTAAGATCTCCTCTGATCTGCAATATGCAGGTTAGTTATTAATTTATTAGTTGATAATTAATGATTAATAAACAATTTAATTATCTTTCTTTTATTTTTTTTATTTTTTTTTTAATTATTAATTAATCCAGAGGAAGGCAAACAAAAACAAACAAACAAGTGAAACTTAGCCAATCGTCTCAAAGAGAAAAAAAAAATTCCTTCCTGACCCCAGATACTGGCGATCGGATTTCTCCCTGGATCAATACTCTCTCTCTCTAATTCTCCAGGATAACCCTGAATTCCCTTTTTATTAGAAATAAATCCAGTCCCATTTTAAAGTTAACTATCAAATCCGCTGTCACCGTATCCTCTGGTAGAGAATTCTACAAATTAACCACCCTTAATGTGAAGAACTCTTTTCTTTCTTTAAGGTGGAATCCTTTTACTTCTAACCTCAAGGGATGTCCTCCTGTCAGTTAAAAACCTCTTGGCACCAAAAATCCCTTGACAAATCTTTATACTGACCCTGGATGTATTTATATAAGGTAATCATATCTCCTCTTAGACATCTTTTTTTCTTGAGAAAATATGTTTAATTTAGTTAGTCTTTCTTCATAACTTAGCCCCTCCATTCCCCTTATTAGTTTTGTTGCCCTCCTCTGTACCGTTTCCAACTCTAAAATGTTCTTTTTTATGAAGTGGTGCCCAAAATTGTACACCATATTCCAAATGAGGGTGTACTACAAATTTGTATAGTGGCAGAATTATATTTGCTTCCCTTGCTTCTATACCCTTCTTAAAGCATGCTAATATTTTTTTTGCTTTGCAGCTGCTGCTTGGCTTTGAGCACTGTTACCTAGGTGGTTGTCCACAAGCACTCCCAAATCCCTTTCAATATCTGATACACCTAGATTTGCTCCATTAAGATTATAAATTGCATGGCTATTTTTCCTTCACAGATGCATAACTTTACATTTATTCGTATTAAATCTCATCTGCCATTTAGATGCCCATTCCTCAATTTTATGTAAATCCCTTTGGAGGGAAAGCACATCATTATCTGATTTAATTACCTTGCACAACTTTGTGTCATCAGTGAAAATGGAGACATTACTTTCCAGTCTCACCTCTAAGTCATTCATAAATATGTTAAAAAGGAAAGAACCTAATACTGAACCCTGAGGGACCCCACTTACCACATTAGTCCAATCGGAGTATGCTCCATTTACAACAACCCTTTGCTTCCTGTCTTTTAGCCAGCTCTCAATCCATGAGCAGATATTTACTGCAATTCCTGTACCCCTTAGTTTGCACAATAGTCTCCCATGTGGCACTGTATCAAAAGCCTTTGCAAAATCCAAAAAGACTACATCAACTGAGTTGCTTTTATCCAGGTTCCTACTAACCTCCTCATAGAAACTAATTAGATTTGTTTGACATGACATATCGCTCATAAATCCATGTTGACTCCTACTTATAATTCTGTTCAAATAGACATATTCTTGTATATTATCCCTTATTAACCCTTCTAAAAGCTTCCCCATTACAGAAGTGAGGCTCACTGGTCTATAATTCTCGGATTTGCTCTTGCTCTCTTTTTAAATATAGGTATCACATTTGCTTTTCTCTAGTCATCTGGTAGAGACCCTGTGAATCTTGACAAATTAAATATAATGGTTTGGCTATTATAGAACTCAGTTCCCTCAGTACCTGTCGATGTATTCCATCAGGACCCAGGGCTTTATTAACATTTATTTTTTCCAACCTCTTTTGGATTACTTCCTGTGTTAACCAATTATTTTGCAAAGGTAGTATAGCCCCATTATGTTGCAGTGTCCCAACCACTGGTACCTCCTTTGTGTGTACCGAAGAAAATAACCTAATTAGCTCATCTGCCTTTTCCTGGTCACTAATTTTCAGACGGCCTTTGTCACATTGTAATGTTCCTATAGCTTCCTTCCTCACCTTCTTCCCATTAATATACTTAAAAAATATTTTAGTGTTAGTCTTACTCTCTTTTGCAATTAATTTTTCATTTTCTATTTTAGCCATTCTAATAGCGCTTTTGCAAGCCTTGTTGATTTGTTGTACTCCCGTAAAGCAGTCTGTGTCCCCTCTTGTTTGTATAATGTAAATGCCTGTTTTTTACTCTGCATCTTGATCTTTAAATCATTGTTAAGCCACATTGGATGGGATTTACTCTTTTTACTTTTATTCCCTCATGGTATATGCCGATGTGTATGTCTATTTAGTAAGGATTTAATTTTTGTCCATTTATGTTCAGTGTTTTTACCTATCAGTTCTTTGTCTCAGTCTATACTTTGTATTGCTGCCCTTAGATCGTTAAAATCTGCCCTTTTAAAATTAAGAGATTTTTTTTGCCCCTTAAAATTTAGTTTTTTTAATTCAATCTCAAATGAGACTGTGTTGTGATCACTGTTTCCCAAAGGTTGCCCTATTCCAACATTTGATAATATATCAATATTATTTGTGATGACTAAATCTAAGATAGCCTTATTTCTAGTAGGCTCTTGTATAACCTGGGCCAGATAATTGTCCCTGAGTGTACTCAAGAACCTGCTCCCCTTAGCTGAACTGCTGGTCTCATTTATACAGTTTATTTCAGGGTAATTAAAATCTTCCATTATTAGAACTTGCCATGCTTAGCTGCATTTCCAATCTGTAACAATAATTGTATTTCCTCACTTTCAGCTATATTTGGGGGTTTATATGGTGTTATTATAGGGGTTAATTAGTGTCCTATATGGGTCTGTATAGACCCCCCTATTAGCCTAATGGGCTCAATTTGTAACCCAAATGGTTCTGTATAGACCATTATGAGACTGATACGATTAATTATGGTCTAATGGGGCTCTGTATAGTGCCCCATGGCTTATAGTGGTCATTATGGGCTCATAGGGCTCTGTATAGCGCCCCATGAGTGACAGGGCTTATTAAGGGTTCATGGGGCTCTGTATAGAGCCCCATGAGTTATAGTGTTAATTAAGGGCTCATGGGGCTCTGTATAGAGCCCCATGAGTGATGGGGTTCATTTTAGGTGCCTGGGGGGTACTTATAGTACCCCTGCAGCAGGGGTTCATTTTGTATTTTAGTGCAGGCCCTTTCACAAACTTTACTGTCCTTTAAGGACATGCAAGGAGGGATATTTCTAATTTTAAATGCACCGGGGGTCCGTACCGATGCCCCGCTGCAATGGGTTAATGTAGGGACACTTCGGGGGTCTTAATGTTAGGTGCCGCGTGGGTAATTACAGTACCCCCGCATCCGGGATTGGTTAATAGTGTGCCACGGGCCTTTTAAGGACCCGCAGCGGGAATTTTTTATATTTTAAATGCAGCACTGGTCCCGACCGATGCTGATCGGGGACCCCTGCTGCAAGGGGTTAATATGGGGACAATTTGGGGGTCCCAATGGGGACCCCCAGCATAGGGGGGTTCATTTTAGGTGCCGGGGGGTACTTAGAGTATCCCCCACAGCAGGGCTTATGTTTAGAACTGCCGCAGAGCTCCCAATTGGGCCCCCTGCGGCAAGTGATGAGGTATAAAGCCTGCAAGATCATCTCTCAGACTTTTCACTTCTCCTGTCAGTTTGACTCGGTCATCGTGGAGCTGCCGTGCTGTGAGCTCATACGTTGCTCACCGCAGGTCTAATTTAATATCATCGGTAAACTGTCAAATTTCCAGCTTGCAGCCATAACATTCAAACCTTGTTAGAATGTTTTACAAATTTAATGTGGCTGTATATCTGAAGAAATCATTTTAAACTGATATCTTTGAATATTTTTGTCAATAAAAAAATCATTATAAATAACATTATTCCAGCAATCCTCTGCTGCTCCTTCCTAGAAAATGTAAATCCAGACAGCACATTCTACACGTTCACTGTTACAGCACTGATGGTGTTAGCTCCTTAACAAGTACCTGAAGTCATGTTGTTAGCTTCAGACCCAAGTCTCTATATATAAGTGGCATGTGTTTAACTTGTGTGTCATTATCCTCAAAAAAAGCCCTTTTTGTGATAGCTTTAATAAATGCCCCAGTGAAAATAATTTGCAGGTCTTTTTGTCATAAAAAAACAAGAGAGAATGTTTTTAACTATTTCCACATGTCATTTTCCTATCCTTGTTAGCCAGCCATAATTACTATTGAAAAATAACTTTTGATTTTGTTAGAAAGAGCAAACAGAATGATGTTTATAACTGGAGTTTGTAACTGTTAAACTTTGTATTACAGATACACTGCATTTGAGTGTGGTGGTGCAGTGGTAAGTAATATATTTTAAAGATGTTTTCAGTGGTAAGTCAAAGGTTTGAACTCAGTGCCTTCCACTTGCTTTTTTGTTTATCTAATGTAGTTTTTTAATTATTTATATATATATATATATATATATATATATATATATATATATATATATACTAGCGACTTGCCCGTCAAAAAATGACTGTCAATAAAAATTAAATGTTGTGAAATTTGTTTGCAACACAAAATGAGTCACCTACATTTGTTCCCTTTTTTTTTTCCTAAAAATAAAAACACATTATTTATTTTAACTTTTTATTTTTTTAACTTTCAACTTATATTTCACAAACATGAAACTTTGTAACATGAAACTTGCATATGTAACATTCGTTCAACATTTTGTTAACAGTACTAACACTTTTCAATACATATTTATCACTGAGTAACTGCTGACTATATTAACTTAGAGTAAGTAACTTGTTTTAACAATAACATGCTTTTTATCATTTGTAACATATTTGTAAAACTCTTGTTAAACTAAATTAGCATTGAATCCAGAGGAAGGCAAACAATAAAAACCCTCTATTGAAACTTGTCCAATTGTATCAAAGAGGGAAAAAATTAATTCCTTCCTGACCCCATTAACTGGCGATCGGATTTCTCCCTGAATCAATACTTTGTCTTTAAATAATACATTTCCAATTATTATTAAAATAGTTAAACTTTATACTAACAATACATATTTGACTATACCACATATATATTGACCAAACTTTTTTCAAAATTCCAAAAACACATATTTAACATCTGAAATTTTAACATCAAACAATAACATTTAACTGTTATAAACTTGAAAAAGTCAGTTAATTGTTTTGTGGGGCCAATCATGTAACTATAAAACTTTGAACCCATTCCAATCTGTTTAAGGATATTTTACTGTTTATTCTTTGGATGTTTTATGTGAAATGTTTTTTTTGTGCAATCATATTGAGTCCCATAAAATGTTGGCATTAAAATGAAACCATTGTCCTCTATCTTTCCAACACCTCATAGTAGACAATGTTTTTGGTGTAAACACATCCATTGTCCAATAAATGACCCTGAGTTTCGTTTTCTTCAACATGCACTTTAATTTCTTTTGGATTAGTGCACCTTGAAAAAGCCACATAGAGTTGTCCATGTGCAAAAACTGGTTCATTTAAAAAAATCCCAACTGACTTAAAAGTTTGTCCTTGGGATTTATTGATGGTCATAGCAAATGCCATTATAACTGAAAATTGTCTCCGTTGAAGGACAAAGGGCAAACCACTCTCACTTGGAGCTAAATCAATTCTTGGTATAAAAACTTGTTCACCTTTATGGGTACCAGTTATAATTTCTGCATGTATAAAATGATCTTTTAACTCATGCACAATTAATCAGGTCCCATTACAAAGTCCTTTTTTTGGATTCATATTTCGCAATAACATAACAATTGCGCCTTTTTTCAATTGTAAAATATGTGGTTGCATTCCAGATGGTGTTAACGAATTAATAAATTCGATACTAAAATTCGATTCACTGTCTTTATCATCTGACAGAATAGAATCTGCACTGTAATAATTCTTTTGTGGTGCATTGATGTATTTTAAAATTTCGTTATTTACATTCAAGGCATGGATATTTTTTGATGTTAATATTACTTTGTTTGCAATGTCTGTGTAATCCTCATTATTAAGAGTGTTTAGAAATATGGCTGATATGAGTGATTCATTGCAAACCATTTCTGATGGAATTTCAATGGTATCATTTGGTAAATGCTGTATTTCTGGATGTTTTCCATCTCCGATTTTAATGAGCCAGTCATTGAATTCATTTTGGCCTTCAGATCTCATATTTAATTCTAATTTGAGATGTGTAAATATTTGCCACAGTTTACAATGCAATGTTTGCCTAAAATCGCCTCCTAACAGCATCACCTTTCCACCAAAAGGCAACTTATTATCCATTACTTCTTTTAAGAATCTGTCAATACATTGCAGTGCATGACATGACATCATTGTTGCCTCATCTATGATAATTAGTTTAGTTAGTTTGAATTTTTTTGCTTGTATGGAATTGAGTCGAATATCTGACACTGATGTTTCCAAAATGGCAACTGGCAGCTTAAATCCACTATTCACAGTTCTCCCACCATCTAACAAAAGTGCAGCAATTCCAGTTGTTGCAAATGGCATAGCTATCTGACCCTGTGATCGAATATAACTCATCAAACAATTGTACAGATAAGTTTTTCCTGATCCACCTGGTCCGTCTAGATAGAAATACCGGTCTTTGACCATTTCATCATCTGTAGCATTTGCGATGGCATGAAATGCTTCTAACTGTAAAGTATTTAAAGTTGCCAGTTTTTCTTGGGTTTTTTGTTTTTGAAGCTCAGTGTCATAATCATCAAAATTGATGTCATCTATAAGTCCTGGATCAGGTAAATTAAAACTTGCACAATTTAATCCATGAGCCAACAATATTTCTTGGATTTCCATCAATGTTTTTAACAGAGCTATTGGTTCTCTGTAACGTTTCAAGAAATCTTCTGACATGTTTAATTTAAATGTTTCCCACAAAGTGAAAGCATCAGGTACATTGCAAAATATACAAATTAATGCAAATTGTTGTCTCATTTGCTTAGGTAATTGACATAGTGCTGCTTCTTCCAGACACCTCTCCCATTCTGTATCATCAGCTATGAAATTTTGATGTCTTGCAGCTAATAGGAATGTATCATAAACTATGTCATTCACTGTACGTAAATGCTCAAAACTCTGTGCACCGGGAATATGTAGCAGAAGTAATCTTAAGCTGAAACGTTCAATATCCCTTGGACTGATGGTATAAATGCGTGGTATTATTTTATGAGTATCTCTTCTTCGTTGTCGCCATAGACCATTTACAAATACATAGTGATATGGTATCTCTATGTATAAAAATTGTCTGGCCTCCGTATCCTGACAGTTTAATTTAAACCATGCAGTAAGCGTAGTATCTCTGTCTTCACTTTGATATAATGCAGATCTTTCATTTCCTTGAGTAAAGCAAACCAACTGACTTTGAGGCAAATGTACAGCTAAATGATAGATAGCATGTGACCAATCATGCATCTCAAATTTCAAAAGGCGCCACATTGCTTCAGGAGCACTCACATACCGAGCATCTAAATAATTTGATAGTTCATCATGTAAAATTGGATTTTCGTTTTCATTTCCAACACCTTGTACAACAACAGTAGCTGCATCATATCCTTTGTATATATATTTATACACATACTTAATTGATTTAATTGAAGTGCAAGCTTCCACATTGATGTGTGCATTGTACTTAATGAGCAAATGTGGATTGTATGGAACGACAAATCTATTATCAACTTTTTGGCCACGGATAATAGCTGTTTGTCCTTGTGTTCTTTTATACAAAGGATATCCATCACAATTTGCATAAGTTTCCAGTTGAAATTGTTTTGGAAATTGTTTAGTACATTTTTTATTTTCCATACATGGTGAATTCGGATTCATTTCTCCACATGGGCCATGAATCATTCTATGTGTAACAATCTCCCAAAGTTTTTTATATTTTTCTTGGTCTGGCAATTGTGCACAAATTACTGAATCCACTCTCTCTGCAGTGTTCAACTTGTCTTTTTCCTGCAGTATTAAAAGTATGTGAGCATGTGGCAATCCCCTTTTTTGAAATTCAATGGTGTAAACAAAAGCCACACATTGTCCAAATAAGTGTGCTTTAGTGATATCAAGAATTAATGAATTGAGTTTGATTTTAAATACTCTTGCCACTAAATCTGGTCGGTCAGAAGTACTTTGTCCCAGATTCAAATTTTCCTTGATCTCTGGCCATTGTGGATTACATGTGAATGTAATAAATAAATCTGATTTTCCAAATTTTGTAACAATAGCCATGGCATCATTATACCTTTCTCGCATATTGCGAGGAGATCCTTGGAAAGAGGATGGCAAAATAATTGCTCTTCCAGCTGGAATGTCTCTGTTGGAAGCTAAATCTGCCACATAATCCATTAATCCACAATACTGTTCTACTCGTAATTTATTTTGTTGATATTTAATAAAATTTAGATTATTGGCTTCAACTTGTAAATATGAATCAATAATCCATTGTTGAGTGAGTTTTCCTCCATGTAAAATTGGATTAAAACCATCACGGATAGCAGTTTGTGCCACTTTATATTCCAGCATGGAAATATTAGATCTAATACGAAGTTTAGTATTGGGATAACTTTCCAATTGTAATTTTGGTTCCCATCCTGGTTCCCCATTTGGAAAGAAAATGGGATATGTCATTGGATCTAAATTACAGCTTAATATATTAATGTTGATAAATGGTTGTTCTTCATTGCGTGGATATATTCTAATATCCAGTTGAAAAGGTGGTTCACCATCTTCATTTTTAAACACCATGGCAACCTCGTTTACAGTAGGTAAATTATATCTTATTTGATCAGTGTTGCGATCTCTTTTTAACACCATATTGACTCTTGGTGTAGGCAATTGATGTCTTTGAGCATGTTCCTGTTGTTCTTTTTCAAGCTGTGCTAATTGTTTGTATGCTTGACTATATGGGTTTTTTTCCATAATTTTTTCAAGCTGTTCAAAGACTATGCGCAAACACTGTCTATTTTCTGGAAGTGTCATTCTTTGTTCCACAGCTTCCATCGTATCTAAGACATATAACTGTGCAAATTTCCTTTGCTGTCCTTCTTATGGGTGTAAATGTGAAGTTCGGTGGTATATTTGACCTTGAACTCTGAAACAGTAAGGACCATGTCCTGGTACATTTTCTGCTAATGTTGCACCCATTGAAGCGAATGAAATTGCACTGTTATAAGACCTTATGTTTTGTTTGAAATTATTATAATTTGGAAATGTTGGATCACTCATAATGCATTCTAAATAATATGGAAATGGGTGTCTTACTGGAAGTTTCACCTTTCCTTTCTGACAGCAACTAATGAAATTTTCGTCAGTAGGTCTTTCCTTTATAAAATGATAGGCCCCACAAAACTGACAAACCAAATTAAGTAACCCACAAAAATGAGTATCTACTTCTACTGCAGTAGTAAACACATTATCATGCATTTCTTCAACATAAATATCAGACCCACTTTCTATATGTACATTTATTTCTTGTGTTTCTACATTTAAGTCATTCTGCAAAATAGAGTCATTGGACAATGGTTCACAGAGATGTTTTTGTTTACTTTTACGTTTCTTTAAAGCCCCAACACACTCACTTGCGGCTTTCTTACTCATCTTTCTTTTATTTAAAAGTCTCTGTCGATCTTCTTCTCGCAAGCGTTGTGAAGTTTCCGGTGTCTGAGCATCTCTCCACCTTTGCTTCCTTTCCCTTGCCAATCTTCTTTTGCAGTCAATTTTGTCTTCTCCATTGTCCGCCATTTTAATCTGTAATTTTAAATAGAGATGTAATTATTGTTTGTTCTTTGTTTTATATACATTTTTTTTCAATTTGTACTTTTAGATTAAAGTAGATGAATAAACTAATAAAACATTTTCAATTGTTGCACTTTAGTCTGAAAGAAATGAAACCATTTTTCAAAGTATTTTATTCACATATATGAAATCGGAAAAAGCTGCACATATCCATCTTTATATTACTAATCTTTCAATGACATTCCTTCTTGATTGAATTCACAGCATACCATCCTTTTATTTTTTTGCAAGTGTTGTAAGCTTCTTCTTTTCTTTAAATATTATTATTACTTATTATTGTCTTTTCAACTTTTTTTAAGTTTTAACTAAATATCATAAATTAATGATTCAATAAGTACTATCCATTTTCAATGAATGTAAATTTTCACCAAATATATAATACATAGGGCCTCATTCAATTGCGATTTTGCCAATTGAATAGGGCTCTATATAAGAACAGAGCATATTTTGTTTACATACATTTTTAGTTAGTGAAGACCTTGCTTTTGGATAGAAGTTCACTAACTAAAAACTTGTGTAAAAAAATATGCTATGTGCTTATATAGAGCCTTATTCAATTGGCCAAATCGCAATTGAATGAGGCCCATAGCCTTTTTCTATGCGTCACTACAAAATAAAATTTTATACCTGTGAAGATGATGTTGATGTTATTCAAAGGCTGCAAATGTCACACTGTCTGTTTATTCTCTTGCAGATCCGAATAAACTGTAAAATGAAATAGATAATATTTTTAAACTTTTGCTTCATCAATATCATTAAATGAACATCAACAGACATATATTTGTCTACATTAAAAACATCATCTTTTTTAATATTTTACCATAGTAATATAATTAAAATTCTATACCTGTCCAAATTATCCTTATAAAGTTCAAGTTGTGCAAACTTCACTATCTCTGGTCATTCACGTAGAATTCACTGCAATTATACAAAATAGTAAAATTAATGTATAATATGTTACTTCATCTGTATTAATCAATGAGGTTTAACATACCTATTTTTGCATAGATTAAAAACATGAAATAAATATATTAATAAATCAACATGAACACACATATGAAAGCATAGATTATAAACATACACTCAATATTACTGTAAGTCTTTAAATAAGAATCAATGAATGTGTATTAATATTAAATTAATGTCTGACTAAATATAACATCAACACATAACCATGTTCCCTTTTTTTTTTTTTAGAGTGGTATACAAAATATATAAGAACGGAATTATTTAAATAATGTACATACATTAATAATTCATTAATCAACGTGTTCCATTTTTTATGCACATTCTTAAACGTTAACCTTTTTTAATATCAATGATTAGTAATGATACATTAGGAATGTTATTTACAATTCTTACCCACAGGTAATCACGACATATCCCAAAATAGTTCTTAAATTAATGTACATTAATAATTAATGAATCAATGTATTCCTAATTAATTAATGTACATTATGAATGTTATTAACAATAGTTTCACACAGGTAATCATGACATATAACAAAATAATTGTTAAATTAATGTACATTAATAATTAATTAATAAATATGTTTTTTTTAATTGACATTTTTAATTTTGATATTAATAATTAATTAATTAATTAATGTACATTATGAATGTTATTCACAATTGTTTCACACAGGTAAGCACAATATTATTTTTATATTAATTAAATTTCTTATTTCTTATTTATTAATTAAGTACCAATTTATTAATTAATAATTATAAATAATGAGCAAAATATTACTGTTCTATTAATTAAATGTCTTATCTATTATTTATTAAGTAAGTACCAATTTATTAATTAATAATTATAAATAATAAGCACAATATTAATTTTCTATTAATTAAATTTCTGATCTATTATTTATTAAGTAAGTATCAATTTCTTAATTAATAATTATAAATAATAAGCACAACATTAATTTCCTATTAATTACATTTCTTATCTATTATTTATTAAGTAAGTACCAATTTATTAATTAATAATTATAAATAATAAGCACAATATTAATTTTCTATTAATTACATTTCTTATCTATTATTTATTAATTAAGTACCAATTTATTATTTAATAATTATAAATAATATATTTACCTTTTTTAATGTAATAATGCTGAAGCAGTATACTGAAGAGCTAACAATCTCTTGCGATTTGCCGGCATCAAAAAACATCCAGTCAGACTGTCATCACCTGAGGAGAAAGTGTCAGTCATGTGTGAAATGTGCCCTATATATAGGGTTTGTGCGCGAGACAAATTCATAGTTTTAGGTGGGAAATCCGCAGTTGCGCGAGCCAAATGCGTTGTTTTCGGCGGGAAATCCTATGTGGCGCGAGCTAAAGGCGGGAAATCTGTGTTAATGCTTAAATCGGTAATATTGTTTCGTAAAATGTACTCGCTACTGTCTTTTTACTCATTGCGCTGTTAATCCGCATCCTTTATCTCATTGTTTTTCAAACACATACGTCTGTGGCTGTGTTTTACGCAGTTCGTAGTAGTATAGCCTCGTTTTCATTTTTTTCGGCGGCCATTTTTTCCTCGATTTTCGATCTTTGTAACTCGGCTAAATCGATCTAAATTTCAGTTCCAACTCACTTCCAGACGTCCTGCCTGGTTCCCCATGCTGTAAGTGACCTTTGTTTTATTTTTTAGTGTGTATTTAGTGTTTTTTTTAGTGTTTTTGTTCCGCCGCTTATCTCGTAATTTTTTTCACCTCGTATTTTTTTTCTAAGTGCTACGCGAGGCTCGCCTGCAATGAGCACCTGCGGCGCTCATTGCCAAAGTGCTACGATGTAACGCGCTCATTGCCAAAGTGGTACGATGTAACAGCTCACCTCGCTACCCGAGGCTCGCCTGCAAGTTCTACAATTTAACGGCTCGCTTTGCTAAGCGAGGCTCGCCAAGTGATGGCAAAGTCGTACGATCGTCAAAGTGTTACGGTGTAACGGCTCGCCTCGCTGCGCTCGGCTCACCGGGCAATGAGCGCCTGCGGCGCTCATCGCTAAGTCGTACGCACTACACAACGCAGTGTGACGATTCGTAGTTAGACAATTATAATATGTGATATATCAATCATATTTGTGTTAAAAATACATTAGTCAATTAAAAAAAACAACAAGTGGAAGTCATTGATTTAGTGCCAATGAGTTACTAATGAAACCATTTTATTAAATGTACGTAAACTAATCTAATTATTTGACCTATATATATATATATATATATATATATATATATATATATATATATAATTATATGAACTAGTTATTTAAAATGATATGTATAAAATAAACAAGAAACAGTTACCTTATAATGACATATGTCATAGTATACAACTTAAAGGTCATGCTTTTCAAGATATAGTCAGGCTGTTTAATTATTTTCCATTTCCACTTCAAATGAAAAGCCATGTGCACCATTGTAAAAATGTGTTAATAGGCAGATGTACTGAACACCCAATTCACTCTTGCCAAGCAGCCTCAGTGACTCCACTCAGGAGGGAGCAGCGAGGTCAGATAAATTGTGGTTCACTGGAGGAGGTAGTGGCAACCCACTCCAGTATCTTTGCCATAAAAACCTTATGGATTAGCACAGCCAGACACAAGATTTGCCTGGTGTGCTGCTGTCCATAGGGTCACAGAGAGTCAGACACATCTGAATGACTAAACAATTATATATATATATATATATATATATATATATATATATATATATATACATATACATATATACATACATATAATTTTCACACTACCAGAGGAGAGACAGACAGACACTATATAAAGTCCGAAAACTAATACGCAAGACAGAAAAAAAAAACTCAATTGCCTTCTCATCAGATACCAGTCGCAGAAGACCCCTCATTAAAAACCTAAAACCTTACCTTAAGGGTCCCAGTCTGATTTATCAGAATTGTGTTTTTGCAAAACTAGGTCAATTATTGCAGGCATGATTGAAAGAACCAATTTAGCATTTGTCAGAAACTTGACTAGATAATAACTCAAGATCCATCTTAGAAGCTGCTCTACTACTACAGTCTACAACCAGGCAGGAACGGAGGAGTGATGGAAATATTCTCCAAGAGATCTCAACTATCACTGTTATGCCAATGACACACAGTTTGTATCTGTCCTTCAACTCAGATAAAGAACATTCAATCTTTATGCCTAATAGATGTTTAATAGAGATCTGGCTCTCTGAGTACTTAGAACTGGCTAAGGGCGAACCCTGAAAAGACTGAGATGGGTCCCTGTTGCATAACAGCTGCTTCCCTGGGCCAAACAGGAGAGGAACTTCAGCTAGGGGATGAACAACTTTTGAAATCTAAACATGTGTATCATTTTTTGTGAGATATAAATAATTTCTAACTAAATATCAATCCCTTACAAAAACATTGGTGTAGCAAACCATTTCTAATCACTAGCTAGGCCTCTACTTTTCTTGGGAAAACTCTGAGAACACTTGCATCCATCCCTGCCTCTTACTCATCCACCCCTGTTTAGTTTTTATTCATACAGAAGTGGAAATCAATTGCACCTGACCAATCCGCAGCATATGCTATTATAATCAGTCCACCCACCATACCTATCCTGGTAACCTTCCAACACTCTTTTCTGTGTCTTGAAGATAATAAAGTGAACACTAGTACCACAATGCTCTCCAATCAAATTTCTATTCTCTCCTAATAAATTAAAACATCTTCCAAGTCTCATACATTTTCTACTCACGTAAACTTTACAACTGTTTTACAGCAACATTGTTATCTTCTCTCTTTCAACCTCTATCACTTTCGACTCTCACTCCCTTCGTGGCTTATCCAAATCTGTATCTACTACTATTTTATAAGTATTTCAACCTTGTAAGGTACAATTTTAAGATCAAAGACAAGCCCCTCCATTATTTGCTACGTGTTTAATGTTATATTTTTCTTTGTACTTAAACCATGTAGAACGCTACGGAATATGTTTGCATGTTACAAACGAAGGATAATGAAAATGTTAATAAATACTTTTTTTCTTTTAAGAGCCTTGAGTCCTTATTAGAAGGAACACACTCTTTATATAAATTAATTATTATTATTAGCTAACAATGAAATTTCAGTTTATTACAACTACTATTATAACTACTAAACAGAACAATTTATCGGTTTAACAGATTTTATTATTGTTTAGTCAACAAGTGAAATTATAGCATATATAAGTCTCATGCAAATAAAAATCCATTTAGTTTTCTCTGCCACCATGCAAAGAATGAACATATCTTATTAACTGTGTTTAACACATCTTTTTTCCTTCCTCCTGCAACATGTTCAAATAATATACTACTGTATAATACTAAATAATATACATATAGAAAATGCTAAAACTATGTTAGAAAAACGGTTAAATTAATTAAATACAATATTATTATTCATAATCATATTAATTATGATTATAATAATTATTCTAATCTCATCCTGAGATCTTTCCTTCTACGGATAAACAAATAAATAAATATATATATTATAGAGGCGTTACAGATTTATGGTTACAAAATGTGCATTTATTAGAACACAATAATTAATACAAATACATTAATAATATATGATAATAGTATGGAAACAACATCTCTTAATTTAGCAGAAAGGCATTCTAAAGCTACCAATTATGTCCATGTGTGTGTGTGAGAGTAAGATACTTTACCAGGCCTTCACAGTGTAGTGAAGATAGCTGTAGATGGAACACAGAGAGAGTTGTAGATTGCAAAGAGCCAAGAGCAAAGAGGGTTTGCCTAGGCCTGATATGGCCTTATATACCCTATATTGAAATCCCACCCGCATACTCATATCCTTAGTTCTTATTGGTCAATTAGGTCACATGTCCTTCACAAAGTCCCCTCACTGGTCAGCTGCCCACATAAAGGATTCCTTCGGCCACATGTAAAACTAGACATATCCGGTTCTCAAAGTTACACACACCCATGCGTTCAAGAATACCATATATGGTCTTCTGCTAATTCTATGGATAAAACTGTGCTTAATGAAATCCAGCACCATCATGTGGTCATTCGGCAAATACATCCACTACTCAGACTGTGTACTCTCCAAGTGAGTGAGGAAAAGAACGAATATAGATAGCCTTTCAGCCTTATATTAAAGCTGGTAATTATTACTTACTTCTAACGCTAGGTGTGTGTTACAAACTAAATAATTAATAACTCTGAAAATCATCCCAGTGATCTTCCTCATCAAATAACATTTTGTTCAAATAGCTAGTAGGGGTGCACCCATAAAGCCAGACACTTTTCAACATTTTGATGTGCATGATTCATGGGAGGAAATTTTTATACACACATGGAAAACTATATATATTTTTTTCAGTACAAGCTCAGTTTTCTGTTGCTATACTTGTTATTATGATTGCATGAAAAAATTTAAGAAATATTATAATAATACTAGTAATAAAGAGAGAGACAGTGGATTCCTGACAGTCCTTATTCATATGTTTATGTCCACCTTGGTGTTTAATAGCAAATTGATATTGTTGCAACAAAAGAAAACACCTATAGAATTATTTTCTTTATTGGTTGCATCCATTTTAACAGGACATGATCAATGTAAATGATCTACCCAGTAGATAATACTTCCGCAAATTCCATTGCCCATTTTATTGTGAGATACTAATTCCACCTCTGAATATCATTGTTGTCGAGGCAGCAATTTATTACTGAGGCACATTAGGATTTTCTTCACTCTCTAAAATTCGTGATAGAACCACTCCTGTGTCTATATCTGAGGTATCAGCTTGGGCATGAAACATTTATTGAAATCAGGGGCCACTAGTATTGGTTCCTGACAGTTCCATCTGTCTCTTTTTAAATAAGGTCTGTAAGAGGAGCTGCAATAGTGGCAAAATTTGGTATAAATTTTAGTCAGTAGTCCCGAATTGTTAAAGACAATTCAGAAAGAGAAAACCACACAAAGAACACCTTTTTGTGGAATTTATAATATTAGCCACAAATTGACAAATTTAAAAAACAAAAACTTTATCATTGTATTAAAAACATCTTGGTTAAAAATAATTTGCTACAAAAACTGAGTTCTTTTATGCTTAGTATAAACCTTCAGTATTATCACATAATTCGGCGGAATGCTCATACTTGAGTTTTTCCATAGGGATTTAGGCCAACTCAGAATATCTCCCACTTTGTTTAGCTAAGGTTTTATTAGGCAACAAGCTACAATATACCCTAAGTACTTGTCCTCAGCTAAAACTCATGTTAAAAATCTATGTTAAAACATAGATTACATTTTTTCTAAATTTGTAATAATGTAAATGTTTTATTTTTTGAATTGCAAAGCTAATACAAATTATTTTCTGTATTCTGTTATAAAAATACATTAAGCACACTTTTAAAACTGCGTATTAGAAAAACTCCCAGTGTTGCTGTTTTTTTTTTTCTATTTTATCACAACAGATATAGCAGATTAACATAGTATAGAATAGAAAAGAAAGAAAAGATTGGGAAAAGAGAATTTGTGAAGGGAAGTATTGGTGGCTTTTTAATATATTATATATGTTTCCCTTTCAGTGAGATTAATAATTATGCCTATTTTAGGAAATTGTAAAAATACAGAGGTTCTGTATTTTTTGTAAGATTCTTTTAGGTCTATAGACATTACTGTCATTGTATGTATAGATTTTTATACATTTTGTATATAATTTAAGAATAGTTCTGTACTGGAAGTTCCCAAGCTTTAGCTATGATCAGTCTTTGCCCAGAATATCTGTGTAATCAGTAATTGTTGTTATTTATGCTAATTATAAATGGAAGAACAAGAGAGCATCAGTTTGAGTTTTAGCAATATTCTTGCCTGCCGACTGTTAATTAATTTATATTTGTATTCCTATAATGTTATCATAGTGCTAACATGTGTAGTAGTGTTCCCTGTATTAGATAACCTCTATAAAATAGACCGCAGGTGGGAGGAGAAAATATTTTGTATCCTGTTTGGGATGATATACAGGGAGTGCAGAATTATTAGGCAAGTTGTATTTTTGAGGATTCATTTTATTATTGAACATCAACCATGTTCTCAATGAACCCAAAAAACTCATTAATATCAAAGCTGAATATTTTTGGAAGTAGTTTTTAGTTTGTTTTTAGTTTTAGCTATTTTAGGGGGATATCTGTGTGTGCAGGTGACTATTACTGTGCATAATTATTAGGCAACTTAACAAAAAACAAATATATACCCATTTCAATTATTTATTTTTACCAGTGAAACCAATATAACATCTCAACATTCACAAATATACATTTCTGACATTCAAAAACAAAACAAAAACAAATCAGTGACCAATATAGCCACCTTTCTTTGCAAGGACACTCAAAAGCCTGCCATCCATGGATTCTGTCAGTGTTTTGATCTGTTCACCATCAACATTGCGTGCATCAGCAACCACAGCCTCCCAGACACTGTTCAGAGAGGTGTACTGTTTTCCCTCCTTGTAAATCTCACATTTGATGATGGACCACAGGTTCTCAATGGGGTTCAGATCAGGTGAACAAGGAGGCCATGTCATTAGATTTTCTTCTTTTATACCCTTTCTTGCCAGCCACGCTGTGGAGTACTTGGACGCGTGTGATGGAGCATTGTCCTGCATGAAAATCATGTTTTTCTTGAAGGATGCAGACTTCTTCCTGTACCACTGCTTGAAGAAGGTGTCTTCCAGGAACTGGCAGTAGGACTGGGAGTTGAGCTTGACTCCATCCTCAACCCGAAAAGGCCCCACAAGCTCATCTTTGATGATACCAACCCAAACCAGTACTCCACCTCCACCTTGCTGGCGTCTGAGTCGGACTGGAGCTCTCTGCCCTTTACCAATCCAGCCACGGGACCATCCATCAGGCCCATCAAGACTCACTCTCATTTCATCAGTCCATAAAACCTTAGAAAAATCAGTCTTGAGATATTTCTTGGCCCAGTTTTGACGTTTCAGCTTGTGTGTCTTGTTCAGTGGTGGTCGTCTTTCAGCCTTTCTTACCTTGGCCATGTCTCTGAGTATTGCACACCTTGTGCTTTTGGGCACTCCAGTGATGTTGCAGCTCTGAAATATGGCCAAACTGGTGGCAAGTGGCATTGTGGCAGCTGCACGCTTGACTTTTCTCAGTTCATGGGCAGTTATTTTGCGCCTTGGTTTTTCCACACGCTTCTTGCGACCCTGTTGACTATTTTGAATGAAACGCTTGATTGTTCGATGATCACGCTTCAGAAGCTTTGCAATTTTAAGAGTGCTGCATCCCTCTGCAAGATATCTCACTATTTTTGACTTTTCTGAGCCTGTCAAGTCCTTCTTTTGACCCATTTTGCCAAAGGAAAGGAAGTTGCCTAAAAATTATGCACACCCGATATAGGGTGTTGATGTCATTAGACCACACCCCTTCTCATTACAGAGATGCACATCACCTAATATGCTTAATTGGTAGTAGGCTTTCGAGCCTATACACCTTGGAGTAAGACAACATGCATAAAGAGGATGATGTGGTCAAAATACTCATTTGCCTAATAATTCTGCACTCCCTGTACATCTCATGTTTGTATTGTATGTGTTTTCTTAAAGCATAATATTAACTGATAAGGTATTTGCAGAAATTATAATTTAATCACCATTGTTTTTTATTAGGAGAGATATTTAGATCTTTTTCCCCATGCTAACATATTTTGTACTTTTTGTTGCCTGAGTCAAAGGTATGTGGTAATAACCCCCTTCAAATCCAAGATGAATAGGAACCTTGCCTTTCCTCAATAGATCGATTAAATAATACAATGAACATTGATATTTCATTTAATTTTCTGAAATCACTACAAAAACAAATCATTCTATCAAGCTTAAAAATTGGAACAATAGGACTACTCTATTCAATGTACGACTCTTCAATTGTTCCTAGTTCCAACATTTTATTAACTTCTGTCCTCACATTTTCTCTCTTAGCTTCTGGAATCTGATATGAGTTGCTTTTTATTTGCTCACAATGTCATGATAGATGACATTGGTGAAAACAGTTTTTTCTGAAAAAACATTTCTGTTAAGCCCCCCCATTTGGTATACTTCTTTCTGCTGTGGAGATAGCTCTGGGGACACTTGCACTTGTGGAAACAAGTATTTAGGCTAATGAACAACATTTTCCATACCACTCTCTTGGACCTGTTTCAGACATTACTAAGCAATGCGTTCTTTGAAATTCCTTACTCAACAAGCTCTTATAACAAGTCATCCATGCGACATCATTCTGATGATTTGTTAAACTCTTGCTGTGTTTAAATCTCCAAACTTTCAGCCCTATTAAATTTGAAGCCAGTAAGGGCAACGTGAGACCAACAACGGCTGCAGGCTTAAAATTTGGGCAAGTTACAGAGCTATTAAATTAGAACGGGCTGCAAGTTACGAGGTTGAGACTTAAACCCGTAAACCATTTGTTGAACATTGGATGCGAGTGATCAATTAGTCAAACCCATAGTTACGGGTTTAGATGAAGCCAATGGAAACAGAGATTGTCATTATTGCGTCACAGAAAAATGGAGGTTGGATTTCAAAGTCTTACAGGTTTCAATTATGAGTTACGATCAGACCCACATTCCAGATATAGTGCAATATTTATAAAGCCGTAAATAGGATATTCTATTACATGTGAGTTACAGTATATATATTATAACATTGATTGCCGGGATCGATATAGCACTGAAATCAAACATAAAATAAAGTATTTTTAGGCCGATTTGCGAGCTTGAGAATGTTGTGCTATTAATTCTAAGACCTAACATCAATTTACCTGTTCATAAAAGTACAGTAGTGTGTGTGTATATGTGCATTTAAAGTGCTACGGGTTGGACTTTACCTCCCTTGCGAGTCCTCTCTAGCACCCGTTGGCTTCTTTAAATTTGCGTGTTACGGGGTTGAAGGCAAATGAAATTGTTGCCATTTAATAGCATGATTGGAATTGTAGTGGTTTCGGGCTTGAGAGAACAAAGTATTTGCGGCCGCAAAGTTTCACGTTCCACGTCCCGTAGGCTTTTTTCGCTCTAAACTCGCAGATCGGCAGCAGCTTGATTTCCAGGGCAAATTTAATAGCCGTAAGTCTTACTGGCTACATTACGTGCTACGGTTTTACACGTAGGGGGAATTTAATAGGGCTGATTGTTTCCCAGATAGTCCTCCAATAATTTCAATTTCTTCTCTACCTACTGGCCAGACACTAACAGCCTTATTAAATAGTGATTTGTCCAATTTAATAGGGCTCTATGGGCCTCATTCTATTAGCGGCCGCAGCCGTTGCGGGGCCGCAAGGACCGGCCGCAAGCTATTCGGCTATTCTATTCCCTTACGGCCGAAGGCTCCGGCAGGCTTGCGGCTGGTGCCTTGCTATCTCTTGCGGCCGCTCGCGCCAGAGGAAAGCCTTTGATCTAAAACGGCCGCAAGAGTTTTGCAATTCAATTGCTCCGGGAAACCTCTCTGCAAGGCTAAAAGCGAGCCGCAGCTTACTTGCAGGAAAGAGGTCTCGCTAGCACCAATTAAGCACATAAAATAGCTCAAATAAAGCCATCCTGCACTTTGAGAAGACTATAAAGGGATTTTAGGTGTTAGAATAAATAGCACATAATTATCCTGTACTCAAATCCGTAAAATATTTTATTTTTAATATCCGTAAAATATCCATGTAAAAAGTCCAGAGTGCTTGGAGCACCTCAGACACACCCACGCCGCAGCCGGAAAATAAACAGTTAATTTGAACTCGGGTTTGGGCAGATGTGCAAGCTTGAGAGTGGGTTACTTTTAATCCTCATGTCCCCCAATATGATCCCTAGCATTTACAGAGCTGTACAGTGCAGGCTTGAATTTATTTTTGAGTTTTTATATTTCTGAGATTACGGCCGGTTCCAAGATATGCGGCCGGCCGTAAGAGGAGATCCTTGCGGGGCCGTATAATAGAATCGCGAGTTAACACAGGAATCGCAGCCTTACGGACGATTTACGGCCGCTAATAGAATGAGGCCCTATATAAGCACAGAGCATATTTTTTTTTTTGTAGCAGTTTTTAATTTAGAACTTATATCCAAGAGCAAGGTCTTCGTTGACTAAAAACTTCTGTAAAAAATACGCTCTATGCTTATATAGAGCACAATTTAATAAGGCTGTAAATATGTTATGGTGGGTAGAAACATGGGTGTAGGAACTGGGGGGGCACAAATCCCCCCTAGATTTTTCTGTGTTTGTATATATACACATATATATAAGCTATTTTACGGCTCTATATTAGCACATAGCATATTATTTTAAATAAGTTTTTAGTTAGTCAACTTCTATCCAAAAGCAAGGTCTCCACTAACTAAGAACTTCTGTTAAAAAAATGCTATGTGCTTATATAGAGCCCTATTCAATTGGCCAAATCTCATTTAAAAGTGAGGCCCTTAGTGCCTGGTCAGAGTCTCTCTCAAGCCTCATTTCATAGTTGCCAGAACCAGCCTCACACAAAGAAGGGTGAAACTGCACTGTGAATTGGTTTCTGGCACAGTACTCAGAATTAATTTTTCTTTCCATCTCTCTCTACTGACATTTTTAGAACTTGCTAATTCTCACACCAATCTTACTTATATTACCCAAAATATATTTTCTTTTATATATATATATATATATATATATATATATATATATATATATATATATATATATATATATATATATATATGTTTCCATATTACATACACACATATTGTATGAACAGGCTTTCTTTTATCAATCTCATACAAACTAAATCTCCTCAATACAATTTCAGCAGCATACAGTATTTTATTAAGCATGCTCCCACACATTTTTTCCTACTCATCCTAACACATACACTTATGTACTTTACAGCCAAAAATCATTCAATATTTGAAAAGTTCTTACCACAAATTTAAATATAGATCTTACTAACTTTTCCAAAATTATGTCAGGGGAACAAAAAACACAATTCAAGTGCAGCATTGCAAAGATCAATACATCTTCCACAATCAAGTTCTTGAAGACCAGATATTTATTTTCTTTTGCAAACCCTGCTACACATTTTTCCAACTTTCTAATCCATTTAATTATATATTAAACGCACTAATCAGCACCTCAATTTCTCCATTACACATTGACCATCAAAATTTACTTCCAAACACCTTACATACACATTTTTTTCAATTTACCACAAAACCACTAGTACAAAATTATTCCAGTTGCATTCTAACTCTTGTCAAGTCAGAACTACAAAGAACCAGATTTTCTTAAATTTCCTTTAGTTTGCAAGTTTTCAAAAGCACCATGAATATATATAAGATTTTAAACACAAAAACAGCACTCCCTACCTTTTGGCATGTGTTTAATATTGTATTTTCATTTTTTTTTAATACTTAACCTCTGTACAACTCTACAGAATATGCTGGCGCTTTATAAAAACTGTAATAAAAATAATAATAACCATTACATTTTCCATGTAGTTCAAACTTTTCACACTCCTCCCACCACTACTAGGCATTTTCACACCTTTATTTACTTTAGCATTTCTTAAAAGAATGTGGAAATAAATGTTTTTTGTGTTGCACCAGAAAAAGGGTGTTTTATAATATGTCACAGTGTGGTTTCTTTTTTCAAATAGAGATCTCAGAGCACAAATATTTATTCAGAAGTTTAACTAAAGTATGCTTTCTGTATTTCCTGTTATTTTCAATGAAAGTCTAAACTGGTTTTACTTAATATTTTTATGCAAAAATAATTTTGTAATGTATAAAATGTGCTCTTTTAAATGATTGAATAAAAAACAGTCGTGTTTCAGGCCTGTTTAATCTATCTAGTAATAAAGCCGTTCACTTGCTTATAACAAATTTGTATACAATTTTAATCCATCCAGTCATCTTCTCTGAAATGCCTACACTTTCCACCACATCAAACATAAAAAGTATGCTCTACTGTCATAAGCTTTTCCAAAATCACTGGTTGCATCTGATCCCTACTATACCATATCGAACATACCATATCAAACATAACAGACTTTCAGCTAACTTATTTTACAGTCAGTTTGGTAATCAATTTCTAATCTGCATTCAACAAACTAATTGGTCTCCAGTTCTTTAAATGTATAATTTTGACCTGTTTTATCGAATAGAACAATTATACCTTCTTTCATAGTTTCAGATAGTACCTCTACTTCCCACATCTTCTTACATACTTCCAACACATAATTTCTAATCATATCCCAAAATGCACAATAATATTCAAAATGTAAACGACCACTCCCAGGAACTTTCCCATTCTAAAATTCTCACAAAAACGTCTTTATCTTCTTTCTTACATATGTCTCTGTGTTGATATCAAAACATGAATTTTATCTCATCACACCATCACTGTGTTGTTCATCCTATTTCTCTGTGTAATGTAATGCCAGGTCCTGATGTATATACTATAGGAGATTTTTCTTTATTTCAGATCTTGCCGGAAGAAGGGATTATGAGATCCAGAGAGCTTGCACTGTAATCTCTCCACATGAGCCATTACATGTATCATATTGTACTCCACTTTGTTTCCTGTTTTAACTAATCTCTATCATTCCTTTGCAGTTTCACTTCAATCTCATCCATCAATTATTTATGAACTCTTCATGCCTTTCTTTCTTTTTATACAGAGCTTCACACTATTTGCCAGAATTATATCTTTTAATTTTTTGTTGGGACATATTTATTACTACTAAGATGTAGGAAGAAGCTAAAAAAGACACCACCAGAATGATATATTTTAATATTTATTTGGGGCTAATTTATTTGTCTATCCTTTGAGTAACACAAACTTATAGGATACAGTCATTCTTCTAGCACATTATTATTATTATTATAGAGAAATTGTTATGTTTTAGGGCCCTTTGTTCTTAATTAATCTGGCTCATTATTCTAGTCCAATCACAACAGATACAATACTGCATTTATATATTTACAATATTCAGGTTCTATCTCCTAACTACTAAGATACTATTGTGTTTTTAATGGTCTGCTTTTTTATTATATGCATTTTTAATGGGATATAATATAAATTAACTTTATTCCTTGCTATTATTCTGAGTATTTTGAAACTGTCAGTCAATTATGTGGCCGATGGTAATTTCTCAGTATTCTATCTCTTTGTTGATATATGACTAACCATGACTACTAGTTTTGGGCCCTATTAAATTCGAGCTGCGTAAATAAAAGGTGAAAACGCAAGGCCTACGTAGTTGAAAATTGAAACCATTTCCGACGCTATTAAATTCCAAGTGCTGCGAGATACGAGCGATGGATGCGAATGCGTAAACGTTAGGATTTGCGCATGAGTTACGATATCTCGGATCCCTTTGCGTAGGAAAAGAGCGCGAAATACGTGATACGTACCACTTAACCTGACGGCAGTATGCCTTTAAAAGGGAGCCAAAAACAGAACATAATTGACTGTGCTGGAGCTTTTGCAAGTAGACACACAGGTCTAGGCGTTGGTGGGTTTTTGGAGAGCAAGGAGAGAGAGAGAAGAGAGAGGAGAGAGGAGAGAATTTCAATTTTGAACTAGCAGATAATTTAACCCTTTGTTTACAATACACATAATTACTGATATCACATAATTCACACACATAGATTAATACGTACACATAGCAACACCTAGTGGTAGGCCACTGCACACCTACACCCCCCCCTCCCCCCACGACCTCCCCCCCCCCCCTCCCCCCACACATAATACTACACATAATACTTGCATCTTTTTTTACCTCCTAAACCAACACAAAGATCATCTTGCTTTATTGTTAATTTTGTTTTGGAGGAGTTTAGAGGAGAGGAGGTGGTAAGGCAAGAGAGGCGCGGAGGAGAGTGAGGAGAACATCTGAGGAGAGGAGGAGGATGAGGAGGAGAGGAGGAGGAGGAGGAGGGAGAGGAGGAGGAGGGAGAGGAGGAGGAGGGAGAGGAGGGAGAGGAGGAGGAGGTCGAGGGAGAGGAGGAGGAGAGCAAGGAGGAGAGCAGGGGGGGAGGGAAGTGCCCCCAGAGCTAGGAATTCTAGTAGAAGGGGCAGAGGGTCAGGGGCCTGATCCCTTGGTGGGAAGTAGTGGGGATGAGGGAGCGGCCCCAGGGATAGAAGAGGAAGACCAGGCACCGTCTGTAAGGCAACGGGTTGTGGCAAGGCCCAGGGCCCCCAATTACAGCCCAGAGGAGATCCAGGTTCTCCTCAGGGAAATCTGTGCCCGCCAGGGAATTATATGTGGTGGCAGAGACATTAATGCCAGCCAGAGGCAGCAGGCCTGGTCCCAAATTGCCAGAGCTGTGTCGGCAGTAGGGGTTACTAATAGGGACTGGAGGTTAGTGCGGCACAAATTTGATGATTTAAAGATGGCGGTGAAAAGAAGGATGTCCGATGAGTCAGCAGCAGCACGTCAGACTGGTGGTGGGCCCGCGGTCCCTTTTGTTTACAAGGAATGGGAGAGGACAGTGATGCGCTTCATCCCTTCTGAATCTGTGGTGGGAATACCGGGGCAGGTGGACACAGATTGGGCTAACACCCTGCAACGTGAGTATCATATCACACACATGGTTGGCTGAGATTGTGGGGGGATGGGCTGGCTAAAAGCCTGCAGATAACATGCTGTATGTATGTATGTATGTATAAATAGGCTTGTGTTCTGGCTGTTGTATATAATGAGCTGTATCCCTCTAGAACAGGTGTGGGTAAGGAGGGCCACATACATGCCGGACTTTCAGGATATCATGCTGTATGTATGTATGTATGTATAAATAGGCTTGTGTTCTGGCTGTTGTATATAATGAGCTGTATCCCTCTAGAACAGGGGTGGGTAAGGAGGGCCACATACATGCCGGACTTTCAGGATATCATGCTGTATGTATGTATGTATGTATAAATAGGCTTGTGTTCTGGCTGTTGTATATAATGAGCTGTATCCCTCTAGAACAGGGGTGGGTAAGGAGGGCCACATACATGCCGGACTTTCAGGATATCATGCTGTATGTATGTATGTATGTATAAATAGGCTTGTGTTCTGGCTGTTGTATATAATGAGCTGTATCCCTCTAGAACAGGGGTGGGTAAGGAGGGCCACATACATGCCGGACTTTCAGGATATCATGCTGTATGTATGTATGTATGTATAAATAGGCTTGTGTTCTGGCTGTTGTATATAATGAGCTGTATCCCTCTAGAACAGGGGTGGGTAAGGAGGGCCACATACATGCCGGACTTTCAGGATATCCTTTTTGGGCACAGGTGAGACAATCAGGATGACTGAAAAGGCGATTGGCTCACCTGTGTGGCCCTCCAGGCCCGAACCTGCCCACCCTTGCTCAAGAATTATATGGCCTCCTACACCCCTGCCCACACACTGGGATAATTCACATCCAATAGCACTGTAAGCCCTATGGTTGACTAAAAATTTATGGGGCGACAATAACCATTTCAGACCTGGTAGCAAACCTATCATGTTCATAATTTGTCTCCCTGATATGTCAATTTCTAATTATATCCAGATTAATTGCAATAGAGCAGGGTGTCCAAAGTCAAACTTGCTGTGCTGCGCACAGGCCTGTATATGTGGATTTCCTTTATGTGAACAGATGAGTCAATTAGACTTAATGACTTGGAGAATGATATTCTCAGCTGGGTGCAGCATGGCTATCCACAACTGCAGGCCTGACTTTGGCCTCCACTGCGATTGAGAATAAAAATTTGCCTGTGTGGCATATGTGGATACAGACTCTGTAGCACTGCATGTGTGTCATATACTGTCCTAACCTGGCCCATGTCTCAGCTGCATATTAACAACCATTGCTGGAAACTGGTCAGATTGGTCAGTCTCACACACTGCACAGCAGATGCAGCAGAGCACGTGTCTGAGGCACATGCAGTACACATTCATATGAGCCATGATCCACAATGCTCATTATGCAGCCCGTGGCTCATCTGTGTAACACAAGCACCACAGTCGCTCACAGGTGACCATGATGTCAATGATATGTAAATGCATAGCTGGCAATTGTGTATGGCAACCAACTGAAATATATGTTTATTCCATTGCAGTATCCACAGATTCAGAAGAGGAGGAGGCAGGAAGAGCTGAAGTGGCCCAGGACATTCAGGAGGGCCCGGGACCATCCACATCACTTGCTCATACGGAGCGGGAAGTGATGCCCGGGCCCTCTTCGGCGTGGCCACCTCAGGGCCTGCACCAGCCACACCATCCTGTGCCTCTCTCAGCGGCTCCACCCTCAGCGGCTCCACCCTCAGCGGCTCCACCCTCAGCGGCTCCACCCTCAGCGGCTCCACCCTCATCCTGGGCTCCTCCCTCATCCTGGGCTCCTCCCTCATCCTGGGCTCCTCCCTCATCCTGGGCTCCTCCCTCATCTGGTGCTCCACCCTCACCCTGGGCACAGCCCTCACCCTGGGCACAGCCCTCACCCTGGGCACAGCCCTCACCCTGGGCACAGCCCTCATACTGTGCTCCCCCGACATACGGGGCACCGCACTCAGCCTGGGCTCCACCATGGGCCCCAGGAGGAGGTGCCCCGGCAGGAGGTGCCCCGGGAGGAAGTGCCCCGGGAGGAGGTGCCCCGGGAGGAGGTGCCCCGGGAGGAGGTGCCCCGGGAGGAAGTGCCCCGGCCCCAAGTGCCCCGGGAGGAGGTACCCCGGGAGGAAGTGCACCGGCCCCAAGTGCCCCGGGAGGAGGTACCCCGGGAGGAAGTGCACCGGCCCCAAGTGCCCCGGGAGGAGGTGCACCGGCCACAAGTGCACCGGCCCCAAGTGCCCCGGGAGGAGGTGCCCCGGGAGGAAGTGCCCCGGCCCCAAGTGCCCCGGGAGGAGGTACCCCGGGAGGAAGTGCACCGGCCCCAAGTGCCCCGGGAGGAGGTGCACCGGCCACAAGTGCACCGGCCCCAAGTGCCCCGGGAGGAGGTGCACCGGCCCCAAGTGCACCGGCCCCAAGTGCCCCGGGAGGAAGTGCCCCGGGAGGAAGTGCCGCGGAGTCGCCGGCCGCGGAGTCGCCGGCCGCGGAGTCGCCGGCCGCGGAGTCGCCGGCCGCGGAGTCGCCGGCCGCCCAGCCGCCAGCCGCCCAGCCGCCAGCCGCCAGACCTCCAGGTCCTCTGCCACATCTCCCTGCCCAATTACGGAACATAATGTCCCACATTGATGAAGAGGACCAGGCCCAAAGCCAGCTCTCAAGTCAAATGCTGGCCATCAGTGCTAATCAATTGGCAGTCAGCAGGGCCATCCTGGCTGGAAATCGGGTCATCTCAGCCACCACACGGGCCATATATGCTGAGATGAGGAGGCACAACCGAAGGATGGAGAGATATGAGGAACGCGCAAGCCGGGAGAGACGCGCATTATTGCGTAATCTCCGTCGGCAGCCCATACCTCTCCAGCCTTCGGTGGTCCAATCTCAACCTGAAATGTCTGCCTCCTCATCTCAGACATCGCCCACCCATGAACCCCAGCCACCTGCTGTAGTGGCACCCCCTGATCCCACACCAAGGCGTGGAAGAGGGAGACGGGCCGCGGGCACAGACGGTGGGGGGCCGCTAACTCGGAGTAGGAGGTGTTAGGACCATCCGAGAGGGCCTCCTGACCACTCCTCACAGAATACAGATTGTTATACATGTTGACATAATATTGGCTACAGAGTGTGTACATGTCTGGTTATGTTGAACATTTTAACAATTGATGTTCAATGTGGATTGACCTTGAGCTTAAATGCTGTATTTAATCATAATATTGTTCGGAATGAGACATTGTTTTTGTCTTTGTAGGTGTTAATAGCCAAATCACACAACTATGAAGACATTTTCTTCATCTTCGAGCAGTACAATACCATCATGTGAGTAAACGCTCAACCCAGTTCCCAACGGGCATTCTATCAGGATTATTCCCCACTGCAGATGGCTCTGAAATTAAATATATGACTCCATATCTTTTCACTAAGAAACATGACTGTGTGATCTTCCATTATAATGATCAGTGTCCAGGCTATCGAGTTGCACAGTCCCATTACTATCTGCTAATCCAAACCAGCAATTCCACATAAGTTTATAGCATTCCATCCCGTTAACATTATGAAATTGGCTTCAGTTTTTTCATGTCATCCAAACCAAAGTGGCAATTTCAAGGGTTTGACTTCATGATCAATGTGCATGTGTTTAGGGGTAATGTGAACAGTGTAATCTGTCTGGCCTTGGTACCACCCATTTAGAAGTGAGATGTGATATCAGCATGGCACAACTATTCCACATAGATAGTGATAGTACATTTTGCTGAAGGATTGTGTTCACAGTGAAGCATGCCTTGTCGTATTCCACATCCTAAGCATCTTCCTGGAAGGCTGACTGAACAGGATAGAATACATATGGTTCTTACTGCTCGGAGATGATGTTCATGTTAGTTGGTTTAGAGTAGTGTCAAAAGCAAAAACAATGTACTCTAATAACAGCTTATGATTGTTCTAACACCTCCTACCTCTGTTTTCCAGATTCATATCATCTATTGACCAATTCACACTGTGTGTGAAATCGCTTAGTATGACATGATCCCTGTTTTATAGTGTCTGTTTATTCTGGCAACCATATGGTTGTTGTATGCGCATTAATGGTTATGTTGATTAGATGTCGTGTTATATGCTGTTGGTTACTGTGGGGTCCTGACCACATGTGACCCTAGGAGATGCTATGCATTACCCTGATGATGTTGTCTGTTTCCTCTTCAGATGTCCTCAGATTTGCCACAGCCCCTTGCCATACTAGGATCTCTTCACAACACACACATGATATTAATGCACATTCCTGTCTATTTCTGTTTGTACTCTGTGTATGCAATAAAGTATGATTGTTATACTGTTATCACTGTTTCTGTGTGTTTGTACCATATCATGCTTTCTAGTTGCGACAATACAGAGAGAATGAAGTGTCATTGTTAAATACATATATCTGTGTGTGTTTACATAGATACATATGCTACATTAATCTGGCCCTTGCCAATATACATGTAGGTGCAAGTTGGAGGGGTGGGAATTCTGAAATCAGGTCTAGAGACCTGCAGGGTTGTATATAGTGACTTGAAGGGCTCAACTTGAATGATATGAATCGACATTCATGATTATGTAGTAATGTCAACGCAGATTGCCCCGAATAGCTACACCACTAACTGATGGTGATGAGCACATCTGACTTTCAGGGGAATTGAATTGTTACATGGTAAATATACAGGATTACACAAACATTGAGTGAAAAAAAAACGGTTTAATTGTTCACAAAGCCACACAGTGACAAATTACCACAGGCATGCTCAGTATCATGGTGGAGGTGGGTAGGATACAGAGTTCCAGTAACACACGGAAATAGGGACATGGGGCCAGAATGCACGCGGGGGGGGTGACATTGGTATAGATGATCAGTTGAGGGGGGGAGATACAGTGCATCAGCCAACGTGAGGCAATATCAGTTATATTCTTAAATATATCAGGCTAACATTCAATATTCAAAACCAACAATACAGAAGGAGATATGCTCATGGGGAGAAGTAATCTGTAGTCTTGTGTGTGCGCGCAACACACACTCCTATGCAACTGCAGAGGTAGAAGTGCTCAATCAGTCAATGTTAGAACCCCCGTAGGTCATGTCACTGGAAATGGCACTATGATAGAAGACTCTACATACATAAGTTTGGACACTCAGATGGGAACATGACCAGGACCATATCAGTGTGTTCCAAATAATTTCAGGTGTTAGCAGAACTACCAACCAACTGGCCAGTTCGAGGTGTATTCTGTTCTGTGAATGAGCATCTCTATTATCTGCTGTTGCATATTCATAACTGAAGGTAAATGGAACCTCATTAACAGTTATGTTCCAAGGCTAGAGTTACTGTTCCCCATATGTACAGGGAGGATCACATCAGCACTGAGGAAGAGATCTGGAAGGAAGTATGATACAGGCTTCACAATAGTCCAAGTAGAGGAGAGAATGGCAGATCTAAAGCAATAGGTACATCTAAAGCGATGTAGAGGATGTGATATCACACCCGATGCAACACATGATGACTGACATCTGAACATACATGATGCAATGTGACAATAGCATAGTCCTGGAACGTGGGAATGCTCATCATTCCTTGTTCTGACCGTGGAAAGGGACTAATCTTTGCGATCTGAAACATAAAAGGAACATGTCAAGATTTACATTGCACATGCTCCCAGAGCGCTTACTTCGTCACTTACAGTGGTTATAAAAAGTCTACACACTCCTGTAAACAAATTAGCCAATGAAAAATCATTTCAGAACTATATCCACCTTTAATGTGACAAAAACTGGACAACTCAATTGTCAAACAAACTGAAATCTGTAAGGTGGAGGGAAGAAAATATGAAAGAAAACTAATGTGGTTGCATAAGTCTGCACACCCTCTTATAACTGGGGATGTAGCTGTGTTCAGAATGAAGCAATCACATTCCAAATCATGTTAAATAGGAGTCAGCATACACCTGCCATCATTTAAAGTGCCTCTGATTAACCCAAAATTAAGTTAAGCTGCTCTAGTTGGTCTTTCCTGAAATGTTCTTAGTCGCATCCCACAGCAAAAGCCATGGTTCACAGAGAGCTTCCAAAGCATCAGAGGGATCTCATTGTTAAAAGGTATCAGTTAGGAGAAGGGTACAAAAGAATTTCCAAGGCATTAGATATACCATGGAAGACAGCGTAAAAAATATGGCACAACAGTGACATTACCAAGAACTGGAGCTCCCTCCAAAATGGAGGAAAAGACCTAAAGAAAACTGGTCTGGGAGGCTACCAAGAGGGCCGACAGCAACATTAAAGGAACTGCAGGAATATCTGGCAAGTACTGGCTGTGTGGTACATGTGACAACAATCTCCCGTATTCTTCATATGTCTGGCGTATGGGGTAGAGTGGCAAGATGAAAGCCTTTTCTTACAAAGCAAAACATCAAAGCCAGGCTGCATTTTTCCAAAAAAAAAAAACATCTGAAGTCTCCCAAAAGCATGTGGGAAAAGGTGTTCTGGTCTGATGAAACCAAGGTTGAACATTTTGCCCATAATTCCAAAAGATATGTTTGGCGCAAAAACAACACTGCACATCACCAAAAGAACACCATACCCACAGTGACGCATGGTGGTGGCAGCATCATGCTTTGGGGCTGTTTTTCTGCAGCTGGAACCTTAGTTAAGATAGAGGGAATTAGGACCAGTTCCAAATACCAGTCAATATTGGCACAAAACCTTTAGGCTTCTGCTAGAAAGCTGAACATGAAGAGGAACTTCATCTTTCAGCTTGACAACGACCCAAAGCATACATCCAAATTAACAAAGGAATAGCTTCACCAGAAGTAGATTAAAGTTTGGGAATGGCACAGCCAGAGCCCAGACCAAAATCCCTGTGGGGTGATCTGAAGAGGGCTGTGCACAGGAGATGGATTCGCAATCTGACAGATCTGAAGTGTTTTTGCAAAGAAGAGTGGGCAAATCTTGCAAAGTCACAATGTGCGATGCGGATAGACTCATACCCAAAAAGACTGAGTGCTGTAATAAAATCACAAGGTGCTTCAACAAAGTATTAGTTTAGGGGTGTGCATACTTATGCAACCTTGTGATTTTCTTTTTTGATTTTTTATTCACTCTACTTAACTGATTATAGTTTGTTTTTCAAATGAGTTGTCCAGTTTATAGGTCACATTAAAGGTGGAGAAAGTTCTGAAATGATTTATCTTGGTCTCATTTTTTGACAGCACAGAAACATGACATTTTAACAGGGGTGTGTAGACTTTAGACCTTTTCGATCCACTGTACCGATATATGTTGCTCATTTCATACAAACGTCTTCACTGTTCTTTCCCTACAAAGGAAACGAGCTACTCATCTGGCTAATGATGTAGGAATATCACATAGATTACACATTAATGCATCTGTGGAGAGCCAAATGTGGTGTTTTACCTTGGACGCAGTCCCAAGCTCATCCACGAGGTGATTTGTTCCACCAGGACACGTGCGCTGTGGATCGTAATTAGTTATCACCGCTTACCTATCTGCTGTATCCTGGAAAGAGATAGGCTGATATTAATAAAGTGATTGATGTGTTATTTGTGTCCTTCAGCATACGTGGCCATATTATTACACAAATACTCGCTATGTAGCTTACATTGATGTAGCAGTTCTGTTGCTGGTCATGTTTTTCCATGTCTAGGTTGTTTAAAGAAGAGTTGACACACGACAGCAGCTCTGTAAGGTTAATATGATGTTAGGATTACAGTCACAAATTAGACTAAAGTATGTGTGTATGGTATTTTTCAACCACATTTGGATCCCATTTCATGTGGTTTTGCAGGATCAGACAATGTGAGCAATCCTGGTCCGTAGAGGTTGTAGGTGACTTTAAAAAGGGATTGGGTATCTTTTTACATTACAAAACCAAACAGGCATTAGGGGCTATCCTGGATAAAGAGATAGGGAGTATTGATCCAGGGATGAATATGATCACCAGTATCTGGGGTCAGGAAGGAATGTTATATTTTTCGTCCCTGTGTAGACAATTGGCAAAGCTTCACTTTTTGTTTTTCGGTGACTTCCTCTGGATCAATTAACAATAATTCTGCGTATTGCAGATCATAGATCTATAGAGGTTGAACCTGATGGACTAAAGTCTTTTTTCAATATAAATTACTAGATAACAATGTAACGTGGGGCATATATACATTGACATAGTGGGATATATAATCCACTCAAATTATCTATGCCATTGATGTTTCTAACCGTCAGTACTTAAGATGTGTATGGGAATGTGTGCTTACTTACCTGTAACTGATCATGTGGCTTGTTCCAGTGTACAAACATTGACAACGTCAGGGAACTCTCCTCTACTGTGGACTGGTTGGAATTCTGTATGACAAGGGCGATGGATAAAGGTGGATTTGGGAGTTAGGCATAATCCAGATACATTAGACTGTGTTCCATGCATATTGGGTATGTACTTACATGTGAAGTACTCACGAATTAGGCGGGCACGTTGTTGTGACCCCTGCAGATTATCCACTTCAGGGTGAAATAAAGGCTCTTCCTCCACAGGTAGCGGAGCCGCATCAATGTCCCCCAGACAGTTGGCCTGTAGTGCTATATTGTGCAGACAGCAGCAGGCAAGGATGATGCGACAAACTTTCTGGGGCTTGTATTGTAGAGCCCCCCCAGTGGAATGTAAACATCTGAAGCGCATCTTTAGTACACCAAAGGTGCGCTCAATTACATTCCGGCAGGTTTTATGCGCAGCATTATACCGCGCCTCTGCCCGAGTCTGGGGATTGCTCACAGGGGTCAACAACCACGGCAAACACCCATATCCTGCATCACCTGGTGTAAATAAAATATGATGTTGATATGAATAGGATGTTGTGATGTTTGACAAAGCATATGGCCAAATATCGTCATCATGACCTATCAACACATCCCTGTGGCTAATACACAGTTAAAGATATATGTAAGGGAGATGGATCATGGATGCATCTGATAGGATAATTACTAGGGTATTAACACATGGATTCTATCTGAAGCTTCAGATCAATTATAATGTAATTTCAACAAATGGAAAATCCAGATGTTCACACCCACAGGACACTTACATGAGGCGGAGATACAAGGGAAATACAACAGGGTACATATTGCGACCCTTCTGGTAGAGAGCAGGAAGTCACTGTTGCAGTTCTTGTAACGAGCACATGCCAGAGGTCTGAGGTGAAGAGTGATCGTGTATTCTTGTGAACGTAAATGTGATGCTAATTCAGGTGGAATTTCCCAGGGGCGTACACGATCAAACGCAAATGCCAAAAGACCTTGGAGATTTTGATAACTTCAAGGTAAGCTAATTCATGTTTATTCCGGGATATATTCAGGCAAGAAAAAGTTGGCCAAACAATATTAATTCTCCTCTATCAGATGAATTCTGAAGACATCTCACTTACATAGGCCGTACAAGAACACACAACACGTTATGTAGACTAGAGATGTCCATGTCACAGGATACAATGGAATGCATCAGAACATATACCTAATGATTAATCAATTGTGGTTTTTGGCATATGTTGTTGTGAACTGCATACTGTTTGGCCAAGCTAACACAGGGTTCTGGCCAGCAATGAGCTATTATGTTCTGGCTTTGGTCGTATTACTCCGTAATGCACATGTGAACATCAGATCAATAGAGGGAAACATGATGTACCGTATGTGTTATTGTATCCAGTCATAGTAAGATATGGTTGACTGCCATTACTAATGTGTACTCACCCAGTAGCCATCCGGATGGAAATCTGCCGGACTCAAAGATGTGATAGATTCCGGATGCTCGCAGGATATAGGCGTCGTGAGCACTTCCCGGGAAGCCTGCAAACACACCTTGTATGCGCATGTTCGCATCGCAAACAACCTGTACATTGATTGAATGATAATGCTTACGATTTCTGTACAGCGCTTCTTGCTCTCTAGGAGGTATCAGTGCCACGTGTGTACAGTCAATAGCACCAAGCACATTGGGGATACCTCCTAATTGGAAGAAATCGAACTTCACCTTCGAGATCTCTTCAGCAGTGTTAGGGTAACTGATGTATCTGGCAGCTCTCCGACCAATAGCACGGAGGAATGCACTCAGACAATTCGAGAGGCTTGGCTGAGACATTCCTCCGGCTATGCTCAGGGTGGTCTGAAAGCTCCCAGAAGCAAGGAGGTGTATTGCAACTAACATCCGTGTCATTCCTGGGATGGCTCTATTTGCCCGTGAGCGAGGCTCAAGGTCCGCTCTGAGAACCTCATAGAGCTCCACAAGACTGGCACGGGTCAGCCGAAAACGCTCATACACCTCCCCATCAGTTAACCCCTCTAATGTGAGTCTCTCCCTGTACACATTGGGTGCCCGCCTCCTCACAGGCTCCTGGTCAGGCTCCTGGTCAGGCTCCTGGTCAGGCTCCTGGTCAGGCTCCCCCCCTTCTGCCTGAGCCAACACATCCTGTACTCCCCCCAGCAGCTGATCACCGACAACATTGTCAGCCTCCCTGGGTGCAGGTGGCCCTATATCCCTCTGTCCCTGTGCTACTGGAGCTCTCTCTCCTCCCTGATCCACCCCCACGATACTAGGCATGGCCTGTGGTAATTCCCTTGCCTGGCTTGGTTCTGCCCCAGCATGGATCACATCACCACTCACACCCTCATTCACTCCCAGACATTCCTCTCTGCCACTCCCCATCACCCCCTCAATCACACACCTTGCTTCCTGGTCTTCATACTGTGCTAGTTGAGCTGCACAAAAGCGTCTCAACCTCATACGCCCACTCATCCGAGCCCTCATCCCTCTCTCATGATCATCCATGCTGTTTCAGACATGCTGATGACTTGTTGGGGATGGGGTTATATAGCTTGTTGATTGCATGATCTGGTATTAGGCACGTTAATTTCTGCTTTGCCATTGGTCACCTGTGGATCTTTACATGGCATTCCAGCTGATGATTTTAGGTCAAGAAGCCTCTCAACCTATTACATACGCACTTGGCCGCATGTAATTGGCTGTCCCAACGCGGGACGCCAAGTGCGTATGTAATTGGCTGAGAAGCCCAACGCGGGACGCCAAGTGCGTATGTAATTGGCTGAGAAGCCCAACGCGGGACGCCAAGTGCGTATGTAATTGGCTGAGAAGCCCAACGCGGGACGCCAAGTGCGTATGTAATTGGCTGAGAAGCCCAACGCGGGACGCCAAGTGCGTATGTAATTGGCTGAGAAGCCCAACGCGGGACGCCAAGTGCGTATGTAATTGGCTGAGAAGCCCAACGCGGGACGCCAAGTGCGTATGTATTGGGACTCTCAGCCAATTACATACGCACTTGGCGGCCTGACACTATACGTGCGTATGTAATTGGCTGAGTCTGTTGGCGCGCTCGCAAGCTGATAAGGGGACGTCCTAGCGAGACACGCCTCTCAGCCAATCACGTACGAGCTAAGAATTAGATTGACAGTATGAGCTTATAAATGTGAGTGATACAAACCCATGCGCTGACTGTGTTGTAAGAGCCATTGGAGTTAGCACGCAGTTTCAGGAGCAGGTGGGAGAGAGTTTGATTAGTACTTTGGAGAGAGGGAGATTACTGTAGTTATTTTTTTCTTTTTGCATTGTCTATTTCATAAGTCCTTCCATTTAAGCATTACACATATTTACAGATTTCACATATTTGCAAGACACATAGATTAAATAACACACATAGAGACATATATATAGTTAGGACACACACCCCACACACCCATTCCCCCCACCACACCCCATCCCCCAACACACCCCATCCCCCACCACTTATTAAATACACATAGCACACACATCTTTTCTTTCCAACAGACATTCCAGTAATACTTTTATTTCTTTATCGTTCTTTTGATTTGTAGGCGCACTCTTTTTGATTGTTTTGTATTTTATTACTAGCATATTTACACGTAAGAGTTACACATATTTACACATTACACATATTTGCCTGACACATAGATTAAAGACACATAGAGACATACATAGCGTTAGGACACACAACACACACCTCCCACCCCCCCCAACCTTTGCACCGCATCCCCCAACAGTTAGTAAAAACACATAGAACATACACTTTTGTTTCCTTCACATATATAACAGTTACACTTATTTTGAGTTATCCTTATTTTTGTATTATTTGAGCATGGAGGGAGGAGATAGGTGGAGAGAGGAGGAGAGGAGAGGAGCGGAGAGTGAGGAGAGTGAGGAGAGTGTAGTGGAGGGTGGAGGAGAGGTGGAGGAGGTGTCCCCGGAGGAGGAGGTGTCCCCAGAGGAGGAGGTGTCCCTGGAGGGGGTGGAGGAGGTGTCCCCAGAGGAGGAGGTGTCCCCAGAGGAGGAGGAGTGGTCCCCAGAGGGGGGGGGGGGGAGGAGGAGGAGGAGGAGGAGGAGGGAGACAGAGGCACTTGTAGAGGAGGGACAGAGGGGAAGGGGCCTGTTCCCAGGGGGCGGGGTAGTTTGGGGAAGGGACAGGCCTCAGGAAGAGTGCAGGGAGGCCAGGGTCCCCCAGCACAGTCGAGAGAGCAAGGGGCTATTGGCAAGGGCAGGCGCAGGGCCCGTAATTATACGCCCCAGGAGAATATGGTCCTCCTGGGTGCGATCCGTGACCGGCCCGTCATCCTTGTGGCAAGGGAAGCGAAGCCTGGGCCTAAGGCTCAGGCTTGGAAGAAGGTAGTGGAAGTGATGAAGGAGGTGTCCACGGTTCCTAGGGGCTTGAGGTCCTTGAAGCACAGATATGTGGATATCAGGGCCACGGTGAAAAGGAAGATGGCCAGAGAAGCGGAGGGACACAGTGTCGCCTATAAGGAGTGGGAGAGGATCGCAAGGGACTTTCTAGGACCATCGCCCGCAGCTGGAGCTTCATCCCCGGTGGCCCAGCACGACCCAGCCTCCAGTTCAGGTGAATATCACATACACCAACATGCCACCACATGTGCATCACACACACTACACATGGTGACCAACAAGGACACTGACATGTCAGCTCCATGGAATTAACAAGGGATGGATGGATGTATCATTAAATCCATGAAGCTGAAAAATCACTGTCATTCCTGGCCACCCCAAGAGTAATTAAGCAATAGAGTCCATGTACTGGTGCGCCCAATGCAGCCTATGCAGTTACAGACCGCAGGCAAAATCCAGACAGTGTTAGGAGCCAGGAGAGGTCAAGACAAGAAACCAAAGAATAGATCCAATCTAGCAAATGAGAGCTAATGGGAGTTGCAATTAGGAGAATCATCCATGTTCAGGCCTAGATGTCAGATAGTTAGGAGTGAAACCGCAGGCAAAATCCAGACAGTGTTAGGAGCCAGGAGAGGTCAAGACAAGAAACCAAAGAATAGATCCAATCTAGCAAATGAGAGCTAATAGGAGTTGCAATTAGGAGAATCATCCATGTTCAGGCCTAGATGTCAGATAGTTAGGAGTGAAACCGCAGGCAAAATCCAGACAGTGTTAGGAGCCAGGAGAGGTCAAGACAAGAAACCAAAGAATAGATCCAATCTAGCAAATGAGAGCTAATGGGAGTTGCAATTAGGAGAATCATCCATGTTCAGGCCTAGATGTCAGATAGTTAGGAGTGAAACCGCAGGCAAAATCCAGACAGTGTTAGGAGCCAGGAGAGGTCAAGACAAGAAACCAAAGAATAGATCCAATCTAGCAAATGAGAGCTAATGGGAGTTGCAATTAGGAGAATCATCCATGTTCAGGCCTAGATGTCAGATAGTTAGGAGTGAAAACATATCAATGTATTGATCAGCATACTAATGACATGTACCTTTCTTTTCTCTATTTCAGCATCCAGTAGGAGGTCTGGGTCCAGTGATGAGCCACGAGCGGGGCCGTCAGCCCCCGCCCCGCAGGAGACCGCTCAGGGGGAGGAGGCTACAGGCTCATCCGAGGGCCCTGGCTCTTCGGAGGGGGAGGTCGTGGTCGTTGACAGCCCCCCTGTCCAGAGCCCGACTGTCCCCCTCCTCCAAAGACTTGCCATCTCGCCGGGGCCCTCAGAAGGAGTGGAATATGCCACAGCTCCTCCTTCCCCACACTCTGAGCCACCGGGGACAACAACATCAGAGCCCCTGTCTCCAGCCGGGTCCCAGATCCTCCCCACTCTGTCCCCGCCATCTTCCCACCCGGCCCTGCCAGCAGGACCCGAGCCCCCACCACCAACGACCGAGGCTGCGCTGCTGGAGTTGTTGGCCGCCGTGAATAGGATTGAGGCCAACATCTCTGGCATGAGGCGCAGCCTGGACAGGCGCTTTAGGGAGGAGAGGAGCCATCATCGGAGGCTGGAGCAGCATTTGGTCAGGCTGCTGGGAACGGGGCAGGTCACCAGCCAACAGCAGCCTGGCCCCTCCTCTCCTTCCACCATGCCTCCGCCGCCACCACCACCCGTGGTGCCACTACCTCCTCCTGCTCCCCCACCACCAAGGAGACGGCGTCCGGCCGCGGACGATGCAGGTCCTGTGCCCAGGCGGAGGAGGACCTAGGGGCTGTGGACATAATTGTGCCTTCTCAACAGCACTCCTCAGTGACAATCTATTGGTCACAATGCTGACCTCATCTAGCCTGGCTACAGAGTTTTGGATCTTTGCCTATGTGATGGTGACATTTTGTATGCAGATGGCTACCTCCCATCACATGGTCCATGATCCTCTTCTCTGTGGACACGTAGGGTTCGGTTGAGCATGCCACCAATTGATGGTCACTTGGGAATGCTGTTGGAAAGGGATGCTGCAGTCCCCTTTTTTTTTAGGCCCTTAGATTTTATGTTTTCTCTTTATGTTTTTCTTTCCATTTGTTTTAGGTACAATTCAGGCCCATGAAGGCATCTCCTGCATCTGCAAGCATAGTGGAGGAATTATATGAGGCGTAAGGTTTTCCCAGTTCCTCTCAGGTAGACATTACTCCAATGACAGCCCCCTCCTTAACATGTAGCTCCCACAATCTTAAAGCTATCATATTGCCAGATATCTCAGACATGATTGTTGTTAGCTGAAATGTAGACTAATACCGCTATGGCGGTGGACTTGCAAAGTCTCCCAATGGCATGTTAATGACAGCCAGCATTAATATATGCACTAATAAAGCATGTGATCCTGACCTCAATATCGGTCTGAGAACAGATCTTTGGGTCTGATGTAAGAAACAGTGAATGTGGCTGCTGGCCTTTGTGTCCTGTCCATATTAATGGGTATTTGCCCATATTACTCATTATCCATAGACCTAGCTAATAGTTAGTAATGCTTGCAGATGGGAATCAGGTGAGTTGGTATATTGGTACAGTATTTAGCACTTTACTGTACATGCATTGTCATTATTTTTTTTTAGCCTCCTCCGCCTTTTTTGTTTTTTGTTGACCATTCATTTTTGTGGGCAATTTCACACACCATACTGTATGTGTGAAACTGGATTGGATTACACAGTCCAGAGGTTGAATCATTTGTTCAATTGAACAGATCCAGACAAGTTGTAAGTGCCGTGCACTCTAATGGTTTCTTCAGTTAAATGGAGAGATTTCTGGTTCCGGTTGCAGCATGTGACCCTGGTAGGTGCTATGCATCATGCTTATTCTAGACTATTAGATTGACCCCTGTAGGTATCCCCTTTTTTTAATTTAGCCCCTTGCTCTCTCGGGACCCGCCCACACCACACCCATGATATTAATGCACAGTCTTGACCACTGCTGATTGTGGTCTGTGTCCAAAAATAAAGTTTTGTTATACCGTTCTGTGAATGCACAGTCTTGACCACTGCTGATTGTGGTCTGTGTCCAAAAATAAAGCTGTGTTATTCTGTTCTTCCCATGTCGGTGTGTTTTCAATGGTTGGGGTTAGGGGACATCCACATGCATCACATTAGTGTCACATTACTATAGCTGTAAACTAATGAGCACTAGTTAACCTGCAATAGATCCATACATACTAAGAGGAATAATAGTCCTAATAGCATTAGATATCATATAATGCATCTAAGTGATCTACAATCTATGCATAATAAAGGGTTAATGCACAGGCCAAGTACAATTTGCGGGAATGGGGAGTAGGAACATTCCCCTGTGGGCCTAAAAGGGTGATGATAGGTGATACTGCAGTGGGTTGTCAGTTCCTTCTCCAGTGATTATTGATTTGTCTGTCAATTCTGCTCTCACACGCACTTCCCCAACATCACTTAGCAATCGAAACTAATGTAAATTGATGAATAGCAGAACATAATGGGAGGTCACCAAATGGGAATGAATGGTCATCTTGGCACATGGCCACCAGCAATGTCGTGGGACTTCCTTGGATAAGAGAAGTGGCAATTACCCCTGATGGAGGTGAGTTGGCTGGTGCTCATTGTGCCTCTGCAAACCTTCTGTGTGTGTTTGCTGCGCTTGTGGGTGGGAGAATGACAGCACAACTGACAACCCACTCCGGTCTCACCGGCATAGGAACCTTGTAAGAAAGCAGTGCCAGAGGGTCAGAGTGGGACCCGACCGAAAGACCAAACAAGAGGTATTGTGTATTTCAATGAAGCTGTGAGCTATCTCATTAAGGGTCATTGTGGGGGTGAGAGGGAAAGCTGAATGCAGGGCCAAATCCCAAACCACTGGGGAAGGAACTGACAACCCACTCCGGTCTCACCGGCATAGGAACCTTGTAAGAAAGCAGTGCCAGAGGGTCAGAGTGGGACCCGACCGAAAGACCAAACAAGAGGTATTGTGTATTTCAATGAAGCTGTGAGCTATCTCATTAAGGGTCATTGTGGGGGTGAGAGGGAAAGCTGAATGCAGGGCCAAATCCCAAACCACTGGGGAAGGAACTGACAACCCACTCCGGTCTCACCGGCATAGGAACCTTGTAAGAAAGCAGTGCCAGAGGGTCAGAGTGGGACCCGACCGAAAGACCAAACAAGAGGTATTGTGTATTTCAATGAAGCTGTGAGCTATCTCATTAAGGGTCATTGTGGGGGTGAGAGGGAAAGCTGAATGCAGGGCCAAATCCCAAACCACTGGGGAAGGAACTGACAACCCACTCCGGTCTCACCGGCATAGGAACCTTGTAAGAAAGCAGTGCCAGAGGGTCAGAGTGGGACCCGACCGAAAGACCAAACAAGAGGTATTGTGTATTTCAATGAAGCTGTGAGCTATCTCATTAAGGGTCATTGTGGGGGTGAGAGGGAAAGCTGAATGCAGGGCCAAATCCCAAACCACTGGGGAAGGAACTGACAACCCACTCCGGTCTCACCGGCATAGGAACCTTGTAAGAAAGCAGTGCCAGAGGGTCAGAGTGGGACCCGACCGAAAGACCAAACAAGAGGTATTGTGTATTTCAATGAAGCTGTGAGCTATCTCATTAAGGGTCATTGTGGGGGTGAGAGGGAAAGCTGAATGCAGGGCCAAATCCCAAACCACTGGGGAAGGAACTGACAACCCACTCCGGTCTCACCGGCATAGGAACCTTGTAAGAAAGCAGTGCCAGAGGGTCAGAGTGGGACCCGACCGAAAGACCAAACAAGAGGTATTGTGTATTTCAATGAAGCTGTGAGCTATCTCATTAAGGGTCATTGTGGGGGTGAGAGGGAAAGCTGAATGCAGGGCCAAATCCCAAACCACTGGGGAAGGAACTGACAACCCACTCCGGTCTCACCGGCATAGGAACCTTGTAAGAAAGCAGTGCCAGAGGGTCAGAGTGGGACCCGACCGAAAGACCAAACAAGAGGTATTGTGTATTTCAATGAAGCTGTGAGCTATCTCATTAAGGGTCATTGTGGGGGTGAGAGGGAAAGCTGAATGCAGGGCCAAATCCCAAACCACTGGGGAAGGAACTGACAACCCACTCCGGTCTCACCGGCATAGGAACCTTGTAAGAAAGCAGTGCCAGAGGGTCAGAGTGGGACCCGACCGAAAGACCAAACAAGAGGTATTGTGTATTTCAATGAAGCTGTGAGCTATCTTATTAAGGGTCATTGTGGGGGTGAGAGGGAAAGCTGAATGCAGGGCCAAATCCCAAACCACTGGGGAAGGAACTGACAACCCACTCCGGTCTCACCGGCATAGGAACCTTGTAAGAAAGCAGTGCCAGAGGGTCAGAGTGGGACCCGACCGAAAGACCAAACAAGAGGTATTGTGTATTTCAATGAAGCTGTGAGCTATCTCATTAAGGGTCATTGTGGGGGTGAGAGGGAAAGCTGAATGCAGGGCCAAATCCCAAACCACTGGGGAAGGAACTGACAACCCACTCCGGTCTCACCGGCATAGGAACCTTGTAAGAAAGCAGTGCCAGAGGGTCAGAGTGGGACCCGACCGAAAGACCAAACAAGAGGTATTGTGTATTTCAATGAAGCTGTGAGCTATCTCATTAAGGGTCATTGTGGGGGTGAGAGGGAAAGCTGAATGCAGGGCCAAATCCCAAACCACTGGGGAAGGAACTGACAACCCACTCCGGTCTCACCGGCATAGGAACCTTGTAAGAAAGCAGTGCCAGAGGGTCAGAGTGGGACCCGACCGAAAGACCAAACAAGAGGTATTGTGTATTTCAATGAAGCTGTGAGCTATCTCATTAAGGGTCATTGTGGGGGTGAGAGGGAAAGCTGAATGCAGGGCCAAATCCCAAACCACTGGGGAAGGAACTGACAACCCACTCCGGTCTCACCGGCATAGGAACCTTGTAAGAAAGCAGTGCCAGAGGGTCAGAGTGGGACCCGACCGAAAGACCAAACAAGAGGTATTGTGTATTTCAATGAAGCTGTGAGCTATCTCATTAAGGGTCATTGTGGGGGTGAGAGGGAAAGCTGAATGCAGGGCCAAATCCCAAACCACTGGGGAAGGAACTGACAACCCACTCCGGTCTCACCGGCATAGGAACCTTGTAAGAAAGCAGTGCCAGAGGGTCAGAGTGGGACCCGACCGAAAGACCAAACAAGAGGTATTGTGTATTTCAATGAAGCTGTGAGCTATCTTATTAAGGGTCATTGTGGGGGTGAGAGGGAAAGCTGAATGCAGGGCCAAATCCCAAACCACTGGGGAAGGAACTGACAACCCACTCCGGTCTCACCGGCATAGGAAACTTGTAAGAAAGCAGTGCCAGAGGGTCAGAGTGGGACCCGACCGAAAGACTGAACAGGACATATTCACATTCTCCATGTGCCCCATATTTGTGTTCCCAAATGTAGATGTGATGAGCAACATGTATACAAAATAACAGGGTTAATATTGCATTTTCTGGATGTTTTAGTGTTTTTATGTAATCAGGTAGTGTGTCTTTAATTTTGGTTTATGTAAGCTGCAGCATGGCTTTTCATTCAAAATGTAACAACTAATTGGTTGTATAATGCCTTGGCTTTGGTGGGGGGAGGGGATGGTTAAATCAATTGTAATGGCCTTCCATGCTTTTCCTCTGTTAAACTCACTTTTAGATTTTTAAGTTGTCTGTACGTAATGCGTAAACCATTTTACGTGGGTTTTTGGTGCACTTAGCGAATTTGCGAGATACGAGCGTCTACGCAAGGAATTCTTGTCCGCTACTTACTACGTAGCGCTTATCTGAGGCAAATCTCGGCAAAGTAGTCCGAAATTACGCAAGTCAATCGCAAGTCAATCGCAAGTCGACTCGGATATCGTAAATCAACTTACGATGGGCCTTTGCGAGATACGAATTCATCCGCAGCTCGAATTTAATAGGGCCCAAAGTGTCCAAGTATAAAAGGGTATTACTCATTAAAATGAGGATCTAACCACTGTTCCGGTTCTACAGAGCACAGGTATAAGACGATCTTTTCAATTCAAACATTTTATTTAAGAAACTTCTTCCTTTCTCTGTTTTCTTCCTTTCCCATCCTTCAACTTTTTTGGGGGGAGGGGGGATGGCTCATTTTCCATGCCACCACCATGATAACCATTACCACATCTATAACCACTTGCAGTTCATAAACAGTCACTTCCATCAGTCTCTGCATATCCCCAGGGTAAATAATTTCAGTATTGGTGAACTCTGGGGATGACCCAATGATCTGAGTTAGCCCAGAGGACTCAGTTGGTTTTATATCCTCTATTTTTCCTCTGAAAGGACCCATTGTGATGGATTCATAATCTGATATGCCAAATCCCTTTCCACCACTTTCCATCACTTTCCTCTGAGTCAGTTTCCTTTTGGGTGTTCTGTCACCTTAATATTCATATTATGGGACTGCAGCAAAACAGCTAGTAGGCCTAGGCAGGATGCTGCAGGATAAATCTTCACACAAAGTCACGGAGTTGCAGATGCGTTTCTCCTTTATCTTCTCTGGAATGTGCTCTGAAGTAGGTACATCATCTATGTGGAGAAAAACCACAATCCTTTATGTGGCCACAATTAATCGGGATCACCATCTGGCTCTCCTCTGGAATGTTGTCATGTTCATCTTAGTCTTTTGTGCTCTTGGAAAGGACACTCCTGAATAAGAACTCTTTTCTCAGTCGGGTGTTGGACATGTCTTGGCAAGATAGTCTGTAGATCCACAGTTACACTTTTTATCTACAGGATACTGAGCAATGTGTTGGGTCTCCACCACAATTTATACATACTGGTCCAATTGTGCACTCCTCTTTTATACGTCAAAACATAATGCATTTTCAACAGAAGTGGGTCAAACTCAAGTAGAACATGTATCCTTTATTTCCATCAATGTGAATACATTTTATCCAGAATCTTCTGCTGCCATTGGTAGTCCCAAACGTTCTCAATTTTTGGGGACATGTAACTTTAACATAGTATCACCTCAAGAAGCTTGACTTTGGTATAGTCAAGTATGGATTAACATTAGCCACAAACCACCAATAAATACACGTACATAAGTATAATAAGGACACAATTCATTTATTAATATTAACCTTAACATTAGGTTATCCAAAAGAATTGAGGGGTGCTTGCCCATCCCTTGTAGTCCTGGAGGACTACCACAATCTCCACATCTTAAACCACCATACCTTCATATAATAAGGGCAAGCACCTCTGCCACAAGCCCATTTCACTTGACCTGTGCCCTAATTTTCCTAATATATCAGGTGCGGGGAACATTGGAGCACAACATCCGTTCTCAGTTTAGGTCCCTCACATCAATCCATCACATTTTTATCTTTTCTTTTATCTCCAAGGGGGCATGCGTCCTTATTAGCCCCAGCTGGCAAAGTGAAGGCTTAGACAGTACTGTGTCAGCCACCACCATTATATCAGCTCTCCACTGCTGCTGCCACACGAGCAGAAGCCGCTGAAAACAAAGTTACTGGTGGGGAGGTGAAACCATAGAAGGTGTGCTAGAAATAACATTATCCATAACTCCCCCGGAATGTTGATACCCTTTAGGGACCCAAGCGGTAGGTATTCTGGCCACCTCACCCTGCATGCCTATCATCTCTATTGCCCATTTCATAAATGACTCCAAAATAAAAAAAAAATCTATCAGTTATATTGGTGTGTGTCAAAAGATTCTTAACATGAGTGTCCCAGAGGGGGGAGCTGGACAGGTAGCTTCCATGCCTGCTACTGACACCTCTGAAGATGATATCCTAGCCAGTTGATTGTAGCTGTCCTGTTACTGTGAATAGTGCCCCTGTTGTTTTGAATGATGCTTTGCGGATGCCCTGGAAGAGACAGCACACCTTCCTCACCCCATGTTAGTCCTGTCCCTGTCCTTTCTGTCTTTGCTAGACTGCCTACTATGACTTCTGCCTTCCAGTGTGGTATTAGGCCTCTGGGTTGGACATCTACTTCTATTGCAATGATAATCATCCCTTGACCTAGCCCTATATTCTCTGCCACTGAGTCCCTTATCACTGAATGCTGACCTGCATCCAACTCTGTACCCCACTGAATGTTTGAAAGGTGTAACAACTGTTCCATCCCTCTGCTTTGTTACCACTTTGTTACCACTTTTCCTATTGCTACTCTCAGACCCTAAGGGCATCACCTCCTCCATCTCTTCCTGCTGATGCAGCAGCCCCATTATATTTATGTCACGGCCACATGCATACCTGTCCACAGTATCCAAGGCAACTTCTCCTCTCAGACCACCACACTCTAAGTGTGAGCATGCATACTTGCAGATGTTCCATCCCCTGAGTCATCACTGGTGATAGTGGCTCCTGTACAATGCTGGTGAAATTTGAAATCTATCACTACTCTCAGATAGTGAGAATGAAAGAGGCCCATGAATCAATGAGGTTGCAGGTGCCACAGAACGTATGTCCCCATGCAATAGATGTGAATATCCTGTAGCTGCTAGCATTATGTGCTGCTGCATAAACTTTAACACCTTAATTGCTGCAGCTTTTCTCTTCCTTTTCATTTTTCATTCTCTTCCCCTCTGTGTTATAGTGCCTTCACTTTGCTTTTTCTGCTCCTGAAGATTGTCCCTTCTGCAGTAAAAGTATTGATACCCTGCCCTAGGCCTTAATTAAATGACCGCACTTCCCACTCATTTTTCTCCCATCTTCCTATGGTCTTTACCCCGGGCCTCATACTTCCCTTCCCCTACTATTTCCCTTTCCTGGCTTCTGTTGAATCAGCTCTCCAGTGAGCTTGCTGACATCATCATCCAAAGACTGGAAGGAACTGATGTACACATTTCGGGTCACTGCTTACACTGAGTGACACGAAACGTGCATGTCAGACCAGTTCATTCCTGTCCTTGGATGATGATGTCAGCAAGCTCACTGGAGAGCTGATTCAACAGAAGCTATTTCATTCTGCAGAAGATATTTTTCATTCTACAGCATCTTCAGAATTATACAAGCTGTGGATCTGGCACAATTACACCTGAATTGTATTATACAGGTGATAATTTATGAGAATTAGTCATAAGTGTAGAGAATATAGTAATTATGATAGAATTGTTGTATATTTATTGATTCTAGGCTCTCTAGCATAGATAAGGGGGTAAGTAGTGGGTCCCAAAACCTCTGCTACACACAAGTAAGCATAGGGCCACAGTGTAAACTTTAAATATTTCCTTATTAAGCTGTGATTTGATTTATATACTGCAATATGGCTAAAATAGTTTAGTATTGCTTATGATCAATTATTATAATATTTATATACATTTACTAGCTGACGGTCTACATTTTCTCATCCCTTTTTAACCCATGATTTGATTGTATACTGCAATATGGCTGAAGTAGATTAGTTTTGCTTCTTATAAATTATTATATTATTTATATATGCATTTATTAGCTGACTGTCTACATTTTCTCACCCAATGACTAGTTTTGTATTTTCTATGTATAGTTTTAATCACCATATAGTATTTTTTTGAGTATATACTGTATCATATATTTTTAGCCCAGTATCACTACTATTACTCAATAGTGGGATGTATAATACTAGTTATATGGTGTTCTTTTTCCTTTTTTTTTAAATTTAAACTTATTTTCTATTTAGAATCTATTTTTGCAATGCACTCTGGGAAGCTCGTCACATTTATGGTGGCGCTTTCAACACATTTGGGATAAGAAGGAAGAATGATTTTAGTACATTTGTTACTAAATGCAACGCAGATTGCTAAAAAAGGGGGGGGGGGGGAATCTGGACAGCGCCCCTAAAACAATTTATTTTTCAATTTGAAGAAGTGCTTTGGACACCCAAAACATAAATCATTTGATTTTGATGGAGGATAGCTTTTTATCTGCATGAGCAAATACATTCTAAGTAAAGAACAAAAGAGAGATCATTTTGAAAGTTAAAATTGTATTTTTTATCCTTCATTTTGTAAAACAGATACAATGACATCCAAAGTACAACAGGTTATAAAAAACATCTCATGGATGTGACAGTCAAGAATATGGCATTGCTGGAACATTCACTGTCATTTTTCCAGTGCACAGTACTCTTAAGCTAAAGTCGTTTTATACACAGTCCTTGCATACTTACAGATAAGACAGATAGCTATGTTGGTGATAGGGGATTTTTTTTTAATTTACAAAATGAAGCCACATATCAGTGTGCTAGAAGACAGAACTTTGCTTATATCAGATTTAATATATGTATTAGTATAATACACCATTTCTGGCAGGTTTGGAGAAATTGACATCCTTTTTAGCTCAGATATAATCATCTCATAAAAGATGTTTTCAGATTACTGTTCATAGTGAAACATCCAGTGAATTATTTACTATATATACAGAATATTCATACTAATAATTTCTCTCAAGAAACAGTAATAACAAGGAATTTCCAAGGCTATATTGCAGAACAATATGCAACATGCTGTGAAAAACTTAATTATTGCAAAGTAACTAAATATTAAGGGACACCATTTTTTTAAAATAGGAGGAGTATTGCTTATTTATACGAATTAAATGCTTGCCAAACTTGATAATTTATTTCAGTTATTGTTTACTGCCTCATGGTTCCCTCGCTTTCTCTCATAACAACTGCTCTCTGCCTCCCTAATAACATGGAGCCTGATTCAATTGAGCAATCGTAAGTTACCAGAGCCCATAAGTGAGGCCGTAAGTTAATTTGGTATTTAATTGGCGTCTTTTTGCGGGCTCCAGACAGTTTACGGGTTGAAAACTTTGAGATGGTTAAACCCAGAACTTACAGCCTCCCAAAGCCTTTGATCCTTGACTTTCATAAGACTTTTGATCGGCAAAATCGCAAATCGCAATTCAATTGCTTCAATTCTCTAGGCCCGCAATTGGTTTCACACCCGTCAACGGCAAATGTAGGAGAAAATCATACAAGTGCTAGACAGGACCCGCAAGGGGGTTTAACCCCTGTCTGTAGCACTATAAATGCAAAGAAAAAAAACAATATTGCACTGTAAAAAACGGGGGAAAGCAATGAAAGACATTAGAATTAATTGCACAACAGTCTCAAGCTCGCAAATCAGCGATTGTATCAATCTCGGGAATCAATGAGTTATTACATATCAGGCCACCTATATGGACTAGAACAGTATTGGCATGCATGTTTATAATTTCGTATTTTGAAGGTTTGCAGGTCCCATCGCATATCGGACCCCCTAATTGATTGATATGCAATCTCCATGTTTTATTGACGTAATGATGGCGGTATCATTGTCTATTGGCTGTTTCGAAAGGGGAGATTACAGTCTCGCTTAATTAATCATATTCCCGCCCTGAACTGCTACGGACGATTGCATAATTTACAGAGTCTGCTTTTGGCCCATAACTTGCGGGCTCCTTCAATTGAATAGCACCGGAATCTGAGACGAACAGGAGCACACAGCATGCCCGCAGACATACGGTCTGTATCCCGCAAGATGCAGGCTTTCAATTGAATCAGGTTAAGGGTTTGTTCAGCCACTCAGACAGTTCCTCTTATGGAGAAAGACAGTAGTATCAGTGGGAATTTTTTTTTGGATGACTGGGGGTCTATATGTGACATTAGTACTGACCTTTATCTGACTGGGTGTCTATAGAGGGACATTAGTAATGACCTTTATCTGACTGGGTGTCTATAGAGGGACATTAGTACTGACTTTTATCTGACTGGGGGTCTATAGAGTGACATTAGTACTGACCTTTATATGACTGGGGGTCTATAGGTGACATTAGTACTGACCTTTATCTGACTGGGTGTCTATAGAGGGACATTAGAAATGACCTTTATCTGACTGGGGGTCTATAGAGGGACATTAGTACTGACCTTTATCTGACTGGGTGTCTATAGAGTGACATTAGTACTGACCTTTATATGACTGGGGGTCTATAGGTGACATTAGTACTGACCTTTATCTGACTGGGTGTCTATAGAGTGACATTAGTACTGACCTTTATATGACTGGGGGTCTATAGGTGACATTAGTACTGACCTTTATCTGACTGGGTGTCTATAGAGGGACATTAGTAATGACCTTTATCTGACTGGGTGTCTATAGAGGGACATTAGTACTGACCTTTATCTGACTGGGTGTCTATAGAGTGACATTAGTACTGACCTTTATATGACTGGGGGTCTATAGGTGACATTAGTACTGACCTTTATCTGACTGGGTGTCTATAGAGGGACATTAGTAATGACCTTTATCTGACTGGGGGTCTATAGAGGGACATTAGTACTGACCTTTATCTGACTGGGGGTCTATAGAGGGACATTAGTACTGACCATTATCTGTCTGGGGGTCTATAGGTGACATTAGTCCTGACCTCCTGCTGCAGTATTATTACTCCTAGTACTCCCAGGCTTGCTACTATTAGATATAATAACCTCAGTTTCGTTTCCTTATCTGTTGGTAACATCAAAATATGATTATTAAATATTTCATATTTGTTTGTTTTTTTCTCCCAAAGTGAACCCCTTTGTGTGTGTCCCACAGATGGGGCGTTTCCGCTCTGCGTATGTTGGATTTGCACCGCTCAAAAAGTATGAAAAGAGATCCCCCCCCCTTGAAGCCCATTAATGACATCATCAGTAAGTTGTATGTAACAGATTCCAGTGTTTAGGGTTTATGACCCAATACTGCGATCATATCATTTATGACAAAAATCCGTATTTGTCGTATTATTCAGACACGCGTGCATCTTTGTGTTACATTTCCTGATACTTTTATTATCTTGATCTTTATATATTTACTAGCGACTTGCCCGTCAAAAAATGGCGGCAATAAGATTGTAAGGCAGGTAATGGTTTGGACGAGACATTCATTTTGTTGGCGGTCGGATATCCTCCGGCGCTCATTGCGAGGCTGTTGGTTGTATTTTTTTTCTGATAGGTGCTTTTGCTGTTATTCTTTGGTCGTCGGTGATGTGTTTTTGGCGCTTATTGCAAGGCTTTGTGTGCTATGAGCAGTGCTGGCGCTCGTTGTGAGGCGCGCAGTGAATGGCTTTTATGTTTAATGTGATAATGTTTTTTTTGTGTATATGTATTTTTGTATGCTAATGAAATAATTACTAAATGAATATACTTTACCTATTTGTAAGTAATATATGCAGGAAGCATTGTGCTGAAGAGCTGACAATCTGTTTTCATGTTCCTGCAGCATACAATGTAGGTTTTCAGTGCTGTGGAGCTGCTGTGTAAGTGTCAGCAATGTGTGCAGTGTGTAGTGTAAATAGGCTGCGTGCGCGAGTGGAAGCCGTTAGGGTAGCTGGGTACTTCCGCATTGTGTAAGTTAGTGTTGTAAAATGGCGGGGAATGTGTATGTGGTAAGCGGGTGTGGATGATTTAGCATCCTTGTTAATAGTGTATCTTTACCTCGTACTGCTTTTTAGGAAAATCTTTTTTAGTTAGCTCTTCAGGTTATTGATCACTGGATATATTAATTACAAATAGGTAAAGTATTTTAGTAATTAATTAATTCATTATTATTAAAAAAAATATATATAAAAAAAACACGCTTAATAGCATATTTTACACTGCGGTTACTTTACATACATTAACGCTTTGCACTTCCTTATACATTTGTTCATTCACAATAGTTATTATCGTGCATTCATTTAATAAGTATTAATTAGTAATGGAAAATAAAAATGTAGACTTTACACTACACTAAAATGTTTTACTTTTTACTCTGCAGTTATATATCTGGATTACTGCTCATTCGCTGCCAGCGATAGCACTCTCAAGCAGTTACAAATCTAAATCACTTTATTATGCTCTGAGACCTGAATACATTTTTTAATTTACACTGCACAAAAAAAATTATATATTTAACACTGTACTTATATATCTGTCTTTGCGATGAGCGCCGAAGATTGATCGTTGCAAAGCACGAAACATGAAGGACACGAGGGAAGAGGCTCACAATGAGAGCCGAAGGTCCTCAGAGTACAAAAAGCATCACATTGTGTGGCAATCAGCATTGCCATGGCTTCAAACTTTTGTATTTATTATTATTGCCCGTCATTTGTGCCAGGCAAGTCGCTAGTGATATAATATAACATAATGCAATACAATATTATACAGTACACATGGGTGTTGGAACTGGGGGGGGGGGGGTAAGGGGTAACCCCCCCCAGATTTCTTATCGTATGTATGTATGCGTATAGAAGCTAACAGGGGAGGGGAGAGGGGGAGGAAACACAGGGGAGAGGGAGAGGAAGACACAGGCGAGGGGAGAGGGGGAGGAAGACACAGTGGAGAGGGGGAGGAAGACACAGGGCAGAGGGGGGAAGAGAAACAGGGTAAGGGAGAGGTGAGGGGAAGAGACACATTGGAGGGGGGAGAGACACAGGAGAGAGTGGGGGGTAGAGACACAGGGGAGAGGGGGGAAGAGACTAATGGGAGGGAGTGGTGAGGAGACATCGGGGAGAGGAAAGGGGGTAAAGACACAGAGGAGGGGGGAAGAAACACAGGGGAAGGGAGAGGGGGTAGAGACACAGTGGAGAGGGGGTAGAGACACAGGGGAGAAGGGGGAAGAGACACAGATGAGGGGGGAGAAACACAGGGGAGAGAGAAGGGGGGAAAGACACAGGGGAGGAGGGAAAGAAACACGGGAAGGGAGAGGGGGGTAGAGACACAGGGGAGGGGGGAGTGACACAGGGAAGAGGGAAGGGGGAAAAGACACAGGAGAGGGGGGAAAGAAACACTGGGGAAGGGAGAGTGGGTAGAGACACAGGCAAGGGTGGGAGAGACACAGGGGAGGGGGGGGAGAGACACATGGGAGGGAGTGGGGGGGAGACACAGGGGAGAGGGGGGGAGAGCGACACATGGGAGGGAGTGGGGGGGAGACACAGGGGAGGTCTTTTGCTTTATTATTATTCTATTAATATTACTATATAATGTGTAGATGTACCGGCTGGGCATGCTCTTGTGCATTATTATTATTATTATTATTATTACTATTTAATGTGTAGATGTACAGGCTGGGCATGCTCTTCTATATTATTATTATTATTATTATTATTATTATTACTATATAATGTGTAGATGTACCGGCTGGGCATGCTCTTCTATATTATTATTATTATTATTATTATTATTATTATTACTATATAATGTGTAGATGTACCGGCTGGGCATGCTCTTCTATATTATTATTATTATTATTATTATTATTATTACTATATAATGTGTAGATGTACCGGCTGGGCATGCTCTTCTATATTATTATTATTATTATTATTATTATTATTACTATATAATGTGTAGATGTACCGGCTGGGCATGCTCTTGAGCATTATTATTATTATTGTTATTATTATTAGTAGTAGTAGTATATAATGTGTAGATGTACCGGCTGGGCATGCTCTTCTACATTATTATTATGATTATTATTATTACTATATAATGTGTAGATGTACCGGCTGGGCATGCTCTTGTGCATTATTATTATTATTATTATTATTATTATTATTATTATTATTATTATTATTACTATATAATGTGTAGATGTACCGGCTGGGCATGCTCTTCTATATTATTATTATTATTATTATTACTATATAATGTGTAGATGTACCGGCTGGGCATGCTCTTCTATGTTATTATTATTATTATTATTATTATTATTATTATTATTATTATTATTATTATTACTATATAATGTGTAGATGTACTGGTTGGGCATGCTCTTGAGCATTATTATTATTATTGTTGTTATTATTATTAGTAGTAGTATATAATGTGTAGATGTACCGGCTGGGCATGCTCTTCTACACTATTATTATTATTATTATTACTATATAATGTGTAGATGTACTGGCTGGGCATGCTCTTCTACATTATTATTATTATTATTATTACTATATAATGTGTAGATGTACCGGCTGGGCATGCTCTTGTGCATTATTATTATTAGTAGTAGTAGTATTTTACTACTACTAATAATAATAATGCACAAGAGCATGCCCAGCTGGTACATCTACACATTATATAATAATAATAATAATAATAATAATAATAATAATAATGCATGCCCAGCTGGTACATCTACACATTATATAATAATAATAATAATAATAATAATAATAATAATAATAATAATAATAATAATGCATGCCCAGCTGGTACATCTACACATTATATAGTAGTAATAATAATAATAATAATGCACAGGAGTCCTTCAGCACTGCACTGGACACTGAATAAACTTGCCTAGCTATGGTTTTCCCTATTGATGCAGTATCACCTACACTCTACCTCCTCTCAGTAAGACTGCAAGTTAGTTATGATTCCAAAATGGCTGCTGTCCATGAGGTAGAAGGGTGTGGAAGGGAGTGTATGCTGCTGATTGGCTGGAATGTGTCTGCTGACTGTGACATTCAGGGTCAAAGTTTGCTCAATGATAAAGTATTGGGGGAGAATCGAATCTCGCATATGTTCGCAGTTCGCCGCGAACGCAAACATGCTATGTTCGCCGGGAACAGTCCGCATCTATATATATATATATATATATTCTTATTTTTAGACATTCAATTACAATCACTAATGTACTATTCCTTATTTGTACTACTGTACTTTGTACGGTGGAGGGATTCTATTACTCTTTAATATATATATATATATATATATATATATATATATATTAATTTAAATAATTCAATTAGTTTCATTAGTTCACCACAAAACATATAGCTACCTCATTATACTTTTGCTTTATTATTTCTGATTTTAAAGCAACAAAAAGTAGACAAACTTAGATTGCAACTTTGCAAGCTTTAATCATGCAAGGTGCTTTAAGGAAAGCACTATACACATTAGATTTTAAGCTCAAAGACAGGGTCTTCCACTTGTCTGCAATGTGTAATTATTGTTTTTGCCTTGTATTTAACCCCTCTCATCGTCATCATTGACTTGACTTTGCGAACAAGGATTTAATAGGGATGTTGTCTACATCTGCGGGCTCTCTGGTGGCTGAGGAGGCCAGTGCGGGACATGCAGATGCGAATGCAGTAGTTGCAAACAGAAGTTTGCTTTGGGTTTTGTGCTGCAGTGACGTGATTTTTCCTCTGTCTCCTTTTGCCCTCAAACCAGCCCTGTGTGAAATAAGAGACAGTCTGGTGAATAGTGCTTCTCCAGGCCTTGTGGTCGAAAGCTAAAGTTGACCATCAAAGATGGTCATTGTGACAGGCATCAAGGGACTGTTTTAGCTAGTCCTTTTACCTCTCCTTCAGTCCTCCTCAGTCGCGATTACCATATAGCACAATCTTTGGCAGCCGTTCATCCTCCATCCTAGAAATGTGTCCTGCGTCTTCAACAGCATGACCTCAATGTCGGATGTCTCCTGCCTGTTTTAAGACTTCAGTGTTGGTGATGTGGTCATTCCAGCGGATGTTGGGGTTGATGCGGAGGCAGTGTTTACAAAAGTGCTCAAGAAGTAGGTGATGGCGGGAAGGTAACCCATGAGCCATACAGTATGATGGTCGACACAACAGCTCTGTACACACTGACCTTGGTGCATTTACTCAGATGCTTGTTGTTCCGAACCCTTTTTATTTAACCTACCAAATGCACCCTTTGCCTTAGCCGGTCTGTTGTAAATTTTCTTGGCGTCTTTGGCGTCCTAGGAGATTATGTCTTCAGCTCTGACTCGCCAATGGTGATGCGAGGAGGACAGTAATTTTCCTGAGGTTTTAGGCTGGTGGAGAACTTACATTTGTAATGTGCTGCGGCATATGTTGGCCTGTTACAAATAAAGTAATAATAATAAAGCCTCTAAACTTTATATGCAGCTACTTAACTTACTGTGCTATCATTGTTACCACACTTCATTTGTAACACATCAACATAGCGCCCAATGCTAATCCCTGAAAAAGCAATTACCAGTGCCCTAACGGCGGAGTATATTCTACCTTAAACAAAAGTGGAGTAATCCCTTAAGATTAGTCCAAAATGCAAAGTCACGTACTGCAGGTGAGATATGTATACCGTAGAAGATATCTGATAACTCCATGCACTGTGTGGGTGTTGCTGCCTCTTCAAATAGCGCCTTTTACTGTGCACTAACATGTGAGATACAAAAAGAAGAAAAAAAAAGGGGAGAGAGGAGCCCGCCCTAGTGCAGATAAAACTTTGATAACAGAGCTAAGATAAAAATCAGAAATATAAATGTAACACTCACAGAAGATCCTTTTCTCTGTTGTGTTCTTGGAGAAAGATGGTTCCTCTGTTCCGGAAACTGGATGCTCCTGGCTCCACAGACTTATTATGGGAAAAATAGTACCTTATCCTGGACCCCAGAGAAAACTCTTAGGGGTCACACTTATGAACCTGGGAGTATTAGGTCCTTGGACCAAAAAGCTTACTCCAAAATATATAGAACCAGATACAGGTGCTACTATATATCGTGTTGTTTATTCATAAAGTCTTCTAATCAAGTATGAAAACAAACAATAAAGTATAGCATAATAAACACCAAAAATTAGGTATATAAAAAATAAAAAAGTAGAACAATTAAAACAGATGCATTTTACTTGTCTTATCAAGCATTCTCAATGTTTAAAAATCCAAAAAAAGATAAAAATATAGGTACCTGTAATCTGGGCTGCTGTAATCTGGGGGAGTGAATGATTTGAATTAGTGTAGAACATAGGGGAAAAAAAGCTCCCACAGACTTTTTACTGCATTCCCCTAAGCTAAATAACTAAATCAGAGGTGCTCATCAGAGAACAAACTAACCTTAATAGGTTAACTCTATGGACATGATAATCCACTCTGAGAGCAACCTCTTGTAGCTCACTTGTGCACTTCACAGGGAGAAATTTCCTGTAGTATATAAGTCTGGTCTCACTCAAAAGAGTGACCTAGCCCCGAAATACCAGGCAATTCTACCCTGACCAGTAGAAACAGCAAACCCCAGACGAGTTTCGGCCTCTATGGGCCTCGTCATTGAGGTCCATCTGAACTCCCTAAGGCACAGTGAGCAAGAGGTCCTTGTCTGCAGTCCCCTATCACCCTTAGGAAGACTAACCCCTAAGGGTCATTTCCATAAACAAAATAACTAAATCAGAGGTGCTCATCAGAGAACGAACTTCCCCTAAGTTAGAGCACCAGCTTAGCATAGGGCTCTCATTCTGTAGCACTACACAGGGGTTAACTACAAGGCAAAAATAATTGTAATACATTGAAAAGAATGGAGGGGTTTGTTTTTTAGCTTAAAATCAAACATACTTAGAGCCACATTAAATTCCAAGCCAGTAAGTGCACCGTGAGAACCGCAACAGCTGCAGGCTTGAAATTTGGCCCAGTTACGGTTCTTTTAAAGTAGAAAGGCTAAGAGCTGGAGACGCAAAGCCGTAAATCAGTTGTTAGCCATCGGATTTGTGGGCTAGAACCAGTGGCGGCTGGTGAACTTTCAAGTTGGAGGGGGCGCAAGAGCCAAACTTGGCTCCTCCCCGTACACAGACCACACCCATTTTTAAACTCTTCCCCCGATGTCATATTGACCTTTATACCTTTATATGCCCCGCCCAATGACCATATACTTGCCCCACCCATAAAAATAGACTCCACCTACTGATTTTTTAATACTGTTCAAAAATTCTGAAATCTTGGGATTCAGGCAAATAATAAATGTTTTCTTGTGCAGGAATGCAATGACACTCACCAACAGTTGACTCCCCTTCTCAGGGTGTCTTCAAATGTTGTAGTCAAAAATAGTCTGCTGCCGCAGAGTGTTTGGACCTGTGGGTGATTTAAAATAAGCAAACAATTCAGAGAGTGCAAGACCCCTACAGTACTTAAAAACACTTATGAAACCAAGCAAGACTATCTAGGCCCCAACCATATCTAAAAAAAAAAACATATTATACAAAGCAGGACTATATAGGCGCCAACCCTAACAAAAAAAAAAAAAATGTGATGTCACGTGGGACTATATAGGCCACAACCGGACCTTAAAAACACACATTACATCAAGTAAGACTATATAGGCCCAAACTATACCTGAAAAACCTTAAAATACCAAGCCGGACTATATAGGCCTCAACCGGGCCTCAAAAACCCACATTACACCAATCAGGACTATATAGGCCCCAACCGGACCTTAAAAAACTTACAATACTAAGCCGGGCAATATAGGCCCCAACCAGACCTTAAAAACCCACGTTAAACCAATCAGGACTATATAGCCCCAAACTGTACCGAAAAAACCTTAAAATACCAAGCGGAACAATATAGGCCACAATCATGCCATGGGTGTATATATATATATATATATATATATATATACAGTATACATATATATATATATATATATATATATATATATATATATATATATGTATATATACATACATACATATATTTAGATATGCTGTTTACAAGTGGATTTACCTTACAAGTAAAGGCTGATAAATTGCAGAGTGCACAAATTGTGCCCAGGTGAGAGGGGTGTGGCTTGACTGTTAAGCTAGTATAAAAGGTTTGTGAGCTGTTTTGCGGCTGTTCGCAAGTGGTTTTTCCTTACAAGTAAAGGCTGATAAATTGCAGAGTGCACTAATTGTGTCCAGGTGAGAAGGCAGAAGTTAATATAAACAGGAGAAGGGGTGAACTTGTGAGCTTGCGAACATTTTCAGTATCAAGTGCAATTCTAGTAAAAGCGTAGGAGTTTAAATAAAAGGAGGGGCTTCAAAGAAAAGGGAGGACAGATTTATAGTGCAAAGGAGAAAAACTTATATTATATTATATATTATTTTATATTCTTTTTTTTTCCCACTGAAATTTTGTAGACAATAATAATAATTATGAATCAGTCCAGTGGCAACCTTATTCAGTGTACATCCTGTCATATGTATGCAATACTGGAACAGATGATCCAGGGTCCATACATAGAGGAGAATTGCAGCACTTAGTGATATTGCTCCACTGGAAAGGGGGTTGGTGCTCACTGAGCACAGTTTAGCTGGGCATAGCATGGAGGGTGGAGCTGGGGCTAGTGAGGATGTCCAGGGAGGTAGCTGGGTTACAGTTACAAGGGGAAGCAGGGGGAACATGAGGAGGCAGGCCAGTTCTGAGTCAGCAAACACCAACAGATTTGCCACATTGAGTGAAACTGTTGGGGATCTCCATTCAGGAATGGCAATGCCAGATAGAGCTGTTCCCTCTAACAGCCGGGAGAACAGCTCTACTGGAGGAGAGGGAGGGCAGAATAGGCAGAGCAACAGACAGGTTTTGGTTGTAGGGGACTCTATTATTAGGAAAGTAGACAGGGTGATTTGTCACCCAGATCCCAGCAATCAAACAGTTTGCGCACTCCGGGTTGCTCGGGTTCGTCATGTTGTGGATCGGGTAGACAAATTATTGGGAGGGGCTGAAAATGAACCGGCGATCTTGGTACATATTGGTACCAATGACAAAGTTAGTGGAAGATGGAGTGTCCTAAAGAATGATTTTAGAGAACTAGGTAATAAGCTGAAGGCAAGGACCTCCAAGGTAGTATTTTCTGAGATACTACCAGTGCCACGTGCTAGCCCAGGGAGGCAGAAGGAGCTTAGGGAGGTTAATGCGTGGCTAAAGATGTGGTGCACTAAGGAGGGGTTTGGGTTTTTCGAGCTCTGGGCTGACTTCTCACTTCGGTACAATCTCTACAGTAGGGATCGATTGCACCTTAACGATGAGGGAGCTTTTGTACTAGAGGATAGGATGGTAGAAAGGATGGAGGAGTTTTTAAACTAGTAGGTGGGGGGGGGGAGGGACTAGATATAAGTAATGGGGTAGAAAGTGTAGTGGGTATAAGGGATGAATTAACAACTCATAGGGGAGGAGATGGGGGAGGGGTAGTATAGTCAATAGGGAGGTAGTACTAGCTAATTCAAGTAGAAGGGCAGGCACTTCAGAACTACAGACTCATAACATAATGTGTATGCTTGCTAATGCCCGAAGCTTGCCAGGATAAAATGGGAGAGTTAGAATTGTTAGCAATTAATGAAAAATGGGATTTAATAGGCATTACCGAAACGTGGTGGGATGAATCTCATGACTGGACTGTTAATCTGGATGTTATAACCTATTTAGGAAAGATAGAGACAATGGTAAAAGAGGAGGAGGGATTTGTCTGTATGTTAAGCCTGAATGTAAGCCTATAGTCAGAGAAGATATTTATGGTGGACCTTGAGATAAAGTTGAATGTTTGTGGTTTAGAGTTAAATAGCAGAGCAGCAAATTCCAAAAGAATATTAGTAGGAGTATGCTATAAACCCCCAAATATAGCAGAAAGGGAGGAAATACAATTATTGTTACAGATTGGAAATGCAGCTAAGCATGTGCAAGTTCTAATAACGGGAGATTGTAATTTCCCTGAAATAAACTGGATAAATGAAAGCAGCAGTTCATCTAAGGGGAGCAGGTTCTTGAGTACACTCAGGGATCATTTCCTGGCCCATGTTATACAAGAGCCTACTAGAAATGAAGCTATCTTAGATTTACTCATCACAAATAATATTGATATAGTTTCAAATGTTGGAATAGGGCAACCTTTCGGAAACAGTGATCACAACACCGTCTCATTTGAGATTGAATTAAAAAAATAAAACTTTAAGGGGCCAACGAAAACTCTTAATTTTAAAAGGGCAGATTTTAACTGTCTAAGGGCAGCAATACAAAGTATAGACTGGGACAGAGAGCTGATAGGTAAAAACAACAATGGACAACATTTAAATCCTTACTAAATATACATACACATCGGCATTTACCATGTGGGAATAAAAGTAAAAGGAGTAAATCCCATCTAATGTGGCTTAACAATGATTTAAAGATCAAGATACGGAGTAAAAAACAGGCATTTAAATTATACAAAATACAATGAAATCAACAAGGCTTGCAAAAACGAGATTAAACTGGCCAGAATAGAAAATGAAAAATGAATTGCAAAAGAGAGTTAGACTAACCCTAAAATATTTTTTAAGTATATTAATGGGAAGAAGGCGAGGAAGGAAGCTATAGGAACATTACAATGTGATGCAGGCCGTCTGAAAATTAGTGACCAGGAAAGGGTAGATGAGCTAAATAGGTTATTTTCTTCTGTATACACAATGGAGGTACCAGTGGTTGGGACACTGCAACATAATGGGGCTACACTACCTTTGCCAAATAATTGGTTAACACAGGAGGTAATCCAAAAGAGGTTAGAAAAAATAAATGTTAATAAAGCCCCAGGTCCTGATGGAATACATCCAAGGGTACTAAGGAACTGGGTTCTGTAATAGCCAAACCATTATATTTAATTTGTCAAGATTCACTCAACACAGGGTCTCTATCAGATGACTGGAGAAAAGCAGATGTGATACCTATATTTAAAAGGGAGCAAGAGCAAATCCGAATTATAGACCAGTGAGCCTCACTTCTGTAGTAGGGAAGCTTTTAGAAAGGTTAATAAGGGATAATATACAAGAATATCTCTATTTGAACAGTGTTATAAGTAGGAGTCAATATGGATTTATGTGGAATAGGTCATGTCAAACAAATCTAATTAGTTTCTATGAGGAGGTTAGTAGGAACCTGGATCAAGGCAACTCAGTGGATGTAAAAAGGCTTGCAAAGGCTTTTGATACAGTGCCACATGGGAGACTATTGTAGAAACTAAGAGATACAGGAAATGCAGGAAATATCTGCTCATGGATTGAGTGCTGGCTAAAAGACAGGAAGCAAAGGGTTGTTGTAAATGGAACATACTCCGATTGGACTAATGTGGTAAGTGGGGTTCCTCAGGGTTCAGTATTAGGTCCTCTCCTTTTTAACATATTTATTAATGACTTAGAGGTGGAATTAGAGTGTGGTGTCTCCATTTTCGCTGATGACACAAAGTTGTGCAAGGTAATTAAATCAGATAATGATGTGCTTTCCCTCCAAAGGGATTTACATAAAATTGAGGAATGGGCATCTAAATGGCAAATGTGATATAATACGAATAAATGTAAAGTTATGCATCTGGGAAGGAAAAATAGCCATGCAATTTATAATCTTAATGGAGCAAATCTAGGTGTATCAGATATTGAAAGGGGTTTGGGAGTGCTTGTGGACAACCACCTAGGCAACAGTGCTCAAAGCCAAGCAGCAGCTGCAAAGCAAATAAAATATTAGCATGTTTTAAGAAGGGTATAGAAGCAAGGTAAGCAAATATAATTCTGCCACTATACAATTCTGTAGTACACCCTCATTTGGAATATGGAGTACAATTTTGGGCACCACTTCATAAAAAGGACATTTTAGAGCTGGAAAAGGTACAGAGGAGGGCAACAAAACTAATAGGGGGAATGGAGGGGCTAAGTTATGAAGAAAGACTAACCAAATTAAACTTATTTTCTCTTGAAAAAAGGTGTCTAAGAGGAGATATGATTACCTTATATAAATACATCCAGGGTCAGTATACAGATTTCTCAAATGAGCTTTTGGTGCCAAGATGTTTTCAACTGACTAGAGGACATCCCTTGAGATTAGAAGTAAAAAGAAAGAAAAGGGTTCTTCACAGTAAGGGTGGTTAATCTGTTGAATTCTCTACCAGAGGAGGTGGTGACAGCAGATTCGATTGGTAACTTTAAAAGGGGACTGGATTTATTTATAATTAAAAATGGTTCAGGTTTATCACAGATTATTAGAGAGACAGTATTGAGCCAGGGAGAAATCCTTCACTAGTATCTGGGATCAGGAAGGAATTATTATTATTTTTTTTTCCTTTGGGACGATTGGCTAAGTCTCACCTGTTTTTTTTTTTCTGTTGGCCTTTTCGATTAATTAAGAATGATAAAAAAAAATAAAAAAAAAAATTGAATAATAATTAATTAGTAACAAATGAATTAATATTTAATACGCATATTGCAGATCAGAGGAGATCTTAAAAGGTTTAAAATGATGGACTAAAAGTCTTTTTTCAAACTTAATTACTATGTAACATGTAACTATATATATATACAGTATATATATATATATATATATATATATATATATATATATATATACAGTATATATATATATATATATATATATATATATATATATAAAAACATATACATACATATATACACACATATATATATATATATATATATATATATATATATATATATAGATATATTTATATACATACATATATACACATATATATATATATATATATATATATACACACACATAGAGGGCATAGAGGGTTAGGGCATACAGGTTTAGTTGGTTAGGGTTAGAGGGTTAGGGTTAGAGGGTTATGGCATAGAGGGGTAGGGCTTAGAGGGTTAGGGGGAAAGTGACCAAGTGCCAGACGAGGATAGGAATGTTTACTATGTTATTTTACCTTGGGTTACACCCAGATTCCTATATGAAGGTGTAAACTGATTTGAGGATATAAACTGATAAATAGATTAGTATTTTAGCTCAAATAAACAGTAGTTGTGATGTTTAAGGCAACACTCATAGAGGAAACTACTCTGCCAGTAAAATATGCAAGTCAATGACCACAGAATCACAAGATCAGGAGATTGTAAACAACAACACATAAGTAACCCTAAAGCAACCAGAAATAGTAGACAAACCCCTCGAAGCATATATGGTCTCAATAAGTAACAAACATGATAGATTGTCCAATACAACATTTCTCATCAAGACCGGAAATGGACAGTCCACTAGCGTGAATGTGAGCTGGTGGTAGGAAAGTTGGGAGGTCATGCATGTTAGCTTCTCCTGAGCTGAAGCGGCTATGAGGTCTCCAATCCCAGTGTAAGCCCATCTCAAGCTTGACCCAGAACCCCCTTTCCTCCTATACATTATATCCCCTAAATTATTGGTGTACCTTGACCTGCATATCGGTGCACATTGTTGCACATCAGAGTTTGACACCCTGATGCCAAGGAGAGACGCAGATGGAGCTGCTTTCGCAGCTCCAGGAGTGCAAAGCGCAATTTCCACATGAGAAGTGGTACTCCCGTGAGAAGACAACAGGGGACGTGAGCAGGTGAAAGCGGGACAGTGCCATCAGGTTGCCAGGTCTGACGGCCGACAGAGGTGTACACAAGTCTGCTGCTGAGTGAGGGCGGATGTCTACGATAGAGCCCGGTGGAAGCCCTATAGAGACATGGGGCACACTAATTGAACTCTTTGAAGTGATATGGGACACAGAAATACTCAACAACATAAAAGTGAGAACTGGGAAGTAAGGAGGATATGAAATTACCAAATTATTAAAGCATCCTCCTTAAATGGACAGATATACTGTACCCATATACCCATAAAGCGTACATCAGAGGGGTACTAATGAAATTAGCAGCGACACATAGAAGGCAGCAATTACAGACAGAAAATGCCCTCACTAACAAGCTGCAAAAACTAGAAAGGTATAATCAAACCAAATTTAGTAGGGAAACCCAAAATATTATCTATAGAACTAGACTAGAGCTGGACGCAGTTCTAGCAGCAAGAACGGAGCTAGCCATTAGAAGGACCACGCATAAATTTTACTCCCAAGTTAATAAACCCTCCTCAATGTTAGCTAGGAGGCTCCGATATAAAAGGGGGGATAACAAAATAAATCAAATAAGAGATAGGAAAGGCAATATCACCAAAAAACAGAACAAAATAAAAGAAACTTTTATAACAGCCTTCCAATAGATATACTCCACTAAGCAGAATGCAAGCGAGTTCCAGATCCAGGAGTTCTTAAGAAGTCAGGACCTCCCTAGTCTAGCTAGAGAGGAAGTAGACAAACTAAATGCAGACATATCAGTAGAATAGGTGTGCCAGACGATACGTTCCCTGAAGAAAGTGAAAGCCCCCGGACCCGATGGCTTCACAAATATATACTATTCCGCGTGTGAAGCAGAACTGGCCATACCACTGACAAAACTATGTAACGCAGCCCTGGGAGGGGGACCCATGCCCCCAGAGTTTAACCAGGCAAATCTTATATTTATCCCCAAACAGGGAAGGGACCCAAATAAAGTAGAAAACTACCGCCCCATATCCCTACTCAACGGGGACATCAAAATTCTGGCAAAACTAATGGCGGCCAGGTTGGCAGCCTTTATACCTAGGCTGATACACAAGGACCAGGTGGGATTCATCCCATTCCGGCAAGCGGGAGACAATGTAAGACGAATACTGAATCTCCTCCATATAGCTAAACAAAGAGACATCCCACTTTGTACCCTAAGCATAGACCTAGAAAAAGCGTTTGACTCGATCGAGTGGCTGTTTCTCCTAGCCACTCTTTTGAAATTTGGGTTTGTGGGGAAATTCACTAACCTTATCAGCGCACTTTATAAAGACCCCAAAGCGAATGTCAACTTACCGGGTGACAGGGAGACGCCCATTCGGATAAGCAGATGCACGAGGCAGGGCTGCCCACTCTCACCGCTTCTCTTCGCTTTAACAGTAGAACCCCTGGCACAAGCCATCAGGAGCAGTACAGCTATTAAGGGAGTAGGGGTAGGTTTGCACAATTTTAAGTGCTGCCTCTTTGCGGACTACATCATTTGCACCCTCACGGACCCCCTCAGCTCCATACCCGCCCTCCTGGCCCTGTTGGAAATGTTTGGGGGCATCTCGGGATTAAAAATTAACATAGATAAGACGGAACCAATGGGCACTAGACTCCACCAGCAACAAATCAATCAGATTAAAGACAAGTTCCCATTTACATGGCCCCCAAAACACCTCAAATACCTAGGAGTGAAGTTAACACCGGAAATAGAAAACACATATGGGGCGAACTATATCCCCCTGTACCGGGAACTAAGACTAGACTTGAACAAGTGGCATAAATACAAACTCTCTTGGTCAGGGCGACTGAACGCCATCAAAATGAATATCCTACCAAGAATCCTGTACTACTTCAGGACGCTCCCCATTCCCATTAATAAAAGAGAACTTGACATGTTCCAAAGAGATACCTTTAGATTTATATGGGGATATAAAATACCCTGAATCAGCAAAAAAAAACATGTATGCACACAAAACTCTGGGGGGCATGGGTTGCCCAAACTTTAGGCAGTATTACAACGCGGCTCAAATATCCTTCATCCCGCAAGCACACTCCATCACTCATCAACCCCTGTGGGTATCCATAGAGAACCTCCAGATGAGGCCTCTGAAATGGGATAGTCTGCCCTGGATAACTCATAATGTAGTGCCTCACAAGCTAGGAGATAACAACCCGATGATCAAATTAGGACTGGGAGAGTGGGAAAGGACCTTGTCCAGACACATCACTTGAAACCAGCGATCAACGCCCTAACACCCCCGTTCAATTGTTAAATGTCGTGGAGGTTATTGGTACTGACTCACTGAGCTGGTGGACGACGCGGAAACTAGACAGGATAGAGGGCTGGATAGAAGGGAATAGTCTTCTGACAACAGAGCAATTTATCGAGAAATACAAACTACCCATCCGAGAGTATTTCCACTATAATAAAATACGACATGCTATCTCGTCCTTAATTAGGGAGAATGGAATGCCACAGGCAACATGGCTCACAAAGGTGTGCCGTAAAGCACCTCTGACCAGAGGCATACTCAAAACAATATACACGGAAACAAACAAAATTGGATGTGAGCACAAACCGAACAACGTCCTCCAATGGGAAAGAGAGTTGGGGGTAGTCTGGGATTGCAAAGCATGGAACAAAATTAGTGCAAGACTGACCAGGGGTTCCTTATCCTTTAGCCACATGGAGACAGCGACCAAAGTTTTTACAGGGCATACTACACCCCTGACAAGTTACACAAAATGAACCCAGCAGCTCCCCAAAACTGCTTTAGAGGTTGCCAAGAGGTGGGCTCATTCCAACACATATGGTGGGATTGCCAGGTTGCAAAGGTCATGTGGGGTCAAGTCACTGACTTAATTACAGACACACTGGAAGTAGACTTACGCCCCATGATTGGTAGATGCTTGCTGGGAATACCAGACGCCAACTTGTCTAAATACCAAAACGAGTGGATTCAATACGTAATGCTAGCAGCCAAATGCCATTTAGCCCAAAAATGGTTGAAGCCAACTCTGAGCATAGCAGCAATCGTAAATAAACTGAATTACATACAAATTTACGAAAAGATGACACACTCACTGAACAACACACTAATAACTTTCCATAAAATTTGGGGGACCTGGAGTAGGTCTCAACACGCGACCCCGTGTTAACAAGAAAGAGGTGATTGGACGCAGGGATTAGGGCAGCCGCTACCACACCGGGGGAGACGTCAAAATCGAAGGTAAGACCGTGAACCACGGTCGGATTGTAAAATTTAGTAAAGCACGAGGTACAGGTTTTGTTTTGTATTTTAGTTATGTTGGTAAAATCTATCACTTATATGGTAGCAAACGTAGGCAGACAGCACAATCACGAGAACAAGAAGGAGATTTTTAAAATTAACGAACTGAATACATTATACTCAAACTACTATTATCTTCCCACACACAAAGCCCGCTAGGGTACACCTACTAACTAGTTTAACAACAGGGGAAGACATATAAGTATCAGAAAAAGGAAAAGGAGAGGAGAGATATCACAGAGTTATATGTCAATAAAGGTTGGAATCATGTCAAATAACAATGTTGTAAATGATGCAGACCTGTGAGTCTAAAATCGATGCAGTTGTCCATGACACGTGTGATAATAAAAATTTCCAAAGTTAAAAGGACAGATATACTGTAAGTCGTTATATGCCAAACAGTTCAGTTACATCTTAAGCTGTCTCTAGGCTAATTGATATAAAAATGTAAACATTAATTAATAAGAGTAAAGGGAGAGCCAAAGAAAAGTTAATAGGGGTGAACTATTGAGATACCCATAAATATAGAGGAGGCAAGGTGGCCAATAGAAAACCCTCAACAGCTCCCAAGACAGAAAGCAAAGAAAAGAAAAATCAAACACCAAACAACACATCCCAGTTCTTTTAAACCAAAAATAAAATGAATCCTTTGGAAACATCTTCCTACCTAGAATAAAATACATATAAATCATCAGAGTCTTCTATAAAAGGGGCAGAACATTCTCAAGAAGAACACCTAACATGTTCCAAAAGGATTTTCAAGCTAAATTTACATCGGAAAAAAAAAACAGATTGCAGAAAATACAAAATCAATTAATGAGACCAATAAAAAAATAAACAAGAGTGAGTCAAAATGTGATAAATTAATCATGAACAATAATTCACTTTTAAAATATACATACAATCTTGAAAACAAGTTAGAAGAACTCAATAAAAAAAAATCAGCTACATGGAGGACAGGTGAAGGAAAAATAATTTGAGAATTAGAGGGATAGACGAAAACATATAAGATAAAGAGCTGAATAAATATGCTGAAGAGATGTTCTATAAATTAATTCCTCAATTTCCTAAGGAATACTCAAAAATTGAGATTATCCACAGAATTCCTCTACCCAGAGGTTTGAACAAATCTCTACCCAGAGATTTTATAGCAATGCTCCATTTTCTACCATTCAAGGAAGCCATATTAAAAGCAAATTTTATGAAAAAATTAAATTAAACTTCTCAGATCTGTCCACTCTAGCAAAAAGAAAAGAGTATTCTGCCATAATCTTAAATTTAAGGAAAGAAAAAAGCAAATACAGATGGAAATCTCCACCTGGTCTTTCTATTTTTAAATAATCTATTTAGCATAGAATCAATTTGGTAAAAGAAAGGAGAGGCCTTTTTACAAAAATGGAACATCGAAGTGGACTTTTCCATTTCTAATGCAAGAATCCCAGAGCTAATTCTTAAGATGAAGAATGGGAATTAATAAAATAACTCTCTTGAAAAAAAAAAGACTCCTATACTTAAAACTGGAGATATAGCACAGAAGGATTGAAGAAGAAAGTAGGGACTTTAGCGCATACTTCTTCCTTCCTGCTATATACATGTAAATTATATTTTTGGTCATGCCACGTTATAATACGGTAGACTTAATATTATAATTTATAGTTAGTTTTCATTTTTATTATCAGCCGACTATCACAATCTTTAAAACACAATACATTTAGATTACATATTTCTAGTAAATAATTAAATAATAAAAAAATAAAAATACAAAGTCTTTTACCTTCGAAGAATTGAGGCAATCAATATCACAAGCTAATATAATCTAGTATTTATAGCACTTTAGCACTTTCCTCATAAAATCACACACAATTTGCCCTTTATTTTGAGTATATTAAAATTACATATCAGAGGTGTTTGTACTCTAAGAAATATATATTTTGCACTTTATAAGTATGCACTTTATGTCTATAGCATGATATTTAGGCCCATGTGATTTAACTTGGTAAAATCATAAGGTAAACCCATCATATCCAGTTCCTTTTATTGGGATTAGTATTAGTTAAATACGAGGATGGGATGTTATGCTAATATTGTCATGATGGCCCTTAGCGGACAGACGAATGGAATTGCATTGAGGCTGGGAATACCAAGCATTCCTTAACCCAAGGATCCTATAATAGGTCGTTGGGAGCCGGGACAATGGCTTCCCTGCATTCTCTGGCCTCCCATGGGCCGTTCCGCTCTGGTCCCTCTACGAGTGATGGAAAGTAAACTGTGATGATGTTCCTGCAATATTCTATTATAACTGTACTAATTATGGTTCTACAGTGTCATACTATATCTTTTTATATATTGATTTTGTAGGATACAATAAAATAAATGGTGAGAAGATTTAAGATAAACTAAACAAACAAGGGGAAATAAAAGTACTATACAGAAGTTAGAAGGGGAAAGGGAAAGGGTGAAAAGATGTAAAGGGAAAAGAGAGAATGGAGAAGGGAAAGGAGAGAAAAAAGGGAAAAAAGAGAGAGGAAAGAGTGGGGAAGGAGGAAATGGAAAAAAGGGCAAAGAAAGAAAAGGGAGAAAGAAACAGTGTAAATGAAATGATTTAAAATTTAAGATAAAAAGAAGGGAAGGAAGGTGATGAGATAACAGAGAAATATACATGACCTCCCAATTAAGATGGTTAACTAACCTCCTAACATTTCCTACAATTGGCATAGATGCCCTAAGAATGGAGTTGGACTTAAAGTTAAGTCCAACTCAGAGTATGCTTGTTAGTTGTTCGAATGAGAGAATGAATGAAATTCCCAATAGTCAGATGTTTATGAAGAAAATAATAAGAAAAGACACAGTAGGAAAAAACTGGGAGAAATAAGGTAAAATGTTACTTTTAAAGGAGATTAAATCCAAATTATACAGAAAACAGAATACATTTTCTTGATTAAGAGAAATAATATATATATATCTATTAAAAATAAAGCAACTATGTTAGTTTTTTTTGAGAACAAAGAAAATATTAAGTTAAACTAACTATGGTTAGAATAATAACACCCAATGTTAACAAATTAAACTCTCCATCCAAGAGGAAGATAGCCGTCAATAATTATAGAAAGATTATAGTCGATGTTCTGCTATTACAGGAGACACATTGGAGTATAGAATATCTATGTTATATGTCGAATAAAAGCTATAATATTAAAGTTGATTCAACATATAATAAAAGATCACGAGGCATATCAATTTTATTTAGCTGTAAGCTAAAAGTCTCCAAGGAGACTAAAATTATAGATTCTTTAGGTAGATATATCATTTGGTGCTGCTCTATCAATGATACATTTATGACAATAGTTAATTTATATTTGCCAAATGCAAATCAAATTAGATTCTTAAAAAAGATTCTTAAAGAAATAAAAAAATTAGAAAGGGTATGATAATTATTGGAGGCGATTTTAATATGCTGATGGAAATTGAAAAAACAACAACAGAAAATCAGATCAAAAGGAAGTCCAAAGATTTCCAAAGAAATATTAAATTATGACCTCTTGGATTCTTGGAGAATATTACATCCTTATGATAAAAATTATTCTCATTTTTCTAATCAATTTAATTCTTATTCAAGATAGGATTCTTTTTTTTATGGATATACATACTTTGAGATTAGTAAAGGATATAGAAATTAGTGTAACATCTTGGTCGGATCACTCCATTATATACACTACTATGGAGGATCAAAAAGAATATAGTTATACGAATACATGGAAGCTAGACCCAATAGTATTTAAAAATGAAGAAACATTGGAGTTTCTAAAAGAAACCAGAGAATTATTTAAAATAAATAAGAATACAGTTTAGTCTACCACCACTCTATGGTGTGCATACACATCTGTAATAAGAGGGCAAATGATTTCCCAAGTGGCCAAAATTCATAAATTAATGGGGAAACCCCTGAGACTCCTATATATAGAACTGGAGAAACAGCAGAGAAAGTAATAACATGTCTGACAGTGGGGAGGGGACACTGCAGATCTCTAAATTGAATGCTCAAATAAATAGAATCTTACAAAACCAGGCAGATTCCTTAATTTGGAGATTTCAGCAGTCCCACTTCCTTCTGGGAAACAAAACAAGTAAATATTTGGCAAATAAGCTAAAAAAGCAAAAAAAATCTAAATAAAATATTAAGCCTCAATGGTCCGGACAAAAAGATCTAAAAATATCTACATTCATCCAGATAAGATAGCGGAGATTTTTACAGAATTTTATAAATCACTTTATAATTTAGATAGAAATCATACATTTAAAAAACCTAGTAAAGTCGAAATAATTCAATTCCCAGATAAAGTAAATCTTCCCATCATAAGTGAAGAGGAGCAAAACATTTTAAATAAATATTTTACATTGGATGAAATTGATGAGGTAAACAAAAAAGCAAAATCAAACAAAGCCCCGGGCACTGATGGGTTTGATCATTTGTTTTATACGTTTTTCCTGAATGAAATTAGGGAAAACTTACAAGAAATGTTTAACAAAATCAAAAATAAAGATACAATAGTACCAGCATTAGTTGAGGCTAAAATAATTAACATTTTGAAACCTGGGAAAAATCCAGAGGAAGTCACAAGCTATCGTCCTATTTCCCTTATTAATATTGATTTAAAAACGTATAAAAAAATATTGGCTAATAGGCTTAATAGTTTAATATCCAAATTAATACAATTAGACCAGTCTGGCCTCCGACAATAACAGACCCTTAATAGATTTGATGTTCCAGGTAAAAAAAGTAGGAGCTCCCATACTGATCCTGTCTCTTGATGCAGAAAAGGCATTTGACAGGGTCAGTTGGGAATTCCTAGATGCAGTTATGCAGAAATTTGGCTTCTATATAATAAATCATTGGCATATACAGTGGGGGGAAAAGTATGTGATACCCTGCTGATTTTGAATGTGTGTCCACTGACAAAGCAATGATCAGTCTATAATTGTAATGGTAGGTGTATTTTAACAGTGAGAGACAGAATAACAAAAGAACAAACAAGAAAAACGCATGCCAAAAAAGTTATAAATTGATTTAAAGGTCAGTGAGGGAAATACAGTAAGTATTTGATCCCCTATAAATAAGCAAGATTTCTGGCTCCAGGTGTCTTTTATACAGGTAACAAGCTGAGATTAGGAGCATTCTCTTAAAGGGAGTGCTCCTAATCTCATCTTGTTACCTGTATAAAAGACACCTTCTCCACAAGAGCAATCAATATATCAGATTCCAAACTCTTCACCATGGCCAAGACCAAATTGCTGTCCAAGGATGTCAGGGACAATATTGTAGACTTACACAAGGCTGGAATGGGCTACAAGACCATCGCCAAGGCCAGCCAGCTTCGTGAGAAGGTGACAACAGATGGTGCGATTATTCGCAAATGGAAGAAACACAAAATAACTGTCAGTCTCCCTTGGTATGGTGCTCCATGCAAGATCTCACCTTGTGGAGTATCAGTGATCATGAGAATGGTGAGAAATCAGCCCAGAGCTCCACAGGAAGATCGTGTTAATGATCTCAAGGCAGCTGGGACCATAGTCACCAAGAAAACAATTGGAAACAAACTACGCTGTGAAGGACTGGAATCCTGCAGCAATTCATAAAACCAACATCAGAAGAAATTCACCTTAGGGACTGATCTTGGTCTTTTTATCTCCAACTTGTATCTTACAAATAAATGCATATCTTGTAGTCAGTCTCTGCTAGTAAAGCACATTAAAGCTCAATGCCGACACTATCTGCAATTTCAAGGCATAAAATGTAGTCTGTCCCTTATCAGACAAAGTCCAGAGCAATCACTGAACTTCAGTGAGCTCTCAGAGTCTTCAGTAGCGCAGAGTTTATCCAGCTCTCCCCTACCTTTCATTCAGGGTCCTTTTCCTTTCTTTTTCCCTTTTCCCCTCCTTTCTTTCCCTTTTCCTTTTTTCCCCCTTATATTAAATGCACTTTATTTTCTTTCCACTAGTACCAATCATCAGCGTCTCCTCTTGCTTACGAAGTCCATAAGCTTAGTATACACCGTGGGAGATCACCTCTCTCAGCCAAAAGCTGCACAGCGTGGATCAGCTCCCTCCCTGCAACCAAAACGGACCACCGCCATCCACCCGACTAGACACTGACTAGTCCCTTCCTGGGCGTGTCATAATTGAGGTGCTGTTTGGATTTTATAACTTTTTTGACATGCATTTTTCTTTTTTTTTTCTTTTTTTTTCTGTCTCTCACTGTAAAAATACACCTACTATTAAAATTATAAACTGATCATTTCTTTGTCAATGGACAAACGTTCAAAATCAGCAGAGGATCAAATACTTTTTCCCCCCACTTTATAGCGGGCCCCAGTTTCGAGTCAGGGAAATTTGTAATTACCAATGGGACCCGTCAAGGGTGTCCTCTTTCCCCACTGTTGTTCCTACTTTTTATGGAGCCTTTAGCCTCAAAAATAAGAAACTCTAAAAAGATTAAAGGTGTAAAAATCAGCAATATTGATTAATGATATTGTTAATCGCCGACGACATTATAGTGACCTTAACAGACCCAGTAGAATCATGCACCAATTTACTTTTGGCAGAATTCAGTAAAGTTTCATATTTTAAAATAAATTCTTTAAAGTCAGATACCATCTATAGAGGCATAAATTCAGAAATGTTAAATATAATAAAGGATTCCCATACATTTAATTGGCATTCTAAATATATTACTCACCTGGGCATAAGATTCAACTTCTTTAGTAAGAAAATAATAATAGACAATATTACAGAAGTTAGATTGCTGCTTTATGAATGGCATACAATAAGATTCTCCTGGTCGGCTCATATTGCCATTGTTAATATGAGTATTATCCCCAAGTTAACTTATTTATTTAGATGCGTTCTGGAAAAAGTACCCGTCTATATTATTAAATCTATCCAGAAAATATACAGAAAATATACATTTATATATTTAGGTGAAAAAGTGAGAGTAAAAAAAACTGTAGCTAATAAAAAAATTGAATCAGGGGACATTGGAACACCTGATATAAAAGAAATCTGTAAAAATATTGCAATAACACATATAATTAACATGAATATTCAATATAGGACAACTTGTTGGAAAACTATGGAGGAGGATCTTATAGGAGCTGTTCCAATTAGAATATTATTAGGTAAATGTAATGAGGAGGATGGAGTATGGGACAGATTACCAACTTTTTGGGGTAAATATAAAGCCAAATTTGAGTCATTCCACACTCCCTCTCTGTCAGCCCCTATAGATATTCTAGAGGAGGATTTAAATAAAATAGAAGTTGATCTTATGAAGAAAGCAGGAATAGAATATATATCTGATCTATCTCCCACAGGATCCTTAATAAAATATAGTGTGTTTCAAAGTATATATGCCCAAAAAAAATATCTTGTTTAAAATATAAATCATTGGAGGAAAAATTTAAATTAAAAGGCTATTTCCCCTAAATATGGGAAAATGTATGAATTAGAAGAAATTTTGAGCAAAGGTCCAGTTTCACATCTTATTTCAAAGGTTAGTAAAATCAGAATAAAAGCTTTGAAATTTATAAAATCAACTAGTGTAAAAGAATGGAACAGTAACTTTAATTTAACTTATGAAGATCAATATTGGATAAGAGCTCTAAGTTTAATAAGGAAATCCTCCATAAATAACATATATAGGGAATTATACTTTGAAATTAACACAAAAATGGTACTTAGTCCCTGTAATTATGAACAAGTTTGATCCCCAAAACTCTCCATTATGTTGGAAAAGAAGGGGGTAAAGTAGGCTCGGCCTCCTATATGTGGTGGGAGTGTACTAAAATAAAAAAAAATTGGGAAGAATGTTGCGACTATTTAACTTGTATGCTAGGAGTAAAATGCCAGTGTATTCCAGCATTCATTTTATTCTATTTAGAGACTGATAAAATATGTCCTTAAGACAAATTACTGATATTACACATATTACTAATTATCAAATATTTATTAGTGAAACAATGGAACAAATCTACAATTCCATCATGGAAAGAAGTCGATAATATAATAAACTATAATAGAGATTTGATGAATGAAGGTTACATATGGGCTCCTAGAGGAAAGTGATCTATTGATTGGAACATTTGGGATAAATATAAGGATAAAATATAAAGGGGTCAAAATATTATAGGAGGACCTGACCATTAGAATACAGTGTTTATTCTTTTCTTGCTGTACTTTCATTATTGATTATCAAAAGTGTATGTATATTCTTTGTATTATAAGGGAAGATATGTATGTAAATGTTTTGTATGTCTTTTATATGGAAATAAAAATTTTAAAAATATAGAAAAAAAAAAGTAACAAACATGATAGTTTAGTGTTCATCTCTTTTACGTAATAGAGAAGTACACTCTTATGACGTGATATGGTATTCTATATAAGTCTGTGAGCTGTTGCTGTGACCATAAATCTCCATCCTATGCAAATAAAGTTGTGTAGACTTGGGGACTTCTCTAGCAGAGGAATGCAATCTACATTGTATTGCTGAGCTTTGATATAAGCTGGATCTGAACATTAACCTGACTCTCTTTCATTGAAAGCATACAAAAGTCACAAATTACAGATAACTGGTTGTAATCAGGGTAAGCAGTCACCCTTCTTGTAACATAAATACATTTTTATATTCTTCTCAGATTTTTTTCAATTGCTAAGTCTTGCTTTTTGCAATCTCTAAGTCTTGGTTCTACATCACATTTTACTGTTTTTTTAATTTTTTAAAGTGTTTATTAATACAAAAATGTAATTTAAATATATAATACTAATATAAAAAAACAAAAAAACAAAGACAGCACATTTACCATTTACCAAGTCAATTCTTGATCAATTTTATAAATGTAAATAACTTCTCCAAATACTTTTTCACCCTTTCATTGATGGTTCAAGGTCCTTGTAATTGAATTTTGCATTATTTAGCTATCAGTAAGCCTTTCTGATACACTGATAAGCAAATACTTATATCTCTGGTTAATGAGATACAATTACTAGTAATTGCAGGTTTGAAGACTGGGCATGCCTCTGGGGTCTAAAATTCTTAGGGCCTCATTCTATTATCGGCCGTAAATCGGCCGTAAGGCTGCGATTCCTTGCGGGGGTTCAGTTAACTCGCGATTCTATTATACGGCCCCGCAAGGATCTCCTTTTACGGCCGGCCGCATATCTTGGAACCGGCCGTAAGCTGTGAAATATAAAAACTCAAAAATAAATTCAAGCCTGCACTGTACAGCTCTGTAAATGCTAGGGATCATATTGGGGGACATGAGGATTAAAAGTAACCCACTCTCAAGCTTGCACATCTGCCCAAACCCGAGTTCAAATTAACTGTTTATTTTCCGGCTGCGGCGTGGGTGTGTCTGAGGTGCTCCAAGCACTCTGGACTTTTTACATGGATATTTTACGTATATTAAAAATTAAATAGATTACGGATTTGAGTACAGGATAATTATGTGCTATTTTTTCTAACACCTAAAATCCCTTTATAGTCTCCTTAAAGTGCAGGATGGCTTTATTTGAGCTATTTTATGTGCTTAATTGGTGCTAGCGAGACCTCTTTCCTGCAAGTAAGCTGCGGCTCGTTTTTAGCCTTGCAGAGAGGTTTCCCGGAGCAATTGAATTGCAAAACTCTTGCGGCCGTTTTAGATCAAAGGCTTTCCTCTGGCGCGAGCGGCCGCAAGAGATAGCAAGGCACCGGCCGCAAGCCTGCCGGAGCCTCCGGCCGTAAGGGAATAGAATAGCCGAATAGCTTGCGGCCGGTCCTTGCGGCCCCGCAACGGCTGCGGCCGGTAATAGAATGAGGCCCTTAGTCTTTGGTTTTATTTGGTTACATAGTAGACAAAGAGCTCAGAGCCCTAGCAGTTTTTCAGAAATTAGTAATGCTATCTTACTAACAAGGAATATGAGCCTTTATTTGTGGTTGGATCAGAAAGACTGACTGTCAAACAATTGCACATTTTAATGTTAGTTTAATGTAGAAAAATTCCTTTTTCTTTGAACAACATTTTTTTGATTAATTTATTTTTATTACATATAATTTAATATTTTACCATATTTGGAACATCTGCTGTGTCCCTTTTATGGTTGTCCTGCTTAATAAATAGCTCCCATAGAAAACATAGGTAGTAGAGTTATTTATGTTTTAAGTATGCATAACTCCCACATGTTTCTGCTTGTTCCCTATCTCATCGTCACTTAATAAGTGTAAAAAAAACTTCTACAATAAACACTATAGTGTATAAACACTACTAGTAATGTATAGTACTATATCTAAGAAGCTCTTTATTCTACAGTGAAATATTGATTCAAAGAATGATTTATATGCCTTATATGTTGAACCCTTAGCTGTAGCAATTAGAAGACACAATTATATAAATAGCATTCCTGTTTTGGAAAATCAATATAAATTAGCATTAGCAATATAAATTACTTATGAGATGAGTATAAAATACATATAAACTGACTCAACCATAATATTCCTTAATACCCATAGCTCAAAATAAAAATTTGACCCAGTGATGGGAATTAGCCCATTTTTAAGATGGTAAAAGAAGGGTATTAAAAACATATTTCATATAAATTATAATGACTTCATTATAATTTATATGACTGGCAGATGATAGAACCTTCAAGTAAAACATTATATACAACATATATACAAAATAAAGCTTCTTACCATTTCAAAAGCCAAATTTCCATTGCACAGATGGTCCTGTCATTATATTACACCTATATAACATAATTAACATCTAAATGCAAGTGATGCATGAACATATACACACAAATGGAGAAATAGATAGTGAAACATGAAAAAAAACAATGGATCAGAGCTCCAGAGCATAAATACATATTCAGACTAAAGAAACTAATTCTAACATGCTATACTTTTAGTAATCAATCCCAATCATAATAAATAAGTAAAGCCACACATACAACCAACATGTTTTAGAGAATGCAAGAAATTGGGCACATGCATTAATATATGGTGGGACTGCCCTAAAATTCAAACATTTTAGAGAACAATAGAAGATCTAATTAAACAAATGTGTTAGCTTGTGAATTAAAGTTAGACCCATTAGTGATGTTACTAAATGGACCTATGAAAGGTATAGGGAGAGCTGGGCAAAAACTAATTATACAAATATTTACTGTGGCTAGAACTGTAATAGAATCTCACATGCTGGCAAAATCAGTGGATCAGAGCTCCAAAGCATAAATAAATATTCAGACTAAAGAAAAAAATTCTAACATGCTATACTTTTGGTAATGAATGCCGATCCTAATAAATAAGTAAAGCCACACATACAACCAACATGTTTTAAAGAATCTAAGGAATTAGGCACATCCATTCACATATGGACTGAATGCCCTAAAATTCAAACATTTAGGAGAACAATACAATATATAATAATACAAAAGTGTTAGCATGTGAATTATGGGCATTTGAAAGGTATAGGGAGAGATTGACAAGAAAAGCCTAATATGGTTTTTCACTATCTACCAGTGTCTCTTTTTAATGCAAAACTAACAATATGGAGCCAGGAACAACCAGGCCCACTTCCAAATGTGCCACTCACTATGTTGATTACACAGAACCTCCCCACTCCTCCACTACCACCTCCACCACTGCCGCCTCCTCCTCTTGAAATGCCATCCGAGGACAGATAACCCCCCCCACGTGCAAGTGAATTTGGATAATGTACTATAATGTATGCAGCAAGAAGAAAGATCAGTCCAAAATATACTAGGTAACCTGTCCCAAAATGACCAAAATGCTTAACTTACTGAAAGGATGGATAAGCATCCTGATAACCTCACAGCACTGTATAACAGCAACATGGTGAAATGAGGAGGCACAATTTAAAGATGGAGAGGTACGAGGGCAAAACAAATCATGACAGGAAGGTCCAGAGAGCACTTATGGAAGGGTAAATTGAAATGTTCCAACACACTCTCGTAGCTCTTCAATATTTGGTACCCAACCATCCAGCCCCTACCACAATTTAAGCCTCAGCTTACGGCATCCTCATCTCCCCATATACCTTTAACTTCGGCTGATACGCAGCCAGGACTGGAGGACATACCACTTCCTCAAACTCCAGCTGATACACAAACAGGACTGGAGGACATACTACTCCCTCCAACATCGACCCGGTAGAGGGAGAAGGCATAGTGGCACAGAATGTGGAGGGCCTGTGCTTAGAAAGAGGAGGAAATAGGGGCTGCATCTAATATTTTAAACTTCTCATCAACACTCCTCACTGAATATCTATTTGCCAAAAGTTGACATACTCCTGCCTGGCAATACACGGACCATGATCCTCTTCTCTGTGGACATGTATGGTTGTGTTTAACATTTCAGCAATTGATGTTCAATGTATATTGCCGTTGAGAAGTGATGGTGTAGTTACCATTATTTCTGTTATTATTTCCTTTACTGACTGAAATGTTTTTTTTTTTCCAGATTAGGCAAATCTCACATCCAATAAGGCCTGTTCGTCATCCTGAAGCAGTGCTATCATACAATTTAAGTAAACTATAAACCCAGTGCCTATCAGGCATTAGATCACTGGCATTGCCCACAGCAATGATCTTAAATGCCATATATGACTGCATACAGTGCCTTGCAAAAGTATTCACCCCCTTGACTTTTTACCTATTTTGTTACATTACAGCCTTAAGTTCAATGTTTTGTTAATCTGAATTTTATGTGATGGATCAGAACACAATAGTCTGAGTTGGTGAAGTGAAATGAGAAAAATATATACATAAAACTATTTTGTATAAAAATACACAAATACAATTGAATTGAAAAACCAAATCTTTTATTGACTTGAGCATAATAAAGTAATTAAATAAAAAAGCTGTGATCAAAGAAAAGAATATAATAACAACAAAAATAAAACTTAAATAAACCTCTAATAATTTGCTGGACGTCAAAAAACCCAAAGGATTAAACACCTTGGCCCTCATTCAATTGCAATTTGGCCAATTGAATAGGGGTCTAAATAAGCACATAACATATTTTTTTTTTAAAAGTTTTTAGTTAGTAAAAATCTATCAAAAAGCAAGGTTTTCACTAACTAAAAACTTATTTTAAAAAAATATGTTATGTGCTTATTTAGAGCACTATTCAATTGGGCAAATTGCAATTGAATGAGGGCCCTTGGGTTTAACATGATTTTTTTAATCGTTGCATTTTTAACAACATTTTAAATGTACAAATAAAGATTGAATTTTTTAAAATTAGTATGTGGCAATAATAATTAAAATAAAGGCTGCATAAAAGGTGTTTCTGTACAACCTTGGTTGGTTGTTCAAGGATTCCTAAATAGGATCCACAGGACAATATTTTGGAACGTATTGTATAAATAGATAACAGAAAATTGTCATGTGCATATGTATTCACACCCTTTGTTATGAAGCCCATAAAAGCTCTGATGCAACCAATTACCTTCAGAAGTCACATACTAAGTGAAATGATGTCCACCTGTGTGCAATCTAAGTGTCACATGATCTGTCATTACATATACACATCTTTTTTGAAAGGCCCCAGAACAACTAAGCAAGAGGCACCATAAACCAAACACCGCCATGAAGACCAAGGAACTCTCCAAACAAGTAAGGGACAATGTTGTTGATAAGTACAAGTCAGGGTTAGGTTATAAGAAAAATATCCAAATCTTTGATGATCCCAGGAGCACCATCAAATCTATCATAAACAAATGGAAAGAACATGGCACAACAGCAAACCTGCCAAGAGAAGACCGCCCACCTAAAGTCACGGACCGGCCAAGGAGGCATTAATAAGAGAGGCAGCACCGAGACCTAATGTAACGCTGGAGGAGCTGCAGAGTTCCACAGCAGAGACTGGAATATCTGTACATAGGACGTCAATAAGCGGTACGCTCCATGGAGTTGGGATTTATGGCAGAGTGGCGAGAAGAAAGCCATTACTTTCAGCAAGAAACAAAATCACACGTTTTGAGTTTGCGAAAAGACATGTGGGAGACTCCCAAAATGTATGGAGGAAGGTGCTCTAGTCTGATGAGACTAAAATTTAACTTGTCGGTCATCAAAGGAAACGCTATGTCTGGCGCAAACCCAACACATCACATCACCCAAAGAACACCATCCCCACAGTGAAACATGGTGGAGGCGGCATCATGCTGTGGGATGTTTTTCAGCAGCTGGGACTGGGAAACTGGTCGAGTTGAGGGAAAGATGGATGCTGCTAAAAACAGGGATATTCTTGAGAAATACCTGCACCACTCTGTATGTGATTTGAGGCTAGGACGGAGGTTCACATTTTATCAGGACAATGACCCCAAATACACTGCTAAAGCAACACTTCAGTGGTTTAAGGGGAAACATGTAAATGTGTTGGAATGGCCTAGTCAAAGCCCAGACCTCAATCCAATAGAAAATCTGTGGTCAGACTTCAAGATTGCTGTTCACAAGCACAAACCATCCAACTTGAAGGAGCTGGAGCAGTCTTGCAAAGAGGAATGGACAAAAATCCCAGTGGTAAGATGTGGCAAGCTCATAGAGACTAATCTAAAGCGACCTGAAGCTGTGATTGCCCCAAAAGGTGTCTCTACAAAGTATTGACTTTGGGGGGGGGGGGGGGTGAATAGTTATGCACATTGACTTTTACAGTTATTTTGTCCTATTTGTTGTTTGCTTCACAATAAAGAAAATACTTTTTCAAAGTTGTGGGCATGTTCTGTAAATGAAATGATGCAAATCCTCAAACAATCCATGTTACTTCTAGGTTGTGATGCAATGAAACACGAAAAATGCCAAGGGGGGTGAATACTTTTGCAAGGCACTGTATATCATCTCTAAAGAAGACAACTGATGTTATGTTCAATTACTATCAATACTTTCATGGCTGTTGACTTGCATAGTCACATTAGCATCTGCTAATCTCACCCAGTAGTTATACATGTGTTATTTTATCAGCTGAAGAAATTTAGAAACGTGCGCCGTTCTAACGCCACTTTATGTGCCGCATGCTCCATGATGGATCAGTCTCTGTGATTCATTTTATCTTTTGTGATCAGTTGTATAGCACTGTAGAAGCACTTTTAATTGTCCCTTTTTTTTGTACCAAGTTACTTTATTATTATGCACTTTATTGACTAAGTGGAGTCATCCGCTTTATTTGCACTTAGCACTTCTTTAGGTACACAGGTAGAGTCTCTTTATCACAGTGAATATCCCAATACCAATTAATTAATCACAATTATTATAAACTAGTGACTTGCCTGTCAAAAATGACGGCAATACAATTTTAAGCCTGGCAATGGTGTTTGCCACACATTGCGAGGCTCTCCCCCCCCCCCCCCTAAACTGCCTGCCTCTTCTGTACTGGCTTTGCGATGAGCGCCTTTGGCCTCCCTCCCCTGTGTCTCTTCCCTCTCTCTGTCTCTTCCCCCTCCCTCCCATGTGTCTCTTACCCCTCCTCTCCCTCTCCTGTGTCTCTTCCTTCTCCTCTCTCTCTCCTGTGTCTCTCCCTCTCCCCTGTTTCTCTCCCACCTCTCACTCCCCTATGTCTCTACCCTCTCCTCTCCCTCCCCTGTGTCTCTTCCCTCTCCTTTTCATTCGTGACGCCCAACATTTTTAACTTTATATTTTAATAGAGCAGAAAATGAAAAATTTATTGCAAAAGAGAGTAAGACTAACCCTAAAATAATTGTTAAGTATATTAATGGGAAGAAGGCGAGGAAGGAAGCTATAGGAACATTAGAATGTGAAACAGGCTGTCTGAAAATTAGTGACCAGGAAAAGGCAGATGAGCTAAATAGGTTCTTTTCTTCGGTATACACAAGGGAGGTACAAGTGTTTGGGACACTGCAACATAATGGGGCTACACTACCTTTGCCAAATCATTGGTTAACACAGGAAGTAATCCAAAAGAGGTTGGAAAAAATAAATGTTAATAACGCCCCGGGTCCTGATGGAATACATCCAAGGGTACTAAGGGAACTGGGTTCTGTAATAGACAAACACTTATATTTAATTTTTCAAGATTCACTCAACACAGGGTCTCTACCAGATGACTGGAGAAAAGCTGATGTGATACCTATATTTAAAAAGGGAGCAAGAGCAAATCCGGGGAATTATAGACCAGTGAGCCTCACTTCTGTAGTGGGGAATAGAGATGTTGCGAATAGTTAGCCAGCGGACTGTTCCCCGCGAACATAGCATGTTCGCGTTCGCGGTTAACTGCGAACATATGCGATATTCGACCCGCCCCCAAAACTTTATCATTGAGCAAACTTTGACCCTGCATGTCACAGTCAGCAGACACATTCCAGCCAATCAGCAGCATACACTCCCTTCCACACCCTTCTACCTCATGGACAGCAGCCATTTTGGAATCATAACTAACTTGCAGTCTTACTGAGAGGAGGGAGAGTGTAGGTGATACTGCATCAATAGGGAAAATAAATAGCTAGGCAAGTATATTCAGTGTCCAGTGCAGTGCTGAAGGACTCTTGTGCATTATTATTATTATTGTTACTACTATATAATGTGTAGATGTACCAGCTGGGCATGCATTATTATTATTATTATTATTATTATTTTTATTATTATTATTATTATTATTATTATTATTATTATTATTATTATTATTATTATTATTATTATATAATGTGTAGATGTACCAGCTGGGCATGCATGCATTATTATTATTATTATTATTATTATTATTATTATTATTATTATTATTATTATATAATGTGTAGATGTACCAGCTGGGCATGCTCTTGTGCATTATTATTATTATTATTAGTAAAATACTACTACTAATAATAATAATAATGCACAAGAGCATGCCCAGCCGGTACATCTACACATAATATATACTAATAATACTAATAATAATAATAATGTAGAAGAGCATGCCCAGCCGGTACATCTACACATTATATAGTAATAATAATATTAATAATGTAGAAGAGCATGCCCATCCGGTATATCTACACATTATATAGTAATAATAATAATAATAATAATAATAATGCACAAGAGCATGCCCAGCCGGTACATCTACACATTATATAGTAATAATAATAATAATAATAATAAAGCAGAAGACCTCCCCTGTGTCTCCCCCCAACTCCCTCCCATGTGTCTCTCTCCCCCCCCTCTCCCCTGTGTCTCCCCCCACTCCCTCCCATGTGTCTCTCCCCCCCCCCCCTCCCCTGTGTCTCTCCCACCCTTGCCTGTCTCTCTACCCACTCTCCCTTCCCCAGTGTTTCTTTCCCCCCTCTCCTGTGTCTTTTCCCCCTTCCCTCTTCCCTGTGTCACTCCCCCCTCCCCTGTGTCTCTACCCCCTCTCCCTTCCCGTGTTTCTTTCCCCCCTCCCCTGTGTCTTTCCCCCCTTCCCTCTCCCCTGTGTCTCTCCCCCCTCATCTGTGTCTCTTCCCCCTTCTCCCCTGTGTCTCTACCCCCTCTCCCCTGTGTCTCTACCCCCTCTCCCTTCCCCTGTGTTTCTTCCCCCCTCCTCTGTGTCTTTACCCCCTTTCCTCTCCCCGGTGTCTCCTCACCACTCCCTCCCATTAGTCTCTTCCCCCCTCTCCCCTGTGTCTCTACCCCCCACTCTCTCCTGTGTCTCTCCCCCCTCTCATGTGTCTCTTCCCCTCACCTCTCCCTTACCCTGTTTCTCTTCCCCCCTCTGCCCTGTGTCTTCCTCCCCCTCTCCACTGTGTCTTCCTCCCCCTCTCCCCTCTCCGGTGTCTTCCTCTCCCTCTCCCCTGTGTTTCCTCCCCCTCTCCCCTCCCCTGTTAGCTTCTATACGCATACATACATACGATAAGAAATCTGGGGGGGGGGGGGGGGTTACCACTTACCCCCCTTCCCCCCCAGTTCCAACACCCATGTGTACTGTATAATATTGTATTGCATTATGTTATATTATATCACTAGCGACTTGCCTGGCACAAATGACGGGGCAATAATAATAAATAAAAAAGTTTGAAGCCATGGCATTGCTGTTTGCCACACAATGTGATGCTTTTTGTACTCTGAGGACCTTCGGTGCTCATTGTGAGCCTCTTCCCTTGTGTCCTTCATGTTTCGTGCTTTGCAACGATCAATCTTCGGCGCTCATCGCAAAGACAGATATATAAGTACAGTGTTAAATATATAATTTTTTTTGTGCAGTGTAAATTAAAAAATGTATTCAGGTCTCAGAGCATAATAAAGTGATTTAGATTTGTAACTGCTTTGAGAGTGCTATCGCTGGCAGCCAATGAGCAGTAATCCAGATATATAACTGCAGAGTAAAAAGTAAACATTTTAGTGTAGTGTAAAGTCTACATTTTTATTTTCCATTACTAATTAATACTTATTAAATGAATGCACGATAATAACTATTGTGAATGAACAAATGTATTAGGAAGTGCGAAGCGTTAATGTATGTAAAGTAACGGCAGTGTAAAATATGCTATTAAGCATATTTTTTTTATATATATATTTTTTAATAATAATGAATGAATTAATTACTAAAATACTTTACCTATTTGTAATTAATATATCCAGTGATCAATAACCTGAAGAGCTAACTAAAAAAGATTTTCCTAAAAAGCCGTACGAGGTAAAGATACACTATTAACAAGGACGCTAAATCATCCACACCCGCTTACCACATACACATTCCCCGCCATTTTACAACACTAACTTACACAATGCGGAAGTAGCCAGCTACCCTAATGGCTTCCCCTCGCGCACGCAGCCTATTTACACTACACACTCTACACATTGCTGACACACAGCAGCTCCACAGCACTGAAAACCTACATTGTATGCTGCAGGAACATGAAAACAGATTGTCAGCTCTTCAGCATAATGGTCCTGCATATATTACTTACAAATAGGTAAAGTATATTCATTTAGTAATTATTTCATTAACATACAAAAATACATATACACAAAAAAAACATTATCACATTAAACATAAAAGCCATTCACTGCGCGCCTCACAACGAGCTCATAGCACACAAAGCCTTGCAATAAGCGCAAAAAACACATCACCGCCGACCAAAGAATAACAGCAAAAGCGCCTATCAGAAAAAAAAATACAACCAACAGCCTCGCAATGAGCGCCGAAGGATATCCGACAGCCAACAAAATGAATGTCTCGTCCAAACCATTACCTGCCTTACAATCTTATTGCCGCCATTTTTTGACGGGCAAGTCGCTAGTAAATATATAAAGATCAAGATAATAAAAGTATCAGGAAATGTAACACAAAGATGCACGCGCGTCTGAATAATACGACAAATACAGATTTTTGTCATAAATGATATGATCGCAGTATTGGGTCATAAACCCTAAACACTGGAATCTGTTACATACAATTTACTGATGATGTCATTAATGGGCTTCAAGGGGGGGGATCTCTTTTCATACTTTTTGAGCGGTGCAAATCCAACATACGCAGAGCGGAAACGCCACATCTGTGGGACACACACAAAGGGGTTCACTTTGGGAGAAAAAAACAAACAAATATGAAATTTTTAATAATCATATTTTGATGTTACCAACAGATAAGGAAACGAAACTGAGGTTATTATATCTAATAGTAGCAAGCCTGGGAGTACTGGGAGTAATAATACTGCAGCAGGAGGTCAGGACTAATGTCACCTATAGACCCCCAGACAGATAAAAGTCAGTACTAATGTCCCTCTATAGACCCCCAGTCAGATAAAGGTCAGTACTAATGTCCCTCTATAGACCCCCAGTCAGATAAAGGTCATTACTAATGTCCCTCTATAGACACCCAGTCAGATAAAGGTCAGTACTAATGTCACCTATAGACCCCCAGTCATATAAAGGTCAGTACTAATGTCACTCTATAGACACCCAGTCAGATAAAGGTCAGTACTAATGTCCCTCTATAGACACCCAGTCAGATAAATGTCATTACTAATGTCCCTCTATAGACACCCAGTCAGATAAAGGTCAGTACTAATGTCACCTATAGACACCCAGTCAGATAAAGGTCAGTACTAATGTCCCTCTATAGACACCCAGTCAGATAAATGTCATTACTAATGTCCCTCTATAGACACCCAGTCAGATAAAGGTCAGTACTAATGTCACCTATAGACCCCCAGTCATATAAAGGTCAGTACTAATGTCACTCTATAGACACCCAGTCAGATAAAGGTAAGTACTAATGTCCCTCTATAGACACCCAGTCAGATAAAGGTCATTACTAATGTCCCTCTATAGACACCCAGTCAGATAAAGGTCAGTACTAATGTCACATATAGACCCCCAGTCATATAAAGGTCAGTACTAATGTCACTCTATAGACACCCAGTCAGATAAAGGTCAGTACTAATGTCACCTATAGACCCCCAGTCATATAAAGGTCAGTACTAATGTCACTCTATAGACACCCAGTCAGATAAAGGTCAGTACTAATGTCCCTCTATAGACCCCCAGTCATATAAAGGTCAGTACTAATGTCACTCTATAGACCCCCAGTCAGATAAAGTTTTGAAATGTTTCTTGGATAGCATTGGGGCTAAAGGAGGTTTGGCCATCAGGTAGTCTAAATATACGATATATTATGTCCTCTCTTGGGGGGTAAAGACACTAATAATTCCTCCAATAAAATTCAGTTTTTTTATGTGGGCAAGGTCCCTGGTTAGCCCATTGGGGGCTGTTAGCCTCCTTGTCCCCGTGTGGCCGTTTAGAATCCCTGCTGCTGCATGTTTCAGCTTTATTAAGGTGTAATTGTACAGCGTTTGACTCAAGTAGCTGCCTGTGCTGGGTCAGTTTGGCTTAATTGCTGGGCCCTTTTCCTGCCAAGATGGCGACCGTCAGTCCATGGGCCTCTATGTCCCCTTCACTACCTTTGTCCCCGCTTGTGTGCTTATTTGGGATGGCCCCGATTTATATCTCCGACCCGTGGTCTTCTCAGGTCCCCACCTCAATCTCTGAGTGTGGGTATGCGGGCTGGGGCGTTGAATCAGGCCTACCTTCTTCTCTGCTCGCTGCAAGATCAACAATACCTAATTTTTCAGGCATGCGTACATGCCTAATTTTTCTGGCCTCTGGTGCTGCACTGTGCCTTCAACAACCAAACCCCAAAAAAAGGCACATAACAGGGATTAAACTGATAGGAGTAGTACTACTTAACACACGACTCATATCTGGTGTAGCAGTAGTGTACATTTAAAACAAAAAACATTTTTTCTACTGTAATAGATTGCATAGCAGTTAGTTGTCTGCAAGCGTGTGTGTCAGACCTACAGCGTCTACTCTGCCAACTTCTGCAAGTGCACAGTAGCCCCTCATATCTGTTGTCACAGTAGCTTGGACGCATTGTACCAATCTGTCAAAACCGGTAATGATGAATGATGTCTAGAGTAGCCTGGTTCCCTTATCCTCTACATGTTGAGACCTAATGTTTGGGTGACTCCAGACCAACACATGAGTACAAGCAGCACACAAACTCAAAGCCGCCATCCTCCTCCTGGTTCAGCATCATCAGCCACATCAACCACTGCTGTCCTCCTTGCCCCCTCTCAACCATCCGCCACTGCGTCTCTCGCCTTGAGCAGTTCCTGCTCATTTGCCCATAGTCAGGTGCCTGTAAAGGACATGTTTGAGCGTAAGAAGCTAATGTGTCAAAGTGCCCCAAAATTGAAGTGATACGACCAACAAAGCATCTTTTTCCATCTCCCGGTTCTAAAAATCAAGGCCTTATACACGCCCCCTGATATGTGCTGTAACAGGTTTTAAACTGATAAGAGTAGTACTACTTAACACACCTTATAATAATGCAGAGAGAGGCAATGCAGTGAGAGGAGTCTGAAGAAGAGGAGTCAGAGGAGGAAGGTGGCTTTGAGGAGGTGGAAGACCAAACACAGTAGGCGTCCCAGGGGGCTTGTTGTCACCTTTCAGGGACCCTTGGTGTTGTACGTGGCTGGGTGGAGGAAGAGACCTTCAATGACATCAGTGAGGACATGGAACGGGACATGGCTAGCTTGGTATCCAACCTTGTGCAAATGGGGAGTTTGCGGTTGTGCAAATGGACTATTTGCGGTGGTTTACGGTGCGTTAAACTTGGAGTTTGGTCTGTCACTGTGAAGCGGGTGTAACCCTTACACTACCTGATCGATACAACATCATACCTGATTGTTTAAAGCACGTTATTCCAAACAATTTAGGAATGTTAGGTGATTTATGCCCTTTATGGCTTAAAACCAGACTCTGTATCAACTATGTAATTTTCCCTGGGAGTTTTGCCATGGATCCCCCTCCGGCATGCCACAGTCCAGTTGTTAGACCCCTTGAAACAACTTTCCCATCACTATTGTGGCCAGAAAGAGTCCCTGTGGGTTTTAAAATTCGCCTGCCCATTGAAGTCTATGGCGGTTCGCCGATGTTCGCCGGTTCGCGTACATTTGCGGCGGTTCGCGTTCGCGGTTCGCGAACCTAAAATTTTATGTTCGCGACATCACTAGTGGGGAAGCTTTTAGAAGGATTAATAAGGGATAATATACAAGAATATGTCTATTTGAACAGGATTATAAGTAGGAGTCAACATGGATTTATGAGGGATAGGTCATGTCAAACAAATCTAATTAGTTTCTATGAGGAGGTTAGTAGGAACCTGGATCAAGGCAACTCAGTGGATGTAGTCTTTTTGGATTTTGCAAAGGCTTTTGATACAGAGCCACATGGGAGACTATTGGGCAAACTAAGGGATACAGGAATTGCAGTAAATATCTGCTCATGGATTGAGAGCTGGCTAAAAGACAGGAAGCAAAGGGTTGTTGTAAATGGAACATACTCCGATTGGACTAATGTGGTAAGTGGGTTTCCTCAGGGTTCAGTATTAGGTCCTCTCCTTTTTAACATATTTATTAATGACTTAGAGGTAGGATTGGAGTGTGGGGTCTCCATTTTCGCTGATGACACAAAGTTGTGCAAGGTAATTAAATCAGATAATGATGTGCTTTCCCTCCAAGGGGATTTACATAAAATTGAGGAATGGGCATCTAAATGGCAGATGAGATTTAATACAAATAAATGTAAGGTTATGCATCTGGGAAGGAAAAATAGCCATGCAATTTATAATCTTAATGGAGCAAATCTAGGTGTATCAGATATTGAAAGTGATTTGGGAGTGCTTGTGGACAACCACCTAGGTAACAGTGCTCAAAGACAAGCAACAGCTGCAAAGGCAAATAAAATATTAGCAGGTATTAAGAAGGGTATAGAAGCCAGGGAAGCAAATATAATTCTGCCACTACAAATCTCTAGTACGCCCTCATTTGGAATATGGAGTACAATTTTGGGCACCACTTCATAAAAAGGACATTTTAGAGCTGGAAAAGGTACAGAGAAGGGCAACAAAACTAATAAGGAGAATGGAGGGGCTAAGTTATGAAGAAAGACTAACCAAATTAAACTTATTTTCTCTAGAAAAAAGGCGTCTAAGAGGAGATATGATTACCTTGTATAAATACATCCAGGGTCAGTATAAAGATTTGTCAGCTTTTTGTGCCAACTGACAAGAGGACATCCCTTGAGGTTAGAAGTAAAAAGATTCCACCTCAAAGAAAGAAAAGGGTTCTTCACAGTAAGGGTGGTTAATCTGTGGAATTCTCTACCAGAGGAGGTGGTGACAGCGGATTCAATTGATAACTTTAAAAGGGGACTAGATTTATTTCTAATTAAAAAGGGAATTCAGGGTTATCATGGATAATTAGAGAGACAGTATTGATCCAAATTTTTTACATTTCCCTTTGAGACAATTGGCTAAGTCTCAATTGTGTTTTTTTTTTCTATTTGCCTTCCTCTGAACTAATTAATAATAATAAAAAAAAAAAACATTAAATAATTGATTTATAATTAATTAACAACTAATGAATCAATAGGTAATCCGCATATTGCAGATCAGAGGAGATCTTAAAAGGTTGAACTTGATGGACTGAAAGTCTTTTTTCAACCTTAAATACTATGTAACTATGTAACTATGTAAAAATAAAAGTGATATTTTAATATTATCTCTCTCTCATAGGAGACCAGTAATTTAGTGTGCTCCAATTACAGGGGGCTTTTCTATCTCTTTGGTATAGTTTATTGTTCCAGTAATAGCATGAAACACTGCACCATAAATACTGTTATTGTGAGAGTTCTATCTTCCTCCATTTTAAGAATTGAACCATCATATGTGATTTTTTTTTGCTGTTTTTCAGAACACAATGTATGTGTGTAATTAAATTGGATTACATAATCCAGGAGTTATTGCATCTGTTTAATTGAGCAGATGAAGACATGATGCAAGTGCTATGTGCATTACTGATTACTTCTATTAAATGGAGTGATGTATTGGAGATTATGGTTACAGAGGTGTAGTGACCACATGTGACCCTAGTAGATGCTATGCATCATTATTATTATACAGTATTAACTTTTACCCATAAGGTTCCCCCTTTTTCTCCACACAGCCTCTTGTCCTTCCAGTATCCACCCACATCACACCCATGATATTAATGCACAATCGAATATATTTATGACTAGTCTCTGTTTAAATAAAAATAATGTTTCTGTGTGTTTGTAACGGTTAATCTTTTGGGACATCAACATAGATAACATTTATGTAACAATCATATATTTGTACATAGATCAGCTTCCTATACACACATCTCTTCAGACATTTGAGTACTGTAATCATATGTTTGCATGTCACTAATCTTAAATTAATTGGGATGTGATGTTGTCATGGCCATGTGCTTCCATTGTCTATGTCAAAAGTAATGTTTATATCATTATTTTTAACATAATTTTGGATACTGGTTGTAACGGAGCTGTGACATCAGAGGTCAATATCTCCACTAATAAATAACAAAGACAGCCAAGTATAGCGCAGCCCAGGCCCAGAAGTCCCTCTCTCCACAATGGATGATACACACCGTGGATTTTCAGAACAGGAATAACTTTTAATTCTTTTACACACATATATATACAGTCAGAAAGAGGGGTGAGAGTCTTCACAAGGACAATGGAATACTCCCACTTTTGGCCATACAAAGACTTAATTAGCAACTGGATTATAATCTTATCACATCATCAATTGAGCCGACTGGTTCCCTGCATAATAGAGCTTTTACAAACAAAGCAGATGGATAATTGGGTTAGCTCTTCCTGTCCCTTGCAGACTTCCATTTCTAAACAAAGATAATGGAAAGCCAAGATTAACCCTTGGGCCTCGTATAGTCCAGTTAACCCTTCCCTGGCCTGGTATAAAGCCTTGGGCAAGGATGCAATGTCCTTGGTATAATAACAGTGATGGGTTTCTGTTACACTGCTCCCCCGTGACCATAAGCCGGCATAAACGGTCTGGTCCCAATGGATCGGCCTGGGGAGGTCCGGACAAAACTTTCTGTTGGTCACTTTTCTAGTTCCGTTTGCCTAGACAACCCATCCGCATTACTGTTGTGCTTGCACGGGCGATACTGGATTGTGCAGTCAAAGGGTTGCAGCGCTAGACTCCAGTGCAAGAGTCGGGCATTGTCTCCAGACACCCGGTTGAGCCACACCAACGGGTTGTGGTCAGTAAACAGGGTAAAGGGTTGTCCATACAAATATGGCTGTAACTTTTTGAGTGCCCATATCACAGCCAGGCATTCCTTCTCGATGGCGGCGTAGCTTACTTCCCGGGGTAGCAACTTGCGACTCAAATAAGCCACCGGGTGGTCGCCGCCGTCAGGTCCAACTTGGCTCAATACGGCTACCAATCCAAACATAGAAGCCTCGGTGTGAACAAGAAAATGTTTGGTTGGATCAGGAGCAGCCAACACAGGGGCCTGGATCAGAGCCATTTTCAATTGCGGGAATGCCTGTTCAAACACTGGGGCCTAGACTACCTGCATAGGAAGGTTCTTACGGGTCAAATCAGTAAGGGGCTTGGCTAGAGCACTATAGTTGGGCACAAATTTGTGATAGTACCCTGCTGTCCCCAGGAACGCTAGGACCTGGGTCTTGGTCCGGGGGGTGGGCCACTGTGCTACTGCCTCTGTCTTGGCGGGTTCGGGTTTTTGCTGCTGCTACCTACCCGATGGCCAAGGTATTGTACCTCTGCCATCCCTAGGTGGCACTTGCTTGGTTTGAGAGTCAACCCTGCTGGCCTTATGCTGTCTAACACTAGTCCTACGTGGGTCAGGTGTTCTTCCCAGTGGTCACTATAAATGGTAATATCATCCAGGTATGCACAAGCATACTCTTGAAACCCATCCAATAGCCGGTCTACCATCCGCTGAAACGTGGCCGGAGCGTTTTTCATCACGAATGGCATGACCCGAAACTGGTACAGGCCAAACGGGGTGACAAACACCGACTTGGGTATAGCTTCTGCGGCTAGTGGAATTTGCCAGTATCCCTTACACAAATCTATGGTGGTGAGGTATCGCCCTCATGCCAATCTATCTAGGAGCTCATCTATCCGGGGCATAGGGTAGGCATCAGACACAGTTCGGTCTTTTAGCCTCCTATAATCTACACAGAACCGGGTCGTTCCATCCTTCTTGGGTACTAGCACTACCGGGGAGGCCCAGGGACTATTAGAGTGCTCAATAACTCCTAAATGTAGCATCTCCTGAATCTCTTTCCGCATCGACTCCTTTACGAATTCGGGGATGCGGTAGGGGGGCTGGCGTACGGGTAATTGGCTGGGGGTGTCTACCCGGTGAGTGGCCAGAGGGGTGTACCCAGGCAGGTTGGAGAAGGTGGCCCCCTTTGCTCGTAGCAACTCCTGTGCCTGCGTACGCTCCTATGGGCTCAGCCGCTCTCCTAACTGTACCTCTGTCTGGTCCCCCTCGTCTAAGAGGTCGGGTAGGGGAAGGTTCTCAACATCTTCAGAGGATGGGGCGCAGATAGCTGCCACATCCTCCGTGCGCTCATGATAGGGTTTTAGCATGTTCACATGGAGCATGCGGTTTTTCCCTACTCCTGAGCACGGGCCAATCACATAAGTGGTATCACATTGTTGTGCTACCACCTTGTATAGGCCCTGCCAGGTGGCCTGCATCTTGTCAGTGTGGACAGGTTTTAACATTAAAACTTTCTGTCCCACTTGAAAGCTGCGGTCCCTGGCTCCCCTATCGTACCACCGGCGCTGGCGTTGTTGGGCCGCCTGGAGGTTGGAGCGTACAATCTGGGTCAACTCCTCCAAGCGGTCCCTAAACTCCAACACATATGGGACGATAGGGGTACTCTCCTTCCCACTGTTCTCTTATTAAACCTAGGGGGCCTCTCACCCGTCTCCCGAACAGTAGTTCAAACGGGGAGAATCCGGTGGATTCTTGGGGTACTTCCCTATATGCAAATAACAAATGGGGCAGAAATCTTTCCCAGTCCTTTCTAGTGTCGGTTAACGCCCTGAGCATCTGTTTCAGCGTCCCATTAAAGCGTTCACATAGGCCATTAGACTGGGAGTGGTAAGCGGAGTTCACTATGGGCTTAATGCCGCAGAGTCTCCAGAGTTGGTGGGTGACCTCAGCTGTGAATAGGGTGCCCTGATCCGAAATAATCTCACGGGGAAATCCCATGCGAGAGAAAATTCGCATCAGTGTATCCGCGACCGTCTCAGCGTGGATATTGGTCATTGCCACCGACTCTGGATACCTAGTGGCATAATCTACGATGGTCAAGATATATTTCTTGCCAGAAGGGCTTGGCCTATTTAGGGGCCCTACTAAGTCTACGGCCACCCGGCTAAATGGTTCATCTACCATTGGCAGGGGGCGAAGTTTGGCTTTCTGGTGGTCTCCCCATTTACCCACCCTCTGGAGTGTGTCACAGGTCCTACAATACTGCCGGATATCCTTGGATATCCCTGGCCAGAAAAAGTTCTGGGTTAGCCGGTATTTAGTCCAACTAACCCCTAAGTGTCCAGATAGAGGGATATTGTGAGCAATCCGGAGCAATTCCTGCCTATATTTCTGGGGCACTACCAACTGCTTAGTGAATATTGGTATGGACCCAGCCCCTACCCTCTCTGTATTCCTATACAGTAATCCCTTGTCCCATGAGTACTGCTCCCCCTCTAACCCTGCCTGACTGGAGATACTTGTAGAGGGGTCTATGGCTACCTCCTTCCCAAATTCTAGGGGGCTATCCCAGGGCAGATTCTCTAGGGGTGGGTACTGGTTGCTTACCTGAGCTTTAGAGTGTGTGGGCTGATCCAAGTTGCAAGCTTGCTGCCGGGTGGTTACGGGGTGAACGTCTTGGATGGTGGGTTGGGGCAAAAAGGTTGAAGTGAGCGGGCCCAAATCATTCCCCAGAAGTACATCCGTGGGCAGTTTTTGCATCAACCCCACTGTTACAACTCCCGATCCCGCTCCCCAGTTCAGATGCACCTTGGCAGTGGTTAAGCGGAGTACTGCTCCCCCTGCTACCCTTACGGCCACTGATCTACCGGTACGTGCTTGGTCTGGGACCAAATGGGTCTGAACAAGGGTTAGTGTGGCTCCAGTGTCCCGTAATCCTTGAACATTCTTTCCCTCTAGCCACACTGGTTGTCGGTGGTGACGTCGGTTGTCCGAGGCGGCCTGAACGGGGTTTACTTTGTGTAACACCCCTAGCTGTTCCTCTGAGTAGAAGTGGTTGGCATCGTGGTCACGGGGCTCCATGTGGTAGCAATGGGCTGCGGCTCTGCTTGGCGGTGGCGGACCCGGACGCACCCTGGGGGTACGGGTCCTGTTCTGGGGGCATTCCCACTGCATATGGCCTGTCTGCTGGCATTGGTAACACCTGATCGGGGTAGGAGGAGGGTACCTGGGAGCAGATGGGTTGGTTTCCCTGGCGTGACTTGAGGTTGCTCCAGTCACAGTGGCGTTGGTCAGCACTGTGGATCGGGAGGTGGTGCGAGGTGGTGGTTGGGGCTGTCGGCGTGCGTCAAAGTGCTTGTCGGCCAGCCGGGCGGCTTCTTGGAGGGTACTGGGGTTACGGTTCCTTACCCAAACTTGTACTTCTGTGGTTAGTCTGCTGAAGAACTGCTCCAACAACAATTGTAGCAGCTCCTCTAGGGTGGTGACGTGGTTCGCCTGAACCCATCCCATGGCCGCTCGGTGTACGCGACAAGCCCACTCTGCATGGGAGTCCTTCTCTTGTTTGAGGAGCTCCCGAAATCGGCATCGGTAGGCCTCTGGGGTGATCGCATACCGGGTGAGGATAACTTGTTTCACCCGGTAGTAGTCTCGGCTGTCCTCATCAGGTACAGCCCTGTATGCCTCTGCATCACGGCCAGACAATTTGCCTGCCAACAGGGGTACCCAGTCTGCTTGCTCAACACCATGTAGATGGCACAGTCTTTCAAAGTCCTGCAAGTATCCATCTATATCCTCGTCCGTATCTGTGATGGCTTTGAAGGCATTATATGGGAGCTTGGCTTTGTCTTGCGTGGGTCCCGACATTTCAGGTGGCCCCTCTCAGGATCTCTGGCCCGCTCGTTGCAGCTGTAGGGTCTGTTGCTGGTTGGCCAAAACATAGTTCTGTACCTCCGCCATCACTCTGGTGATAGTCTCTTCTGATGGGGAGTTTTGGTAAATGGCCAACCTTACCCTTAGCTCTTTAGCGACTGCGCTCTCCTCCATCTCTGGTCTCGGTACAGCACTGCTGGCTCGGTCTCCCTCCATCAGTTCAGCAATTAGGACGTCTTTCACCTTGTTGCTGGCTACTTGGCCCCTGGCTTCCAGCAGTTCTTTTAACGTTGCTATTTTTAGGGCTGCGTAGTTCGTCTCCATGCGATCCGCTGCTGCTGCTTCGTTGTGAGGCTTGGCTTCTATCCTGTCACTGCCACCAAATGTAACGAAGCTGTGACATCAGAGGTCAATATCTCCACTAATAAATAACAAAGACAGCCAAGTATAGCGCAGCCCGGTCCCACAAGTCCCTCTCTCCACAATGGACGATACACACCGTGGATTTTCACCGTTGGCCATACAAAGACTTAATTAGCAACTGGATTATAATCTTATCACATCATCAATTGAGCCGACTGGTTCCCTACACAATAGAGCTTTTACAAACAAAGCAGATGGATAATTGGGTTAGCTCTTCCTGTCCCTTGTAGACTTCCATTTCTAAACAAAGATGATGGAAAGCCAAGATTAACCTTTGGGCCTCCTATAGTCCAGTTAACCCATCCATGGCCTGGTATAAAGCCCTGGGCAAGGATGCAATGTCCTTGGTATAATAACAGTGATGGGTTTCTGTTACACTGGTGCACCTAAAATCTGCATGAAGTGTGCAACCTACTGAAATAATTATCCGTAATTACTGTCCAATGCATTGGTATGTAAACATTCTAGCCCATTACAGTGACACAGGCATGGTTTCCAACTTATCACATATTTTATTATTTTCAAAATGTGTTCAGACACTATTTCATGTGTTATATTATCACTATTGTTTATATCATGCTTGTACATTATTGGTGATTCTTGTGAGTTAATACTCAGGAAAAGTATACATTGTAGGACTGTTCAGCATCACTATTCCCCTGAAGAGTGGTTAACTAAATGACAGGTGATATTAACTATTCATTAATAAAATAATACTTGCTATAATGTCACAAAATTCATATTGGTATACATCTTGCCACATGTCCAACAGCAATGTCATGGGAATTTACAGGATGGGTGTTCCCAAGATTGGCCTTAATGGAAGTCAGTTTGCTGTTGCACCATGTGCCTCCCCACAACCTCATTGCGAATTTGTTGACGTTCCTGAACATCTTGACCCCATTATTGAAATCCCTCTTGTCATGATTTAACCCCGAATTCCAATGTCCCTGTGCCCTAAATGCTCCCCTGGACAATGCAGTGCCTGGCCTGTCTAGTAGTATACCCTAATAGATAGCATCAATGTCATCCCCTCCTCTCTTCAAGGCCCAAAGCTACCCATGTTGACGTTTCTCATACCCCATTTTCTAAGAGTTAAGGATCTGGTGTAGATGACATACCTTCGCATGGATGTGGGTAAATTATCTGTGTCAGTAGTGTGCTGTGGTGGTGATCAATAGTGTTGCTGAGTGTTATCTGGGGTGTATCAATCCATTAATTGTCAGTGCACTAGAGCACCTATTGTGGTTCCTGTGTGTTTCTAGATTGGAAATAACCTCTTTTGTAGTGTGGTGCATGTTCCCCTGGTACTTGATATATGTCATGTGGCAGTGCAATATTGCCAATATTTTTGTTCCAATATAGATATGATGACTCAAATATGTTAATGACTATTTGAGCCTCTCTGAGAGTTATGTATAAGCCTCTGTGAGAGTTATGTGTCATTTGGAAGGCAGATACAGTTTTTTTTCTTGCTATTTAGTCATGTACTGTGTCTTTAGTTGATTTATGCAGCTTTCAACAACACTTTTAATATGAACATATGCATGGCCATTCCAAAATGCATTTGTTCCTTGGAGACTGTGTATATAATTTTAAAATCTTTCTATGCTTTTAAAGTGCAGAGGTGTGTGTTTAATTGCTGCTACAGCTATAATAAGTGTCTGAAAAAGCCCTTGCGAGTCCTATTTAGTACTTGTAATATTTTTTAACAGATACATGATACTTTTTTCATTTGTGGAAAGCACATTATTTGCAATCTAGCTCTACGGGTCTAATAAAATGTAACGATTTTTTTGTAACTTTAACTATTAAGAGCTTGTAATGTTCAAGCTTTGCTACATCCAATGGAGTTGTAGGTCCTAAGTTGTGTCAACAGCTGGCGGTTAACTTGTAATTAGAAAGCGAGTAGCTAATAGAATACATGGCAATTTTAAGATCTGGGCAATAGAATAGGGTCCTATGTCAGCATTATCTCTTAGAAATGTATGCATGGCTATCTGTCTTTAAACACAGTATTTAGGGCCATATTAAATTCCAGCCTCGTAAGTCCAATGCGTAGCACCTAAGGACTGCCGGGTTCAAAATTGCCCTACTTACGTTGCTATTAAATTAGAAACAGCTGTGAGTTATGAGAGAGAGAGGCTATTTCGTAAATCAATTCACGTCCGTCGGACTTACATGCTTGAACGCAAACAATTAAGCCATTACGTAGTTACAGGTTCGGATGGAGCCAATGGAAAAAGAGATTGTATGCGTTACGTCACTGAAAAAGGGCAGGGTAGATTTCGAAGTTCTAGGTGCTTCAAATCCAGTTTTCAATCAGTCCCACAGGTCAGATATAATGCAATACTAATAAAGCAGTAAGTATGATATTCTATTACATGCGAGTTACAGTATATGTCGTAACACATTGATTGCAGGAATCGATATAACACAGAATATGAACATAAAATAAAGTAATTTTTGGGGCCGAATTGTGAGCTTGAGAATGTTCTGCTATTAATTCTAAGACCTAACATCACTTCAGCTGTTGATAGAAGTACAATAGTGTGTTTTTTTATAAAGAAGCGCTATGTATTGTACTTTACCCCCCTTGTGGGTGCTCTTGAGCACACGTTGGCCTTTGGGATCCATTTGCATTTTACGTTCTTGCTCTCGAGTGACCACTTTGCAATTTAATAGCTGAATTAAACAATTAGCGGTTACAAGCATGACAGATCAAAGGATTAACGTGCGCAAAGTTCAACGTTGCTCTCCACGTAGCCTATTCTCGGCCGTCCTGTGTGTTACGATGCAAAGTCTGCTGCAAGCAACGTTACGAGGCATCTTAGCACGCAAAAACCCCTAAGATGACAGTTACGGGCTACGTTTTAATACGTAGCCACAATTTAATAGAGCTGATAATCCCTGGACATTCAGTGAAATGATCTTTATGCACATTTATCCTATCTTCTTGACCAAGAATCTCCAGGAATATTCTCTCCATCCACAAGCCCCCCTCTTTGCTCCAATAATAACATGAAAATATATATAAAACCATATATGATATGTTAACCAAAATCAATATGATAGTTACCTATTGGAAAAAGACCTAAGCTAGACCTAAACAAAGTCTGACTGCCCTATTAATGTCTCCCATCCAGAGGATTTACTCTTTTTCTAAAAAAAAAAATATTATTGTTTTACATTTATGATCTGTTTATATAAAAAATTTAATACAATGAAACTTTAAAAAAAGAGTACACTTGCTGCAACAAGCTTGGCAAATTGTATTAGTGTTATCTATAAAACTATCGTTGACTGGAACCTCACATTCTTTGAATAGTGTGTAAAAGGATTGCTTTGTAGGACAATTTACCTTCTTTATAGACATTGCACCAGTGATGTGCTATAACTATCCCAAACAGCAATACAGTCAAATATTATTTATGGCCCAGCTCTCACATCATTATGTTACTACTATAAAAAAAAGTCGTCATGTGTGAGTGTCATTCTTGGGAACAGTTCCATTGTTCCTGTTGAGTATACTGTGTTGGCGAGTGGCCACAGGGGCGAACCTGGAAATGAGTTTCCGGCCAGAGTATGCGGCAGCAGGAAGGTCAGAGCACCATCTATGAAGATGCTGGTCACTTAGCTGTTTATGCCTTGCTTCTATATTCCCCATCCTTCTAAACTACTGAGCGAAGTACCGGATTAACGCCAGTAAGACTAGCTGGATCCAAAAGCCTATGTTGCCTACGCTCCGGAGATGAGGAGAAGTTTTGCCCCTTTGGTCAGAGGCAGTTAGCGGTGTGTGTTAGAGCTTTGGATGAGCTGGTAGGCTTGTGGTGAGATATTGCTTATCAGATTGAGGAGATCTAATTTGGCGGAGCAGACGAGGCAGCGTGTGAGTACCAGTTTGTTACGACCGGATAGACGCTGCAGCTGCGAGGAGACTGTTATACTGCAGTGAGGAGGTCTTATTTGGTGAGAAAATAGGGCAGCGTATGAGTGCCAGTGTGCTGACGCCAGACAAACGCTGCAGCTGTGAGGGGACCCTTAGTTCTCCAGGGAAAACTACATCTCCCCAGGCAGGCTACATGGAAGGTAGTGGAGTTGTCAGAGTCAGCCCTTTAAGAGCTCCACCAACTTATTGTTTCCATCAAAAGCGTGAGTACTGATCTCCAACTCATTAACTGGAATTAAACAGATTGAAAGATTCAAATAAGGACATACGAACAAACATTATTACATTTGATACAATTCTGGATATAATAAGAGCTACAGAACACTGACCTGACTACAATATTTGCTGATAAAGGAGATTTTTCAGGCTCCCAGATGTATATAATAAGGTATTACAGAGGGATTGGAGGAGAAATAGAAAACTCCAGTATATATTGGAGAAGTTATAATCTCAATTACTATGTAACTATGTAACTCAGAAATACAAGAGAAAATTAAAGGGTTCTTGGTCTCTAAATGATCCCACAGTACTATCTAGAGACTGTGTCATTTTTATATTCCTTTGTTGAATTAAATAGCAGGTCCATTTTAGAATTGGTGTCTTGCTGATTAACAACTAGTAGACTTTAGACCTTCTAAATGTATAAGTGATAAAGAAGTAAAACTATTCAGGAAGTGCCTTTAAACCCCTAATCAGGAAGGATCACCTAATGTGGCAGGTTGATATTTTTATTGAATCAGGGAACATTGGACTCTTAAATACTGAACTAAGTAATCTTGTTATCCCAGATTGGTCAAGAAATCTACCTTTTCCTAAAGTTAATTCACAATCCAAAAGATTACAAGGAATATTAATATATCAAAACTAAAACAAAGGATAAAAAACATGAGGTACAAAACTCATCAGCCTGTTTTGGTCCCAAAAAACAGCTACAGCAGGAGATATCTCACATAGTGAGTCATAAACTGATACAACTAGTAACCAACTTTCTGATACTCCTATTCAATCTAGTTGAGAGAAACTCTTTGGCACAAGAAGAAGAAATATTAACCTATACAAAAATGAGAGCTTTAATGTCTGAGTTTCAATTGAGAATTACAGAAGATCTTTCAAAACAAATTTCTAACAACTCTCATTTTATCTCTCTTATAAATCAGAAAATGGAAATTGTGGAAAACAAATGCGACAAATTAATATTGGACCATAACTCTAAAATATTCCTCTTCGTTGGAAAATAAGATAGAGGATTTAACTAAAAGAATTTACAGTCAGGAAGACCGTTCCAGGAGGAAAAATCTATGATTGAGGGGCATTCAGGAAAACATTCTGGACAATAACTTGCAAGACTTTGTGAGAGGAATGTTCCTCAAGTTGGTACCAGAATTCGTTGAGGAAGATAGTAAAATTAAAAATATCCAGACTTCCTCTGCCCAGAAATATAGACAGACTGGTCCCTAGAGAAGTAATTATTATAGTCCATTACCTGCCTTTTAAAGAGGCCATAATAAGGGCAAGTCTGTCAGGAATGGTATTGGACCCCTCTTGTATTCTTTTCTGACATTTCAGCCTTTACTTTGTTTAAACATAGGGAATTTTCAGATATAACCCAAATATTGAGGCAAAGAGAGATCTGCTATAAATGGTCCTTCCCCTACGGAATCTCCATTTATAGAGATCAGGCCTTGAAAACAATTAAGACTGTAGAAGAGGGGACACAGATGTTACAAAGTTGTAATATTAATTTAGAGGTAAAAAAAGATGACAGTTCCAAACCAATTCTTATAGTTAAAAACCCAGAATGGGAAGTTGTAAAATAGATAACCATAACTTAGGCTCTAGATCTGTTTTTATATTATACTTAGATGTTAATAAACATATCACATAACTATTATAAAGCTAGTATATTAAATTGACTAAGGAAGAGATCTTTGGATATAGCTAACAAAATAAAAAAGTAAGATTAAGATTCTTGGTTAGACAACTATATATATAATATATATGATGCACCACAAGATTGAGTTATATTATTGTTCGTAGTTTACACGTAAATTTTATTATAAGTAATTATAATTGGAATACCAGAGGTCCTAGAAGACCTTAAATGTGTTTAAGTTTGATTTCACCTAAATAATATTTGCACTTGGCACATATAGTCTTAAGGTTTTTACATATACATTAGTTGTCCAAATGATAGAGCCCCGGTAATAAGGATTTGATTTTGAATTAAGTATATGTGAAGTTTCTTTGGAAACTTCTCAGATAGAGTAGTTGAGATTAGTAAAATGTCTTAAAAGATAATTAATTGGTTTAATGCACTTAGATAGATATGCTCACTTACATTTTTTATAAGGTATCTAGAGAGAGGTATGCGATACTAAACTGTCTATATACAAGTAATAATATAAACGTGTGGGCTATGTCCGTGGTTATAAAGCTTTATGGATACTAATTGTGTCAAGAGAATAGCATTCAAATGGTACTATAAAATATTATAATTTATATCTAGTATAGCCTAAAATGTTAATTTCGCTTAAAGGTATAGAAATCAATGTTACAGGATTATTTGAAAACTGTTTTCCCTGGTAGCAATAGAGTTTCTATCCTTTGGTAATCTCCACTGGTAATAATGGGTTAATATTAACTGTACTGATTAAGACTAAAGGGATGGCATCCCGACCAAGAAGATATAGATCTTACTGGCATTTCTAAACATTGCACTATTGCCCTTCATCTGTTATTGTATTTTTTTTTTGTTCTTTACCTTTTCTTTTTTTCTTTTTTTCTTTTATGCTGTTTCACTTTTTTCTTTTTTTTTCTTCTGTTATATCCATGGAGATACTTTTTGCCACCTACTGATATTTTTTTTAAGCGTGTATACATTTTTTTCTATTTGGGCTTTAAAATTACTTAGAAATGAATTGGTAAAAATGGTACTAAGACAAGGAGTCATTATGACTGGTTATTTGGTAAGGTTTTGGTTCTGTGCGAAATATGTCTACCCCAAAAAATGGGATTGAGATTATCTCCCATATTTGTATATGGTTTAAACTCCCCAACAAAAAGGAAAATTGCATTCATGGAATATATGAAACTTGAGGTAGACATATTATGTCTCCAAGAGACTTTTGAAGAAAGAGTCAATCCACTATACGAATAATAAAAACTTCCCAATAAGTGTAGACTCCAATTATAGTAGCAAATCAAGAGGAGTTAAAATCTTTTTTGGTAAAAATTTGAATATTAGAGAACAATATTGCGATATTGACCAGTTAGGAAGGTATATCATCTGGCAGGGATTTATCAATGATAAACTGATGACCCTTGTTAATTTGTATTCGCCAAACATCAAACAGTTGACCTTTTTTTAAAAAGTATTGGCAAAAGTTAATAAGGTTAAGAGAGGCCTTCTTCTAGTGTGTGGTGATTACAATTTGACTATGGATCCAACCATGGATAGAAAGTCTTTTTATCCCTCAAAATCCGACTCAAATAATGTGAGGATGTCTAATTGTTTTGTTGACGTTGTCACTAAAGCCGACCTGTTAGATTCCTGGAGAACGCTACACCCCCAGGATAAGGAATTTACTTTTTATTCCAGTAGATTCAACTGTTATTCCAGAATTGATTATGTCTGATACACATACTTTAAGATCAATTGCTGAAATAGAGATTCATATTACTCCGTGGTCAGATCATTCTTTAGACTATATTTTGTTTAAAGATCTTACAAAAACTTATAAAAAGAAAAAATGCTGGAGAATTGATTTTTACTTCTTTAAGGATCAGGAATTGGTAAAAAAATTTTAGAAAAAAAAGAACAATTTTTTGTTATTAATACAGATTCGGTTACTTCAAAGGCTATCCTGTGGTGTTCATTTAAGGCATATCTAAGGGGCCTATTAATTTCTTAATCTTAAGTTAAAAAAAAGGGGGACACCTCTTTAGACAGCTTTACATAGATTTGGAAAAAGGGCACTTGATAAATAGACAACAGTCCAATAACATCAAGAGTAAAAACATAATAAAATAAGTAAATAAACAAATTAATAAAATTTTACAAACTTGCGCTGACAGAATGCTATGGAGAAACCAGCAAATGCGGGTCATGCAAGGGCACAGAGCAAGTACATTTCTGGCTAGCAGGCTGCGGATGCAATGTCTGCAAAACAAAATATTAAGATTTCAGGGCCCCGATGGAAAGCTGGTGTCACACCCAGATGAAATAGCACAGATCTTTATGAGCTACTATAAAAAATTATATAATTTAGAAGGTTAACCAAATTTTCATATTCCAGATCAAAGCGAATTAAATAGATTTTTTGGATAGAATAAATTTCCCAAAAATCTCTGAGACAGACTAACTGTTCCTGAATGGGGCAATAACGGCAGAGGAGATAGAGGTGACAAATAAGAACAAGGCCCCGGGTGTCGATGGTTATGACCAAATTTATTTTGATTTATTTTTACCGACATCTAAGGAACATCTATGTAATCTCTTTAATGAGATAAAAGACACCGGAGACATTTTACCAGAACTTCTAGAAACAAAAATTATGAACATACCAAAACAGGGGGAAAAAAACAGAGCTTTGTGGGAATTATCGGCCCATCTACCTGATAAAATTAGATATCAAGCTATATTCTAAAATCCTAGCAAATAGATTAAAAAAGCTAATCCCCCAGCTGATTCATATCGACCAAACAGGATTTGTAGGCGGAAGCCAGACTTCAGATAACACTAGACACCTGATTGACACCTTGGCCTTTATTAGGAAGAAGGGAATTCCCAGTCTTTTTTTTCTTATGGCTGCTCTCCAGAGATATGGAATGGACAAATTTGCCTCAAAATCTATAAAGGCATTATATTCACACCCTTTGGCCTATATAGCTGGTACAGATACAGACTCAAAGAAGTTTACAATCAGCAATGGCTCCCGGCAAGGATGCCCTCTAACTCCTCTGCTGTTTATTTTATTTTTAGAACCATTGGCTATATTATTATGGGACTCTGTAGATGTTAAAGGAATATCAATAGAAACAATGGAATTAAAATTCATGTCATTTGCTGATGATATCGTTATAATCTTGAGTGACCCAGAGAAATCATGTATGTATGTAAATTATATATTGTTGCAGTATAGTAGAGTCTCTTACTTTAAGGTTAACCTTATGAAGACAGATACCCCAACGTGGGGAATTGTACCTGATTTACTAGGGAAAATGGCAGCATTATATCCTTAAAAACTGGAAATCTAGAAGTATAGTGCATTTGGGTATTAGGTTTCGTTTTAAACTTTATAATCTCACCTTCCTTGCTCTCCTCTTCTCTGCTCCCATGAGCTCCTCTCCCTCCTCCAGTCACAATCTCATCCTGTCCCTAACACTCACAAGCAGAAACAGCACTGTAAGTCCCAGTCCCATCTTCTCTCCCTTTCACTCCTCCTTCTTCTGGCTGCAGGAGATACATCCCCGAACCCAGGCCCCTCACTCATCTTCACTTGCTGTCAGTCACACTCTGGTTGAAGGCCAGCAAACACCCTAACACCCAGAATCTGATATCCATCACGTCACAAACCATCTACTCTAACTTTCTCCTGTGCCCTCTGGAACGCACGGTCTATCTGCAATAAACTCACTTTCACTCACAACTTATTCATCTCCAACTCCTTCAATCTACTGGCTCTCACAGAAACCTGGCTCTCATCCTCAGGCAAAAACTCCCCTGCAGTAGTCTCTTATGGTGGCTTTCCCCTCAGCCACACACACCTAGACCTGGGAATAAACAAGGTGGTGGTGTGGGTGTATTGCTTTCTACTCGCTGTACTTTTCATTTGAAGTTCATACAATCCGCCTCTTCTCACCCATCTCTCTACGTGTTGCCGTGATCTATCGCCCCCCAGGCACTCCCTCTCAATTTCTTGATCACTTTTCTGCCTGGCTCCCTCACTTTCTCTCCTCCAACATTCCTTCACTGGTATTCAGAGATTTTAACATTCCCATTGACACTCCTACCTCCCCAGCTGCAGCCAAACTGCTTGCACTCACCTCTTCCCTTGGCCTCTCACAACTAACAGATTCTTCTACTCACCATGTTGGACACTCTCTAGACCTTATCTTCACCAATCTCAGCACAAACTCCAAACTAGTCATCCCCCCACACCCTCTATCTGACCATCACTTACTTACCTTCAACCTCAACTCTTCTTCCTCCCACCACACTTCTTCAACCTCTGCCACAATCACCCACAGAAACCTGCTAGCACTTGACCCTGCTCAGCTCTCCACTAATATCCAACCCCTTCTGAGCCCCATCACCTACCTCAACTGCCCTGACACTGCCATCTCACTCTACAACTCTACTCTTTCTTCCACCCTTGACACTCTGGCCCCCATATCCACACGCAGAGGCCCTCGCTCTCATCCACAACCATGGCACACTACACAAGCACAATACATCCAGAGGTGCTTCCGGACTGCTGAACGACTATGGAGGAAATCACGCACTTCAGCAGCTTTCCTCCACTACAAATTTATGTTACGCTCCTACTCCTCTGCCCCCAACCTCGCCAAACAACACTACTTCACTTCACTAATATCAACCCTGTCCTCAAACCCCAAGAGTCTGTTTGCCACTTTCAAAACTCTCCTCCACCCACCACCTCCTCCCATCCCTTCCTCCCTCACAGCTGAAGACTTTGCCAACCATTTTATTCATAAAATCTAAAATATCCGCAATGCACTCTCATCTCACAGTGGCTCACTCACTCTACCATCTCAACTAACCAACCACACCCAGTCTTCTTCCTCCCCCAATACAACAGCCACTTTGAACTGCTTTGCCCCAGCTACAGAGGATGAAGTCGCTAGCCTGCTATCATCCACTCGCCTCACTACATGTCCTCAGGATCCGATTCCATCTCAGATCATCCACACTCTCTCTACCACACTAATCCTAGCTCTCACACACATTTTCTACCTTTCCCTAACTACCGGCAGGTTTCCATCTTGTCTAAAACACGCCATAATTACACCCATCCTCATAAAACAAACACTCATCTGACTCTGACATTGCATCAAACGATCGCCCTATCTCTGTACTTCCCCTGGCTTCCAAACTGCTCGTCTATAACCACCTTACAAGCTTTATTTCCTCTAACTCCCTTCTTGACACCTTCCAATCTCGCTTTCGGCCCCAACGCTCCACTGAGATAGCTCTCACTAAAGTCCCCAATGACCTACTTACTGCCAAGTCAAAAGGTCACTTTTCTATTCTCCTTCTAGATATCTCTGCTGCCTTTGACACAGTTGACCATCCATTTCTACTCCATATCCTCTCCTCCCTCGGTATTCGAGACACTGGCCTCTCGTGGTTCTCATCATACCTACAAAATTGATCATTCAATATCTACTTCTCTGACACCTCTTCTTCTCCTTACCCACTGTCTGTTGGCGTACCCCAAGGATCAGTCCTAGGCCCACTCCTCTTCTCCATTTACACATCCTCACTTAGTACCCTTATAAACTCTTTTGGGCTGCAGTATCATCTCTATGTAGATGACACATAAACCTACCTCTCAGAACCAGATTTATCCCCCTCTCTTCTAACACATGTCTCCAACTGCCTCTCTAGTATATCCTTTTTGATGTCCACCCACCATCTCAAACTCAACATGTCTAAAACTATACTCCCAATCTTCCCTCCCTCTCCCACAGTGTCAATTCCTTACATCTCTCTCACTGTCAACAATGACATCATCACACCCACCTCCCAAGCCCGTTGTCTTGGGGTTCTACTGGACCCCGCCCTGTCTTTCATCCCTCACATACAATCACTAACTAAATCTTGTCTTCTCCATCTAAAACACATCTCCAGAATTCGCCACTATCTTACACAAGACACAACTAAAATCCTTATACACTCTCTCATCATCTCTCAACTGGACTACTGCAACTCGCTTCTTGCTGGCCTACCCACCACCGACTATCTCCACTTCAATCCATTATGAATGCCTCTGCTAGACTCATATTTCATACACAATGTTCAGTGTCGGCATCACCCCTCTGCCAATCACTCCACTGGCTTCCCCTAGCCCATGATCTAAAATCATGACCCTACCTTTCAAAGCACTCAACAATAGCGCACCCCCATGCATTTCTGGTCTCATCTCCAAATACTCCCCCACCCGGCCTCTTTGTTCTGCTAATGACCTTCTTCTTTCCACAACACTTGTCACCTCCTCTCACTCTCACCTTCAGAACTTTTCTCTTGCTGCCCCTATTCTCTGGAAATCCTTGCCTCGCTCCACCAGATTATCCTCCTGCCTCAAAACATTCAAAACTTCTCTAAAAATCTCTTTAAAGATGCGTATTCACCTTCAACTCTAACACACTCTCACCTCTCTCTCCCTCCTTTCCCTCACACAATACCTTTAGGTTGTAAGACAGGGCCCTCCTTGCTTTGCTATGTTTAATTTGTACGTATCTTTGTCTTGAACTTATCTTATGTACAGCGCTACGGAGTATGTCGTCGTGTTATAAATAAATGATAATAATAATCTCTTAAAAGAAAACCTTTTTGAGACAATGAAAAAGATCAGACCATTACTATATGATTGGAGCCAACTGAATTTATCTGAATTTCAGTAGTAAATATGTCTATCATCCCCAAATCATCCCCTATTTATTCAAATGTATCCCAAGTAAAATTAATAAGAAATTTCTACATATTATACAGAAAGATCTTGATAACTTTTTATTCAATGGGAAGAAACCTAGATTACATAAGAATACCTTAGGGCCTGACATCACTGGGTGTACAGGGTCTCCCTGTGGATCAGGGGCCAGTCACTACCAATTGGTCCGCCTTTTGTGTACCCAAGGATGGGGCTCGTTATGATTGACTAGCCTATAGCCAGAAAACTGTATAAATATGTATGTGAATAAAAAGAAAAAGAGTTGTCATGTGTGAGTGTCATTCTTGGGAATAGTTCCATTGTCCACAGTCTGTGGCTAACTGTTTCTGGTATCCTGGTCTGCTGGAAGGGCTCCTTGGTGTTTTCCTTGATTCTGGTCCATTTTCTGCTAAGAAAGGTGTAAATGGTAAGAAGGGTAGGGGAAAGACATTGCGCCACCTCCTAGTGCAATATGAGTGTATAATAATCACGTCAAAACATCAAACATATAGTGTTTCACTCACATGGATTAAAAGGGGTAGCTATGGAAGTACCTGATTTTCAATCCTCTGATCTCAATCCCAGGCACAGGATACAATCCAGATAGTCTTGTAGCAGGTATAGTTGGATCACCAATGCTATTGGGTACACTATTATATAGTGTCTACAGAACAAAATATGATACCAACTCCTTATGTCTATGATAGGGGACAATTGAAACACACTAGTACAAACAATAGTGTGTTTATCATATATTTATTGCACCATACATTCCACAGTACATGCCATATATGGCCAATAGGGATAGGCACAATGAAAATGAATAAATCAATAATCTAAAAACATCAAATAGTATCAAACGTGTTTCGCCAAAAAGGCTTCCTCAGTGATATAAAAACATAAACAGTATATAAACATGTATATAAGTACTGCGCATATCAGCACTTACCAACATCAAACCCTTTCTTCTCTCCCACAGAGGCTTATATACCCTCCATTGTTCTAACAATCAGTAAATGGTGTTGCCCCATGTGACGTGCATCATGTGACTCTTATGACAACATCACGTGATCAACATAGCAATCCCAGCACTTCCTGATTCAGAAACTCTCGCTCTATGTGAACGCCGTCTGGTGGCTATACAGACACATTACATGTCTCTCTCCAGCTATGGACACTTCCTGATCTGAAAATGCCTCTCATTCTACATAAATGCCCTCTGGTGGCTTTACAGGCACATTACATGTCTCTCTCTATATATGGGCACATATATATATATATATATATATATATATATATATATATATATATATATATATAGATAAATAATAAGAGTTTTGCAGTATATAGTGATACCTTTTTTATTGGACACACATGATCATAAATAAATGACAAGCTTTCGAGAGTGTTGACCTCCCTTTATCAAGTCTGAAGCAAAACATATGATGTGTATATGGGTGAAGGCTTGGTTTGTGATGTAATGCTGAATGGAGATGGTGAAGGGTGGTGACTAGGCACCATGGGTCTGCTGTAGGATAGTAGGTTATGGTTACTGGAGTTAGGCTGTTGTTATTGGATGATAGGGTAATTTGGCATGTGTCTTTGATGAATGAGTTGTCCTGTTTGGTAAGGTATACAGATTGAGATTGGGATGTGGTGCATTTGCTTGGACATAAGAATCCAAAAAAGGCCCGTTATTGAGGCGGCTGAGATAGTAAGGGATATGACGTTGCCGAATGGGTTTTGTGAAAGGTAGGTAATGATTTACTTGGGAAGGTAGCTATCGAAGTGGAGACATGAGTGTTTGGTAGGTTTGGATGTTATAGTGACGCCTTGAGAGTTTGACTGGGGAGAGGATAGGAGAGGAGGTAGAATTGGGCTCCTGAGTAATAGTTTTTAATTATGGATAGGTGTAGGTGTAGGGTGATTTAGTGGGCTGCATAGGCCAAAAAGGTTATAAGTACATGAATAAGGCAAGCGACTGATGTAGAGCGACTGGTGTAGAGTGACTGGTGGGGCGCAGAGCGACTGGTGCAGAGTCACTGGTGCACAGCGACTGGTGCAGGGCGACTGGGGCAGGGCGACTGGTGTAGGGTGACTGGTGTAGGATGCAGAGCACATGAGAAACTGGTGTAGAGTGACTGGTGTAGAGCAACTGGTGAAGAGCGACTGGTGTAGAGCGGCTGGTGTAGAGCGTCTGGGTAGAGTGTTGTGAAAAAGGAGAGCGGTGGATGGGTGGCAGACAGCAGCAACCAGAAACGGGGTGCTGCATGAACTGGGGCTAAGGTAGGGGTGGTGGTGGAGACAGAGAACCGGGTGGGGGGGGGAGACAGAGAGCTTGGGGGGGTGATGGAGACTGAGAGCTGTGGGGAAGGGTGGTGGAGACAGAGAGCTGCGGGGGGTGGTGGTGGTGGAGACTGAGAGCTGCGGGGGGTAGTGGTGGAGAATTAGAGCTGCTTGGGGGCGCTTTTGGTGGTGGTGGAGACTGAGCTGGGGGAGTGTAGATACAGAGCTGCAGGGGGTGGAGACAGGGTGACGGGGGGTGGAGACAGGGGTAGGCCAAAGAACGGGCAGCGGGGAGGGACTGTTCGCCAAAGGGAGGCAGCGTGGCAGCCAGCGGGGAACAAATAAAGAAAAAAAAGGGGGGGGAGTGGCAGAGAGACAGAGAGGGCGGAGGAAGAGTGAGGAGCCAGCAGCCAAGGAAGGGGTACAGAGCTGGAGGAGCGGTTGAGCTGGCCATGGGGAGGCATGTGGAGGCACAGAGGTAAGCTAATGTGGTGGGTAGGTGAGGGGACGGCGTGCGGTGGAAGCGCACGGGCAGGGAGAAAAGAGGAGCAGAAGTGTGCATGGGAGTGGGGTGGGTAGGCATGGGGCAAAGGAGGAGGGGGTAAAGAGAGTAGGAGGAGAGGGTGAGCTGCCCATGGCGGAGGGTAACTGGTGTGGCAGGCACTGGGAGGCAAGGAGCAGAGCAAGGGGTGGGGGTGTAAAGGATAGGGAGTGGGGAGAGTGAGCGGGGGGGGGGGGGGGGACCGGTGAGGCAGGCAAAAAGGAGCATAGAGGGGAGCCAGAGGGTAGGAGTTGCGCAGAGGAGCCCTGAGCGTGAGAGAGACGGGTGGCCAGCTGCTATGGGACGCAGCAGGTAGCAGGTAAGAGATGAGACAGGGAAGTTAAGAGGGACAGGGAGGAGGAAGGGGATGCAGGGACTCACGAGTGCAGGGAAGCACGAGGTCCTCTCCCCCTCTACCTTTTCCCCCCTCTACTTGACGGTAGGCGCTCCCCCCTCTACTTTACTAAGCACCTTTGAAGCTCATCTGGGGCCTCGCAATGAGCGCAAAAGGCGCTCATTGCGAGCCTCTCCCCCTTGTGCCTCTTCCCCCCTCTCCACCCCTGTATCTCTTCCCCCCTCTCCCTCCTATGTGTCCCCTTTCCCCTCTCTCCCTCCCGTGTCTTTTCAACCCCTCTCCCCCTCCCTTGTGTCTCTTCCCTCCCTCCCGTTTCTTTTCCCTTCTCTTCCTCCCTGTGTCTCTTCCCCCATTTCCCTTTCCTGTGTCTCTTCCACCCCTCTCCCTACCCTGTCTCTTCCACCCCTCTCCCTTCCCTCTTCCACCCTGCTCTCCCTTCCCTTGTCTCTTCTATCCCGCTTTCCCTCCCCTGTCACTTCCACTCCACTTTTCTCATCTCTCTGTCCCTCCTTCCTGTCTGTCTCTCTGTCCCTTCCTCCTGTCTGTCTCTCTCTCTGTCCCTCCTTCCTGTCTCTCTGTCCCTCCTTCATGTCAATCTTTCTCTCTGTCCCTCCTTCATGTCAATCTTTCTCTCTGTCCCTCCTTCCTGTCAATCTTTCTCTCTGCCCCTCCCTCCTGTCAATCTTTCTCTCTATCCCTCCCTCCTGTCTGTCTCTCTATCCCTCCCTCCTGTCTGTCTCTCTGTCCCTTCTTCCTGTCAGTCTCTCTCTCTGTCCCTCCTTCCTGTCTGTCTCTCTCTCTCTGTCCCTCCTTCATGTCTGTCTCTCTCTCTCATGTCTCTCTCTCTGTGTGTCTGTGTCCCTCCTGTCTCTCTCTGTGTCCCTCCTGTCTCTCTCTCTCTCTGTCCCTCCTGTCTCTCTCTCTCTGTCCCTCCTGTCTCTCTCTCTCTCTCTGTCCCTCCTGTCTCTCTATCTCTGTCTGTGTCCCTCCTGTCTCTCTATCTCTGTCTGTCTCTGTCCCTCCTGTCTCTGTCCCTCCTGTCTCTCTCTCATGTCTCTCTCTCATGTCTCTTATCTCTGCCTGTGTCTCTCCTGTCTCTCTCTCTATGTGTCCCTCCTGTCTCTCTCTCTCTCTATGTGTCCCTCCTGTCTCTCTCTCTCTCTGTCCCTCCTGTCTCTCTCTCTCTGTCCCTCCTTCATGTCTGTCTCTCTCTCTCATGTCTCTCTCTCTGTGTGTCTGTGTCCCTCCTGTCTCTCTCTGTGTCCCTCCTGTCTCTCTCTCTCTCTGTCCCTCCTGTCTCTCTCTCTCTCTGTCCCTCCTGTCTCTCTCTCTGTGTCCCTCCTGTCTCTCTATCTCTCTCTGTGTGTACCTCCTGTCTCTCTCTCTGTGTACCTCCTGTCTCTCTCTCTGTGTACCTCCTGTCTCTCTCTGTCTGTGTCCCTCCTGTCTCTCTCTGTCTGTGTCCCTCCTGTCTCTCTATCCGTGTCCCTCCTGTCTCTCTCTGTCTGTGTCTCTCCATCCGTGTCCCTCCTGTCTCTCTCTCTGTCTGTGTCCCTCCTGTCTCTCTCTGTCTGTGTCCCTCCTGTCTCTCTCTGTCTGTGTCCCTCCTGTCTCTCTATATGTGTCCCTCCATCCGTGTCCCTCCTGTCTCTCTCTGTCCCCCCTGTCTCTCTATCTGTGTCCCTCCTGTCTCTCTCTGTCTGTGTCCCTCCTGTCTCTCTCTGTCTGTGTCTCTCCATCCGTGTCCCTCCTGTCTCTCTCTGTCCCTCCTGTCTCTTTATCTGTGTCCCTCCTGTCTCTCTCTGTCTGTGTCCCTCCTGTCTCTCTCTATCTGTGTCCCTCCTGTCTCTCTCTATCTGTGTCCCTCCTGACTCTCTCTGTGTTACTCCTGTCACTCTCTCTCTGTCTGTGTCCCTCCTGTCTCTCTCTATCTGTGTCCCTCCTGTCTCTCTCTATTTGTGCCCCTCCTGACTCTCTCTGTGTTACTCCTGTCACTCTCTCTGTCTGTGTCCCTCCTGTCTCTCTCTATCTGTGTCCCTCCTGTCTCTCTCTATTTGTCCCCGTCCTGACTCTCTCTGTGTTACTCCTGTCACTCTCTCTCTGTCTGTGTCCCTCCTGTCTCTCTGTATCTGTATCCCTCCTGACTCTCTCTGTGTTACTCATGTCACTCTCTCTCTGTCTGTGTCCCTCCTGTCTCTCTCTATCTGTATCCCTCCTGACGCTCTCTGTGTTACTCCTGTCACTCTCTGTCTGTGTCCCTCCTGACTCTCCCTGTCTGTGTCCCTCCTGTCTCTCTTGTCTCTCTTTCCCTCCAGGCTGTCTCTTTCACCTCAGTCCCCAGCATGTCTGCCGGTCCCTCCCCAGGGAGGTGTTGAGAGCAGCCGGGGGAGGAGTTGAGAGCAGCCGGGGGAGGATTTAAGATCTGCAGGGGAGGAGTTAAGAGTGGCGGGGGGGAGTTAAGAGTGGCGGGGGAGGAGTTAAGAGAGGCGAGCGGGCAGGAAGAGTTGTGAGTTGTGCGAGCCCGCAAGCGTGAGCAACGGCTCGAGCGGGCTCGTATGCTCACAACTATATATGTGATATATATATATATATATATATATATATACATACATAAATATATATATATATCATTGTGCAGTGTTCTTTACGTTTTTTTGATCGCTTGACATGTGCATTTACTGACTACATTATCAGTCACAGTAATTTGATGCATGATTAGTTTTGAAATTGCTGTCCCTTGGTGTCCCTTGGGCATTAATGACCATTAAGATCTGCCATATAGGTTAAAACTGGAGACACGTCCCTACATGCTTTCATAGAAACACAGCTATTCCCATTAAGCTTTTTTTTCATTTGTTTTCTTTACAGTCAACAGGCAACCAATCAATCCCATGGAGGAAATACATTACAGTATTACTTCTTTACTCCTTTACCCATTTACCAGCAGCGATACTTCAATTTTACTGACCCCCTTTGCCCTAAGACCACTTAACAACACTTACCTCCCCTGTTGTGCCACTATAGACTGTATATATATCCATAAATACTGAGTGACCATGCATAGTTTAAGACCATGCTCTAAACACATATAAATCTAGAATTGATGTTGGAATAATGCTTTCAATTTATATTATCTTTGGAATATATATTGCACTCTGAATATGTTTACTCATATTTCAAGTAAATAAAGATCAGATCAGAAGAAAAACATGATTTTGTATACTGAAAAACACAAATCCCAATTGAAATAATAATAGAATTAAAATTTGGAGAAGTCATTTTTAAACAAAAGACATTCTATCAATCAAATGAAAGCAAGTAAACAATACATCGAACTTCCACATTTATTTAAATTAATTACTACCGTTTGGAAAAATACATTTACTCTACAGAAAACATGAATTGATGATAAGGACCATCTAGTCTGCCCATTCTATCTACCCAAATATTGGCTTATTTTAGCCTTCGGGCAGCCTTATACCTTTTCCAGGCTTTATCCCTAAATATTCTTGAATCTATCACTTTAACTGGAAGACTTTTCCAATTTTGTTTGTGAAGTAGTTATATCTAACACTACCTCTAAAACATCCACCTTATTTTTAAATCAAGACCTCTTGTTCTGGCATTCTTATTTTTCTGAAATATGCATTTTGAACTATTTGATAAATTTGATAATTTCTATCATATCACCCCTTTCCGTTCTGTTCTCTAAGCTATACATATTCAAGCCACAAAATCTATCCCTGTAAGTTTTGTCTTTTACACAATGCACCACACCATTTTAGTTGCCCTTGTTTGAATTGTATCCTAATGTATTAATGTCCTTTTAAAGATGTAATCTTTAGAACAGGACATAATGTTCTAGGGGAGGTCTATCTAGAGATCTATAGTGACATTACTTGCTTAGGTTTACATCATACAATATAATAACTCCAAAGTCTGTTTCCTCATCGGTTGCTGTCATCATTTTGCCATATCCTACTGTTGTGTTTTTGTGGCATAATTTTGATTGTCTACATTTTTACATATTATTGTGACGTGCAATAAGTCAAATTTCTCCTTGAAGCCTGCTATTAATATCAATAATATATATATTAAATAAAATAGGCCACATCACAGAACCATGTGGTACTCTGCTGATAACCACCTCTTCATCTAACTGTATTCCATTGACTATGGGCCTCATTCTATCAATGGCCGTAGGAGCTGTGTGGCCGCAAGGGATGGCCGCAAGCTACTTAACTATTCTATTCCCTTGTGGCCAAAGGCTCTGGCCGGCTTGCAGCCGGCGCCCTGCTTTTTCTTGCAGCCACCCCCGCCGCAGCGTACTGTAGGGAAAGCCTTTAATCCCATGTGGTGGCAAGAGAATCGGCCGCATGAAACCCCACAACCCTATTCAAATGCTTCGGCCACCCCTCAGCCAAGCCTACAAAACGTCCAAAAATGTCTGCAGCTAACTTCCTGTGAAGCCCTTGCAGCTGCTCCAATTAAGCCCCCCACTGGCTGCAGGGGTCCTGATCGTGATCCCTGCAGTTTCCCCATTGTGTCCCTACATCATCCTGATAATGCAGGGGTCCGATTGAGATCCCTACAGTGTCCTAACAATTAACTTATTATGCAGGGGTCCGAACTGCACACATTAAGCCTGTCATGCAGGGGTCCCCACATTAACCCCTTGCCTTGCTGCAGAGGGTCCCGATCATCACAGATCTCAACCCCCTCAGCATTTACGGGATTTCAAATGTCCCGCCTAGGGCTTGAATTCAAAATTCAAGCCCGGGTATTGTGTGGCTTAAAGTTCCCACTGCGGGACCTTAAAGGGCTGGCGGCACACTAATGATTACCCCCAAGCCATGGGAATACTATAAATACCCCCCCCCGGCACCTATAATTAACCCCATCACTCACTAAATTTAACCCCCTCAGTCCAGTAGGGGTCTATATAAACCCCTATAGAACACTATTCATCCCTATGTTAACCCTACAAGTGCCATGAGGGTCCTCCAGGACCCTCAAGACAAAGTCTAAGCACTACACTACACTATTAACCCTAACTATACCCCATTAACCCCTTAACCCTAACTTTAACCCATTAACCCAAACTAAACCCTATTTAAACCTAATTGTGCCTATTTAACCCCTCTAGACCTATTTAACCTTGACCAGGCCTATCTAACATCTACTCTGCCTATTTAATCCTAACTGTACCTATTTAACAATAAATGGGCATATCTAACCCAAACTGGGCCTATTTAACCCTAACTGTACCTAATAGCCCTAACTGGGCCCCCATCGCTTATTGAGGTCTATACAGACCCCCATAAGCCTCCATCTAACCCCATGACTTATGGGGGTCTATACAGACCCCCATAAGCCTCCATCTAACCCCATCACCTATGTGGGTTTATACAGACCCCCATAAGCCTCCATCTAACCCCATCACATATGGGGGTCTATACAGACCCCATAACCCTTTCTCTAACCCCATCACTTATGAGGGTCCATACAGACCCCCATAAGCCTCCATCTAACCCTATCACTTATGGGCATCTGTACAGACCCCATAAGCCTCCATCTAACCCCTTCACTTATGGGGGTCATACAGACCCCATAAGCATCCATCTAACCCCTTTACTTATGGGCGTCCATACACCCCCCCATAAGCCTCTATTTAACCCTGTCAGTCCCATAAGGGTCTATGAAGACCCTCATGGGACAATTAGAACCCTAGTATTAACCCCATAAGTGCCACGAGGGTCCTCTAGGACCCTCATGACATTAAGTACAAACACTACACTATTCCCCCCAATAAACCACTAAATCTAAACTAATGCCCCTCTACCCCAACCTATTAACACCTACACAACTTACCTATCCTCTATTAAACCCCCGCCCCACTAATTACACAAAAAAAGCTAAGTTACAAAAAATAATAAAAAACATTACAAACACCCCAACTACAAAAATAAAAAAGAACATTACAACCCCCACTACAAAAAATAAAAAAATAATTACACGCCTGCAAAGAAAATACATGCACATATTCATAACATTACAATACAGCAATATATACATTATAAATATATATACTATTAACTCCCTAACTACAATACATTTTCCCTATCCACATTACATATCCTCCTATCTATAAAACATTAACCCTATCTACATACCATTACCCCCTATCTATAACACATTACTCCCTATCTATAAAACATTACCCCTATCTATTAAACATTACCCCTATCTACATAATATTACCCCATCTATTAAACATTACCCCTATCTACATAACATAACCCCCTATCTATAATACATTTCCCCTTATCTATAATACATTAAACCCTAAATCTAACCTAAAATAGAATAAAAAAAGACCACTTAACTTTACAGATGTCCCTACAGATCGCACCCCTAGGGGAAAAAAAGCATTAAATTAGTACAAAATTAAACACTACATAGAATAAATGCTGATGGACCTGGCAATACATTTTTCAACCAATCAGAAGGCACTATTGCCTTCAGTCCAATAAAAATGGAATACACCACCGCGGGGTGATTGTCTGATGGCATCTGCGCCTTCTGATTAGCTTCTATCCGATTGACAGTGACAACAGCCAATCAGAAGGTGCTATTCGCTTCTGCCAATCAGAATCAGATACACCCCATGGGGTATATCGCATTGTGATTGGCTCCAAGCATCTGCATCTTCTAATTGGCTGTTGTCCCTGTCAATCAGACTACAGTCAATCAGAAGGTGTAGATACCTTCAGCCAATCACCTCATGTGGTGTATCCCATTGGGATTGGCTAAAGTCAATAGTGCCTTCTGATTGGTTAAAAAAAGATTGACAGGTCCATCAGCCAAACAGAATGGGATATAGGGGTGTATCCCATTCCGATTGGCTCATATCTTGGCACCTTCTGATTGGCTGCAATTTGATTGACAGCTATTTTAGCCAACCAGAAGGCACCATTCATTTTTTTTTACCGGAAGATCTAGAAGCCTCATTAGCGTCGGGGAGCTCCTCAAAGGAGGAGCTCCGTTAGTTTTTTCACATTTTTTTTTAGAGCCGGAATTCTTTAAGGGCCCAGCCGGGGCAGAAGCAGGGGAGGACGTGGACATCGCTGACAGGTACGTTTTACATTTAGACTGTTTATTGTTTATTTATGTTGTGTTTATTTGTGTATGAGTAACTAATGTGATGTTTCTTTTTTACAACAAATAGGACAAAATAACAGAAAAAGTCAATGTGCATAACTATTCACCCTCCTAAAGTCAATATTTTGTAAAGCCACCTTTTGCTGCAATCACAGCTCCAAGTTGCTTTGACTAAGTCTCTATGAGCTTGCCAAATCTTACCACTGGGATTTTTGCCCATTCCTCCTTGCAAAACTGCTCCAGCTCCTTCGAGTTGGATGGTTTGCGCTTGTGAACAGCAATCTTTAAGCCCCAGATTTTCTATTGGATTGCGGTCTGGCCATTCCAAAACATTTGCATTTTTCCTCTTAAACCACTCAATTGTTGCTTTAGCAGTGTGTTTGGGGTCATTGTCCTGCTGGAAGGTGAACTTCTGACCTAGCCTCAAGTCACGCACAAGGGGGGAACAGGTTTTGCAGAAGAATATGCCTGTATTTAGCACCATCCATCTTTGCCTCAACTCTGACCACTTTCCCAGTCCCGGCTGCTGAAAAACATCCCCACAGCATGATGCTGCCACCACCATGTTTCACTGTGGGGATAGTGTTCTTTGGGTAATGTGATGTGTTGGGTTTGTGCCAGACATAGCGTTTACTTTGATGGAGGAAAAGTTCGATTTTAGTCTTATCAGACCAGAGCACCTTCCTCCATACATTTTGAGAGTCTCCCACATGCCTATTCGCAAACTCAAAACTTGCCATTTACTTTTTTGCTGGAAGTAATGTCTTTCTTCTGGCCACTCTGCCATAAAGCCCAACTCTATGGAGCGTACGGCTTATTGTCATCCTATGTACAGATACACTAGCCTCTGCTGTGGAACTCTGCAGCTCCTCCAGTATTACATTAAGTCTCTGTGATGCCTCTGTGATTAATGCACTCCTTGCCAGGTCCATGAGTTTTGGTGGACGGCTGTCTCTTGGCAGGTTTGCTGTTGTGCCATGTTCTTTCCATTTGGTTATGATAGATTTGATGTTGCTCCTGGGGATCATCAAAGATTTTTATATTTTTTTATAACCTAACACTGACTTGTACTTCTCAACAACATTGTCCCTTACTTGTTTGGAGAGATCCTTGGTCTTCATGGCAGTGTTTGGTTAGTGGTGCCTCTTGCTTACGTGTTGCAGCCTCTGGGGCCTTTCAAAAAAGTTGTGTATATGTAATGACAGTTCATATGACACTTAGATTGCACACAGGTGGATGTAATTTCACTAATTATGTGACTTCTGACAGTAATTAAGTTTGAAAAAAGACTTTCAGTCCATCAAGTTCAACCTTTTAAGATCTCCCCTGATCTGTAATATGCGGATTAGTTATAAATGAATAAGTTATAAGTTAATTATTAATCAATTATTTAATTATTTATTTTTAGTTTTATGTTTAGATTTAAATTATTAATCCAGAGGAAGGCAAACAGAAAAAAAAGTGAATCTTAGCCAATCATCTCAAAGGAAAAAAAAAAAGCATTCCTTCCTGACCCCAGATACTGGCGATCAGATTTCTCCATGGATCAATACTCTCTCTGTGATTATCCAGGATAACCCTGAATTCCCTTCTTAGTTAGAAATAAATCCAGTCCCCTTTTAAAGTTATCTATTAAATCCGCTGTCACCACCTCCTCCGGTAGAGAATTCCACCGATTAACCACTCTGATTGTGAAGAAACATTTTTTTTCTTTGAGGTGGAATCTTTTTAAGTCTAACCTCAAAGGATGTCCTCTTGTCAGTTGAAAACCTCTTGGCACAAAAAGCTCCCTTGACAAATCTTTATACTAACCCTGGATTTATTTATACACTATAAGGTAATCATATCTCCTCTTAGAAGCCTTTTTTCTAGAGAAAATTCATTTAATTTAGTTAGTCTTTCTTCATAACTTAGGCCCTCCATTCCCCTTATTAGTTTTGTTGCCCTTCTCTGTACTTTTTCCAGCTCTAAAATGTCTTATTTATGGAATGATGCCCAAAATTGTACTCAAAATATTCAAAATGAGGGTGTACTAGGGATTTGTACAGTGACAGAATTATATTTGCTTCCCTTGCTTCTATACCCTTCTTAATACATGCTAATATTTTACTTGCATTTGTAGATGCTACCTGGCTTTGAGCACTTTTACCTAGGTGGATGTCCACAAGTACTCCCAAATCCCTTTCAGTATCAGAAATCCCTAGATTTGCTCCATCTATTATATGAGTGTAAGTGTAAAATGGTTTCTAAGGCAAGAGCCGAGTGCGCGCGCCATTCGCTGCTTTAGCCTCAGATTTGGGAGGTGGGGGGAGGGGAAGAGACACAGGGGAGGGGGATAGACACAGCGGAGGGAGGGCATAGAGACACAGGGGAGGGACGGCAAAGAGACACAGGGAAGGGGTGGCAAAAAGACACAGGGGAGGGGGGGCACAGGGGAGGGATGAGGAGGGGGACAAAAAGACACAGGGGAGGGGGCAGAGATACAGGGGGGAGAATATGGGGAAAAGAGACAGAGGGGAGGGGGAAGAGACACATGGGAGAGAGTGGGGGGAAGAGACACATGGGAGGGAGGGGGGGAAGAGCCACAGGGGAGGGGGGAAGAGACATAGGGGAGGGGGAAGAGACATAGGGGAGGGAGGAGGAGGGAGAGACATAGGGAAGGGGGTTTAGAGATACATGGGAGAGGGGGGAGAGACATGGGTGAAAGAGATACAGAGGAGGGAGGAAGAGATACAGGGGATTGTGGGGGGAAGAGACACAGGGGAGGAGAGCAGAGACACTGGAGAGGAAGGAGAGACACAGGGGAGGGAGACAAGGAGAAAAGAAAGAGGGGAGAAAGGGGGAGGGAAGAGACACAGGGAGGGAGAGCTGGGAATGAGATGCAGGGGAAGGCGGGTGAAATATATATTTTAAATATTATCCCGTCATTTATGATGGGCAAATGACTAGTTAAGATTATAAATTGCATGGCTATTTTTCCATCCCAAATGCATACATTTACATTTATTTGTATTAAATCTCATCTGCCATTTAAATGCCTATTCCTTTAATTTATGTAAATACCTTTGGAGGGAAAGTACATCATTATCTTATTTAATTACCTTGCACAACTTAGTGTCATCAGCAAAAATGGAGACACTACTTTCCCATCCTACTTCTAAGTCATGAATAAATATGTTAAAAAGGAGAGAACCTAATACTGAACCCTGAGGAACCTCACTTACCACATTAGTCCAATCGGAGTATGTTCCATTTACCACAACCCTTTGCTTCCTGTCTTTTAGCCATCTCTCGATCCATGAGCAGATATTTACTTCAATTCTGTATCCCTTAGTTTGCACAATTATGTGGAACTGTTTCTGTTAGAGATAAATTAATACGTAAGGCTGCCGATTTCAGAATATTTATTTTATAACTTGATATTTTACCAAATTCCTTGATATATTCATGGAGAGGCCCCAAAGAACTTGTCGGATTCTCCACTGATATTACCATGTCATCTGCAAACAAAGATGTTTTATGTATGCTAGAACCTATCCTAACTACTTGTACCTCCCTTGTATATACTAAAGTAAAGAACCTATTTTGCTCATCTGTCTTTTCCTGGTCACTTATTATCAGATGGCCTGTTTCACATTGTAATGTTCCTATAGCTTTGTTCCTGGCCTTCTCCCTCATTAATATATTTAAAAAATATTTTAGGTAAGTCTTACTCTCTTTTGCAATTCATCTTTCATTTTCTATTTTAGCCAGTCTAATAGCCCTTTTGCAAGCCTTGTTGATTTCCATGTACTTACGTATGGCAGTGTCTGTCACCTCTTGTTTGTCTGTTTTTACTCTGTATCTTGATCTTTAAGTCATTGTTAAACAGTATATTTAATCATCAGTTCTTTGTCCGGGTCTATATTTTTTATTGCTGCCCTTAGACAGTTAAAATCTGCCCTTTTAATATTAAGAGTTTTTGTTGGCCCTTTGCAGTTTGGTTTTGTTATTTCAATCTCAAATGAGACTGTGTTGTGATCACTGTTTCCCAAAGGTTGCCCTATTTCCACATTTGATACCATATCAATATTATTTGTGATAACTACAGTGCCTTGCAAAAGTATTCACCCCCTTAACTTTTTACCTATTTTGTTACATTACAGCCTTAAATTCAATGTATTGTTAATCTGAATTTTATGTGATGGATCAGAACACAATAGTCTAAGTTGGTGAAGTGAAATGAGAAAAATATATACATAAAACTATTTTTTTGAAATAGAAAACAGAAAATTGGCTTGTGCGTTTGTATTCACCACCTTTGTTATGAAGCCCATAAAAAGTGCTGGTGCAACCAATTACCTTCCGAAGTTACATAATTAGTGAAATTATGTTCACCTGTGTGCAATCTAAGTGTCACATGATCTGTCATTACATATATACACCTGAAAGGCCCCAGAGGCTGCAGCAAGAGGCACCACTAACCAAACACTGCCATGAAAACCAAGGAACTCTTCAAACAAATAAGGGGCAATGTTGTTGAGAAGTACAAGTCAGGGTTAGGTTATAAAAAAATATCCAAATCGTTGATGGTTACCATGATGATGTGGAACTCAAAGGACTAGAGTAGTTCCATTTTTACTACATGGTGTTTTGAATTACTAAACTTGATAACTGGCTGAACCAATGTAAAATAAAATGTAAAAATCAATATAGTCTTTACATTTGTATTATGCAATTATTACTGAATTGTCTAAGCTTTTTTTTTGCAACTTTCTCATTAGCATTTTACCTTTTAAATTAAAATGCTTCCCATGAACCATTTGAGTATTACTGGAAATTATAGTCCCGCTTAATGGAAGCTTCCTCTCTTCTCTACTTTCCCAACTTTAGAAACGGATCAGTAAAAATCAAAATGGAGGTTTCCACTGTAGCACATTTGCATATAATAGCTAAGACACTGAAACCTGTATTGTATTTTTACTTTCTAATAGTTGTTAAAGTATTTTTTAAATATAGGACTGTAGTGTTTCTTCAACAGAGTTTACCAGTGTATAGTTATCTAAAATTAAAAGTAGACATAAATGTGATTAAATAAAATAGAGTTGTTCTCCATACTTTCTGTATTTGTTATAGAGCCTGTTTATCAAATGAGTTTAAGTTTTATTGTCTTTGAATAAATGACTGCATAGAAACAATAGCAAACTGGCTTAATCCCATTTTAACACATCTCAACCATAATTATGGCTAATATTTACTTTACAAAACAACAAAGTCAGAGGTGCTCATCAGAGAACGAACCAAACTTAATAGGTTAGTTCTATAGCCATGATAAGCTACACTGAGAGCAACCTCTTTTAGCTCACTTGTGCCCTTCACAGGGAGAAATATCCTGTAGTATATCAGTCTGGTCCCACTCAAAAGAGTGAGCCAGCCCCGAAATACCAGGCAATTCTACCCTGAACAGGAGAAACAGCAAACCCCAGACGCGTTTCGGCCTTTATGGGCCTCGTCAGTGAGGTGCAGCTGAACTCCCTAGGGCACAGTGAGCAAGGGGTCCACGTCTGGAGTCCCCTATTACCCTTAGGGAGACTAATCCCTAAAGGTAATTTGCATATACAAAACAACAAAGTCAGAGGTGCTCATCAGAGAACGAACCAACCTTAATAGGTTAGTTCTATAGACATGATAAGCTACTCTGAGAGCAACCCTCTTTTAGCTCACTTGTGCCCTTCACAGGAAGAAATATCCTGTAGTATATCAGTCTGGTCCCACTCAAAAGAGTTACCCAGCCCCGAAATACCAGGCAATTCTACCCTGAACAGGGGAAACAGCAAACCCCAGACGCGTTTCGGCCTTTATGGGCCTCGTCAGTGAGGTGCAGCTGAACTCCCTAAGGCACATTGAGCAAGGGGTCCACGTCTGGAGTCCCCTATTACCCTTAGGGAGACTAATCCCTAAAGGTAATTTGCATATACAAAACAACAAAGTCAGAGGTGCTCATCAGAGAACGAACCAAACTTAATAGGTTAGTTCTATAGCCATGATAAGCTACTCTGAGAGCATCCCCTTTTAGCTCACTTGTGCCCTTCACAGGGAGAAATATCCTGTAGTATATCAGTCTGGTCCCACTCAAAAGAGTGACCCAGCCCCGAAATACCAGGCAATTCTACCCTGATCAGGAGAAACAGCAAACCCCAGACGCGTTTCGGCCTTTATGGGCCTCGTCAGTGAGGTGCAGCTGAACTCCCTAAGGCACAGTGAGCAAGGGGTCCACGTCTGGAGTCCCCTATTACCCTTAGGGAGACTTTAGTTTTATAAAAGTACTAAATCATTTTTCCAAAAGTGTACACATCAATTAACCATTATGACAAAATACATTTAGAAAAATGGAATCTAAGAGTGCAAGTGAAGATTAAAAATGTAATCAATGTAGTTTTTAAAAAGAGAAAAATCCATAACATGTTGATGCCCCTGCAGGTATCTTATAAAAAAAGAACATTGTACACTACATAATCAATAGTCTGTGCACTAGGAAATTTGCTATTGTGAATCTTGAAGAAATACAAAAAGGAATTTTCATTCACAAGCCCTTGATCTGCTACAAAGCTGATATCTCAGTAAGAGGAGAGAAAGATGTGCTACTCCCAATGTAATCAAGTGCCTTTTAGGATTTATCTGAGTCTGACCATGAAGAAATAGCAATCCATGATCACAAAAAGAATCAGTTGAAAATAATGCTCCAAAATATTGGCTGCAAACTTGTTAGGATTTCATTTCACTTTCAATCTGAATAATACTGACTTTTTGTGACCTTACCCTTTGAAATAGCAAAGAAATATAGGCACTTTTTACAAAATGCCATATTTTATTGCTGAAATTATTGGCACTTCCTTGGTTTCTAAGGCAACAAATTATCTCCAGTTGAATACTAAAGATGCATCACAAGAGACATAACACAGCAATTCTATAAAAATACAGAAAATAAAGGCACAAAACTAACCTTAAGGAATATGTCAACAGAAGCATGGCGGTCTCATAGTGCCACATGGAAAATTATTGTGCAAACTAAGCAATACAGGAATTGCAGTAAATATCTGCTCATGGATTTGGAGCTGGCTAAATGACAAGAAGCAAAAAGGTTGTTATAAATTGAACATACTCAGCTTGGACTAATGTGGTATATGGGGTTCCTCAGGGTTCAGTATTTGCAAGGTAAATAAATCAGAAAATTATGTACTTTCCCTCCAAATGTATTTGCATTAATTAGAGAAATGGGCAACTAAATAGCAGACGAGATTTAATACAAATAAATGTAAAGTTATGCATCTGGTAAGGAAAAATAGCCATACAATTTACAGTATAATCTTAATGGAACAAATCTAGAAGTATCAGATATTGAAAGGGATTTGGGAGTGTTTGTGGACAACTACCTACATAATAGTGCTCAATGCCAAGCAGCAGCTGCAAAGGCAAATAAAATGTTAGTTTTAAGCATTAAGAAGGGTATTACAGCAAGGGAAGCAAATATAATTCTGCCACTATATAAAACCCTAGTAAGCCCTCATTTGGAATATGGAATACAATTTTGGGCACCACCATAAAAAGGACATTTTAGAGCTGGAGAAATTACAGAGAAGGACAACAAATCTAATAAGGTTAATAGAGGGGCTAAGTTATGAAGAAAGACTAATTAAATTAAACATATTTTCTCTAGAAAAATGTGTCTATGAGGGGATATTATTACTTATTGTTACACCCGCCAGATTTAGGGGACTACGCTCACCCCAATTCTCTCTCTCCATGGGTCGTAACTTTTTGTTTAGATCTCAACACCAGCAGACACTTCAGATGACAGCATCATTTCTGAAGAGACAGGCACCATCAGACCCCTTTTCTTAGGATCTAAGAATCACACACCATGTACCAAACAGGCCTTTGTTTAGTGTGTCCAAAATCAGCCACTTCTTTATTTTTTAAAACACAATTTCAGATGACACAAAAAACCAAAGACTTCCCCCCAGTTCTAGCCCATCCTCCTAGGCAAACACAGTTTTGGGCATAGCCTCCATGGCTCAATTGCCAATTGCCTTCCCCTGGCTATGGCGCCCCCTCCCGTCCAACCATTGGGGAAAACAATTTTCTTGGGAAGCTGCATCTAAAACAGTCCTTGGGCCTATTAGTTCACCTAGTCCAAAGGGTCCCAGGGTGGTACCCAGTCCAAGTGAAAGTTCCCAATGTGCCATGGCTAGCTCTCTGACAGTTTTTATCAGCTGGAGCTCCCTCAAAGGTCCACAGTCCATTACAGCCTTTTTCAAGGGCCAGTGAGCATAGATGCTCCCATCCAGACTGTTTGCTTGGCCTGGGTTTTGCCAACTGTCCTCTGTGCCAGGGTAATTAATACAGTCCAAGGGTGCCAATGCCATCCCACCCCCCAAAAACCCAAGCCCATGCACTCTTCTGCCCCACTGCATGGGTAAAACACTCCCCTGGGACTCCCAGAAAAATAGTAATTCCGAGGGGGAATGTACTGGACCGATCTGGAAGCCGGCAACCAATGTTGTGGCCTGGTCTAAAGACTCTACTCCTCTAGGTTGCATCTGGATCAGCATGTCACATCCCCTCTTTGGAACCACCGCCTGGGCACAGAACTCACCTCCTTCTGAGTCCATGGCCACAGTGTTCCCTGGCAAGACCACACAGTTGTCATCCAGACTTCCCCTTGGGCCATCAGTTTGACAGACATTCTCTGTCTTCTCAACTGCCTTGTGATTAGCAATTGTGCCCCAGCCATTTGGGTATGGCTGGCCCCCTTGGTCTAACACAGTACCAAGGTTACTCTCTGTGTTCGCCCCTGTATCCAAGGCTGGTTCCTGGACTGTAGTTATCCATGGAAACCCCATGATAAGTTCACAATCCATCTCAGGTTTGTTCCAGAACTCTCCCAGGCCCTCCATCGGGCCTGCAAATTCCTGTCTGAGACTAAGACTCCACTGCTTTTGAGATGTACCCATAATGTATGGTACATTCTCATTTGTCCCAGTTGTAGCAAAAATTAACTGGGCCTGGCCCATTTGTACATCCATATTGGTATAGTCCTGGTCAGAGTCCATAATATCCTCTCCCCAGATCTCTGGTAACCAGTCCTCTTCCTACCTGTCCGCCTGAAAGGGTTCCTCCCAACTGGATGGCCAAAACCTCTCCATGGATGCCTCATCTGGCAATTCAACATACTCAGCCTCCAGCTGCAGCTTTTTCTGGTTCTAGTCCCAGACCTTGACAGCGTCTAAGAAATAAGTTACTCTGCCTCCTTACATTCCCCATGCCACATTCAGGATCATCATACACCATCTCCCAGAGCCCATCTATTAGCTCCAATCGAACATAGTGATCCTCTCTAAGGGCACCAACAGGCCATATCCTGGCATGATACTGTCTCTCCAAAGCAATCTCTTTCCATATCAGTTTCTTCAGCCTGCCTGACAACTCATGGCCCTGCCACAATCCCTGGAACGCCATCCATTGCTTTAGAAGGGCCATTCCTCTGGCATCCTTTGCCTCTGTCACCTGGCTCTCTCTCTCTGTCTTTGTAAGTAGCCATCCTGGCTGCTGGTAAAAATGCTTGAGAACTCCCAACGATGCCACAAGCTGTTACGCCCGCCAGATTTTGGGGACTACGCTTTCCCCAATTCTCTCTCTCTATGGGTTGCAACTTTATGTTCAGATTTTGACACCAGCAGACACTTCAGATGACAGCATCATTTCTGAAGAGACAGGCCTCATCAGACCCCTTTTCTTAGGATCTAAGAATCATACACCATGTACCTTTGATAAGTACAAACAGACTCAAACACTACCTTTGTTTAGAGTGTCCAAAATCAGACTCGCCACTTCTTTATTTTTCAAAACACATTTTCAGATGACACAAAACTCCAAAGACTTCTCCCCAGTTCTAGCCCATCCTCCTGGGCAATAGCTTGCTATCCCCCCTCACCCACATGATTTCCTGATGTTTAGAGGGGTCTGGCTTTCTTGTTCTCAGTACACATTTTATCTCATCTTACAGAGCCATAAAATCACCTCCCCCTTTTATGACTAAAGCCAGAGCAGTCACACGTGGCCGATCGCAGGGCCATATACATGCTTTAAAATCTTTCCCTTTCTATATCCCAGATTTGACTGCATTAACTTTATTATCTACGCATAGTCTACTATCTTACTTCTAATACCGATATAGTATTTTAATGGAAATCAGTGACAGTACTATATGCACTTATTACATCCATGATATAACAACATGTATCCATGATATAACTGTTAAGCAAGTTGTTAGTACCTTCTAACCACACATATAATAACCGATTAACCCCAAACAGTCCAGTGGGCCCTTCTGTTCATAACACTTTAATAAATACATTAAAGGTCAATCTAAATCTTTGTCATGTGAACTTTTTGTGCCAAGAGGTTTTCTGCTGACAAGAGGACATCCTTTGATGTTAGAAGTAAAAAGTTTCCACCCTAAAAAAACAAAAGGGTTCTTCACAGTAAGGGTGGTTATTCTTTGGAATTCTCTAACAAAAGAAGTGGTGAAAGTGGATTTGTTAGATAACTTTAAAAAAGGGATTGGATACATTTTTGAATAAAACAGACATTCAGGGTTATCCTGATTAATTAGATGGGGAGTAATGATACAGGGAGGAATCCGATCGCCAGTATCTGGGGTCAAGAGGGAATTCTTTTTTTCCCCCTTTTGAGACAATTGGCAAATTCACTCAGGTTTTTTTTCTGTTTGACTTCCTCTGGATCAATTAATAGTTAACAATTAATCTGCATATTGCAGATCAGAGGAGATCTAAAAATCTTGAACTTGATGGACTAAAGGTGTTTTTTCAACCTATGTAACTATTGAGTGAAAAAGGTACTATGATAGACCATAGACCTAAACTCACAAAAAAACTGTATGCATTGAGACCTAACATGCATTGTTAATAATGAAATTAGCAAAATAACTGATTTAAATTTAACTTTTATTTATAACCCATATAAAACACACTTAAAACTATATGTAAAAAAAGTGTTAATTTAATAATTCATTACATATAGACAAAAATCCTTTCTTATGGAGTATCTCTTTAAATTCTTGTTGGGCAGTGAAAAGGACTTAACTTATTTTTATCTGAACTGATTCATGTGGATTGTGCTGTAATAATTGCTTAATTAAACCCCCATGATACAGAAGTTCTGAGACACTTAATTTGTCTAACTGTGAATTTTAAAATACAAAAAAAAAAACTATTTAGCTGGCTTTACAGACTTACTCATAGACAAAATTAGCAACATTGTATGAGCAGAGAAAGCCTTAAAGAATAATGTATAACAATCTTGCATACACCTAACTTGTATCTAATAATAATCCCAAACTTGCCTCATTTATTTCAATTATTTAGAAAGTGCTTCATTTAAGTTGCATTACTTATGACCTGGTCCTGAATATTGTGCACAGATTTTTTTTCTTAATGAGCAAACAACTAATAATGAACCAACACGTGTGCTGTCCTTTTCTTAGTATGTATTATTGTAGAATGGAAATCATGTTGCTTTTAATGTGACTGCTATTGTACTCTATGAAATAAAGACAATTTGAAGGAGGGAGATCTATATGCACTTGTTTTTTCTTTTTAAGGTTATGTGTGAGTCACGTGAGTGCGGTTGAAGCTGAAATTGGGACTAATCAGTCGCTTTACTATATATACATAATAAGATAGGTGCCCGAGTACGTGAGACTGTCTATCTTGTTACTGATGGCTCTCAAATAGATTTATTAAATCCTTAACCACATCATTGTAATTGAAAACTGGAATAGCAACTGGTCCCTCTGTTTTACTATATACTACTGGATTACTAAGGAGCTGATCTCCCCATAGAGGCTCCCACAGTGCAGACATTAGTTGGTCTAAACCTGCCAGGCTCAATTCTAAATGCTCTCAAACATGCTGCTATGTCCGGAACAGCACTCTTATGCATGGGTGCCCTAAAATAAGACCATTGCCAATTACATTATAATATAATACTGCTAATGGTTTTGGAATCAGTCACACATAAACGGCCAAGCCAGTCTGTTTATATTATAATTTTTAACTGTTTGCTATCCGACTATTAAGTCTCTTTATAATAAGCAATAAAGTTAGTTACACGTCTGTAATGACACGTGGTGAATGCAGATCAAAATACCTCTTTCGGTCAGAACATTGACGATTGTTTCATAATCTGATTGTGCCGATGAAATAAGAATCAGCCGCATTAGTAATGAACCTGCTAGGCTACTATTAGCTGATTTCTATGTGACTATACCTTTCAGAACTGCCTTGTGATGGGCATCTGCAAAACTGTCCCTAATTAGCAATCTTCTGACCAGCTCTTAGTAACATAGAATAAAAAAAATACCTAAAAGGCAATTGAGCGTTTCACTTAAGAAATCCACTTGTGGGCGAGGAAACATGTGTAGGGTGTTGCTCTCCTCATTCACCATGTTTAGTTCCCTATTAGGTAGTATTTGTTATGAAACAAATTGGCAACGATCTAATCAAAGGGGTGTTTTAATCCACATTCACCACGTATGACAAAGGCTTGTGGGAGCTTCCTTAGAAATGCATTCGTATATAGTAAAATCAAGGGACCAGTTGGTATTCCATTTTTCAATTACAATGATGTAGTTCAGAATTGAATAAGTTCATTTGAGAGCCATCTGTAGTGAGTTAGGCGGTCTCAGATTCTGGTACACCTATCTAATGGAGCTTTAACCTTTCAGTATTTAGAATGTTAAACCGGTACATTCTAAAACACTGACATCATTATACAGCCTTTAGACATCATTACCCCTTCCCCCTCTCCTCTTCCCTTTCCCCTTCTCCTCCTTCTCCTCCTCCATTTCCCCCCTTATCCGCCCCACCTCCTTTTCTCCCTTATCCTCCTCCTCGCCGCATCCTCCTCCTCCTGCCCACTTATCTTCCGCCTCCTCCCCACTCATCCTCCTCCTTCCCCCCCACTCATCCATCTCCCTCCCCACTCATCCCCCTCCTCCTCCCCCCACTCATCCTCCTCCCCCCACTCATCCTCCTCCCCCACTTATCCTTCTCCTCCCCCCCACTCATTCTTCTCCCCCCACTCATCCTACTCCCCCCCACTCATCCTCCTCCCCCCCACTATCCTCCTCCTCCACTCATCCTCCCCTTCCCCCACTCATCCTCCTCTTCCCCCCTTATCCCCTTATCCCCTCTTCCCCCTTTCCACCCTCATTCTCCTCTTCCCCCCTTTCCCCCTAAACCTCCTCTTCCCCCTAACCCTCCTCTTTCCCACTCCTCTTTCCCCCTCACCCTCCTCTTCCCCACTCATCCTCCTCTTCCCCCCCTCATCCTCCCCCCATTTTCCTCCTCTTCCCTCCCTCCTTCCTCCTTCCCCACTCTCTTCTCTCTTCTTCTTAGTCTCTGATCAGCTCCTGCTGCTGATCGGAGGCTCGCAGCACGTCTTATGCCGGTCTTTTTAACCCGCATATGCTAATGACGTGACGCGCTTGTGACGTCATTAGCATATGCCGGTTCCAGGCATAAGACGCGCTGAGAGCAAAGCGATCAGCAAAGAGAAGAGATTGAAGAGAGGGGGGAAGGAGGAAGGAGGGAGGGAGGCAAGAGGATAAGAGGGGATGAGGGGGGAGGAGGATGGAGGAAGGGAAGAGGATAAGGCAGGAGGAGGAGGAAGATGGGGAGGAGCAGTAGGAACATGGGGAGGAGCAATGATTTGCTGAGGGGGCCCAGGCAAACTCGGCAGCACTGGGCCCCCTCCACATCCTCTCTGTGGTAACCCTGAGTGTGGCTCGGGGTTACCGATTTAGGAAGAGAAAATGAACCCCGACTCACACTTGGGATTACCGCTAGGAAGGTTAATAGGGAGATCAGCTCTATAGAAATTAACTCATTTAAAGTAAAGCCAGTGATCAATTGCCACATCTGCTTCAATCACACTAATGTGAGTCACACATAACAATGAAAAGAAAAAAAATAAGTGCATACAGATCTCCTTCCTTCAAACTGTGGTAGTTCTGTTAGGCTTTTTATATTGTAAAGTACAATAATCAGTTATTTTGAGTGACAAAGCATATTAGATCTTAATTAAACAGGTTCTTTTTGTGAGTTTAGATCTATGGCCTATCATTGTACCTTTCTTACTCAATAGTAATTATGTTTATCCTGTATTTGGGAATTTCACGTTCCTCTTTATTTAATGCAAAGAGTGCATTAAAGCAAAGGCGCTCATTGCGAGCCATGCTATGAATGGAGAAGGCACTCAGCACAGATCTCGCGATGAGCCCCGAATTTGCTCAGAGGGGCCTATCATTGCATTTTGTGGCAAACAGCATTGTCAGGCTTCAAATTGTATTGCCATCATTTTTGATGGGCAAGTCGCTAGTAAGTAAGAATAAGGTAATCTATTTTGCAAACAATGGTTGGACATTGTGGCAAATCCATTCAAGGAAGAAATAACAAATAAGGGCCTAAGTCATAAGAATGGACAAGAGCTAGTTCAAAGATTAGTATTGGCACATCAGGTTTGTAATGAATCAAGTGTAGTCAAATTGTAAACAGCCCACACAGGTGAATAGACATAAGTCAAGCCAAATATCATTTAGAGAAAATCAATCAGGACAATAGCAAGGTGCACAAGGCTGCATTTAAATCTATAAAATAGATTTACACATCAACTTGACTCATAAATTACTACCTAGTTGTTCCAATACTTAAAAAAATGGCCCTACCAGAAGTACATCCAAAATAGGTTAAAAAGTGCAAAACATACAATCCATGTGGAGCTATCCAATTCAAATTTCCCCCAAGGTCATTCCATTCAACAATATGAGTGAAACCTGTTAACCTATGAGGGCAAGTAAGTCCTAAGATGGTACAACAATCCTATTTGTACTGAGACTTACTCAAAGAGGCATGAAAAATGCATCTGAGAAGCAAAAAAGCATCAGATCTGACATTAGTATTAGCCTAACATTTTATTTGAGTTGGATATGAGGCTTGATTTCTCATATCTAACAGATATCCCCAACATCCACAACATGAACTAACCCTGTGGATCCCATGGATCACTACCCCCCCCAACATCCCCTCGAAACTACAAAACTGAGAATTCCCTTCTCCTACAAGCTAACACCCACCATCACAGATAGTTAACACCCCCACCAATCACTCATTCATAAATGAGCAGGGGCACAGCTACTGCGTGTTTGTTGCTCTGCCTATGCTGCCCTCAAACTCCTCAAGTAGAACTGTTATCTAAACAGTTTCACTCAAGCTGGCAAATTTGGTGGTGCTTGCCAACTCAAAAATTGCCTACCTCCCCCTCCTGTTCCCTCTGCTTTCCCTTTTAACAGTAACCCAGCTACCTCCCTGATAGAGATGTTGCGAATAGTTCGCCTGTGGACTGTTCCCGGCGAACATAGCATGTTCGCGTTCGCAGCGAACTGCGAACATATGCGATATTCGACCCGCCCCCTATACTTTATCATTGAGCAAACTTTGACCCTGCAACTCACAGTCAGCAGACACATTCCAGCCAATCAGCATCATACCCTGCCTTCCAGACCCTTCTTACTCATGCACAGCAGCCATTTTGGAATCATAACTAACTTGTAGTCTTACTGAGAGGAGGCTGAGTGTAGGTGATACTGCATCAATAGGGAAAACCATAGCTAGGCTACTGTACACAGTGTGCAATACAGTCCTGAAGGACTCTTTTGATCTCTGCTGCAAGGACACCCCTGTGTCTCTTTCCCCCCTTATCATCATCCTCCCCTCACCTTAGCACCCAACCCTAACACCCCTCACACTTATCCATAACACCCATCAACCTAACACCTAACCCTAACACCCCTAACACCTATCCCTAAGACCTAACACCCCTCACACTTATTCCTAACATGCCTCACCCTAACAACCCTTACACTTATCCCTAACACCCCTCACCCTAACACCTAACCCTAACACCCCTCACACTTATCCCTAACACCCCTCACCCTAACCCTAACACCCCTTACACTTATCCCTAACACCCCTCACCCTAACACCTAACCCTAAAACCCCTCACACTTATCCCTAACATCCCTTACCCTAACCCTAACACTCCTCACACTTATCCCTAACACCCCTCACCCTAACCCTAACACCCCTCACACTTATCCCTAACACCTAACCCTAACATCCCTCACCCTAACACCTAACCCTAACACCCCTTACACTTATCTCTAACACCCTTCACCCTACCACCTATCCCTAACACCCCTCACCCTAACCCTAACACCCCTCACACTTATCCCTAACACCCCTTACCTTATCACAGGGGAGGATGATGAGGGAGGGGGAAACAGACACAGGGGAGGATGATGAGGGAGGGGGTAAAGAGATACAGGGGAGGGTGATGAGGAAGGGGGGAAAGAGACACAGGGGAGGATGATGAGGGAGGGGGGGAAGAGACACAGGGGAAGATGATGAGGGAGGGTGAAAAGAGACACAGGGGAGGATGATGAGGGAGGGGGGAAATAGACACAGGGGAGGATGATGATGGAGGGGGGAAGAGACACAGGGGAGGATGATGAGGGAGGGGGTAAAGAGATACAGGGGAAGATGATGAGGGAGGGGGAAAAGAGACACAGGGGAGGATGATGAGGGGGAAAGAGACACAGGGGAGGATGATGATGGAGGGGGGAAGAGACACAGAAGAGGATGATGAGGGAGGGGGGATGAGACACAGGGGAGGGTGATGAGGAAGGGGGGAAAGAGACACAGGGGAGGATGATGAGGGAGGGGGGAAGAGACACAGGGGAAGATGATGAGGGAGGGGGGAAAGAGACACAGGGGTGGATGATGAGGGAGGGGGGAAGAGACACAGGGGAGGATGATGAGGGAGGGGGGAAGAGACACAGGGGAAGATGATGAGGGAGGGGGAAAAGAGACACAGGGGAGGATGATGAGGGAGGGGGAAAGAGATAAAGGGGAGGATGATGAGGGAGGGGGAAAGAGACAAAGGGGAGGATGATGATGGAGGGGGGATGAGACACAGGGGAGGGTGATGAGGAAGGGGGGAAAGTGACACAGGGGAGGATGATGAGGGAGGGGGGTAAGAGACACAGGGGAAGATGACCCTAACACCCCTTACACTTATCCCTAACACCCCTCACCCTAACACCTAACTCTAACACCCCTCACACTTATCCCTAACACCCCTCACCCTAACCCTAACACCCCTCACACTTATCCCTAACACCCCTAACCCTAACACCCCTCACACTTATCCATAACACCCATAAACGTAACACCTAACCCTAACATTCTCACACTTATCCCTAAGATGTAACACCCCTCACACTTATTCCTAACAAGCCTCACCCTAACACCCCTTACACTTATCCCTAACACCCCTGACCCTAACACCCCTCACACTTAGCCCTAACACCCCTCACCGTAACACCTAACCCCCTCACCCTTATCCCTAACACCCCTTACCCTAACACCCCTCGCACTTAACCCTGTGTCTCTTCCCCCCCTTATCATCAAGCGAGGGGGGAGGATGTTAAGGGAGAGGGGAAGAGACAAAGGGGAGGATGATGAGGGAGGGGGAAACAGACACAGGGGAGGATGATGAGGGAGGGGGTAAAGAGATACAGGGGAAGATGATGAGGGAGGGGGAAAAGAGACACAGGGGAGGATGATGAGGGAGGGGGAAAGAGACACAGGGGAGGATGATGATGGAGGGGGAAGAGACACAGAAGAGGATGATGAGGGAGGGGGGAAAGAGACACAGGGGAGGATGATGATGGAGGGGGGAAAGAGACAAAGGGGAGGATGATGATGGAGGGGGGAAGAGACAGAGGAGAGGATGATGAGGGAGGGGGGATGTGACACAGGGGAGAGTGATGAGGAAGGGGGGAAAGAGACACAGGGGAGGATGATGAGGGAGGGGGATAAGAGACACAGGGGAAGATGATGAGGGAGGGGGAAAAGAGACACAGGGGAGGATGATAAGGGAGGGGGGAAAGAGACTCAGGGGAGGATGATGATGGAGGGGGGATAAGACACAGGGGAGGGTGATGAGGAAGGGGGAAAGAGACACAGGGGAGGGTGATGAGGAAGGGGGAAAGAGACACAGCGGAGGATGATGAGGGAGGGGGGAAGAAACACAGGGGAAGATGATGAGGGAGGGGGAAAGAGACACAGGGGAGGATGATGAGGGAGGGGGGAAAGAGACACAGGGGAGGATGATGATGGAGTGGGGAAGAGTATGATAAGCTAAAGGGGATAAAGTGCAAGTTTATTTATTTGTTGGTGCAAAACAGCGACAAATAAAATGATTAAAAACAAGGGTGTATGTTAAAACAAGGGCACATGTGAGGAGTACAGAAATCCTATTTCTATACAGGAGCTCTGTATAGATAGTAATATACTCCAATTGGAGGGATACTGTCACTCCAACCTTCAGTCACAGTAATTTCTATTGAAATGGAAATTCCATAAATAAAGATGTGCTAGCTCAAAATGGAGTATGGTTAGCTACCAAGTGTACTGCCCCTAAATGCCAGCTCCTATACTTAGATCTCCTAATAAACACAGGTGTCTATAAAGACATATATATATATATGGTACTGTATAATGAATTTAGCACCATATAGAAAATTGAGCAGTGATTCCAATTAACTTATTTTGCCAGTTATAGCCCTCTAGAGACTTAAAGCCTCTCATAAATACACTCTATGAGTTTAAAAGGGTTGGCTGGAATGAAGCAGACCATCTGGAGATGGTAAAAGTTGTTTGGAGGAGTATAGGAGCCCTGATCGGGATTAGAGGGACATTAAGCTAGGCCAAACGCTCAGCGTTCACGAGCTGCACATAGCGTGACTTCCTGGTCTGTAACGCGCATGCGCACGTCTAGCGTGATGACGTGCGCTGCGTGGTTACTGAGGCCTGACGCGTTTCGACGTGGGCACGCCTTTCTCAAAGGGGAAATTACACGAGGCTGCATGGATAGGGTCTTTTATAGGCAAAAGTTGCCATGGTAACAGGAATATGGCATACTATCACTATTATGAGCATTTTTTACCTCCAACTGACAGGAGGTGTATATTTCATAAGGGCATGATCCAAGAGTAAAAAACGGAAGATGAACTCATAAATAAGAGGATTGCAAAAGTATCAAGATTCCATAAATAGATGTGGGTGAAAGGGGAGCTTTTAAACAAAGGAACTTATGGGCTGAATAATACCAGCCAGATCCATATTAATGAATGGATGACCAAACATATAATGAATGTGTGAGAGAATATGATGGAAATAAAAAGAGAAGAAAATGGGGCTTAAATGAATATTACCTCTTATAGGAGAAGCCTGTGAGGAAACCTAGTGTGTTGAATAAATGTGTAAATGAACAAAATAGATAGTAAAACTAAGAAGGGTATAAAGACCAATAAAGGGTCTTAAACCGAGTGAGAAATGTATGTCATGTTCTAGTGGAATTCTCATATCTTGAGAAAGAACCTAGTGACATCTAGGATGTGTATATAAGATGTGAACCAACACACTATAGAAGTGAAATGGAGAAGAATCTCCATAGAACATTGTAAGTGAAACAATACAAAGGTGTGTGTGTAGAAATGGATTTAAGTGAAATCAATGTAGTGAAAATAACATTATATAATATATGTTGGCACGTGTCATTAAATGAAAGGTGTAAAAGTGAAACCTTCATTTAAACCAGAAGGGCTTTGTGCTTTCAATTTGTAAATCCATCTCGCCTCGCATTGCAATAATTTGTTTTCCAAGTCTCCCTGTCTAGGTCCAGCATGTACTTTTTCTACTGCACAAAATGATAATACTTCACTATGATTGTCGTGATAGTATTTCACATGCCGAGCAAAATAGGTGTATCTAATGAATGTTTAATGCTATTTACATGTTCACCAACTCTCCGGCGCAGCTGGCGCCTAGTTTTACCTACATAAAATTTTTTTGGGAGTGGGGAAGAGACACAGGGGAGGATGATGATGTAGGGGGGAAGAGACAAAGGGGAGGATGATGAGGGAGGGGGTAAAGAGATACAGGGGAGGATGATGAGGGAGGTGGGAGGATGATGAGGGAGGGGGGATGAGACACAGGGGAGGGTGATGAGGAAGGGGGAAAGAGACACAGGGGAGGATGATGAGGGAGGGGGGGAAGAGACACAGGGGAAGATGATGAGGGAGAGGGAAAAGAGACACAGGGGAGGATGATGAGGGAGGGGGGAAAGAGACACAGGGGAGGATGATGATGGAGTGGGGAAGAGACACAGGGGAGGATGATGATGGAGGGGGGAAGAGACAGAGGGGAGGATGATGAGGGAGGGTGTAAAGAGATACAGGGGAGGATGATGAGGGAGGTGGGGGGATGATGAGGGAGGGGGGATGAGACACAGGGGAGGGTGATGAGGAAGGGAAGAAAGAGACACAGGGGAGGATGATGAGGGAGGGGGTAAAGAGATACAGGGGAAGATGATGATGGAGGGGGATGTTAGGTTATTTATTCCCTTTATGGATTAAAACCAGACTCTGCATCAACTATGTAATTTTCCATGGGAGTTTTGACATGGATCCCCCTCCGGCATGCCACAGTCCAGGTGTTAGTGCTCTTAAAACAACTTTTCCATCACTATTGTGGCCAGAAAGAGTCCCTGTGGGTTTTAAAATCCGCCTGCCCATTGAAGTCTATGTCGGTTTGCCGGGTTCGCTGGTTCGCGAACATTTGCAGCGGTTTGCGTTCGCGGTTCGCGAACCGAAAATGTTATGTTTGCGACATCACTACTCCCTGAACATCCTAAGTAGCCCCAACTCCACCCTCCATGCTAGGAGAAGCTAAGCTGGAGCAATGTCACTAAGTGCTGCAAATCTCCTCTCCAGTTCTCCAATTTCAACTTCAAGAGAAGCAACATGCTCACACTTGTCACAGAGGTATGGAGCTTGGATCAGCTGCTCCAGCAGTGCATACAGCATGGCAAGATGAGTGAGCTTGCCACTGGACTGACTCATGTTTACTAATTACACAAATACAGTGAGAAAACATTTCAATATATTAATTTTAATTTTGGCTTTTTTGGACTATACTTTGACCCCTTTTCTATGAACTCCTTCATTTTATTTAAACTCCCACACTTACACTAGAACTGTTCGCTCCCATGTTCATTCCGTGCTCTATTTAAATTGGTAATGCACAATGATTACTGCACACAGTAAACTTATTCCCAGAACAAAAGTGTTATTAGCTTTCTTTAGTAATCTTTAAATTGATGATTTAATGACAAAACTAATCTAGCTCTACCTCCAATTCCTTTTGGATTATGAGGCCCCAAATTATCAACTCATTATTTCTTTATTGCTGCTTGAGTCATCATTGCTTTATTGCTGTATTTTCTGATTCACTTGTAATGTTCTTTGACCACTGTGTATAGCACTATAGGATGGATTGTTGCATTGAAAAGAAAGTACAGTAATCGCTAAAAATATCTTGAACAGATCTAATATTTTCTTCAATGACATAATATATTTCACATTATATAATAAATATGTAATACATTACAATGACAATAGTAAAAATGTATGCTCCAGAACAGGAGTGCACAAGTTTGGACCTGGAGGGCTGCACATATTTTAGGAATTTGATGATATCCCTGCTGCACAAAGGTAAGTCAATCAGTCATCCTGAAATCCTCAAATCCAGGCCTGTGTATGGCCCTCCAGAACCGGACCTTATACTCCCCTGCTCTAAAACAGTAGTTTATTGGTTCTTAACCCTCTCCTCAAGACTCACCAGATTGGACATGATTTAGGTTTCATTCTGTGTGAACACAGGGAGAGCTATTAGTGATCAAAAGACTCTAATTGCCTCAACTATATTCAAACAGCATTAAACTGAAATAATGGCCTTTCTGGTGGGTCTTGAGGAGAGGTTTAAAAGCATATCTAAGTTTTCTGGATTATGAATGCATCTGACAGAGGAGAATCAGTAGTGTATAAAAAAAAAAAATGCATGAAAAAATACCAAAATGAACATTTAAAAACCTACCTTGAGTTAGCAAAATGTCTTGCAAATTTTTTTTTTATAATTTTTTATGAATGATGAAATAGAATACATTTTCTTTTTCTTTAATTTACGGTATAACAATGGGTCACATGAGAACTAGTGATGTCGCGAACATCAAATTTTCGGTTCGCGAACCGCGGACGCAAATTCCATCAAATGTTCGCGAACGGACGAACATCTGCGAACCGCCATAGACTTCAATGGGCAGGCGAATTTCAAAACCCACAGGGACCCTTTCTGGCCACAATAGTAATGGGAAAGTTGTTTCAAGAGGACTAACACCTGGACTGTGGCATGCCGGAGGGGGACCCATGGCAAAACTCCCACGGAAAATTACATAGTTGATGCAGAGTCTGGTTTTAAGCCATAAAGGGCATAAATCACCTAACATTCCTAAATTGTTTTGAATAACATGCTTTAAAACATCAGGTATGATGTTGTATCGATCAGTTAGTGTAAGAGTTACACCCGCTTCACAGTAACAGACCAAACTCCCCTTTTAATGCACTGCAAACAACCGCAAACAGTCCCTTTGCACAACCGCAAACACCCCATTTGCACAAGGTTGGATACCAAGCTAGCCATGTCCCGTTCCTTGTCCTCACTGATGTCATTGAAGGTCTCTTCCTCCACCCAGCCACCAAGGGTCCCCGAAATTGTACAACAAGCCCCCTGGGACGCCTGCTGTGTTTGGTCTTCCATCTCCTCAAAGCCACCATCCTCCTCTGACTCCTCTTCTTCAGACTCCCAGAGTCTGGGGGCTTCCACTGCCCAGCATGGAAGATTATACACAGGTCAGAGTCTGGGGGCTTCCACTGCCCAGCATGGAATATTATACACAGGTCAGAGTCTGGGGGCTTCCACTGCCCAGCATGGTAGATTATACACAGGTCAGATTCTGGGGGCTTCCACTGCCCAGCATGGAAGATTATACACAGGTCAGAGTCTGGGGGCTTCAACTGCCCAGCATGGAAGATTATACACAGGTCAGAGTCTGGGGGCTTCCACAGCACAGCATGGAAGATTATACGCGTTGCCTCTGTCTGCGTTATTATAAGGTGTGTACTGTAAAGTAGTACTATTCCTATCGGTTTAATCCCTGTTACATCCACTATTAGGGGTCGTGTATATGGCATGGATTTTTGGAACAGGGAGATGGAAAAAGATGCTTGGTCGGACCTCCTACTTTGAATTTGGGGCACTGCACGTGCAATCTAAGGTGCCAACAGATAGGAGTGGTGTATTAAGTTGTACTACTCATTCCTATCAGTTTAATACCTGTTACGTCACCTATCAGGGGACGTGTGTATAGGGCATGGATTTTTAGAACAGGGAGATGGAAAAAGATTCTTGGTCAGTCCTCCCACTTCGAATTTGGGGCACTGAACGTGCAATGTAATGTGCCACCAGATAGGAGTGGTGTATTAAGTTGTACTATTAATTCCTATCAGTGTAATATCTGTTCCGTCACCTATCAGGGGACGTGTATATGTCATGGATGTTTGGAACAGGGAGATGGAAAAAGATGCTTGTTCGGACCTCCTACTTCAAATTTGGGGCACTGCACGTGCAATCTAAGGTGCCACCAGATAGGAGTGGTGTATTAAGTTGTAGTACTCATTCCTATCAGTTTAATACCTGTTACGTCACCTATCAGGGGACGTGTAAATGGCATGGATTTTTGGAACAGGGAGATGGAAAAAGATGCTTGGTCGGACCTCCTACTTCGAATTTGGGGCACTGCACGTGCAATCTAAGGTGCCACCAGATAGGAGTGGTGAATTAAGTTGTACTACTCATTCCTATCAGTGTAATACCTATTACGTCACCTATCAGGGGACGTGTAAATGGCATGAATTTTTGGAACAGGGAGATGGAAAAAGATGCTTGGTCGGACCTCCTACTTCGAATTTGGGGCACTGCACGTGCAATCTAAGGTGCCACCAGATAGGAGTGGTGTATTAAGTTGTACTACTCATTCCTACCAGTATAATACCTGTTACATCACCTATCAGGGGACGTGTATATGGCATGGATTTTTGGAACAGGGAGATGGAAAAAGATGCTTGGTCGGACCTACCACTTCGAATTTGGGGCACTGCCGATGCAATCTAAGGTGCCACCTGATAGGAGTGGTGTATTAAGTTGTACTACTCATTCCTATCAGTGTTATACCTGTTACGTCACCTATCAGGGGACGTGTATATGGCATGGATTTTTGGAACAGGGAGATGGAAAAAGATGCTTGGTCGGACCTCCTACTTCGAATTTGGGGCACTGCATGTGCAATCTAAGGTGCCACCAGATAGGAGTGGTGTATTAAGTTGTACTACTCATTCCTATCAGTGTAATACCTGTTACATCACCTATCAGGGGACGTGTATATGGCATGGATTTTTGGAACAGGGAGAAGGAAAAAGATGCTTGGTCGGACCTCCTACTTCGAATTTGGGGCACTGCACGTGCAATCTAAGGTGCCACCAGGTAGGAGTGGTGTATTAAGTTGTACTATTTATTCCTATCAGTTTAATACCTGTTCCGTCAACTTTCTTTCCTCTCAATAGCAAATTCTATATGTCATCAACCGGCCTGTGTGTATTTAGAGAACCACACTTTAAGGCCCTTAACCTGGGACAAGTTGGCTTGGCTATCAGAATTGCCTCAGAGCCTTAAAAACTCGCCAAACCCCCTTAATCTGACACTCACTATCATACTGGATATGGGACAAGAAACACACAGGTTTGTTTCCTGGATCCACCCAAATGACCCCAATTCTTGACCACCCTCAGGCCCCGAAACACATGAGCACAACATCACAACACTGCTGGAGGTCAAGGAAACTAGATAGACTGGGAGACTGGTTAGTAAAGGGCCAGATGCTCACCTATGAGGAACTGAGGGACAAGCATGAGCTACCGCTGACAGAACATTACAATTACTGTAGGCTAAGGCATTTCACACACTCCCTGACCCAGAAACAGGGGACACCGGTCTTAAATTGGTTCTCCAAAATTTGTAAAGATAAACCTCTATCAAGGGGGATCATTGGGTCGCTTTACAAATATAAAACATTTGTTACTGGTTGAAGCGACACGGGGAAGGACCGGAGTGGGGGAGCCCTGGAGACCCTTCAGAAGCAACCGGCAGCAAAATCATCCCAGGAAAGGAGAGGTCGCTCACTGAAGCCTGCCCTAGGGTAACCCAAGGGTGATTGCCCAGGTTAGATATTGTAAATAATAAGCTAATACTGCTGGAGAGATGATAGCTAATAGGACTTTGGTGTTCCCTACAGATATACTCTTTACTATTGTCTGTTTTACCATGTTTTAGGTATCTCTTAAATTGCAATCACAGTAAAAAATAAGAAAAATTATTAACCTAAAAAGTAAAAATAAGAAGGAATAACCAGCTAACTTTCACAAAATGTCTTTATTATAAATATGTATTTTTGCACAACTGTTATGCAAGACTGTTCAAAAATGCTTTATTATCATTACATGCTGTACGCCTTCTGACAATAAAATAATTTAAATGCAAAAATTAGGTATTGTTGCAGCGACCAGAAAAATTTATGTTATTTTTTGGACCATTATTAGCTCAAGGCAGCTCATCTATCAGGCCTTTTTTAATCGAATGTATCGCCCACTGTCAGTCCCTTCGGGATCCATCCCTCATTCATCTTAATAAAGGTGAGGTAATCTAGACTTTTTTGACCTAGGCGACTTCTCTTATCAGTGACAAAACCTCCTGCTGCACTGAAGGTCCTTTCTGACAGGACACTTGAAGCGGGGCAGGACAGAAGTTCTATGGCAAATTGGGATAGCTCAGGCCACAGGGCACGCGTGCACACCCAGTAGTCAAGGGGTTCATCGCTCCTCATAGTGTCGATATCTGTAGTTATGGCGAGGTAGTCTGTTACCTGACGGTCGAGTCGTTCTCTGAGGGTGGACCCCGAATGGCTGTGGCGATGCATAGGACTTAAAAAGCTCTGCATGTCATCCATCAACAACACGTCTGTAAAGCGTCCTCTCCTTGCCTGGCGTGGTCGTGGGAGGAGGAGGATTATGTTCACCTCTTCCGCTGTTAGATTGCCTTTGTGCTGTGACATCACCGTTAAATGCTGTGTAAAGCATACTTTTGAATTTATTTTGGTAGTGCTGCATCCTTTCCGACTTGTGGTAATTCGGTAACATTTCAGGCACTTTCTGCTTATACCAGGGGTCTAGTAGCGTGGACACCCAGTACAGGTCGTTCTCCTTTATCCTTTTTATACGAGGGTCCCTCAACAGGCACGACAGCATGAAAGACACCATTTGCACAAGGTTGGATGCCGAGCTAGTCATGTCCCGTTCCTCGTCCTCAGTGATCTCACTGAAGGTATGTTCTTCCCCCCAGCCACGTACAACACCACTGGTACCAGATAGGTGACAACGAGCTCCCTGGGATGCCTGTTGTGGTTGGTCTTCCTCCTCCTCCTCAAAGCCACATTCCTCCTCTGACTCCTCTTCCTCAAAATCCTCTTACAGCGTTGCCGCAGGTCCAGCAAGCGATGCTGATAAGGCTGTTTCTGGCGGTGATGGTGACCACAACTCTTCCTCTTCAGGCTCATCTACGGCCTGATCCAGCACTCTTCGCAGGGCACGCTCCAGGAAGAAAACAAATTATATGATGTCGCTGATGGTGCCCTGGGTGCGACTGACCAGGTTTGTCACCTCCTCAAAAGGACGCATAAGCCTACAGGCATTGCGCATGAGCGTTCAGTAACGTGGCAAAAAAATCCCCAGCTCCGCAGAGGCTATCCTAGCACCTCGGTCATACAAATACTTGTTAACGGCCTTTTCTTGTTGGAGCAGGTGGTCGAACATTAGGAGTGTTGAATTCCAACGTGTCGGGCTGTCTAAAATCAAGCGCCTCGCTGGCATGTTGTTTCGCCGCTGGATATCTGTAAAGTGCGCCATGGCCGTGTAGGAACGCCTGAAATGGGCACACACCTTCCTGGCCTGCTTCAGGACGTCCTGTAAGCCTGGGTGCTTATGCACAAAGCGTTGTACAATCAGATGCACGGCACATGTGTCAACTTGCCCAAATTCAATGCCGCCAACAAATGTCTTCCGTTGTCACAAACCACTTTGCCAATCTCCAGTTGGTGCGGAGTCAGCCACTGATCCACCTGTGCGTTCAGGGCGGACAGGAGTGCTGGTCCGGTGTGACTCTCTGCTTTCAGGGAAGTCAACCCCAAGACGGCGTGACACTGCCGTATGTGGAATAGTACCTGTGGAGCTGGGTGCCGTTGATGTGGAGCAAGACATAGCAGCAGCAGAAGAGGACTCAGCCGAGGAGGTTATGGAAGAGGATGGAGTAGGAGGAGTCGTGGCGGTGTCACCAACTCCTCTGCAGAGCCACGTATTCCATGCTTGGCAGCCGTCACCAGGTTTACCCAATGCACAGTGTAGGTGATATACCTGCCCTGACCATGTATCCGTGGTCAGATGGACCCTTGCCCCAACACTGTGTGCCAAAGATGCCATTACTTCCTTTTGCACAATCGAGTACAGGTTGGGGATTGCCTTTTGTGCAAAGAAATTTCGGCCTGGTACCTTCCACTGTGGTGTCCCAATAGCTACACATTTGCTGTGTGCTGCTTGTACTCATGTGTTGATCCCATAGGCGTTTGTGATGTGACATCATGTGCCTTCGCAAAGAAGTTGTACCTAGGTGGGTGTTGGACTTCCCACGACTCAGTTTCTTTTCGCACAGGTTGCAAATGGCATCACTGTTGTCAAAGGCAGACACACCAAAAAATTGCCACACTGCTGAGCTCTGCAATGACGGCATTCTGGTGGTGGCAAAAGCATGCGTTGACTGGCGTGCTGTCTGGCTGACCCCGGGTGCCGATGCATGCTGTCTGACTGTGCCACTAGCTACTTTCGACGACCTCCCGCTGCTTGCAACTCGTCTCCTCCTCCTCTCTGTCTCCCCATCTGAACTTTCCTCCTGTTTTTCTTCTCTTATAGCGTGCACCCACGTGACAACCACGGATGCATTGTCATCATCAACCGCTTCACTTGTATCTCACAACTCAACAAAGGAAGCAGCACCGGGTACAACATCATTATCATCATCATCAGACCGTACGTCCATGTGTGTAATGCTGCCTGACTGGGACATATCCCTGTTATCTACATCCTCTGGCACTAATGTTTGTGCATCACTCATTTCTTCCAACGGATGTGTAAATAACTCTGCTGACGGATCAAGTGAAGCGGCTGTGGTGCTAGTGTTGGTGGTGGCGGCAGGCGGGCGAGTGGTAACTGGAGAGGTGCCCGAAGCTAAGCTGGAGGAGGATGGTGCGTCTAGGTTCCGAGCGGAAGCTGTAGAAGATTGGGTGTCCTGTGTTAGCCAGTCAACAATGTCCTCAGAACTGTTCAAGTTCAGGCTACGTCGCCTCTGAAAACTGGGCATTATTCTAGGGCCAAAGGGAATCACAGCACCACGGCCACGACGGCCCCTGCGGGGTGGCCTGCCTCTGCCTGTCATTTTTTTTACGATTAGTGGTACTATGCGTGCAAGCTACTGTGACACCAGATATGAGTGTCACTGTGCACTGGCAAAAGTTGGCAGACTAGATGCAATAGGCCTCACACACACGCCTGTAGGCAGGCAACTGATATTCAATCAATTACAGTAAAAAAAGGGTTGTTTTATTTCACTGCACACTACGGTTGCACTAGATATGAGTGTCACTGTGCACTGGCAAAAGTTGGCAGACTAGATGGAATAGGCCTCACACACACGCCTGTAGGCAGGCAACTGATATTAAATCGATTACAGTAAAAAAAGGGTTGTTTTATTTCACTGCACACTACGGTTGCACTAGATATGAGTGTCACTGAGCACTGGCAAAAGTTGGCAGACTAGATGCAATAGGCCTCACACACACGCCTGTAGGCAGGCAACTGATATTCAATCGATTACAGTAAAAAAAGGGTTGTTTTATTTCACTGCACACTACGGTGACACCAGATATGAGTGTCACTGTGCACTGGCAAAGTTGGCAGACTAGATGCAATAGGCCTCACACACACGCCTGTAGGCAGGCAACTGATATTCAATCGATTACAGTAAATAAAGGGTTGTTTTATTTCACTGCACACTACGGTTGCACTAGATATGAGTGTCACTGTGCACTGGCAAAAGTTGGCAGACTAGATTCAATAGGCCTCACACACACGCCTTTAGGCAGGCAACTGATATTCAATCGATTACAGTAAAAAAAAGGGTTGTTTTATTTCACTGCACACTACGGTGACACCAGATATGAGTGTCACTGTGCACTGGCAAAAGTTGGCAGACTAGATGCAATAGGCCTCACACACACTCCTGTAGGCAGGCAACTGATATTCAATCGATTACAGTAAATAAAGGGTTGTTTTATTTCACTGCACACTACGGTTGCACTAGATATGAGTGTCACTGAGCACTGGCAAAAGTTGGCAGACTAGATGCAATAGGCCTAACACACACGCCTGTAGGCAGGCAACTGATATTCAATCGATTACAGTAAAAAAAGGGTTGTTTTATTTGACTGCACACTACTGTGACACCAGATATGAGTGTCACTGTGCACTGGCAAAAGTTGGCAGACTAGATGCAATAGGCCTCACACACACGCCTGTAGGCAGGCAACTGATATTCAATCGATTACAGTAAAAAAAGGGTTGTTTTATTTGACTGCACACTACGGTGACACCAGATATGAGTGTCACTGTGCACTGGCAAAAGTTGGCAGACTAGATGCAATAGGCCTCACACACATGCTAGCAGGCAGGCATATGCAATTAGATTACACAGAAAAAAATAATAAAATAAAATAAAAAGGGCTTTTTAGGTTGCTGTCCTTGCAGCAGATATCAAAGGAGTCCTTCAGGTCTGTAGTGTAAGCTAAATACACAGCCTAGCTATCTATTTCCCTATTAAATCAGCAGTAAAAAATAATAAAATGAAATAAATGATGTTCTAGCCCTAAAAAGAGCTTTTGGGGTTGCTGTCCTTGCAGCAGATATCAAAGGAGTCCTTCAGGTGTGTAGTTAAAGCTAAATACACAGCCTGGCTATCTATTTCCCTATTAAATCAGCAGTAAAAAATAATAAAATGAAATAAATGATGTTCTAGCCCTAAAAAAAGCTTTTGGGGTTGCTGTCCTTGCAGCAGATATCAAAGGAGTCCTTCAGGTGTGTAGTTAAAGCTAAATGCACAGCCTGGCTATCTATTTCCCTATTAAATCAGCAGAAAAAAATAATAAAATAAAATAAATGATGATCTAGCCCTAAAAAGGGCTTTTTGGGTTGCTGTCCTTGCAGCAGATATCAAAGGAGTCCTTCAGGTGTGTAGTTAAAGCTAAATACACAGCCTGGCTATCTATTTCCCTATTAAATCAACAGCAGGTAGAATATATCTCCTATCTCAACGAATGCAGATTCTAAAATGGAGGCTGTCATACAGATGTAAGGCTCTGGAAGGGAGTGTATGCTGCTGATTGGCTGGAATGTGTCTGCTGACTGTAAGGTCCAGGGTCAAAGTTTCCTCAATGATAAAGAATAGGGGCGGACCGAAAAGCGCATATGTTCGCCGTTCGCCGTGCGAACGCGAACATGCGAAAATCGCTGCGAATAGTTCTCCAGCGAACTGTTCGGGACATCACTAATGAGAACATTTTTTGGAAACATCTAATTATCTTTACATATGTGATCCATTACGTTTCAATAAAGTGTAGTTCTGATTTGGGAGGTCATGGAAGGTGATTTTCTTCATGTGTTCATGAAGCCACTTTTGAATTTATTTAGGCGTATGCATGCAAGGATTATCATCATGGGGACATAGTAAGGGAGCAGTGTTTGCACCACAACGTGCATCTTGTTCTGTAAAATGTCCTCAAATTCCTTGGCTGTTATATGACCATGCAGAGTAGTCATTGAACCTACTTAATCTCATAGTATGGGTGCTCATGCCATTACAGGTCCACCAGTTGGCAACAGACGTCGTGGGTTGAAAGCATCCTTTGGTTTCTCTAAATATAAACAGTCTGGTATAAGAAAATAAGATGCCTCATCAAACCATATTAGTTTTTTCCATTAGTTAGGCTTCAAGATTTTTTGTTCTTTACAGCAGATTATTTGTCTTTGTTCATTGGCCTTAGATAGAAGCAGTTTCTTAAGGCCTTGCTTAATTGATTGAATGGTAGCACTGCCATACATTTCAGCTTTGGGATGCCCCACAGCTTACTTTCTTTTTGCTTCTGGCTAACAGAGAAGCTTATTCAAGTATGTGGTAATTTGTGTGATTATATTTTTGTGGCTTTTAGCTACTATCTTGCAAAGTGTCCATCAATTCCTTTCATTAAACTTCTACTTGCGAGCTTTATTCCTTTGCGGACACAGTTTTTTTTCCATCTTTAGCATCTGCTTTTATTATTTTTGAGACTGTTCCCTTTGACACATTAACTAATTTTGCAAAGTTTGTGACAAATGCACCTGCAATTTGTGCAGAGACTTTTTGGCTTATTTGTTAGTTATTTGCCACATGCTGCTTTGAAAACTCATGTATCAAAGTGATAATGGTCAGACCTCTTTTATAGCAAACACATACTGCTATTTTGCAATCAACCTGATATGACTCACCTTTGCAGCTGCTTTTGTAATTGTCATTTAGTTGCTTCAACGTTAAACTCTTATTTTCATGTGGTGTTTCCATTATTCCATCATGCAATATTGTGCATTGATAAGTGAACAATAACATTTGTTTCACATTACAGTGCATTGTAGAACCAGTTTGGTGTAAATCCCTTAACACATTCTAGATGTATAAGTCTGTGCATTTAGGGGCAAAGATGACCATGTTTATTTTTTTAAGATTTCAATAATCGCTGAAGAAACACATAACATATTAATTATAAACTGTCATTATACAGAGCTCATGTATCCTTAGTAGGACTAGGGATATGTAATACATTGAATTGCTTATTTTTAAAGAGATAACTTTTAAGGGGCAGGTATGCTAGACTCTCCATTTTCAAGCCTCATATTATCTTCTACAACATGAGCTGAGTCTATTGTAGTTTGACACCCATCCATCCCATGTGTTACAGGCTCAAAGGGGGCACATAAAAAGCTATTTATTTTTTGGCAGACATGTCTCTGCTGTCTTCAGAGATTGAGTCTCCATAGTCATTGAGGTAAGGTTGTCTGTACATGTAAACAGCAGTAAGTCCTTGAATGTTTTTCACGAGATCACATTACATCCTAGCAAGCCCTTACAGCCTGTCTATACCGGGCAATGATAGCCTAGGTGAGAATCCAAGTAAATACATTGATGTTCAACTCCTCCCATATGTATTTAGTCTACCCTCATACGTGAGAAATACTATATGGACGTGTTCAACCGGCTCAAAGACATCAGGGTTGACCGAGAAACTCTTCTAGTGACCAGTGATGTAGAGAGTCTCTACACCTCTATCAAACATGAGGCAGAATGTCTTGCAGTACAATACTTTCTTAATATGGCTACAACCACCAATTACAACTTTGTGCTGAAACTTCTGAAATATATCCTCTCTCACAACTACTTTGTGTTTAATGATGTATTCTACCTACAGAAAAGAGGAACAGCCCTGTGCACTGACTTACACCAACATTTATTTAGGATGGTGGGAAAGAGAATGGGTGTTCACTGATGACAACTTAGTATTTACTGATCATGTTACCATCTGGCTGAGATACATAGATGACATCCTGATCATCTGGGATGAAACACAAGAATGTTTGGATGAGTTCATCAATAAACTGAACAACAATGATATTAATCTTAAACTTACCCACACTTTTGATTCAAAGGAAGTGGATTTTTTAGATATCACAATCAGCAAGGATGGGCAAAGTAGGATTATCACTGACGTAAACCCACTTCCACTAAAAGTACCTTACACCACTCAAGCTCACACTTTCCTCCAACTCTGCGTGCTATACCTGTTGGAGAATTACTTTGTGCGAGACGAAACTGCTCAAATGTAGATCTGTTCAAAGTAAGAGCTGATGAGTTGAGGAACCGACTAAAAAACAGAGGTTATAGTAACTCCTCTATTAAAAAAAGCTTACCACAGAGCTCTATATACTCAAAGAGACAATCTATTATTCCCGAAACTAAGAACTAACGCAAAGGAGACAGTCAAGTTCATCTCAACTTTCAACAGAGACTGACGGAAGATAGAAGAAATCCTCAATAGACATGTCAATGTCTTAAAAACAGATTCCCATATATCAACCTTGATTGGGGATAAAATTGATACGGGATGGAGAAGATCTAAAAATATCTGTGACCTTTTTGTACAAAGTAATTTCTGTAAAAGGAAAAACACCAGACCTTCGGTTGCGGGCATTGTAAATTTTGCCCATTTATGCATAAATTGGAGACCGTCACTGATAGGACTGGAAAGATCAGACGCCTAAAAAAAAATTTAAACTGTGGCACATCTGCGGTAGTATACTGCCTGCAATGTCCGTGCCAACAGAGATATGTTGGTATTACGAGCAGAAAAAAAGTCTTGGCGAACATCTCTGCAATATACGTAATAGTATTACAGACGCCGCCAAAGGCAAAACCCTCACTTCAGTAGCCAGACATTTCTGTGACAAACACTGTTCTAAACCCACACTAAAATGTTGAGTGTTAGAAAAAATAAGTCTTTGGATAAGAAAGGGTAATCTTGAACTAGAACTACTTAAGGCAGAAAGTAAGTGGATAGACTTACTAAATACCATAGTCCCAGGAGGACTTAATGAAAATGACAACTTTAGTGTATTTTTATAAACCTCCTTGAAGATTCTTTCTGAAAATGTATCAAACAACTATTTCTCTGTGTGTTGTTATCAACACTGCACCCCCATATTCGCTCGCACCCAAATTAAGTATATGGGTCACCTGCCTGGTGGGGGGGTCATTTATAGCATCTATTTAATCACATCATTAGATATTCCGAGAATCACCAATACTTAACTATTAGCATAGTGAAAACTAAGCTATGATTCCTTTAAACAAGGGGTTGATATAAGATCCTGATTTCTTTGCACATGTATACATGACATTGTCTGGAGTCTACCTATTTGCTATGTAATACATATTATTGCCACTAGGGTGAACTGATGTGTTACTTCAGGGATAGCTTTAATATTCACTGACATTTTTTGATACCTAGGACAAATATTTTCCTTCTTTTTATCTGCAGTTCTCCTAGCATACCTATTTTTAGACTGGTTATTGAATCATAAGCCCTTTATGCTCATTTGTTGCCTTGTACACTATAGGCTTAATTTAGATGTCACAACTTCCCTTTTGTTAAATGGTCCGAAGTGCCCTTTCAGCAACATTTGTGTTACTTTATTTAGAACCTTCTACTCTGTCATGAACTTGAGTATGTTACTCTCATAATTAATGACATTGTAACATTACAAGCTGTCCTTTTATTAACATTTGTGTTACTTCATTTAGGGTCTTGTGCTCTGACTTTAACTTAAGCATTTTACTCCCTTAATTAATATATGTCACATTAGCAATTCTTACACCGGATTGTTAATACGATCACAAATATAAGTGTGAGCATGTGGGCTGTTGCTAACACTTGCGGGATCGCATAGCGAGCCCGCGGCCCTCGCTTTGCCAAAAGCGCTCCTTGCCAGCAACCTCACAAAATTTACGGAGTTACGAAAGCAAAATACGAGACACGTTACAACCCATTACGACCTCGAAAAAAACGTCAGAAACCCGCGCACATGAAAACATAAAAAACATAATAAATACACACAACAAATACATATAAAGCTTACCTACAGCAAGGGGGGCACCCAGGACCTTGAAAACTGAAGTTACACCTCAATTTCACTCCAAATAAAAGAGTTTAGACACTCAAAAATCCCCTAAGCAAGAGAAAAAATGGCAGCCGAAAAAAAAGAAAATGAGGCTACAGCACTCTAAAGACACAAAACACCACCAAACACCTACGGATTTCCCAAAAAAGACTTACAAGATCCGAAATCAAGGACGCAACCCGTGCGACCCCTACGAACATTTCAAACACAAAAAATACACACAACAAACACATAAAAAACTTACCCACAGCAAGGGGGGGCACCCAGGGCCTCTGCAAGTGAAGTTACACCTCGATTTAACTCTAAATTTCAGTGTTTAGACACCCGAAAATCACCTAAGCGAGAGAAGAAATGGCCGCCGAACAAAACGAAAACGATGCTTAAGTACCCTAGACATGCAAAAAACCCCACCAAACACCTACGGATTTTCTGAAAAAGTCGGACGGCATCCGAAAACAAGGACGCTAAATCAGCCTCAGCCGCATACCACACATTAGGCGCCATTTTAGAACAATAACTTATACAATCCGGAAGTACACAGCTACCCTAACGGATTTCCCTCGCGCACGCACACTATTACACTGCACACATTCATGACGCTTACACAGCAGCATTACAGCACTGATAATGCAGCAACATGAAAACAGATTGCCAGCTCTTTAACACAATGCTTCCTGCATATATTACTTCAAAATAGGTAAAGTATATTAATTTCTTATTTTTTAATTATTTATTGCCATAAAGAAACAAAAACACCAGCGCTGCTCATAGCACACAAACAACCAAGAGCCTCGCAATGAGCGCTTAAGGATCTTAAAACACCAACAAAATTTTGCACCCAAACAAAATTACCTGTCTTACAATCTTTTTGCCGTCGCTAGTTTAATTATAAATGCTGAATATAATACAGCAGAGTAGCCACACTTTTATTTTATTGCATTATGTCTTATGTTCTTGCTGATTGTTTTTTATTTTCATTTCTGCCTTTGTCCACTTGAAGTGCTAATTCTTTGCCATTCTTCATAGTTCCGGTCTTCAGCCAATTAACCTAAAATAAGCAGCACATGTGGAAATTAATTGAACCAATCACTCACCTGATATAAACCAGTGCGCCCTCTTCAGTTCCATGATCCCTGTAGAAGCTGGCGAGAAACGTGCGCGTCGGATTCGTTTCCTGTGTCTCCAAATGACTACATCCCTTCTTCATGGGTGACCAGCTTGCACACAAGCACCTGTATCTCTTCTGATTGTGTTTTGCTTGCCAATTTGTTCGTTGAAGAGTAGGTAAGTGGGCCAGTGGTGTGACTAGTCCGAAATAGTGAGTGTAGCTTATTTGCTCATAGGTAGACTAATGGGTAATTAGTGGGCCCTCTCTTGCCTTAATCCACTATACCTAGTTAAGTAGGTCCACAGCGGAGCAATTCTTCAATCTCCTACTGACCTCCATATTTCCTACTCTTCAACGAAGATACATTATCACCACTCAGACTATTGATAAACATATATTGCTTTATATGATTGTGTTTATTGAACGATACTTATTGTAGGTATTAAATTTGACGGTGGTCTTTATAAACATTAATGTACCTTCACCACAGGGTAGAAGGGCTAACTATGAGGTATGCTTATTTATATATATATATATATATATATATATATATATATATATATATATATATATATTGGAATTTTACATGTTTTTAAAAACTACATGAGCAATTTTGGAGTACCTTTGTGCAGTGCCTGCATACTAGCCAATAGACTGTCTGTATTGTAGCATTTTGGAATTTCTTTTTTGGGAGATTCACAGCGAATACTTTTTTATATTAATTTTATTTTTTCTACATATTTTTATATGCTCAATAAAAGTAATATTTTATTTACATATCAATGGTGTGTGATTCTAATTATTTTCTGTGCATATCAAATTCTGGATGTTCTTTGGGTGATTATTGTCATTGGAATTAAAGGTGTACTCTCTTATCTCCTAAGTCAATTCATTAGTATATTTACACTGCCAATGGCAATTATGTTGTTTACTAGCAACTTGCACATCAAAAATGATGGGGCAATACAATTTTAATGCTGTTAAAACTGTTTGTTACACTATGTGAGTGTCTGACATTCTTAACCTTTTTTTTTTATCTACAAAGAAATACAAAATTTGGAATAAAACTTTTAATTTTTTTAACTTTCAACTTGTATTTCACTAACAGGTATATAATATTTATTCTTCAATATTAACTCTTTTAATTGTCATATATGGAATAACAATATAGCAATGGCTGAAGTTTTCAAAAATACATATTGTAAACCATAACATAAAAGTTTGTAATATGCAACTTGTATTTTAAACAATCTTGAACCATTTTTTTAACAATACTAACATTTAGAATTAATAGTTATGCATGAATAACAGAAGACTATGTCAACTATCTGTGAATAACTATTTTGAACAATTACATGCTTTGTAACATTCAATATTTTTTAAAACTCCTGTTAAACTAAATAGGCATTGAATCCAGAGGAAGGCAAACAATAAAAAAAAACATTGAAACTTGGCCAATTGTAACCAAGAGGGGAAAACATTTATTCCTGCCTGACCCCATTAACTGGTGACCGGATTACTCCCTGAATCAATGCTCTGTATTTAATTATACAGTTCAATGTATTAACAAATGGTGAAACTTCTAGTAACATAAATCCTTGACTATATACAATATACAATGAACCAACTTTCCACAACTTTGAAAATACAATGTTAACATGTGAAATAGTAGCATAAAACAATAACATTTTACCTTGAATTTAATGAAAATGCCACCTAATTGTTTTGTGGGGCCAATCATGTAAAAAGGTAAGTTCTAACATATTCCAATCTGTTAATTTTTATTTTTGTTTTCGTTGTTGTAGTTGAAAATGGCACATAGAGTATGGCACATAGAGTATCCTAAGTGAAATAGTGGTCCTCTAAAAAGAGACCACCAGATATAAAAGTTCATCTGTGAGGTATAACCACTGTTCTCTATGTTTTTTGCCATTTTATAGAGTTTCTTAGTGAAATAGTGGTCCTGTAAAAAGAGTCTGAGTGACACAAAATGTCGTCCTCAAAAGAAAACCACTGTACTCTATATTCTGTGTGGTATAACTTCTTTGAAATAAGAAAAGTGTTCCTTTTTCAATGTTGTTATATATGAAGAAATTGCATTTTTTTATATGTCCAAGTGGTTCCCTTACAAAGAGTCCAGCAGACTTTTAATTTTTTCTATGGGATATAACCACTGTTTACTGTTGTTTTTGGGTTTTTTTGCACTTTTTTTGTTCTTGTTGTACTTTGTGTAAATGGCACATAGAGTTTCCTATGTGAAATAGTGGTCCTCTATAAAGAGTCCCAGTGAGCTAACATTTTGTCCTGGAAGTAAAACTACTGTTCTCTATGTTTCTTTGCCATTGTATAAAGTTTCTTATTGACATAGCGGTCCTCTAAAATCAGTGAGTGACATAAAATGTCGTCGAAATGAAACCACTGTTCTCTATGTTTACAGAACCTCATAGTACACAAGGTTTTTGGTAAAAATTCATCCCTTTTCCAATGAATCACCCTGATTTGGGTTTTCTTCAATATGTACTTTAATTTCCTCTGGATTATTGCATCTTGAAAATGCAGCATAGAGTTGTACATGTGCAAAGACAAGTTCCTTCAAAAAAATACCCACAGACTTAAAAGTTTGTCGTTGGGATTTATTGATGGTCATGGCAAATGCCATTATAATGGGAAATTGTCTCCTTTGAAGGAAAAAAGGCAACCCACTCTCACTTGGAGCCAAATCAATTCTCGGTATAAAAACTGGTTCGCCTTTATGGGTACCACTCATAATTTCTGCATGTTTAAAATGATCCTTTAAATCCTTCACAATTAATCTCGTCCAATTACAAAGTTCTTTTTTGGGATTCATATTTCTCAGTAGCATGACAATTGCCTCTTTTTAAGTTGCAAAATATGTGGTGGCATTCCAGAGGGAGTTAAAGAATTAATAAATTCCATAGTAAAGTTATCTTCACTATCTTTGACATCAGCCAGAACAGAATCTGCACTGTAATAGTTTTTTTGGGGTGCATTGATTAATTTGAAAATTTCGTTATTTACATTCAAGGCATCTATATTTTTTGATGTCATTATGACTTTGCTTGCAATGTCTGAGTAATCCTAATTATTGATGTTATTGAGGAAGATTGTCGATATTAGTGGTTCTTTTGAAATAATTTCTGATGGAATTTGAACAGCATCAGCATCAACAGGTACATTATTTATTTAATATTTTTCACAGCTTACTTCTTTTTATACACGTTTCGACAATGTCAGTCCGATTGCTATGTAGCACCCCAGGTAATGTTTGCCTATAATCTCCTCCTAACAACATCACCTTTCCACCAAATGGCAAATCATTAGCCATAACTTCTTTTAATAATCGATCAATACATTGCAGGGCATGACATGACATCATAGTTGCCTCATCTATTATAATAATTTACTCTTGTTAAATTTCTTTGCTTGTAATGAATTCATTTGAATATCCAACACTGATGTTTCCAGAATGGGAACTGGCAGTTTAAATCCACTATGCACCAGTTCTAACACCTTCTAACAAAAGTGCGGCAATTCTAGTGGTTGCAGTGTTTATTGACCCTGTGCTCGAATGCAACTCATCAACAAATTATATAGATACGTTTTTCCTGATCCACCAGGGCCATCCAGATAGAAATAACGCTCTTTGAGCATGTCATCTTCTATTGCATTTGTGATGGCGTTAAATGTTTCCAATTGTAATGCATTTAAAGTTCCAATTTTTTTTGTGTTTTTTGGTATTCAATGTCAGTGTCATACTCATCAAAGTTAATTTCATCCATAATTCCTGGATCAGGCAGATTAAAATTGGCACAAAGAAAGATTTCCTGTATTTCCATTAATGCTTTCGATAGCGCAATGGTCTCATTTTAACGGTATAAATTCTTGGGATCATTTTATTATTATGTTTTTTTTCGTTGTCACCATTCACCATTTACAAATACATAGTGATTTTGAATGTCAATGTATACAAATTGTCTGGCCTGAGTGTACTGACAATTTAATTGAAATCAAGCAGTAAGTGTTGTTGCTCTGTGTTCACTTTGTGCTAAAGCATTTCTTTCATTGCCTGCAGTGAAGCAAACAAATTGACTTTGTGGCTAATGGACAGCTTATCAATACACAGCATGTGACCGATCATGCATCTAAAATTTGAGAAGACGCCACATTGCTTCTGGAGCACTTACATAGCGCGCATCTAAATAAGATGAAAGTTAGTCATGTAAAATTGTATTGTCTTTTTCATTTTGTGCACCTTGCACAACAACAGTTGCTGCATCATATCCTTTGTATATATATTTATACACATATTTGATGGATTTGATAGAAGTGCAATCTTCCACATTGATATGTGTATTGTACTTCATCAGAAAATGTAGATTGTATGGAACCACATATCTATTATCTACCTTTTGACTACTGATAATAACTGTTTGTCCCTCTCTTCTTTTATACAAAGGGTATCCATCACAATTATCATAAGTCTGCATTTTGAATTGTTTTGGAAACTCTTTTGTGCATTTTTTATTTTCCATACATGGTGAATTTGGATTGATATCTCCACATGGACCATGTATCATTCTATGAGTTACAATCTCATAAAGTTTGGAATGTTTCTCTGGATGTGGCAGTTCAGCAGTAATTACTGAATCCACTCTGTCAAAATCATTGCTCTTCCAGCAGGAATATCTCTGTTTGTAGCCAATTCTGCGACATAATCCATCAATCCACAATATTGTTCTACTCAAAGCTTGTTTTGTTGAAAGTTGACAAAATTTAGATTATTTGCTTCGACTTGTAGATAGGAATCAATAATCCCTTGTTGTGTGAGTTTGCCCCCATATAAAATAGGATACAAATGACCCCGAACAGCAGTTTGTGCCACTTTATATTCCACCATGGAAATATTGTTTCTAACACAAACTTTACTATTGGGATAACTTTGCAACTGTAATTTTGGTTGCTATCCTGGCTGCCCATTTGGAAAGAAAAAAGGAAATGTCATTGGATCCAAATTACTACATAAAATATTTATGTTTATAAAAGGTTGTTTTTGATTGCGTGGATATATTCTAATATCCCACTCAAATGGTGGTTCCCATCATCATTTTTAAATATCATGGCAACCTCATTTGCTGTTGGCAAATTATACCGTCTTTGATCAATATGGCGATCTCTTTTGAGAACAATATTTACTCTTGGTATTGGCAATTGACGTGTTTGCGCATGTGCCTGTTGTTCTTTTTCAACCTCAGCTAATTTTTTACTATATTGGTTGTTGGCCATAATGTTATCAAGCTGTAAATGTGAAGTCCGGTGGTATATTTGTCCTTGGATTTTAAAACAGTAAGGCCCATGTCCTGGGACATTTTCTGCTAATGTTGCACCCATTAAAGCAAATGAAATTGCACTGTTATAAGACCAAATGTTTTTCTTAAAATTGGTGTAATTTGGAAATGTCAGATCACTCATTATACTTTCTAAATATTCTGGAAATGTGTGTCTTTCTGGAAGTCTTACCTTTCCTTTCTGACAGCAACTAATAAACTCTCCATCAGTTTGTCTTTCTTTCAGAAAATGATAGGCCCCACAAAACTGACAAACCACATTCATTAATCCACAATAATGAGTGTCTACTGTTAGTGCTGTAAATAAATGACTATCGTGAGCTTCGCCAATATAGATCTCAGTACAACTTTCTATAGCTACATTGGTGTCATCTCTATCAACATTGGTGTCAGGAGGCAATATTGGGCCATTAGAGAATATTCTATTGCAGAGACATTTTTTTGTTAACTTTTTCTTTTCTTTGAAGCTACAGCAGACTAATTTTGTGCTTTTTTAGTCATTTTTATTTTATTTAGAAGTCTCTGTCGATCTTCTTCTCTTAAACGTTGTGAAGTCTTAGTGGTCTGTGCATCTCTCCATCTCTGCTTCCGTTTCCTTTGCCATTCTTCTTTTATATTCTTTTGTATCTTCTGCATTGTCCACCATTGTAATCTGTTATTGGAAATAGAGGTGTAAGAATTGTATTTGTTTTATTATACATATTTTTTAACCTGTCATATCTATCTCTCTCTCTCTCTTTCTCTCTCTCTCATATGTTATAGTGAATTATGAAGTAATTAATAAATGAGTATCCATTAATCAAATGAATACATATAAATAAAACAATGTAAAACTGGTATGACTGCAAAATCAGGTAAGAAGGACAAACGGAAATAGCTATGAGCAAAGTATAGATTGGCGTGAAACCCTTTTTTGGGGGGTATTAAATGAATTAATCAATAAATCAAGATATGATGTGGAATTAATCAATAAATCAAGATATGATGTGAAAGTGTAATTAGTTAAAACATGAATAGCTAAGTATATATGTATTCATAATGTTTTTTCTTTCCTTGTAATTTTTGATTCATTTTTAAAATAAATGACTTCAATTAATTAAGCAATTGCTGTCATCAATGGGCTAAAAAAATACTTAATGCTATATCTCTAAAGAATTTCATCATAAACATACACCTGTGAAGTTGATGTTGTATTAGCTGAAATCGTGCAGAAGTCACTGTCTTGAGGCAGGTGCAGAAATGAAATATCTGTAAAATGATATAAAAAGCATTTGTAATGTTTGTTGGAATAACTATATGAATAATTTGAAGTATTCATTTTAATTTGCATACATGCAAAACATAAACAGGTAATCATCAATATATTCCTAAGTGAATGCATTTTAAAAGATAAAATATGGTCATAATGTAATAATGTAATTCAATAAATATTGAATTGCTTCTCAGTTGCTATCCCTGTTAGACAATAAGCATGAACAGAATTATGAAGTAATTCTAAAATTAATATAGATTAATGAAATAATTTAAACCTATTATGAATGCAAAACATAAACAGATAGTCCTGTTTTCCTAAAGAAGGGCAAAGCAAAAAAGCTCTAAGCAAACTATAGATTGTGGTGAAAGTATTTTATATATATATTTTAAATGAAATAATGACTAAATCAAGTTATCATGTGTAATTGTCATTCATTATTAAAACGTAAATGGCTAAGCATTTATGTATTGATATATTTTTTTATTATTGATTAATTAATAAGTATGCTAAAACATCAACAAGTGTTGTGTATGTAAAAAAAAAGACTTAATTGTTGTTTTCGAATATTATCATGAAATCACATACCTGTGAAGTTGATGTTCAATAATGCGAAATCCTGCAGAGGTGACTCTGTGTTCAGGCCGGTGGAGATATGATAAATCTGTAAAATGATGTAAAAATCATATTTAATGTTTTGTTTGAATGAATTTATGAATCATTGAAAGTATTTGTTGTACTTGTCATACATGCATATAATAAAAGGAATTTAAATATTGAATTGCTTACAATATCAAATAGACAATCTATATTTTTATAATGATTCCTGATGAATAATTAATTAATTAATGTTGATTAATTAATTAATTTATAACATTGATCAATGAAAATCAAAAAATCCTTACAGCGTTATTAAATTGCGATTCAGGCAATTGAATAGGGCTGTATATAAGAACAAAGCATATTTATTTAGAGAAGTTTTTTAGTTAGTGAAGACCTTGCTTTTGGATAGAAGTTCACTAACTGGCAGCTTCTGTAATAAAAATATGCTCTGTGGTTATATAGAGCCCTATTGAATTGGCCGAATGTCAATTTACTAAGGCTGTTAATCATTTTCTTAAAAAAAAAAGCATCATTAAATGATATACCTGTAAAGGTGATCTTATTGCAGATCAAATGCTGCAAACGTCAGTCTGTGTAGTCAGGTGCACAGGTGATCAAACAATGAAATAAAATGAAAAGCATTGTTAATGTTTGTATGATGTTTAATTGGCATACATGCAAAATATGAGCATTGTATCTTAATAAATAAATGCACTATAAAATGTAATAAAGTGATAGAAATATTTAAGCGGTTTGAGGATCCTAGTGCATTAATAATGAAGCATGGAAACAGAAACATAACTGCAATGTAATAATTAAGCAACAACACTGAAATGTAAGTGCAGTGTAAAATGTACATATCTTTTGAGGCATTTGAAAAAAAAAATGTTTTCTTATTATTACTTATTAATGATTAATGAAGTAATTAATGCACATTAATAGTTGAGCAGCAACTCCGAAATGTAAGTCCAGTGTGAAATATACATATTTTCTGATCAATTTTTGACTAACTTTTTTATGACTAATTAATTATTAATTAATTAATGAACATTACTAAATACTCAATGACTAAATGTATTATAAAGAGTTAATCAATAATATAATCATAAAGTAATATAATTTTGTTAGCATAATGCTAAATAATTAATAATTAATAAATTAATGCCCAATAATAAATCATCGTTAATCAATTAATAAATATATTTTAAATGGTTAATGATTAATATCTTGATAAAGTAAAGGCATTGCAAAATGTAGTAATGTAATTTTTTTGTTTATCAATATTTTTTTTAATTATTAATTAATTAATTAATTAATATACTTTACCTATTTATAATAAATAGCCAGCAATCAATATCCTGAAGAGCTAACAATCTCTTTGGATTTTCCGGCAGCAGAAAATGTCCAGTCAGACTGTCATCACCTGAGGAGAAAGTGTCAGCACTGTGGCAAGTGTGCCCTATATATAGGCTACGTGTGCGAGCCTGAACCGTTAGTATAGGCGGGAAGCCGCCATTTCAGATGCGTAATGTGTAGATTAGCATAAAATGTCGGCGATATTGTATGTGTTACGTGCGTTGGGAGAATTTTGCGCCTTTTGTAACAGTGGTTTTTGGCAACTCGTAGGTGCCTTGTCAAACTGCTGCATGTCTGGCGGTCTTTTGTGCGCTTCAAGGTAGTGTAGCTTTGTTTTCATTTTATTCGTCCGCCATTTTTTTTCTTGCTTCGGAGATTTTCGAGTGGCTAAACTCGTCAAATTGGACCTAAAATCGCGTTGCACCTCACTCCCAGACGTTCTGGCAGCTCCCCCGTGCTATATGTGATGTTTTTTTGTTTATTTTTAGTGTATTTATTGTTTTTTTTGTGGTTTTTGGTTTGCGCGTCTCAGCCGTTAAGTTCGTATTTTTACACCTCGTATTTTTTATTTTTAAGTGTTACGACTTGTATTTTTTTTTCTAAGTCTCGCGGTCGTCATGTGCTTGCATGTTTGTAGGCTAAGTCCCGCGTGTTTGATTGGCAAAGTGCTGCTAGTTTTGTGCGGTGGTGTGAAGCGCTGTAGGAGTAAGTGCTGCGAGTTAAGGTTTGTGTGGGGATGTTTTGTATGGTGTTTTGAGGCGCCGTAGGCGAAGTGCTGCGAGTTAACGATTATGTGGGGTTGTGTTGTTACAAAGTGATGCGCCGTAAAGCCTCCATCTTCTGCAAATGTGGTCCCTCGATTCACTAGGGTCCGCATTTGCAAACCACACTGCGTCCCTCGCGTTCTTGCGAGCTCGCGAAGCATGACGACGTTTCGTAGTTTGACAACTATTATATGTGATCCCCTTCTATTTATACTATATATGCTAGGCATATTTTCTATTATTACTAACACCTCGATATACCCTAGGCCTGACTCACTGGCCCCCTTAAGTTTGTTATAGACCGGTCATGAGCAAGGGTTGCTCAAACAGGAGGAAAACAATGTAGTCTTAGGCCCCTATTCAATTGAGCAATTGTTAGTTACTGGACCCGTAATGTAGCCCGTAAACTAATTTGCTATTCAATTGGCATCCTTTAGCTATTTGAAAACTATTTGTGGGTTATGGGCTGAATATCCCTGCCAAAATCATAACTCTAACCCATCTAAGCCTTTGAACTTTCAAGCCCATAAATGTTATAATTGCAAATCGCTATTCAATAGTTACAACTCCTCAAGCCCACAATTGTTGTCACACCTGTAAATGGCAAATGTAGAAGAAAATTCTACGAGTACCAGATAGGACTCGCGAGGGGGTTAAACACCTGATCGTAGCACTGTATATGCAAAAAAATAATCAATACTGCACTTTAAAAGACAGGGTAAGCGATGAAAGACATTAGAATTAACTGCAATAAAAAATAAAAAAAATTATGTTTAATTTCCGTGTTTTATCAATATCGGTAATAATGTGGTTTATACATATCAGGCCACTCACATGGACTATAACAGTATCGTCATTCAATTTTATTATTTTGTACATTGCTGAATTGCAAGTCCGATCGCATATCAGACTTCTAAACGCTAATTGATTGATGTTTAACCTCCATATTTTACTGATGTCATGATAACGGTCTCATTTACTATTGGCTGTTTCTAAATCGGTAGTTACGGCCTTGCTTAATTAATCGTGATCAAGCTCTGAAATGCTACTTATGGGTGCATGGTTTATGGTTTAGGCTTTCGGCCAGGTAGCTGCTGGATTGATCAATTGAATCACTCTGTAACTGTTGCAAATTTCAAGCCTGCAGACTTACAGCCAGTATAAAGTTAACTGTGGGCCTTAATGTACCTTTCTAGCCTAAAAACACCAATACACATGGAGCCTTGTTTAATTGCAAGGCCACAACTTACGGTATACAGGTCATATGTCTGCGGGCTTGAACAAGCTTGCAAGTTACAGGCTGAAAGCCGAAACCGTAAAACATGCAATCGAATGTAGCATTTAAGATCGTGAACATGATCAATTAAGCAAGGCCGTAACTACCCATTTAAAAACAGCCAATAGAAAATGAGACCCTCATCATTACGGCAGTATAAGATAGAGGTTACATGTCAATCAATTAGCGTTTAGAGGTCGGATAAGCGATCGGACTCGTAAAACCACAAAATACAAAATAACAAAAAGGAATGCCAATACTGTTCTAGTCAATAAGGGTGACCTGATACTAATTAACTAATAATAATATTAACTCATTAATTCCCAAGATCGAAATAACCCTGAAATGAAACATACAAATAATTATTTTTTTTACTAGCGACTTGCCCGTCAAAAAATGACTGCAATGTGATGTATATGTTTGTCAAGTTGTTTAGTTATTAACATATATTTTTTGTCACTTGTAAGTATTTTAATATGAACGTGTATTTTTGTAAAATGTTGATGTAATGGTTTTTTAAAATGTAATTTGTATCTGAAGAATTGTTAACTTTAATATACATTGAATGAATAGGAAAGCAAAAAGCCTTCTTTAAACGTCGCAAATTTTAACATGAAGTTTAAAATATATGTAAGCAATAACCTTCAAAGTATATATTTTTAAACTTGAACTTTATTTTTTATGTAAGTTTAGAAGTTGACAAAACATTGGTATAATTTTTAACATTATAAACAGGAACATAGTGAATACATTTTGTAACCTAATTTTTTATTAAAAGTATTAACATTTGAATGTAAAAACAATTGACCTTTAAATTAATCAGTATTAAAATGCAATTTCTATCACAATAATTGTTAACTTGAATATACATTGAATGTAGAGGAAGGCATACAGTAAAACTCTTCTTAAAACGTACGTAATTAAAGTAATTCATTACTGAGCACATAAACTGGCGATAAACATTAATGTAGGTAGTAATCTTAAGATAACAGACAATATTTACATTGTGACTTAAAAGGTGCTTGACCTCTTAACATCCACTTTGTAATCTGTTGAATGAAATAACTTGAAAATATATTTTTTTAAACTTGTAACATTAGAAACATTAACATAGTGACTTAACATTTTAACATAATTTTTACTAACAATGCAAGGCAAGTATTTTGTGAGGCGAATCATTCATAAACAGTACTTCCATTAATTATGACTGAATTAAACAACCAATTGTTATGTATTTTGGAATGCTTTTAAAAAATGTTGGCATCTTTAATTTGTATCCTGCAAAGTTATAGTACTTCATAGTAGACAATGATTTTAGTAAAAATACGTCCATCTTCTAATAAATCACCTTGACTTTCATTGTTTTCAACGTAAACTTTAATAGCCTGTGGATTTTTGCACCGTGACAACGCAACGTACAATTGACCATGTGCAAAAACTGGTTCTTCCAAGAAAATACCCACAGATTTGAAAGTTTGACCTTGTGATTTATTAATGGTCATGGCAAATGCCATAATAATGGGAAATTTTCTTCTTTGAAGTATAAAAGGGAGACTACTTTCACTTGGTGCTAAATCTATTCTTGGTATGAAAACTCTCTCTCCTTTATGGGTCCCATTTAAAATTTCAGCATCTATAAAATGGTCCTTTAATTGTTGAACAATTAATCTTGTGCCATTGCATAGGCCTTTTTTAGGGTTCATATTTCGCAGTAACATGATAATTGCACCTTTCTTTAGCTTCAAAATATGTGGTGGCATTCCAGAAGGAGTTAGAGAGTTTATGAATTCAGTTGAAAAGTTTGCCTGACTTTCATTGTCATCAGCAAGTACAGAATCAGCACTGTAATAATTTCTTTGTGGTGCATTAATTTTTTTTTAAGATTTCATTATTGAGTATTAATGCATCTTTATTTTTACACGTCAGTATAACTTGGTTGGCAAGCTCGGAATATTCTTCGTTATTTATGCTCCCTTCAAATATAGCCGATATAATATCTTGTTGACAAATCATATGAGGTGGGATCTCTACAGTGTCGTCAGGTAAATGTAGTATTTTTTCTGTTCTGCCTTCTCCAATTTTAATAAGCCAATCATTGAAATCAGTTTGGCCTTCTGATCTCATATTTTGTTGCAGTTGAAGATGGGTAAAATGTTTCCATACTGTACTTGACTTTATACATGTTTCGATAATGTCAGTTCGATTTCCATGTACAACGACAGGTAATGTTTGTCTAAAATCGCCACCCAACAACATTACCTTTCCACCAAATGGAAAAATATTATCCATGACTTCACAAAGCAAACGGTCAATACATTGGAGGGCATAGCATGACATCATTGTGGCCTCATCTATTATAATTAATTTACATTTCTTCAATTTCTTTGCTTGTAAGGATGTCATGCGAATATCTGACACAGAATTTTCTAAAATAGGCACTGACAGTTTAAATCCACTATGAACAGTTCTTCCACCTTCTAATAAAAGTGCAGCAATTCCAGTAGTGGCAAACGCCATTGCTATTTTTCCTTGTGCTCGTACTGAACTCATTAATAAATTGTACAAATATGTTTTTCCTGATCCGCCAGGTCCATCAAGATAGAAATAACGCTCTGTCACCATGTCATCATCTATAGCATTTTTAATGGCAAGAAATGCTTGCAATTGTAGTGTATTTAAAGTTGCAAGTCTTTCTTCTGTTCTTTCTGCTTGTAGTTGAATGTCATAGTCTTCAAAGTTAATGTCATCTATAAGACCTGGATCAGGCAAATTAAAACTTGCACAACTTAATCCATGAGTTAAAAAGACTTCTTGGATTTCCATTAACGCTTTTAAGTGTGCAATGGGTTCATTGTATCGTCGCATAAAGTCTTCAGCCATATTACTTTTAAAAGTCTCCCACAAAGCTAATGCATTTGGAGCATTTGAGAAGATACAAATAAAAGCAAATTGTTCTCTCATCTGTCGTGGCATTTGACATTGTGCTGCTTCTTCTAAACATCTTTCCCACTCTGTATCATCAGCGAGTAAGTTTCTATGTCTTGCAGCTAAATGGAAGGATTCATATACAATGTCATAAACAGTTCTTAATTGTTCAAAACTTTGTGCTCCTGGAACATTTAAAAGTAATATCCGTAAGCAAAAACGTTCAACATCTCTTGGACTGACTGTGTAAATTTGTGGAATTATTTTATTGCCTCTGGTTTTTCTTGGTCTCCATAATCCATTCACAAAAACATAGTGATATGGAATTTCAATATATAAGTATTGTGTTGCTTCAGCATCAGTGGAATTTAATGCAAACCATGCAGTTAGTGTAGTGTGACGATCTTCACTTTGGGCCAATGCATTCATTTCATTTCCAGCATGGAAATAGACTAAATGTCGTTGTGGCAAATGTACTGCTAACCTATATACTGCATGTGATCTATCATGCATTTCAAATTTTAAAAGCCGCCACATAGCTTCTGGCGCACTGACATAGCAAGCATCTAAATGAGATGCAAGTTCATCATGTACTAACTCACTACTTTCAGGGTTGTCTGCACTTTTGACGACTACAGTAGCTGCATCGTAACCTTTGTAAATATATTTTTAGACATATTTAATGGATTTGATGGAAGTGCAGGCTTCTACATTGATGTGGGCGTTGTACTTCATGAGTAAATGTGGATTGTAGGGTACTACATATCTATTGTCCACTTTTTTTCCACGAATAATGGCACTATCTCCTTCTCTTCTTTTATAAAGTGGATATCCATCACAATTTGCATATGTTTTGTCTCTATAATCTTTTGGAAAATCTTTTGAACATTTATTATTTTCCATACATGGTGATTGTGGATTAAGGTCTCCACAGGGTCCATGAATCATGCGATGAGTAACAATCTCATATAGTCTACCATATAGTTCTGGATCTGGTAGTTCAGCAACTATGACTGCATCCACTTTGTCCGAAGTATCTAATTTATCTTTCTCTTGAAGTATTATGAGAAGATGTGCATGTGGAAGGCCTCTTTTTTGAAATTCAATGGTATATACATAAGCAAGACATTTGCCAAATAACTGATTTATAGTGAAGTCACGTATTAATTCATTTAATTTGATCTTAAAAACTCTGGCTACTAAATCTGGTCGATCTGAAGCACTTTGTCCAAGAAGTAGATTTTGATTAATTTCTGGCCATTGTGGATTACATGTAAATGTCACAAATAAATCTGGTTTTCCAAATTTTGTCACAATAGCCATAGCATCATTGTATCTTTCTCTCATATTTCGAGGAGATCCTTGAAAGGAAGATGGTAAAATGATGGCTTTGCCAGCTGTCATGTCTCTGCTTGTAGCCACGTCAGCAACATAGTCCATGAGTCCACAATATTGTTCTACACGTAGTTTATCTTGTTGATATTTTATAAAGTTTAAATTATTTGCCTCAACTTGCAAATATGAATCAATAATCCATTGTTGTGTTAGTTTGCCACCACATAAAATTGGATTAAATTCATCTCGAATGGCAATTTGAGCTACTTTAAATTCAAGCATAGAAACATTATTTCGGATTCTGGCTTTAGCATTTGGGTAACTGGGAAGGGTTAATTTTGGTTGCCAACCTGCTTCTCCATGTGGGAAAAAGATGGGATATGTCATTGGATCTAAATTTGGACTTAAGATATTAATATTAATAAATGGTTGCTCCTCATTTCTGGGATATACTCTAATGTCTCTTTGAAATGGTGGTTCTCCTTCATCATTCTGAAATACCATTGCAACTTCATTTGATGTTGGCAAGTTATAACGACGTTTATCAGTATGTCTGTCTCTTTTAAGCACCATATTAACCTTTGGCATGGGTAATTGATGTCTTTGTGCATGAAGTTGTTGTTCATTTTCTACTTCTGCCAATTTTTTGTATGCTTTACTGTAGGGATTGTTGTCCATAATGTTATTTAGCTCTATGAAAACACTGGGTAAGCATTTTTTATTTTCTTCCATCTGCATACGTTGGTCAACAGCTTCCATTGTATCTAGGACATATAGTTGAGCGAATTTTCTTTGCTCTCCTTCCTCTGGATGTAAATGTGAAGTACGATGATAAATTTGTCCTTGGACTTTAAAACAGTAAGGACCATGTCCTGGTACATTAGCAGCCAATGTTGCCCCCATAGATGCAAATGATATGGCACTATTGTAGGATCTTATGTTTGTCTTAAAATTTTTGTAATTTGGAAAAGTAGGTTCAGTCATAATATTTTGTAAATAGCTTGGAAATTGTTTCCTTTCTGGAAGTTTGAACTTGCCTTTTTGACAACAACTAATAAATTGTCCATCTCTGGGTCTCACAAAATTGACATTGAGTACTCATGTCCCCACAACTATGAACCTCTACTGCTAAAGACTTGAGTAAAGGACAATTTGCAAAGCATATCGGATGTTGACTTTCATATTCATCAGGTGAAAAGTCATGAAATGTTTCAACAACAGGTTCTAAATGTTTAGTTTTTTTCGTGGCTTTTCTTGGTATATGTTGTCCTTGTTTTGTTGAAATGTCCTGTAAGTTTTTAGTAAGAGTTTGTAAATGCTTTGTTTTTGTAGTTGCTTTTTTTAGTGTGTCTTGACTGGTATCTTGTAAAATGTCATCTGATGTTTGAGGAACAGTTTGTAAATGCTTTATTATCTTTTTATTTTTTTTTGTTGTATCTTTCATTTTTGCAGCTGATATTCTTTTATTTGCAAGTCTTTTGCGTTCTTTTTCTCGTCGAATTTCTTTCTCCTCAGGTGTCTGCTGGGCGGCCCATCTCTCTTGTCTTTCTCTAGTTTGACGTCTTTTCTTCTCTTCTTTGGTCTCGTTATCAGCCATATTAATCTATAAAGGAAAAAAAAGTAAATGTAATTGTGTATATTTTAATTTGGAATTCCTGTTAAAGATTCTTGTGCACAATTGGTGCAATAAAAGGCAAATCATTAATGTATCAGTTAAATTTAGTTAAAATTATAATTCCTGTCCTCACTGGCTAAGAATTTGGCCAATGGAATACTGCTGTAAATAAGCATGTAACATATTTTTTTAAAATAATGGTTTTATTTATTAAAAACGTTGTTTGTGGATAGATATTTACCACTGCAAAACTTCTTTGCTAAAAAAAAAATTGATGTGGTTATTGAGCTATGTATTGCATAGTGGCAATTTAAATAGAATAAGGGAGATAGTAAATTTATTTTTTAATTTTTCTGTTGACACGGATGCAACTGAAAGCATTTTCTTTAGTTTTCTACTTTAGTACGTATTATACTGTACCTTGTTTGAAGTGTGATTTAAATCCGAATGTTTGTTGTTCCTCGGTTGAAAATCGTTGTCCAATGGTGTGGTCCTCTGTTGGAAGTCCTCGTCCGATGGTGTGGTCCTGTGTGTAAAATCCTGGTCCTATGGTCTGGTCCTCTGTTGAAAGTTCTGGTCCGATGGTGTGGTCCTGTGGCGATAGCCCTCGTCCGATGTTGTGGTCCTGTGGTGATAGCCCTCGTCCGATGTTGTGGTCCTTTGGTGAAAGTCCTCGTCCGATGGTCTGGTCCTGTGTTGAAATTCCTTGTCCGCTGGTCTGGTCCTGTGTTGAAAGTCCTCGTCCGATGGTCTGGTCCTGTGGAGAAAGTCCTCGTCCAATTGTCTTCACGCAGTATCTGTTGTAATATAAAATAGAAAATGTTGTTTGAGTGAAATGTCTTTTAAATAAGTAAAAAATGTATGAATTTGGCTGTATTGTATCAGTTATGGTTATTTTTTTTCTATTTTTTTTATTTTTTACTTTCTGTACAATCCCACAACTTTTGTTATTCTTATTTAAGGTTCTTAGTAAGGCTTGTGGGTTGTGATATATTAAATAAGAATATGAATTTATTTTGCTATGTGTTTATGTTAGTTTTTGTACAATCCTATTTTGTGCGCACCACTTGTGGTATACTTATTTAACCTTTATTGGGATGGTTATAGTTTGTGAAACATGAAATAATATAATTAATGTAGTTTGCTATGTGTTTGTGTTAGTTTTTTACAATCCTGTTTTGTGCGCACCACTTGTGCAAAAGTTATTTATTCTTGATTGTATTCTGGTTATAGGTTGTTAAACATTAAAGAAGAATGTTAATGTAGTTTCCTATGTGTTTGTGTGATTTTTTGTACAATGCTATTAGGGGCGCAACACTTTTATTATTCTTATTTAGGCTTCTTTGTAAGGCTTATAGGTTGTTAAACATTGAATAAGAAAGTTAATTTATTTTGCTATGTGTTTGTGTGAGTTTGTTCCAATTCTGTTTTGTGTGTAGCAGTTTGGGTCTCATTCAATTGCGATTTGGCTAATTGAATCGTGCCCTAAATAAGCACATAGCATATTTTTTCAAAGAAGTTTTTAGTCAGTGAAAAACTTTATTTTGGATAGATTTTTATTAACTAAAAACTTCTTTAAAAAAAAATGTTATGTTCTTATTTAGAGCCCTATTCAATTTGGCAAATTGCAATTGAATGAGGGCCTTTGTGTGTACCATATGTTGCATAGTTTGCCCCTCATTGAATTGCATTTTTTACAATGTAATAGTACTGTAAGGCCGTCATTGAATTGCAATTTTGAAAATTGAATAGCGTTCTAAATAAGCACATCACATATATTTGTTAAAGAAGTTTTTCGTTATTAAGCATCTATCCAAAAGCAAGGTTTTCACTAACGAAAAAGTTCTTTAAAAAATATATGTTATGTGATTATTTGGATCCCTATAGAATTAGCAAAATGGCAATTGAATAAGGGCCTAAAAGTGCTTATTTATAGCCATATGAAATTGTCCAAAATAGCAATTGAATGATGGCCTTTGGTTACTGCATTTGTTATATTGTCAGCTCCTCATTCAATTGTGTTTTGGCCAATGGAATAGAGCTCAATATCAGCACAGAGCATATTTTTTTACCGAATTTTGTATTTACTGAACTTGTATCCAAAAGCAACGTGTTCACTAAATAAAAAATATGCTCTGTGCTTATATAGAGCCCTATTGAAATGGGCAAATCACATTTCAGTGAGGCCCTTGGCCATTAAACATATATAGGTCCTCATTGAATTGCAATTTTGCCAATTGAAGAGTGCTCTATATAAGCACATAACATATTTATTGAGCGAAGTTTTTAGTTATTGAAGACCTTGATTGTGGTTAGAAGTTCAGTAACTAAAAAGTTCTGTATAAGAAATATGTTATGTGCTTATATAGAGCCCTATTCAATTGAGCAAGTCACAATTGAATGAGGCTCATGGTTCTTTCTTTTTTATACTTAATACTTTACCTTGATTGAAGTGTCCAATGACAGAGGGTCCCCTCCTGCCAATCTTGATCCGCCGGTCTTCTTGTAGTGTCTGTTTGAAAAAGAAAATGAAATAGTTATTTGTATATTTATAATTTTTCATCTAGCAAAGCATGGCCTTTTGAGCATGTAATGTCTTGTTGTATCTTACCTCTTCTTCTTTGTTGGTGTTCTTTAAAAGGGATTGTGCTTCACAGTGCACGGTGCAAATTGTTGAGTGACGCTGTTGATGCAGAGTCTGTTAGAATATTAAAAGAAATAGAAAGATTCAGCTTTATATGATCTATTGAATTGCAGTAAATTAATGTCATTTAAATATACTTCTGTAATTATTTTAAATTGACCTTATTTTTTGGTGGGGGCTACACACATATGTCACATACATGAAGCACATTCCATAGTTTAATGTAATTATTTTGTGTGCGTGTGACATATCACTATACATGAATCATATTTAAATTGTTAAATTAACCTTAGATTTTTTTTTTCCAATACACATAAATGTCTGTGTGTGAGATGTAACTATAGATGATACACATATATGTGCATGTCACATATCAGTATACATGACATATAATGTCATTTAAATGTAGTTGTTTAATGATTTTGTTTTAAGCTAATTTTATTGCAGTGGCAATACACATAAATGTGCGTGTCACATGTCAATATACATGATACACATATATGTCCGTGTCACATGTCAGTATGCAGGGGCAATACACATAAATGTGCGTGTCACATGTCACTATACATTCTATACATATGTGTGTGTCACATGTCACTATACATTATAGACATATATGTGCGTGTCAGATGTCACTATACATTATAGACATATATGTGCGTGTCACATGTCACTATACATAAACCTCTGTTTAATATTGAATTATGTTTTTTTGTTGTTTTGTTAAATGAACCGTATTTTTTTTGTGAGCCTATACACATAAATGTGCCATATATGTCACTACATAAATCCTAGTTTATTTTTTTATTTGTTTGACCTGTCCTGATAATAAAATGTAATATATTATAGCTTACCTGTTGTAATTTGCACAATGTAAAGTAGTAAATTAGTAAAGAATTGTCTTCTCAAGTAAAAGCAGCAGTTATCTCAGAAGTCACTCCGTTCATCACCTGAGGAGAAATGTATTTTTTTGTGTGAAATAGGCAGTATTTATAAACTTGTAGAAAGTTCTGGAAAGTGAGACCGTTAGAACGCAATACGCATGCGCTATTTGCGTTCCAGCTTACAATTTGCGTTCCATCCGCCATTTTCTGCGTATTACGGTTCAAAATGGTGTTTAATATGATTGTGATACGTTCCGCATAGTATGTGTTTCATTATTGCGAGTAAGTGTAGTGTAGTTACGTCTGAAGCCTCGTTTTCGTTTTGTTCGTCGGCCATTTTTTCTCTCGCTTACCGATGATATTAGTGTCTAAAGTGTTTTATTTTGATTTAAATGTAGATGTAACTTGTTTTTTTGAGGTGCTGGATGGTTCCTCTTGCTGTAGGTAAGCTTTTTATGTGTTTGTTGTGTGTCTTTGTTAAGTTTTAAATGTTTGTATGTCGGCGTGTTGCGTCCGATGTTTGCGAGGTCGAAATGTGTGGTAACGTGTCTCGTATGGTGTTTGCGTGTGTAGCCTCGTTTTCGTTTTATTCTTCGGCCATTTTTTGTGTCGCTTAGCAAATTATTTAGTGTCTAAACTCTTTTATTTTGAGTGCAATTAAGTTGTAAGTTGCATTTTTGAGGTCCTGGGTGCTTCCTGTTTGTGTAGGTAAGGTTTTTATGTATGTGCTGTGTGTATGTATTGTGTTTTTAATTTTGTCATGTTCGCGAGTTGCGTCCGTGTGTTGCGAGGCTGTAATGTGTGTGAACGTGTGTCATATGTTGTTTGCGAGTGTCGTAATGTGTGTGTCATGCTCTTTGGGTTGCGACGTGAACTTTGCGAGATTCGCAGTTCTTTGGGTTGGGAATTTGTGTTGTGAATTTTGCAAGGGTCGCAGTTGCTGCAACTGAAGCCCTCGCTTTGCGAGGTCCTCAGGTGCTGGCATGGAGTGCCTGCGGCGCTCCATGCCAGCAACTGAGAGCCTGGCACATGGCCCTCGCTTTGCGAGGGCCGCGGGCTCGCTACGCGAGCCCGCACCGTTAGCAACAACTCGTACGTTTAGAACTATATATGTGATTGCTGATTTGCCGGCTTGAGATTGGCAAATTCTAATGTCTTTCATCACTTTCCCCATCATTAACAGTGCATTATTGATTTTTTATTTGCATTTAAAATGCTACGGGCATGTCTTTAAACATTTGCAGGCTTGCGGAATTGTAGCAATTGAATAGCGATTTGCGATTTTAGCGATCATAACTCTTGCAGATGTGAAAGATCGCCAATTGAATAGCAAATGAGTTTATGGCCTACATTATGGGCTCTAGTAACTTACAATTTCTCAATTAAATGAGGCCCATTGTTTTAGGGTAAATAATAAAGGCTTCCAGGACCATTTAAAACAATATTTTATATCTTCATATAGTTGGTCATATGGTTTTGAACTAGACCTTAAAATACTTTTATAAATGAATGGCAGGTTAGAATCTGTTGCTTCAAGGCGTGCACAGCTAAAGCTCTGCAGGAGTAGAGCTAATTTTTTGTATTTTAGCCTACAAAATATCACTTTTTACAAACAAAACCATCATATTTGAATCCAAGATCATCTGCTCAACATAGCCATACCCAACTGCAGTGGGCTACATCAAATTTCAATTACACATGGTTGAGGCCTAGGCTGGGCTTCCATCATTCCCAGCCTTTCCTGATTTTTCCTCTGATCAATGTAAAATCCCAATACCTAGAGCTGTCATACACCACTCCAGCAACAGTGACAGACAGTAGAAGGAGACACCATATCCTCCAAGAAAAGATATGTGGCAAAGAGGAGATGAAGGCCCAACACAGCTTACACAGACAAGGTACCCCTCAGAAAAGCTAGGGAAAAAAATTCAGGAAATGTCTATAAAGCACCTATAATTGGTGTAGGTGGATAATGCCACATACCCAAAGCCCTAACACACTAAATCCACTCCCATATTCAACACTACACTGTATAAGGTGACCAAGGGGTAATCACACCACCATATATTTACTGCTGCGTCACACAGCTATACCTCCTCATTAAAAAAAGAAACAACAACTCTGCTATCTTGGGGACAGGAATGAGTGTGGTCCTCTAATTCTACTTAAACCTCCAAAGATATTATTGACCCTATCAAAGGATTTATACATCTTTTAATAAGATGCCTTAAAAGCTGCCATACAAATAAAATCTTGATTAAAAACTTTACATGCCTAACTAATAGACAAGACCCCTAACTAATTATGGCCTAAAACGGTTTTATGTTTTAATCATCATTGTTCAAGTAATATTTTAATTGTATATATTAAAATGATTAATTTAAAACGATTTTATTATATTTCCCTTGATGTGATTAGTATTGAGGTTTAATAATTAGGGTGGAGTATCTTGTCTCTTCATTTTTTTGCATATTTCCTTACACTCTCTAATTATGTTTCTAACTTCCATTAATTGAGATATTATAAATATAGGAAGTTAACCTTGATGGGAAGTGTGTTCAAATTTTTCTCTTAATAAATGCTAAAAAATGCCCCTATAAGGGCTACCAACGAGCATACAACAAAAACTAACATGTTTTATACATAAATCACCTATAACACTTGATGATATGCGCATATCCACAGGCACAACATTAGAATCAGAGGGATACCCAAAAGCACTCTAGATCTGAAGCAATATGTCAAAACAGTAATTATCTCCATCTTACCTAAACACCCAGAAACCAACTGGGAAATATAAAAAGTCCATAAAGCCCTTGGCTTATTGGGAGATCAAAACCTATCCAAGGACGTTATACTCAGGTTTACACAGCAAAAAGCGAGAGACTTAGTTCTCTCTACCTCCAGAAAAATGCCCAGATGGAACCTCTCTTCAAATATACATGGACATATCGCCCGTAACCCTTACTAAACGCAAGGCTATGAAACCCACTCTATTGTCTCTTACCAATCTTAAAATACCCTATAAATGGGGTTTGCACCCCTGAAAAAGGCAAGAACCTACTATTTCATCTACGACTATGCAACGAAGAAGGTCAAGAAAAACAAAAACAAACAGATATGGACAGAATCTTTGAAAAACAAACAATGTAAAAAAGTCTCAGACCACTAATACTTGGAATTTAAGAAAAAGTATTGAACTTTGGTTAATTGCTATTAGCTTAAAATGTTTATCTTTTACTAAAATTGCTATTTATTCTTAAATTAGACTAAGTAATGTCTATTAGAATTAAAAAAAAGTATAGCTTTTATAGAACGTTGATAATGTAATTTATACAACTTTCATTATCAAAATATATTTGAATGTTTACACTTGACTAAATTTGCTACTTTAGTAGTGTCAAAACAGTGTTTAATACAGAAAAAAATGTAAAAATGTAATGGTTGATATTACACTGCTATTAGCGAAACACACAAACCTAGCTAAATAATATAGTAGTGTTCTAAAGCCCCCACAAGACAATATATAGAACAACTTACAAACAATCTTAAAAATGTAATGAATCAAGACCGTAGCAAAAGCCCTGATAAAAACCTGAATTATAAACTACCAATAGGTATTTTACCCTGGATATACTTGATATACTTCAATTTAATTGGTAATGTTCTCCCTCTAGGGACCTTAAGGGTCTATTTTGGTATGATCCCCCCACCCTAAATGAATGAATACTCAAATGAGTTTAGGGAGAATCTATATGCATATTGAACCAGTTTGTTATTTAATTTAATTCTAATGTTTTTGTATTTTTGCTTTGCTCTATGTTTCTTATCCCTGAGTGACACAACTAAGACCTATAAAATAAAATGGAGGCTAAGAGGATCTACACCGGAGTCCCGGGAAGCTGATATTCCTTTACAAATGGGTGAACCCTCATTAGGTAACTTAAATATCAGTAATTCTAACACACACCCACCAACCCCATGACAAATATTAACTACACATTCTTAACCCACAATGTAAGAGAATTCAACTCCCCCTTCAAGTGTAGGTAAGCCTTTATTTATTATAAACATTTAAAACCTTCAGTAATCTTTCTGCAAGAGACCCAATTTGCTGACAATAAAGCTCTTTCTTTCCTTACCCCAAATTTCATACTTGCAACCAAGAAACCAAAAAGGCTAAAGCAGCTATCCTAATTCATAAAAAAAAAACTTCAAACTTCCGAGTACAATAAAAGATAAAGAAGGCAACTATCTAATATTAACTAGGACCATCTAAATAATAAGGATTTATTGAGTTAACCTGTACGCGTTCACTCCCCACAACACGCTAACTTAACTTACAAATAATCTTATCTCCATTGAAACAGGCATAATTATTATGGGCAGCGATCTCAACCTCGCATTACAGCCAATTTTAGATAGATCAAAGTATCTCTCTGGTACACACTATTCTAAAAAAATTTAAAACTTAAACTAATCAACACTCTTCTGCATAAACTAGAGCTTATAGATGCATGGAGGGGACATCATTCTGACAACAAAGAATATACATACTTCTCCCATATCCATAATTCATATTCTAGGATAGATGCCTTAATAATAGATTTCAAACTATTTGACCACTCTAAAGAAGCCCAAATGCACCCATGCCCCTGTTCAGATCACTCCACTGTATCAATTAAAATTGATTTAGGCATTAATCTTAAAACAAAATTCACCTGGAGAGTAAATGAAATGCTGATCTCAAATCCCTCCATCCAAACTCAGGTTGAAGAAGACCTCAAACTCTATTTTTCTCAAAATGATATTCCAGAAACTGGAATCGGATGGATTTGGGTTACCCATAAAGCCTTCACCAGGGGCACTCTTATTAGACTAGCTACTACCTATAAAAAAAACTAAATCTAAAAGAGATCAAACTATTTAAAGAATTATAACACGTCAAAAAACAAAAACAAATTAAGCATTCCTCCATAATTAGGCAAAAAAAAATAGATTTCAGATAAAACATAAATAAACCTTTACCCATGCTGGATAAAAAACTCTAAAGTAAACAAAGTTACAATCAAATTTATCAAATTCAAACTGCTCATATCAGCACTTACCAACGAATGTTGGTAAGTGCTGATATGAGCAGTACTTATGTACATATTTATATACTTTTTATGTTTTTATATCACTGAGGAAGCCTTTTGGCCAAACGCGTTTGATACTATTTTATGTTTTTAGATTAGATCAGGAAGTGTCCATAGCTGGAGAGAGACATGTAATGTGTCTGTATAGCCACCAGAGGGCATTCACATAGAGTGAGAGTTTATAAATCAGGAAGTGCTGGGATTGCTATGTTGATCACGTCATGTTGTCATAAGAGTCACATGATGCACGTCACATGGGGCAACGCCATTTTGGATGCACTTCCTGATTGTTAGAACAATGGAGGGTATATAAGCCTCTGTGGGAGAGAAGAAAGGGTTTGATGTTGGTAAGTGCTGATATGCGCAGTACTTATATACATGTTTATATACTGTTAATGTTTTTATATCACTGAGGAAGCCTTTTTTGCGAAAAGCATTTGATACTATTTTATGTTTTTAGATTATTGATTTTATTCATTTTCATTGTGCCTATCCCTATTGGCCATATATGGCATGTACTGGGGAATGTATGGTGCAATAAGTATATTATAAACACACTATTTTTGTACTAGTGTGTTTCAATTGTCCCCTATAGTAGACATAAGTAGTTGGTATCATATTTTGTTCTGTAGACACTATATAATAGTGTACCCAATAGCATTGGAGATCCAACTATACCTACTACAAAACTATCTGGATTGTATCCTGTGCCTTGGATTGAGATCTAATGATTGGACATCGGATACTTCCAGAGCTACCCTTTTTAATCCATACAGAAACCTCATAACTTTGGGGTTATCACATGTGAATGAAACACTATATGATTGATGTTTTGACGTGATTATTATACACTCATATTGCAATAGGAGGTGGCGCGCTGTCTTTCCCCTACCCTTCTTATCAAATCTACTGATCACATTCAAATTCAAAGAAGGACAAGACAGGAATGCCCCCTATCTCCTTTATTATTCACCTTAGCTATAGAACGATTATCCAAAGCTATCCAGACAGAAATAAAAGGTTTGACAATAGGCCTATAATAATTAAAATGTTCTCTGTTCGCCGACAACATATTATTGTGTACACCCTGTAAACTCAATTTCAGCCTTAATGGATACCCTTGAAACCTTTGGTCAAATTTCTGGCCTTAAGGTAAACTTTGAAAAAACAGAGGTGATAGGAGCTCAAATCCAAAAGCATATAAAAGATCAAATTAAGGAAAAATATACATTCTCATGGCGTATTCCCACCTTAAATACCTTGGACTAAATATGACCCCGGAATTGTCCGATCTATATAAAGCCAACAACATCTTTCCCCAGACCTCTCTAAATTGAATACATTTCATATCTCTTGGACAGGAAGAATAAACACTATTAAAATGAATCTATTATCTAGGATCTTATATTATTTCAGATCATTACCCATGTCAATTAATGTAGCAGATATAGAGAAACTTCAAAAACAATACTTTAGATTAATCTGGCAAAATAACCATCCAAAGATAAACAAAGCTCTTATGCATAGACATAAAACATTTGTCCCAACTTTAACTTATATTTTAGAGCTGCACACATTTCCTTTATCCCTCAGGCATATTCAAAAGAACATCAACCATTATGGGTCTTTATTGAAAATCTCCAAATTGCACAATTTCATTGGGATTCATTAATATGGACCCCACAATTCCTACCATAGCCTCTAGACTTACCAACCTTATGATTAAGTTATACTTAAAAAACTGGGCTTGGGCCAACTCGAGAACTCAACTGAAACACAAAATTTCACCTCTGACCCCCACTCTCACTTCACCACAAATACTTAAAAATATGGGAGAAGAATCCAAAGCATGGTGGCGTATTAATAAACTAGATAGACTAGAAGCTTAGCTCCAAGATGAACAACTACTCTCATTAGACTAATTTAAAACCAAATTTAAATTGCCCCCAAAATAATTCTTCAACTTTAACAAAATCAGACATCATATCACCTCTATGATCCAGACTTGGGGAATACCTCAATCCTCCTGGATATCTTGTATTTGTATTAAAGCCCCACTAACCAAAGGAATCTTAGGGATCCTTTATTCAATTCTAAATCATTCTCCGACTAACCAAAAACCAAAATTTACTAGACAATGGGAATTAGATCTAGGAGTCACATGGGACTACCAAAAGTGAGAAAAGATATGTTCAAATTTAACTAAAGGATCAGTTTACTTTTGCTATTTAGAAACAGCAACTGCAGTTCTACATAGAGCATATTTTAACCCAGACAAACTGCATAAACTCAACCTACAAATCTCCCCTGAATGTTTCAGAAACTCCAAAGAAAAAGGTACCTTCCGCCATATTTGGTGGGATTACTGATTAGCTCAAAACAAGTGGTCTAATATCACCAGAGTAGCATCTGAAACCCTAAACACCAAAATCAAGCCCTCAAAAGACCTTTGAATTTTAGGTATACCTATCCCCCACATCACTAAAAATCAAAATAAATGGCTACAATTTTTAATGCTGGTGGCCAAAATTCACCTGGACAAAAAATGCAAATCATCTGAATTAATCAAACAAGACATAATTAACAGACTAAATAATATCATGATTTACAAAAGATTGACCCACACCCTTAATGACATGTACCCAACCTTTGTTAAATTCTCAGAAAAGTCGAAAAAGTCAACCTCTGCCATCTCACATAAACATCTTCCAAAAACTAGCATACGTCGAGCTCCGGTGTAGAGCTCAAACCTTATATAAAGCTTTCGATTACAATTCCAACAGGTAAAAAGCATTGAATAAATCAGAGGAAAAGTGTCTTTACTATTGTTTATGTTTATTTGGATTTTGTTGAAAAAGGAAAAACGGATTTGGAGAAGTTAAGATGTTGTCTGTTTTATACAATGAATTAAGAAACCAATACTGTATATAATACATAAATACACTCTTTGACCTGAGTATCAAAATTGCTATATCTAAATGAAACACACTCTTGTGATAATAAAAATCTTTAAAAAGAAAACACTTATAAATAAGTGATAATATGTTAGGGATGACAAATAATTTTGAAATAAAAAAAATATTTATTTTTTTCAAGGTGATATTTTTACTTACAGAGAATAAAGAAAATGCATCTTCCGGGGACACCAAGGTCTCTTACTCAGACACAAATTTACAAATACAACTAAAATGACAAAACATTTTATAAATGGTTTATTAGGCACAAATAAAGCAAAATGCAAATAAAGCATAATTTCAAATTTGCATTATTTTCTCAATCCCAACTGACATGACATTTGTAAATATTATAACCATGCCCTTTTGTCTCCATTTATATTTTATGTTTTGCCACTACAGTGTTACTTTTAAACTATTTCCTGAGGAAGGGAACCTAGTTTCATGCTGTATGGTTCCTCTTAGCTATCACCTCTAAATGCCTTTCTATCATATGCCAAAGACAATTACGGCAATTTAAATTGCTTTCCAAAGATTGTGACATTTATTTTAGCAAAAAATGGCTAACACTCAAGGTGACATAAAAATGTTGCTGCAGATGGAAAACTCTAACAGCATATTGCCTTTTTTTAACAGCTATCACTCTATAGCACTTTGTACACATATGTATGTACATCAAATAAAATCAAGATACAAGTGGTATCTTTCCGTTCTGGACAGCAGGTTGAGTACCAGAAATGTTGAATACCAAACAAGCATTTCCGATAGGGATCAATGTAAATTGAAATAATCCGTTCGAAACCCCTGAAATTTCACATCTTAGTTTGAACTGATGGTGTTGTTTCTTGATGCAAAACCATAAAACTAAGCAGACATAAATAAAAAACAATAATTTGATCAAATAAAATAGAATTTAACTTCACTTTAACCGTACTGAGAGAACTTGAGGGCCCAATGGTGGCAAATAGAGGAGGAGAAGGAGGAGAGGATATTGCTTAAAAGGAGAGTTCTCTTCCAATGAAACATCAGGCACTTGCACAGGGTATCTTTCTCTTTTCTGTCTCTTTACACCACTGGACCCTGCTAGAGATTGTGAAGTAGGAATTTCCACTAGAAACCTATCCGGATAAACTTGCTTCTGCATTTGTTTCAAATTGTTTCTGAATTGAGATATTGTTTGATCAGTAAACAAGTACACATTTTGGCTTTCTTGAACTTTGTCAGGGTATTATTTTTCCACGTAATTTTTTAATTCAGCCCATTTAGCACACATTTCTTTGATCAGTGCAGTAGGTGCTTCTTCCCTTCCCTCCTCTTCACCTGAAAAAATGTCCTCAGCCACTATCTGTTGCTGCTCAGTTTTAAGTTCCTGCAACTCCTCAGTGCTGAGCGCTTGTCTGTGCTCCTCCACTAACTCTTCGATGTCTTCATTACTGACCTCCAAGCCCATGGACTTTCTCAGAGACACAATGTCCTCCACTACTGGGCTAGGTTCAGCCTCCAAGTTCCTCAGAATTACAGCTTCTGCCCACAATTTCCTCTAGTCACAATTCATGGTCCTATAAGAGTCAGCACGCCATATCTATTAGAGCGACACAGTGGAGTATATTGAAATAGTCCTTCCAGAACTCTCAAAGTGTCAACTCAGTATCCACGATAACCTCAAAGCACCTCTAGAAGAGGGCCTTGGTATACAGTTTCCTAAATTTTGAGCTAACCTGGATCAGAGGAGTTGTGTTAGGGGACAAGAACTTATAAAAGGAAAGTCCTCCAGCAAGTTTTCCTCCAAGCCTGGAGGGTGAGCAGGAGCATTGTCCATTATTAACAGAGACCTCAGAGGCAGTTCTTTCTCCTCCAAATATTTTTTGACAGTGGGGCCATACACTTCATTCATCCATTTGATAAAGAACTGCCTGGTTACTCACAATTTGCTGTTGGTCCTCCACTTATCTTGCTTTTTATCACATTTTAAAAACTGTGTGATTAACTAGTAGAGGCTTACTTTTTAAATCCCCACTAGCATTCCTACACACCAACAGAGTTATTCTGTCCTACCCATCTTGAATGACTCTATATGGTATAGCTCTTAGTTTCATTGAGGTCCAGAGGGGGGTGACTGCATAATACATGCTAATTGTACAACAATATGCCAAATGTGGAAATTAAAGTTGCAGAAGCACTGACACCATTGATATCATTTGAACTATAGCAGAGTAATTAATAAAAAACTATTTTAACCCTTCAATTACAAGAGAAGACTGCTGTTCTTATCAGGGGTTCTTTGACAGAGGGCTGAAAGCTATGCTGTTTGCACTTCCAAATACAGTATGTGGTTAAGGTCCATGTATTGTAAAAACTGACTATATAGAGTTGGTCAGAACACCCTCTAGCACCAATCACTGCTGCATCAGTCCTTACAGCTGGGAAAGATCTGTATGAGTAACTTCCATTATAGTGTGTAGATTAGCAGTTCATTGCAGCCAATCAGAGATAAGCTTTGCTATCCCTAACACCAAAGTACTTCCTGGAATAAACACTGATTGTTCACTAACCTCAAATTTGCCAGTGCAACAGATAAGCCCTAGTATTGGAAAATTGTACTCACTGGTTCCAGATACCTGACCTGTTGAGATCTGATCCTCTTCCACTCTGACTAACCATTGCCTTCTTGAACCTAAACTAGTTTGATTAATTGGTGCATATTAGAACTACTGCCAGTCTGACTGTAATTTACCTGTTTTCAGCCTTTGCAAATATAATCACTCTTCCTGCCTGGATATCTGCCAGTCTGATCATACATGAGTAATGGTTGCTTTGAACTCTGCTTTGCCTGTACACATCTGTCTGTTCTGATCATACATTATGAGCAACTGATAGGAGAACTGCTGCTGATTTCCAGATCTTAGAGCACTTCAACACATTGTCTCCATGCTTTTACTTCACCCCTACTTGTGTTCCTTTCTGCTACTGCTATTCAACATCTACTCAGCATATTTCAATTTTACGAGCACCTTCACAAAGACTAACTGAACACCTGCACACTTCTTTTCTACAAATTGCTTCTTCTATGGATGAACACAAGCCTTAGAAGATATTGTAAGATAGAATATGCTGTCTGATAATTGAAACATTAATTTCAAAGAAGTTTAAAAGAACACCATCAACATATTTCAGAACACTGTAATACCAAATATAACATGTGGAAAAAACATATTCTTCACAATTCTATATGTATATTACTGTAATCTATTCTTGTATTGCAAGTACCATGTGTTTCACAGTAAGGTACAATGGCCAGGTCACATTTATCAAGTACAACAAGCTCCTTTATATTATTAACTAGAGAATTGCCCGTCAAAAAATGACGGCAATGAAATTGTAAGGTAGCTAATGCTGTTTGGTGTGTAATAATGAAATATATAATACATTAATAAATTAATATACTTGACCTTTTTTGAAGCATTGTGTTGAAGAGCTGGCAATCTGTTTTGAGGTTGCTGCAGCATTAGTGGTGTGGAGCTGCTGTGTAAGCGTGCTGAATGTGTGTAGTGTAATACTGTGCATGCGCGAGACGAAACCGTTAGCGTAGTGTTGTACTTCCGCATTGGCGTAAAATGGCGGGTTATGTGTGGTATGCGTCTTTGCGGATTATCCGTCGGTGCTTCGTGGTGGTTTTCGAGTTTCGTGTGGTGTTTTGCGAGTGTGTTGTGGTGTTTTACGTGTTGAGAGTGCTGTAGCCTCGTTTTCGTTTTTTTCGGCTGCCATTTTTTCTCTCGCTTAGCGATTTTATTAGTGTGTAAAGTGTTTTATTTTTATTTAAATGAAGGTGTAACTTGGTTTTTTGAGGTGCTGGATAGTTCCTCTTGCTGTAGGTAAGCTTTTTATGTGTGTGTTGTGTGTATTTATTGTGTTTTAAATGTTTGTATGTCGGCGTGTTGCGTCCTATGTTTGCGAGTTCGTAATGTGTGGTAACGTGTCTCGTATGGTGTTTGCGTGTGTAGCCTCGTTTTCGTTTTGTTCGTCGGCCATTTTTTGTGCCGCTTAGCAAATTGTTTAGTGTCTAAACTCTTTTATTTTGAGTAAAATGAAGGTTTAAGGTGCATTTTTGAGGTCCTGGATGCTTCCTGTTGCTGTAGGTAAGGTTTTTATGTATGTGCTGTGTGTATGTATTGTGTTTTTAATTTTGTCATGTTCGCGAGTTGCGTCCGATTGTTGCGAGGCCGTAATGTGTGAGAACATGTGTCATATGTTGTTTGCGAGTGTCGTAATGTGTGTGTCGTGCTCTTTGGGTTGCGACGTGAACTTTGCGAGGGTCGCAGTTGCTGGCATGGAGCGCCTGCGGCGCTCCATGCCAGCAACTGAGGCCCTCGCTTCGCCCGCAGCGTTAGCAACAAATCGTACTCTCACAACTATATATGTGATTGTTTATTAAATCGACAATCAAGGAGAAATGTTAAATTACAATGTGTAGCCATATATTCTTTGTACTTGTGTTTAAGTTACAAAATCTGAAAAAGTAGGATTATTTTATAAATTGCAACCGTGAAAAATATTTTATGCTGGGGAGATAATGTTAATTAAATGACTATATAAAGGAAATTACATTTGGAAGATAAAACAGATGCCTTTTGAATGTTAAAACCAATCCCATGGTTTTAGGTATTGTCAGGGTATGGAAATTGTCAAAGCTTTTTTTGAGTGATTTCATTTAAATTACAGAAACATTATTCTACATACAGTACATGAAATCTGGTTTGATAAGGCTTGCTAATTTTCTCATTAAATGGTCTATTAAGTTAATTGACACTGTATAATTTGACTATTTTACTATTTGCTAATGTTACACATTTTTTTAAAGCAAACAGCAAAATACATTTATGTGCAATTATCCCTTTTCAACCTGAAAGGTAATATATATGATTGTTATTCATTTTATTAACTACAGGGAGAAAAGTAGAACAAAAAAGCCAAACGTGATCTATTCAGCAAAAACACAAACATAGCTTGTATTGAACTCTTGTCAACATCTCTTTAGCAAAGCATACATGTCATATAAAACAACATTTGGCACAGTGTGGTATGGACTGGGTACAACACCAAAGCATAGTAGACTGAGCACCCCATCCCCCTTTTTCTTCAGTTCCCCCCTTTTTGCTTTCTGTTCCTCCTTCTACAAAATGTCATACTATCTCATCCTAATTCCATCCCTCTTATCATTATCCCATTTCCTCTGCCACATGCCCTAATTTGTTTTATTCTTTAATCAGCGATATAAATCACTTGCACTTGATCAGTTAGCAATACCTGCTAACAAATACTCTAATCATATATTATCAACAACCACTCATCATGCCCATCATTGTTAACTTTCAACCCTTGCCCTTTATTTCTACCAAACTGTAACACTGTATCCCTTTAACCATTGTACAAAGTTTAGTGCATTGCATATACTTTGTGCTAACTTCTCACCCTTAACCTACCTGTAATATGACTCACTGTATTGCTTGACTTATAATGTTTTTACCTTTCTTTATGGCATTTTTAATTGTGTACTATGACTAGTATTAATTGTACTAGTATTAACTGTGCTGTTGTTTAATTTTGAAAAAGCTCTTTGGATATAACTGTTATGAAAATGTAAATAAATCACTCCCTCCTTATTTCATTAAAGTCTTTACTTACATTCCCATTTGCTTGTTCTAGATCACACATGACTTCTATTAATACCTAAACTCCATGATTTGCAGCATGGAGCATTATCCACAAACTAACTGTACTTTGATGCACAGGTGCTGCTGAAAAGGATAAGCCATGGAATGAACAGGTGCTGCTGACTGAGTGAAGCCAAGGAATGGAGAACTATTGTACACCTCTTCACACCAAAAGAGAGGGAGAAAGAAACAAGTTAGGGAGGAAGAGAGGGAGGAGGAAACAAGTGAGGGAGGAATTTCAGAGATAGAATGGGATAAAGTTTTAGACTGCCCAAAAGCTGAGTGTCAAAAAATGTCAGGAGCCAGGTTGTCATGCCACAAAATGCTTACCGGTACCTAGATTGCATCCACTGTACGTCTCTGCAATTCAGGGTTACCTGGAAGCAGACAGGCATTAGTGACTTAGCCAGTGAAGTGTTGGAGTTACATTCCAAAGGTTCAGCACCTCACCCTCCAGCCGAATGTACCTGTGCCTAAGTGAGGAATGAAAGCTGTTGCTGCTAGAACAGCCATCACTGACAAATATACTTAGCAGAGCATCCTTTGTGCAGCAAATCTAGGCCTCTTTTAATAGTAACTCTCAAGCAACCAGAAACTACATTTATCTGACACCTACCAATCCCTGTGGATGCCGGTTAACTGATAGTCTACTGTATACACTTATGGTTTTGGATGTAGCAAGGGAAAATAAGGTGTAGTAACTGCCTAGTGGGGACACACACGTGAATGGACCTTGGGCAGCATAAAACCTAAATATGCCCTTGAAGAAATTAAATAAAAAAAAAACAACATAAATTAATTAACTGCAGGAAAATGTGGCAGACTTAAGGTGGACACAGCCCACTTTAGCTGAAATGAGCCTCTACAGGTAACTTTGAAGACTATGAGCCCGATTCAATTGCAAGCCTGCATCTCACAGGATCCAGTCCGTATGTCTGCGGGCGTGCTGCAGGCTCCCATTTGTCTCAGATTCTGGAGCTATTCAAATCAGCAAGGGCACAAGTTAAGGGCCGTGGCCTCAAGCCCGTAAAACCCTCCCATGGCCACAAACTGTTAATAGGCTGGCCGAGATGCAATCTGCTGTTACGATCCAATCACGGTATAACGTAATTTAACACAGGACTCTCAGCCAATAGAAAGCAGTCTAGCTGCAGATGATTGACAGAGGGAGATTGTAAAGTTGTGTTCCACCCGCCCATGTGTTGGCTGTGTTGTATTTTCTTCCCAAGTAGCACGCAGGTCACAGAGTTGGAGGTTTTTGAGTGAGAGTGAGAGAGTAGGCGAGTTGTGAGAGCAGTATATGTTTTTGTTCTAATTACGATTTTACACTTAATCCTTGATTACACATATCTACAGATTACACATAATAGCAATACACATAAATTAAAGAACACACGCAGATACACAAAGAGATAGGTCACTCCATATACTCCAGCCTCCATGTCAGGTGAATATTACATACACCAACATGCCACCGCATGTACATCACACACACTACACATGTACATGATGACCAACAAGGATACTGACATGTCAGCTCTATGGAATTAACAAGGGATAGATGGATGCATCATTAAATCCATGAAGCTGACAAATCACTGTAATTGGTGGGAACAGCAAGAGTAATCAACTAATTGAGAGCCCATGAATTGGTGTGCCCACTGGAGCGTATGCAGTTACAGACCGCAGCTGGAATCAATATAGCGTTAGGAGCCAAGAACAATCAAGACCAAGAATCAAAGAATAGATCATATCTAGCAAATGATAGCTAATCTAAATTGCAATTAGGAGAAACATTCAAGCCTAGATGTTAGTTAGTTAGGAATGAACACAAAAGAGGCCAGGGTCCAGAGGTGAGCCAGAGGTGGGGGCATTGGCTCCATCGGAGCAAGAAGTCGAGGAGCAAGCCCCTGCCCAGCAGGAACCAGCGTAGGGGGAGGAGGAGGATAGAAGAGGACCCTGGTTTGGAGGAGGAGGATGTCATCTGGCTAGTGGGGTCACAAGCCAGACCAGCACCCACACTGCTGAGATTTGCCCCCACCATCCCCCTCCTCCAAAGACTCAGCATCTGGCCAGGGCGCTCCTACTGGAGGTACCAGCTGGGCTTTACCCAACCTTCTCCTCCCCTCAGCAGTGCGTCTGAATGGCCGCCACCACCACCACCAGGCCCACCAATACCACCGCCCTTGTTGAGCCAATCTTCAGCTGGGCCCCAGACCCTCTCCACTGGGCCCCCACCACCTCCTCACCAGGCCACACCCCAGGGACCTCCATCTCCACCACCAAGCCAGCCTGCGCAGGCAGAGATGCTGGCCGTCATGCGGCAGCAGATGGAGTGTCTCCGGGGGATCCAGGCCAGCATCTCCGCCAATCATGTGGAGGCCATGCGCAGCCTGGCCAGGTGCAATAGGGAGGAGAGGAGGCCCCACCTAATGACTGAATCGAACCTGGGGGCGGACAAGGGCGCATACCAGGAAGTGACTGCAGATGTCATGCGACCCCCTCTAGTCCCCAGCCAGCTTCCTCTACCCTGGAGGCATCCCCCCTCCTCTTATCCCCCCATGCCTCCACAACTGCCACTGCAGGTGCCGCTGCCTGGAGGATGCTTTCCCCAGCCCCCCACACCAACACCCCACACCAACACCACCAGGGAGACGGTGGACCACCACAGGGGATTGAGGCCATGTGGCAAGGCGGAGGAGGACCTAAGGGCTGTGCATATGTTTGTACCTTCTTGACAGCTCTGCTCAGTGAGAATTTTTTGGTCCAAATGTTAAGCTAATCCAGCCTGGCTACAGAGTCTTGGTTCTTGGCCTATGTGATGGGGATATTTTATATGCAGATCGATACCTCCCATCACATGTTTCTTGATCCTCTTCTCTGTGGACATGTAGTGTTCTGTTTAACATTTCACCAATTGATGGTCATTGAGGAATACTGTTGAGAAGAGATTCTGCAGTCCCTATATTTTTTAAGGCCATATTTTGTAGGTGTTATGTTTTTGTTTTCTTTTGGGAACAAATCAGGTCCATGAAGTCATATTCTGCATCTGCAAGCATTGTGAAGAAAATGTATAAGGTTTAAGGTTTTCACAGTGGCTCTAAGGTAGACATTCCTTCAATGAGAGCCCCCCTTAACATGTAGCTCCCACAATTTTACAGCTACCCTATAGCCAGATATCTACGACATGATTATTGTTAGCTTAAATTTAGACTAATAATGTTATGCCGGTGGACTTGCAGAGTCTCACAATGGCATGTTAATGACAGCCAGCATTAATATATGCACTAGTGAAGCATGTGATCCTGACCTCAATATCAGTCTGGGTCTGATGTAAGAAACATTGAATCTGGCTGTTGACCTTTGTGTCCTCTCCTTATTATTGGGTATTTTCCCCTATTGCTGATATAATGGTTATCCTTTAACAAGTGCAGCTGTATAGCTGATGGATGTGATTTCAATGTTGATGAACAATATCATATGGAGAAGGTGATAGTACACCTTGACCACTGACGCTGGTCACAGCTAAGGTTTTTTGTGAGATGATACATCATTACTAATGGTCAGGGACAGTGAGTTATCCAGAGAACTAGTTAATGGTTAGTAATGCTTGCAGATGGGAATTAGGTGAGTTGGTATATTGTTACAGTTGCAGTATTTAGCATTGTATCCTCCTCCATTGTTTGCCAACACACTGTATGCATGAAACTGGATTGCATTACATAGTCGAGAGGTTTAATCATCTGTTTCACTGAGCAGATATAGACAAGCTGTAAGTGCTATGCACATTAATGGTGACCCTAGTAGGTGCTATGCATCATGCTTATTCTAGACTATGACATTACCCGTTTTATGTATCCCCTTTTTCCCAACAATAGCCTCTTGCTCTCCCGGGATCCGCCCACACCTCTATACATACATGTCTACATACTGTATTCCCTTATGGATTGCTACCTTGACGTGGTGAAGGGGCTTTTGTACTTTAATTAATCTGTGATCTAAACCATGTAAGTCATCCAAGATGGGCAGGTCATAGCAGAGAGGTAAAAAAAAAAAAAAAAGCAAACCATTAGTATTTGAAATGCAGTTTAATTTGTGTGATGTAGTTTGTTTCCAGTAACTGATGTGTGTTTTTGTTTAATTACTTTAAAATCAAAATAGGAACAAAATATAATGCAGGGAGACTTGTTACATATGAACTTGCTTGTTCTGAAGAAAAACTTTTCTTATATTGCATTGTGAAAGCTTTTTTTGTGTTTTGCACTGAAAGGACCACTATATGAAGGAACTGGCAACCCACTCCAGTATCTTTGCCAAGAAAATCTTTAAGGATAAGCACAATCACAACATATCAATAGATGTGCTTGGTGTGCTGTGGTTTATGGGGTCATGGAGAGTTGGACAACAACAACATATATGGTGTACAGTATATGGAGACTGAAAGTTCTGAAAGTAGAGCATAGAAGTATTTTATTTTCACAACACAAGCATCTACAGGGAAGAGGTGAGGGCTAAGTGACAGGCCGTTGTCTAAAGAAATATATTTTTCTGTAGAGAAAATGATGGAAATAATCTAGGTCCCTGTGGGGCTATGGGATTTAAAGTGTAAATTGGAGAATGATAGCAAATGTGTACACACCATTTTCCCTATCTGGTGGTGTACCATAGTCAAGCTATTCTTTAGCAGATTTCTCTATAATATCTTCATATAACACCTTTCTGCTTATTTAAATGAAGTCTGAGTTGGCTATAGTATTGCCAAATAAAATGTTATTTAATTAGTTGTGAATGGATGTCATTCAATGATTTGTTCATGTGAGAGGAGAAAGTAAGAGTGGATTTTGATATTATTATTTAAAATGTGTTTCATGTTGTGTAGTGTAGATGCATTTGATTGTCTACATTGACAAAGTATGATGTGGGAATTTTACATTTTCTTTACCCTGAATTGGCCAAAAAGTTTTTCCCATGTTATCAAATATATCATTTGAAAAGATCAATGAACAAAAATTACAGTTGTTGCAAAATTTCTGATAAATCAGACAAAAAAGAAGCTTTAAAATATGAGTAATGGACAAAGAATACTCAGACAAATAATAACAAAAGAAAACACATTAATATATACACTGTATTTAATATCTATCCATATAAAATTATTAGGATAGCAAACTAAAAAATTATCTTAGTAAAAAAGACAGTCACATCTAAAAAAAGTTGTGATAGTGTGAATAGATAACAAACATAAGAGATAGTTTAGAAAAAATAGAGCAAATGCTGTTGTAAACTTAAATTAAAGGTATATTACCGTATATACGCTGAGTTTTTCAGCCATAATAATAATAATAATTGCAGTAATAAAAAAAGGTATGGAAAGTCTGGACAAGTTATTCAAAAATGAAGATATTGCACTATCAACAAAGGTCCACAGTCAGAACTATTTCCAGTGAGTGCCATAGAGTTGCTGCATTTAAAATCTGCTGTTGAGGAAATTGTTGTTCTTTGGACTGTAAGAAGAACCATTCAATCAATACTGCAATAAATTAAGCTAACTGTTCACTAGAAGGTTTGATCATGAGACTAAAGCTTAAGTACTTTGGTCATATCATAATAAGACTGTATTCCCTAGAGAAGACGCTAATGCTGGGAAAGTTTGAAGGCACGTAAAGAAAGGGACGCAGAGGCGGGGATGGACAGATGAGGTAATTGAAGCAATAAAAATGAGCTTAATGGATCTTAAAGGGGCAGTGGCTTACAGATGTGCCTGGTGTGCTGCAGTCCACAGGGTCATGTAGAGTCAAACATGACTGAATGATTAAGCAACAACCTGTCAGTTCAAGCTGTTTTTTTAATTGCTTATTTTTGTCATGATTCCTCGCTCCCTCCAAGTTTTTGTATTCTGAACTGCAGTTGCCCTTGTGGTGGCTGGGACTGCATCATTGTGTTCATGGATTATTGTGTTCACCAGTTGGGGATGGCAGTTTGGAGGAGATACAGTTTGTGATCTATTAGAATATTTACCAGTTGAAAGTGTTTACTTTTATTGTGGTTGGGCCCCTCTCTTTCAGTGAGGGGTTGCTAATGTGCGACTGTGCTACCCAAACTAGCCTGGACTTAGTGTGATAACTAAGGTGAAACCTTGGGCATGAGCAATGATACGACTTAGTAGATAAGGGCCAAAAACAACAATATAGGAAGTTAGCAAGTGACATACAAATGGATGCGTAATGTGACATTGACCCCGCTCTGAACCGGTAGCTGACGGGTGGAGGGTGCTACCTTACCTGTTTGAGGGCTACAGAGATCCAGAGAAGGGCACTGCGTAGTGGCTATGTGCCAAAAGCTGTAATGAGGCCTTGGTAAAAGCAAAATAACAGGGAATGGCTGAGGAGTAACCTCCAAAAACAGACTCAAACAAGATCGAAGGTGTTTCAGGAAGAGGCATGGCCAGAATACCTTGGGAGCTGACAAGGTCGGGGCTTAGTAAATGTGCACCGAGGTGCAATAAAATGCCTAGTGAAAGGCAGCAAAAGCATTTACTTTTTGTGCTGACAACACTTGGGCTTAGTAGATATGCCCTGAAAGTGCAGTAAATTGTGAAGTGAAGCCCAAAATGCGGTTACCTTGGGTGCTGGCAAGAATGATACTTTGCAACGTAGAGCTCATAGAAAGCCCAGAGACAATGAGGCATTAAGGAGCTCCTTCCAAACACAGGCCTAAAATGAACTGAAGTTCGAGAGGAAGGGGTGGATCAGAAGCTAATGAAGGAAGAGACAGGTGTGGACTTCTATTTATGTATTTTTATTATTATCATTTATTTGAAACAAACCAACATATTTTGTAGCTCTATACAGGTGTAAAAACAATTTTAACACGCTGCAAAATAATGGAGGGCCCTGCTTTTGAGCTGAAAATGAAACAGACAGTGCTTTCCCTAAAGCATATAATAAAATTAAAAGATGCGTTGTGCATATATAATGGCTAATTGTGGTAAGCTTCTTTAAAGAGGTATGTTTCTATTGAGGTTTTGAAGGTTTTTAGGCATGACGTTAGTCTAGTGGAGTGAGGAAAGGATGTCCAAAGAGTAGGGGCAGCACAAGAAAAGTCCTGAAGATGGGAGTGAGAGGAGGCGATAAGAGAGGAGGACCGAAGAAGGTAATTAGCTGAGCGAGGAGTGGCCTCCATTCTTTATAAGGTGTTCATATTTGTTTGCCATGTATGAATATGTTGGCACTTTACAAATAAAGAAAATAATAATAATAACTGTTTAATGCTGAGCAGCCAGCAAAAATTAAGGCTCAGAGCATTGAACTCTTAAGCTGCTGGACCCAACGAGCCATGATACAGAAACTTCATTGGGTGGTTGATGGATGAGGTGTGCCAGTTACTGGGTTGACCATAGGGAGTACCACTATGATCAGGAGATAGCACTCCCACTGCTGGATGGGCTGGTGACCAAACGGAGGAGAATTAACTGATGAGGTGATATGGGGCCAGAGTGGCTACTCTACTACATTAACTGACCTCTGACCAAGCACTGGGGTTTATGGATCACATCTGCCCAGAAGTGCAGAGTAAAAGGGACAGGTGATTAGCCTTTGACACTCCCCATCTCACAAGGAATCCAGAGATACTACACCTCACAGCTAAAAGGGATTTTTGCAAGTCTTTGAGTGGCAATGTGAGCTCCACCACATTGACCACTCAGACTGGGCCATTATATTGGTCTGCAGGCTTAGTGGTTGAGCCAGTGCTGCATATTGGTCCATCCCCCGAGTTCTGTCAGAAGATTTTGAGGAGGTGAAACAAGTCCTCCTAGATCAGAATGCCATCACTGCCAAAACATGCAGACGGCAGTTCAGCACTATGACCAAGACCCATGGGGACACTTACGTGGAATTGATCTAGAGATTGTATCATGCTTATGAGGGTTTATGGAAAGGGCAGGACAACTGCATTGTGGAGGAAGCCAAGCAGGCAATACTGTTCGAGCAATGTTTGTCCCTGTGCCCCACAGCAATGAAGGAATGAGTCTTGGACCAGCGACCCACCACCAGAGAAGTAGCAGGCTATTGGCAGACCAATAAAAGTAAACGTGTGGGAATCCAAGATTAGTGCACCCTAGCAGCTCTGCATTCCGCGGAGGACCCTTCCAACTAAACCCCGCCAGGGCCTCTACAGCTCTCTGAAGCACATTTGCCTCTTCACCTATTTGGAACCCTCTCTTCTCTGGCTGGGTCCCCGGGCACCAGTCAGGAATCTAGGGACAGGAGGTTATTGGCCTGAGCCCCGTGGGCCTCAATCAGAACACTGGTGTTACACTTGTAGGCAAGTGGGCCATCTGAGAAGAGATCGTCCCTATCAAACCTGCTGGGCCAGCCTGTTCCTAGTTGAACCGTGTATTTTTAGAGCTATTGGGCTGCATTGCCTGTGGAGGAGAATGGTCCAGATTGCTGAATTGTTGATAAGGAAATGATGTATGGATCTAATTGTATATCTGTCTGGAGACCTCCTGCAATTAAAGTCCAGATGTGGTTACATGTCCACTAAATGTGGTAGTATGTACCTATTTGTCCACACCATCTCCTGTACAACTGGTTTGGGATTTAACCCGTTCTGTATAATTTATCTGGAGGGATGCACTACAGAGTAAGGTTTTATAGTTGTATAGTTCACACAAATAGACAGTTTGTTATACATTTCTCAGATATTCAACCAGTCTTCCTCATCTATTAAACGTTCAATATCTCTTTCCCACTTAATCATGTAGATGAGCTTGAGTGGGTGTAGGTTTTCATGTAATAAATTGTAGCATGTGGAGATTCACAGCCTTATTCAATTGCAAGGCAGCATCTCACAGTATACGGGCCGCATGTCTGCGGGCTTGCTTAGGCTCTGCTACAATTACGAAGCAATTCAATTTAACAAGCCCGCAAGTTACGGGCAGAAAAGCTGAAACCGTAAACCATGCAATCATATGTAGCATTTCAGAGCATTTCAGTTAAGCAAGGCCTTAACAACCCATTTAGAAAGGCCAACAGAAAATGAGACCGTCATCATTACGGCAGTATAAGATGGAGGTTACATATCAATCAATTTGCGTTTAGAGGTCCGATATGTGATCAGACTAGGAAAACAGCAAAATACAAAATAAAAAAAAATTAATGCCAATACTGTTCTAATTCATTTGGGTGGCCTGATATGTATTAACTCATTGATTCCTGAGATCAATATAACCCTGAAATGAAACATGAAAATAAAATATTTTTTAATGCCGATTTGCGAGCTTGAGACTGTTAATTCTATGTATTAATTATATGTATTTCATTGCTTTCCCCGTCATTTACAGTGCAGTATTGATTTTTTATTTGCATTTACAGTGCTACGGACATGTCTTTAACCACTTTGCAGGTCCCATCTGGTACCCGTAGGATTTTCTCCTACAATTGCTGTATACGGGTATGAAAATTTGTGGACTTGTGGAATTGTAGCAATTGAATAGCAATTTGCGATTTAAACAATAGTAACCTGAAAGATCAAAGGCTTAGATGGGATGTAAGTTATTTTTGTAACAACTGCAAGGATTTCAAGCCTGTAACACGTAGACCATTTGCGGCTTGCAAAAAAACGCCAATTGATTAGCAAATTAGCTTATGGGCTCCATTACTGTCTCCAGTAACTTACAATTGCTCAATTGAATAAGGATCTAGGAGCCCCATTCAACTGAAAATGTTTTAGATTCATAAATGTTAAATTCATTTGGGTGCATAAAAGACCTTGAGTTGAAAGAGAAATTAACAGCCTTATTAAATTGCGATTCTGTAAATTTAAAAGGGCTCTATTTAAGCACATAGCATATTTTTTTTACAGAAGTTTTTAGTTAGTGAAGACCTTGCTTTTGGATAGAAGTTCACTAAGTAAAAACTTCTGTCAAAAAAAAAATGCTATGTGCTTAAATAGAGCCCTTTTAAATTTACTGAATCGCAATTTAGAGTAGGATTAGTCCTTCTAAATCTAGGGAAATATTACTCTATCACAACTTCAAGCTTGGCACCTTCCTACAGGACAAAAAGATGGGTGGACATAGAAAAAGAAACAATTATTTCTCTCATATTATATTTAGTTACCAAAAGATAATAGAATTAACATCCCAATAGATTGTCCTACCATTTTACAGTCTTTAAAAATGTTTAACAGAACAGTGGACAAGTATAAGCTAATATTCACACCCTCACCATTGACATGACTTCTCAAAAACAAAGCATTCCCAACAGGATTACACCTGAAACATTTAAAGAAAAAACAGACAAAGCTGATCTGGAAAGATTCAACTATTAGTATAATATTAAAAAATCAAGCACACTTGATCTTTTCAGATACATGCATATCCATAGATCAGGGGATTAGAAAATCAGGTATACAACATAATGCCAATTAACAAATAATGATAGATTTTAAAAAGTTATGTTGTGATTACAGAAACTATAAACACTTTTATTTCAACTCAGAGCCCACAACTCGATCGCAGAGTGCCGAATGACTGTGAGTGTGTTGCGGGCTACCGTTCGTCTACGATTGCGATGCTATTAAATTCCTCATGGCCCACAAGTTACTCTCCCAAATCCCAAACTGTAAACCATGCACTGGTTTGGAGCAGTTCAGGGCGGGAGCATGATCAATTAAGCAAGACCCTAACCTCCCATTTGAAATCAGCCATGGAGGTTACATGTCAATCAATTAGCTTTGGGGATCCCATATACGATTAGACTCGCAAACCCCAAAAATACAGAATTTCGAAAAATACATTTTCAGTTCTGTTTGTCTAATGTTATGGGTAGTGTCTCATAGAGATAAAGAATTTTAGGAAGAATATTAATCTTTATAGTTTTTATCCTGCCTAATCAGAAATTGAGTAAAAATGCAATTTATTCAGGTCTGATATTATTGTGTGTAAGAGTGGTTTGAAATTGGCATTGTATAGTCTGTGGTATGGGTTAGGAAGCTAAATGCCCAAATATTTTACCTGGTTTTGCGCAATTTACTAATTGAAGCTCAATTTATGTGTTAGGTATATTAAATGGCAAAAGTATTGTATTATCCCAGTTTGCCTTAAACCCAGAAAGAGGGGAGAACTTTTTAGCCTTTAAAAATAGGAGAGGTGTGAGTGGTCTATGCAGTGTTACTAAAATATCATCTTCATTTGCTGCTAAATGATAGGCAAAAATTTGAACTCAAGATCAATCATAAAAGTGCTATATTTCTATTGAGTCCCAGTCCTAAGGCAGAACATTTTCAGAGGTAGCAGGCTGCTGAAAATATAGTGTAGACCATTGAAATGTGTTTATATGCACAGCAATGCCTATATACAGTGATATTTCTGTCTGTAAGTGTATTTGACACTCTCTGACATGCTATATATACATAAACACACACAGACCTATGATTGCAGTTAAAGAAAGAAGAAAGTTGAAGCTGCAAGTGGGCAATGGGTAGGTTCACAAATCTGAACGGATTAGGGCAGCATAAAACCTAAACATGCCTGTGAGTTATATAGCACTTATATAACAATGTAAATAGTATGTGTTCTATGTGTTTAGATCACCTTTCACATAAGTATAAATACTGCTTGTGGAAGTAATCAGAAGTCACTCTTGATTGCATTAAATAGTCAGCGTTTTCCTTTTCATAGCATATATTCGATGATCAAACTAAAGTGTTAGTTCCAGAACTTGTGGTTCTAGGCAAGTGTTCATATCACTTTAATTAGGAGCTGACTTTTTCCATACAGTATGTTAGTTGATAGCCAGTTGTTACATTTATAATTATAATACGAATAATATGTACAGCAGATTTTGCACAAATTGAGATTTCGAAACCCAGTTCCTCTTATTAGTCCATTTAATCAGGTAATCAAAATTCTACTTAATTTTCTCTACATGGATGAATAGAGACCTACTTATTTTAGAAAGTAGTTTTATAAATAGATGTTTGCGTACCATCCAATTTGATTTAATTAAGATAATAATGAAATCATGTTTTCATTTTGTCCATTAATGGGCAATAATATTATGGTTACTATTTTCGCAGCAGCATGAAAAGGTGATGGGATTACAGTTTAAAACGTGATGGTTTTAGAGAATAACTCTACACTACACAACATAAATGGTAGAATAATGCTAATATCACAAAGCTATTGATACAGAGTTAGGATAGGGCATGCAACAGAACCCAAAACATGTACACTTTAAAATGTTTGTAGAAGACTTCCAATGCTTAAATGTTAGTATCAGTCCAAACATCTTGTGGTAAGGATGAACTCTGAATTAATTAGGCACAAGGATCAGAGAATTATTTTGCTATGGAAAGGAGATCTGATCATCATAGGCTTAAATATTCAGATTATTTTTGTATGAAAGCACCCAGGGCACCCAGGGCACCAGTATTGTGAAGTAGCCCCCAAAGTTATTCTATACCCGAGCCTTCCATTTACTAGTAAAGTCCTTTACTGTCTTTACTGGTTAAACTAATAAATATTGTGTTTCTTGGTGGGATCGATGCATTTAATCAAATATATTAAGGACATTTTTTTACAGTGGAACCTCTATATTCATTAGTCCCTATATTCACCAATGCCATTATTAGTAAAAAATAATTGAAGGCAAAAAATGTTTCTATATTCATCCAAAAATCCAATATTAGTTACAAAATGTAAACATTAATCATCAGAAATGGAGTTACCTGTTGTTTTATTGGAAGATTGCCTCAACTTCTAAACAATAATTGCTTTGCTCCTCTTCAGCTTCTGCCATTATTGCCTCCCTTCTATCTCCCTCCTATCTCCCTCTCCATCTCTCTCTACACCTCCCCTCTACGGCACAAATTGGAGGAAACTGTTCATGTGCAACTGCAGTTGCTACAGTGCAAGACTACACATATGCGTATGTGCTACTATGTCACACATGCGCAGTTGCGCAATTTGCTGCTATTTAGCAGTGGTGCCTTATGTTAAAGGGTGTTTTTTCTAAAACATTTAAATACTATTAATATAGTTCTTCAAAAGAAAATAATGTAAATATTATTGACAAAAAATGTGTTAAACTATTGTTAAGGTTGCAGCACAGGATGGGGCAACTTAAAACTGGAAAAAACACAGGAATTTGGGAAGTTAAGATAGCACCAGCCTTAAAATCCCTACCTCCGCCTGATTTTTCTTATGACATTATTCATGACATCATCTGTTACATTAGGTGACATCATTCATGACATCACATATGATGTAAATGACATCAGCTATGACATCACTCATGACATTACATATAATATGGAAAATGACATAATCCATGACATTACTGATTACATCACACTAGAACCCCAATGATGTCACTTAATGGCAACACCATTCTTACAAGTTGTTTTCAAAATAATGAAAACATTGATATGTGAAACTAGTCATAATGTACATGATTGAAAATTAATTTAATAATTAAAAATAATAGCATTTTTACTCAGGCAAGGTGTGGTGTGTTAGTCATGGAATAAAATCAATCAATTTTAGGTCATTGGTATATATTAATGGCTAACTGTATCAACCATTAAAATGTATCATCTATATGAAACAGTTTACTGTCCTTTGACTTACACATTGATTTAAAGCCTATATTATAAAAATCATATAATGCTTAACTCAAAAGTTGGTCTTATTAAGGGTAAAATGTTGAAATCATTTTTAGTTGTATCTCATAAAATATAGAAACAATAAAAATTAAAGCTCACCAGATACAACATTTTGACTTCACACTGTGTAATACAAATAAGACAAATACAGGTTTCAGAACCTGTTGAATATTAATTGTCTCACTTACACAGACGCCGGAAGTGATGCGCACGCCAGAGTGAGACTGCCGTGTCAGTTTGCAGGGGAGCAGTTTCCAGAGAGACGTGCCTTTCTCCTGCTAGGAGAAATCATGCCAGTGACTGAGTAATGGCCTGGCAGCTAGGGAGCCCCGGAATAGCCTGATGTGTGAACAACCATCCAAGTAAGAGGCCCAGGTCACCCCCTCCCAGGACAGACCCTCCTGGACTTACAGAAAAAAAAAAGAAGTAAAGTGGCAACTAATTCCGGGTGAGCTGGAATAAAGATTGTTGCGGTATAGCATCGCGGAGGGAAAACCCCGCGAAATTGACATCGTCAGCTGGAACAGAGACGCTGAAGCAGAGATGCTGTGAAAACCGCCTATACCCAGCCCGATATAGTAAGGCTTAGAAACAGCTACCCGGTAAGGTTACACTAAATTCGAATAGCTAACACAGCTGGTTAAAATCAATACTCACCTTCCACTTCGCATCGTAAGTGTCCCTATCGGAGTCAGTGCTGCAGGTGCGGTAAGGTGGAACCGAAAGAAGTGTGTGGAGTGCTGTGCGCTGGGTCTGTCCTGTCCTGGAGGAAGGGTAAGTGGCTTAGCTGTGGCTGATACAGCTTTCTCTTCCCTTATATGTTGGTGCACAGATAACATACGTGGAGTCTCTGGAGAATTAGAACTGGCTTGCTAACTCTAAGGAATAGTGAAATAACTGTCTCTGAAATTTCACAAATATAATATTAAAGTAACAGACAGAAATACCAGCTAACATATAAGTGTAATATCCTCTGAAAATAAGTAAGAAAACCCTACTCTCCTTAAAGACATACCTCCCATAGAAGACAAGTACATAAGAAAAAGAACTCCTTACCCCTGCTTGAAAATATACAACCACAAGAGAAGATAAAAGCGAAGATAAAAAAGAAAAAAAAAGAGAGGGGAGAAAATAAGAATAAGAAAGGGGTGCCCCAAGAAAGTCATAAAGGATAATAAGGAAGAATATAAAAGGTCTAACCATGTCAAATAAAAAAAGTAATACAGTTAATAAAACAAGACTAAAGGAGAAAATAAAAGATTCAACAAAACAAACAAACTTTTTCTCTCCAAGAAATAAAGGAACTAGTGCAGATTCCTCAAATGTAGACATCAGTTTAGACCGCACAAAACCAGACCCCGGAAAGGTCTCCTCAGGGAAATCTGGAAGATAATTCTATTCAAGAAGAGGAAGCACTTACATGCTCTATGTTAAAGTCCATTTTAAAAGAATTTCAAGTTAATTTGACAAAAGATCTATCAAAACAAATGTCCGAAATTACCGAATCTATTAACAATATAACTCAAAGAATTGAAGCTAATGAAAATGTTTGTGATAAAATTATAACGGACAATAATGCTCTTTTCAACTATTTAACTGCTCTTGAAAATAAAAATGAGGAACTTTCCATTAAAATTAATAACCTTGAAAATCGATCCAGAAAGAATAATTTGCGTCTGAGGGGGATACCGGAGGTATTCCAAGGAGAAGACCTGGAGTCATATGTCAAAGGACTGTTTAACTATCTGGTACCGGAGATGCAGAAAGACCATTGGAAAATGGACGAATTACACAGACTCCCTCTGGCTAAAGCAATGGACAAATCCACCCCTAGAGACATTATAATAAGACTACATTACTTATCATCAAAAGAAATGGTCTTAAAAAATGCTTTCTTAAAGAAACAGCTAGTACATCCATATGAAAATATTAAGATATTTCAAGATTTATCAGCATATACGTTGGGGAAAAGAAGGGAATTTATACAAATAACTAGAACACTTAGGCTAAAAGAAATTAGATACAAATGGGCTCAGCCTGCAGGCTTATTAATCTATAAAGACCTAAAATGGGTAAAAATAAACTCAGTTCAAGAGGCTATAGAAACACTAAAAGAATGGGATATACATATAGAGAGTAATATAGCCGCTGAAAAAAAATTGGAACTGATAGCAGGAAATCTAGACTGGAAAAAATATAAGAAATAATCTCTGGAAACTGTAGAATAGGGATAAGGGTACCTGATAAGTGTGGGAGTATTGAGGTAAAATGAAATGTATAGAGAAAAGTATAGTACTCCTAGTTCAGTAGCAAGATGAAGGGGGATAGGTAAATACTCACCAACACAAAGACTTTCATAAGATGATTATAGTTAGATGGTTACAATGATAATAGAAGTATGTTTTGCACCAGTATTTTTTTTTTTTTTTTTTCCTGTGAAGAATTACGATTAGGTGGGTGTAAGACAAAACTAGAAACTTTAGCACATTTTATATGAAGAATAGAACTTTAAATTAGCAACAAGGTGAAAGGTGACAGGTATATAATTATTAACACAAAACAGATTATAAAGATGATTATAGTTAAATGGTCATAACTACACAAGTGGATTTTTTCTTTGTTCATGTGTTTTTATTATTCAAACGTAAAGTATTACGACTTTGTGGGTTTAAGATTAAAATTATAAATATTAGTATATCACCTAAAATATAATAGATAGACAGGGTAAACAAGCTCACTTTTTACCGTCATGTAAGTAAAACAATTGAAGTAGTAGAGCGTAGTAATATGATTAGGGTTAGACACACTCACTAGGTTGGAACCCCCGTAAGTAATCGCCTCTAGAATGGAAATTATAATTAACACTATACTTAATATCAGAAAAGATAAACAAGGTGAAAAATAGAGTTATATATGGAAAATCTTAGCGGTATTTATAAAATATATCACCCGTTGGATGCTATCTTCCTCGGACAATTGGAAGGCAATAAAGATAGACCTGCCATTAACTGAAAGGTCAATATTTTGAATAAGCTAGACATGATTATATAAAAGGGGAGCTATGCTCAAATACAAACCGGCAAATCTAAAGCTTACAGCTAAGGAGATTTCCCTTCTTGACTGCCCGAGGAACAAAGACATCCATCTTAAGGGTGGTATGCAGCGAATGTACCATATTTCCACATATTTTTTGTTATATGCTCCTGAAAACCTTATTTACAATATATGTACCCTAGACCTTACCCCCTCGCTCAGAAATAGAGCGACATATTTTCACTTCCTAATATCTATGCGTCTTGTAAAATATCAGCTGACATTTTCTCTTAATTTGCAGCTGGTTTTTAAGATTATTCTGACGGTTTTGTGGGTTTATTCTTTATTATATGTGTTTCTTTTCCTCCTCTCTTTTTTTTTTTTTTTTTTTTTTTTTCTTCTTTTTTTTTTTCTTCTCTCGAGTCTTGGAGACAATCAGGGAATATCTTACACAGCTATTTTGGTATTTTCTTCTCCTGTTAAAGTAAAATGCAAATAAAAATAATTTCACATAATGTTAATGGTCTTAATTCTCCAACAAAAAGAAAAACGGCCTTTTTAGAGTACAACAAATTAAATGCTGAAATCTTATGTTTACAAGAAACACATTTAAAACAAGAAAATCTAAAATATATGAAAAACACAAAATTTACAACTAGAATAGATTCTACCTTTAGGAAAAAATCAAAAGGGGTTTCCATCTTATTTAAAAATAGCCTGAAAATATTAGAAGAAGGCAGTAAGATCGACCCAGAGGGTAGATATATAATATGGACTGGACGGATTGATGGGTTTTTAACAACACTGGTTAATGCTTATTTGCCAAATAAAGGTCAAATAGGGTTCCTTAAAAATCTTCTTAAGGAGATTAACAGAATTAAAGGAGGTGGGTTAATATTTTGTGGCGATTTTAATATGATACTGGATGACAATTTAGATAAACAATTAGTTGGAGTTAACAAATTAGCAGCCCAAACAAATTGTACCTCAAAAGCATTTCGCAAAATCAAAGAGGATAATAACTTGATTGATCCATGGAGGATCTTACACCCTGGGGTACGCGAATACACCCACTTCTCTTACCGACATAATTCATTCTCTAGAATTGATTATATATTGACCGATCTCGCAACCCTAAAAGTAATTAAAAAGATAAATATCCGACCTACCCCGTGGTCAGACCACTCTCTAAATGAATTAATTATACAAGACCTAAATACAAATAACCAAAGGAAAAAGAGGAGTTGGAAGATGGATTCCTGGCTCTTGAAAGATGAAGAATTTGTTACATATCTGAAAAAAGAAACTTTGGAATTTCTTAAAATCAATAAGTCATCTGTTAATTCAGATATAACCCTGTGGTGTACGTATAAAGCATACATGAGGGGTATATTTATTGCAAAAGCAGCCAAAGTGCAAAGGCTAAGAGGTAAGTCCTTAAGGACCCTCTATCTGGAACTAAATAGGAGGAAGGATATCTTTAGGGAGACACCAAATAACGAAAATAGTAAAGCAATAAAAGACATAAACACCCAAATACAAAAAATTCTTCAGCTTCAATCAGATAAAATATTATGGAAATTTCAACAGACACAATTTTTCGAAGGGGGCAAATCAGGCAAATTTTTGGCTAACAAATTGAAGAAACAGCATATAAAAAATAATATTGAAAACATTTTAGATCAAAACAACATCCCTCAATTTCACCCGGATAAGATAGGAAATATATTCCAGGATTATTATAGTAATTTATATAATTTAGAGAAAGACCATCAAGTAGCTAAACCGGGAATAGAAGAGATTAAACAATACCTAGATAAGATAAAGTTCCCTAAAGTATCGGAAGAACAGCTTAGCTTTCTGAATAAACAAATAGAAAGTATAGAGATAACCGAAATTGTGTCCAAAAGTAAAAAGAATAAAACACCCGGGGTAGACGGGTTCAATAATTTATTTTATCGATTCCTTAGCAAAGAACTGAATAGTACCTTATGTAATCTCTTTAATGAGATAAAACGGGAAGGAGTGATACCATCAGAACTAACGGAAATAAAAATAGTCAATATATTGAAACAAGGAAAAAACCCTGAAGAGTATAAAAACTACCGCCCAATTTCTCTAATCAACGTTGATATTAAAATTTACTCTAAAATTTTGGCAAATAGATTAAGCAAGATTATATCTAGCTTAATAAAACCGGATCAAACAGGATTTATTCCAAACAGACAAGCGTCGGATAACACCAGACGTTTGTTGGACATCTTGACCTATGCGAAGAAAAAGAGGATCTCCTCCCTGACCCTGTCATTAGATGCAGAGAAAGCTTTTGACAGAGTCAGGTGGGACTTCTTGGAGGGCGTTCTGGAGAGATTTGGTCTGGAAAGCTTTGCATCATCAGCAGTAAAAGCCCTCTATTTAAATACCATAGCACATATCTCATCCTCACAATTCAGTTCGGGCAAATTTTTAATAACTAATGGTACTCGTCAGGGCTGTCCATTATCTCCCTTGCTTTTTATTTTATTTCTCGAACCCTTACTGATAACTATCAGAGAATCATCAGAAATTAAAGGTATTGAAATAGGACAGGAAGAATATAAGATAATGGCTTATGCAGATGATATTATAATAACGATAACAAACCCTGAACACTCTTGTAGAGCTCTGCAGACTGTTCTTGAGGAATTCGGCAAATTCTCTTATTTCAAAATTAACCAACAGAAAACGGAAGTACTGACCTGTAACATACCATTAGAAGAAAAAAATAGGCTAGTGAATTCATACTCTTATTGTTGGAACTCTTTCCATATAGTACACCTGGGGGTAAGATTCCCAGGTCATACAAAAAATATCTTTAAAGATAATTATAATGAAATATTGAAAAAAATCAGAAAACTGTTGAATGACTGGAGACCTTTACAGTTATCATGGCTATCCAGGATAAATGCAGTTAATATGAGCGTAATCCCTAAAATCACTTATATAATGAGATGTCTTCCAGGTAAAATACCGGCTTATTATATAAAAATAATTCAAGAAACACTAGATGATTTTATATATCAGGGGAAAAAAACAAGGGTTAAAAAATCTATAATATATAAGAAACTTGAGAAAGGGGGATTAAGCTCCCCTTCTGTTAAGGAGCTAAATAAAAAAATTATACTTACACAAGCAGCTGGATATAACTACACACAAAACATTCCAAGATGGTTAACAATAGAGGAATCCTTATTGGGTAGATCACCCATAAAAAATATACTATGGAGCGCTATGTATAAACAGAAGTGGAGCTCAGAATTACCTCCTAACATTAAGTATATTATTAAAGCATGGCACAAAAATAAAACTGAACTTTCACTGGTTCAGTCTCCTTCTCTGGCAGCACCAATAGAGTTTCTTAATAATAACTCGAATAGATTATTTATATCCTTACTAAAATCACATAATATTAGAATAGTGGGGGATCTATACGAAAAAGGAAATCTATTGGAACTGAAAAGAATTAAAGAGAAATTTAATTTACATAATATAACGTGGTTAGAGTATGAAGGATTACAAAGGAACCTTAGTTTATTGGGATATAAGATTATGAACATGAATAAAATGTGGAAAATGGAAGAATACCTAATCAACGGCGAATCGTTACATATAATTTCCAAATTCAGTAATATAATCGACGAAAATATTCCCTTTGATAAAAGTTTGGGAATATTAGCCTGGGAAGCTGACTTGAAAATTACATTATTAGAGGAAGACTGGACTAAAATTTTTAGTACAGTTAAGAACTCATCAATCAACTCCTCATATAATGAAATGATAGTAAAATTAATTCACAGATGGTACTATGTTCCCAACAAACTAAAAAAAATATACAGTAATTTAGATGGTCTGTGTTGGAAACAATGTGGACTACCAGGTACAACCTTCCATATGTGGTGGGACTGTAAAAAAATTAAAATATTTTGGTTGAGGGTAAGCAAAGAAATATCGGCTCTTATTGGCAAACACATTTCCTGTAATCCTCTAATATTTATTTTACATTCGCAAATGGAAACTTTCCCTTTGGGGGAAATTTATTTAATATCACACATATGCCTAGTTGCCAAATGGCTACTCTTGAAATATTGGAAACAACCTCAGGTCCCCTCTTGGAAAGAACTAGAGAACACCATCTCATACAACAGGGAAATGATGAGAACTAGAATGTCCGATAATGCACGAGATAATATTCCTAAGGCTACCCGTCTAATAAAATGGCAGCTCTGGGACCAATATCTGGCATCAAGCTAGAGAGTAGGTTTAAATGAAGTTCCTCTAGCAGTGTCTCTTTGACGGTCTCCCTCCTTTTTTTTTTTTTTTTTTTTTTTTTTTTTTTTTCTTTTCTCCTCTTTTTTTTTTCTTCTTTTTCGTTCTTTCTTCTTTTGCTTCTGTAGATCTTAACAATGTAACTGAAACTTGAGGGACAACAAGGAAGTTTTGATAATAAGATCTTGTTTTGTCATATCTCTGTATTGTTCGTTATTGTTTTTTTTTTATATGTTGTAAACGTATTATTTGTACAAGACATATTTATATGGAAAAAAAAAATGAATAAAAAAATAATAAAAAAAAAAAAAATACAAATAAGACAAATACAGGTTTCAGAACCTGTTGAATATTAATTATCTCACTTACACTGACACCATGTTAAACCTTAATGTTGGCCTTTCTAGTGAAATTTAAGAAGACGCTTTGGAGCAACCATTTCAAAGAATGCACTAAATGTATATACAGTACAGTAGACTCTCAGTTAGCCAGAACTCTCAAGCAACCAGAAAAACAATTGAATACTGTACTTTAAATAAAAATGTAAATTTACAGAGCTCAATAAACGCCACAAGCCAGGTTGTCATGCCACAAAATGCTCACAGGCACCTAGATTTCATCCTCTGTACGTCTCTGTAATTCAGTTTTACCTGGAAGCAGAAAGGCATGAGTGACTAAGCCAGTGCCGGGTTGGCGTAACATTCCCCGGGATCAGCACCACATCCTCCATCCGAATGTACCTCTGTGCAAGTGAGGAGTGAAAGCTGCTGCTGCTAGAACAGTCCTCACTGACAAATACATTTAGCAGAGAATCCTATATGCAGCTAATTCAGGCCTCTTTTATATGTAACTATCAAGCAACCAGAAACTACATTTATCTGGCATCTACCAATCCCCATGGGTGCTGGTTAACTGAGACTCAGCTGTACCATAGACATGCAATTTTGCATCTATATATGATTCTTTGATGATGAAAGGATATTAGCTATACATTTATTAAGCATGGAAAAATAAAAAAATAAAAGTTTAATTAATGGGTTTTAGACAAGCAGAAATATAAACATACAATGTTAACAATAAACACTGATAAGTTTAAGAAAAATATTTGTAGCCATATATATTTAAATAATCATCTTGTTTGGAAATCTGAAACCCGCAAAGTAAATTCAACTAAGTGTAGAATTATAAATGCATTAAGTGCCACTTATTGACTACTCTTTTTTATAGAATATTCTCTCTTTTTCTCTCTCTCAATGCACAAACACATAAATCCACAGATATCTAAACACATAAATCCATAAGCAATTCACATTTAGTTTCCTCGCTTTTTCTGGCGAACCAATATAACGCACATCATTTGTTTGCTCCCTCTGGTGAAAGCCCCCCATTGCAGCTGAACCATAACAAAAAAAACATTAAAACATCGCATAATTACCCCATCAAAATACATGAAATCTGATAGTAGGTCTCTACCGAGCATGCTTATTATATAAGAAATGTAAAGTATTACTTGTATATACTTGAGTATAAGCCGACCCGAGTATAAGCCGAGGCACCTATTTTACCATAAAAAAACTGGGAAAACGTTTTGATTCGAGTTTAAGATGAGGTTGGGAAATGCGCTGCCCCCTGTGCGCCCCCTTGTGCCCTTTGTGTCCCCCTCTTGTGTGACCTGTTTCCCCTCAAGTGTCCCCTTCTTGTGCCATCTCTGTCCCCCTCTTGTGTGCCCTCTGTGCCCCTCTCTTGTGTCCACCCTCTATAAAGATCTCACCTGTCTCTTCCCTCCCTCTCCCTCCCCTGTGTCTCTTTCCCTCCCTCTCCCCCGTGTCTCTTTCCCTCCCCCTCATCCTCCCTCCTCATCCTTTTCCCACTCTCCAATTACCCCCCTCTCCCTTCTCTTACCTTCATCAGCTGCTCCTGCTGCTCACTGCATGTCTTCCGGCTGTGTCCGGCTGGCATATGCTAATGACGTGACGTTACATGCGCGTCTTGTCATTAGCATGTGCTGGGCGGACACAGCGGGAAGACGGGATGGAGAGCAGAGTGACTCGAATATAAGCCAAGGAGGGCTTTTTCAGCATTAAAAATGTGCTGAAAAAGTCTGTTTATTCGTATATACTGTATATCTCATGTCTATAGAATTAACTTAACAACAAAAAAGGCATAGAGGCTTCTTGCATCACTATAATATTTTCAAATTTCAAACAAATCCATTACCTTTTTTTTCTCTACAAATGAGCAAAAATCCTTATGGCAAAAAACAATTTCATCACTCCAAAATTCAACCTAAATCAACTTTTTTTGGTTGGACAGAATTTCATGAAAATTACAAAATACAAAATTTCAAACAGTTGTATCAAACTAACACAAAGTTTTAAGACCCGGAAACATTGGTTTATAATGAAATGTTTGAGAGAACCTTAACCATAAGAGCATGACTGTGCTCTAATAACGTGGCTACAGTGCTAATTTAAGATCTTAAATAATCTACATTATCACTGGCTTTTTTTTTTCTTTTTTTTTCTGAATGAAATTTTATTTTGATATTCACAGCTTATATCAATATGTGGCCATGTTATCCTAATATACTCCGGAATACTAATGTGTGATTTTGATGTTTTCACTTATAACACAGTATACTTCACGTCAATATTATCATTCATATTGATTGATATAGAAGGAGGACTAACAATTCTCCAGTCCTACCCATCTGATTTTGCAAATCTATTAAACATTTCAAAGTGTGCTTTTTTGAATAAGTTATTGTTTATTATTAAACTGTCCATTTATTAAAGTAAAATCCTTCATCGATGAGAGTCTCATCAGCACTTTACCACAGAGTTGCCAACAATTTTTATAAAAACTAACAATATACAGGTGGCCCCCGGGTTATAGACGCTCCCAAGGCTTTTTTTATGAGTTTGTTGTAACTTGTTATTACAATACAGCTGTATTATTTTTATTTAGTTTTTTTTACATCATTACACTGTATTATTATTACCACATGTAAGCCATTATAGTATTGTTATTATTTTTATTAATACTCATCAGGAATCCGAGTTACATATAAAAGTTGGTTTAAAGACATTCTCAGGAACATATCTTGTCGTTAATCCGGGGACTGCCTGTATGTCCATTAGATTTTAAAGCAAAAACAAAAATAAATGTAAAATACAATGCCCTTATGTTTATACAATTTATTCTCGTTATGAGGTACAAGAGGAGAGAAATTGTGTAGTATTTACAGTAGTTTATGACCTAGTAAGACTTTTGGGGTAAAAAGCCAAATTTACTTGTTATGACTTGATGTATTGGCCTTGCTGGAGGCGTTGCACTATCAAACTAATAACACTAGGATGAACTATACTTGAGTTTATGTGGCTAAAATACATCACGACACATTTCTCTTTAAAATATTTTCACTGTTCAAATGAGGTGTGTGGGGTGAAAGATACATTTAGTTTAGTGGGATGCTATATATATATATATTGGTTATTTTAAGTTGCTTTATTGTTCATTTTTGATGGAAAGGGCTATGCTTTATGTTGCCTTTCATGAATATTCATTAAATAAAACTATATTGTTCACATTATTTCAGCTGATTTGTTTCCCGTGTAGAGACTGAGTCACAGCAACAACTGGCTAAAGAACACACACATTTAATACCATTTCCATGAATCTGCTGTGTACTTTAAAGGAATAAACAGCCTTTTGAAAGCTTATATTTATATGCTGATTATTTGTTGAATAATTCTGCTCATTCTTCTATATACTAAAAATTTTAAAACCTTCTATTGCACATTGATATTTGTTGTTTGGACTTTCAGGAATAATTATTACTTATCTAAGATGAAGATGTCATGTTTTTGTATGTGGCTGTGTACTGTGTAGAGACTGTAATTAAGCTTTTTACTGGAAATGGGAAACAGCCATGACTACTGCTAAAATAATTCTGCAGGTGTATTACTTGAAAATGTATAATTCTTGTGAAAAAGTATACTTTCATATGTTTAACTCCTTTGCTACCAGAGAGGGGTTTAATACATTTTATGAATCTTACAAATACTCTTAGAACAAATCAATGTTGTTTAGACTTTCGTTAAGCAGTATGTCATGCCCAGAAGGGCCCACCACTGAACCTTTGGATTATGGACTGTATGGGCCCTGAGGGGAACCTGGTGCCTGAATAGTGGACTCTGTTATTTGTAACACTTTGCCCTTGTGATTGCTAAATATTTCAATGGACATGGAACTTGCTAAGGAATGTGACAAGTTGTTTGTATGGGCAATGTTTAAAGAAAGTATGTCTGTTCAGAATGTGCTCAGTGCTAGTGATTTCCTTAATATTACTAGTTAAAGGGATGTATTTCATAAATGGGTTAGCAGCAATTATAATAAGGCAACATATTTCAACAGTGTCTTAAGAATTAACTGACAGTGGTTTGCTAATTGGACCCCTCTCAGGCAGATGTTTGAGCGATCTGTGGAGGTGGGGTGGGCAATAACAGGACCTAGAGATGATGGGGGGAAGGATAGCTTTAGTTCTTAACCCTGTGTTGAATATACAGGGATATGTGGCCTCTTTGCTGTGTATACCAGGGTCATTTACATCTTTCTTGATAAGTACAGTTTGTAAAACTAGATGCAAGGCTCGTTAGTCACCTCCTGCAATAGTTCAGTCTTATCAAGGAGGTTAGGATCAAAGGAGCTATTGCTAATTTGCTAATGGCCATAGATGTGTTTGTGAAAAAAAAAAGAATTGTCTGTTTGTATACTCATAAACACAGCATGTATTTCATTCTGGCCTCCTCATGGAAATACCTTTAGTTATTTTATTAAGCTGTCTTACATTCTGATTTTTCCTGCTTCTCCATGAATGATGTCCTAATCTGTATTGAATTTATGCCCCTCGTCTCTGGGTCAACAGTAGTTGCCAAATCAGTGATTCTCCTAATGCCAGCAAGGATTTTAGTGATACAATCACCTGTTGAATACCTTTAAGCATAAGTGTTCTACCTACATACAAGCAAGGTTATCCCGGGTTTTGGAACCACTGAACATGGAATGTGGTTCCAGAGTAAGTAAATATTGTGTAGATCAAGGTGATTAACAAAAAGAAGTCCACAAAAGTAAACTGAAAACAGCAATAAACAGAAATGACCTCCTAATTGACAACAAAGGCAAAAAAAAAAGAGAAAAAAGAGAGCTGAACAATGTCATGCTTATACAATCTTACAACAGTTTGCTTTTATCCTGTGTCCCTTTCTCCACAACACACAGCTTGCTCATAGTTTTGAGCTATGATAACATGTAGCTGGGGTAGCTTATTCCTGATTAAAATATCAAAGTATGTCCAACAGTAGTGAATATAGCAAGTGGCAAAACCACCCAATATGGAACAGACTATGAGAGGTTAACATGTGTTACATATGCTACCTATGTTTTAATGTTTGAAACTGATTACTCCCTTTCTCCCTTCATTACCTCACTAGTCCAATCTGGAGAATCCAAGTTAGGTACCTGAATAAGATACAGCTATTGCATAAATTTTGCCCGACAGTATGGAAAATATGGTTGATTACAACATACACTATGACAAAAGACTATGCAAACATAGCTAATTGAAATAGCTATGTTTACTGACACCTATGATTAATCCAATTAAATATATTGTTTTATGTGCTATATCAATACTGGCTTGACATGGACTTCATATTCCACACATATGGTTGACCACCAATGTGACTCTAAGGTGCAAGGTAAGATTCAACCATCATGACCAAAACCCTGCAGCTTCCAATCAGAACAGATTTGAAGACATTAATTCAGACTTCACTATATTCCACCACAGCATGTCCTACTAACCTTAGACATTGAAATGTAATTGAACTTGTGGTTGAATCTTTTTTTCTGTAAAATCTGTCACCTCCTTACAACATAACTATGCTTACCAGGTCAAACATTTCCTCACTGTATTTGCCATCAAACCATGGGCTATAGTGGCAAAAATCCCAAGTCTATTAAATAATTAGATGATTTGCAGCTATTTCAGGCTTGAAATTTAATCCAAACATTTCTGAAGCCTTAGTGCTTGGGAATCAAACGTTTTTGTGATCCCTTAGGACTTGGGTAAAGCAATTACCAAGCCATATTTTGGAAAATAATACCACACCTCAACTTGGGTGAAATCTTAGCCAGGAAAATTAGTGTATTTCAACAACTCCTAGATTTGTTCAGGTCCTTCCCATACCTCCAGTGCTCAAACACTTCACTGCAGACGCAAAACCACTCAGAATTACTAAGCAATCCAGGTACATGGGAAGGATTATTTGCATCAAATATTTGGGTATATTATGTTCCTATTACAATTTACCAAACAACCGTCTGGTACAAACAGATTAACATGAAAGAGTTGCATATTGGGCCAGTATCTAAGTTCCCAAAATTCTTGAAAAATGTTTGCCCTGTGGGCAAAGACAAAGTCAAAGCAGCACTAACATCCACAGCCGCCCTGATGCTCCCAATCATAAACAGCCTCAACTTCCAGCCTACCTTAAATCCTCCAAACAAAATAAATGCAACTTTTTATATTAAATTAATTAATATTTTTATATTTCTAAAATATTCAGATCTTTTTTTCTGTAGACTAAATGCATTTTAGATTAACTGGAATTTTACTGAAAAGGTTAATTTTGCGTGCGATCAAGAGAGTAAATAAATGTTAATTCAAAAGTGATGGTATATAAAGTTGAAGAGGGAATTTATATAATTAACCACTGATTACATTAATGAAAAGTTTAAATAATTGATTGAATATTTAACTGAACAGGTGTGTGTAGGATGTTTTGTCAAGATGTTCATGTGACTTACATTTTGCCGTTTTAAATTCAGAAAATAAATAAATGATTCACGGTGTAATCCAATTGCCAGTATTTGGGATCAGGAAAAATGTATTTCCCCACATACAGTGGATATAAAAAGTCTACACCCCCCTGTTAAAATGCCAGGTTTCTGTGCTGTAAAAAGATGAGACAAAGATAAATCATTTCAGAACTTGTTCCACCTTTAATGTGACCTATAAACTGTACAACTCAATTGAAAAACAAACTGAAATCTTTTAGGTGGAGGGAAGAAAAATAAAAGAGAAAAATAATGTGGTTGCATAAGTCTACACACCCTCTTATAACTGGGGATGTAGCTGTGTTTAGAATTAAGTAATCAAATTCCAAATCATGTTAAATAGGTGTCAGCATACACCTGCCATCATTTAAAGTGCCTCTGATTAACCCCAAATAAAGTTCAGCTGCTCTAGTTGGTCTTTCCTGAAATTTTCTTAGTCACATCCTACAGCAAAAGCCATGGTCCACAGAGAGCTTCCAAAGCATCAGAGGGATCTCATTGTTAAAAGGTATCAGTCAGGAAAAGGGTACAAAAGAATTTCCAAGGCATTAGATATACCATGGAACACAGTGAAGTCATCATCAAGTGGAGAAAATATGGCACAACAGTGACATTACCAAGAACTGGTGCTCCCTCCAAAATTCATGAAAAGGAGCTGCAGGAATATCTGGCAAGTACTGGCTGTGTAGTACATGTGACAAAATCTCCCGTATTCATATGTCTGAAATATGGGGTAGAGTGGCAAGACGAAAGCCTTTTCTTACGAAGAAAAACATCCATGCCAGGCTACATTTTGCAAAAACACATCTGAAGTCTCCCAAAAGCATGTGGGAAAAGGTGTTATGGTCTAATGAAACCAAGGTTGAACTTTTTAGCCATAATTCCAAAAGATATGATTGGCACAAAAACAACACTGCGCATCACCAAAAGAACCCCATACCCACAGTGAAGCATGGTGATGGCAGCATCATGCTTTGGGGCTGTTTCTCTTCAGCTGGAACTGGGGCCTTAGTTAAGATAGAGGGAATTATGAACAGTTCCAAATAGCAGTCAATATTGGCACAAAACCTTCAGGCTTCTGCTAGAAAGCTGAACATGAAGAGGAACTTCATCTTTCAGCATGACAACGACCCAAAGCATACATCCAAATCAACAAAGGAATGGCTTCACTAGAAGAAGATTAAAGTTTTGGAATGGCCCAGCCAGAGCCCAGACCTGAATCCGATTGAAAATCTGTGGGGTGATCTGAAGAGGGCTGTGCACAGGAGATGCCCTCACAATCTGACAGATTTGGAGTGTTTTTGCAAAGAAGAGTGGGCAAATCTTGCCAAGTCAAAATGTGCCATGCTGATAGACTCATACCCCAAAAGACTGAGTGCTGTAATAAAATCAAAAGGTGCTTCAACAAAGTATTAGTTTAAGGGTGTGCATACTTATGCAACCATATTATTTGGTTTTTATATTTTTTCTTCCCTCTACCTAAAATATTTCAGTTTGTTTTTCATTTGAGTTGTACAGTTTATAGGTCACATTAAAGGTGGAAAAAGTTCTGAAATGATTTATCTTTGTCTAATTTTTTTACAGCACAGAAACCTGACATTTTAACAGGGGTGTGTAGACTTTTATATACACTGTAAGATAATTGGCAATGTTTCAATTCCTTGTTTGCCTTCCTCAGAATCAATTAACAATTTATTCAAATATTACAAGATCAGTGGACATCGAAAAATGTTGAACTTGATTTGACCTCAATTACTATGATATTATATAAATATTTGGTGAGATTCACTAAGGTTTGCATAGGCAGCTAAGGGATGTTATGAGGTGGCTTATTTTTCAATCAAATCTACAGCAACCACATACATTGTGAGGATGTAGCAGAAAAGCATGTTTGAGGTTATCTTGCTAATTGCCAAAAAAACCTTGAGTCCACTTTGTAAAGGTTAATTTTAGCATTTATTATACTTGTATGGAACAACCTTAGCACAACAGCCAAATACAGTTTTGTTAAACACAGAAACAAAAGAATTGATGGGGAATGTCATCCAAAAACATTAATTATTTGTAGGAGCAAATGTGACAACTATACCATTCAAGGACGCCTGAGCAGTGAAGCTCAAGAATAACATTATTGTGATTTATGTTTGTATCAGTACATGCAAATTACAATAAACTAACTGCAAAATTATTATTCAGTACTAACAATCAGGAAATAAATACTACATATTTCTAATAAGATAGGTGATTTCTATTAACATAGGTGATATAGGCAGTATCCTAAGGTCCAGGACTTAAAATGAGTACCACTTAGTGATGTCGCGAACATCAAATTTTTGGTTCGCGACCTTCATCAAATGTTTGCAAACGGTCGAACCGGGCGAACAGCCATAGACTTCAATCGGCAGGCGAATTTCAAAACCCACAGGGACTCTTTCTGGCCACAATAGTGATGTGGAAGTTGTTTCAAGGGGACTAACACCTGGACTGTGGCATGCCGGAGGGGGATCCATGGCAAAACTCCCAAGGAAAATTACATAGTTGATGCAGAGTCTGGTTTTAAGCCATAAAGGGCATAAATCACCTAACATTCTTAAATTGTTTGGAATAACATGCTTTAAAACATCAGGTATGATGTTCTATCGATCAGGTAGTGTAAGGGTTACACCCGCTTCACAGTAACAGACCAATCTCCCGTTTAATGCACCGCAAACAACCGCAAACAGTCCCTTTGCACAACCGCAAACTCCCCATTTGCACAAGGTTGGATACCAAGCTAGCCATGTCCCGTTACTTGTCCTCACTGATGTCATTGAAGGTCTCTTCCTCCACCCAGCCACCAAGGGTCCCCGAAAGGTGACAACAAGCCCCCTGGGACGCCTGCTGGCTTTGGTCTTCCACCTCCTCAAAGCCACCTTCCTCCTCTGACTCCTCTTCTTCAGACTCCTCTCTCTGCGTTGCAATTACCTGCATTATCATAAGGTGTGTACTGTTAAGTAGTACTATTCCTATCGGTTTAATCCCTGTTACGTCCACTATGAGGCGTTGTGTATATGGCATTGATTTTTGGAACAGGGAGATTGAAAAAGATGCTTGGTCGGATCTCCTACTTCAAATTTGGGGCACTGCGCGTGAAATCTAAGGTGCCACCAGATATGAGTGTCACTGTGCACTTGCAAAAGTTGGCAGAGTAGGCGCTGTAGGCCTCACACACACGCCTGTAGGCAGGCAACTGATATTCAATCGATTACAGTCAAAAAAGTGTTTTTTTATGTCACTGTACACTACGGTTGCACCAGATATGAGGTATCACTATGCACTGTCAAAAGTTGGCAGAGTAGATGCAATAAGCTTCACACACACGCCTGTAGGCAGGCAATTGCTATTCAATCTATTACAGTCACAAAAGTGTTGTTTTATTTCACTAAGCACAATATAAGCTGTGAGCCTGACACAGGCAGGCAACTGAAATTAGATTAAAGGAAAACAGGGTTGTTTTTTTCCATGTATGGTACACCAACTATGACTGGTGAAACAGAGCAGAATATTAGCTGTGAGCCTGACACAGGCAGGCAACTGAAATTAGATTAAAGGAAAAAAATTGTTGTTTTCAATGTATGGTACACCACCAGGTATGAGTAGTGAAAATAAGCACAATATAAGCTGTTAGGTGTTAGCCTGTCACACACACATGCTGGCAGGCAGGCATATGCAATTGGATTACACAGAAAAAAAATATTAAATAAAATAAATGATGTTCTAGCCCTAAAAAGGGCTTTTTGGGTTGCTGTCCTTGCAACAGATATCAGATGAGTCCTTCAGGTCTTTAGTGGAAGCTAAATACACAGCCTGGCTATCTATTTCCCTATTAAATCTCCACCAGCTACACTATCTGTCCTCTCACAACGAATGCAGCTTCAGAATGATTCTAAAATGTATGCTGTCCTTCAGATGGAAGGCTCTGGAAGGGAGTGTATGCGGGAATGTATCTGCTGACTGTGAGGTGCAGGGTCAAAGTTTCCTCAATGATAAAGATAGGGGGTGAACCGAAAAGCGCATGTGTTCACCGTCCGATGCGAGCGCGAACAAGCCAAAATCGCTGCGAATAGTCTGCGGGCGAACTGTCCGCGACATCTCTAGTACCACTTACCCAATATACAGCTTAACCTAGCTTAGGTAAGCAACAATGTTGCAGTGCTCAGGGTGGAATAAAACAAAGAATAATATATTTGTGATCAGTAAAATGTCTGGTGAGGAGTAAGAGAGTAGTTGTCCCTTGTAAAGGCAAAGACCCAAAGGCAGAAAGTCCAACCTCATAAAGATGTCACAGGTTTCTATGTGGTCGCCTTGATTCTGTTCTTGTGTGAGGCGTTCAGTCAAGGGTCAAATTTACTTTCCAAAGTTTGAAGCTTCTTTAAAAAGCACTGTTCACTCCTAATGCTCCAAAACATGGAAAAATAAGTCGTGGAGAATGAAGTGCATCACTCTTTGATAGTGCAAATCAATAATATTTTAAAAAACAAACACTACTGTAAAAAAAATAAAAACACTCACATTTTCCAAACTTACATTATGAGGTATATGATCAATATTGGTAAATTTTCACATATAGTACGCTTGATTAAAGCTATGATGTCTATTTCTTTAAAAGGATAAAAGAATCCAGCTATTGGGTTTACCATCATTTGTCTTTTTTAATTCTCTGGCTGTCAATAGATACTTTATAGTGTTTTAAAGTTAATCACAAATCAAGTACAAAAATTACAAATTTAATTTCCATATACACCATACTTTTCAATTTAATAAATTAAAGACATTTATCTCAATATTTGTAACAGCTATATAAAAAAATCATATCCATTTGATGAATTAATTATTCTAAATTCTAACAGTGATAATTAATAAATTACTAAGGTAAATATTTAATGATCTAAATTAATGTATATACATTTTCAAGTGTATCTCAAATACTAATAAATGGGCCTATACCCGAAGGAAAAAAAGAGGAAGTTCACTCAGATCTCTATATATTCTACTAAGACAAATAGAAAGAAGAAATAAAATCAAACCTAATGACTCAGATATTAAGCAAATTACTCAAATTCAAGGACAAATAAACAAATTATACAGTTACAAATAGATAATACTATATGGAAATACCAACAAAGAAATAAAGCAGGCAAAATGCTTGCAAATAAGCTTAAGAATAAATCAAATCTGAAAAGAGTCGATAAATGATTAGGTCCCGATAACAAACACTATAGTACCCCTACAGAAATTGGAGACATTTTTGGAAAATATTATAGTTTTTTATACAACTTAAATAAAACAGATGAATATTAAAAACCTACAATTAAAGACAATCAAATGTCACTTACAAAAATCTCAGATTCAGAGCTAGAAATTAGAGATGTCGCGGACAGTTCGCGCGCGGACTATTCACAGCAATTTTGGCTCTTTCGCGCTTGCATCGGACGGCGGACACATGCGCTTTTCGGTTTGTCACTATTCTTTATCATTGAGGAAACTTTGACCCTGCACCTCACAGTCAGCAGACACATTCCAGCCAATCAGCAGCATACACTCCCTTCCAGGGCCTTCCATCTGAAGGACAGCATACATTTTAGAATCATTCTGAAGCTGCATTCGTTGTGAGAGGACAGATAGTGTAGCTGCTGGAGATTTAATAGGGAAATAGATAGCCAGGCTGTGTATTTAGCTTCCACTACAGACCTGAAGGACTCATCTGATATCTGCTGCAAGGACAGCAACCCAAAAAGCCCTTTTTAGGGCTAGAACATCATTTATTTTATTTTATATATTTTTTCTGTGTAATCTAATTGCATATGCCTGCCTGCCAGCGTGTGTGTGTGACAGGCTAACACCTAACAGCTTATATTGTGCTTATTTTCACTACTCATACCTGGTGGTGTACCATACATTGAAAACAACCATTTTTTTCCTGTAATCTAATTTCAGTTGCCTGCCTGTGTCAGGCTCACAGCTAATATTCTGCTCTGTTTCACCAGTCATAGTTGGTGTACCATACATTGAAAAAAACAACCCTTTTTTCCTTAAATCAAATTTCAGTTGCCTGCCTGTGTCAGGCTCACAGCTTATATTGTGCTCAGTGAAATAAAACAACACTTTTTTGACTATAATAGATTGAATAGCAATTGCCTACCTACAGGCGTGTGTGTGAAGCCCATTGCATCTACTCTGCAAACTTTTGCCAGTGCACAGTGATACGTCATATCTGGTGCAACCATAGTGTACAGTGACATAAAACAATACTTTTTTGACTGTAATCGATTGAATATCAGTTGCCTGCCTACAGGCATGTGTGTGAGGCCTACAGCGCCAGTGCACAGTGACATATCTGGTGGCACCTTAGATTGCACGCGCAGTGCCCCAAATTTGAAGTGGGAGGACCGACCAAGCATCTTTTTCCATCTCCCGCTTCCAAAAATCCATTGCATCTACTCTGCCAACTTTTGACAGTGCATAGTGATACCTCATATCTGGTGCAACCGTAGTGTACAGTGACATAAAAAAACACTTTTTTGACTGTAATCGATTGAATATCAGTTGCCTGCCTACAGGCGTGTGTGTGAGGCCTACAGCGCCTACTCTGCCAACTTTTGCAAGTGCACAGTGACACTCATATCTGGTGGCACCTTAGATTTCACGCGCAGTGCCCCAAATTTGAAGTAGGAGATCCGACCAAGCATCTTTTTCAATCTCCCTGTTCCAAAAATCAATGCCATATACACAACGCCTAATAGTGGACGTAACAGGGGTTAAACCGATAGGAATAGTACTACTTAACAGTACACACCTTATAATAACGCAGACAGAGGCAACGCAGAGAGAGGAGTCTGAAGAAGAGGAGCTCTGAGGAGGTGGAAGACCAAACACAGCAGGCATCCCAGGGGGCTTGTTGTCACCTTTCAGGGACCCTTGGTGGCTGGGTGGAGGAAGAGATCTTCAATGACATCAGTGAGGACAAGGAATGGGACATGGCTCGCTTGGTATCCAATCTTGTGCAAATAGGGTGTTTGCGGTTGTGTAAAGGGACTGTTTGCGGTTGTTTGCCGTGCATTAAACGGGGAGATTGGTCTGTTACTGTGAAGTGGGTGTAACCCTTACACTACCTGATTGATACAACATCATACCTGATGTTTTAAAGCATGTTATTCCAAACAATTTAGGAATGTTAGGTGATTTATGCCCTTTATGGCTTAAAACCAGACTCTGCATCAACTATGTAATTTTCCGTGGGAGTTTTGCCATGGATCCCCCTCCGGCATGCCACAGTCCCGGTGTTAGTCCCCTTGAAACAACTTTCCCATCACTATTGTGGCCAGAAAGAGTCCCTGTGGGTTTTGAAATTCGCCTGCCGATTGAAGTCTATGGCGGTTCGCCCGGTTCGCCCGTTCGAGAACATTTGATGAAATTTGCGTCCGCGGTTCGCGACATCACTACTAGCGATATTAAATCAGCCAATAACTATTAAAGAGATCCAAGAAGCTATCCTAAATATATAATTAAATAAGGCTCCCGTCCCAGATGGCTTTGTGGGTCACTATTATAGACTAGGTTACAGAAATCTTTCAATGAAATAAAATTTACAGGTCAAATGCCTAGAGAAATGTTAGAAGCATCTATAAGCTCTATTCCAAAACCAACAAAAGATCTAACAAATTGCATAAATTATAGACTTATATCATTATTAAACATAGATACAAAATTATATTCCAAAATTCTAGCAACTAGATTGAAAATCTTAATATCTAAACTGATCAAAAAAGATAAGACTTTGTATTTAAAAGACAAGGACCGGATAACACTAGAAAATTGTTAAATATTATATCTTATGCAAAAAAAACATATTCCAATGCTAGGAATTTCATTAGACACTGAAAAGGCATTTGACCGTGTGGATTGGACCTTTATGGATTTAGTCCTACAAAAATTTGGTCTGGGAGAATTTGGATCCAGAGCAGTCAAAACATTATATTCTAAGCCGTCGGCCTAATTTATATGACTAGGGTATAAAAGGCATCCAATTTTTATATTAACTTTGGAACCACTATTGGAAAGCTTCAGAATTTCTAAAGAGATTAAAGAAATCCAAATTGGTAAAATTGAGACTAAAATATTGGCTTTAGCTGATGACATTGTTATAACAATGACAGAACCTGAAACTTCGTTGATTGGTATTCAAGAACTATTAACTAATAATAGTACTGTTTCAAGTTATAAATTTATATATATATATAGAATACATATATATATATATATATATATATATATATATATTTATATAAGTAAAACACAAACTCTATGGCTAGGCTTAAAGGATAATATTTTGCAACATTTAAAGAAAACTTTCCCATATCACTGGGGTAATAATGAGTTGACGCATTTGGGTATAAATTTCTATCCAAACTTTAAAAAAAATAGGCAGATTGAATTATTTGGAACTTTTTGAAAATATACATAAAATTATAAGAAATTGGTCGGATAAGATATTTTCCTGGGGCCTCATTCTATTATCGTCCGCAGCCGCTGCGGGGCCGCAAGGACCGGCCGCAAGCTATTCTGCTATTCTATTCCCTTACGGCCGTAGGCTCCGGCAGGCTTGCGGCCGGTGCCTTGCTATCTCTTGCGGCCGATCGCGCCGGAGGAAAGCCTTTGATCTAAAACGGCCGCAAGAGATTTGCAATTCAATTGCTCCGGGAAACCTCTCTGCAAGGCTAAAAACGAGCCGCAGTTACTTGCAGGAAAAAGGTCTCGCTAGCACCAATTAAGCACATAAAATAGCTCAAATAAAGCCATCCTGCACTTTGAGAAGACTATAAAGGGATTTTAGGTGTTAGAAAAAATAGCACATAATTATCCTGTACTCAAATCCGTAAAATATTTCATTTTTAATATCCGTAAAATATACATGTAAAAAGTCCAGAGTGCTTGGAGCACCTCAGACACGCCCACGCCGCAGCCGGCAAATAAACAGTTAATTTGAACTCGGGTTTGGGCAGATGTGCAAGCTTGAGAGTGGGTTCCTTTTATTCCTCATGTCCCCCAATATGATCCCTAGCATTTACAGAGCTGTACAGTGCAGGCTTGAATTTATTTTTCAGTTTTTATATTTCACAGTTTACGGCCGGTTCCAAGATATGCGGCCGGCCGTAAAAGGAGATCCTTGCGGGGCCGTATAATAGAATCGTGAGTTAACTGAACCCTCGCAAGGAATCGCAGCCTTACGGCCGATTTACGGCCGATAATAGAATGAGGCCCCTGGTCAGGAAAAATTGTAATTATAAAAATGTCCATTTTACCAAAAATGAATTATTTATTCTGCTGTATAGCTGTGAAAACTCCATTATACATTATCAAGAGAATTAAAAATTGATAGATGGCTATAAATATAATGGAAAAAAAGCTAGACTCAATTCAGAAATAACTAAGAGAAAATTCAACACAGGTCTAGCATCATCAAAATTAAGAGATTACTATCAGGATATAAGATTAACATATTTTGCTAACTGGGTAATGGTAAATGAACCACATAGCTGGTTCGATATTGAACAAGCCCTGATGGGGAAAATAACATTATTAGATGTGTTATGGACAAAAGAAAGAGAAATAAAGGCTTTACAAAATATCCGATTGATTATCAAAACTAACTTAAAATATTGGGATTTAAAAAAAAAAAAGAACTTTCAACTGAGCAGTCCCTAGCATGGTCTATTCAAGGATTATTAGATTGCTATACCCCAAATTAAATATCCATTTGGAATAACTGGAACATGAAATATATAGCAGATTTTTATAATAAAGGATCAATTATCTCTTTTGATAAATTACAGAGTAAATATGATAAACCATCTTCATATTGGATAAAATATAATTATCTTATCTCAGTATGAACTAAAGCTAATTATAAAGATAAGGAAGGAGAACTTACTAAATTTGAAGAACTTTGTATAAAACAAGATACAAGTAAATTAATTACTAAATGTTATAAAATAATATCTTCAAAAATAGAACAGAACAAAACTACAAAAATGGAGATATGGGAAAAAGATATTGGGCAAAGTTGGAATTAAACTATATGGTTTAATGCTTTCTCTTTAACATCATCAGCAATGAAATGCTCTATATACAAAGAGACTTTTCTTTAAAATAATATAAAGATGGTATTACACTCCAGTAAAATTAGCACTTTTCAACCAAACATCAGATCGTTGCTGGAGGGAATGTGGTCAAACAGGTATATTCTACCATCTCTGGTGGAAATGTCTAACAATTATAGATCTTTTGGAAAACAGTATAATTAAAATCTTAGAAATTACTAAAATTAAATTGAAATGAACCCCAGTAATTATTTTATATTTTTACTTAAATAGATTAAAAAAAACAAAAAAATAAAATGATTATTCATATTCTGATGGTGATAAAAATGACAATAGTCAGGAACTGGAAATCAAAACAAGTACCAAAATGGTCAGAAATAAAAAAAACTTATTGAGAGAAACAGAGAAATGGAAAAAAAAAACATTGACTTTAATAATATAATACAAGGAATTAGTAAGACATGGACATTGTGGTGATAAACTTATACATCATAAGATTAAATTAAAAAAAACTTAAAAATACACACAATACTAACTATAAAAAGAAGAAAGAGGAGAAAATAAAAAATAAAGAGAAAAAATGACTGTCTGAAAACAACAAATTTACACTGTAACCTTTTTTTATGCATTCCTATATATAAATTATTATATGACAATAATTGATTTTAATGTTTTTGATATGAAATTTTCATGTATGTAAATGTTATTGTATGTCAATAAAAAAAGTGAAGTAGAATTCTTAATATCTGTATTAACTAAATTTGCTTATATCTGTCTGATGTACTATGGCCCTCATTCAATTGCGATTTGGCCAATTGAATAGGGGTCTAAATAAGCACATAACATATTTTTTTTAAAGAAGTTTTTAGTTAGTAAACATCTATCCAAAAGCAAGGTTTTCACTAACTAAAAACTTCTTTAAAAAAAATATGCTATGTGCTTATTTAGACCCCTATTCAATTGGCCAAATCGCAATTGAATGAGGGCCCATGTATTCAGCTAAGTAAATATTCAATGTATTTGAATCCAACAAAGTAAGGCTTAGAAAGTACTATATTAACTCTAGTACATTTAATTTAGTACATTATGATTCTTTCTTATTCTTTTTTGTATCCATGCAATTTCTGTTTTATTATAAAGTGGTGAAGACTGTTTTTTACTGTTTACTCTAAATACAATTTGTAAGTTATCATAATAACAAAGCCACCGTGTTGTTACTGTTACAGGACTGTAATTTAGATCATCGGGTTTTAAAAATTTAAAAATAAGCCACATTTAACCATATTTTTTTATTGGTATGTTTGTGTGTATATAACAATGTTTCAGAAAATTAGCACAATGCTAAATAAAAATAAAAATTAGTATTTGAAAAGAATAAATGCAATGTAGCCTTTAAAACAGTTAAGATAATGATATACACATGGTCAGATGATATGTTATTTTTAGGATTTTACTGCTTTTTTGGCAATGATTGTGATATATGTATACACCTTTATGTCTTTAGTCAAGGCTACAGGCTAGTACTGTATGATCAAGGTCAATTCAACACCACATTTATTGTTATTTTTTTATGTTGTTTCTAATATAACACCTTTTCTATTGTCTTGTCTTGTCTTGACCTATTTGAAGGAACCTATACTCCTGATTTCTATAAAATATAATTACCACCTATACTTATCTTTGGCATCTGGCACAACACAAATCATAAAATATTATGATCTACCTGGAAAGATGCAACTACTTCTAGTAAAGGTGAAATACTGTATATACTCGAGTATAAGCCGAGTTTTTCAACCCTTTTTTATTAAGGCTAAAAAGGGCCCCCTCGGCTTATACTCGAGTCACTCTCCCCCCCCGTGTCTCTCTAAGCCCCCCCTTTGTGTCTCTCCCCCAGTGTCTCTCCAACCCCCCGTGTCTCTCTACCCCCCGTGTCTCTCTAACCCCCCCGTGTCTCTTTCTCTCCCCCTCCTCATCCTCAACCCCCCCTCATTCCCCCCCCTCATACTACCCTTCTAAATACCCCCCCCCCCCCCGCCACTCCCCTCACTTACCTGCTCCGGCCTCAGCTCCTTCCAGGTCTTGATGTGGCGCACATGTGACGTCACATGCGCGCCACGTCGTTAACATATACCGGGGGAGTGGGGGGGTATTTAGAGGGGTAGTATGAGGGGGGGGGTTAGAATGAGGAGGGGGAGGGGGTTTAGAATGAGGGGGGTTGAGGTTGAGGAGGGAGGTTTAGAAGGGGGTTGACGATGGGGGGGTTGAGATTGAGGAGGGAGGTTGAGGAGGGGGTTGAGGATGGAGGGGGTTGAGGAGGGAGGTTGAGGAAGGGGTTAAGGATGGGGGTGTTGAGAAGGGAGGTTGAGAAGGGGGTTGAGGATGGGGGGCTGAGGATGAGGAGGGAGGTTGAGGAGGGAGGTTGAAGATGAGGAGGATGATGAGGAGGGAGGATGAGGAGGGAGGATTAGGAGGGAGGATGAGGATGGAGGTTGAGTAGGGAGGATGAGGAGGGGGGTTGAGGATGGGGGTTGAGGTTGAGGAGGGGGTTGAGGATGAGGGGGTTGAGGTTGAGGAGGGAGGTTGAGGATGGGGGGTTGTGGTTGAGGAGGGAGGTTGAGAAAGGAGGTTGAGGATGACGAGGGAGGTTGAGGAGGGAGGTTGAGGATGAGGAGGGGGGTTGAGGTTGAGGAGGGAGTTTGAGGAGGGGGTTGATGAGGAGGAGGGGGGTTGAGGTTAAGGAGGGGGTTGAGGATGAAGATGGGGGGTTGAGGATGGGGGGGTTGAGGAGGGAGGTTGAGGATGAGGGGGTTGAGGAGGGAGGTTAAGGATGAGGAGGGATGAGGAGGAGGGAGGTTGAGGATGAGGAGTGGGGTTGAGGAGGGAGGTTGAGAATTAGGAGGGGGGGAAGAGACACAGGGAATGGAGAGGGGGGGAAGAGACACAGGGAAGAGAGAGGGGGGGAAGAGACACAGAGAAGGGAGAGGGGGGAAGATACACGGGAGAGAGAGGGGGACACAGAAGGCACAAAAGGGACACAGGGGGTAGTACATTTCCCACCCTCCGCTTATAGTCGAGTCACTCATTTTACCCATTATTTTGTGGTAAAATAGGTGCCTCGGCTTATACTCGGGTCGGCTTATACTCGAGTATACACGGTACATATACACATGTACCCACCTAAAATATCTAAAACACTACTCCATTAACCATTATTTCCCATAATGTGAAAGGATTTAACTCTCTCAATAAGAGAATAATTGCATCTACTCACTATTAAAGGATTAGATCTCATCCTACTATAGTTTTTTTTGCTAAAAAGCAAACCAAAATATTCAAAATATTAATTAACCGCATGCAAATACTCATCAGATGAACGATACAGCAATCTTTGTCCATAATCAATGCCCATTTTTCAGATAAATCAGGCTGCTCGCTTTGTTACATAAATCACAGGAAAAAAGAGAAAGATCTCTGTTATACAGCACTCCTTTTTACTGATGTCTTAAAAGACTAAATATTTAAAATTTAACTTTTATTAAGTATACGATAAAACACATTTCCTTATATTTAAAATTGTGTGGGGGACCACCAGTTCAAAAATGCTTATAATAGTACTGCACCAGAAAAATGGAAATCCAGAAAATTAAAGCAAATTAGTGTATTAGTGCTTGCTATTATATAGGACAAAAACAGATTAAAGGATAAGATCTTACTATTGTGTCTTTATGCCTTTCTCCAACAGAATAATCTTCTACACTATTAGAACTTGATAAAATACTATATCAGAAAGGTATATTAATGATAGTTGTTGACTACCACGTGGCTATAAATCATTACTTAGATAGATCAAAGAAACAAGGTATACAAGAAAAAAGCTGAAAATGCAAAATGTATAACAAAATACATTGGAAAATAGCACAACAATAACATATGTGAAAAATTAAAAAAACTAGAATAAAAACATAAGGAAAATCCTAGCAACAACTGCTCCATAATATGTCAGATGTTAGGAATCAAATAACCAAAATCAAGTACACATGTCAAACATATGGATTGAACTCCTGTTTTATGATAAGACCGAAAGACCTCCAGGATTTGTTAAACAGTTCAATATTTTTTAAATTCCTACTTCACAAGGGAACATAACACACTACCCTATCAAAATCAAAACAGAATCGTTAATTTTTTTATAAATAATTATATTAAGCTTGTTAAAAGCCAAGTAACTAACAAATTCAATAAATTTCAAATAAATGGTATATAACAAAATTAAATTATCAGCCACTAAATTATCTTAATGCCACAACTCCTACTGAAAAATTAACAGCTGATAACCTTAAGATGGGCATATCTCCCTAATGAATGTAGATATGAAGATTTTCCCTCAAAACTATGGGAGCTTTTCTGCAAAACAAAATCCCCTCAAACTAAGTGACATGCACCAAGGAGAACTTTCTGTTGTTGTCTAGGCCTAATGTGTGCTCGCAGCATGCTCAAAGGAGACTCTGAGACTGAAGCTCAGCAGTCTCTATGGCAATGCTGCAGAATTATGTACTCTAAGTCACACTACACTAGCTTTAACATCCTCTCTTTCTCCAAACTCTCGCTCTCTCTCTTTATATATATTGCAGGAAAGGGGTTAAATAACAAGACAATCTGATGTATGGGTTTATGGGCCCACTGTCAATGACTTTCTACCCCCCTATAAGCCTGAGTATACCCAGGATTCACCCAATACTCGCTATGAACCGAGGGATTCACAGGCATTCCCCTTTCACATGAGCTATGAGTTAAGTTTTTTATTATTACTTATAGGGACAATGGGGGTCCGTATGGATCAACCTGCGGATTTAGCTTACACGAGGGACCAATATGGACACCTTTGGTTGCAGCAGAGGCACCATGGGGGTTCTTCAGGACCATCATGTTACAGGGATTACCGTTAGGTGCCATGGGAGTTCATATGGACACCATGGCATTATCCATGACATAGGGGTTAATATTAGGTGCCATGGGGGTCCATGAGGACCCGCATGGTCATGATTAATGATATGATGGGGTCCATTGAGGACCCCCATGATATGGTATTAATAATTGGTTAACATGGGGGTCCTTAACTGACTTCTGTGGCAGGGGGTTAATATATATGGGGCAGTCAAAATTAATGGATCCCCATGGCACATATCGTTAACCTCATACCATGGACCCCATGATATGGGGTCAATGATAGGTGACACAGGGATTCATTAAGGGATCCATTAAGGAACTCCAAGACACAGGGGTTAATTTTACATGACATGGGGGTCCGTTAAGGACCTCCTTGGCAGGGAGTTCATATTTAGATCTGTTAGGGAACCAGTCATAGGAGGTTGAGGATAGGTGCCTGGTGGTGTATATGAACCCCATGGTTTTGGTACAATATACCATGGGAGCCTGTGGAGAGGCATTTTTCATGCCTCTATGGATAGCTGAGAGTACACTTAGGATTTTATATAATTCTGTACACTCGTAAACACTTATGGGTAACCCTAGGTTTCACAACTGGAAAAATGTGATGGCCTTTTAGGAAATAGCATGGTGTACAATTAGGTAATTCATCAGTATTTCTTGTGTTTTTTTATGGTATGCAAAGGATTTCTTTCAAGCCTGCAAATGTTGCAATTGCTAAAATCGCAAATCGCTATTAAATTGCTACAATTCCCCAAGGACGCAATTGCTTTCAAACTTGCAAATGGCAAATGTAGCCAAATATATTTCCAAATAGGACTCACAAAGAGTTTACAGACTAGTTTGTAACACTGTGAAAGACAATTAAAACACACCAATGGACTTTAAAATATGAGGAAAGCAATGGAGGGCATTATAATTAATTGCACAACAATTCAAAAGGAATAAATAGGCCTTAAAAAAATATTTTATTTTCTCCTATGTTGGAATGGTCATCCATATGCCAATATGAAAAGTGTGGCTGCAAGATGCATAAAGCAATTAAAGACACACTACCTGGTTAAATTGCAACACAAAAACATGAAACTGCCTGTCATATTATACCTTTCTCACTCACTAATGTGGATCAAAGAAATTATTAAAATGATGAATTTATTTATGGATTTTTAGTTATATACTACTTTTTGAAAACCAAAAGTACGTTACAATAAAATACTGATTAAAAAACAAAAGTTTGATGACTGGCTTATTTTCAACATATATTATGTGACGATTAAATAGAAAGTGCTGATGTGAGAGTTGAATATCAAGCTTTTTCTATACGACTGTATAAATACTCTTTTATTGTTATTTTCTTATTTGACTCTTTTCAAAGAAACCAAGCAGTCATGATTAAACTGAATAAATTTGACAGCAGGTTACACCACTGATATAAGGGGGTAATCCTAATTTCTCCACGATAGGTTGATTCAAGGTGATGCTTAATAAGGAAAGATGCTACTCGTGGGCAGGAAGTAGCACTCACTATGTTTTTCCTTGTATTTGATATCAGGAAATTGCTGTCTATGTAATAGCACACATTATACTTTCCATATGTTTATTATACTAACAGGAATGTCCTCACACTCTGAATTAACCCAGATTAATATTAAGGACAAAATACTTCCCAAAAAATGTTTTCCACTGTGGATATATACACATTTGCTAGTTCAGATGCCCCTCTTATAAGATACTATGTATCAGAGAGGATAATACTGATAATTTTGACTTGTACATTTTTTTTTTTATTTTTTTTTTAAATCAAGGTAATTATTTGAGACGGCTCTCTCTGTGCAGCGCAATATCTTGTCTGCAGCTTATCGCTATGTGATGTTTATCCTGTTTTTTTTTCCTCACACTCTGTGTGGCCACACTTTAGATAAAGCCAAGTTAATGTGGAGGGCAAGCTATTGCCTAAAAAAATCTGTTTGCTGTGGATATATACACTTTGCTGGCTCAGATGCCCCTCTTATAAGATACTATGTATCAGAGAGGATAATACTGATCATTTTGACTTCCATATTTTTTTGAAAAATCAAAGTAATTGTTTAAGACAGCTCTCTCTGTGCAGTGCGATATCTTATCTGCAGCTCATCGATATGCAATGTATATCCTGCACCAGCCCTGGATGAAGCTTTGTGCGAAACGTGCACATCAGCTGCTTTGTGTCTCAGTGTGATGATGTCATCACTGGTTGCAGCATGTGTGTTTGTCTGACCATGGAGGAGCAAGGACTGTTATTGGCAACTTAACAAGGGAAGTTCTTTCCATTATATTGATAGTATTGTAATTTTTTGGTAATATTATTTCTCTTTATAACTGCTTCTCATTGTTTTATGGTTGTTTATTTACTTTGCATTGTAAGAGATCAGAGTAGAATTGTGTTCATAGGGGGTAATTGGTGGACCCCACTAGCCGTCACATGTATGGAGGGATTTGACTTATTATAGTTTAGAGTAGATTTTTCCCATGAGGGAGTAAGTGACGGGCTCCACAAGCCACCAGAACAGTCTCTGTAGGGGCTTAAGTTTAGGGTTCTCCTTTATTGCACATTTTATGTATGATTCATTCTGATTATTTTTTATAGTTTGCAGACTGTGTAGCCTTTTATTTATGGTTACACTAGCACTTGCACTTTATATGTTTACTGAACCTTATTTGTTCATCACTTTTTTCATTTATAGATATACAATTTGTTTGTATGTTTCATGATTTTGTTTTTTACTCATGTAAACTGCTGATGTAATGTATATTGACAATGCACATGTGAAGTTATAACTTGTTATGGCGCTATCCATTGAGATACATGATGTTTTTAATTTGTTTTATTTTTATTATAATAATACATAATACAATGTTGCCTTTTATTTTTGTCTGATTTTATCTAATTTCCAATGTGCTGTTGATTCTCTACATATGGACTAGATGGTGATTTAAAATTGGTGTCTTTTTCTTCAAATATAATAGGCCAAAATCTGCAATAAGGGATTTGTTAAAGCCACATGGTGATAAAATTAGTGTCCTTGGAAATGAGCAAGGATGCTGCTTAGTAGATATAGAGCACAAATCTGCAAACATAGTGCTCATCGAAAACCAAAAAATGCTACCTTGTACATGGGCCAAAGTCTGCAAACATAGGCTTGGTGAAAAGCAAAGATAAGGAATCACCGAGAGGCACCCTCCAAGCACAGTCTCAAAAGCAAACTGGGGTGTGCAAGGAAAAATGTGATTTTACTGAAAAGACTTGCAATGATCTTCGATTTAACTGCGGCACATCAAAAGTTACTGTTACATGGCCTCCATGCGATTTACTAAATCCCTGTATTATGATTAAATCCTTGATGAGGAGTGGTAATACCCAATGCAGCACTATGTATGCACCTTCTCTCCATATAGGTTTTTGCTATATGATTCAGGCATGCATAGTGCTGTCTGTAATTTTTAGCAATATGTCAGTAATGACATTGCAAGGTCAGTTGCACTATATATTAATAAAACAGTTACAAGTGGTGGAGGCCATTCTTTCAGCTAGAACATGGCAATTGACTCTGATAGTTGCTGCAAGAGGATCCACAGTTTGAAAGCAAAACTCCACAGCCATAGTGTCGCCAGGAGGTGGCGGAGTAACCAAGACCTGATTAGCTGGTAGATTCAGCATAAATGGTAAATGGGATTACTTCACGTTTTGTGTATAGCCGTCCCGGATAGATCTTGTTCCTAATGGATTCCAACACCAATCTGAGCTAAGGAAGAGAAAGAGATGACAGATCAAAATCGGGTGGGAGCTTTTGGAACTTGTCTATAAAATTATCTTTTACTGTCCATTCTGTTTTATTGCCTTCTAGTGTATGTTACTTACTCAAGGGGTTATGTCCTTGTAAATTAATTGCTTTATAGTCCTATAGAGAGTATTGCCAAATGTAGCTGCCCCATTGCCATCATTAACATGAAAATGTCCTCTGCATTCAAAGTCTTCTCCCACCTGAGGAGGTTAATCGGCTGAATCAAAAATAGTAGAATCCACATCAGCATAAGTGCATATAAAAGGTTGACTGTTTTCAAATGTAGTTTTTCACAATTTTAAAAATATGATCACTGTTTTACAAAAAAAACTATTTCACCTAAACACCAGTTGCTGCTTTGCAAAAAAGTTTGCTTACACTGGTCAACACATTTCACAGACTCTGGTTTCTTTGATAATTTTTTCTTTTTTACCTGTCTTTTTCAAAGCTGTTAGTAAAAAAAGGCTTAAACAATTATTTAGCTCAGGTACTGAAAATACAGGCATAAGATTTATTTTACATATATTACACTGATTTTAATAGTTAAAAAGAAATTTTAAAGCAGGGCTTTTGTAGAAATGTTATATAACAAAAAAAAAATGTAAAAATAACACTTCCAAGTATTTGTAAATTAGATTTCAATAAGGATTAATAACATACTTATATGGCAGAAATAAAGACTGCACCATATAAAATTAGTGCATTTTTTTCTTTTCCTGGAAAGTGTACGCATCTGAAGCATATTTCACACCAGTCCAGCAGTAATCTGCTAACATAGCGTAATGCCATTTTCCTTGTTAAACGCTTTAGAATCACCAAGATATCCTGGTGGAAACATACACAATATTCATTGCTAATTACATGAGTGTAAAAAATGGATCTTCAATGACATGTTGCAGTTTAATTTATGGTAAACTAAGAGAAGTTGACTCACAAGTTTTTTTTTAATAATTTTCTGCTTTGTTGTTTTCCAGAACTTTGAATGATTCCCAAGCTGTTTTCTAATTACCATGGCTGACCTGCTCAAACTTAATATCTTAGAGAAGTTCACGTATCTCTGAGCTAACAAAAACTCTTTCCCTTATTTTGGTTTAGTCAGGCCCCTATTTAATTGTCAAAATCGCAATTACTTGAGCCCGTAATGAAGCCCGTAAATGTTACTGATATTTAATTTGCTACATTTTGCTACTTGCATTCCAATTGCAAGTTACAAGCTCAAAAGCATTGTGGTTGTCAATAACGTAACTCCGTCCTATCTCCTCCTTTGATGTTTCAAGCCGGTTACCAGTGCTAAAGATGTAAAATCCATATTTAATTACAACAATTCAGCAAGTCCACAATTGCCTTCAAACCCATAAATGGCAAATGTATCACGAAAATTCTACGAGTACTAGATAGATCAAGTGGGTTAAACACCTGTTCGTAAGACTACAAAAGCAAATAAACACACACTACTGTACTTAAAAATAATGAGAAAGCAATGGAAGGCATTAGAGATAAATGCACAACAGTCTCAATCTGCACTGAAAAATATATGTTTTATTTCCGTGTCATATTGATCCCAGGATTCTAGGATTACTATATATCATGGAACCCACATTTGATTTATTGATTTTTATTAATTTCTACATTTCTGGATTGTGAGTCTGATTGCAAATCATACTTCTAAACACTAATTGATTGTAGTTTAACCACCATGTTTTACAGACGCCATGATGACAATCTCATTTACTATTGTCTCTGTCTAAATTACGGGCTTGCTTAATTGATCATGCCCATAAATGCTACTTAAGGGTTCATGGTTGGTGTATTGGAGCTTTGTGATTGTAAAAGCAACATGGTAATTGCTTTTAGATCCCGACAGAGCCACCAAATGGTAATCCTTTTAGTTACAAATCAAGAAGAAGTTTCATGTTGAAATAAGACTTTTTCATGTGAACAGCATGTCCTACAGGAATAGTAGTTAAATCTCATTACACAGTAAACACTGTTTTAAACTTAGCTTTGAAGAGTCAATGATTTGTCACAACTGTTCATGTTTTTTGTCAATATTGAATGATTTCAATAAACCATTGATCTCATGTCAGAAGACAATGTTGTTTTCCACAGCAAAGAACTGAGGTAAGTTCTTCTGTAGTCACAGTATATCTTCAAGAAGATTCCAGTGTTTTGCTGGAGACCAAACTTTCTGCTCTATTTTTTCACAAACCTAGGTTTGTAGTCAGGTTGCTCAATTCATTTTGCGTAATCTGTCAAGATCTGATTCTTCATCTCCTGATTCCAGCGAATATTCCGCTTGCAGCTTAGGAATTGGAAGTCCTTCTCCATGAGGTACTGGGTGAATTACAGACTTAGCAGAAAATTCTTGTAGGGCTGTCACATTAACTATACCTGCTATGAAAATATACCCAATATTTAAAAAAAAAAATCCTTCAAGCTTAATTTTAGGTGGAACTTGCCCTTTAAGGTGCATATTATTTAATATTTTTCACTTAATATTAAAATTGATATTACATTTCATCAGAAGCAAATTTAGGAATGGAAATCCACACTTTCATCTTATCTGATTTTTAGTGGACAAACATTGATATTAACTATTTTCTTATTTGAAGGAATTGTATTGATTTATAAAATATGAAGTAATACTGCAAATTGAGAATGTCTTATTAAGGAAAACACTTTCTAATCTATTTTATTTGTGTATTCATAGTCAATACTTGCAATAAATTTATTTTACACATTATGCTCAAGTGTCACCTGCTATTAACAGCTTTAGAAAGACAGATGTGCTCCAGTCATTGTAAAAATAGAAACGGAAAATAATTTTTCAAAGGGCAGAGCTTCAGAGAAACTTCAATCATCTTTCAGCACTTCCACAAATTCCTTTTTTACAGAGCAGCAGTATCTATTTACCAAGTGAATTGAGGTCTTTATAAAAAAACATTATCAATAGACAAAATGAACTCACTGAAGGTAACTGGCACATGCTATGCAGTAATTTGGCTCCAATATTGCTAGATAGAAGCTACAAGGATACAGACCGACCCACAAATATCAACCTATACAACATAACACATACATAATAGAATATATCACAGCAACAATGTATCCATCATTCTGCACAAGCTGGTGAATATGCTTCTTTTAAATGAATAATCAGAGTATTGAAGTGATACCTTTTTTATTGGACAAACATATTCATAATAAAGCGACGAGCTTTCGAGAGATAATGCCTCTCTTTATCAAGTCAAAAAGGGATACTGGTACAGATATGAACTAAAAACAATAAACAGAAAGAGATGGGGGGAAAAAAAATTGGGAAAACAAGAAAGAAACAATAATTTGTCCAGAGTTAAGTGAGAAACAGACTAGCATTGTGAATAATGTCCTGATAGGTCAGTAAGTCTATAGATCAGGTTGTAGATAAGAACACAGCAGAGTAAAATAAAGAGCAATACATTTCAGCATGTCATGCGGCTTACAAAAACAGCAATAGAAAGGGGGGGAGGTAAGTGGAATGTGTTAGCTATAAGACATTAAGATAGTGGGCCAGAAAGCCTAAGTCAATGTTAATGCCTAAATCCTTTGTATTAAAAAAATGCAATAATTTTTAATTCAAAGGTTTTCCGCTGTTGGATAGTTCTAAAATTCCCTCTGAGTACTTTTATTTTGAGGTTCTGGATGGAGTGATTATCCTGGGTGAAATGGTGTCCCACTGGAGTACAATAACTATCTTCCTGGTGCTTTTTGATGGAGCTTCTGTGGTTTTGATGTAGTTTCTGTCTGGTTTCCACCAATGTAGCATCCCCTTTCACATACAGTATGTTGTATCATGTACACTACATTTGATAATGTACATGAATATGAGCCTCTGATGTTGTGGGTCTTGTTGTTGTGTGTGGCTGTGTCCACTTTGCAGATGTGTTTGGCAATCTTCTGTTCACCAATGTTTGTCTTAAATTTGGTGGCTGCCTAAATGCAAGAATGGAGGGTTTGGGGAATATATGTTTCAATTCTGTGTCCTCTGTGAGTTGTGGTTGTAGTTCCTTAAATATTTTGCGTATTCCTTCTAGAACCGGATGGTATGTGGTTACCAGAGGTGTACGTGAAGTTGTTTCTTTGGTTTTGTATTGCAACAGGTGTTCCCGGGGTGTTCTGACGGCAGAGGTTACTTTCCGAGTGATAATACAGGGTTTGTAACCCTTCTGTCTGAAGGAGGCAGACAGTGTTTTTAAATGTTTATCACGGTCCTCTGTGTTTGAACATATGCGGTGGTATCTGATGGCTTAACTATGAATTATCCCTTGTTTCATGTGGGAGGGGTGGAAGCTAGAGTTGTGGAGGTAACTACATCTGTCTTTTCCAAAGACCAGTTATTGAAAGTGAATTATTTCACACTTCTGGAAACAAAGCTTCAATACCAACAGTGAATAATAGCGTTTAAACATAAAAAATAGAGGTTTAGGATAATAAGTAATTAACCCTATCAGAAAATTGTTTCTAAGGGGTTGAATTGGCAATGTATTTATTTAATTATATAATTAAAGCCTTGATACAAGTGATGTAACTTGTTACAAGGCAGTATAGATAAATACATTATTTCCCACAATATTACAATATAAAAGTAGAACTACTGCAATGTAACAAATATTTAATTTTGTTTTCCACAAGACCAATTCAGATTGCGCTGCAATGATATTACATTTCCATAGGTAATATACTGTACTTTTGTGTATATACTGAATTTACTACCTTAGAGAAGTATTGTTTCTGTCTTTCTTCTCTATAAGCATTAAAGACAAAGATTAAGAAGAGAGAAAATAGCGCCGCCGCTTCACAATCTTTCTATAGCATTTAGAAAATAATTTTTGGGAATCTTTTACTGTTGGTTAGGCTGCTACTATTTTATTTATTGTCAATAAACTTTAAAACTACACTATACCGCACAGTTTCCACCTACAGTATACTTAAATTTAAATATATTTATAATAATATATTATATAGTGGTCCTTTTAATAAGGAATGTACATTAAATCAGTCGTTGAGAACATATTTAAGTGATGTCTAGTGTCTGATATACAGTTTAAGAGCTATGCATTTTCACTTCAGTGTGAAATTCTTATGAAAACATTACATATATTTTAAGTAATTCACATAAATCATGAAAAATGTGTAAATTACAGTGTCTTCCTTTAAACCATATAATAGATGCCAGGAGCAAAATATGGCTTGATGAAACTCAGTTCACTGAGACATGACAAGCTTTCTAAAGCTGTAGACCAAGATCTTATGTCTCCCATCCATAAGCATAGTAAGCTTTTGTCATACCTATTATTAGCATCTCAAAACATCAGCTGCCATACCCAGCAAGCAGGTTGTGCCCCAGTGCTATGTCGTATAGAAATAAAGCAACAAGGGAAGACATTTAATCAGTTACCGTATATACTCGAGTATAAGTCGACCCGAGTATAAGCAGAGGCACCTATTTTACCACAAAATACTGGGAAAACCTAGTGATTTCAGTATAAGCTGACGGTGGGAAATGTACTACCGCCTGTGTCCCTCTCTTGCCCTCTGTGTCCCCCTCTTGTGTACCCTATGTGCCCCTTTCTTGTGTCCCCCTCTCCCTCCCCTGTGTCTCTTCCCCTCCTCTCCCTCCCCTGTGTCTCTTCCCTCTCTCCCTTCCCTGTGTCTCTTCCCCCCTCTACCTTCCCTGTGTCTCTTCTCCCCTCTCCCTTCCCTGTGTCTCTTTCCCTCCCCCTCCCTTCCCTTAGTCTCTTTCCCTCCCCCTCTCTTATCACCCTCCTGACCTCCCTCCTCAACCCCCCTCCTCAACCTCCCTCCTCAACCCCCCTCCTCAACCCCCCTCCTCAACCCCCCTCCTCAACATTCCTCCTCAACCCCCCTCCTCAACCTCAACCCTCCCATCCTCATCCTCAACCCCCTTATCCTCAACCCCCCTCCTCATCCTAAACCCCTCATCCTCATCCTCAACCCTCCCATGCTCAACCCCCATCCTCATCCTCAACACCCCCATCTTAACCCCCCTCCTCATCCTAAACCCCCCTCCTCATCCTAAAACCCCTCCTCATCCTAAACCCCCCTCCTCATCCTAAAACCCCTCCTCATCCTCAACCTCCCTCCTCAACCCCCTCTCCAACCTCCCTCCTCAACCCCCCTCCTCATCCTCAACCCCCCATCCTCATCCCCCCATCCTCAACCCCCTTCCTCATCCTCAAACCCCCTTCTCATCCTCCACTTCCCTCGTCAACCCCCCTCGTCAACCCCCCTCGTCAACCCCCCTCGTCAACCTCTCTCCTCAACCTCTCTCCTCAACCCCACTCCTCAACCCCCCTTTTCAACCTCAACCCCATCCTCATCCTCAACCCCCCATCCTCAACCCCACTCCTCAACCCCCCATCCTCAACCCCCCCTCTTCATCCTAAACCCCGCTCCTCACCCTAAACCCCCTCCTCATCCTAAACCCCGCTCCTCACCCTAAACCCCCTCCTCACCCTAAACCCCCTCCTCATCCTAAACCTCCCACCTCACTTTACCCCTCTAATTACCTCCCCCTCTCCCTTTCCCCTCACTTACCTTCCACCTGCAGCTGCTCCTCCGCTCCTCCGTGCTCCTTCCGGCTGCGTCTTGACTCGGTCAATGCTAATGACGTGACGAGCATGTGACGTCACGTCATTAGCATATGCCCTTCCCGACGCAGACGGAAGGAGCGCAGAGGAGCAGCTGCAGATGGAAGGTAAGTGAGGGGAGAGGGGGAGGTAATTAGAGGGGTAAAGTGAGGAGGGGGGAGACACAGGGGTGGTGACTCGAGTATAAGCCAAGGGGACCCTTTTCAGCCTTAAAAAAATGGCTGAAAAACTCGCTTATACTCGAGTATATACGGTAATTATTGGGCTTATTTTTGTCCCATTTCCTACCAGTTACTGCAGTCACGTGTCCACAACTACAAAACTACGAATTCCCACAACTAAATAGGCAAATCTTTAGGTGAAATCACATAGTAGAAGTTAAATCTGCAATAATACAGAGAAACACAAAGGAATAATGTGTTTCCAATTGGCAAAGATTTCTGTGAGCTAAAATCAACAACAATAAAAATAATAATACCAAACATTTCCTCGCCATCAAATACAACACCCAGTGTTGCTTTCTTGTCAGCCTATCAGTGCACATTCCAGATACAAATTGTTTTCTTAAATTCAAACTAAGGATATTGAAATTATCCCATTGGATCTCACTGTTTGAAAGTACCTGACCAAATAGAAAAGAGACAATTCATCTTTCACTGTAGTATTAGCAAATTTAATTTCAAGTGCAGGGATGATCATTTTCTATTTTTTGAACTGTGAAGACATATTGTCACATAAATACATCCATATTATACAGTTAAACAAGATAATGATTTTTTAAACTATTTTTAATTCTAATATATAATTGCCCAGATTTCCTTGAAGGCACACTAGTAGACAATTTGTAGAAAAGGACGTTTTCATAGCAGACCTATGAGTGAATCATTCACATAATCAGGAACGTTTGATCTCACTTTTTCAAAATTGCTCTTTTCTCTCTTGACTTGCTTTTCGTTCACTCCACATCCTTTGTCAATGCCTCCCGACTAAACTCCATCTAGGGCATATAGAAAATCATAGTGGCCCTGGGGTGGTGGTGGGGATACTGAGCTCAGGCAGAGGAGGAGATAGGACTAAATATCATTTTTACCTTCTTAAAAATAGTTCTCAATGAAAATCTATTGGTCACATTGTTAACATGCTCATGCTTGTTCACAGAGTAGATGATCATGGCCTATGTGATGGTAATATTTAGAAGCTATGCGGCTAGCCATCATCACATAGTCCATAATACTCTCCTCTGTGGACACGTATGGGTATAATTTACATTTCACCAATTGATGGTCACTGAGGAATGCCGAGAAGAGATGATGTAGTCCCTAATTTGTTTTTGTTATATAATATTTATTTTTATTTTTAATGAATGTGTTTTTGTTTTATTTTGGTCAAATTTCACATCCGTTACGGTATTTTGTTCATCTGCAAGCAGTGCTACTAAATAATGTAGGTGACCTATCTACACTGTGGATTTTATATAGCCATTTTTTTGAAGACATCCCCCCAGCTGAATGATCTCACACTCCATCAATGAACAAATATATCATGTTTAATCCCCATGATGGATGTTACTTTTATTTTCTATCAAATATTCAAACCTAGCAGTTAAACATGCTTTTGTTAAGCATGCCATCCTTTTCATAATATGAGACCAGGTACATTTGTCTGATCTAATTAGCAGGCATTAGGGCTGATGAATTTTGTTTTCCCTCTGGTATCATGGGTATATATAATAAACTATTTTATTATTATGCCGTAATCCATGTGCCTAAGTGTTTCCAATGGTAACTGATTTTTGGACAAAAACATACATTACATTTAGTTAATAATCTGATTGTGTATATAGATTGTCTTTATCAAATATCAAAACCTTCAGATGATATTACTATAAGAGCTGAAAGTAAGAAGAAACTAAAGGGTCTGTTGATAAGAGTGAATGTAGGGAGTGCAAAAGTTGGCCTGTTGCTCAACATTTAAAAGATAAAGATGAACCTCCGTCTTAGCCTCAAATCACACACAGGGTAGTACAGGTTTTGCTCGAGAATATCCCTGTATTTAGCACCATCCATCTTTCCCTCAACTCTGACCAGTTTCCCAGTCCTGGCTGCTAAAAAAACATCCCCACAGCATAATGCTGCCACCACCATGTTTCACTGTGGGGATGGTGTTCTTTGGGTGATGTGATGTATTGGGTTTGCGCCAGACATAGCTTTCCTTTGATGGTCGAAAAGTTCAATTTTAGTCTCATCAGACCAGACCACCTTCCTCCATACATTTTGGGAGTCTCCCACATGCCTTTTTGCGAACTCAAAATGTGCCATTTTGTTTTTTGCTGAAAGTAATGGCTTTCTTCTGGCCATAAAGCCCAACTCTATGGAGCGTACGGCTTATTGCCGTCCTATGTACAGGCACTCTAGTCTCTGCTGTGGAACTCTGCAGCTCTTACAGGGTTACCTTAGGTCTCTGTGCTGCCTCTCTGATTAATGCCCTCCTTTTGGTGGGCAGCCGTCTCTTGGCAGGATTGCTGTTGTGTTGTTCCATTTGGTTATGATAGATTTGATGGTGCTCCTGGGGACCATCAAAGATTTGGATATTTTTTTATAACCTAACCCTGACTTGTACTTCTCAACAACATTGTCCCTTACTTGTTTGGAGAGTTCCTTGGTAGCAGTGTTTGGTTAGTGGTGACTCTTGCTTAGGTGTTGCAGCCTCTGGGGCCTTTAAAAAAAGGTTTGTATATGTAATGACAGATCATGTGACATTTACATTGCACACAGGTGGACATCATTTCACTAATTGTGTGACTTCTGAAGGTTGCACCAGAGCTTTTTATGGGCTTCATAACATTGGGGGTGAATATATACGCACATGCCAAGTTTCTGTTTTCTATTTCTAAAAAATAGTGTTATGTATATATTTTTCTCATTTCACTTCATCAACTTAGACTATTGTGTTTTGGTTCATCACATACAATTCAGATTAACAAAACATTGAACTTAAGGCTGTAATGTAACAAAATAGGTAAAAAGTCAAGGGGGGTGAATACTTTTGCAAGGCACTGTAGATGAGGAAGAAGTGGAGGCAGTGACAGATTTTATTTCCCTGTGCTCCAAGATCTCTTCAGATGGTTATTGCAGCAATGATATTAAAATATTTTTGCTTCTGGGGAGGAAAGCTATAATAAGTCTGGATGAGTTATTAAAAAGTAAATATATGTCACTATCAATAAACATCCACATTGTATTCACAGTAGAAACATATAGATGTGAGAGCTGGAACATAAAGCAGGCTGAACATAGTAGAATTGACACCTTTTGAATTGTGATATTGAGGAAAACTGCGTAGAGTTCTTGGAATTGCAAGAAGATCCAAACAATCAATATTACAGGAAATTAATCCAAACTGTTCACTGGAAGGTATGATCATGAGGTTAAAGTGCAAATATTTTGGCCAGCTCATAAGAAAACAGGATTCTGCTGGGAAAAATTTAAGGCAAAACAAGAAAGGGATGGCAGAGGCGGAGATGGATTGTCACGGCCATTGAAGCAATGAACATGAGTTTGATGTCAGGAGGGCAGTAGCTGACAGATGTGCCTGTGTGCTGCAAACAATAGAGTGAAGGGGAGTCAGACCCGACTGAACGACTGAATTAATTACTGTAATGTGTTTCCCCTTAAATCATCCACTAGACAACTTTTCGACTTATCTACCATCTAATCTTATCTTTTAGATGCCAAGTTCAGTTCATGACCTCTGGTTCTTGCATTCCTTTTGCGGAAGATGCTTCCATCCCAAACTGCATAAATGTTTTAATATATTTGAATGTTTCTAACATCTCACCCCTTTTCCTTCTATAGTCTAAGTTTTACATGACAAGGTCACATAGTTATTTAAGTTTTGTCATCTAGACCATGGACCAATAGCTGATCTCCTTCGAGAGCATGGTTTATCCTGATTCAGTGTAAAGAAAGTAACACTAATGTGATATTGAAATACTATTATATCCTTCGAATGATATTTTACTGTTGTCTTCCCAAGCATGTATTAATTCAAAATAATATAAAATGAGGAATCCAGTGTTTAAAAATTGTACAGTAGAATAATATTTAATAAGGCAATGTTTTTCCTCTCTTACTACAATATTGTGCATGTTTTCTATGTATTTAGAATGACCTGAAAATGAATTGCAGGATTAAAGCAAATGTTTCTACCCAGATGACTGTGATAGAGCCAAGCTTGTTCGACTGGTAAGACATCTGGCGAGTTCCTTTATGTTTCTATTAATATTGCCTTTAAGGGAAAAGTACATAATTTTAACAGAAATAAATGAGACTGTGATCTTTTGAACTGATACACTATATTATAGCTATATTATTATATATCAAACAATAATAGTACTAATGATATTATCAAATGTTATGCAGATTTTAGGTGTACTATAAAATAACTTGTTACTTTCTCTGCTCTAATATTGGAACAACAAATTCCAATATAGATGCAGATTACTTTGACCTGGATAGCTGAACATAAGGGAGAATAATATCTGCCTCCTAAATGTGTACTACACAATAAAACGAGACCTGTATGAGAAGTGACTCTAGTTTCTGATGTGGCATTTAATACACTGCCATGTAGTAATCTGGGAAGAAGAGACTAACTGGATTTTAAACTAGAATATTCACACTGCTGTTGCCAAATTCTGCATGGAACACTGATATTCTATGAATTTTCATTTATATTGCAAACTAATTTGTTTTGTAATTTTTATTCAGTTGGTTATATTTGACAGTGTAATTTACATACATATACATGAGCCTAGGAACCGGGGGGGATGGGGGGGACAAATCTCCCCCTGGATTATATGGCTTAATGTATATATATCCCTCTCCCTCACCTCCTGTGGCTTTAACTGCCTTGGTTGGCAGCTCTTACAAGATCACGCGACAAAATCGTGATCTTGTGAGCTTCAACTATCACATATGTACTGACCGCCAGGAGTTTAGGGGGAGGGAGAGGGAGAAGAAGAGTTTGCAGCATGCTAATGCTCGTTGTGATCTCTGTCCTCCTGCTGCTACTCCAGAGATAATCACATATATAGTTGTGAGCGTACGGGTCGTTGCTCATGCTTGCGGGCTCGCGCAGAGAGCCCGCAAGAACTCCGTCCCTCGCGAAGCGAGGGACGCAGTTCCCCGCAAATGCGGGTCCTCGCAAAGCGAGGGCCCACATTTGCGGTGATGGAGCATCCCAACGTCCCCGCAAATGCGGATCCTCGCGAAGCGAGGGTCCGCATTTGCGGAGGTGGAGGCTCAACGTCGGCTGTGTTAACACACACATACACACACACGACTTTTTAACAAAATAAACACAACCTCCCAGCCAACAAAAACCCAACAACGTCCCTTGCGGTGGTGGGAGCATCCCAACATTGGCTGTGTTAACACACACACACACAACTTCATAACAAAAAAAAACTTAAAGTCGCCTCACACCCGCTTACACCCAGACACACAGACGCAAGACTTAACAAAAAAACAGTAAAAAAGGCCCCTCACACGCTCTTAACACACATACGCACGACTTAGAAACAAAAACACTGCGTCGTCCCCCGAAAAGCTAACTGCGTATATCGCAAAAAAATACGGCAACATCGCAACAAAATACGGCCGCATCGGAAAAAAATACGGCCGCGAAAGACCCATTCCAACCGCCGCGCATCACACACATCACAAACACAAGAAATAAACACAACAAACACATAAAAACTTACTTACAGCACGGGGAGGCATCCGGCACCTCCAAAAGTTAATTTACACGTCCATTTAAGTCCAAAACAAAGAGTTTAAACGACCGAAAATCGGTTAAGCGAGAGAAAAAATGGCTGCCGAACAAAACGAAAACGAGGCTCCAGACGTAACTACACTACACTTACTCGCAATAATGAAACACATACTATGCGGAACGGATCATACTCATATTAAACACCATTTTAAACACTACTACGCACAAAATGGCGGATGGAACGCAAATTGTAAGCTGGAACGCAAATAGCGCATGCGTATTGCGTTCTAACGGTCTAACTTTCCAGAATGTTCTACAAGTTTATAAATACTGCCTATATGACAGAGAAAAATACATTTCTACTCAGGTGATGAACAGAGTGACTTCAGACATAACTGCTGCTAAAACTTGAGAAGACAATTCTTTCCTAATTTAATACTTTACGTTGTGCAAATTACAACTGAGAGGTAAGCTATAATATATTACATTTTATTATCAAGACAGGACATCAAAAAAAAAATTAAATAAGAAAAAGAGGTTTATGTATACTGACATGTGACACGCACATTTATGTGTATTGTCCCTGCAACAAAATTATCTTAAAACAAACTAATTAAACAACTACATTTAAATTACATTAGAAAAAAATAAGTTGGGACTATTAAAATATGAGTCATGTATACTGATATGTGACACGCACATATATGTGTATCATCTATAGTCACATGTCACACACACATTTATGTATGTTGGCCAAAAATAAAAATAAGGTTAATTTAACAATTAAAATATGATTCATGTATAGTGATATGTCACACGCACACAAAAAAATTACTTTCAACTATGGAAATGTGCTTTATGTATGTGACATATGTGTGTAGCCACCACCGAAAAATAATGTTAATTGAAAATAATTACAGAACTATATTTAAATGACATTAATTTACTGCAATTCAATAGATCACCTAAAGCTTAATCTTTCTACTTTTTTTAATATTCAAACAGACTCTGCATCAACAGCGTCACTCAACAATTTGCACAGTGCATTGTGAAGCACGATCCCTTTTAAAGAACACCAACAAAGAAGAAGAGGTACGATACAACAAGACATTATATGCTGAAAAGGCCATGCTTTGCTAAATAAAAAATAAAAATTATATAATTCACTATTTCACTTTATTTTTCAAACAGACACTACAAGAAGACCGGCGGATTAAGATTGCCAGGAGGGGACCCTCTGTCATTCCACACTTCAATCAAGGTAAAGTATTAAGTATAAAAAAGAACCGAACCATGAGCCTCATTCAATTGCGAGTTGGCCAAATGAATAGGGCTCTATATAAGCACATAACAGATTTTTTAGACAGACATTTTTAGTTACTGAACTTCTAACCACAATCAAGGTCTTCACTAACTCCAAACTTCTTTCAAAAAATATGTTATGTGCTTATATAGAGCCCTATTCAATTGGTCAAAACGCAATTGATTCAGGACCTAAATATGTTTAATGGCCGAGGGCCTCATTCAAATGTGATTTGCCCATTTCAATAGGGCTCTATATAAGCACAGAGCATATTTTTTTACAGAAGTTTTTAGTTAGTGAAGACCTTGCTTTGGATACAAGTTCACTAACTAAAAACTTCTGTAAAAAAAGATGCTCTGTGCTCATATTGAGCCCAATTCCATTGCGAAAAACGAAATTCAATGAGGCCCTCAGAATATAACAAATCCAGCAACCAAAGGCCCTCATTCAATTGATATTTTGGACAATTCAATAGGGCTTGAAATAAGCACATTTAGAACCCTATTGAATTGGCCAAACTGCAATTGAATGAGGGCCAAAGTATGCAACATATGGTACACACAAACTGGTACATACAAAACAGGATTGTAACAAACACATAGCAAACTAAATTCCTATTCTTTTTCAATGTTTAACAACCTATAACCATTAGAAAAAACACTACATAAGTATAACAAAAGTGGTGCCCATCAAACAGGATTGTACGAAAACTCACACAAACACATAGCAAACTACATTTAGATTCTATTTTAATGTTTAACAACCTATAAGCCTTAGAAAGAAGCCTAAATAAGCATACCAACAGTGGTGCGCACCAAACAGGATTGTATGAAAACTCACACAAACACATAGCAAACTACATTTAGATTCTTATTTAATGTTTAACAACCTATAAGCCTTAGAAAGAAGCCTAAATAAGCATACCAACATTGGTGCGCACCAAACAGGATTGTATGAAAACTCACACAAACACATAGCAAACTACATTTAGATTCTTATTTAATGTTTAACAACCTATAAGCCTTAGAAAGAAGCCTTAATAAGCATACCAACAGTGGTGTGCACCAAACAGGATTGTATGAAAACTCACACAAACACATAGCAAACTACATTTAGATTCTTATTTAATGTTTAACAACCTATAAGCCTTAGAAAGAAGCCTAAATAAGCATACCAACATTGGTGCGCACCAAACAGGATTGTATGAAAACTCACACAAACACATAGCAAACTACATTTAGATTCTTATTTAATGTTTAACAACCTATAAGCCTTAGAAAGAAGCCTTAATAAGCATACCAACAGTGGTGTGCACCAAACAGGATTGTATGAAAACTCACACAAACACATAGCAAACTACATTTACATTCTTATTTAATGTTTAACAACATATAAGCATTAAAAAAAAACATAAATAAGCATACCAACAGTGGTGTGCACCAAACAGGATTGTATGAAAACTCACACAAACACATAGCAAACTACATTTAGATTCTTATTTAATGTTTAACAACCTATAAGCCTTACAAAAAAGCCTAAATAAGCATCACTAAATTGGTGCGCACCAAACAGGATTGTACGAAAACTCACATAAACACATAGCAAACTAAATTAATATTCTTTTGCAATGTTTAACAACCTATAAGATGTACAAAAAAGCCTACATAAGCATACCAACAGTGGTGTGCACCAAACAGGATTGTACGAAAACTCACACAAACACATACCAAACTACATTTATATTCTTATTTAATGTTTAACAATCTATAAGCCTTAGAAAAAAGCCTAAATAAGCATACCAAAAGTGGTGGGCACCAAACAGCATTGTAGAAAAACACAGAAATAATGTCATTTTTTAGTTAATACAAATACATTCAAATAAAATAACATTTTCATTTTTATTTTATAACAGATACTGCGTCAAGAACATCATACCAGGAGTTTCAACTGAGGACCCGACCAGTGGACGAGGACTTTCAACAGAGGACCAGACCATTGGACGAGGACTTTCAACAGAGGAATACACCATCGGACGAGGACTTTCAACAGTGGACCATACGATTGGACGAGGACTTTCAACACAGGACCAGACCATCAGACGAAGGCTTTCAACACAGGACCAACAAAGATTCTGCTTCAAATCAAACTTCAACTAAGGTACAGTATAACGAGTAAAAAAAGAGAAAAATTAATTAATATTCTTCTTTAATGTTTAACCACCTATAAGCCTTAGAAAAAAGCCTAAAGAAGCATACCAAAATTGCGGCGCACCAAAAAGGATTGTAGAAAAACACAGAAATAATGGCATTTTTTCATTAATACAAAGACATTCAAATAACATAACATTTTCATTTTTATTTTATAACAGATACTGCGTCAAGAACATCGGAACAGGAGTTTGAACTGAGGACCAGACCAGCGGACGAGGACTTTCAACAGAGGACTACACCATCGGACGAGGACTTTCAACACAGGACCAGACCATCGGACGAAGGCTTTCAAAACAGGACCAACAAAGAATTTAGCTTGAAATCAAACTTCAACCAAGGTACAGTATAACAAGTAAAAAAAGATTAAAAAAAAATAAAGATCTTAGCTTTGCATCGATGTCAACAGAAAATAAAATTTAAAATAAACCACCGGTAACTATAACTGTTGAGAAAATATAACTAACACATTTTTCATCTATCTCTTATTTGTCTTTTAGGGCCAATAATCTTTAACAGTAAATACAAACTTCAATGTAAACTTTAAAAAAAAATTTGCATAGTCCAAAAAAGTCTAAAAACACAGAATCTATACAATTTGTCATTGTAACATTCCAGTCCTAAACCCTAATTTAATTGCCATTTGACAAATTGAATAGTGCTGTAAATAAGGACATAACATCTTTTTGAAAATACCTTTTTAGTTACTGAAACACTTGCTTTTGGATACATGTTTAATAAATAAAAACTTCTTTAAATAATTATCTGATGGCCTTATTTAGACTTCTATTCAATTTACCCCATTGAAATTGATTAAGTATAAAATGTAAACACACTGTTGATAACAATTTGTCATGAAAAACAACTTAACATCTCAAAATAAACTAATGATACATTATTTTATTTTTACAGATTAACATGGCTGATAACGAGAGTAAACCAGAAAAGAAAAGACGCCAAGCTAGAGAACGACGACAGAGAGCAGACAGCCAGCAGACACCGGAGAAGAAGGAAATTCGAAGAGAAAAAGAACGCAAGAGAATTGCAAGCAAAAGACTGTCACCTGCAGAAATTAAAGATATGTCAAAAAAAGCAACAAAGAAAATAAAGCATTTACAACCTGTTGCTCAAACATCAGATGACATTTTACCAGAAAAAATACAACAGATACCAAAAAAAGCAACAAAAAAAACAAAGGATTTAGAACCGTTTCATGAAACATTACATGACATTTTACCTCAAACAATACAACATATACCAAGAAAAGCAACGAAAAAAACAAAGCATTTAGAACCTGTTGTTGAAACATTATATGACATTTCACCTGATGAATATGAAAGTCAAAATCCTATATGCTTTGCAAATTGTCCTCTACTCAAGTCTTTAGCAGTAGAGGTTCATAGTTGTGGGGACATGACTACTCAATGTCAGTTTTGTGAGGCTTATTATTTTAAACAGGAGAGACCCAGAGATGGCCAATTTATTAGTTGCTGTCAAAAAGGCAAGTTCAAACCTCCAGAAAGGAAACAATTTCCTCTCTATTTACAAAACATTATGACTGAACCTACTTTTCCAAACTACAAAATTTTTAAAACAAACATAAGATCCTACAATAGTGCCATATCCTTTGCATCCATGGGGGCAACATTAGCTGCTAATGTACCAGGACATGGTCCTTACTGTTTTAAAGTCCAAGGACAAATTTATCATCGCACTTCCCATTTACATCCAGAGGAATGAAATCAAAGAAAATTCGCTCAACTATATGTCCTAGATACAATGGAAGCTGTTGACCAACGTATGCAGATGGAAGAAAATAAAAAATGCTTACCCAGTGTTTTCATAGAGCTAAATAACATTATGGACAACAATCCCTACAGTAAAGCTTATAAAAAATTGGCAGAAGTAGAAAATGAACAACTACTTCATGCACAAACACATCAATTACCAATGCCGAAGGTTAATATGGTGCTTAAAAGAGACAGACATACTGATAAACGTCATTATAACTTGCCAACATCAAATGAGGTTGCAATGGTGTTTCAGAATGATGAAGGAGAACCACCATTTCAAAGAGACATTCGAATATATCCTAGAAATGAGGAGCAACCGTTTATTAAAATGAGTATCTTAAGTCCAAATTTAGATCCAATGACATATCCCATCTTTTTCCCACACGGAGAAGCAGGTTGGCAACCAAAATTAACTCTTCCCAGTTACCCAAATACTAAAGCCAGAATCCGAAATAATGTTTCTATGCTTGAATTTAAAGTAGCTCAAATTGCCATTCGCAATGTATTTAATCCAATTTTATGTGGTGGGAAACTAACACATCAATGGATTATTGATTCATATTTGCAAGTTGAGGCAAATAATTTAAACTTTATCAAATATCAACAAGATAAACTCTGTGTAGAACAATATTCTGGATTAATGGACTATGTTGCTGACGTGGCTACAAGCAAAGAAATGACAGCTGGCAAAGCCATTATTTTACCATCTTCGTTTCAAGGATCTCCTCGGAATATGAGAGAAAGATACAATGATGCTATGGCTATTGTCACTAAATTTGGCAAACCCGATTTATTTCTTACATTTACATGTAATCCACAATGGCCAGAAATGACTCTAAATCTACTTCTCGGACAAACTGCTTCAGATCGACCAGATTTAGTAGCCAGAGTTTTTAAGATTAAATTAAATGAATTAATACGTGACTTCACTATAAATCAGTTATTTGGCAAATGTCTTGCTTATGTATGTACCATTGAATTTAAAAAAAGAGGCCTTCCACATGCACATCTTCTAATAATACTTCAAGAAAAAGATAAATTAGATACTTCGGACAAAGTGGATGCAGTCATTGTTGCTGAACTACCAGATCCAGAACTATATGGTAGACTATATGAGATTGTTACTCATCGCATGATTCATGGACCCTGTGGTGACCTTAATCCACAATCACCATGTATGGAAAATAATAAATGTTCCAAAGAATTTCCAAAAGATTATAGAGACAAAACCTATGCCAATTGTGATGGATATCTACTTTATAAAAAAAGAGAAGGAGATAGTGCCATTATTCGTGGAAAAGAAAGTGAACAATAGATATGTAGTACCCTACAATCCACATTTACTCATGAAGTACAACGCCCACATCAACGTAGAAGCCTGCTCTTCCATCAAATCCATTAAATATGTCTACAAATATATTTACAAAGGTTACGATGCAGCTACTGTAGTCGTCAAAAGTGCAGACAACCCTGAAAGTAGTGAGTTAGTACATGATGAACTTGCATCTCATGTAGATGCTCGCTATGTCAGTGCGCCAGAAGCTATGTGGCGGCTTTTAAAATTTGAAATGCATGATAGATCACATGCAGTATATAGGTTAGCAGTACATTTGCCACAACGACATTTAGTCTATTTCCATGCTGGAAATGAAATGAATGCATTGGCTCAAAGTGAAGATCGTCACACTACACTAACTGCATGGTTTGCATTAAATTCCACTGATGCTGAAGCAACACAATACTTATATATTGAAATTCCATATCACTATGTTTTTGTGAATGGATTATGGAGACCAAGAAAAACCAGATGCAATGAAATAATTCCACGAATTTACACAGTCAGTCCAAGAGATGTTGAACGTTTTTGCTTACGGATATTACTTTTAAATGTTCCAGGAGCACAAAGTTTTGAACAATTAAGAACTGTTAATGACATTGTATATGAATCCTTGCATTTAGCTGCAAGACATAGAAACTTACTCGCTGATGATACAGAGTGGGAAAGATGTTTAGAAGAAGCAGCACAATGTCAAATGCCACGACAGATGAGAGAACAATTTGCTTTTATTTGTATCTTCTCAAATGCTCCAAATGCATTAGCTTTGTGGGAGACTTTTAAAAGTAATATGGCTGAAGACTTTATGCGACGATACAATGAACCCATTGCACACTTAAAAGCGTTAATGGAAATCCAAGAAGTCTTTTTAACTCATGGATTAAGTTGTGCAAGTTTTAATTTGCCTGATCCAGGTCTTATAGATGACATTAACTTTGAAGACTATGACATTCAACTACAAGCAGAAAGAACAGAAGAAAGACTTGCAACTTTAAATACACTACAATTGCAAGCATTTCATGCCATTAAAAATGCTATAGATGATGACATGGTGACAGAGCATTATTTCTATCTTGATGGACCTGGCGGATCAGGAAAAACATATTTGTTCAATTTATTAATGAGTTCAGTACGAGCACAAGGAAAAATAGCAATGGCGTTTGCCACTACTGGAATTGCTGCACTTTTATTAGAAGGTGGAAGAACTGTTCATAGTGGATTTAAACTGCCAGTGCCTATTTTAGAAAATTGTCAGATATTCGCATGACATCCTTACAAGCAAAGAAATTGAAGAAATGTAAATTAATTATAATAGATGAGGCCACAATGATGTCATGCTATGCCCTCCAATGTATTGACCGTTTGCTTCGTGAAGTCATGGATAATATTTTTCCATTTGGTGGAAAGGTAATGTTGTTGGGTGGCGATTTTAGACAAACATTACCTGTCGTTGTACATGGAAATCGAACTGACATTATCGAAACATGTATAAAGTCAAGTACAGTATGGAAACCTTTTACCCATCTTCAACTGCAACAAAATATGAGATCAGAAGGCCAAACTGATTTCAATGATTGGCTTATTAAAATTGGAGAAGGCAGAACAGAAAAAATACTACATTTACCTGACGACACTATAGAGATCCCACCTCATATGATTTGTCAACAAGATATTATATCGGCTATATTTGAAGGTAGCATAAATAACGAAGAATATTCCAAGCTTGCCAACCAAGTTATACTGACGTGTAAAAATAAAGATGCATTAATACTCAATAATGAAATCTTAAAAAAAATTAATGCACCACAAAGAAATTATCACAGTGCTGATTCTGTACTTGCTGATGACAATGAAAGTCAGGCAAACTTTTCAACTGAATTCATAAAGGGCCCCATTCTATTAGCGGCCGTAAATCGGCCGTAAGACTGAGATTCCTTGCGGGGGTTCAGTTAACTCGCGATTCTATTATACGGCCCCGCAAGGATCTCCCCTTACGGCCGGCCGCATATCTTGGAACCGGCCGTAATCTCAGAAATATAAAAACTCAAAAATAAATTCAAGCCTGCACTGTACAGCTCTGTAAATGCTAGGGATCATATTGGGGGACATGAGGATTAAAAGTAACCCACTCTCAAGCTTGCACATCAGCCCAAACCCGAGTTCAAATTAACTGTTTATTTTCCGGCTGCGGCATGGGTGTGTCTGAGGTGCTCCAAGCACTCTGAACTTTTTACATGGATATTTTACGGATATTGAAAATAAAATATTTTACGGATTTGAGTACAGGATAATTATGTGCTATTTTTTCTAACACCTAAAATCCCTTTATAGTCTTCTCAAAGTGCAGGATGGCTTTATTTGAGCTATTTTATGTGCTTAATTGGTGCTAGCGAGACCTCTTTCCTGCAAGTAAGCTGCGGCTCGTTTTTAGCCTTGCAGAGAGGTTTCCCGGAGCAATTGAATTGCAAATAGGAATTTCTTACGGCCGAAACTCTTGCGGCCGTTTTAGATCAAGGGCTTTCCTCGGCCGCAAGAGATAGCAAGGCACCAGCCGCAAGCCTGCCGGAGCCCCCGGCCGTAAGGGAATAGAATAGCCGAATAGCTTGCGGCCGGTCCTTGCGGCCCCGCAACGGCTGCGGCCGCTAATAGAATGAGGCCCAAACTCTTTAACTCCTTCTGGAATGCCACCACATATTTTGCAGCTAAAGAAAGGTGCAATTATCATGTTACTGCGAAATATGAACCCCAAAAAAGGCCTATGCAATGGCACAAGATTAATTGTTCAACAATTAAAGGACCATTTTATAGATGCTGACATTTTAACTGGGACCCATAAAGGAGAGAGAGTTTTCATACCAAGAATAGATTTAGCACCAAGTGAAAGTAGTCTCCCTTCAAATCTGTGGCTATTTTCTTGGAAGAACCAGTTTTTGCACATGGTCAATTGTACGTTGCGTTGTCACGGTGCAAAAATCCACAGGCTATTAAAGTTTACATTGAAAACAATGAAAGTCAAGGTGATTTATTAGAAGATGGATGTATTTTTACTAAAAACATGGTCTACTATGAAGTACTATAACTTTGCAGGATACAAATTAAAGATGCCAACATTTTTTAAAAGCATTCTAAAATACATAACAATTGGTTGTTTAATTCAGTCATAATTAATGGAAGTACTGTTTATGAATGATTCGCCTCACAAAATACTTGCCTTGCATTGTTAGTAAAAAATATTTTAAAATGTTAAGTCACTATGTTAATGTTTCTAATGTTACAAGTTTAAAAAATATATTTTCAAGTTATTTCATTCAACAGATTACAAAGTGGATGTTAAGAGGTCAAGCACCTTTTAAGTCACAATGTAAATATTGTCTGTTATCTTAAGATTACTACCTACATTAATGTTTATCGCCAGTTTATGTGCTCAGTAATTAATTACTTTAATTACGTACGTTTTAAGGAGAGTTTTACTGTATGCCTTCCTCTACATTCAATGTATATTCAAGTTAACAATTATTGTGATAGAAATTGCATTTTAATACTGATTAATTTAAAGGTCAATTGTTTTTACATTCAAATGTTAATACTTTTAATAAAAAATTAGGTTACAAAATGTATTCACTATGTTCCTGTTTATAATGTTCAAAATTATACCAATGTTTTGTCAACTTCTAAACTTACATAAAAAATAAAGTTCAAGTTTAAAAATATATACTTTGAAGGTTATTGCTTACATATATTTTAAACTTCATGTTAAAATTCGCGACGTTTCAAGAAGGCTTTTTACTTTTTGCTTTCCTATTCATTCAATGTATATTAAAGTTAACAATTCTTCAGATACAAATTACATTTTAAAAAACCATTACATCAACATTTTACAAAAATACACGTTCATATTAAAATACTTACAAGTGACAAAAATATATGTTAATAACTAAACAACTTGACAAACATATACATCACATTGCCGTCATTTTTTGACGGGCAAGTCGCTAGTATATATATAAAAAGAATGATGTACCGTATTTATCGGCGTATAACACGCAATTTTTCTCCCTGAAAATAGGGGGGAAATGATGTGTGCGTGTTATATGCCGATATAATGTTAAGGACGCTTGTCTCTCTACCAACCCCCGTGTCTCTCTACCCCCCTGTGTCTCTCTAACCCCCCGTGTCTCTTTCCCTCCCCCCTCTTCATCCTCAACCCCCCCTCCACATTCTAAACCCCCTCCTCAACCTAAAGCCCCCTTCTCAACCAAAACTCCCCTCCTTAACCTAAACCCCCCTAAATACCTCCCCCTCTCCCTTTCCCTCACTTACCTGCTTCTGCTCCGGCCTCCGCTCCTTCTTGACCGGGCGCGCATGTGACGTCACATGCGCGCCACGTCATTAGCATATACCGGGTGCTGGCACACGGTTTATGCTAATGGCGTGGCGCGCATGTGACGTCACGCCATTAGCATATACCGGGTGCCGGCACCCAGTATATGCTAATGACGTGGCGCTCATGTGACATCACATGCGAGCCAGGTCAAGAAGGAGCGGAGGCCGGAGCAGAAGCAGGTAAGTGAGGGGAAAGGTAGAGGGGGAGGTATTTAGGGGGGTTTAGGTTGAGGAGGGGGGTTTAGGTTGAGGAGGGGGTTGAGGATAGGGGGTTGAGGAAGGAGGATGAGGAGGGGGTTGAGGATGAGGAGTGAGGTTGAGGATGAGGAGGGGGGTTGAGGTTGAGGAGGGGGGTTGAGGATGAGGATGGAGGTTGAGGATGAGGAGGGGGGTTGAGGAGGGAGTTGAGGATAGGGAGGTTGAGGAAGGAAGATGAGGATGAGGGGGTTGAGGAGGGGGGTTGAGGTTGGATAGGGGGGTTGAGGAGGGAGGTTGAGGAAGAGGAGGGGGGTTGAGGATGAGGAGGGGGGTTGAGGATGAGGAGGGGGGTTGAGGATGAGGATGGAGGTTGAGGATGAGGAGGGGGGTTGAGGAGGGAGTTGAGGATAGGGAGGTTGAGGAAGGAAGATGAGGATGGGGGGGTTGAGGAGGGGGGTTGAGGTTGGATAGGGGGGTTGAGGAGGGAGGTTGAGGATGAGGAGGGGGGTTGAGGATGAGGAGGGGGGTTGAGGATGAGGAGGGGGGTTGAGGATGAGGATGGAGGTTGAGGATGAGGAGGGGGGTTGAGGAGGGAGTTGAGGATAGGGAGGTTGAGGAAGGAAGATGAGGATGGGGGGGTTGAGGAGGGGGGTTGAGGTTCTGCTCCGGCCTCCGCTCCTTCTTGACCGGGCGCGCATGTGACGTCACATGCGCGCCACGTCATTAGCATATACCGGGTGCTGGCACACGGTTTATGCTAATGGCGTGGCGCGCATGTGACGTCACGCCATTAGCATATACCGGGTGCTGGCACCCAGTATATGCTAATGACGTGGCGCTCATGTGACATCACATGCGAGCCAGGTCAAGAAGGAGCGGAGGCCGGAGCAGAAGCAGGTAAGTGAGGGGAAAGGTAGAGGGGGAGGTATTTAGGGGGGTTTAGGTTGAGGAGGGGGGTTTAGGTTGAGGAGGGGGTTGAGGATAGGGGGGTTGAGGAAGGAGGATGAGGAGGGGGTTGAGGATGAGGAGTGAGGTTGAGGATGAGGAGGGGGGTTGAGGTTGAGGAGGGGGGTTGAGGATGAGGAGGGAGGTTGAGGATGAGGAGGGGGGTTGAGGAGGGAGTTGAGGATAGGGAGGTTGAGGAAGGAAGATGAGGATGAGGGGGTTGAGGAGGGGGGTTGAGGTTGGATAGGGGGGTTGAGGAGGGAGGTTGAGGATGAGGAGGGGGGTTGAGGATGAGGAGGGGGGTTGAGGATGAGGAGGGGGGTTGAGGATGAGGATGGAGGTTGAGGATGAGGAGGGGGGTTGAGGAGGGAGTTGAGGATAGGAAGGTTGAGGAAGGAAGATGAGGATGGGGGGGTTGAGGAGGGGGGTTGAGGTTGGATAGGGGGGTTGAGGAGGGGGGTTGAGGTTGAGGAGGGGGGTTGAGGATAGGGGGGTTGATGAAGGAGGATGGGGAGGAGGGGGTTGAGGATAGGGGGGTTGAGGAAGGAGGATGAGGATGGGGGGTTGAGGAGGGGGTTGAGGATGGGGGTTGAGGAGGGATGATGAGGATGGGGTTGAGGATGAGGAGGAAGGTTGAGGATGAGGAGGGTTGTTGAGGGGAGGGGTTGAGGTTGAGGTTGAGGAGGGGGTTGAGGATGGGGGGGTTGAGGAGGAGCAGTGATTTTTGAGTAAACTTTTGTAAAAACATATAATATCCAAGTTTCTTTGTTAAAACCGTTGCTTTTACTGTCATTTTACGTTAATTACCTTATAAGTGTTAATAATATTAATAAAAAAAAGTTCTGAGCTACCCTTATTTTGCTTCAAAGTTCTTTATTTGAAATTTAAGTTTTTTTTCCTGAAATTTCCTTTTTAAAAGGAAGTGCATGTTATACGCCGATTAATACGGTATATCATATATATATATAATACATAATATATAAATATATATCCTATATACATGTGTATATATATATATATAATATATATATATATATATATATATATATATATTATGTATGTATATTTATATATATATATATGTATGTATTATATACATATATATATATATATATATATATACATATATATATATATATATATATATATATATATACATATATATATATATTTATATTTAAAAAAAATAAGTCAAAGGTGCTCATCAGAGAACGAACCAACCTTAATAGGTTAGTTCTATGGCCATGATAAGCCACTCTGAGAGCAATCTCTTTTAGCTCACTTGTGCCCTTCACAGAGAGAAATATACTGTAGTATATCAGTCTGGTCCCACTTAAAAGAGTGACCCAGCCCCGAAATACCAGTCAATTCTACCCTGAACAGGAGAAACAGCAAACCCCAGACGCATTTCAGCCTTTATGGACCTTGTCAGTGAGGTGCAGCTGAACTCCCTAAGGCACAGTGAGTAAGGGGTCCACGTCTGAAGTCCCCTATTACCCTTAGGGAGACTAAACCCTAAGGGTAATTTGCATAAACAAAAAAACTAAGTCAAAGGTGCTCATCAGAGAATGAACCAACCTCCCTAAGGCTAATAGGGGACTCCAGAACTGGACCCCTTGCTAACTGTGCCTTAGGGAATTCAGCTGCACCTCACTGACGAGGCCCATAAAGGCCGAAACGCGTCTGTGGTTTGCTGTTTCTCCTGTTCAGGGTAGAATTGCCTGGTATTTCGGGGCTGGGTCACTCTTTTGAGTGGGACCAGACTGATATACTACAGGATATTTCTCCTGTGAAGGGCACAAGTGAGCTAAAAGAGGTTGCTCTCAGTGGCTTATCATGGCCATAGAATTTATCTATTAAGGTTGGTTCGTTCTCTGATGAGCACCTTTGACTTATTTTTTTTAAATATAAATATATATATATATGTATATATATATATATATATATATATATATGTATATATATATATATATATATATATGTATATAATACATACATATATATATATAAATATACATACATAATATATATATATATATATATATATATATATATTATATATATATATATATACACATGTATATAGGATATATATTTATATATTATGTATTATATATATATATGATATACCGTATTAATCGGCGTATAACATGCACTTCCTTTTAAAAAGGAAATTTCAGGAAAAAAAACTTAAATTTCAAATAAAGAACTTTGAAGCAAAATAAGGGTAGCTCAGAACTTTTTTTTATTAATATTATTAACACTTATAAGGTAATTAACGTAAAATGACAGTAAAAGCAACGGTTTTAACAAAGAAACTTGGATATTATATGTTTTTACAAAAGTTTACTCAAAAATCACTGCTCCTCCTCAACCCCCCCATCCTCAACCCCCTCCTCAACCTCAACCTCAACCCCTCCCCTCAACAACCCTCCTCATCCTCAACCTTCCTCCTCATCCTCAACCCCATCCTCATCATCCCTCTGATAGCGCCTCTGACTTTGTTTTTTGTTTTTTTATATTTATATTTACACATACACTCTATCCCCCATATTGTTTTTGCCTCCTACGCCCTTGTACAAATAGGTAAGGATATTTTGTAATTTTTAATCCACTGAAAAATATACATTTTCCAAGCTATATTTAGAATCCAATACTGATACTGAATATGCATTAATTATTCATTTTTGCAATGTTGCTATTTTCTGTTGTCAAGGAAACATTTAATTGGAGCTGGTACATGTAGCACGTTGTAGTTTTTGTTCAAAGCACTATACAGTATTTATGCACATGATATAAAATCTTGATCACTATATTATTATTTTTCTTTTCAAAGTTAGAATACTTTGTATGAATCAGGATGTGGTTGGACCTGGTTTATATACAAAAAAGTTTCTTGCTATTAGTGTCAGCAGAAGAAATCTGACAATTAGCACTTTTAATTGACTCAGCAATGAGGTTACACTGAGCTTAGCAATTTTTATAGTTTTTTTTTATAGTAAAACAGCAACTAAAAGAAAGTGAATTTCAAATACAATGAAATGTGAAAACAATAAAAAAAAAACAAAGCAAAAAGTACATTGATAAAAAATTGCCAATGCTGAGTACAGTTTTATTGGAGCTGTGTCTCTAAGTCTTAGTGAGAATTATTATACCCAAAATATAAATTTAGCTTAAAGGGATTGTATCATTTTAGATGAACCTGATCAAAGTCTGAGGGGTTCATACATGAAAAAAAAAATAATAAAAAAAAAAAAAAAATACATATATATATATATATATATATATATATATATATATAGTGGATATAAAAGTCTTTGTCCACCTTTAATGTGAGCTATAAACTGTGCAACTCAATTGAAAAACAATCTGAAATCTTTTAGGTGGAGGGAAGAAAAAATATATAAAAAAATAATTTCCACACCCTCTTATAACTGGGGATGTAGCTGTGTTCAGAATTAAGCAATCACATTCCAAATTATGTTAAATAGGAGTCAGCATACACCAGCCATCATTTAAAGTGCCTCTGATTAACCCCAAATAAAGTTCAGCTGTTCTAGTTGGTCTTTCCTGAAATGTTCTTAGTCGCATCCCACAGCAAAAGCCATGGTCCACAGAGAGCTTCCAAAGCATCAGAGGGATCTCATTGTTAAAAGGTATCAGTCAGGAGAAGGGTACAAAAGAATTTCCAAGGCATTAGATATACCATGGAACACAGTGAAGATAGTCATCATCAAGTGGAGAAAATATGGCACAACAGTGACATTACCAAGAACTGGAGCTCCCTCCAAAATGTATGAAAAGACGAGAAGAAAACTGGTCTGGGAGGCTACCAAGAGGCCTACAGCAACATTAAAGGAGCTGCAGGAATATCTATCAAGTACTGGCTGTGTGGTACATGTGACAAGAATCTACCATATTCTTCATATATCTGGGCTATGGGGTAGAGTGGCAAGACGAAAGCCTTTTCTTACAAAGAAAAACATCCAAGCCAGGCTACATTTTGCAAAAACACATCTGAAGTCTCCCAAAAGCATGTGGGAAAAGCTGTTATGGTCTGATGAAACCAAGGGTGAACTTTTTGGCCATAATTCCAAAAGATATGTTTGGTGCAAAAACAACACTGCACATCACAAAAAGACCACCATACCCATAGTGAGGCATGGTGGTGGCAGCATCATGCTTTGGTGCTGTTTTTCTTCAGCTGGAACTGGGACCTTAGTTAAGATAGAGGGAATTATGAACAGTTCCAAATACCAGTCAATATTGGCACAACACCTTCAGGCTTCTGCTAGAAAGCTGAACATGAAGAGGAACTTCATCTTTCAGCATGACAACGACCCAAAGCATACATCCAAATCAACAACGGAATGGCTTTACCAGAAGAAGAGTAAAGTTTTGGAATGGCCCAGCCAGAGCCCAGACCTGAATCCGATTGAAAATCTGTGGGGTGATCTGAAGAGGGCTATGCACAGGAGATGCACTCACAATCTGACAGATTTGGAGTGTTTTTGCAAAGAAGAGTGGGCAAATCTTGCCAAGTTAAAATGTGCCATGCTGATAGACTCATACCCAAAAAGACTGAGTGCTGTAATAAAATCAAAAGGTGCTTCAACAAAGTATTAGTTTAAGGGTGTGCATACTTATGCAACCATATTATTTTATTTTTATATTTTTTTTTCCCTCTACCTAAAAGATTTCAGTTTTTTTTCATTTGAGTTGTACAGTTTATAGGTCACATTAAAGGTGGAAAAAGTTCTGAAATTGTTTATCTTTGTCTCATTTTTTTATAGCACAGAAACTTTAACAGGAGTGTGTAGACTTTTTATCTCCACTGTATATATATATATATATATATATATATATATATATATATATATATATATATATATATATATATATATATATACACAATAATAAAATATTCAGAAATAGAATATTCAAAAATAAAAATAAAACCTAAAACATTGTGCAATTAATACATTTCAAAATAAGTACCACTGTTGTTATTAAGCACCCATCTCCTACTCTTTTTTTAGTTCTTATTTCTCTATATCTGACTTTACCACGGTCCTGCGGATAGAAGTAAAAGTTTTTGGATCACGTTTCATTGTAATATAAGAAGATTTCAACATTTCTTTAGAAAACCTTTCAATTGGACTATTTCTTACTGGATTGGTGGATGAGTACCAAATATATATTTATTGTTTTTATGGGGGGGGGTTGTTAATGTTGTGTGCTACTATTGGTTTAATTTGTATTATATTTCATATAATACAAATTAATTTGTAATATATTTTATATTATATTATTTGTGTCTCTTACTAGATTGATCAAATACCGAAATACAAGGCAAAATATTGTGATATCCTAAATATTTTTCTAACACTTAATAGAGCCATAGCAGCAATTAAATACACAATACTGTACCTTAAAAGCACAGGGAGGTATGTAAACACATTAGAATTAATTGCACATCAGTCTCAAACCCACAAAAATATGTTTAACTGTTATTTCTGAGTAGTATCGATCCTGGGACTCAGGGGGTTAATACATACCATGCAACCTAAATGGACTAAAACATTATAGTGTGTTAGATTGCTTGACTGCAAATCCGATTGACAAATATTACTTATTGGCACTAATTAATTCTTAGCTTCTGATTGCAGATTACGTCTACCTTCCATGTTTTACTGACATCATGATGATGGTCTCATTTACTCTTGAAAGTGTAAGAAGTAAATTACTGGCTTGCTTCAATATTGCCAGATCATATGATAATGCCCCCTGAAATCCTAGTTTTATAGACAGGGTTTACAAGTTAACTTAAGGAGGTAAATGCTGCAGTCCAGGATCACAAAGAGTCGGACTTGACTGAATGACGTAACATCAACAAGAACACAATATTGACTAGCCAAAACTTACATAAACAAAAATGATCTAATACTAAAATATGAACTGATCTAACAACATATAATGGTGAATGAATACAATGAATTAAACTAAAATAGACTGGAATAAACTCAAAATAAAATATACTAAGTTAAAATGTTATGTATGGGACTAAACCATTATTCATTTTAATATACTACACTGAAATAAAGTAAAGTATACTGAAAAAAACATCATATCACAATTTCACTGACATAATCTAATATGGACTGAGATAAAATTGATGTGGAATTGTAAAAACAGTTAAGGTGAAAACTTCACTCCATGTGGAGTCAAAACATGTAAGTTACACACTTGTTGTATTTACCGGCCTTATTTAAGATGGGCCAAATTGCATGTGTAAATTACCTTGCCACAGATGCAGTTGACCCAATACCCTGATAATCTCAAATGTCATTATTCTCCTCATAATCTAGGAGGTTCTTCCACATCCTGCATCACCTTTCTGTCAAGAACAGCTGATGTGACGCCCCTCCCTGAGAATGATTTTAACAGTTAGTATGCATACAATTAGGGATTTCTACAGCCGGTTCCATCCTAATGTCTTATTTCTCACAACCAAGAGGGCCCATGAACTTCAATGATTTTTTCAGGTCACATTTTATGCAGTTATTGCATTAATCATTATGTTGAAACAAATCTAATCAAACAACCAGTGCACTAATGAACCTAATATTGAAAGATGATACAATGTGTTTTGTAACCAACTAAAAAGATTTGATAAATAGAAGCATTGCATGCCTCGCGAAACAAGGCGAGCTGTCGTCCGCAAGCCTCGCGAAGTGAGGCGAGTAGTTGAGGCAGGCAGGACTTAGACTGCAATGAGCTCATTGCACTGTGAGACTCGCAAAACAAGGCGAGCAGTTGAGGCAGTGGGACTTAGGCTGCAATGAGCGCCAAATGCGCTCATTGCACCGCCAGCCTCGCAAAGCGAGGCGAGCAGTTGAAGCACGCGGGACTTAGGCTGCAAGAATGTTGAAGAAGAATAGTAATGAATTTGCTGTAAAAAAAAAATCTTATACGATTTAAAATGGTATTGATTACTACTTAAAAGCTCCGTACACTCTTTGTATAAAAAAAGGGTAGGTATGTTTTAATCACCTATATAGTTGTCGTACTGGGAGTTGTCGTCATGGTTTGCAAGGAGAGCCGTCGATCGCGAGCCTCGTAAGTTGAGGCGAGCAGTTGAGGTACACGGGACTTAGGCTGCAATAAGTGCCAAAGGTGCTCATTGCACCGCGAGCCTCGCGAAGATCATTGCATGGGAGAACATGCAGGACTTAGCTGGCGTTCATCCTGAGACACGAGGGACATAGCTGCAATTAGGCCTCATTGCGAGGCCCCTGGACAGATGCAAAATTACGGCCTGTATGATGGATTGCGGGGCTTGCAAAAAGACGACTTTAACGGCCAAACCACAGAACTGGAAAAGATGGCAAAAACACACAAATATGCCTCAAATTAACTTACAAACTCACGTACAGCACGGGAGGAGAGCCAGGGAGCCCGTGAGTGAGGATGCGAGGGAATTTGAGGCATATTTTGTCTTTTTTAACTATCGAAAATCGCCAAAGCAGGAAAAATAATCATGGCCAAAAAAACGTATAAATTCCGAAACAGGATGAAGATGAGGCTCAGCAAGGCCAGGCATGCAGAACTTAGAAAATACACAACGCAAAAAACATTAACACAGACTAACAACGCCAGACACATAGCAAAGACAGTAACACTTACACAAACAACGACAGGCATGTAGAACTTTGAAAATAAAACCAAAGGCAGTCAGCATGCGCCACACAAAGATTCAGCAGAAACACAGAGGAGAAAGGGGGGGGGGAGATAGTGGAAAGAGACACATGGCATTCCCAAGCACAAAAGTTGCAGGTTGCCGAGGCCTGTAATGAGCGTTGAAGCTGCTCATTGCGAGGACAGTAAAGTAGATGGGAGGAGAGGCTCGCAATGAGCGCCAAAGGTGCTCATTGTGAGCCACGCAATGAGCACCAAAGGCTTTAACAGCAGGGCTCACGATGTGTGGCAAACAGCATTGCCAGGCTTCAAATTCTATTGCCGTCATGTTTGATGGGCAAGTCGCTAGTATATATATAAAAGACAACAAGGATAACAATGCATCTAGAGGTGTTTTCTACATATTAATAGTGGGTAAACACCTAAACACTAATGTCTTGAAGCAAAGTGGTATGAATAAAAACAATGAGATGATAATATGGTAACTCGACTATGATTTGTATTTGAGTTAAGAGATTTGTATTTCTCTATTATATACTCACTCTGTACTTGATATATAGCCTTCAGTTTACAGCGTTTTTTCTGGTTTTAAATTGTGTAAATAAAGTTCTTCCTTTTTTTATTGTACGAGTAACTATGGACTTGGGATGAGTGAGGGTTGGATAACAGGAACAGCGTCGTCGCTATTCGGGACATCTAGTGGAAGGTAGTAGGGTTGGTTAATGGGCTAGAAGTACCGCCTGACCAGAGAAGGAATAGTGGTAAGGCCAGTGAAGTCAGGGGCCTATTCGATTGGGTTTTCCCGCTCCCTAGCAGACCTCGTCTTGGATGGAGATACCTTTATTGAGTTGAAGGGGAGTCCGCTAAGGGTTTGAGTTGGCTCCAGGATGTATTCACTTTTCAGGGTCAACCAGGACTTACGTAAAGATTCTAGACATTATTAGATTGATTGGGAGGGGGTCAAGAATAATGGCCATGGTCAAGTATTTCCTAACTTGTGATTAACCATACTACAAAGGATCAAAGAGGTATCACTTGCATAGCACTTGACACCACTTAACGCTTGTTTGGTGAAACAAGAGTTTCAATTGCTGTTTTGACAGCATTGTTAAATATACTTAATGGCTTAATAATGTTCTTGAATCTACCATATAATTCTATGGAGCCTATTCCACTGCAGGACGTGAGTTAGAACCTGGCCAGGACCATAGCCCATCCCTGGGAGCAAACTGGGTATTGCTGTAGCTACTGGAAGTTACTATTGGTCTCTCTTAAAGTGGTACTAATGCAAAACTATTTTTATTATCCCAATGTAATTTTTACACCCCAAAACGCATTCTGCACATGGAATAAAAATTTTAAAATTACAAAAACGACCCAGGCTTATATGATTTGGTGTAAATGGCTCTTGGAGGCCCAGGGTAAACAACCATGGCTAGGGACCAAACATACAACAATGTAACTTAACAAGTGACATACTCCTTTTAAAAAGTTCTTATGGCCATGAGAATATCCCTTGAATTTGGTCAATTTTTAGCCACATGGGCTAGTGTCCATCCATGTCTGGTTGTCATGCTAAAAGAGTCCATGAGCCCAGGGGGTCATGACATGTATTAACCATAAAGTCACAAGAATCAGCAGACAATCCCATAAAGCCATACATAGGGTAGTAGTGCTGAATAACAAACAGTGGTATTGCCTTTTTTGGAACAGTATTGTGATGTTGTAAATTGTATATAATGAAAGGGGTATATAAACTTCTTAACATACTATACTAATAACATTCTAGACTAAATAGCAGATCAAATCGGAACTGTGACCTGTTGCCTCTGTCTTGTGCTGAAAAGTTTTGAAGACGTTGTGACTTCTCCAGCAAAATTGAAATGCTAACTTGCGTTGAATTGCTAAGCTGTCACATGCTGTAAAGTGCATTCATCCCTTGAGCTTAGTAAACATGTAGGGTTCTTCTATGCAGCATGTGTGAGAAGCCAAAGACTTTAAACTGCATTCATCACATACCCCAGCATTAGTAAAATGTTATTATTTCTAATTTATGTGTCTGTGTTTACTGTTTCATCCACCACCTACAAGAATTACAAACTGCTAACTCACAGGTGACTGGTTGTAATAGCCTCCAATGTGGCAATGTGTTAAAAAGAAATATCCAAAAGACTACATCTAATGAATTGCCATGATTCAAGATTATTTAAAGTATTTAAGAATTTATTTAAGTATTTACCCCATTTTAGAAACTAATTAGATTTGCTGGTTATGACTTACCCCTCATATATCGGTGTTGACTCCTACTTATTATCTTATTCTCATAAATATATTCCTGTGTACTATCCCTTAGCAACACTTCTGAAAGTGCCACCACTAGAGGTGGTGCTCACAGATCTGTAGTTCCCTGGATATGATCTTGCTCCCTTCTTAAATAAAGGTATCACATCTGCTTTTCTCTAGTCATCTGGTACTGTGACTGTGGAGTCTTGAAAAAATATATATAATGGCTTAGCTATTACAGAACACAGTTCCTTCAGTAAACTTAGATGTATTCCATCAAGACCTGGTGCTTTATTAACATTATTTTTTTTCTAGACTCTAGTGGATTTTTTGGGGGGCGTTAACCAATTACTTGAAGAAGGTAGTGCATCCCCATTTTGTCACAGTATCCTAAACATTGGTACCTCCTTTTTGTAGAAAAAACAAAATAATTTGTTTATCTCAATTGCTTTTTCCTGGTCACTGTTTATGTCAGCCTGTTTTTCTTTCCTAGCCATCTTTACATTAATATAATAAAACCTTTCTCTCCTTTGCAATTAACTTTTAATTTTCTATCTAAGACAATCTAATAGTTTTTTTGCAAGAATTAAGAAGAAGTCTCTGGCCCTTCTTTTATAAAATAATTCAAATGTTTGCTTTTTACTCCATACCATTCATTTGTTGTCCACTTAGTTTATGTGTATTTACTTGCCAGTTGTTTGTCCCAGTCTATATGCTCTATTGCTGACCTTGGATTATTAAAATTTGCCCTTTTAAAATTAAGAGTTTTTGGTAGCCCCTTACAATTATGTTTTTGAAACTCAACTGCAAATGCTATTGTGTTATAATCACTGTCCACAAGGGCCTTAACAGAAGCAGATCAGATAAAAAAAGAACTGGAAGGAATACACAGAAGATCATTAGAGAATGGATCTTAACATGTAAAGATAACCTCAATAGTTTGTGAGATGGGCCCTAGGAAGTCTAATTGATAAAAAAACTGCAGGAGCTGATGGAAGCCCCAAATTGAACTGCTCAACCATCTAAAATATCATGCTGTGAAAGTGTTGCTTGCATTATGTCAACAAATTTGGTAAACTCATCAATGGCCAATAGGTTTTGGAAAAGGTAATTTTATTCCCCCAAAAAGGCAGGGCTAAAGAGTGCTCCAATAATTGAACAAATGCACTCAATTCACATGCCAGCAAGGTAATGCTTAAGAACCTGCACGCTTAGCTCCAACAATATTTGGACCGAGAACTACCATATGTACATTGCCAATGTTCACTGAATAATAGAGAAGGCAAGAGAGTTCCAGAACAGCAATACATTCTGCTTCATAGACTATTCTGTAGCTTTTGGCTGTGTGGATCACAACAAAATGTGGCAAGCTCTTAAAGAGATGGAGATACCAGACCATCTCATCTGCCTCCTGAGAAATCTGTATGTGGACCAAGAAACCACAGCCAGAACTGAATATGGAACAACAGACTGAACAAGATTAGGAAATGTGTGTGACAAGGCTGTATATTGTCACCTTATTTATTCAACTCATACTCTGAATATATCATATGTAAGGCTGGGCTGGATGAACCCACAGCCGGAATTAATATGGCTGTCAGAAATATCAACAACCTCATATAGGTGGGTGATACTATTTTGATGGCTGAAGGTGAGGAGAAACTAAAAGGACTATTGATGATGGTGGAAGAAACGAGTGCAAAAGCTGGTCTGCTGCTCAACATTAAAAAAGATTAAGATCAATGAGAAAGAGCTTGATTGAATTTACCATTAAAAGGAGTGTCTGTTACAGTCAAAGGACTTTAGAGCCCAAAATTATCTTACAGTTAATAACAACAATAGTATTTTGGTTTGTTTTACGATTTGAAAAATATAAAATTATTATTATGAAAGTGATTTGAACTAACAGCCATTCATATCAGTGCAATTTACTGTTACCGCTGATCCATTTATCTACATGACTGAGAATATACAAAGCTAGAATGTGATCAGTGTGACACAATCTCATCATATTTATGCAGCTTCTTGTAAAAGGCTCAGGAGCTATACAAGCGATAAATAAAAAAATCTATCATATAAGAAAATGTTTGATTCATTTTTAAACATGACATTAGGTTTTTCCACATGATATTCAAGGCTCCATCTGATTGGTCTCTAACTTAGTATTAAGTATTAGAAAAAAGTAATGTAATCCAATCAGAATTTATTCAGCCTGCGTCATTCAGTTGTTTCCGACTCTCTGTGACCTTATGGATCTTTATGTCCATGGTCATGGGGATCCACTTGGTTTTCATGTCAGAGATCATAATTTACACCCCTTAATGTAATGACAGACATTTTAGTATTGGTCCATGCTGTCATTTTCACTGTTAAAATGAGCAAGTAGAGTCCTACATATTATCAAAAGGAAATTTTCATTTAACCTAAAACTATATTTATAATATTCATTGATCTATCATACAGAAAAATCTTTCTATGTTAAATTACTTTTACTGGAATCCTACTAAAAGAGAATGAAATGTAAATTGATGAAATTAATGACCAGAGCTGTAGTCTCACTGCCCAGACCCTGTTTCTGTTAGATAAGTATTAATTTGTTAAGCTTGTCGCTTTTAATTAATGTTACATTTACATTTCTCCCATTTCATTCAAGTTTCTTACAATATTATAAAAAGTAAAACTGGTTAAACGCTGGAAAGCTGCAATACATATTTAAAATATGTTGATTTTTTATGAATATTGATGATTCCATAAATGCAGTTTAGGTCTGCTACATTCTCAAAAGAGTTAAAATAGATGAATGGGACAATTTTGTTGTTGACCAATAGGATAGCTTGCGTAACAACAATATATATAAAAAAAATTAAAAGCATAGATTGTGAGAAAAACTGCTGCAGCTCAAAATACAAAACATTGCACTTTAAAAGAACATGGAACTATACTGGATTTTACTGGGTATATATACATAATATACCTACCCCTACTGTATCACTACCTTGTCGTGGTGAAGGGACTTGTGTACTGTAGGGTCACCCAAGATGGGCAGGTCATAGCAGGGTAGTCAGACAAATAAAGCGGTCCACTGGAGAAGGAACTACCAACCCACTCCAGTAACTTTGCTAAGATAACTTTATGAACAAGCAAAACCAGAGACATAAGGATAAGGTACTGGAAGACGAGTCCCCTCAGGTCAGAAGGTGCTTACCACATCACTGAGGAAGTGTATGAGTAGCACCGAAGCTAATGAAGTGGCTGGGCCAAAGCCAGAGAAAACCCAGTTGCGGATGTGTCTGAAGGGGAAAGGAAAGTCAGCTTCTGCAAAGAACAATACAGGATAGGAACCTGGAATGTTAGAACAATGAACCAAGGCAAACTGGATGTGGTCAAACATAAGATGACAAGGTTAAACATTGATATTCTGGGAACAACTAAACTTAAATGGACTGGAATTGGACATTTAACATTAGACAACCACCAGATTTTCTACTGTGGTCAAGAATCCTGCAGAAGAAATGGAGTAGCCCTCATCGTCAATCAAAATGATGCTGAAGAAGTTGTTCAGTTCTATGAAGATATTCAAAACGTCATAGATATAACACTGAGAAAAGATGTTACTCTGATCATAGAAGATTGGAATGCTAAAGAAGGGAAACAAAAAATACCTGGCAAGTTTGAACTTAAAGTACAAAATTAAGCAAGTCAGAAATTAGTTGAATTCTTTCAAGATAATTCTCTGGTCATAGCAAACACCCTTTTCAAACAGCCTCTGAGACAACTAAACACATGAACATCACCAGATGGACAACATATAAATCAGATTGACTATATACTTTGTAGTCAAAGATGAAGGAGCTGTATGCAGTCAGTATAAAAAAGACCTGGTGCTGACTGTGGCTCAGACCATGAGCTTCTTACTGCGAAATTCTGAATTAAGCTAAAGAAAAGAGGAAACATCATCAGACCAAGCAGATACAAAATAAATAATATATCTTGTGAATATGCATGGGAAGTAAATAATGGATTTAAGAGACTAGACATTGAAGATAGAATGCCTGAGAAACTTTGGATCGAAGTTAGTAACATTATTCAGGAAACAGCAGCAAAGAATAAACCCAAAAGAAAGAAAACTAAGAAAGCAAACTGCCTGTCTGATGAGCCTTTGAAAGTAGCCCAAGTAAGAAGGAAAGTGAAAGATAGTGGAGATAGGAAAATAGCAAGAAAAGACAAAGAGACAATATATAATGAGTGATATATAGAGATAGAAGAAAATAACAGAATGGGAAAGTAGAAAGATAGTTTCAAAAAAATTGGGGATGTCAAAGGAACCTTTCATGGCAAAATGGGCATGGCAAAAGATAAAAATCGTAGGGACTTAACAGAAGCAGATAAGATAAAGAAGAGGTGGCAGGAATACACTGAAATAGTTTGTCCAAGGAGCTGGTCCAGACATCTTAGAGAGTGATGTAAGATGGACCCTAGAATGACTTGCTGATAACAAGGCTGCAGGAGTAAACAAAATCCAAGCTGAAATATTCAAAATCCTACAATATGATGCTGTGAAAGAGATACTTGCCTTATGCCAATAAATTTGAAAAACTCAACAGTGGACAATGGACTGGAAAGTGTCAGTCTATATCCCAATCCCCCTAAAAAAGGCTGTGCCAAATAATTCTCTAATTATTGAACAATTCTACTCATTTCACATGTGCGCAAGATAATGCTTAAGATCCTACAAGCTCTGCTTCAACAATATATAGACCGGGAACTACCAGATGTGCAAGTCAGGTGTTTCCCCAGTGGAAGATGCACAAGAGATCAAATTGCTAATATCTAATGGATAATAGAAAAAGCAATAGAGTTCCAGAAAAAACATTTACTTCTGCTTCATAGACTATTCTAAAGCCTTTGACTATGTGGATCACAACAAAATGGGCAAGTTCTTAAAGGTATCATCTCATATGCCTCCTGTGGAATCTGTATGTGGACCAAGAGTGCAAAGGCTGGCCTGCTGCTCAATATTAAAAAGACGAAGATCATGGCACACCGCAATCTCATCCCTGGCAAATAGATGGGAAAGAAATGGAGGCAGTGTCAGATTTTATTTTTCTGTTATCCAAGATCTCTGCAGATGGTGACTGTAGCCATGAAATTAAAATATGTTTGCCTCTGGAGAGGAAAGCTATGACAAGCTTGGACAAGACAGTAACAAGTAAAGATATTACACTATCAACAAAGGTCCACATAATTAGAACTATGGTATATACACACGGATGTGAGAGGTGGACCATAAAGAAGACTGATTGCCGGAGAATTGACACAATTGAATTGTGGTGTTGGCAAAAATTGCTTAGAATCCCTTGGACTGCAAGAAGATCCAATTAATCAGTACTTCAGGAAATCAAGAAAACTGTTCACTGGAAAATATGATCATGAGGCTGAGGCTCAATTATTTTGGCCTTGTCATGTGAAGACAGGATTCCCTTGAGAAGACTCTGATGCTTGGAAAGATCGTAGGCACACGAAGAAGGGGGGGGGGGGCAGAGGCAAAGGCAGAGATAAATTAAGTCACTGAAGCAATGAATATGCGCTTGATGGAGCTAAAAGGGGCCAGTGGCTCACAGATATACCTTGAGTGCTAAGGTGCTAAACAACACAACAATATACGTATGTATTTACTATTTTATACAAAAAACAATGTAGAAAAATATCTAGAAATTTTGTTTTATTAATGTATTTTTTCAGCAGTTGGCAGTATTGTTTTGGAACAAACATGATTACATGACAGCTGTAGAAAAATGTCATATGTTTACAAAGTTTGCAAATTTGTAAATGAACAAAACTACCAGCTGTGTAAGCTGGCCATAAAAGCATCTATTAAAAAATTAAAGGAGGGGAGAGGAGGAGGCAGATGCATTTTTTAGGAATTGGTGGATTCAGATGATATTTGACACTTTTCCCAACATGCTCAGTAGACTACCAGCATATTGGGTTTGTAATTATCACTGGAGATAGGGGTTTATAAGGAAGAAACTGCAAGCCTTGCTTGACCTACTCTGTATTGGTCCCTCTAGTGACTTATAAAGCAAATATGACTATCATACCAGCTTATATACAAATTAAGGCTAAAAGCAATTTTGTGAATATGACTTACATAACAATTACCGCTGTTAGTTTGTTGCAGACGTTTTCCCTAATCCGCATCAGTCCTTTAATGTCAATTATCATCAGGTTTAAGTTCAAATTACTGGTAGTTTGTACACGAATAAGAACTCTAGAGTTTTACAGTGTGAACAAATGAATTCACCGAGCACAATGAGGGCTGAAATGCTGTGTCAGAAAGTTTTCTTTTAATAGAATAAATAAAAGGGATCCTCAAACAGAAAAAATCACTTTTGATTCTCACTTTTTTTTAATTATCCTGTGCAATGATTACCTTAAAATATGCTAATCAGTATACGTAATTATGACAAAGAGAAGTTGTCTACAAGTTTGGACTCCTTCCTACATGACTGCAGAGGTCACATAATAGTGCCATAAATTATCCATATACTGTATATAATTCCCTGGGGCATCCAGGTTATTTCCTATTTGTGTTAACCCTTGGACTTACTACCAATTAGAAGTGAGCCAACTTCAGCGTCCCTACTATTGGACAGTACATGGAGTGGAAGGAAATTCAAAGATGAGCAATGTTTGTATTCTGTTAATGCTTAACTTATATATATATATATATATATATATATATATATATTAGCGACTTGCCCGTCAAAAATGACGGCAATACGATTTGAAGCGTGGCAATGTTGTTTGCCACACAATGAAATGTTTTGCCCCCTCTGAGCACCTTCGGTGCTAATTGCGAGCCTCTCGTCCTATCTACTTCACCGCTCATTACAGGCCTCGGCAACTTGCTACTTGCTATGTGTCTCTTTCCACCATCTTCCCCCTGTGTCTTTCACCTCAGTGTGTCTGCTGAACCTTTGCGTGACGCGTGCTGACTGTCGTTGGTTTTATTTTCAAAGTCCTGCATGCCTGGTGTTGTTGGTGTAAGTGTTGCTGTCTTTGTATTGTGTATTTTCTAAGTCCTGCGTGCCTGGCGTTGATGGTGTGTTACTGTCTTTGCCGTCGTGTATTTTCTAAGTCTTGCATGCCTGGTGTTGTTGGTGTGTTGCTGCCTTTGCTGTTGTATATTTTCAAAGTCCTGCATGCCTGTGTAAGTCCTGCGGGCCTGGCGTTGTTGGTGTGTTAATGTCTTTTGTGTCATGTATTTTCTAAGTTCTGTGTGCTTTCCTTGCTGAGCCTTGTTTTCATCTCGTTTCAGAATTTTTACGTTTTTCGGCCGCAATTTTTTTTCACGCTTTGACGATTTTCGATCGTTAAAAAAAGACAAAATATGCCTCAAATTAACTTGCAACCTCACTCACGGGCTCCCTGCCCCCCCCCTCCTTCCCCCCAGTGCTGTGTGCAAGTGTGTAAGTGAATTTGAGGCATATTTGCATGTTTTCGCCGTCTTTTCCAGTTGGGTGGTTTGGCCTTTAAAGTTGTATTTTTTGCGAGGCTGGCAAGCATGACGACAACTTGCAACTGTCCTCCTGAGAAATAAAGTGATATGTCCTGTTAGATACATTCCTGAGTTTCGTTTTCATCTTGTTGCCCAATTTTTACTTTTTTTCGGTTGCCATTTTTTTCCCTGCTTCGGCTTCTGAAGTATTCATTGAGTGCATTCATTTTCATATTCTTTCGTACATAGAAATAATGCTACCTATTGAACACATTTTAAGGTTCAGTTCATTTAAATGCCTTTTATAACACTGACTTATTGTTATGGTTAGGCTCTCAGTGTGGTGGATCTATGATGGTAAAATAAAAAAAATATTTTCCAAAAACTAGCATCGCCACTTTAGTATTCTTATAAAGTGCTTTCTAAAGAATAGTTAGGTTTGGATTTACTGTATAAGAGAGAAACCTTTTATTAAATTTTGATTGTGCATTTAAGCAAATGATTACTAATTTTAGTCATACTCCATGGCAGCATGATCTCCTTATCTCACCACTCCCTGAATGATGTACTGTTTCTGGAGTGGGAACCATCCAGAGGAGAAAGCTCTCCAAACAGGCATACTGTATTTGCAGAATGATAGAGGGAGGTGACAGGAAAGTGAATTTGTAGACAGTACTAGAAACTCAAAATGCTTTGTGATTGTTCCCTCAATCCCTATAATCGTTATGCTCCATATTTATCTGACTTTCCTCTCTTTTATTATTTGCCTTCACAAATTGTTATTGTTCTTTAGGCGTTTAGTAATGTCTAACTCTCTGTGACCCTATGGACTTTAGCACACCAGACTTAACCTTTGTGTCTCTGGTGGTGCTTATCCATAAGGTTATGTTAGCGAAGGTACTAAAGTGGGTTGCCGTTTCCTTCTATAGTGGACCACAATGTGTCTGACCTCTCTGGTGTGACCTGCCCATCTTGGGTGAAGCTACATGGTATAGCTCACAACTTCATTGAAGTACACAAGACCCTTCACCATGACACGGTAACAATATAGAAGGGGCCTTAACAAATTAGGGCTCCCAATTAGTGCCTGTAAAGTGGTTGTCAGGATGCCAAGATTATGGGTTGGAGATGGCACTTTTCTCATACAGACAAATGCCACGTAATATAAGTCCCAGTTGGTAACATGAACAATAATATACACATTCACAGTATCCACCAATGCCGAAGGTTCCCAAGACTACCCAGCCCAGCAGCTGATATATTTTCCATTTAATCAGGTATGTAATTAATAAGGGTTGGTACAAAGGATGGTACCTTCAGCCAAGCGATAACCAGCAAGCAATAATACTGTTTCAATTCTGGAAACAGCCTTAGTCTATGCACCATGTATGGTCATGATATACATATTCATTATAGCTATGGAAGATGAGAGTAAAATGTCTGGTGATACAGCCACACTGACACATTATGAGCTAGATTATATGACTCCGTTGGAATTCCTGTATGGCTGTTATGTAGTGATAGAACAGCTTATGAGAAAATGTACCGTATGAATCCGAATATAAGCCGCACCTTTTTACCGATTTTTTAAACTTGCGAGTTACGGGTGCAGCTTATATTCGCGACCTTAAAAAAAATCATTGCCGATTTGCGAACTTTGGTTGTGTCGTGTGCGGCTTCTATTTGCAAATGCAAAATTACTGCTGTTTTGCGAGATTGCGAGTTAAGGGTGACGATTTTCGTGCTTGAGACTGCAGTATTGAATAGCGATTTACGGTTTTAGTGATTCTAACATCCTGTAAAGCCTGTAACCTGCAAAAAAAAGCTACAGTGCTAATTAGAAAGCCTGTTTCTTGCAATGGCTGATCACTTTGAGAGTCTTTTTCTCTACGATTTTACGGGTGCGGCTTATATTTGAGTACTATCTTTTTTCTATTTTTTCTCCTTGAACTTTACGGGTGCGGCTTATATGCGGTGCGGCTTATATTCGGACCAATACGGTATGTACCAACTTTATGGCTTCTGTGAGTAGGTGCACTACCAATCATGCAACACTATCATGTTCATAAAATATATATCCTAATCACTGATATGGCCTACTGAACACAGCTGCAATATAAATGCTGCATATACAATTTAGCTGATGCCCATCAATGATTAAAAATGTTGCCCTAAAATACACTCTAAAATGTGTGATGTCAAAATAATACTACTATTATCCTAAAAATAGGCCATATTCATATAATGAGACAAATTCATGCATTCATCCCAAGTTAAAACAACGTACATTATGTCAATCCCAGACCCATGACATCATATAGTATCAAGATGTCTCCTAAACCTTGCCCATGCAACTTACAATTGAAAACTGTATATACAATCATTGACTGAAGTTATGCTTACGAGAATGTGAAATTAAATATGTGTTATTCTTCTTCTACAACACTGCCAGCACTGTAGAAGCAGACAACAACACAGGTATGAAGCTTAATAGTTTCACAGCAATGCAAACACTACAGTAGTGAAAACACTACACCAGCCATATCATCCTCCTTGATTCCTATCTATTTACATTACATCCCATGGCAGGGAAAGGGTTAAATAACAATACAAAATGAATGCAGGGGGTTATGACCACTCTCTCTATGACCAGCTACCCTCTATTAGCCCAGGGTTCCCCAGGATTCACACAATGCCCATTATGAGCCGAAGAATCCTCAAGATTTCCCCCTTCCCACTTGCTATTAGCTAGGGTTTCCCCATGGATTAGCTCTTCCCACCACTCTATAACAAAAATATTATGTACTACTAATGGAGCTTCTCATAGGATGAGTTCCAGAGTTCTCATGACAAATAATTGCTTTTGGCTTTCCAGCCTTAAATAGAGACTTTGAGGATTTTCATTGGCATTTATTTTTTGTAATGTTTTGTGATAGGGTCTCTGGGAGTCCTTATGGACCCCAATAGGGAGGGGTGCGTTACTTGGATGTCCAATATGGACCCCTATGTTATAGGGTGGGCGCCATGGGTGCCCTCCATGGCAAAGAGGTTTATGTTAGGTGCCATGGGGGTCATTGAGAACTCCCATAGTTATGGTAAATGACATACGAGGAATTACCGTACAGGCCGTAGAACATATAAAACTTACCAAGGGAGGCAAATTACGGCAATTGGAGACTAAATTGGCTACAGTAGAACCTAATAGATTTAAAAAGGATATTGATTTGGTGGCTTTTATTTCCTCATAGAGGTTATTGGGTCTATCAGCCAAATTAACACCTTCTGAGTAAGTGGTTTACAATGGACTATTTGTACTCGACCTTTAAAACCTTTCTCTTTTATCTCTGTATCTGGCACAAAATAGGGGAGCATATTAAATCATCCACATAATGAAATTCAGTTCAACTCACTGAACTGAATTCCATATTAATGTATTTAACAAAACTAAACAATATAATTAATTTATTATTACCGTGGCTACATAAAAGCCCCAGGGGTTTAATGGAATATGCAAGCCAAGAGAGATATTGATCTAGTTTTAGATAGATTTTTGGATTTGAGTTTTTATGTTTCGCAGACTAATTCCAATGATATGGTACAGATATTGTGTTGGGACTTAATAGCTAATTTCCTTTTTCAAAAAGGGGGTGTGATCATTGAACTTTCATATCCACATCTATATTTATTTAATATCTCTTTATGTTTATGCCATTATATGTGTGCAGATCATAACACTTAAGAGTACTGTTTTCATTCTATACTCTATAATGCAGTACGTACTGTACCTCATATGGCTGTGCCTGGCGTTATGGTGTGCCTCCACATGTGAATCAGTGTGTCTTTTCTGCACACTGATTCGGTCAGGGTTGTATTTCCCATGGACCACTGTACAAAAACGGGGTCTCTACATAGTCTAATTTTATTTTATTTCTAGGTTTAATATCATATCTTTTATTTGTTGAATTTATTTTATATGTTGTAGTTGGTAAATATTATTTTTATTACTAAGCATCTTTATATAAGCCATATGGATTGTTTATATGGTCTACACATGATTTATATATTTTATTTCTTATACAGTAGATGTTATTATTATTATTATTATTATTATTATTAGATCTTTCCTGTTGATTGACTGTCAGCCGAGGTGTAGATCGTTTGTGCCGTATGAAAAGAATGATATTGACACTTTCTAATTCTGGAAGTTTGCCTAGCAACAGATGACAAACCCTGATCCATGACTGGTTGCATGGTTGCCAAAGCAATGACAAACGCCAAGGGCTCACTTCAGGGCAGCAATGGCATCTAGACAACTCCTTAAATAGTGAGAAGGACCAATACACTTCAGATATGATGGGACCCCCCTAACCCCTTCATTAACCCTCTAACTCATGGGGGTCTGAGCCAATAATTAACCCTGTCACTCATAAGAGGGTCAATATAGACCCCCATAATCCATTAATTAACCCTGTCACTCATAGGGGTCAATACAGACCGCCATAACCCATTAATTAACACTCTCACTCATGGGGTCAATACAGACCCCCATAATCCCTTCCTTAACCCTGTCACTCATGGGGGTCAATACAGACCCCTATAAGCCAAAAATTAACTCTATCAGTCCAATAGGGGTCTATATAGACCCCTATAGGACACTAATTAATCCATGTAATAACACTATAAGTGCCATGAGGGTCATCCAGGACCCTCATTACACAAAGTGTAACCACTACACTATTAACCCTAACTACACCCCATTAACCCAACCCTGCAAATATTTAATCCTAACACTACACATTTAACCCTAAGAGTACCTAAGTAACCATAACTGCTCCTATTTAAACCCATCTAAGCCTATTTAACACCGTCTGTTATGTGGGTCTATACAGACCCTCATAAGCCTCTCTTACACCATCAGTCCCATAAGGGTATATAATGACCCTTATGGGGTAGTTACAACCCTAACATTAACCCCATAAGTGCCATGAGGGTCCTCAAGAACCCTCATGACACTAACTACAAACACTACACTGCACTATACACCCCCAATAAACCATTAAATCTAAATAACCCCCTCTACACTAACCTATTAACACCTACACTACCTACCTACACTACCTACCTACCCCCTAATAAATCCACCACCCCAATAATTACACAAAATAATATAACCTAACTTACAAAAAATAATAAAACCTAAGTTACAAAAAATAAAAATATCTACATTACAGAAAAAAAAAAACCTAAGTCCCCCCAAAAAACATTACAGAAAACCAAAAGAAAGACATTACAACCTCAAACCCCCACACTACAGAAAATAAAAAAAAACATTACACACCTGAAAAGGAAGGGCATACAATATATATATATATATATATATATATATATATATATATATATATATATATATATACATAAATATATATATATATATATATATATATATATATATATATATATATATATATATATATATATATATATATATATATATACATAAATATATATATATGCATTACATTACAATACAATACAAAAAAATACAATACCTACCTACCTATCTAAAATACAATAATTACTATCTAACATACATACATCCCCCTCCCATCTATATAAAATACAAGAAATCCTAACATAAATACATCCCCTCTATCTAAAATAAAATAAATCCTAACATAAATATATCCCCTCTATCTAAAATAAAATAAATCCTATCTAACATACATACACCCCCTCTATGTAAAATACAATAAATCCTAACATAAATACATCCTCTCTATCTAAAATAAAATAAAATCTATCTACATACCCAAAACCTAAATCTAACCTAAAATACAATAATTAAGACCACTTACCTTTGCAGATCTACCTGCAGTTTACCAACCTAGGAAAAAAAGGAAAAACTAAAATTAATACAAAACATTTACATATAATAAATAAACATTTTAAATATTCTAAATATTCTACTCACCTTTCCACCATGTCCGTCTTTCTTCATTTGTTCTCCAGGGCAGCCCTTGTTAAAAAAAATAAATGACATTACTAATAAATACATACACAAACTAAATAAAATAAAATAAACATAATATACATGGTACTTACCACCCCGCGATGTCCCCGGCCTCCTCCTCTTCTGCCCCGGCTGGGCCCTGGATGAATCTGCGCTCTAAAAAAAAAAAAAAAACTAACGGAGAAACCGGATACAGAGAGAGAGACAGGACAGAGAGAGAGAAAGAGACAGGACACAGGGCGAGAAAGAGACAGGAGAGCGAGAGACAGAGAGGAGAGAGAGTCAGGATGAAGAGAGAGACAGGACAGAGAGATAAAAAATGAAAGGGCAGATAGAGAAAGACAGGACACAGAGAGAGACAGGACACAGAGAGAGACAGGACACAGAGAGAGACAGGACAAAGAGATACAGGATGGGGAGATACAGGATGGAGAGAGACAGGATGGAGAGAGACAGGGCGGAGAGAGAGACAGGATGGAGAGAGAGAGATAGGAGTGAGAGAGAGAGGAGAGAGAGACAAGAGAGAGAGAGCAGAGAGAAACAGATACATAACAGAGAGAGAGGACAGAGAGAGAGAGAGAGGACAGAGAAAGAGAGGGACAGAACAGAGAGAGAGAGACAGGATAGAGAGAGAGAGGGAGACAGGACAGAGAGATAGACAGGAAGGAGAGATAAGGAGAGACAGGACAGATAGAGAGAGACAGGACGCATAGAGAGAGAAACCGGATACAGAGAGAGAAAGGACAGAGAGAGAGAGAGGACACAGGGCGAGAAAGAGACAGGAGAGAGAGAGACAGAGAGGAGAGAGAGTCAGGACAAAGAGAGAGACAGGACAGAGAGATAAAGAATGAAAGGGCAGATAGAGAAAGACAGGACACAGAGAGAGACAGGACAAATAGAGACAGGACAAATAGAGACAGGACAAATAGAGACAGGATGGAGAGAGACAGGATGGAGAAAGACAGGATGGAGAGAGACAGGATGGAGAGACACAGGGCGGAGAGAGACAGGATGGAGAGACACAGGGCGGAGAGAGACAGGATGGAGAAAGAGAGACAGGAGTGAGAGAGGCGAGAAAGAGCAGAGAGACAGAGAAATAACAGAGAGAGAGGACAGAGAGAGATAGAGAGGACAGAAAAAGAGAGGGACAGAACAGAGAGAGACAGAACAGAGAGAGACAGGACAGAGAGAGAGAGACAGGAAGACAGGGAGGCAGAGAGAGAGACAGGTAAAATAGAGAAAGAAAGAAAGGGCAAAGAGAGAGAAAGACAGGACAGAGAGTGAGACAGGTCAGAGAGAGAAAGACAGGCCATAGAGAGAGAAACACAGGACAGAGCGACAGCATAGACATTTTATGATACTGTCATTGATGGCGGGCAAGTTACTAGTTACCTTATATTTGCAAAACCATTAAAAAAGTAACATTTAGTGACAACACACATTGGTAGCTTTTATTTGCTTTTTATTTGTTTATTTATTGATGTATATTGTACTTTTACAGTTATATGTACTTGTTGAGTATTTTAGACTGTACCTATTGATCAAAAAATAGAACAAGAGGTAGCTCTAGGTAGGGCAAGTAATTTGAACTTATAGGGTGCTACTAGGGACAATATAGTAACTTATAGCAAAAGACACAACAGCATTCCCTATTATTGTGCACAACCTATATAACTCAAAATTAGTTAAAAAAGTAGATAGATAAAACTTAGCTTTTAATAAACTGTATAAAAGAGTAATCTTTAAAAAATATGCAGAGGCAGGGTGTGCAATTAGAAGTCACTGAATATCATATAGAAATTCCTGATAAAGACAGGGAAATGCACCAAGTGCATAAATCTACAGTATACACATGGTATGAAAAGTTCTAAGTCAAAAAAGTGCCAACAGTGCATAAAGTGCTAATCATAAATCATATGGAACCAAACAATTGTCTATTTGGTTCTAAAAAGTGCTTAAGAGTTATAATGTACAGCTTGGTATATATCTATTGCAGTGGTGCAAGTTTCCTTGCATATCAGGAATAAATATAGTGTCACTTATTCCATATAACCCATAGAATTCTCCAATATATGGGTCCTATGGTTGAAATAAAGTGACTAGTGCAATTGCTTAGGATAGTGGTTCATTTTGCCTCGTTTCTGTTAAATAATATATCATAGGACTTAGAGCTCCGTTCTTTGTCAGCTCTATCTTATTGACAGTTATATTGAGGTTAAGAACTAGTGTTTGTCTTGGCTGAGTAGCTAAAGTGACTAATCTAGACTCCTATCGTTATAAATTAACTTCTCTGATTAGATATTTTTTAGGAGCTCATGCACAGCGTGCCACGAGGTTGAAACGACTAGCTATGACGTCATCAGCCTGAGTGTGCGCTCCTGCGTCTGACCCGACGCACGTTTCTGGATTTTTTCAAAGCTAGGCGTCTCAACCTCGTGGTACGCTGTGCATGAGCTCCTAAAAAATATCTCATTGGAGAAGTTAATTTATAACAATAGGAGTCTAGATTAGTCACTTTAGCTACTAGGCCAAGACAAACACTAGTTCTTAACCTCGATATAACTGTCAATAAGATAGAGCTGACAAAGAACGGAGCTCTAAGTCCTATGATATATTATTTAACAGAAACGAGGCAAAATGAACCACTATCCTAAGCAATTGCACTAGTCACTTTATTTCAACCATAGGACCCATATATTGGAGAATTCTATGGGTTATATGGAATAAGTGACACTATATTTATTCCTGATATGCAAGGAAACTTGCACCACTGCAATAGTTATATACCAAGCTGTACATTTTAACTCTTTAGCACTTTTTAGAACCAAATAGACAATTGTTTGGTTCCATATGATTTATGATTAGCACTTTATGCACTGTTGGCACTTTTTTGACTTAGCACGTTTCATACCATGTGTATAGATTTATGCACTTGGTGCATTTCCCTGTCTTCTAATGTGACTTCTGTGACTTCTAATTGCACACCCTGCCTCTGCATATTTTTAAAGATTACTCTTTTATACTATATATTAAAAGCTAAGTTTTATCTATCTACTTTTTTAACTCATTTTGAGTTATATAGGTTGTGCACAATAATAGGGAATTATGTTGTGTCTTTTGCTATACTGTACCTATTGAACTGACACACTGTTAAGAGGCTTGACGTTAATCCCCTGTGGTACTGCCCGTCTAGTAATATACTATGATTTTGAATTTAAGATATTAGCAAATAATTATCTTATATTTGGAAAGCAACATTGAGTGACAAAACGTGTTTGGTAGCTTTTATTTGCTTTTTATTTGTTTACTTATTGATGTACTTTTGCTGTATATTGTAAATTTACAGTTATATGTACTGGTGTTTTTACCCTGTACCTATTGTACTGAAGCTCACACTGTTCAGAGGATTGGCATTATTCCCCTGTCGTACTGGCTGTCCAGTAATATACTATGATTTTGAATTTAAGATCTTACTAGCCTCCATATTTAATGCAAAAGTGTTGCTTGCCTTATGCCAACAATGGCCAATAGACTGAAAAAGGTCAGTCTACATATCAATCCCCCAAAAAGGCAGTGCCAAAGAGTGCTTCAATTATCAAATAATAATAATAGCAAATGTTAGCAAGGTAATGCTTATAATTCTACAAACTCAACTCCAAAAATATGTAGAGCCCGACCTACCAGATGTGCAAGCTGGGTTCCACAGAGGAAGAGGCACAAGAAATCAAAATTGCTAATGTCCAATGGATTATTGAGAAAGTTAGAGAGTTCCAGAAAAGCATTTACTTCCGTTTCATAGACTTCACAGCTTTTGATTGTGTGGATCTCAACAAAATGTGGTATATTCTTAAAGAGATGGGAGTACCAGATCATCTCATCCTCCTGAAGAATCTGTATGTGGACCAAGAAGCCTCGGTCAGAATCGAACATGGGACAACAGAATGGTTCAATATTAGAAAAAGTGTGCGACGAGGTTGTATATTGTCACCTTATTTATTAAATTTATACACAGAGTATATCATCTGTAAGGCCAATCTGGATGAATCCAAAGCCGGAATCAATATTGGTGGAAGAAATATCAACAACCTCAGATACACTGATGACACTACTTTGATGGCTGAAAGTGAGGAGGAACTAAAGGACTTATTGATGAGAGTAAAAGAAGAGAGTGCAAATGCTGGCCTGCTGCTCAATGTCAAAAAGATGAAGATCATGATAAACGGCAATCTCAATTCCTGGCAAATAGATGGGGAAGAAGTGGAGGCAGTGACAGATTTTATTTTCCTGGGATCCAAGATCTCTGCATATGGTGACTGTAGCCATGAAATGAAAAGATGTTTGATTCTGGGGAGGGAAGCTATGGCAAGCTTGAACACGACTGAATGACTAAACAACAAAATAAGAAATACTCCAAACTATTCTCAAACACCTTATCTCTGGGACACACCCTCCAACACCTAATGCCTGCTTGTTCACTGTTGAGCGCTTTAGCATAGTCAGTGTTTGAGCAGGAAATACCCAGTTCCATTCACTGTGACATTCACATTTCCCATGGCTTTGTTTCAGCAAATAAATTAAGTAAAATGAGTGGGATTGATATAATTTACCGATATTTCACGTAGTTTACTGACAAGATATGGTTTAGGAATTGCGAGTGAACTATGTAAAACTTGGAAAGCAAGGAATTGTATAGATACTTAAATTAAGAAACTAGCAGCCTTATTAAATTGAGATTCTGCAAATTTAAAAAGGTTCTATTTAAGCACATAGCATTTTTTACAGAATTATTTAGTTAGTAAAGAACTTGCTTTTGAATAGACGTTCACTAACTAAAAACTTCTGTAAAAAAAAATATGCTATGTGCTTTAATAGAGCCCTTTTAAATTTGCAGAATCGCAATTTAAAAAGGCTGTAACGATCCAGCAGTTGCAAGTACTAATAAGTTCGAGTATATGAGTAAGCAATTGAATAGTATAAATAGTAAATAGTATAACACAGCTCTGAAATAATCTGTATATGAGCCAAGAAAGAAATGGAGGATTGACAAAAAAATATCAACAGCTGTATTTACATTTGAGTGCCTTTTTTCATCAACAGGGCCAAGAGTACTATCAGTATTGCTATATGTAATTGTTTATCCACACTGATTTGACATCTTAAAGGCATACAGGTGTTATTATATTAAAACTGTGTTTGCTATGCTATCATGACATCAAAACATTTAGACATGAATAATGCCAATAAACCAAGGTGATGTGAATTTATGTCCTTTAATTTAAAACATTTAGGAAAAATGACATTCCTACTTCATGCAGTTACAACTGCTTGTCTCAAGTTTACATGTATATGTAGGTCTATTTAATTCCACAAGCCATATGGTACATATTCAATGTTATATTAATCCTTGTGGCCCAAACTGATATACCGTATGTGTTTATTTATTATATGTTAGATCTTTCAGCAGAAGAGATGTCATTATTGTGATGTTTATATCATAGCCACTGTAGTTTGTTTGATGAAAGAACTGTTTGATGATCCAACTGCCTTAATGGATGTGAAAATATTATAACATATCAACCAAAAATCAGACTACATCATCACTTCTCAACTGCAATAATCAGTGACCATCAATTGATGAAATGTTAGCCATAATCATACTGGCTACAGATGAGTTTACCATGGCATATGCAATGCTGATTAGCAACATGACTTCTATATGTCACCATAACATAATCCATGAATACCTTCTCTGTAGGCAAGCATGGTTAGATTAACATTGTGAAAACTAGCAACCTTATTAAATTGCGATTCAGCAAATTTAAAAGGGCTCTATTTAGGTACAGAGCATATTTTTTTAACATACGTTTTTAATTAGTGAAGAACTTGCTTTTGGATAGAAGTTCACTAACTAAAAACTTCTGTAAAAAAATGTGCTATGTGCTTAAATGGAGCCCTTTTACATTTGCTGAATCGCAATTTAATAAGGCTGTAGATGTCCATTGAGGAATGCATTTGAGAAGGGACAACCTAGCTGTATCTCCTATCTCCTCTTAGTAACAGGGGGCCCTCCTGTGCTACCACATGGTCTCCCTCAAGAGGGTCTGGCAGGAGCTGATGGTGGTGGTGGAGGAAGGAAGCCAGAGGATGAGAGCCTAGACACCTATGGAGGATAGTGTTGGGGGATTGCTTCTCAGGAGTGGTGGAATGTAAATCCAGAGATCTTTGCTAGAGGTCTATCTGGATTTGTGTGAGGGTTCTCCAAGCCCTGAATAAGTTTTTGTATGCTTGTCTCTTGTTGGAGATTTTGCCTCCTCATCTCACAGAGCACCTGGGGCATATACCTGTTTGTTTGCCCTCCAATTGCGCAAAGTGTCTGGCCATCTCCTTTTACTGGGCATGCAACTCTGCTACATCCTTCTCCATTGGCTGTGAAGCTACCTGTGGGATTGATGTGGTCTAGGTAATGCTGGGGGACATGGCATTGTTTGCAGTGTTGGTAGTGGTGCTGCAAGTTGCAGCATTGATGTTGGGAGTGCAGGTTGCAACATTGGTGGTGGTTGTGCATGTAGCAACATTGGTGGTGGTTGTGAACGGTGCATCAAAGGGCATCAGGTCCATAGCATTGGTCCCGCCAATTATATTTTCCGGGAGAAGAAGGCCAGTGAGGTCAAAAACCACCCTTGGAGAGGATAGCCTAGCAAGTTCAACCACTGAGGACATGACTTGATTGTCCTCCTCTACCTCGACTTGTTCTGCCTGTTGTTGCAGCTCCTCGTCACTGATGCTTCATGCTGATCCGGAGCTCCTCCACCTCCTGTGCTACATGCTGAGGTTGTGTTGCTCTCCATTGAGCTAAAAGGAAAATTAACAATATATCATCGATCAACATGTGATAATTATATCATCTCTGTGTTTTGTGCATATGACTTTGTGAAAGTTGACTATTCATGGTTTATGCATGGTAAGTTCTTTGAAAGGAGTTTTGATTTGATAAAAAGTATTATTAATATAATAGACTTGTATTGCAAGTTCATGTTCAATATGCTAAATACACAGGTTTATGAACTTGAGCTTGACTGTAATGCCTTTTAAATATGTGTTGGCAAGGTTAAATAAATGTACATTTATCCATTCACAGGCTTTTGGGAGGCAGTTCTGAAATACTAGACTGTATATGATTATCACAAAGGAACTGCTTTATAATTCACAATATGTTTGAGACTGATTTATATAAGTGTCATTTGCTTTGTGCAATATCTCTGGTAAGAAATGTTTAATCAAGTATAAAAGCTTCATGTCATTATTATTATTATACTGTATTAATATTGTTAGATTGATAATAAATGCTTGTATAATTTATCACTTGGAGGTGTATATTGTTGATCCCTTCCCAATCTATGCTCAGATGATGGATTTGGAATATGAGCATATATGTATGTATCTTTTCTGTTTATACATAATAACTGAGTTTGTGCAATTATGTGCTTTGATTAATTAATTGAACCATCACTATTGTGATTATTTCATTATACATGTGATGATATTTCATGTGATGACATGACGAATGTGGAACTTTGTTATGTTAAAAAGTGTTTAGACAGTTTATCTCAGATCATGAAATAATGCTATGTGTTGCATTTTTCATCTTTTTCTCAAATGATTAATTCACAGTAAATTCCACGTTGTTGCTGCATCTATATGCAAGTGTTAACTTCACAATTATTAATTAATTATTTGATATGGTAATTAGCATTACAGTCTGCTTGTTTGGCTTTGCAGTGGTAGATATCACATATAATAGTTGTGGTAAGTTACGAATGTTGGTCACGCAATGTTAAAAGTTCCATGCTTGCCTTTGGCGCTTATTGCGGGCCTCGCATTGAGCGCTGTAGGTGCTTATCGTGAGGCCTGCACAACTTTGCTGCAATGAGCGCCGAAGGCTCTGTAGGCTCTCATCGCGAGGCCCGCACTACTTTGCTGCAATGAGCACTGAGCACTGAGAAAAAGACTGTCAATAAGCTCCTTCGGCACTCATTGTCAAGCCCAAGATGAGCACTGAAGGCCGTGGGATTTTAACGGCTTCCATTTTTTTCAACCCCGTAACTCTGAAGCTGTTGGAAGACTGCCAAAAGACGCCAATTACTTCAAAAATGAACTTACAACCTCACACACAGCACAGGGGGAGAGTCAGGGAGCCTGTGAGTGAGTTTGCAAGCTAATTGGAGGTTTAATTGGAGTTTTTTGGAGATCGAAAATCGGTTAAGCAAGGAAACAAATGGGGGCCGTAAACCTGTAACTGTTTGAAAAAAGGCTCAAAATGAGGCCAAAGGCAGTAACACTTAGCCTTTAATCGTGAGTCCTGCAAGACTTTGAAAAAAGAAGCAACGGCGCTCAGCGCGAGGCACACAAGACTTTTAAAAAGGATAGATGGACACAACGGGAGCAAAGCAAGACTTGTTCCAGGAGAGAGGAAATACACATGGGAGGGAGAGGGGGAAAGGGTCGAAAGAGACACAGGGGTGAAAGAGGGGGTAAAAGAGACACAGTGGAGGGAAATAAGGGGGAAAGAACACAGGGCAGGGAGAGGGGGAGGGAGAGAGGGGGAAACAGACACATGAAAGGGAGAGAGAGGAAACAGACACAGGAGTCTGAGAATGGGGAGAGGCTTGCAATGAGAGCCTCTCCCCATTCTCATATTATCCCTGTGGCTCCCTCGATCTCTCTCACACTTGTCTGCTCTCCTGTGCTCCTCCTCGCCTCACTTTTCCTTCCATGCTTCAATATTTTGACTCAATTCACTGAGCATGATTTCTTTTCTAAAATAATTGTTATCATGTTGTTACAGTATTTATCTGCCATATTATTTAGAGATAGGGGAATGTGTTTATAAAAGCTACTGGCAGTTCATTTTCTCATTATATAGAAACTAGCGACTTGCCCGTCAAAAAATGACGGCAATAAGATTGTAAGGGCGGTAAATTTTGTTGGTGTTCCAAGATGCTTCATTGCGAGGTTGTTGGTTGTTTGTGTGCTATGAGCATTGCTTTTTTTTGCTAATGATAATGAAATAATGAATAAAATAATACATCAATATACTTTACCTATTTTGAAGTAATATATGCAGGAAGCGCTGGCAATCTGTCTACATGTTGCTGCAGCATACAATGTGTGTTTTGAGTGCTGTGGAGCTGCTGTGTAAGTGTCAGTAATGTGTGCAGTGTGTAGTGTAAATAGTGTGCGTGCGCAAGCCAAATCCGTTAGGGTAGCTGTGTACTTCTACATTGTGTAAGTTAGTATTGTAAAATGGCGCCTAATGTGTGGTACGCGTCTGTGGCTGATTCGGCGTCCTTGTTCTTGTATCGTGTCCATCTTTTTCGGAAAATCTGTAGGTGTTTGGTGGTGTTTGCGTCTTTAGAGTCCTGTAGCCTCGTTTTCGTTTTTTTTCGGTGCCCATTTTTTCTCTCGCTTAGGGGATTTTCGGGTGCGTAAACTCTTGTATTTTGAGTGAAATTGAGGTGTAACTTCAGTTTTCGAGGTCCTGGGTGCCCCCCCCCTTGCTGTAGGTAAGCTTTTTATGTATTTGTTGTGTGTATTTATTGTATTTTTAATGTTTTCATGTGTGCAGGTTTCGGCCGGTAAGGTCGTATTTTTGAGAGGTCGTAAGTTTTTTTTTCCTAAGTTCCGCGTCTCGTATTTGTTTGTCGTAAGTCCGTAAATTTTGCGAAGTCCGCAGTTGCTGGCAAGGAGCGCCTATGGCGCTCCCTGCCAGCATCTGCGGCCCTTGCTTCGCGAGCCTGCAGTGTTAGCAACAACCCGCTTGCTCACAACTATATATGTGATATATGTTTTACAGTATATATTTCAATATATTTTTATGTAACTGTATTAACTCTTCATCCATGCACAGGGTTCATTTCTTCACTTCACCAGCTTGTTAGTGGTGGTTGTTTGTATCTCTCCACAGGAGGCCCTCAATGATAAACTGTCCCATTTGAAACACCCCAAGCGGAACATGGTACCACCGGCATAGTGAATTCATTAGCATAGAGACCCAGTGCAAAGTGAATACTTCACACAGCCTGACTGAAATAAATCCAAGTTCAAGTGTCTCAGAGTTAGCTTAGTTGGAAAGGTCCATAGGATGAAATTGGAATAAACTGTGTTTTTTTTATAACAATGCCCATATCAGAATATTTTGGACAATTATTGCTCATGTAGCTGAATTATATGAAAATCAAGCAGTGGGAACATGTAAGCACTGTTTGTGATCATTATCCAATCATGAAAACTGAGAGCAGTATGGTTGCAGATTATATGCAATACGAGATGGTAAAAAAAAGTATACAGCAGCGTAATTAATACATTGTTTGGATAAAAAATTGTATGCTGTATTAGTCAGAGACTAGAAACTTATTTTCAGCATAATTGTTTATAATCACAGCCAATACATGATTTATTAATTTGACTGTGAAATTAGGTGGCTTTAATATGGGTCAAAGCAGTGCCAGAATGTATTGGTGAAATTGAGTGGTAAATATGAAAGATAAGGTGAAAACAGCACAACCTGATAAAATAAATAACACATTATTTTAAAAAATCTGAAAAACTATTTCCAGATAAAAAAAAACACAAAATATATATTTTTTTCATACTCCCTACTCTCCATTCGACCATCTTGCTACCTTTCCCAGTCTGAAGAAGGAGGGGGTTATGCTAAAGGAAAAGCTCTTCTTTGCTCCTGTTGAGTCAGACTATGAAGTTATGAAAATATTCACAAAAACATTCCCATATGCAGAACCCCCCTTGAGTTCTGTCACCAGCTGACAGTTGAGCCACGTTTCAGAAAATGCCACTAAAAGAAATATATCACAAATGTTTAATTGATATTAGTTTTAGATCTGGGATCTGACGATACCACTGGTATGGCTGGTAATGTGCTGGAACCAATAAATTGGACCTTTAGTGATTATTTCCCTAGATGTGCATCTTAAAAGGCACACTACTCTTTCCTTATTCTGATTTCAATAAAAGCAGTTCCCACTACACAGCCATTCATCCTGTAAGGGATTACTCCAAGAACTCTTGCTATATGTGACGGGTCGGGTGAAACCCAATTTGTGGACATGGGAAAGGGAACACATAAATTATTTATCAGTAGTTATCATTTATTTATAAAGTGTCAGCATGTTCCATACATAAATACAGTGAATATATAAGACAGATATGAAAAAAATATACATACTGGTACAGAAAATGTAGAGAGTACTGCTTTCAGAACTCCAGTGTAATAGTATAGAGACAAAAGGAAGGGATAGGCTTTCTTGTTGATTGTTAGATGCAACAGCAAAAAAGGTGTTCATTGTCTTGGTCGAGTAGCTATTATTTGGCAACAATTGACAAACTTCCCTGAATAGATGGGTTTTCAGAGTACAATTTAAGTTGTGAAGAGTAGAGAAGAGGGAGGTAAGGAATTCCACATAGTGAGATAAGGAATTTAACAGAGTAGATGAACCACAAACAAAATCATGACGACAAGAGGAGCTAAGTACCAGAGGATGGCAAGTGTGAAGTAATAAGTTCAAAGGCACAGGCAAAGAATGGCCAGACACGCCAAAGATCAGGGGCAGGCACAAATCCAATGAGGTCAGTAATAATCTGGGTCAGCAGCAAAGATCAATTAAATAGGAAACAGGAATGGAGTAGGAACTATATCCAAACAGTGCAGGAAGATGCAGGAGCAACCAGATGTACTCCCAGTAACAGGAACCTACAATAGGCGCAGAGAGTAAGCTGGAGCAGCAATAAATATTCCCAGATGAGGTGTAATTGGATGGTAGAAGGCAGAAAGAGAGACTAAATCTCCTTTTCTTCTACTGTGAGTATAATATTTATAATCAATAGTGCCTTTATTAAGCATACGTTGAGTAGAAGACCAAACTTGATGAATGTCTTCTGCCTTTAGATCAGTTGCAGGATTCCCAGCAGGAGAAGCAGATAAAGGCAAATAAGTTTGGTTGTTGCCCAAAGCTGCATAAAATGGTGTAGTGCATAAGGAATCATGCCATTGGTTACTGCAAATTGTGCCAAGGGTAGGAGATCAACACAGTCATTCTTTTCTTCATTGGCTTGTGAGGGGTGCTCTGTAGAAAATTGTAGCTGTAAACCAAATCTCTGCATAAAGAATCTCCAGAAATGGGAGACAATCTTGACTCCTCAGTCCAACAGGATTTCCATGGAGTATATAGATTTTCCGATGAAATTGATCCAACAGATCAGCAGCAGAGGGTGTTTTAGGAAGTGGCACGAAATAGGCTCAACGGGAGTACCAATCTACTACTATGCATATTATAGTCATTCCTCTAGCTAGAGGGAAGTCAATAATAAAGTCCATAGTGATATGAGTTTGCAGATGTGCTAGAATGTCCAACAGTTGGACTTGGGGTTTTGGATCTGGTGCAGGTGTTAACAACTATTGCAAAGTTCTTGACATATATCCATTTAGCTGCTATAGACTGATAGGCAAACCATGAGAACCAAAATACTATTTTACATTAAATATAAAACATAACTTTTAATATTTCATTAGAATTAAAAAAGGGGGAATTGGGGAGAAAAACACAACTTAGTTGTGATAAAATAATACTGTTGCTAGAATGGTGTGATACATACATTCCTTTGCTATTGGTGTATGTATCTGGAGAACCTATACAGCTAGAGACATTTGTGCTGACCTACAGCACATTGTGCTGCAATTTTATTCCAAATAATATAGTGACACTTTTTCAAATATTGCTAGTTTGTAGTTCTTATGTGATTAGTCCATTACTTTGTTGCACGAAACCCTTGTTATATTCCTAAATATAATATTGTTTTACATCAATCATTTCAGTACTGGTAGTAGTAACAACATAAAATGCTGTCACATTGCAAACAAATGTAATGGCTGAGGAATAGCTCTGATTATACTTTACATTGCCACTGTAGCTCATATGTGATACCAACAGTAAAGTATTTTCTTATAGGCATCCACAATTACTCTGTAGCAAGACACATCATGGGCTATACAACAAAAAACTGTGTCAGTATATGACATCATCATTAGTTTGCTATTTACATGGTTATTAATAACTTATTAATTCAATGCACTGTCACCAACAAAAATGGGTATTTAACCCAATCTGAAGTCAGTATAAACTTCTAATAATCCCTATTGCAGTGCAGCTAGGGTATATTAGCATTTTGTAAGCTGTACATACTTGTCAGTTATAATTTAGTGGGGCAGAATGAACATATTAATGGACCTTACCTCTTGATCATAAGGTGTCCACTGTATGTATATACACTGATGTTGTCATTAATATTATAATACTGATATTATGCAATTTATTTTCTCCTCTTTAAACTTTGCATACAGTTCTATTTAGCCTGTTCTCTAAAGGCTGTGTCATCAAAGATGATCATTAACTAGTCCCATTCACAAAAACAAAACACTGTAATATCTTACTTTTTTGCATTTCAAACAATTTGAAATGCATGGAGTTGGTGGGTGTGGTAATTTATTTATTTAAAAAAAACAGCAGGAAACAAAACCAGAGCTGTTCCCTTGAAATATCCACCATAACAGCGCGAAAACTCTCTCTTTGGGTTGGTTGTGGAAATGTGTCTGTTATCATTTATAATGAGACCTTTAGAACATTTACACTAAAGGAAGCACTGTATATTATTTGGTACAGTAAAGTGGGACTTTAGTTTTCGATGCCCATCAAAAGGCTAACCCGGAGGTTAACAGTTTAAGTGAAAGTATAATCACAGATTTTACTCTACACTTGTTTGCAATGTGAGCATTTTCTGACAGCCTGTTGTTACTACTACAAGTACTGAAATCATTGATGTAAAACAATATTATATATATGAATGTAACTAGGGTTTCTTGCAACATAGCAACTGACTTATCACACAAGAGCTAGCAATATTGGAAAATGTTTCACTATATCAATTGGAATAAGATTGCAGCTGCATTTTCTATTATGTGGTGTAAGTAAGCACAAATATCTTTAGCTGCATAGATGTTCTCTAGATACTGCCATCTATATCAAAGGAAAAGTGTTTATCACATCCTTCTATTTATCAATTAAGTAAAGTGCAGCCCCTTCTTGTCTTACTTTCATACTACTTTGAAGGTTATTGATATCAGTAGAAACCTTAGGCAACCAAACATAACAGGATAGACGGTCCAGAGTTTTTTCAGACAACAGAATGACCAGACTAGCAAGAGGCTTGAGATAGTTTCAGAACCTCATTACGATATAATGGAGGCACAAACAGCAGTCCTCTGGCTGGTATAGTTTCCTGAGGTATCTTAGATCGAGGAGTAAAGATCTTGTGGTGCAGAGGAATAGAAATAGAGGTCAAAATCTTGTAAGAATCAAGACCTTTTCTTGGATGTGAGGAGTGCTGACAGGGTAATGGCCCGGAGAAAGAGTATCTGCTTTACAGTTCTTAAAATCAGAGAGGTAGTTAATGACAAATATTAACCTCTAAAAGAATAGGCTTGTAGATCATTTAAGCATTTGGAAGATTATGTGAATTGTAAATGTTTGTGCTTGGTGAGAATCAGAATTGGTGTTGAAGCTCCTTGCAGGAAAAGTCTAAATTTTTCCATGAATAACTTAATGGCCTATAATTATCAGACACTGATGCCATAATTCCTTTTTGGAACTGGGGTGCCCTGAAAACCGACTCATCCTAGAATCTGGTTAAGCTGTCCTATGTATGGAGATACAGAACCTATACAACCTCTGGGTACTTTTCAAGGCCAACTAAGAGCAGCTGCGACAACTGATGGCAGTGGTGGGATCCCTGGGACATGATACTAGAATGGTGGAACATGAGGACATGTCTGCTGCTGAGCACTGTGAGCAGATTAAAACAAGGGGTATTCAGATGCCAGGACACAAGTCCCATTCAGCAGTGATCCAGGACCTCCGATGGACTAGATAGTGTAGACCCTTTCTCTGGTGGTAACATCTTAGCTCATGGTCCACCTGATGCTTAGCTGGTCATGGAAGACAAGGTAATGAGGGGATACCCAGGACCTGACTTCTTATCAAGCAATATCATGGAGCAGATCAACCAAGAGGCTTGCAGCAAAAGAGAGAGAGGGGGGATCAGCCTCTGTTTCCTCTCCCCACTCAACTGAGGATTGTAGTGGACCCCTCTCAGCCCAGCTCAAAGTCACTTCTAGCAGCTTCAAGCACTTTAATGAGAACCAGGAGGACATTGATGTGTTCCTGCAGTACTTTGAGAGGCCATCAGACCATCCCAGTGGGTAAAGCTCCTGGGCAGCCAGCTTAGCAAATGAGCCAGCAAACCCTACATGGCTATCCCTCTTCACAAGGCCAAGGATTACCAGGAGGTGTGAAGTACTGCTTGACTGTTATGCCATCACCCTGAAATGTACCAAATTAGTTCTATGCAGAGCTGATATGCTGGATAAGGTATGCTTTTGAGAGCTGGTGGAAGGGCCAGGAAGTTCACAACCTATATGAGCCAAGCATGTCATGCTGCTGGAGCATATGTACTCTGTGTGCCAGGCCAATTGACTGGAATGTATTGTGGACTAGAAGTCTACCACAGGGGAAGGCACTCCACTGGCCCAATCAACACCTGAGGAGAGTCAAGGAAAGATGCTCAGCATCCCAGGAGTCTACCCCGTCCCTCTTCCAGCATGGGAATGACCTCCACCTCTGTGGCCAACTGCTCCTGTACCCAACCAGGAAGTCAGAGCCTGAGACAGATCCCAACCACTGGTTCCTCCTGATCCTCGTCCCAGGGTCAGGAACCTTGAATCAGGCTGCAGTCCTCTAGGTGCCACTAACATTGCCATCTAAAGAGGGGTTTCCCTAACAAAACCCGGATGGCAGAAACGGTATTAGCCCAACCTTAGTTTTATTTGGGTAACTGGTCTTTAGCCCAGGTGAAGAAACGGGAGCAGTTCTATGACTGCCCTGAAGAGTGGGAGATGTACCCCACCATTAACGAAGTGCAACTCACCCCAAAGGACAAATGGAGCCAGCACCTGTAGTGGGTTATGGTGGACAGACAAGTGGTGCAAGGGACATTGGGGCTGCCATCATGGTAATCCACCCACAATTAGTAAATTACTCTGTTGTATTGAAAATCGAGTCAGATGTAATGGTAGTTGGGGTATGCGATTCCCCATCGCTGTGGCCTTGGTATTTATGGATTGGGTTGCTAATTGCTATTTAATTGCTGCAATTTCCCCTCGCTAACCACTCCTTCAAGACCGCAAATGGCAAAAATCGAACCACAAGTTACTGGTACCAAGGAGGACTCGCAAAGGGATTAATGACATGTACAGAGCACTGTAAATGCATATACAAACACTCTACTGTACTTTTATTAAAAGTGAAAGTGGTGTTAGGTCTTAGAATTAATAGCACAAAATTTTCAAGCTCGCAAATCGGCCCCCAAATTTTTTTTATTTCATGTTTAATTTCCGTGTTATAACGACCATGGCAATAAATGTGTTAATACATATAATGGAACTCGCATGGACTAGAATATCATATTTACGGCTTAATCAAAATTGCATTATATCTGGAATGTGAGTCGGATAGTAACTCATAATTCAAAAGGTTGGATTTCAAAGTCCTACAGGCTGTTTGTAACCGGGAGTTACAGCCTTGCGTTAGCGATTATGTTCAAGCCCACAAATGCTACTTTCGATAGCATGGGTTATGATGTGCACTATCAGGCCGGGACTTGCCAATTAAAAAGCCCCATAAGTTGCGACCGCTGTGGACTAGCAGCAGGCCGCAGACACATGTCTTACTCCAATCGATTTGCACCCTCCGAATTGAATGAGGGTCATGGAATGTAGGCACCTCAATATCATGACCCAGGAGGCTTGGGAGGGGGAGTACAGAGAGGACCCAGGACCTGTGGTCCCATATGACTTAGCTTTCAGAGAGAAGTTAAAGGCTCTAACGAGGTTAGTCAGGGATCCTATCTTAGCTTTCAGAGAAAAGTTAAAGGCTCTAATGGGGTTAGTCATGTATCATGTTCAGGCAGTACAGTTTAGACAGAAGCGGTACTATTACCAAGGAACTAGGGACACAGAGTTTGAGGAGGGACAGTAGGTCCTGATGCTGGTTCCAAATTCCAAGAACAAGTTACAAGAGGCCCATGAATGTCCATACCAATTTTCAGGAAATCATAGTCCCCACATGTATGTGCTAACGTTAGACCCCCCAGCCCTGAAGGGGTATCAGAAGCAATCCATACTCATGGTCTGCCTACTTACTGGCAGAAACCCCAAGTAAGGGCTTCCGTCCAACTTTCTTGAACCAGTTACCCTTACTAGTCAGGTAGACTGCCTTAATCAGTCCACTAACCTAATGGATCCCCAAAGCACCCGCATCTAATCTATTGGATCAATATCTTAAGTTATTTTCTGCCCTACCGGGGTGCACCACCTTAGCTTCCCATGAGGTGCTCACCACAGACTATTCTCCTCTAAAGTAACCCACCAATAGGGTCCTGGAGGCAGTCAAGGATAGTATCTACAGCAAATTGGATGAGAATTTACAGTTAAAGGTGATTGAGCTGTCTAGCAGCCACTGAGCCTTCTCCATTGTCCTGGTACCTAAGAAGGATGGGGAAACCCACTTCTTTGTGGATCATAAGCTGATGAAGAAAAACAAAAACAAATGCATACCATATTCCTCGCTTAGGGACAGCTAAGTATATGACCACCCTGGACCTCTTGAAGGGGTCCTGGCAGATTCCCCCTTGCAGAATCTGCTAGGGAGAAGTAAGCGTTTATCCCCCCCTTTGTCCTCTAACCAGTTCATGGTGATGCCATTTGGGATGAAGAATGCCCTAGTCTTTCCAGAGACTAGTGGATCAGCTACTGCAAGGGCACCAGGGCTTTTCCAGGCATACCTGGATGATATAGTCATATACAGCACCTCTTTTGTTTGTAGAGTGGGTTTTGGGATGCAACTATTGCACTAATCTAATAAAAATATTCTCCTAATCAGGTGGATTCCAACCCCCCACCTAGAAATTCTAGCTCCAATGCACACAGTATCTTATCAACCCCATGCAGTGCACAGATCGTGTCCAGATATAGCTGATGTCAGGGGCTGTAGATTCCTTGGTACCTGGCTGGGGACCGGATGGTGCCGGGTACTTGGAGCAAGTCTTAGCCCACATGGGGTAGTTCCAATGTTCAGAAAGTATGAAACCTGTCTAAAATGATGTACAGAAAAAAATAAAGTGTATGCTCTATTTGAGACACATATACTTGGTGTGCTTAATTTAGAAGGAAGGCATTTATTATTTTTTACATTGTCCTGGAACCTAGTATCTTGGCCTGAATGTATGCAACTGAGAATCCTGTGTGTGGGGATACATAACCTATACAACCGGTGCGTAGGATTGGTCTCTTTGGCCATTTCAAGTCCAATGAAGAGTGGGTTGAGACAATAGTTATATAGCTTTATGACTGCTAATTAAATATACAGATATATGCATGCTTTGTGCACTTACTGTTAGGTTCAATTAAGTTTAAACAGGTTTAATATATTTTTATAGCAAATGAGCCAGCAAACCCTACATGGCTATCCCTCTTCACAAGGCCAAGGATTACCAGGAGGTGTGAAGTACTGCTTGACTGTTATGCCATCACCCTGAAATGTACCAAATTAGTTCTATGCAGAGCTGATATGCTGGATAAGGTATGCTTTTGAGAGCTGGTGGAAGGGCCAGGAAGTTCACAACCTATATGAGCCAAGCATGTCATGCTGCTGGAGCATATGTACTCTGTGTGCCAGGCCAATTGACTGGAATGTATTGTGGACTAGAAGTCTACCACAGGGGAAGGCACTCGACTGGCCCAATCAACACCTGGAGACCAGAGGAGAGTCAAGGAAAGATGCTCAGCATCCCAGGAGTCTACCCCGTCCCTCTTCCAGCATGGGAATGACCTCCACCTCTGTGGCCAACTGCTCCTGTACCCAACCAGGAAGTCAGAGCCTGAGACAGATCCCAACCACTGGTTCCTCCTGATCCTCGTCCCAGGGTCAGGAACCTTGAATCAGGCTGCAGTCCTCTAGGTGCCACTAACATTGCCATCTAAAGAGGGGTTTCCCTAACAAAACCCGGAAGGCAGAAACGGTATTAGCCCAACCTTAGTTTTATTTGGGTAACTGGTCTTTAGCCCAGGTGGAGAAACGGGAGCAGTTCTATGACTGCCCTGAAGAGTGGGAGATGTACCCCACCATTAACGAAGTGCAACTCACCCCAAAGGACAAATGGAGCCAGCACCTGTAGTGGGTTATGGTGGACAGACAAGTGGTGCAAGGGACATTGGGGCTGCCATCATGGTAATCCACCCACAATTAGTAAATTACTCTGTTGTATTGAAAATCGAGTCAGATGTAATTGTAGTTGGGGTATGCGATTCCCCATCGCTGTGGCCTTGGTATTTATGGATTGGGTTGCTAATCGCTATTTAATTGCTGCAATTTCCCCTCGCTAACCACTCCTTCAAGACCGCAAATGGCAAAAATCGAACCACAAGTTACTGGTACCAAGGAGGACTCGCAAAGGGATTAATGACATGTACAGAGCACTGTAAATGCATATACAAACACTCTACTGTACTTTTATTAAAAGTGAAAGTGGTGTTAGGTCTTAGAATTAATAGCACAAAATTTTCAAGCTCGCAAATCGGCCCCCAAATTTTTTTTATTTCATGTTTAATTTCCGTGTTATAACGACCATGGCAATAAATGTGTTAATACATATAATGGAACTCGCATGGACTAGAATATCATATTTACGGCTTAATCAAAATTGCATTATATCTGGAATGTGAGTCGGATAGTAACTCATAATTCAAAAGGTTGGATTTCAAAGTCCTACAGGCTGTTTGTAACCGGGAGTTACAGCCTTGCGTTAGCGATTATGTTCAAGCCCACAAATGCTACTTTCGATAGCATGGGTTATGATGTGCACTATCAGGCCGGGACTTGCCAATTAAAAAGCCCCATAAGTTGCGACCGCTGTGGACTAGCAGCAGGCCGCAGACACATGTCTTACTCCAATCGATTTGCACCCTCCGAATTGAATGAGGGTCATGGAATGTAGGCACCTCAATATCATGACCCAGGAGGCTTGGGAGGGGGAGTACAGAGAGGACCCAGGACCTGTGGTCCCATATGACTTAGCTTTCAGAGAGAAGTTAAAGGCTCTAACGAGGTTAGTCAGGGATCCTATCTTAGCTTTCAGAGAAAAGTTAAAGGCTCTAATGGGGTTAGTCATGTATCATGTTCAGGCAGTACAGTTTAGACAGAAGCGGTACTATTACCAAGGAACTAGGGACACAGAGTTTGAGGAGGGACAGTAGGTCCTGATGCTGGTTCCAAATTCCAAGAACAAGTTACAAGAGGCCCATGAATGTCCATACCAATTTTCAGGAAATCATAGTCCCCACATGTATGTGCTAACGTTAGACCCCCCAGCCCTGAAGGGGTATCAGAAGCAATCCATACTCATGGTCTGCCTACTTACTGGCAGAAACCCCAAGTAAGGGCTTCCGTCCAACTTTCTTGAACCAGTTACCCTTACTAGTCAGGTAGACTGCCTTAATCAGTCCACTAACCTAATGGATCCCCAAAGCACCCGCATCTAATCTATTGGATCAATATCTTAAGTTATTTTCTGCCCTACCGGGGTGCACCACCTTAGCTTCCCATGAGGTGCTCACCACAGACTATTCTCCTCTAAAGTAACCCACCAATAGGGTCCTGGAGGCAGTCAAGGATAGTATCTACAGCAAATTGGATGAGAATTTACAGTTAAAGGTGATTGAGCTGTCTAGCAGCCACTGAGCCTTCTCCATTGTCCTGGTACCTAAGAAGGATGGGGAAACCCACTTCTTTGTGGATCATAAGCTGATGAAGAAAAACAAAAACAAATGCATACCATATTCCTCGCTTAGGGACAGCTAAGTATATGACCACCCTGGACCTCTTGAAGGGGTCCTGGCAGATTCCCCCTTGCAGAATCTGCTAGGGAGAAGTAAGCGTTTATCCCCCCCTTTGTCCTCTAACCAGTTCATGGTGATGCCATTTGGGATGAAGAATGCCCTAGTCTTTCCAGAGACTAGTGGATCAGCTACTGCAAGGGCACCAGGGCTTTTCCAGGCATACCTGGATGATATAGTCATATACAGCACCTCTTTTGTTTGTAGAGTGGGTTTTGGGATGCAACTATTGCACTAATCTAATAAAAATATTCTCCTAATCAGGTGGATTCCAACCCCCCACCTAGAAATTCTAGCTCCAATGCACACAGTATCTTATCAACCCCATGCAGTGCACAGATCGTGTCCAGATATAGCTGATGTCAGGGGCTGTAGATTCCTTGGTACCTGGCTGGGGACCGGATGGTGCCGGGTACTTGGAGCAAGTCTTAGCCCACATGGGGTAGTTCCAATGTTCAGAAAGTATGAAACCTGTCTAAAATGATGTACAGAAAAAAATAAAGTGTATGCTCTATTTGAGACACATATACTTGGTGTGCTTAATTTAGAAGGAAGGCATTTATTATTTTTTACATTGTCCTGGAACCTAGTATCTTGGCCTGAATGTATGCAACTGAGAATCCTGTGTGTGGGGATACATAACCTATACAACCGGTGCGTAGGATTGGTCTCTTTGGCCATTTCAAGTCCAATGAAGAGTGGGTTGAGACAATAGTTATATAGCTTTATGACTGCTAATTAAATATACAGATATATGCATGCTTTGTGCACTTACTGTTAGGTTCAATTAAGTTTAAACAGGTTTAATATATTTTTATAGCAAATGAGCCAGCAAACCCTACATGGCTATCCCTCTTCACAAGGCCAAGGATTACCAGGAGGTGTGAAGTACTGCTTGACTGTTATGCCATCACCCTGAAATGTACCAAATTAGTTCTATGCAGAGCTGATATGCTGGATAAGGTATGCTTTTGAGAGCTGGTGGAAGGGCCAGGAAGTTCACAACCTATATGAGCCAAGCATGTCATGCTGCTGGAGCATATGTACTCTGTGTGCCAGGCCAATTGACTGGAATGTATTGTGGACTAGAAGTCTACCACAGGGGAAGGCACTCGACTGGCCCAATCAACACCTGGAGACCAGAGGAGAGTCAAGGAAAGATGCTCAGCATCCCAGGAGTCTACCCCGTCCCTCTTCCAGCATGGGAATGACCTCCACCTCTGTGGCCAACTGCTCCTGTACCCAACCAGGAAGTCAGAGCCTGAGACAGATCCCAACCACTGGTTCCTCCTGATCCTCGTCCCAGGGTCAGGAACCTTGAATCAGGCTGCAGTCCTCTAGGTGCCACTAACATTGCCATCTAAAGAGGGGTTTCCCTAACAAAACCCGGAAGGCAGAAACGGTATTAGCCCAACCTTAGTTTTATTTGGGTAACTGGTCTTTAGCCCAGGTGGAGAAACGGGAGCAGTTCTATGACTGCCCTGAAGAGTGGGAGATGTACCCCACCATTAACGAAGTGCAACTCACCCCAAAGGACAAATGGAGCCAGCACCTGTAGTGGGTTATGGTGGACAGACAAGTGGTGCAAGGGACATTGGGGCTGCCATCATGGTAATCCACCCACAATTAGTAAATTACTCTGTTGTATTGAAAATCGAGTCAGATGTAATTGTAGTTGGGGTATGCGATTCCCCATCGCTGTGGCCTTGGTATTTATGGATTGGGTTGCTAATCGCTATTTAATTGCTGCAATTTCCCCTCGCTAACCACTCCTTCAAGACCGCAAATGGCAAAAATCGAACCACAAGTTACTGGTACCAAGGAGGACTCGCAAAGGGATTAATGACATGTAGAGAGCACTGTAAATGCATATACAAACACTCTACTGTACTTTTATTAAAAGTGAAAGTGGTGTTAGGTCTTAGAATTAATAGCACAACATTTTCAAGCTCGCAAATCGGCCCCCAAATTTTTTTTATTTCATGTTTAATTTCCGTGTTATAACGACCATGGCAATAAATGTGTTAATACATATAATGGAACTCGCATGGACTAGAATATCATATTTACGGCTTAATCAAAATTGCATTATATCTGGAATGTGAGTCGGATAGTAACTCATAATTCAAAAGGTTGGATTTCAAAGTCCTACAGGCTGTTTGTAACCGGGAGTTACAGCCTTGCGTTAGCGATTATGTTCAAGCCCACAAATGCTACTTTCGATAGCATGGGTTATGATGTGCACTATCAGGCCGGGACTTGCCAATTAAAAAGCCCCATAAGTTGCGACCGCTGTGGACTAGCAGCAGGCCGCAGACACATGTCTTACTCCAATCGATTTGCACCCTCCGAATTGAATGAGGGTCATGGAATGTAGGCACCTCAATATCATGACCCAGGAGGCTTGGGAGGGGGAGTACAGAGAGGACCCAGGACCTGTGGTCCCATATGACTTAGCTTTCAGAGAGAAGTTAAAGGCTCTAACGAGGTTAGTCAGGGATCCTATCTTAGCTTTCAGAGAAAAGTTAAAGGCTCTAATGGGGTTAGTCATGTATCATGTTCAGGCAGTACAGTTTAGACAGAAGCGGTACTATTACCAAGGAACTAGGGACACAGAGTTTGAGGAGGGACAGTAGGTCCTGATGCTGGTTCCAAATTCCAAGAACAAGTTACAAGAGGCCCATGAATGTCCATACCAATTTTCAGGAAATCATAGTCCCCACATGTATGTGCTAACGTTAGACCCCCCAGCCCTGAAGGGGTATCAGAAGCAATCCATACTCATGGTCTGCCCACTTACTGGCAGAAACCCCAAGTAAGGGCTTCCGTCCAACTTTCTTGAACCAGTTACCCTTACTAGTCAGGTAGACTGCCTTAATCAGTCCACTAACCTAATGGATCCCCAAAGCACCCGCATCTGATCTATTGGATCAATATCTTAAGTTATTTTCTGCCCTACCGGGGTGCACCACCTTAGCTTCCCATGAGGTGCTCACCACAGACTATTCTCCTCTAAAGTAACCCACCAATAGGGTCCTGGAGGCAGTCAAGGATAGTATCTACAGCAAATTGGATGAGAATTTACAGTTAAAGGTGATTGAGCTGTCTAGCAGCCACTGAGCCTTCTCCATTGTCCTGGTACCTAAGAAGGATGGGGAAACCCACTTCTTTGTGGATCATAAGCTGATGAAGAAAAACAAAAACAAATGCATACCATATTCCTCGCTTAGGGACAGCTAAGTATATGACCACCCTGGACCTCTTGAAGGGGTCCTGGCAGATTCCCCCTTGCAGAATCTGCTAGGGAGAAGTAAGCGTTTATCCCCCCCTTTGTCCTCTAACCAGTTCATGGTGATGCCATTTGGGATGAAGAATGCCCTAGTCTTTCCAGAGACTAGTGGATCAGCTACTGCAAGGGCACCAGGGCTTTTCCAGGCATACCTGGATGATATAGTCATATACAGCACCTCTTTTGTTTGTAGAGTGGGTTTTGGGATGCAACTATTGCACTAATCTAATAAAAATATTCTCCTAATCAGGTGGATTCCAACCCCCCACCTAGAAATTCTAGCTCCAATGCACACAGTATCTTATCAACCCCATGCAGTGCACAGATCGTGTCCAGATATAGCTGATGTCAGGGGCTGTAGATTCCTTGGTACCTGGCTGGGGACCGGATGGTGCCGGGTACTTGGAGCAAGTCTTAGCCCACATGGGGTAGTTCCAATGTTCAGAAAGTATGAAACCTGTCTAAAATGATGTACAGAAAAAAATAAAGTGTATGCTCTATTTGAGACACATATACTTGGTGTGCTTAATTTAGAAGGAAGGCATTTATTATTTTTTACATTGTCCTGGAACCTAGTATCTTGGCCTGAATGTATGCAACTGAGAATCCTGTGTGTGGGGATACATAACCTATACAACCGGTGCGTAGGATTGGTCTCTTTGGCCATTTCAAGTCCAATGAAGAGTGGGTTGAGACAATAGTTATATAGCTTTATGACTGCTAATTAAATATACAGATATATGCATGCTTTGTGCACTTACTGTTAGGTTCAATTAAGTTTAAACAGGTTTAATATATTTTTATATTAATTGTAAACACAACGTTTGTAATGTTTAAGTCATGCTTTTTTAAATGCATGACATTTTTTTATTTAATTCTATTCTGGATAAAGTTTAAACTAGTAAATCTTTAAATATATCTCTTTTATAGCATAAACATCAATAAATAAACAAGTAGGTTTCACATTATTTTATGTTCAGGATTTACAGAAAAAAAATTAATGTCCAAAATGTCACATTCAATTTTAATAAAAAGTCAATATGCTTTATTGAAATTCATCATAATATTTTGACACATGATCTTTACTCTATACCCTCTGTATACCTTCTGTAGTTTGTAAAAATATAATATAATATGTTGTTATGATTTGTTCTGCAAAATATAGGTACACAAATATAGGTACAGCAATATCAGTTAATATATACAAATAGATTGTGACTGTAAATAAGAACCAAAGACCTATTAAATCACTACTGTGGTTATATTTTTAAAATGTACAGTAGACTCTCAGTTATCCAGCATCCATGGGGATTGGTAGATGCCGCATAAATGTAGTTTCTGATTGCTTGAGAATTTCTATTAAAAGAGGCCCAGATTAGCTGCACATAGGACGCACAGCTAAGTATATTTGTCAGTTAGGGGTGTTCTAGCAGCAGCAGCTTTCACTCCTCACTTACACATGGGTACATTCGGCTGGAGGGTGAATGCTGAACCGGGGGAATGTAACGCCAACACTGCACTGGCTCAGTCACTCATGCCTGTCTGCTTCCAGGTAAAATTGAATTGTAAGTACAGTATTCATTTGTTTTTTCTGGTTGCCTGAGAGTTCTGGTTGTTTGAGTTCTGCTTAACTGAGAGTCTACTGTACTACACTTTACTACATTTTAAAATATGCAATATATATTTAGAATTTAAACCAAAAATTACCTGATTCAATTGCAAGCCGCGGGATGTAGGCTGTAAGTCTGTGGGCCTGCTGCAGGCCCGCAGCATCCGCAACTTATGGTGCTACTCAATTCGGGAAGACCGTAAGTTATGAGTCGATAGCAAAATTTGGAAACCATGCCATCGTATGTAGCATTTTCGAGCTAGATTAGAAACATCCAATGGAAACAGAGATCGTCATCATTACTTCAGTGAAAAATGGAGGTTGTATTTCAAAGTCCTACATTCCAGATATAGTTCAATATGATAAAACCGTAAATATGATATTCTATTACAAGCAAGTTCCATTATATGTATTACCACATTGATTGCCGGGATCGATATAACATGGAAACTACACGTGAAATAAAGTATTTTTGGGGGCCGATTTGCAAGCTTGAGAATGTTGTGCTATTAATTCTAAGACCTAACATCACTTTCACTTTTAATAAAAGTACAGTAGTGTGTGAATATGTGCATTTAAAGTGCTCAGAAAATTTCATTAAGCCCTTTGCGAGTCCTCCTCGGTACCCATAACTTCGATTTTTGCAATTTGCGGGCTTGACGGCTTGCTTAGTGAGGGGAAATTGGAGCAATTAAATAGCGATTTGCTATTTTAGTATTCGCAACTTTTGCGGCCATGAAAGATCAAAGGCTTGGAGGGGCTTGGAGGAGGCTGGGGCCCGTAACTCGATCGGAGCCCACAAAAAAATGCCAGTTCAATTGCAAATAGTCTATAATTTATTAGATTTTAAGCAGTTATGTTGCTATGACAGCTACCATTTTGGTTTCAGCAGGTGCATTTAAATCAACAGGAATTTTGTGTATGCACTATGAGAATCTAGTATGCACAGCTGTCATTCAGCAGATCAACTTCCTGAGGTGGGAGCTTTGAATACATGGGAAGTTTATGTTTGTAATATGGAATCTGGCATAGGCAATTGGCAATGCTCTCACACGCACTAAAGGAAGGCTAAAGGGAATTTCAATTTACAAGGACAGACTCTCCAGATAAAGCAACAGGCAGAGGCAGACAAGAAAGCAAAACAAATACCTTCAGTATAAATAATTTCATGACAAATGTAAAATTTGTATTTATTTATTTTTTATTTTCTGTCTAAAAAATGTTTTGCCCATGTTTAGTCATTCAAAAGACCATGCAGAAAATGTGTTTTGTGCAGCAATTGGAATAAAGTCTATGGGCCTCATTCAAATGCAATTTGGCCAATTGAATAGGGCTCTATATAAGCACAGAGCATATTTTTTTTACTGAAGTTAAACCTGATTGTATAATCATAGAAGATATGTATGGTTGAACTAGCAATAATGCTGAATCCTTGTGTGTTGATTTCAATAGTGGAGGAACAAATCCTGAAAGTCTATTGGTAGGGAGTTGCTATTGACCCTCAAATACAATTGAATGTTCTAGTTATGGAAGATTTTATTTGCATAGAATGGACGGCCCTGTCTTTGAGTTTATAATCCAGAGTCCATAGTGCTTTCCCCAAATCATCATGTAACATTGAAAACTCACAAACTTACAATCTAAAGGTTTTGTGTGTGGTACAGGAGGGTGAGAGAAGTTTTGTGCATGTAAGAGTGCAAGGTGAAGGCTTCTTCTTTAAACAGATGTGTTTTTAGTGAGGTTTTGAAGGTTTTGAGGCTGCTCTGAGATAGTCTGATGGAGCAAGGTAAAGAGTTCAGTCTTAGACATGTTGAGATTGTGATTGGGGGTGGACATCCAAGAGGATAAACAAGAGAGGCAGTTGGAGACATGTGTTAGAAGAGAGGAGCTGAGAAATCAACTATAGACCTGTAAGCTTCACTTCTGTAGTGGGGAAGCTTTTAGAAGGGTTAATAAGGAATAGTATACAATAATATGTCCATTTGAATACAAATATACTTTTTTTTACTTTTTTTCAATCCATTTGAACACAATTATTACTTTTTTCAATCTCAATGATTGTGTAACCATGTAACATACTTTGCAAAAACATGTTTAAATAGCATTTTCTTTAACTTTATAAAATTCTGTTTTTTATTTCCCATGTGTTCTCCAACACACATTTTTAATGGTCTCCTCTAGGGTTTTTCAATTTTTAAGACTACAAGGTAACCACAATATATTTCATCCTTACTTTAAATTTGATAAAATCTTTAATTCTAGACTCAAGTCTAATATAATCTATAAAGTAGATGAATCTTGTTATTTGTTATTACAAGTACTTGTTTTTCTAGTAAATAAATCTGTCAACTAAAAAAACTTTTCTACAGCAACTTAATCCTATTTATACACAGACTGCCTCTATCCTGGCCATTATACATCATAATTACAAAATCATTTGTACGGTAAACAACACTTATCACTTGTTACATATCTGTTACATCCGTATATTGGGAACAAATTAAATTAAGTATTAACATTCCTTTTACTACACTGTTGCCAAACTCGTTTAAAAGTCATTGTTCATGCCTTAATCTAATATAAATAGAGTTAGCATTTGGAAATATTTTCAAATACATAGTTATTATGTCCCTCTTTAACATTAGAAGTGCTAGAATGATGAAACATAATTGGCAGTTCTAATTATGATAATGGACTTTAGTTGTCTCTTAGGAAGTGTTATTAATGACAAATTAAACAATATATTCAGATATAACAAGGTTAACAAGATTAAAGTGGTAACACAAAGAGGTAATTAGCCATTTGAGAAAGTTGTCAAAAATAATAATAATTTTATCTGTACTCAAGACTTTCAGTTATCCAGAACTCAAGCAACCAGAACTCCCCATCAACCAGAAAAAACATTAAATGCTGTACTTTAAATAAAAATAAAAATGTACAGGGCTCAAAAAATGCCTGGAGCCAGGTTGTCATGCCACAGAATGCTTACAGGCACCTAGATTGCATCCTCTGTACGTCTCTGCATTTCAGTTTTGCCTGGAAGCAGATAGACATGAGTGACTGAGCCAGTGCATTGTTGGTGTTACATTTCCCAGGTTCAGTACTGAACCCTCTAGCCGAACGTCACTGTTTGTAAGTGCTTAGAACAGCCCTCATGGACAAATATACTGAGCAGAGCTTCCTATGTGCAGTTAATCTAGACCTCTTTTATAGTAACTCTCAAGCAACCAGAAACAACATTTAGCAGGCATATACTAATTCACATGGGTGCCGGTTAACGTAGCGTCTACTGTATTTACAATTGAACACATTAATTGCATACAATATGGTAAAATGTAAGTAAAACACATTTAAAAATTAGGAATTAAAAATATAACTTTTCCAGAGATAAATTGCATTAAGGACCACAGCATTATAAGAAAAAATAAGCTTGTCAAGTATGTAAAGACCTAACAATATTAGCAGTTGTATAATGAATAAAAACATTTTTTTTTTAAATATGATTTTTTTTAATGGTGGTTTGATTTATAGAGATCCATTGAGGAGGGCATATGGGAGGAGGTAAAGGAGAGAGCCTTTGTTTAATAATAGGATAAGGCTGAAATATGCACCACACTCCTTTACCCTCACTGGCCCCTTGCATCATCCAATACAATCACAGCTCTCCAGGAATGTAAACACTCTACTCACTCAGACAACTTCCACCAATGTATCATGGATCATTTCCGGGTCATGCAGAGTCATTACAAATGTATTTTTTTTTTTTTTATGAAAAACTAGCTGCATTTTTTTTTTTTTTGCTTTCATTGTGCTTTAATGTAAAAATGGTTCTACATATAAACATAAATATAAAGTTATACAAATAGAAAATAAATAAAAAAAAACAGATGACTAGCATCCTCATTAAATTAGGGCTACATTTTAAAACGTAGCCCATAACATAGCATGCACAACTATTAAATTAGCCCTGTAAACGTCCCCGCAGATGACTTGCGGGGTAAGACTCAGGACAGGCAAAAAATACCTACAGGATGGGGAAGCCCGTAACCACTACAATTACTACAAATACCATTGGCTCCGTCTAAACCAGTTAACTATGGTCTACACTAATTGATTGTCCGCAAGGCCACAACTCCAATATTCTATAAACGCGCTACGATTTGCGACTCATACCCGTAGCTCGCAGTCCATTCTAATTTAATAGCACCGGCCAAATTTTAACCCCGCAGCAGTTGCAAGCTCCAAATTGGAGTTACAGGCCTCAAAATTGATAGCGCTATAAATCAGCAAATGTGTGTTTTTTCACCATTCAAGCAGTGAAGAGAGAAAAAGTTGTAAAAGAAGCATAGTACAATAAGTAACAATATACTCTGCTGAAGAGAGATTTCTCTGACTTTGAAGAAAGTCAACTATAAAATAAAGTTAAAACTTGTGTTAAAAAAGTAGCTGTATTAGCTATACTTTCTATGTTATTATCATATCATGAAATACTTAAAAAAACGAACAAATTATCTCCACAGAATAACATTAACTGGACCTTTTAAAGATTCACTATAATGCTCTAATACATTATAGCAATTTGTAGTCTAAAGTATGGTAAATACCTTATGCAGTATATGTCTTGATACATTTTGGGTAACTATAGATTTTGGTCAATTTGTTTACTCAGTATTTCTTGACAAAGCCCCACACGGACAACATACATTGGAGAATATAGCATTATTGGTTCTTCTGGTTCACACCTGTTATGAATGCTAGGAGAAGAGTGATTTACAACATGAAGGGTCTTGTGAGTAAAACCAAGAGAGTGTTTCCCGGATAATGTTAACCTTTGAAAGCTACAATTCTAAATCTACTCAAAGAACATCCACACCAGAGGACACCAGTCATAAATCACTAAGCAGTCCAAACCTGGGAGGAAGAGTAGCTCTGATAAGCACAATTTATTTAGAATGGTATGATTAGTTTGCACAGCAGTCTGTGAATGTAATATTATTGGCAACTATGTATATTTACTGTACTTTCAAGGTGAATGGTTATGCTTACTGTTGTCTCTTGGTTTCTGATATTGTATGATAGCCAACAAAGAATCCAGCATTGCAACATATAAGGTCAAGGACATCATCTCTAGATAATTATTACTATCAGTGATGTTATTATTACATTTAAGAGCAGTTCTGTTTCTATTTTTAAATACTTTATTTTATTGTATATATGATATATTTGATATATATATAATTACATTTTACACTTATGAGATTTTCAAATTTGTCTTTCATTAATACTTGAACTTTTGATGTAGCTGTTTGCATGAACTCAGAATATTGATTGTAGCAAATAATAATAAAGTCTAAAAATGTGATAGAAAAACTAATGTTCTGGATTGGAACTTGAAAAGATAGATGTTGTCAAGAAAACTACATTTTAAAAATGAATGAGTTGTTTATTCTGTTGTAGACTACAACATCATTTGCAGAATCTTAGGCCCTCATTCAATTGAAATTTGGCCAGTTGAATAGGGCTCTAAATAAGCATGTAACATATTTTTTTAAAGAAGTTTTTAGTTAGTAAGCATCTATCCAAAAGCAAGGTTTTTACTAACTAAAAACGTATTTAAAAAAATATGCTATGTGCTTATTTAGAGCCCCATTCAATTGACCAAATGGCAATTGAATGAGAGCCTTAGAATTTACTAGCGACTTGCCCATCAAAAAATGACGGCAATGAGATGTGTATGTTTGGAAAGTTGTTTAGTTATTAATATACGTATTTGGCACTTGTAAAATTTTTGTTATGATGAAATAAGTAGTATTGTGATATTAAACATGTTTATTTTTGTAAAATGTTCTCTTGGTGAACAGTAACTGTTAAAGCATTTTGTATTAAAACTATTAACATTTAAATGTAAGAACAGTTGAACTTTAAATGAATAAGTATTGTAAACTTGAGGTAATGTTTTTTTAACTCAAGAATTATTAACTTAAATATACATTGAATGCAGAGGTTTGCAAACAGTAAAAACCCTCCTTGAAACGTACCCAATTGTATCAGAGAGGGAAAAAAATTAATTCCTTCCTGACCCCATGAACTGGCGATCATATTACTCCCTGGATTAATGTTTAACATAAAACAATGTTTACATTGTGACTTAAAATGTGGTTGAGCTCTTAACATGAACTTTGTAATATGTTGAAGTAAAGAACTTGAAAGTATATTTTTTGAAACTTGAGCTTTCTTATCTAAGTAATGAACTTGAAAATATTGTTTTCAAACTTGTAACATTAGAAACAGTAACATAGTTAATTAACATTTTAACATAATTTGTAAAAATAATGCAAGGCAAGTGTTTTGTGAGGCTAATCATCCATAAACAGTACTTCTATTAATTATGACTGAATTGTTTTGTATTTTTCAATGGTTGACCTTTGTTTGTTTCTGTGACTTAAAACGTGGTTGACCTCTTCACAGGAACTTCGTAATATATCTAAGTAAGAAACTTGAAAGAATATTTTTTGAAACTTGAGCTTTCTTATCTGTCTAACTAAGGAACTTGAAAAAACATTTTTCCAACTTGGAACATTATTAACAGTAACATAGTGAATTAAAATTTCAACATAATTTTGTATTAAAAGTATTTACATTTGAATGTAAAAACAATTGAACTTTAAATTAATCATTGTAAACTTGAGATAATGTTTTTTTAACATGCAAGTTCTATCTCAAGAATTGTTAACTTAAATATACATTGAATCCAGAGGAAGGCAAACAGTAAAAACCCTCCTCGAAACGTACCCAATTGTTTTAGAGAGGAAAAAAAATAATTCCTTCCTGACCCCATGAACTGGTGATCAGATTACTCCCTGGATTAATGTTTAACATAAAAGACAATATTTACATTGTGACTTAAAACATGGTTGAGCTCTTAACATGAACTTTGTAATATGTTGAAGTAAAGAACTTGAAAGTATATTTTTTGCAACTTGAACTTTCTTATCTGTCTAATTAATGAACTTGAAAATATTGTTTTCAAACTTGTAACATTAGAAACAGTAACATAGTTAATTAACATTTTAACATAATTTATAATTAAGAAACTTGAAAGTATATATTTGAAAACTTGAACTTTCTTATCTCTCTAAGTAAGGAACTTGATAAAAAAAATCAAACTTTTAACATTAGAAACAGTGACATAGTTAATTAACATTTTAACATAATTTGTGAAAATAATGCAAGGCAAGTGTTTTGTGAGGCTAATGATATATGAACAGTACTTCCATTAATTATGACTGAATTCTCTCTTGATTTGTATTTTTGAATTTTTGTTTGTTGCTATAGTAATTGTTTTAAATCGCACATATAGTTTGGTCTATGGAAAAGTGGTTCTCTATATTGTGTTTTTTTACATTTTTGCATTTGCTTTTAAGTTTGTTTTGCATGGGTTTTATTTCTTTAATGAAAAGTTATAGTACTTCATAGTAGACAATGTTTTTAGTAGAAATCCATCCATCTTCTAATAAATCACCTTGACTTTCATTCTTTTCAATGTAAACTTTATTAGCCTCTGGATTTTTGCACCGTGATAACGCAACGTACAATTGGCCATGTGCAAATACTGGTTCTTGTAAGGAAATACCCACAGATTTGAACGTTTGTCCTTGTGATTTATTAATGGTCATGGCAAATGCCATGATGATGGGAAATTGTCTTCTTTGAAGTATAAAAGGGAGACTACTTTCACTTGGTGCTAAATCTATTCTTGGTATGAAAACTCTCTCTCCTATATGGGTACCAGTTAAAATTTAAGCATCTATAAAATGGTCCTTTAATTGTAGAACAATTAATCTTGTCCCATTGCATAGGCCTTTTTTGGGGTTCATATTTCGCAGTAACATGACAATTGCACCTTTCTTTAGCTGCAAAATATGTGGTGGCATTCCAGAAGGAGTTAGTGAGTTTATGAATTCAGTGGAAATGTTAGCCTGACTTTCATTGTCATCAGCAAGTATAGTATCAGCACTTTGATAATTTATTTGTGGTGCATTAATTTTTTTTAAGATGTCATTATTGAGGATTAATGCATCCTTATATTTACACGATAGGATGACTTGGTTGGCAAGCTCTGAATATTCCTGGTTAATTATGCTACGTTCAAATATAGCCAATATAATATCTTGGTGACAAATCATATGAGGTGGGATCTGCACAGTGTCATCAGGTAAATGTGGTATTTTTTTCTGTTCTGCCTTCTCCAATTTTAATAAGCCAATCATTGAAATCAGTTTGGCCTTCTGATCTCATGTTTTGTTGCAGTTGAAGATGGGTAAACTGTTTCCATAGTGTGCTTGACTTTATACAGGTTTTCGATAATGTCAGTTCGATTTCCATGTACAACGACAGGTAATGTTTGTCTAAAATCGCCACCTAACAACATTACCTTTCCAACAAATGGAAAAGTTTTATCCATGACTTCACGAAGCAAACAATCAATACATTGGAGGGCATAGCATGACATCATTGTGGCCTCATCTATTATAATTAATTAACTTTTTTTCAATTTCTTTGCTTGTAATGATGTCATGCGAATATCTGACACAGAAGTTTCTAAAATAAGCACTGGCAGTTTAAAGCCACTGTGTACAGTTCTTCCGCCTTCTAACAAAAGTGCAGCAATTCCAGTAGTGGCAAACGGCTGTGCTATTTGACCTTGTGCTCGTACAGAACTCATTAATAAATTATATAGATAAGATTTTCCTGATCCGCCAGGTCCATCAAGATAGAAATAACGCTCTGTCACCATGTCATCATCTATTGCATTTTTAATGGCATTAAATGCTTGCAATTGTAACGTATTTAAAGTTGCAAGTCTTTCTTCTGTTCTTGCTACTTATAATTGAATGTCATAGTTTATGTCATCTATAAGACCTGGATCAGGCAAATTAAACCTTGCACAACTTAATCCATGAGTTAAAAATAATTCTTGGATTTCCATTAACGCTTTTAAGTGTGCGATGGGTTCATTGTATCGTCGCATAAAGTCTTCAGCCATATTACTTATAAATGTCTCCCACAAAGCTAATGCATTTGGAGCATTTGAGAAGATACAAATAAATGCAAATTGTTCTCTCATCTGCCGTGGCATTTGACATTGTGCTGCTTCTTCTAAACATCTTTCCCACTCTGTATCATCAGCTAGTAAGTTTCTATGTCTTGCAGCTAAATGGAAGGATTCATATACTATGTCATTAACAGTTCTTAAGTGTTCAAAACGTTGTGCTCCAGGAACATTTAAAAGTAATATCCGTAAGCAAAAACGTTCCACATCTCTTGGACTGACTGTGTAAATTCTTGGGATTATTTTATTTCCTCTGCTTTTTCTATGTCTCCATAATCCAGTCACAAAAACATAGTGATATGGAATTTCAATATATAAGAATTGTGTTGCTTTTGAATCTGGGGAATTTAATTCAAACCATGCAGTTAGTGTAGTGTGATGAAGTTCACTTTGGGCCAATGCATTACTTTAATTTCCAGCATGGAAATACACTAAATGTCTTTGTGCCAAATTGACTGCTAATCTATATACTGCATGTGATCTATCATGTATTTCAAATGTTAAAAGCCACCACATAGCTTCTGGCACACTGACATTATGTACTAACTCACTACTTTCAGGGTTGTCTGCATCATAGCCTTTGTAAATATATTTGTACACATATTTAATGGATTTGATGGAAGTGCAGGTTTCTACATTAATGTGGACGTTATACTTCATGGGTAAATGTGGATTGTGGGGTACTACATATCTATTGTCAACTTTTTTTGCCACGAATAATGGCACTATCTCCTTCTCTTCTTTTATAAAGTGGATAGCCATCACAATTGGCATAGGTTTTGTCTCTATAATCTTTTGGAAAATCTTTGGAACATTTATTATTTTCCATACATGGTGATTGTGGATTAAGCTCACCACAGGGTCCATGAATCATGCGATGAGTAACAATCTCATATAGTCTACCATATTGTTCTGCATCTGGTAGTTCAGCAACAACGACTGCATCCACTTTGTCAGAAGTATCTAATTTATCTTTTTATTGAAGTATTATGAGAAGATGTGCATGTGTAAGGCCTCTTTTTTTTTAAATTCAATGGTATATACATAAGCAAGATATTTGCCAAATAAGTGACTTATAGTGATGCCACGTATTAATGCATTTAATTTAATCTTAAAAACTCTGGCTACTAAATCTGGTCTATCGGAAGCACTTTGGCCAAGAAGTACATTTTGTGTAATTTCTGGCCATTGGGGATTACATGTAAATGTAAGAAAAAAATTGGGTTTGCCAAATTTGGTGACAATAGCCATAGCATCATTGTATCTTTCTCTCATATTTCGAGGAGATCCTAGAAAGGAAGATGGTAAAATTATGGCTTTGCCAGCTCTCATGTCTCTGCTTGTAGCCTCCTCAGCAACATAGTCCATTAGTCCAGAATATTGTTCTACACGTAGTTTATCTTGTTGATATTTTATAAAGTTTAAATTATTGGCCTCAACTTGCAAATAGGAATCAATGATCCATTGTTGTGTTAGTTTTCACACCACATAAAATTGGATTAAATGTATTTCGAATGGCAATTTGAGCTACTTTAAATTCAAGCAAAGAAACATTATTTCGGATTCTGGCTTTAGCATTTGGGTAACTGGGAAGTGTTAATTTTGGTTGCCAACCTGCCTCTCCGTGTGGAACAAAAATGGGATATGTCATTGGAACTAAATTTGAACTTAAGATACTCATATTAATGAATGGTTGCTCCTCATTTCTGGGATATATTCCAATGTCTCTTTGAAATGGTGGTTCTCCTTCATCATTTTGAAACACCATTGCAACCTCATTTGATGTTGGCAAGTTATAACGACATTTATCAGTATGTCTGTCTCTTTTAAGCACCATATTGACGTTTGGCATTGGTAATTAATGTCTTTGTGCATGAAGTTGTTGTTCATTTTCTATTTCTGCCAATTTTTTATAAGCTTTAGTGTAGGGGTTATTGTCCATAATGTTATCTAGCTCTATAAAAACACTGGGTAAGCATTTTTTATTTTCTTCCAGCTGCATACGTTGGTCAACAGCTTCTATTGTATCTAGGACATAGTTGAGCAAATTTTCTTTGCTCTCCTTCCTCTGGATGTAAATGGGAAGTGCGATGATAAATTTGGCCTTGGACTTTAAAACAGTAAGGACCATGTCCTGGTACATTAGCATCTAATGTTGCCCCCATAGATGCAAAGGATATGGCACTATTGTAGGATCTTATGTTTGTCTTAAATTTTTTGTAGTTTGGAAAAGTAGGTTGTCATAATGTTTTGTAAATAGATTGGAAATTCTATTATTTCTGGAAGTTTGAACTTGCCTTTTTGACAGCAACTAATAAATTGGCCATCTCTGGGTCTCTCCTGTTTAACATAATAAGCCTCACAAAACTGACATTGAGTATTCATGTCCCTACAACTATGAACCTCTACTGCTAAAGACTTGAGTAAAGGACAATTTGCAAAGCATATATCAGTTTGACTTTCAAATTCATCAGGTGAAATGTCATGTGATGTTTCAACAACAGGTTCTAAATGCGTTGTTTTTTTCGTGGCTTTTCTTGGTTTATCTTTTTTTGGTTTAGGTAAAATGTCATGTAATGTTTCTGGAACAGGTTCTAAATTCTTTGTTTTTTTGGTGGCTTTTTTTGGTATCTCTTTTATTCTTTCAGGTAAAATGTAATTTTATGTTTCAGGAACAGGTTCTAAATGCTTTTTTTGGTTAGTAGCTTTTTTTGTGTATCTTTAATTTTAGAAGGTGATAGTCTTTTGCTTGCAATTCTTTTGCGTTCTTTTTCTCATCGAATTTCCTTCTGCTCCGGTGTCTGCTGGCTGTCCAATCTCTGTCGTCGTTCTCTAGCTTGCCGTCTTATCTTTTCTTGTTTACTCTTGTTATCAGCCATGTTAATCTGTAAAAAAAAATGATGTATCATTAGTTTATTTTGAGATGTTAAGTTTGTTATTAAAAAAAATTCTTATCAACAGTTTGTTTCTATGTGATTCTAGTTGATTGTAGCGGTCGTTTCTTCGTATTGTTAAATAAGTGTTTTTAATTTTTTTGCTTTTACTTTCTTTCGTAGGTTGTAATTTTTGCCTTACATGCATAGCACACTCAAGGTAATTACACTATAGTTTCTTGTAGATATAGTAGGTGTATTTTTTTGGTTTGTTAATTTTTTTTTTTTTTTGTACTTTTGGCTTATAGGGATAGTAGAGGGCAGAAATTAGTCTTTGTAATTTATCGTACAGGGGATTGTTCTAATAGTATTTTTATATTTTCTTTAAAGGCTTATATGTTGGGGCTCTGAAAATGTTTCTATTGTTTTTTTTTGGTGTTAGTACTATTTGTAGTACTATTCTATTTTATGTGTATGGTTATGTTTTATGCTTAATATTGTACATTAGGACTGGTAATTTAGAATGACAAATTTAATTGACTGTGTTTTGAGACTTTTCTGGACTACGCTGTTTTTTTGGGGGCTTATAGGGATAGTAGAGGGCAGAAATTAGTCTTTGTAATTTATTGTACATGGGATTGTTATAATAGTATTTTTTATATTTTATTTAAAGGCTTATATGTTGGGGCTCTGAAAATGTTTCTTTTTTTTGGGGGGGTGTTAGTACTATTTGTAGTACTATTGTATTTTATGTGTGTGGTTAGGTATTATACTTAATATTGTACATTAGGACTGGTAATTTAGAATGACAACGTTTATTGAGTCTGTGTTTTGAGACTTTTGTGGACAATGCTATTTCTTTTTTCTGGCTACATTGAATATTGGATTTACTGTTAAACATTATTGTCCATAAAAGACAAATTAGAGGTAGAGGAGAAATGTGTCAGTTATATTTTGGTAAAAGTTATAGTTAGTGGTTGTTATTCTTTTTTTTTTTTTTTTCTGTTGACATGGATGCAAAGCAAACATGTTTATTTCGTTTTCTCTTTTTTTACTTGTTATACTGTACCTTGGTTGAAGTGTGATTTCAAGCAGAATCTTTGTTGGTCCTCTGTTGAAAGTCTTCGTCCGATGGTCTTCACGTAGTGTCTGTTGTAAAAGAAAAATTAAAATGTTATTTCATTTGAATGTATTTGTAATGAATAGCATATTTCATTCTTTTGGTCTATTGTATCTGTTATGGTGAATTTTTCAGCTATACTGTTTTTTGTGCAACCTTTTAAAAATACTTTAATTGTATTTGTATATTTCAGTTATCCTTTTTTTATACTGTAATTATTAATTTTTTTCTTATTTTGGATATGATCGCAATGTTTTTAGCATTATCCTGTTTTGTGTCCACCACTTTTGGTATGCTAATTTAGGCTTCTTTGTAAGGCTTATAGCTTCTTAAACAGTAAAGAAGAATATTAATTTACTTTGTTATGTGTTTGTGTGATTTTTGGTACAATCCTATTTTGTGTCTACCATATGTTGCATACTTTATTTGCTTAATTAGTCTTTTTATAAAGGTTAAATGTTTTTCTGCAGTGAAAATGAATGTTTTTGCTATTTTGGATATTATTGCAATGTTTTTGGCATTATCCTGTTTTGTGTCCACCACTTTTGGTATGCTAATTTAGGCTTCTTTGTAAGGCTTATAGCTTCTTAAACAGTAAAGAAGAATATTAATTTACTTTGCTATGTGTTTGTGTGATTTTGGTACAATCCTATTTTGTGTCTACCATATGTTACATACTTTATTTGCTTAATTAGTCTTTTTTATGAAGGTTAAATGTTTTTTTACAGTGAAAAAGAATGTTTTTTCTATTTTGGATATTATGGCAATGTTTTTAGCATTATCCTACTTTGTGTTCAACACTTTTTGGTTGCTGCATTTGTTATATTGGTGGCCATTGGTATATAGTTCATTTATTTTTTCAACTTGTTATACTTTACCTTGATTGAAGTGTTGTTCTTGTCCGAATGACAGAGGGTCCCCTCTTGCCAATCTTAATCCGCCGGTCTTCTTGTAGTGTCTGTTTGAAAAAGAAAGTGAAATGGTTAATTGATTATTTCTTCTTTTTGATTTAGCAAAGCATGGTCTTTTTCAGCATGTAATGTATTTTTCTATCTTACCTCTTCTTTCTTTGTGCTCTTTAAAAGGGATTCTGGTTCACAATGCACGGTGCAAATTCTTGAGTGACGCTGTTTATGCAGAGTCTGTTTGAATAGTAAAAAAAGGGGAAAGATTCAGCTTTAGGTTACATATTGAGTTGCAGTAAATTAATGTCATTTAAATATACTTGTTTAATTAGTTTCAATTAACATTAGTTTGTTTTAGGGCCTACACACATAAATGTGCGTGTGACATGTCACAATACAGGAATCACATTTTCATAGTTAAAGTTTTTTTTTTTTATGTCATTTAAATATACTTGTTTAAATAGTTTGGGTTAAGATTAGTTTGTTGTTGTAGGGGCTATACACATAAATGTGTGTGTCACATGTCATTATACATGAATCACATTTTCATGGTTAAAGTTGTTTTTTTTTTTTGTCCTGTCTTGATAATAAAATGTAATATATTATAGTTTACCTCTCAGTTGTAATTTACACAATGTAAAGTAGGAAATTAGGAAACAATTCTCTTCTCAAGTAAAAGCAGCAGTTAACTATCCAGTCACTCCGTTCATCACCTGAGTAAAAATGTAGAATTTTCTGGAAAGTAGGCAGTATTTATAAACTTTCAAGTGCCTCAGACCGTTAGAACGTAATACTCATGCGCTATTTCAAAATGTTAATATCAGTGTGGTACGTGCCGCATAGTATGTGTTTCAGTTTTGCGAGTCACTGTACTATAGTTACGTCTGTAGCCTTGTTTTCGTTTTGTTCGGCGGCCATTTTTTCTCTCGCTTAGGTGATTTTCTGCAGTTTAAACTCCTTTTTTTGGACTTAAATGGACGTGTAACTTATCTTTTCGAGGTGCCGGATGCCCCCCCTTGCTGTAAGTAAGCTTTTTATTTGTTCGTTGTGTTTATTTCTTGTGTTTCTGATGTTTTCATGCGCGCCCCTCTTCAGACGGTTTTGCGTGTTGGGAATGGGTTGTTTCGAGGCCGTATTTTTTTGCGAGGGATGCAGTTGTTTTTTTTCTAAGTCGTGCGTGTACGACGCAGTTGATTTTTTTCTAAGTCGTGCGTGTGTGTGTTAACTGAGTGTGAGGCGCCTTTGAGTTTTTTTTCTAAGTCCTGTGTGTGTGTGTGTGTTAGACGACGTTGGATCTTCCACCACCGCAAATGACAAACACAGCCGACGTGGGATGCTCCACCACCGCAAATGCGGCCCCTCGCTTTGCGAGGGTCCGCATTTGCGGACAAACACAGCCGATGTGCGATACTCCACCACCGCAAATGCGGCCCCTCGCTTTGCGAGGGACGCAGCTCTTGCGGGCTAGTTGCGCGAGCCCGCAAGCATGAGCAACGGCTTGTATGCACCCAACTATATATGTGATTGTGGCCTTTATAGGTTAGAAATAACAAAATATATACAATTAGATCTAGCATTATTAATACAAATATGTTCACTATACAAGGTAATTTAATTTGTTCCCAGTAGTAATAAAAAAAACTACCAGCTATGTGTTTGTTGCTTCAATTTCCTGTATGTAATACCAGCTTGAGAGATATAGTTTCATAAAGACATACATTTTTTCATGTAGACACAGTTTCTCAATACACACAACACAGCATGTTACTCTGAAGGCTTAGGGCATAGTAATTCTTCAGTTATTTATTGACTCTACATTTTGTTTCCTCTAAAATTATAACATGAGTATAGTACAATGGCTCTTAGCAGTTTAAATATTTTCACATTTACCATGTGTTAATGCCCAAAGTATTTGGCATTTTAATGTCCACCAATTTTTCTATCATACACTTAATGAGCCATTGTATTCCAAAATAAACTATTTTCATGAAAAATAAATTATAGTAAGTTTAGCAAAATAACACTAAAAAAACAAATAAATAGTGGGTTAGCAATGTGTTGGATACGTCTCATCCTGTGTAGTGGATTGAAAACAACTTCAGAGGAAGTCTATATGAGGCTTACAGTGAGCCATGTATCTGTGTTTGTATTTGTAGTTCTACCTTCAAAAAAATTGCATTAAAACACAAGATTGAGGACACATAAAAACTCATAAGGCTCTCTGTCTGTAAGGGCATGAAAATAATTCTCTCACTCATGGTCATTCACAGGGTGGAAAATGACCTGCCATTCAATGTAAGCCTCTTACTGGCAGATATTTTTATTATATGCTGAGATACCTGCCATCAGGGGAGGAAGGAACAGAGCTCTTAAAAATGACTTGTCTGGCTCCTAGGGGGTTTTTTTGGTTACATTTTTGTTCACAGAAACACACACACACACACACACACACATATATATATATATATATATATATATATATATATATATATATATATATATGCATACACATACGTACATACCTATATATATATACACTATATATAGTTATATACTATAGTTATATACTATATATAGTTATATATATAGTTAACATTTATTACACTGCATTCTGGGAAGCTGAGCAGGGACATGCAAATGTGCCCACAAATGCCTCGCTTTTCAATACATAAACCATTTTAAATGTATATATATATATATATATATATATATATATATATATATATATATACAGGATCTCACAAAAGTGAGTACACACCTCACATTTTTGTAATGTCTTTTCATGACAACACTGTAGAAATTACACTCTGCTACAATGTAGTAAGTGTACAGCCTGTATAACAGTATAAATTTGCTGTCCCCTCAAAATAACTCAACACACCATCAATTAATGCAGCCATTAATGTGTAAACCGTTGGCAACAAAAGAAAGTACACCCCTAAGTGGAAATGTCCAAATTCGGCCCAAAGTTTTAATATTTTGTGTGGCCACTATTATTTTCCAGCACTGCCTTAACCCTCATGGGCATGGAATTCCCCAGAGCTTCACAGGTTACCACTGTAGTCCTCTACCAATCTTTCATGATGACATCACAGAGCTGGTGGATGTTAGAGACCTTGCACTTCCCCACCTTCTGTGTGAGGATGCCCCACAGATGATCAATAGGGTTTAGGCCTGGAGACATGTTTGGCCAGTCCATCACCTTTACCTTCAGCTTCTTTAGCAAGGCAGTGGTCGTCTTGGAGGTGTGTTTGGGGTCTTTATCATGTTGGAATACTGCCCTACGGTCCAGTCTCTGAAGGTAGGGGATCATGCTGTGCTTCATTATGTCACAGTACATGTTGGCATTCTTGGTTCCCTTAATGAACTATCGCTCCCCAGTGCGGGCAGCACTCATGCAGCCCCAAACCTTGAAACTCCCACCACTATGCTTGACTGTAGGCGAGACACACTTGTCTTCGTACTCCTCACCTAGTTGCAGCCACACACGCTGGACAACATCTGAACCAAATAAGTTTATCTTGGTCTCATCGGACCACAGGACATGCTTCCAGTAATCCATGTCCTTAGTCTGCTTGTCTTCAGCAAACTGTTTGCAGGCTTTCTGGTGCATCATCTTTAGAAGAGGATGACAGTCGTGCAGACAAACTTCATGCAGTGTGCGGTGTATGGCCTGAGCACTGACAGGCTGACACCCCACTCCTTTGACCTCTGCAGCAATGCTGGCAGTACTTATAAGTCTATTTTCAAAAGACAACATCTAGATATGACGCTGAGCATGTGCACTCAACTTCTTTGGTCAACCATGGCGAGGCCTGTTCTGAGTGGAACCTGTCCTGGGAAACCGCTGTGTGTTCTTGCACACCATGCTCCATAGCCTAGACCATCTTTATGTAGAGCAACAATTCTTTTTTCAGATCCTCAGAGAGTTCTTTGCCATGAGGTGCTATTTTGAACTTCCAGTGACCAGTATGAGAAAGTTTGAGAGTGATAACACCAAATTTAACATACCTGCTCCCCATTCACACCTGTTATACTAAAGAGTCAAATGACACCGGGGAGGGAAAATGGCTAATTGGGTCCAATTTGGACATTTCCACTTTGGGTTGTACTCACTTTTGTTGCCAACAGTGTTTTCATTAATGGCTGTGTGTTGAGTTATTTTGAAGGGACAGCAAACTTACACGGTTATACAGGCTGTAGACTTACTACTTTACATTGTAGCAGAGTGTCATTTCTTCAGTGTTATCACATGAAAAGATATAATAAAATATTTCCAAAAATGTGGGGGTTGTTCTCACTTTTGTGAGATACTGTATATTCAGTGGCTGTGTAGCAATCCAATTAGTTAACATACACCATATGTTCAATATCCGCAATATGAAGAGACAGTTAAGTTAACATATGATCCGTTATTATTTTGTGCATTTACCCTTGGAAGTGTGATATCTATTCATTAAAGGTTTGACCTTTGTTGCCCTTGTTGACCGTATCTATGTGTGTAGTAATAGTTGTATATTACTTTGTTATATATTTCATTGAGCTTTATTTGGCGTACAGTTCATAAATTTGACAATGGGACATGCAATATACTGATAATAGCTTAATGACTTAATATACACATGTAGGGTAATTACATCTAAACATATTGAAATGGCTAATCAGAACAATATATCTATGTATTTCATAGTGTTGTGATCAGTACATATAATAGGTATGTGTCTATGGCCATACTTACCATTGCCTGACTGCACAACATGTTGCTATTTATCCAGTGTAAAGCAATAATTCATAAAGAGCCATACTTCATGGCAGGAAGGTCTTCTCTGCTATGGCCTTTGATACATTTTGTAAAAAATATACAATTAGATTTTACTGGTATCAGTCATGTATTAGCCAAAGTCATTGCTAGTAAGGTGTAGATTATGTTTGTTCTTCAGCGTGAATAATTCACAAATTAGCCTGACACTGTGTAGTGACCCCTCCACATTTTTCTCAGCAGGGAGAGGTCTCCTCATTGTCAGCAAAATACTTGGCTTGAACTGCTATATTGTGAAGACAGCAGTGATGATCTGACAAACCTTAATTGTGAAATATTGTAGGACCACACCAGATGTAAGCATCAGAACTGCAGGTGTGTTGTATTATGGTCAGACATGCTTTGTGGGTCTCATTGTATTTCACCATCGCCTCAGTCTGTAAGTTCTTCACAGGGGTCAACAACCACTGCAGACACCTATATGCGGCATCACTTGTCATATCACAAATAAGAAATAGGTATTTTGTGAGATTTTGTCATTTAAAACATGATATAGATTAGATCCCCATTTGTTTTGGCAGTGTGATTTTATTTATAAGGTGAAATGAGTCTACCTTTGTAGCACACATGTGTATGTTTCATGTGAAGCTTACATTTATTTTCTGACTTCTTTGTGTTCAACATATACATCCATGTCAATGTAATCTGGATCTGTCCTTCTAACAATGCATAACTGTGAACAGTGATGAATGACACATTGATAGTGATTGGTGGTGCAAAGTATTTAAAGGTAGTCAACCTGATGGGAACTGCCTTGCCTGGAACATCTGTTAGACACCTTAGTGAAGCAGGATATGGTCCAGTTGATGGCACCTACCACATTTGGTATATCTCCTAAATGATAAAAATCATCTTTCACCTTCCAGATCTCTTCCCTAGTAGTGGGTAGCACTACCTGGTAGCATTTTTCAACATTGCTAGGAGAAATGTGTCCAGCGCCCTTCAGAAGGTTGACTAGGCCAATGCCCCCAAAATGCACTCTGTGTTTTAGAAGCTACCAAAGGGTAGGAAGTTTATGGTGGCTAACAACCATGCCAGTCTCGGAATGGCCCTTTTTGCATGCAAGCGAGGCTCCAAATCCTCTATCAAAAACTCATAGAGATCAAGGAGACTGCCACTAATTAGCCCAAACAATTGATACACTTCCCCATTAGTTAACCCCTGTTATGTGACTCACTCCCTGTGCATTCTAGGCGCATGGTACTTAATCATAAAATACTGTCCCATATACTCCAGTAGCTGCTGGTGGTCTTCATCAATTGCCGCTGGGTCTGCTGATAGCCCTCCTTACCCACCTGATTTACCTCATGGGGCTGCTGATAGCACTCCTCAATTACCTCATGGGGCTGCTGTTGGTTTTCCTTATAATCTACAACCATATCTATGACAACAATGCCCTTATAGACACCTGTCCCAATGCCACTAAAGATTTGTTCATTACCATCTCCTTTACCATAACCCTGTGCATAGGCTGTGCTATATTGTCATTTGCCTGTTGTAGTTCACCTCCAGCATGAATCACGGGTTGCCATTCCCCCATATTCAGTGCCATCCACTTCACTTGTTTGCGTTTCAGGCTGTCCGTAATCACACGTCTCACACCAGTCCAATGCACACCTTCCCAACAACCTCAGTCATGTAAGCTCTCAATGGTCTGATTTACCTTTGCTCCATACTGGAAATAACTAGTGTTTAGGGTGTGTGTTACGCCCGCCAGATTTGGGGTCTACGCTCACCCCAATTCTCTCTCTCTATGGGTCGCAACTGTTAGTTCAGATTTCGACTCCAGCAGACACTTCAGATGACAGCATCATTTATGAAGAGACAGGCACCATCAGACCCCTTTTCTTAGGATCTAAGAATCCCACACCATGTACCTTTTTATTAGTACAAGCAGACTCTGACTCTACCTTTGTTTAGTGTGTCCAAAATCAGACTGGCACTTCTTTATTGTTACAGAGATATATCAAAACACAGAAAGATCTCTCTCCCCCCACATGCCTAACCCCTACTCTTGTGGGCAATATCTTGTTACACTCTCACCACCTGGGAGATGTCTATACCATGATACATCCCCCAGTTGCCAGATCTCAACTTACAGGGTTATAAAACTAAACTTCCCCCTTCCAGACTAAAGCCAGAGCAGTCACATCGCAGGGCCATTTTAAATTCTTTAAAATCTTTAACTTTAACGCTTGTATATCCCAGATATGACTGCATTAATTATACTATATAAGCATAGCCTACTATCCTACTTCTAACACAGATACATTATTTTAATGTTAATCAATGACAGTACTATATGCACTTATTACATCCATGATATAACTACATGTATGCATTACACCCATGATATAACTGTTAATCAAGTTGTTAGTACCTTCTAACCACACATATAATAACTGATTAACCCTAAACAGTCCAGTGGGCCCTTCTGTTCATAACAGTGTGGCTGGCTCTTGTATAGGAATTTCATTATAGCACCTGTTGTAGGCAATGTGTTTTTTTTTATTTTGTTTTAACCTCTTGTGTACTGGAGTCTATGTTACCATTACAGTTTATATATACGTGTTATTATGCAACATATGTGCTTCTGAGAATGTTTAACATAATATTTGTTTTATTTTTTTATTACATTACTGTCTCTTTTACTGCCTTTAAAACCTTGCTGAGAGCTTTCATCGAGACTTTAAAGGTGATATTGAGTACATGTAAGATTTTAGTGAAATATCAGCTACCGTAAGGTCTGAAGTACACTCAGTAACTTGCATGAGGACAGTTAACTGAGATTGGGATTGGCTTTGAGTAAAAGTCAATGGGATAGCTAACCATAACTTGCCAATGCAGGTCATTTTAAACAATTCAGTGCAACTTTCACTTATCGCTGACATTGTTAGTGATTTGGATTTATGGGTTGGCAAGTCACTTGTAAATTTGAACCATAACTGCCTGCATGAAAGATTGTAATGGAACCCTAAGTCCACATGAAAAAAAAAAAAAACACTACTCATAGCAATGATTCCTCAGTTGATGGGAGTGGCATGGTTGTGGTTTGTATCTTGGTCACTGGGTATCAGTGCTCTGGCAGTGACTGAGTTAATCCGCATTCCACTTTATGTGGTGTGTTGCTGGGTTCTATGGTGAGCGAAGGGAGTTACCATAGCAACAAAAATGTTATGTCTGGTTTGCATTAACAGGTAAGGTAGCGACCATGTCACAAAAATATAAGAAATAACAGATAACAATTTAATCTATCATAAATCATTTACTGAAGAAACTCAAAATTGTATGTAAATATGGAGGTAGAAAAGGAAGGAAGAGGGTGACAATATAGGAGTGGAAAGGGGCATAGAGGAAAGGGACAAATGTGGGCAAGGGCGAGGGATAAATGAGAGAAGATGAGCAGGGATTGTGGATAAAAAAGGAGAGAGAGACAGAAAAGGAGATAAGCGTTTAGGACAGGGGTGTCCAAACTCGGTCCTGGAGGGCCGCACGCCTGGATTTGAATATATCCTTTCTGTGCACAGGTGAGTCTATCAGGATGACTGAAGAAGTGATTGACTCACCTGTGCACAGCAGGGTTATCATCAAATCCTGGCATGTGTGTGGCCCCCAGGACAGAGTTTGGACACCCCTGGTTTAGGGGATATACTGTATGTGGAGAGTGGACAATAGGGAGTGAGTGTGAGAGAGAGATAAGGAAAGGGATGGGAAAATAAAGAGATATAAGAAAAGATATGTGGATACAAAAGGCAAGAGATGGGAGATAATGAGAGAGAGAGAGGGGTTGGGGAGAGAAGCAGCGATAAGCATTTCACTGGGGGAGATAATAGGAAGAGTGAGAGAGGTTTGGGAGGAAATGGGACAGGGTGATTGTGGGAGAGGGAGTGATAGATTGGAGGAGATAACGCAAAAGAGAGTGAAGAGATAAGAGGAGAGTGGAGGATATGACGAGAGTTGAGAGATAGAGGGAGAGAGATAGGTCATAACGGAAGGAGGGAGATGGGCAGAGAGGAGGATGCATGGGTACTGAGGGAAAGATCAGGGAAGAGGTGGAGATGGGAACAGATAATATGTGATAAGTCAGGGGGAGTCAGAAAGAATGGGGAGAAATAATGGATAGAGAGGGGGTAGAGAGAAGATATAGGGTAGAGGGTGAGATTGGGAGAGAAACAGTGTTCAGGGATTTTTGGCTTGCAGGTTTGCTATTGTTTGTTAAATTATTAAAATGTTATCTTTTAGCAAAGACTAGTTATTTGATGTTTTTAGGGAATGACATTTGTTGTGTATTTTTGATTTATCTATGGTCTTTATTTTCAGACAATAAATGTTTTTATAGGACTATGTTGATTCACAGAGATGGCGTAAAATTTTTGGGCCCAGTGGGTGTATAATGTGCTTATCAAGGCAAGAGAAGCTTTCTGTGCATCATTTGATGGTGTTTCTTAAGGCTTAATGACATGACTGTATTGATCCCATGTACACAGCACTATTAAATTCCATCCATAGCAAATGGTTATGAGTCATTGCTATATAATATATTGTATTTGCTGCTATGGGAGATTTGTTCTAAAGTGCAATTACATGGCTCATGTAAGAGTAAATGTATATGTTACATGTTCTCGAAAGGCTCTTCTGGTAGCGAAAATTTTACAGAAAGTGCTCTTAAGAGTTACTATACATGCTTCAAGGCTCAGTGAGTGCTTTCAGTGATAAATACTTATGTGACAATTCAACCCTCTGTAAGAAGAAATAATTACCTTCACAAAACCAGTTAAAGTGACCATACAAAATAAAATATAAAATTATCAAAAAGTTTAGAATAGACTTAAAAGTATCATACAACGCTCTCTAAAATATGTCAAGACATAAAATAAAATTCTCTCAGCAATAAAACAGCTATGCATCTAATGTTGAAATAACCACATCCCAAAAACATAACAAGTGGTTAACAATAAGTAATCACTTGTAACATGAATAAGCACATTAAACTAAGCAGGACCCGTTAAAAGCCTCAGAAAACACAAATCTAACGTTACAGCCAATCTCAAACCTTACAGTCTAGCAAGCATCATACCCCTGTGTCCAACATACCGGTAGCAGTCTCCCATACAAATACAATGCACCTAAGCAGGAGACAAGCTGCTTCGGTGCATTGTATTTGTATGGGAGACTGCTACCGGTATGTTGGACACAGGGGTATGATGCTTGCTAGACTTTAAGGTTTGAGATATGTGAATAGGAAAAGGTGATACGTGCAAGAGAGGAGAGACTGAAAACCAATTTGTTAGAAAGTTGGAGTTGAACTATAGTAGAGGTTAATCGCCAGTAAGTGTTCATACCAGGGTTTCCCCTGGAGGATAGATATTGACCTGGATGGTCATAGAGTGTTTATGGGACATAGGCAGGGGATCCAGAGCCACATGCTGACAGGGAGGAGCAGACTGTAGGCTGGAGGAGACCTGCATGGCATTTTGTTGCTGCCCACAACGTATTGGGAGAGCTGGTGAGCAGGAAGCAGTGGAGGTGTGGCAGGAGCTTGGAGAGGGGCATGAGCAGTTCAAGGTCCAGCTTCAGCAAATTAGAGATGTACAGGGTCCACAGGGGCCTCAGGGTAGTGAGACAGAAAGTCACACTAGAGGGGCTAATTGATGTTTAAATGTATGACTGATATTTTTTAGCTTGTGCTTGTCTGGCGGACACCTATAAATGAAGACCTGGGGCTCATATGCTTAGGTAATAGTGCTGCCCCAGTTATGGCCAACCTATTAAGAAAAATAAATGTCTTGGCCTCTGATAGCTTCCATCCACTGAAGGCATTGTAAGTGGGATGGCTTGGCCTACCTTTTCTAAGGTGCTGGGTCAATTTCTCAATGCTATGAAGAGGAATGCCAAGAGGTTCGTTTCCCCTGCACTACAGAAGGAATTATGAAGGTCAGAAGCAATTTTATTGCCTGGGGGCAGGCCTAATGTCATTTGGCACTAAGGCCACCCAAACAGGAAGGGAAACAGTACAGAAACATAAACGTTATTCTATGAATGAAAGACTTTCATTCTATGTCTATCTTGATTGAAGACTTTGGATCCTCATCTTCGGCCCACTAAAAGGTGTCCACTTAAAAAAAAACTAAACTAAAAGAGCTTTACCTCTGAAGATCTCTATTGTTGGCTATTGACTTTATGACCGTGCTCCTAGTTGGCTCAAAAATGTGTTGACCATATAACAGGCAACCAAAATCAAGTATTTGAATTGCTCCAGTCCACTATTTTTGATTGTTTAAAAGTCTAACCAATCAGAATGCATTGATTGAAATATGTGTGGTTGCTGATTGGTCAGCCTTTAAGCATGTATTGCACTCTATTTTCCCCTAGTTTGATAGGTTATAATGTCAGCAAATCAGACTATAGTTTTATTCTAGGGTTACCCTTCTTTGATTGGCTATAAAAACATCAAATCAGAGAAGATAATAGAATGTTAGCTATTAGCCCCATTGCTTGGTGCCATGGAGGTTCATAGGGACCATCGCTTCTCTAGTGCTAAGGTGTGACCATTCCTATCTGCATTCTGACCCTCATGTCCATTTTGTATTGTAGCCTACATGACCTGTCATACCTGAGCCCATATTTACTTTCATTTTGATGTGTATTCCTTAATTAGGACCATGAATTTGTTTCTCTTATTGAATATGAACTTGTAACTAATATAACCAACCTGTACCCATAACAATATGATATTTGTTTATTGTGAACTACTTAACCTGCTGTACCTTCATCCATATGGACCTCCATTTTGCTGTGCATCACTCAACCTGGACCCTATATTATTTCCTTGTGTTCGCTATTGTATTGTACCTAGTCCAACCAACCTACATCTGTATCAATCTGATCCTTCTTATCAACATTGTCCTTATCAGGATTAAGTCCTATCCACTCCCTGTTCTACAAACACACTTTCCCTTTCCTCCCCATCTAAACAAAATCATGTGTAAGCTCTGTATATTCCATGGCCTATATAGTTTGTTAATATGTGTGTGCATAATTATTATTAAAAAATAACTGAACATTTAACATTTAACCAGATGTATACTGTGAGTGTAAGTGTGTTGAAAGAATACTTTATTAAAGAGCCATTGCAAGCATTCTCATGTTAAATCTATATTTTACTTCTTCATTATTAAACATAAAAAATAGACATGCTAACAGCACCAAAACTGTATTTATATTACTAACTTCAATAGTGTTCATGACATAAAAATGGTTACTTTAAATAATTAAATCTGATAATTTGCTCTATTCTCATTAAGTGGCATACTGCTTATACAGTCTTTTAAGAAACACAATTCCTTTAATATGGTGCTCCTTTAAACAAACTATTAGATTATCAAAACTTTTCAGTGTACTATGTGCCCTTCAGGATCTCTACCTTGTTATAGTGAAGGGACTTGTGTACTTAAATGAATCTGGTTCTGAACAACCCAGCGGCTTATGTGGGTTATTGTAGATACCTCTGAAAGCAGGGATAAACCCAGACCATTATTTAATCACCACACAGAACCAAGGAACCACTGGAACAAAGATAGCATGACTGCAGTGTCACCGACTATAACTCTAGTTAATCAGATTCATCATAGGGTTATCCTTTCCTCAGAATGAATATTACACTTAAATTATATATATCCAGACTGAACACACTTTTATTAGCATGGACAACTCATATGCATATCAAGGTCACATCTATCAAGAAAAAAAGAGTCTCTAATGACCCCCCGGCCCATATGAGAAATTTCCTCTCTTGCCCTTTTGTACTTGGCAGGGAGAATCTGCTAATCACCTTTCCACCCTTTCTATGTCACATATCTCTAAATTGTTAGGCCTTTTGATCTCTAGTTACCTAGGAAGAGATAATTGACATGTTTCAGTTATTCCTCTGGTTGGGGGGAGAGGCCAAATTGCCCTGGGTGATATTGTGCATCTCCCCCCTACTTTCCTGTATAGGTCCAACCCTTAATATGCTGGAAACATTCTACCTCACAATCAGGTACCCCCAAAACTGAATCCATTTTGAGTCCCTCAATTTATTAAACTCCCTGGGGAATATGCAGCATTTTGATACTAAACATGCTATGGGGTTTCTCATTTTTACCATTACAATCATACCCCAGGCAATATTGACCACGTCATGCCAGGGCAATACCAGTCCATGGTAATCCAGGACCCCCCAATAATCCAACAATCCTCAAAAGTCCAGTGGGCCCTCCTGAACATGAGAACAGGATTCTCTAGAAAGGACCCTGAGACTGGGAAAGATTGAAGACAAACAAAGAAGGTGATGACAGAGGAGGAGAAGGATAGATGAGGTAATTGAAACAATGAGCATACGTTTGAAGGAGCTCAGAGGGTCACTGGATGACAGATGTGCCTGGTGTGCTGCGGTCCATAGTGTCACGGAGAGACAGACATAACTGAATGACCAAACAAAAAACACTGTGCTAGTATCATTGAACATCTTAAACATTTAATTTATTTAGAGAATATAAATAAGCTGAAAGTAACAAATGCACAGGAAAATGTTGCAAATATCTATGGTAGTATGCACTCGTTTAGACTTTTAACCAATCCGATATGGGGCATAAGTAATTCAAATACCTGATTCTATTTAGTGCCACTTGCTAATGATGCTCGTTATATATTCTGCCAAAGCAGAGGAGGTCAGAAACAGTTTAATTAACCATTAACTTTAAAAGAGGAAACATCAGTTCATTTAGCTGCAATTTTAAAGAGGAAAAATCCCTTTTCACATAATTTACCTCCTCTATGTGATGGTATTGAGCCCATATGGTGACTTCAGTGGCCCGTTAATGACAACAGCAAACGAGTATTAAAAATTTCAAGCAATTACTATTTGACTCCTAAAAGCTGCTAAAGGGTTTGTATATTTTAATAGTGCTTAGCAACAGATGTACTAAAAAAAGTTCAGCCATTAAATATTATTATATGTAGTTTGAAGTTTATTGGTTGCTACTGAATTAAGCATCACATAAAATTCACAACTGAGGAGACAAAAGTGAGCTAAACTATAAACATTTCCAGAATAAACAACCAGTAATGAGAATGTGTAGAGCTTTGTTCCTTTTTTAAGGTATTCTTTGACTTCATATTTGCTTTTGATGACAGTACCAATCGTAAAATACAGTTATTTATTGTTTTTCTAGCATATTTTCTACTATCCTTTGCACATAACAGGAATGTCCTTGGAGCAAATGTTTCACTATATAATCTGCAAGAATTCAGATTGTCTACACTTATATGCACCCTATCAATCAATATTAAAGTAGGAGATCATCAACTGATTTGTAAAGTTTCTTCATGGGGCACTAAATCAAATTCTTCTACCTAATTCATAATCAGCATACTATACACAGAATTTATTTGGGTTCTAAAGACTGCCTGTTCTGTAAAGTCATTGGCTTTATTAATAACTAGCGATTTGCCCGTCAAAAATGACGGGGCAATAAAAAAGTGTTGAAATGCTGTTTGTTACACAATGTGAGTGTACTGTGTGCCTCAACTATATAGACCCCTATAACACACTAATGTACACATGTAATAACACTATAAGTGCCATGAGGGTCATCTAGGACTCTCATGACCCAAAGTGTAAGCACTACACCATTTAACCCAGTTTCTTATGGGGGTCTATACAGACCCTCATAAGCCTCTATTTAACCCCATTAGTGCCATAAGGGTATTTAAAGACCCTCATGGGACAGTTAGAAGCCTAACATAACCCTGTAAGTGCCTTGAAGGTTCTCCAGTACCCTCATGACACTAAGTACAAACACTACACTGCACTAAACCCACCCCAATAAACCATTAAATCTAAACTAACACCCCTCTACACTAACCTATTAACACCTACACTACTTACCTAAACTACCTACCTACCCCCTAATCAATCTCCCCACCAGTCTAATTACAGAAAATAAAAAAACCTAACTCACAAAAAATAAGAAAAGGAACATTACAGAAAATAAAAAAATATATTACAACCCCCCCACTACAGAAAAAATAATTACACACCTGAAAAGAAAATACATATAGAATAACTACAATACAATACAAATAAAATACAATACCCACTATCTAACATACACTCAATACTATCTATCTAAAATACATCCCCCAATCTATGTAATATACAATAAATCCTATCTATCTAAAATACATGACCCAATATATCTAAAATACAATAAATCCTAACTATCTAAAATACATACCATTATGTAGCATACAATACTTTATAATATACAATACATCCTATCTATCTAAAATACATAACCCTATGTAACATACAATAAATACTATATAATTTACAATAAATCCTAACTATTTAAAACACATACCCCCAACATACAATAAATAATAACTATCTAAAATACATACCCCTATCTAACATACAGTAAATGCTATCTACATATACAAACCCTAATTCTAAACTAAAATAATTAAGACCACTTACCTTTGCAGATGTCCCTTCAGATCAGCAACCTAGGGTAAAATAAAAAAAAAAATAGTACAATACATTTACATAAATAAATAAACATTCTAACTATTCTAAATATTCTACTCACCTTTCCAACAAAAAGTTAAATAAACATAATATACATTGTACTTACCTCCCCGCAATGTCCCCGACCACCTCCACTTCTGCCCCAGCTGGGCCCTGGCAAAAAAAAAAAAAAACTAACGGAGATCTGCACCCGCGGACCTCTTAATCGTTAATGAGCCTCCTACAGAGTTTTCCAGAAGAAAATTGTCAATGGCGGCTTATGATTGGTTGAAAAAGCTGTATATCAAATCCAGCCAATCAGAAGGAGCCAATGTGTGAGCCAATCAAAAAGGAATACACCGTAAAATAACACTATGATTGGATAATGCACCTGTCAATCTTTATTTAAACCAATAAGAAGGCTTTATTGCAATCAGCCAATCACAATGGGATACACCCCCACGGGGTGATTGGCTGAAGACATCTGCGCCTTCTCATTGGCTTTAATACTGCGTGACATTGACAACAGCCAATCAAAATGCACAGATGCCTCTCACCAATCATCACAATGTATCCCATTGTGATTGGCTGAAGGCATCTGCTCCTTATGATTGGTTTAAATAAAGATTGACAGGTGCATTAGCCAATCAGAGTGGGATTTTGGGGTGTATCCCATTCTGATTGGCTTACACATTGACGCCTTCTGATTGGCTGAAAATCCTGTCTATCAAATTCAGCCAATCAGAAGGTGCTATGGCCTATTTCCTTCCGAAAAAGGCTCTAGGAGGCTCATTAGTGTAGGAGGACACCGGGGACATTGTGGGGAGGTAAGTACAATGTATATTATGTTACTTTATTTTCTTTTATGTTTATGCATGTTGTACTAAAGTTATGTTTTTTTTTTAACGGGTGCCACGCCGGAGAAGAAAAGAAGAAGGACAGGGACATGCTGGAAAGGTGAGTAGAATGTTTAGAATGTTTATTTATTGTATGTAAATGTGTTATATGTAAAATTTTTCTTTTCCCCTAGGTTGGTGATCTGAAGATTAGAATTAGGGTTTTTGTATGTAGATAGCATTTATTGTATGTTAGATAGATATGGGGTATGTATTTTAGTAAGTATTTATTGTGTATTAGATAGATAGGGGTATGTATTTTAGATAGTTAGGATTTATTGTATATTAGATAGATAGATAGGGGTATGTATTTTAGATAGTTAGGATTTATTGTATATTAGATAAATTGAGGGATGTATTTTGAATAGATAGAATTGATTGTATGTTAGATAGATAGGGGGTTTTGTATTTTATTTTATTTGTATTGTATTATATGCATTCTATATGTATTTCCTTTTCAGGTGTGTCATTTTTTTTCTGTAGTGGGGGGTTGAAAAGTATTTTTTTATTTTCTGTAATGTTCCTTTTTTTAATTTTTGTGACTTAGGTTTTTTTATTTTCTGTAATGTAGACTTTTTTATTTTTGTGAGTTAGGTTTTCTATTTTCTGTAATGTATATTTTTTTATTTACTGTAATGTAGATTTTTTTTTCTGTAATGTAGATTTTTTTTGTGACTTAGGTTTTTTTATTTTCTGTAATTAGAGTGGTGGGGGTAGGTACTGTAGGTAGGTAGTGTATGTTTTAATAGGTTAGTGTAGAGGGGGGTTAGTTTAGATTTAATGGTTTACTGGGGGTATAGTGCAGTGTAGTGTTTGTAGTTAGTGTCATGATGGTCCTTGAGGACCATCATGTCACTTATGTGGTTAATGTTAGTGTTGTAAGAGCCCCATAAGGGTCATAATATACCTGTATGGGACTGATGGGGTTAAATAGAGGCTTATGACGGTCTGTATTGACCCCCATGAGTGACATGGTTATTTATTGGCTTATGGGGGTCTGTATGGACCCACATGAGTGACAGGGTTAATTATGGGTTTATGGGGGTCTGTATTGACCCTTATGAGTGACAGGGTTAATTAATGTATTATGGGGGTCTGTATTGACTCTCATGAGCGACAGGGTTAATTATAGGATTATGGGGGTCTGTATTGAACCTCATGAGGGTAAGGTTAATTATAGGTTTATGAGGGTCTGTATTGACCCTCATGAGTGACAGGGTTAATTAAGTGCTTATGGGGGTCTGTATTGACCCCCATAAGTGACCAGGTTAATTATAGGTTCATGGGGGTCTGTATTGTCCCTCATGAGTGATGGGGTTAATTATAGGTTAATGGGGGTCTGTATTGACCCTCATGAGTGATGGGGTAAATTAAGTGCTTATGGGGATCTGTATTGACCCCCATGAGTGACAGGGTTTTTTATTGGCTTATGGGGGTCTGTATTGACCCCCATGAGTGACGGGTTAATTAAGGGTTTATGGGGGTCTGGATTGACCCACATGAGTGACCAGGTTAATTAAGAGCTTATGGGGGTCTGTATTGACCCCAATGAATGACATTGTTTTTTATTGGTTGATGGGGCTCTGTACAGAGCCCCATGAGTGATAGGGTTATTTTTTTTTAATTACAGGTCCTTTAAGGATGTCTATGGTCCCTTAAGGACCCGTGAGGCGGGAATTTTGAATTGTCATTGCAGCTGGGGTCCTTGATCGCGTGCGATCGGGGACCCCCACTGCGAGGGTTAATGTGGTGTTAATGCTGGTTTCCGAGGTTATCTCAGATCCCGTGGGGTTAATGCAGGTTTCTGCGCTTAACTCGGATCCCTTCTTGGGTGTTGTACGTGGCTGGGCCGTTAAGCCTCATTTTCTTTTTTTTTTGGAGGCCATTTTTTTTTATCTCGTTTAGGGGATTTTCAAATGGCTAAACTTTGCAAATTTGACAGAATTTGAGATTTGAGGAGTGTTGCAGATGTCCTGGGTGTCCCCCCTTGGTGTGGGTAATGTTTTTATTTTATTTTTTTGTGTATTTTTTTTTTTTTTTGCCGCTGTGCACTGGCTGTCCGTTAAGGTCGTTTTTTTGCGAGTCCGTAATGGATTTTTTCTAAGTCACGTGGGTTGTATTTTTTTGTGTAAGTCCGTAGTTAGTCATTGCGTGTTTATGTATTTTTTTCAAGTCCTGATTGTGTGTTTGTTTTTAACTGATTGGGAGGCGCAGTAGAGCCTCCACCTCTGCAAATGCGGCCCCTTGCATTTGCGGCCTGCAATGAGTCTGCGGGTCAATGAAGCCGACGTGGGAGCCTCCACCTCCGCAAATGCGGCCCCTCGCTTTGTGAGGGGCCGCATTTGCAGTCCAAAAGTTGTAGGGGGTCGTAGGGATGAGCCCCTACGTCGCTCATTTTCACAAGTGCAAGGAGCGCCTTTGGATCTTCTTGACAGCAATTGCTGACCTTGCATCTCGAGGGCCGCAGTTGCGGTGGCCAAGCGTTAGCAACAACCCGCAATGCTGACAACTATATATGTGATAGCATCACACCTGTGAAGCAATTTCTCCTTTACGTGTATATATTTAATGATACATTGCATACATTTTGTTTTTTTAAGCTCATTAGGTCAAAAGTTCAAGAGCCAACTCAACAGCCAATCAGACTGCAACTGATTCTAAGCTGTGGCAGATGCATCTGACATACAGAGGTCTTAAAGCAATTAAAGGCAGTAGCTAAATTTTTTACACATATATTTGAATTTCTTTAAGTGAACTTATGTTTAGGTGAAAGCTCCCCTTTAAGGAGCGACGTCATATTCTGCTGCTTTTTATTTTAATTATTTAGTAAATGTTGCTGCCTTTTACAAATCTATACATTTCAAAATTATGTGTTATGTATTTATTCTTTGTTAATGGGAACATATATTTTAGGTGACATTCACAATCTGAGGTCCAATGACAACCAGACGTTAGAGAGCTACATTCAGATTGTCCTCAGAATTAATGACATGATAAAAAATAATATAAAATATATAAACATTAATGGCATTACATAAAATATAAAACTTAATTAATAAAAATGCATAAACAGGAAATTCAAGGGTGCGAAATCTGCCATCACATATACAATTGTGAGCACACAAGCCGTTGCTCATGCTTGCGGGCTCGCGCAGCGAGCCTGCAAGAACTGCGTCCCTCGCAAAGCGAGGGACGCAGTTCGCTCCGCAAATGTGGACCCTCGCGAAGCGAGGGGCCGCATTTACTGAAGGTGGAGGCTCCAACGTTGGCTGTGTTTGTCTGCAAATGCCGACCCTCGTGAAGCGAGGGGCCGCATTTGCGGAGGTGGAGGCTCAAAGGCGCCTTACACGCGGTTAACACACACACGCACGACATAGAAAAAAAAGCAACTGTGTCCTCATTCTCATCCTCATCATCCCCATTCCGAACACGCAAAAAACGTCCGAAAATGGCGCGCATGAAAACATCAGAAACACAATAAATAAATACAACGAACACATAAAAAGCTTACTTACAGCAAGGGGGGCATCGAGCACCTCGAAAAGTAAATATACACATCCATTTAAGTCCAAAAAAATGACTGCCGAAAATCACCTAAGCAAGAGAAAAAATGGCCGCTGAACAAAACGAAAACGAGGCTACAGACGCAACAATACTACAGTGACTCGCAAAAGTGAAACAACGCTACAGTCAAATTTACGAGGTACGTAACACATCCTATGCGGCACGTACCACACTGATATTAACCACCATTTTGAAAACTACTACGCATAAAATGGTGGATGGAATGCAAATTGTAAGCTGGAACGCAAATAGCATATGCGTATTGCGTTCTAACGGTCTGAGGCACTGCCTACTTTCCAGAAAATTCTACATTTCTACTCACGTGATGAACAGAGTGACTGGATAGTTAACTGCTGCTGTTTCTTGAGAAGAGAATTATTTCCTAATTTCCTACTTTACACTGTGCAAATTACAACTGAGAGGTAAGCTATAATATATTACATTTTATTACCAGGCACAGCAAAAAACAAAAACAACTTTAAGTATGAAAATGTGATTCATGTATAGTGACATGTCACACGCACATTTATGTGTATAGGCCCTACAAGAAAATAATGTTAACCAAAACTAATTATAGTTAAATGAGTATAAACTAAGTATATTTAAATGACATTAATTTACTGCAACTCATAGCAAAAAAATAATATGACACTAATACATATGTAACCTAAAGCTGAATCTTTGCCCTTTTTTTCACTATTCAAAATGACTCTGCATCAACAGCGTCACTCAATAATTTTTACTGTGGACTGTGAAAGAGAATTACTTTTAAAGGACACAAACAAAGAAGAAGAGGTAAGATAGAATAATATATTACATGTTGAAAAAGACCATGCTTTGCTAAATCAAAAAGAAGAAACATACAATTGACCATTTAACTTTCTTTTTCAAACAGACACTACAAGAAGACTGGCGGATTAAGATTGGCAGGAGGGGACCCTCTGTCATTCGGACAAGAACAGCACTTCAATCAAGATATAGTATAACAAGTAGAAAAAAAAAGGACATATATGTGTTTAATGGCTGCCAATATAAAAATTAAAAGTACAAAAAATAAAAAATACATTTTTTTAAGAAAGACTAAAACAACACAGTTCAACAAACTTCACAAACACCTATACAATTTACAAAGAAACACAGTTTCAGAGAAAAAAAAAAAAAGAGCTGTTCACAAAACAGGATAGCATACGAAACATTAGCAACATACATAAAACAAAAGTATTCTTCCTCTTTACTCTAAAATAAACTCCAACCATCACCCACAAGCCATATGCAGCAACCAAAAAGTGGTGAACACAAAACAGGATAAAACAATAAAAGCCTACCATGATATAGAAAAGGGAATTAACATTCATGTTTACTGTCCAACATCATTTAATACTCATAAAGAAGACTAATTAAGCAAATAAAGTATGCAAAATATGGTGGACACAAAACAGGATTGTACCAAAAATCACACAAACAGATAGAAAAGTTAAATAATATTCTTCTTTATTGTGTAAGAACCTATAAGCCTTACAAAGAAACCTAAATAAGCATACCAAAAGTGGTGGACACAAAATAGGATAATGCTAAAAACATTGTGATCAGATCCAAAATAGTAAAAACATTAATAATTACAGGGAAAAAAAGGATAACTGTAATACACAAATACAATTAAAGTATTTTAAAAGGTTGCACAAAAAACAGCATAGCACTAAAATTCACCATAACAGATACAATAGAACAAAACAATAACATTTCCTATTCAGTAGAAATACATTAAAATAAAATAACATTTTACTTTTTATTTTACAACAGACACTGTGGGCCTCATTCTATTATCGGCCGTAAATCGGCTGTAAGGCTGCGATTCCTTGCGGGGGTTCTGTTAACTCGCGATTCTATTATACGGCCCCGCAAGGATCTCCTCTTACGGCCGGCCGCATATCTTGGGACCGGCCGTAATCTCTGAAATCTAAAAACTCAAAAATAAATTCAAGCCTGCACTGTACAGCTCTGTAAATGCTAGGGATCATATTGGGGGACATGAGGATTAAAAGTAACCCACTCTCAAGCTTGCACATCAGCCCAAACCCGAGTTCAAATTAACTGTTTATTTTCCGGCTGCGGCGTGGGCGGGTCTGAGGTGCTCCAAGCACTCTGGACTTTTTACATGGATATTTTACGGATATTAAAAATAAAATATTTTACGGATTTGAGTATAGGATAATTATGTGCTATTTTTTCTAACACCTAAAATCCATTTATAGTCTTCTCAAAGTGCAGGATGGCTTTATTTGAGCTATTTTATGTGCTTAATTGGTGCTAGCGGGACCTCTTTCCTGCAAGTAAGCTGCGGCTTGCTTTTAGCCTTGCAGAGAGGTTTCCCGGAGCAATTGAATTGCAAATAGGAATTTCTTACGGCCGAAACTCTTGCGGCCGTTTTAGATCAAAGGCTTTCCTCTGGCGCGAGCGGCCGCAAGAGATAGCAAGGCACCGGCCGCAAGCCTGCCGGAGCCCCCGGCCGTAAGGGAATAGAATAGCCGAATAGCTTGTGGCCGGTCCTTGCGGCCCCGCAACGGCTGCGGCCGCTAATAGAATGAGGGCCTGTGTGAAGAGCATCGGACGAAGACTTTCAATAGCGGACCAACAAAGATTCTGCTTGAAATCACACTTCAACCAAGTTACAGTATAACAAGTAAAAAAAGAGAAAACTAAATAAACATGTTTGCTCTGCATCCATGTCAGCAGAAAAAAAAAAAAAGAATAACAACCACTAACAGTAACTTTTAACAAAATATAACTGACACATTTGTCATTTACCTCTTATTTGTCTTTTATGGACAATAATGTTTAACAGTAAATCCAAACCTCAATCTAGCCAACAAAAAAAGAAAACAGCATAGTCCACAAAAGCCTCATAACACAGACTAAATAAAATTTGTCATTCTAAATTACCAGTCCTAATATACAATATTAAGCATAAAACCTAACCACACACATAAAATACAATAGTACAACAAATAGTACTAACACCCAAAAAACAACAATAGAAACATTTTCAGAGCCCCAACATATAAGCCTTTAAATAAAATATAAAAATATTATTATAACAATCCCCTGTACGATAAATTACAAAGACTAATTTCTGCCCTCTACTATCTCTATAAGCCAAAAGTACAACAAAAAAATAAATTAACAAACCAAAAAAATACACCTACTTCATCTAGAAGAAGCTATAGTGTAATTACCTTGAGTGTGCTATGCATGTAAGGCAAAAATTACTACCTACGACAGAAAGTAAAAGCACAAAAATAAAAAAACGTATTTAACAATACAAAGAAAGTACCGCTACAATGAACTAGAATCACATAGAAACAAACTGTTGATAAGAAACATTTTTAAAAACAAACTTAACATCTCAAAATAAACTCATGATACATTCTTTTTTTTTACAGATTAACATGGCTGATAACGAGAGTAAACAAGAAAAGATAAGACGGCAAGCTAGAGAACGACGACAGAGATTGGACAGCCAGCAGACACCGGAGCAGAAGGAAATTCGATGAGAATTCTAAAATTAAAGATACACCAAAAAAAGCTACTAACCAAACAAAGCATTTAGAACCTGTTCCTGAAACATCAGATGACATTTTACCTGAAAAATTGAAAGATATACCAAAAAAAGCCACCAAAAAAACAAAGCATTTAGAACCTGTTCCTGAAACATCACATGACATTTTACCTAAACCAATAAAAGATATACCAAAAAAAGCCACCAAAAGAAACAAAGCATTTAGAACCTGTTCCTGAAACGTTACATGACATTTCACCTGATGAATTTGAAAATGAAAGTAATATATACTTTGTAAATTGTCCTTTACTCAAGTCTTTAGCAGTAGAGGTTCATAATTGTGGGGACATGAATACTCAATGTCAGTTTTGTGAGGGTTGTCATTTTAAACAGGAGAAACCTAGAGATGGCCAATTTATTAGTTGCTGTCAAAAAGGCATAGTTCAAACTTCCAGAAAGAAAAAAATTTCCAATCTATTTACAAAACATTATGACTGAACCTACCTTTCCAAACTACAAAAATTTTAAGACAAACATAAGATCCTACAATAGTGCCATATCCTTTGCATCTATGGGGTCAACATTAGATGCTAATGTATCAGGACATGGTCCTTACTGTTTTAAAGTCCAAGGCCAAATTTACCATCGTACTTCCCATTTACATCCAGAGGAAGGAGAGGCAAGAAAATTTGCTTAACTATATGTCCTAGATACAATGGAAGCTGTTGGCCAACGCATGCAGCTGAAAGGAAATAAAAAATGGTTACCCAATGTTTTTATAGAACTAGATAACATTATGGCCAATAACCCTTACACTAAAGCTTATAAAAAATTGGCAGAAGTAGAAAATGAACAACAACTTCATGCACAAAGTCATCAATTACCAATCCCAAAGGTCAATATGGTGCTTAAAAGAGACAGTCATACTGATAAACGTCGTTATAACTAGCCAACATCAAATGAGGTTGCAATGGTGTTTCAAAATGATGAAGGAGAACCACCATTTCAAAGAGACATTAGAATATATCCAAGAAATGAGGAGCAACAATTCATTAATATGAGTATCTTAAGTGCAAATTTAGATCCAATGACATATCCCATTTTTTTTGCCACACGGAGAAGCAAGTTGGCAACCAAAGTTAACACTTCCCAGTTACCCAAATGCTAAAGCCAGAATCCGAAATAATGTTTCTATGCTTAAATTTAAAGTAGCTCAAATTGCCATTCGAAATACATTTAATCCAATTTTATGTGGTGGAAAACTAACACAACAATGGATTATTGATACCTATTTGCAAGTTGAGGCCAATAATTTGAACTTTATAAAATATCCACAAGATAAACTACATGTAGAACAATATTGTTTACTAATGGACTATGTTGCTGAGGTGGCTACAAGCAGAGACATGACAGCTGTAAAAGCCATCATTTTACCATCTTCCTTTCAAGGATCTCCTTGAAATATGAGAGAAAGATACAATAATGCTATGGCTATTGTCACCAAATTTGGCAAACCCAATTTATTTCTTACATTTACATGTAATCCCCAATGGCCAGAAATTACACAAAATTTACTTCTTGGCCAAAGTCCTTCCGATAGACCAGATTTAGTAGCCAGGGTTTTTAAGATTAAATTAAATGAATTAATACGTGACATCACTATAAGTCACTTATTTGGCAAATGTCTTGCTTATATATACCATTGAATTTCAAAAAAGAGGGCTTCCACATGCACATCTTCTCATAATACTTCAAGAAAAAGATAAATTAGATACTGCTGACAAAGTGGATGCAGTCATTGTTGCTGAACTTCCAGATGCAGAACTATATGGTAGACTATATGAGATTGTTACTCATCGCATGATTCAAGGACCCTGTGGTGAGCTTAATCCACAATCACCATGTATGGAAAATAATAAATGTTCCAAAGAATTTCCAAAAGATTATAGAGACAAAACCTATGCCAATTGTGATGGCTATCCAATTTATAAAAGAAGAGAAGGAGATAGTGCCATTATTTGTGGCAAAAAAGTTGACAATAGATATGTAGTACCCTATAATCCACATTTACCGATGAAGTATAACGCACACATTAATGTAGAAGCCTGCACTGTCTACAAATATATTTACAAAGGCTGTGATGCAGCTACTGTAGTCGTCATAAGTGCAGACAACCCTGAAAGCACTGAGTTTTTACATGATGAACTTGCCTCTCATATAGATGATCGCTATGTAAGTGCACCAGAAGCTATGTGGCGCCTTTTAAAATTTGAAATGCATGATAGATCCCATGCAGTATATAGATTAGCAGTACATTTGCCACAAAGACATTTAGTGTATTTCCATGCTGGAAATGAAAGTAATGCATTCCCCAGAGTGAACATCGTCACACTACACTAACTGCATGGTTTGAATTAAATTCCACAGATTCAGAAGCAACACAATTCTTATATATTGAAATTCCATATCACTATGTTTTTGTGAATGGATTATGGAGACCTAGAAAAAGCAGAGGAAATAAAATAATCCCAAGAATTTACACAGTCAGTCCAAGAGATCTTGAATGTTTTTGCTTACGAATATTACTTTTAAATGTTCCGGGAGCACAAAGTTTTGAACACTAAAGAACTGTTAATGACATAGTATATGAATCCTTCCATTTAGCGGCAAGACATATAAACTTACTAGCTGATGATACAGAATGAGAAAGATGTTTAGAGGAAGCAGCACTATGCCAAATGCCACAGCAGATGAGAGAACAATTTGCATTTATTTGTATCTTCTCAAATGCTCCAAATGCTTTAGCTTTGTGGGACACATTTAAATGTAATATGGCTGAAGACTTTATGCATCGATACAATGAACCTATTGCACACTTAAAAGCATTAATGGAAATCCAAGAAGTATTTTTAACTCATGAATTAAGTTGTGCAAGTTTTAATTTGCCTGATCCAGGTCTTATAGATGACTTATACTTTGAAGACTATGACATTCAACTACAAGTACAAAGAACAGAAGAAAGACTTGCAACTTTAAATATGTTACAATTGCAAGCATTTAATGCCATTAAAAATGCAATAGATGATGACATGGTCACAGAGCGTTATTTCTATCTTGATGGACATGGCGGATAAGGAAAAACGTATCTATATAATTTATTAATGAGTTCTGTACGAGCACAAGGTCAAATAGCACTGCTGTTTGCCACTACTGGAATTGCTGCACTTTTGTTAGAAGGTGGAAGAACTGTACATAGTGGCTTTAAACTGCCAGTGCCTATTTTAGAAACCTCTGTGTCAGATATTCGCATGACATCATTACAAGCAAAAAAATTGAAAAAAAGTAAATTAATTGTAATAGATGAGGCCACAATGATGTCATGCTATGCCCTCCAATGTATTGACCGTTTGCTTCGTGAAGTCATGGATAATACTTTTCCATTTGATGGAAAGGTAATGTTGTTAGGTGGCGATTTTAGACAAACATTACCTGTCGTTGTACATGGAAATCGAACTGACATTATTGAAACCTGTATAAAGTTAAGCACACTATGGAAACATTTTACTCATCTTCAACTGCAACAAAACATGAGATCAGAAGGCCAAACTGATTTTAATTATTGGATTATTAAAGTTGGAGAAGGCAGAACAGAAAAAATACCAAATTTACCTGCCGACACTGTGCAGATCCCACCTCATATGATTTGTCACCAAGATTTTATATTGGCTATATTTGAAGGTAGAATAAATAACCAGGAATATTCAGAGCTTGCTAACCAAGTCATACTAACGTGTAAAAATAAGGATGCATTAATCCTCAATAATGAAATCTTAAAAAAAATTAATGCACCACAAAGAAATTATCACAGTGCTGATTCTGTACTCGCTGATGACAATGAAAGTCAGGCAAACTTTTCCACTGAATTCATAAACTCACTAACTCCTTCTGGAATGCCACCACATATTTTTCAGCTAAAGAAAGGTGCAATTGTCATGTTACTGCGAAATATGAACCCCAAAAAAATCCTATGCAATGGGACAAGATTAATTGTTCAACAATGAATGGACCATTTCATAGATGCTGAAATTTTAACTGGTACTCATAAAGGAGAGAGAGTTTTTATACCAAGAATAGATTTAGCACCAAGTGAAAGTAGTCTCCCTTTTACACTTCAAAGAAGACAATTTCCCATCATTATGGCATTTGCCATGACTATTAATAAATCACAAGGACAAACGTTCAAATCTGTGGGTATTTTCTTAGAACAACTAGCATTTGCACATTGCCAATTGTACGTTGCCTTATCACGGTGCAAAATTCCACAGGCTATTAAAGTTTACATTGAAAAGAATGAAAGTCAAGGTGATTTATTAGAAGATGGACGTATTTTTACTCAAAACATTGTCTACTATGAAGTACTTTAACTTTTCATTAAAGAAACAAAAGCCATGCAAAACAAATTTAAAAGCAAATGCAAAAAGATAAAAAAACACAATATAACCACCAATTTTTTACAAAAAATACACATAAATGTCCGTTCCCTTGAAATGGTCATTATTACGCAACAGAAATGACATTTACAAAAACAATATTTTACTGTTAAACTACATGAAATTGTCAAACACATACAGAACAGTGCTTACAGAGCGTGCAACAAGTTTAACTTCTTGCATTCTCTTTTTAGAGAACTACTTTTCCACAGACAAAACTATATATACTACAGCAAGAAACAAAGATCAACCATTGAAAAAAACAAATCAATAAAAAATGCAGTCAAAATTAATGGAAGTACTGTTTATATATCATTAGCCTCATAAAACACTTGCCTTGCATTATTTTAACAAATTATGTTAAAATGTTAATTAACTATGTAACTGTTTCTAATGTTACAAGTTTGAAAAAAATGTTTTCAAGTTCCTTACTTAGACAGATAAGAAAGTTCAAGTTTAAAAAAATATACTTTCAAGTTCCTTACTTAGACATATTACAAAGTTCATGTTAAGAGCTCAACCACGTTTTAAGTCACAATGTAAATGTTGTCTTTTATGTTAAACATTAATCCAGGGAGTAATCTGATCACCAGTTAATGGGGTCAGGAAGGAATTCATTTTTTTCCCTCTCTGATACAATTCGCTATGTTTCAAGGAGGGTTTTTACTGTTTGTCTTCCTCTGGATTTAATGTATATTTAAGTTAACAATTCTTGAGATAGAACTTGCATGTTAAAAAACCATTACCTCAAGTTTACAATACTGATTAATTTAAAGTTCAACTGTTCTTACATTCAAATGTTAATACTTTTAATACAAAATTATGTTAAATTCTTAATTAACTATGTTACTGTTTATAATGTTACAAGTTTGAACATTTTTTTTCAAGTTCCTTACTTAGACAGATAAGAAAGTTCAAGTTTCAAAAAATATACTTTCAAGTTTCTTACTTAGATATATAACAAAGTCCATGTTAAGATCTCAACCACGTTTAAGTCACAGCAATAAACAAAGGTCCCCCATTGAAAATTACAAATCAATAAACAATTCAGTCATCATTAATGGAAGTACTGTTTATGGATGATTAGCTTCACAAAACACTTGCCTTGTATTATTTTTACAAATTATGTTAAAATGTTAATTAACTATGTTACTGTTTCTAATGTTACAAGTTTGAAAAAAATGATTTCAAGTTCCTTACTTAGACAGATAAGAAAGTTCAAGTTTTAAAAAAATATACTTTCAAGTTCCTTACTTAGACATATTACAAAGTTCATGTTAAGAGCTCAACCACGTTTTAAGTCACAATGTAAATGTTGTCTTTTATGTTAAAATTAATCCAGGGAGTAATCTGATCACCAGTTAATGGGGTCAGGAAGGAATTCATTTTTTTCCCTCTCTGATACAATTCGCTATGTTTCAAGGAGGGTTTTTACTGTTTGTCTTCCTCTGGATTTAATGTATATTTAAGTTAACAATTCTTGAGATAGAACTTGCATGTTAAAAAACCATTACCTCAAGTTTACAATACTGATTAATTTAAAGTTCAACTGTTCTTACATTCAAATGTTAATACTTTTAATCCAAAATTATGTTAAAATCTTAATTAACTATGTTACTGTTTATAATGTTACAAGTTTGAACATTTTTTTTCAAGTTCCTTACTTAGACAGATAAGAAAGTTCAAGTTTCAAAAAATATACTTTCAAGTTTCTTACTTAGATATATAACAAAGTCCATGTTAAGATCTCAACCACGTTTAAGTCACAGCAATAAACAAAGGTCCACCATTGAAAATTACAAATCAATAAACAATTCAGTCATCATTAATGGAAGTACTGTTTATGGATGATTAGCCTCACAAAACACTTGCCTTGTATTATTTTTACAAATTATGTTAAAATGTTAATTAACTATGTTACTGTTTCTAATGTTACAAGTTTGAAAAAAATGATTTCAAGTTCCTTACTTAGACAGATAAGAAAGTTCAAGTTTTAAAAAAATATACTTTCAAGTTCCTTACTTAGACATATTACAAAGTTCATGTTAAGAGCTCAACCACGTTTTAAGTCACAATGTAAATGTTGTCTTTTATGTTAAAATTAATCCAGGGAGTAATCTGATCACCAGTTAATGGGGTCAGGAAGGAATTCATTTTTTTCCCTCTCTGATACAATTCGCTATGTTTCAAGGAGGGTTTTTACTGTTTGTCTTCCTCTGGATTTAATGTATATTTAAGTTAACAATTCTTGAGATAGAACTTGCATGTTAAAAAACCATTACCTCAAGTTTACAATACTGATTAATTTAAAGTTCAACTGTTCTTACATTCAAATGTTAATACTTTTAATCCAAAATTATGTTAAAATCTTAATTAACTATGTTACTGTTTATAATGTTACAAGTTTGAACATTTTTTTTCAAGTTCCTTACTTAGACAGATAAGAAAGTTCAAGTTTCAAAAAATATACTTTCAAGTTTCTTACTTAGATATATAACAAAGTCCATGTTAAGATCTCAACCACGTTTAAGTCACAGCAATAAACAAAGGTCCACCATTGAAAATTACAAATCAATAAACAATTCAGTCATCATTAATGGAAGTACTGTTTATGGATGATTAGCCTCACAAAACACTTGCCTTGTATTATTTTTACAAATTATGTTAAAATGTTAATTAACTATGTTACTGTTTCTAATGTTACAAGTTTGAAAAAAATGATTTCAAGTTCCTTACTTAGACAGATAAGAAAGTTCAAGTTTTAAAAAAATATACTTTCAAGTTCCTTACTTAGACATATTACAAAGTTCATGTTAAGAGCTCAACCACGTTTTAAGTCACAATGTAAATGTTGTCTTTTATGTTAAACATTAATCCAGGGAGTAATCTGATCACCAGTTAATGGGGTCAGGAAGGAATTCATTTTTTTCCCTCTCTGATACAATTCGCTATATTTCAAGGAGGGTTTTTACTGTTTGTCTTCCTCTGGATTTAATGTATATTTAAGTTAACAATTCTTGAGATAGAACTTGCATGTTAAAAAACCATTACCTCAAGTTTACAATACTGATTAATTTAAAGTTCAACTGTTCTTACATTCAAATGTTAATACTTTTAATACAAAATTATGTTAAAATCTTAATTAACTATGTTACTGTTTATAATGTTACAAGTTTGAACATTTTTTTTCAAGTTCCTTACTTAGACAGATAAGAAAGTTCAAGTTTCAAAAAATATACTTTCAAGTTTCTTACTTAGATATATATTAAAGTCCATGTTAAGATCTCAACCACGTTTAAGTCACAGCAATAAACAAAGGTCCCCCATTGAAAACTACAAATCAATAAACAATTCAGTCATCATTAATGGAAGTACTGTTTATGGATGATTAGCCTCACAAAACACTTGCCTTGTATTATTTTTACAAATTATGTTAAAATGTTAATTAACTATGTTACTGTTTCTAATGTTACAAGTTTGAAAAAAATGATTTCAAGTTCCTTACTTAGACAGATAAGAAAGTTCAAGTTTAAAAAAAATATACTTTCAAGTTCCTTACTTAGACATATTACAAAGTTCATGTTAAGAGCTCAACCACGTTTTAAGTCACAATGTAAATGTTGTCTTTTATGTTAAAATTAATCCAGGGAGTAATCTGATCACCAGTTAATGGGGTCAGGAAGGAATTCATTTTTTTCCCTCTCTGATACAATTCGCTATGTTTCAAGGAGGGTTTTTACTGTTTGTCTTCCTCTGGATTTAATGTATATTTAAGTTAACAATTCTTGAGATAGAACTTGCATGTTAAAAAACCATTACCTCAAGTTTACAATACTGATTAATTTAAAGTTCAACTGTTCTTACATTCAAATGTTAATACTTTTAATCCAAAATTATGTTAAAATCTTAATTAACTATGTTACTGTTTATAATGTTACAAGTTTGAACATTTTTTTTCAAGTTCCTTACTTAGACAGATAAGAAAGTTCAAGTTTCAAAAAATATACTTTCAAGTTTCTTACTTAGATATATAACAAAGTCCATGTTAAGATCTCAACCACGTTTAAGTCACAGCAATAAACAAAGGTCCACCATTGAAAATTACAAATCAATAAACAATTCAGTCATCATTAATGGAAGTACTATTTATGGATGATTAGCCTCACAAAACACTTGCCTTGTATTATTTTTACAAATTATGTTAAAATGTTAATTAACTATGTTACTGTTTCTAATGTTACAAGTTTGAAAAAAATGATTTCAAGTTCCTTACTTAGACAGATAAGAAAGTTCAAGTTTTAAAAAAATATACTTTCAAGTTCCTTACTTAGACATATTACAAAGTTCATGTTAAGAGCTCAACCACGTTTTAAGTCACAATGTAAATGTTGTCTTTTATGTTAAACATTAATCCAGGGAGTAATCTGATCACCAGTTAATGGGGTCAGGAAGGAATTCATTTTTTTCCCTCTCTGATACAATTCGCTATGTTTCAAGGAGGGTTTTTACTGTTTGTCTTCCTCTGGATTTAATGTATATTTAAGTTAACAATTCTTGAGATAGAACTTGCATGTTAAAAAAACATTACCTCAAGTTTACAATACTGATTAATTTAAAGTTCAACTGTTCTTACATTCAAATGTTAATACTTTTAATACAAAATTATGTTAAAATCTTAATTAACTATGTTACTGTTTATAATGTTACAAGTTTGAACATTTTTTTTCAAGTTCCTTACTTAGACAGATAAGAAAGTTCAAGTTTCAAAAAATATACTTTCAAGTTTCTTACTTAGATATATATTAAAGTCCATGTTAAGATCTCAACCACGTTTAAGTCACAGCAATAAACAAAGGTCCCCCATTGAAAACTACAAATCAATAAACAATTCAGTCATCATTAATGGAAGTACTGTTTATGGATGATTAGCCTCACAAAACACTTGCCTTGTATTATTTTTACAAATTATGTTAAAATGTTAATTAACTATGTTACTGTTTCTAATGTTACAAGTTTGAAAAAAATGATTTCAAGTTCCTTACTTAGACAGATAAGAAAGTTCAAGTTTAAAAAAAATATACTTTCAAGTTCCTTACTTAGACATATTACAAAGTTCATGTTAAGAGCTCAACCACGTTTTAAGTCACAATGTAAATGTTGTCTTTTATGTTAAACATTAATCCAGGGAGTAATCGCCAGTTAATGGGGTCAGGAAGGATATAATTTTTTTCCCTCTCTGATACCATTTTTCTATGTTTCAAGGAGGGTTTTTACTGTTTGCCTTCCTCTGGATTCAATGTATATTTAAGTTAACAATTCTTGAGATAGAACTTGCATGTTAAAAAACTATTACCTCAAGTTTACAATACTGATTAATTTAAAGTTCAACTGTTCTTACATTCAAATGTTAATACTTTTAATACAAAATGCTTTAACAGTTACTGTTGACCAAAAATAAACATGTTTAATATCACAATAGTACTTATTTCATCATAATTAAAATCTTACAAGTGTCAAATACGTATATTAATAACTAAACAACTTTCCAAACATACACATCTCATTGCTGACGGGCAAGTCGCTAGTTGGTTATAATGGTAGATAGAGATGTCGCGGACAGTTCGCCCGTGGACTATTCGCAGCGATTTTGGCATGTTCACGTTTGCAGCGGACGGCGAACACATGCGCTTTTCGGTTCGCCCCCTATACTTTATCATTGAGAAAACTTTGACCCTGCACCTCACAGTCTGCAGACACATTCCAGCCAATCAGCAGCATATACTCCCTTCCAGAGCCTTCCATCTGAAGGACAGCATACATTTTAGAATCATTCTCGAGCTGCATTCGTTGTGAGAGGACAGATAGTTTAGCTGCTGAAGATTTAATAGGGAAATAGATAGCCAGGCTGTGTATTTAGATTCCATTACAGACCTGAAGGACTCATCTGATATCTGCTGCAAGGACAGCAACCCAAAAAGCCCTTTTTAGGGCTAGAACATCATTTATTTTATTTTATAATTTTTTTTCTGTTTAATCTAATTGCATATGCCTGCCTGCCAGCGTGTGTGTGACACAGGCTAACACCTAACAGCTTATATTGTGCTTATTTTCACTATTCATACCTAGTGGTGTACCATACATTGAAAACAACCATTTTTTTCCTGTAATCTAATTTCAGTTGCCTGCCTGTGTCAGGCTCACAGCTTATATTGTGCTCAGTGAAATAAAACAACACTTTTTTGACTGTAATAGATTGAATAGCAATTGCCTGCCTACAGGCATGTGTGTGAGGCTTACAGCGCCTACTCTGCCAACTTTTGCCAGTGCACAGTGACACTCCTATCTGGTGGCACCTTAGATTGCACGCGCAGTGCCCCGAATTTGAAGTGGGAGGACCGACCAAGCATCTTTTTCCATCTCCCGCTTCCAAAAATCCATGCCATATACACGTCCCCTGATAGGTGACGTAACAGGGATTAAACCGATAGGAATAGAACTACTTAACAGTACACACCTTATAATAATGCAGAGGCAACGCAGAGAGAGGAGTCTGAAGAAGAGGAGTCAGAGGAGGAAGATGGCTTTGAGGAGGTGGAAGACCAAACACAGCAGGCGTCCCAGGGGGCTTGTTGTCCCCTTTCGGGGACCCTTGGTGGCTGGGTGGAGGAAGAGACCTTCAATGACATCAGTGAGGACAAGGAATGGGACATGGCTAGCTTGGTATCCAACCTTGTGCAAATGGGGAGTTTGCGGTTGTGCAAAGGGACTGTTTGCGGTTGTTTGCGGTGCATTAAACGGGGAGATTGGTCTGTTACTGTAAAGCGGGTGTAAGCCTTACACTACCAGATCGATACAACATCATACCTGATGTTTTAAAGCATGTTATTCCAAACAATTTAGGAATGTTAGGTGATTTATGCCCTTTATGGCTTAAAACCAGACTCTGCATCAACTATGTAATTTTCCGTGGGAGTTTTGCCATGGATCCCCCTCCGGCATGCCACAGTCCAGGTGTTAGTCCCCTTGAAACAACTTTCCCATCACTATTGTGGCCAGAAAGAGTCCCTGTGGGTTTTGAAATTCGCCTGCCCATTGAAGTCTATGGCAGTTCGCCGGGTTTGCCCGTTCGCGAACATTTGATGGAAGTTTGCATCCGCTGTTCGCGAACCAAAAATTTGATGTTCTCGACATCACTAATGGTAGACTATACTCCAATATAACACTACATAGGTTTATTGAAAAGTCTTAAGTTTTAAACATTCACTCTATCTGAGCAAAACAAATGACAGCTTTACTTTGATTGTTATATTGTTTTAGATGTCTTTCTATTACAATAAATCTGTTCAATATTATTTTCTTACAAACCCCTGTAGGTTTGTAGCAATGTTTCTGGCACATTGATGGAGGAACACAATAAAGGAGACTGTAATACTTTTTCAAATGTTAGTAAAATTGTAGCCATTTATACAAAAATAACAGACCAAAACAAACATTGACCAGCTCACATCCAGCTAAACATGGGTGGAGAAAAAAACACATAGTCCAATAGTTTTGTTATAATCACTGGCCTGTATTCTTCTGATTTCCAGCTATCCACTCTGCTTCATATCATCATAAGCAGTAGGTTGAAGAGAAAGCCCAGACTGCTTAAGAATCTCTCTGTTCATTTCTCTCATTTTAGATGCTGTTCTCTGGACAGAGGAAAAGCCTCTAAAACAAAGTGAGAATATTGGTACAGAAATAAGGAGAAGAGCTTTTGAGGAGGCTTTAGCTGACTGACAAGACACTGTGGCTCATAGTGATGAAGAAAGGGCCAGTACAGGAGAACATGAAAAGAAAAATTTGGCCTTTCAGCAGTTTTCATCTGAACATTACACAAAGCTCAGAATAAGCTAATAGTGATAAACAGAGTACCCGTTCCTGGAAGAGAGAGGAGCCAATGCCCATACTTTATTCTACAGAATCGAGTATTGTGATCGTTTGCTCCTTAGAAGGGATGACAAGAAGTGGAGTATGGAGTTCTTGACAGAAGTGAAGGAGTTAAAACTTCTGAAGAACTCCTAATTGGAGCAACTTCCCTTTAAAAAGCCTGGAGAGCAGACATGGAGGAGGGGGTGTGGCCGGCTAGGCTCTGTGCAGGTTGTGTGCTGCTGACAAGAAGCAAGCCACAGAGAGTGGAGACTGATTCCTGTGTGGAATTGCAGTGGGCTTTGTGAGCCCTGATTTACTGGGAATGCAAGTACAGTGAAGTTTGTGAACTACCCTGTAAAGGATCGCCTCGTGACTGACTGGGAGAACGGGGAACACAGCCAGTGGTGTGAGCTAGAAGAGTGACTTCAGACGCAGGAGGTGAAGGTACAAGGAGGCCAAGTAAGTGAAGGGGATTAGTGAGGATTCCCAGGCAGAGTTTGCCTTAAAGGCCTAAGCACGGTTGTAGCTGACGTTTTATGCCCCAGGGAAGAAGTGGAGTAAAAGAGTGAAGTTAATACAAGTGAGTTTGTGTTATGCAAGGGTCCCTGGGGTGAAGCATACGGGAGAGACGGCGGGCCCTATGCTTCACCCGCAACTGTGTTACAGGGAGAGGAGCTGTGTCCCACAGAGAGAGGAGCTGTGTCCCACAGAGAGAGGAGCTGTGTCCCACAGAGAGAGGAGCTGTGTCCCACAGAGCGAGGAGCTGTGTCCCACAGAGCGAGGAACTATGTCCCAAAGATTGCTGAAGGTGGCGACATAATCTCATCAGTAAAGAGGCTGTTGGTTTCCTGGCCACAAGGTGGCACTCTCACCAGAAAAGGGAATATTTGTATCCTGGCCACAAGGTGGCACGATCACAAGTCTAAAGGACTACTGGTATCCTGGCCACAAGGTGGCAGTCTCCCAACTTAAAGAGACTATCTGTATCCTGGCCACAAGGTGGCAGTCTCCCAAGTAAAAGGGAATATTTGTATCCTGGCCACAAGGTGGCACTATCACACGTCGAAGGGACTGTTGGTATCCTGGCCACAAGGTGGCAGTCTCCCAAGTTAAAGGACTGTTGGTATCCTGGCCACAAGGTGGCAGTCTCCCAAGTTAAAGGACTGTTGGTATCCTGGCCACAAGGTGGCAGTCTCCCAAGTTAAAGGACTGTTTGTAACCTGGCCACAAGGTGGCATTCTCCCACGTCGAGGAGAAGTAGTTATTTATGTTCCGTTATTTTAAGCAGAGCTACTGCTTCAGCTGTTAATTTCTTCTTGCAAATAAACCAATTTGCTGCATTTGAAGTCGGTATCAGCCCTTTATTCAAGAAGCCACCGCTATACGCGGCCATCCTGGTCACAGTATATATATATATATATAGTAAATAAATAGTACACCTGGGTTCACATTTGAATATCTAAAGCAAGTTAAAAAAACCTGCTTCCAGCTCAGAATTCCAATAAAAATAGTTATTACACTGCATTCTGGGAAGCTGAGCTGGGACATGCAAATGTACCCACAAATGCCTCACACTTCAATCCATAGCCATTTTCAAACATGGCTTCCTTTAAGCTTATGCCTGCTGTATTACACAGCTTTAATGCAAAGCTAAGGCTGCATTTTACACAAGCTGAGAATCCTATCCATGTACAGCTGTTTCAAGCATGGAGCGGGATCTCAGGGAAATTGGGACCTACTTTACTATCTTACTTGTTCTTTGCTACCAGGGAAGTAATCCAAGTCTCTACTGGATTTTCCCCTTTCAACTCTATGGCCATCTCCAAGAGGAATTCATGGCATACTACAAGAAGAATGAGAAGGAGCTAGCAGTGTAAGACCATATGGAGAAAGCTTGGTGACAACAGAATACCTATTTTAATTGCAGTGCACACATTAAGAAGTTTAATTCTGGAGACAGAGTGCTAGAGCTTAGTACCTACAGCTGAAAGCAAACATCTAGCCAGATGGCAAGATCCTTATAAGATTATTGAAGCTACACTACAAGTGAAATAAACAGTGAGGATACTAGAGATTTGAAAACCAGAGCAGATCTACAATATAAACTGCTAACACCACCCAGAGTTTTGAATGGTCAGAAGATAACAGTGAAACTGTTTGCTGTGTAGAATCCTCAGAGTCAGCACTTGTAAAGTTGCAGGTATCTGAGGAATTAACCCCTGATAAAAAGTAGAAAGATATATGATGTTTGCAATAAGATAAGAATGTTTTCTCTATACAGCCAGAACCTACTACTGACATTTACCATGATATTATTACTAAACAAGGCATAAGGAGAAGAGTTAAATCTTATTGCATACCTAAGGCTAAAAGGCTAGAGATAAGGGCAGAAGTTAATGATGAATTCCAAATGGTGCAGTCCTATTGTGATGGCTCCAAACATGATGGAACTGTTAGATGTGGCAGTGACTTGCTCAAACAATATTTAGTGTCAGAATTTGAAGCATATCCCATCCCAAGAGCGGATGAACTGATAGAGTGGCTTGGAAAGGTAAGATTCTTAACACTGTGTTTAACTAAAGGATATTGTCAGATACCCGTGATATATTCTGCAAAACAAAATGCATTTTTCACTCCCTATGATCTGTTTCAATACAAAGTCTTGCCATTTGGACTACAAGGAGCTCTGGATACGAATGCATAAACGTTTCAGATACTAATGGATAAACTATTACAACCTTATTGTGAATATGTTGCAGCTTACATAGATTGTATAGTCATCAACACCACGGATTGGGTGACACATCGTTCAAAAGTGGAAGCAGTCTTGGGAATCGGCATTGCTTGATCAATCCTGTAAAATGTGCTACAGGACTGAGTAAAGCTAAATATCTGGGCTATAAAGTAGTAAGAAGTTTGATTAAACAGCTTAACAAGCCCCTGTCAGCTTAAAGAGCCTGAGAAAGATTTAAAGATCTAAAGTGAGCAGTTTGCTGATATCAGTTTTAATAACCCCAGATTTTGGAAAAGAGTTCATCCTCCAAACTGATGCTTCTGCTGTGGGCATGGGAGCTGTTTTATTATAGATGATGGAAAGTGAAGAACACCCCATCCTGTTTCTCAGCAGAAATGCACTGCATTGCCTTTAGAGCAGACATACACTAGTGGAGAACGAATCACAGGCTATAAAATGGGCAACTGAAGCTCTTCAATATTACCGGTTGGGAAGAAAATTCATGGTATTGCACTATAACCCACTCTAGTTGATGCAGCAGGACATGGAGAACAGTAGAGTTACAAGATAGTTATTGTCTTTACATCCATACAACATCACAGTCATCTACAGAGCTGGCAGTCAACATGGTAATGCTGATGGATTATCTTGCATACACCTCCTTATGACATTGGTCTCCCCACCCCATAGTGTTGAGCTGGGGAGATGTATGTTTGTGAAGGAATCATACAAAGTGTATATGGGACCCACAGACCTTGTAAAGCTCTTAGGAGGACTGAAGGAGTTAACTTTCCTGCTCAACTTATTAGCTGCGCCTGGGCAGACTTAATTTTAGACTGCTCTTGGAGCATTGGTGGGGCTACTTATGGACTGAGTATGTGCAGTTTGTCAAAGTTGGAAAAAGACACACACATAGAAACAGCAAACTATAGCTTAGGGTCATTTGGAGGACAGTGGAGATATGGAAATCTGAAGCATACAGGTCAGTGATTGTTAATATATTTCTGGACTGTTTATTTTTACTTTACCCAGATTTAGCTGGATGAGAGCTTTTTAGTGTAGAAACTCTTTATTAGTTAAGGTAATGCTTGAGTGGAAGCTAGGCCTATTTTATTTTATTTTGTTTCTTTTGGTTTGCTATTTTTGTATCACTGGCTAACATTTTAGAAAAACTTGAAAGAGTATTAGTCTCCTGTATTGTGTTCCTCCATCAAAGTGCCAGAAACACAGGCACAAATCAAAAGGAAACTGGAAACTTCTCACATTCTATCTATCTATCTATCTATCTATGTATCTATCTATGTTTCTATTCTTTTATTTATTTAACATATTTTGGTTTTTCTTTTTATTGTATTTTTACATTTATTTATATTCTGTTTAATCCATATTATTTAGTTATATAAGCTTTTAAACTATATTTTCTTTATCTAAAACAAAATAAAACTTCATGAAAAGATAAACAACAGACTGAACTGTGGTCTGTTAGGATAATCAGCTATATCCAAGTGGTCCAAAGTCTCTCAGCAGTCATCAAGCGTTCCTTCTGAAAATAAATTGATAACCAATGATTTTGTGAAATAACATTTCCCAAGTCGTGGGCAAAATAATAGTGTTCTTTGTGTTCTACATCAAACACAGAGCTGAAAACAGACGCAGTGATTAAAGATATCTACCTGTCAGCTAGCAAACTGGAAATTCAAACTGGGAAATTTTGAGACTTCCCCTATAGTATATGCCAATACCTAAATTATTTATATTCTTTAAAAATTAAGGTTTATAGAATCAACAGGGTCGCCCCCACCCAGGAAGGCAATTTCCCGCCGTAGAATGCCGCAGCTCACGAAACAGCATATCCACACTCGCTGGTGCCATGAGGAGAGACTGGTAGTCTCCAGAGCATTGGTGCAGCTTGCTTCAGAGTCAAGGTGCTGGGGATTACCTGGACCATTATCTGGTATAACCAGTTTGCAGGGGGGATCACCTCAGAAGCTGGTGCCATCAGCATTGCAGAGAGCCGGCCCTCCATAGACCGGAGACCCTGGTAGCTGCTACAGAACTGGCCTGCCGCAGGTTTCAGCTGCTTCTTTTCCTTTCCGGTGATCAGACAGAATCAAGCTGTATACCCATGAAGGTGAACTCAGAGTGAGGTAACAACTGGTATGTGTGAAGCAGAGTCTGTGTGCTGGAGGCATGGAGCTATGGGCGGTAAGGCTGTGTTGATAAAACACTACTCATTATCATATGGGTAAAAGGGCCCACAGCCCAAAGAGACACTCACTATCCTCACTTGCCTAAACCTTAAAGAACACTTTTTACAAGGATATTGCCATAACACACCAGCCAGTAATCCCCTCGTGAGACACATAAGGGTCTGAATGCTACTGAAAAGTACCGTAAAGAGTTGTAAAGCTCTTAGTGGAAAAGAGAATTAAGAGATAGACCTAAGTCTTTTTCTTTTTGATACCTTCCTTGTGATGTATACCCCAGAGGTGGTCCCCTGTGGGAGCAATATTTTGAGTGATTGCAGTTGAGCCTGGGGGCTGGAGATTCAGAAACACAAATGTTAAAGCTGTGCTAAAATAGTCACATGAGAAAAAGGGCCCACAGCCCAAAGAGATATGCATTAACTTCCGATATGTATAACTTAACTCGACTGTTTCGGAATACTGGCACAGTATACCACTCAATAACCCTCTCTTGAGAAACTTAAGGGCCTAAACGCCAATAGGAAATCATCCTGAGAGAATTAAAAGTTCTGAGTGGAAAAAGAGAACTAAGAGAAGGTTCCTTACGCTGCCTTTTGACATCAACAGTGTTACATATCCCTGAAGGGGATTTCTGTGAGATCAATACCCGGAGTGTTTACAGTTGAGCTTGGGGGCTGTAGTTTTTGCAGCGCAGACTGTAAACTAATGCTGAAAAAGTACTATTTATTAGTATACTGACAAAAAGGCTTATAGTTTAAGAGACTCTTACTACCGGGAGTGGTCCATAATTTCAAAGACCACCCACTACAAATCCTTGTTACAATACTTCAGCCAGTAACCTTCTACTGTGATAGATCAGAAGGTGAAGGCCAGTGATTGAACACCTTGAATAAGAAGTAAATGATTTGAGTTAAAAAGAGACCTAAGTGAAGGTCTTTGGACATTCCTATACCATTCTAGAGAGGGCTATTGTTCATAGTCTAAAAAAGTCTGTGGAGAAATATTCAGGTTTAAGTGTTAACTGCCCTTTGATAGAAGATATTTAATTGAAGCAGGGGAAATGTGAAAATATATCTGAAGGTCCTAGTAATAGATGACCTAAGTAACTTGATAAAAGAGTGTAAAAGTTTCTCATGGTATAAACATGCTTGAAAGGTATTTTTATGGAGTCATAGGACCATCTACTATCAAGGAAATAATCTATGCTCTTAATTGTACAAAAGGGTCCTTATCATTGTTTATAGATTATTTTATTAGATGAATGCCCTTTCGGTCTGTGTATTGTTGGTTGAATCCCCTAAATATTGGCCTTATATTTTAGGTTTTATAGACTGCAGACTTTGGGTTAAGTTTTGCCATACTAGGGAGCAAAATGGAAATAAAATAATATAATAAAAAAAAAAAAAGGGGGAAAGTAAAAAAGGGGGAAAGTAAGGTGGTTATAGTGTTAGAAAAAAAGAAGGGAATTTAATTTTGAAACTACAAAAATAATCATCATGAGAGACAAAGAACCTAACCAAACAAAAGTACAAAGTAAAATTAAGAGACAAGCTGGTAACAACCAAACGGTAAACTCAACCTCTTTTTTCTCCCCGAAAGGGAACTCTGGAGCTTCAAATTCCTCCCAATTAGATTCGACCATACAAAATCAGTCCCCTCCCTCAGTAGAAAAAATTAAATAATCTGCAAATGAGGAATCTTTAGACACAATTAGTGTACAAGAGGAAGAAGTACCTATGACATCTGTAATGAAAAGGCTTTTTAATGAGTTCCAAATTACTTTAAAATCAGACTTTGCACAAGAAATTCAACTAAATAAATTAGCTATTTCCAGCCTTTTAGAAAGAGTAGAAGAGTTAGAATCCAATTAAGAGATTCTGATTAAAGAATATTAATAGGATAGGAATAGTATCCTGTTACCAAAAGATTTTAAAGGAGAGAACATTAGCGATGTAATTGTTAAAATACACGTATACGAATATAAAGAAGCAGTTCTAAAGGCGTCATGGCAGAAATCTAAATTTGACTCCCCTTTTAAAAAGCTAACCATATTTACAGATCGTTCAGGGGATACTTTATCAAAATGTAGAAGATTTGATGAAATTACCAAAGCTTTAAGAAGGGAGAAAATAATATATAAATGGGGATTTCCTACCAAATTAATTATCTCAAAAGATAACCGGAAGATAATGGTAGGCTCAGGGGAAATGTTATTAAAGGAATGGAAGATTCCATTCACAGAGTCAGTTAGGGATAAAATCTCAGAAGCTAACCTACAAAAATTTCAATTTATAGAATGGAAAAAGAAGTAATTGTAGGACAGTCAAAATGTAATCCGATTTGTATTAGGTAAGGAGAGGATAGGGGAGTGGAGGGAGACGGAAAGGGGCAAGATACTTTCAAATAAGGGGATGAGAGAAGAGGAAATGAAAGAAATTGGAAGTTTGTATAGTGAGGGAAATTTAGTTGAGTATACTTAACACAAAACTTATGGTTATTTGTCGAGAGACAATCTTACACACTGTTTAGAATAGGTCTTAAAACTGGATCACTATGATATTATTAATCTCTTTATAATGTGATTACCATAAGTAGTAAGCAAGTAGTGGCATATTTTGCACAATGAAGTAATAAAAAAAAAAAAAGGGAAACATAGTAAATAAGAGAGAATTAAAGCACACTATTGAGTAATAAAAGATTCACAAAATAGCAACCATTTTTCCTCTTCTCCCTTCCTTTTTCCTCTGACCCCCCCCCCCCCGCTCTTTTCCCTTCCACCCTTTGTGAATTTTCAATGATGCTCATTAAAGGGTGACTCAACTCTAATACTGAGCGGGGAGCGTTCTTTATGCGGGTTTGTTCTGCTTGGGGCGGCTAGACGTAGTTAGATCTAGCTTTTTTTTTTCTAATAGATTTTTTTTACATCTGTCTATTGTATAGGTTTAACATGTATGGGTTGTATATACATTTTACTGTAATTGGAAAGGTTGTTTTTAAGGAAAGATAGTATCCCGTCCAATTTATTTACTTTGCTAAATGGGGATAAAGATAGTTTCGCAGAATGTTCAAGGTTGGAATTCTCCGTTTAAAAGAATGGTGATCCTGGACTAATTCCAGAAGGTTCAGGCAGACATTGTATGTATTCAGGAAATACATTGGCAAAATGATAACATTCCTTATTTAAATAGCTCCTTTTTACATCTAAAATAGATTCAACCTTTATTAAGAAATCTTGAGGAGTATCTATTTTGTTTAGTAAGAATGTAAATATTTAAGAACATTTTAGAGAAATAGACTTGGAAGGAAGATTCATTATTTGGGGAGGTAAAATTAACCAGCAAAATTATACTATAATAAACATATACTCTCCTAACGAGAGACAAAATCGCTTCTTAAATAAGCTACTTAAAAGGTTTAAAAAGCTTAGGATAGGTAAAGTAATCATCTGTGGCGACTTTAATATGGTCCTCGACGCCTCCCTGGATAAAAAAGGTTTTAAAATTAAAGGCCTTCATAATTACGCAACAAGGAAATAATAAAATTCATGGTATTAGTATCGGTGAAACAGAATACAAAACTATGCTATATGCAGACGATGTGATACTAACTCTTACCAAACCCAGTGAATCTCTCATTTACATACAAGAGCTAATAAAGAAGTTTGGGAATATCTCCTAATATAAAATAAATTGGTCCAAAACAGAAGTATTACCCATCTACATAGATGGAAAAGAAAAAAAAAATGTTGAAATCAATTTGGGATATTAATTTGGAAATGAATAAAATATCGCACTTAGGAATAGAATTTACTAGTAAGGTGGAAGAAATAATTCAAACAAATTTCAGCAAACTATACAACAAAATAAAAACCCAGTTAGATAACTGGAAATCAAATATGCTATCTTGGTTAGGTAAAACTGCAGCCATAAAAATGTCAATTTTACCTCAAATAAATTATCTTTTTAGATGTCTACCTCTGAACGTCCCTATCTATATAATGAGAAAACATCAAACTTTAATCGACTCATTTACTTATAATGGGAAAAAAATCAGAATTAAATTGAAGACTGTCAGAAAAAGTTTTATAAAAGGTGGCATTGCCTCTCCATGTATTGAAGATTATTACAACGCTGTAAGACTTTCACACTGTGTAAATTGGTCATCTAAAATAAATAAAAACAGCTGGGTAAATATAGAACAAGATTTGACCACTAATTTGGCATTATCAGAATGGCTCTGGTATGATAAATCATCATGTAAACTAATAATGCCCCTAATAGTGAAATCCGGATTGGAATTTTAGTTTAAGTGGAACAATAAATTTAACTTTTTCCCATTCTCTTCACCTGGTATGACATTGTTATGGCTGAGCAAGGTTCTTAACCTGCCATTTCTTCAGGATTGGAACATCTGGAATATTTACTCGTTAGGTGACCTGTTTGACTCAGGAAAGATGAAATCTTTTGCTGAGATATGTACAGAATTCAATTTGCCTGTGTCAAAATGGTTAGAATACGAAAGTGCCAAGATGACAATTATGCAATCAACATTTTAAATTACTCATACTAGAGATTTAACCAAATTTGAAAAATTAGCATTATTCAATGAAGGGAAACATATCATTTCTAAGTGCTTGGATACGATAAAAAAACACATTACTGTGGAAAAAAATTCCAGCTATGCAGAGATGGGAGAAAGAATGTAGTAATTCTATTACACTAGAAAGTTGGTCTAATTAATTTAATTTTTCTCAGAGAATTATTAAATACCAATCTTATAGAGACATTTATTTTAAAGTGGTGCAGAGATGGTACTTTGTTCCTTTAAAAATAGCATTGATTTACAAAGACCCAGATCTGGGGGTATGCTGGAGATTTTGTAACCAACAAGGCTCCCATAAACACATTTGGTGGGATTGTGAACATATTAGGAACTTATGGAACTCTGTTTTTGATTACATTTCTAAATGTGATAAGACCATCAATCCTTCATGTGAAATGGCGTTGTTACATATTATTGATGATGGGTTTAAATTAGAAGAAAATGCCTTTTTTATTCAAGTATTCGTAGTGGTTAAATGGTTGATAGCCAAACATTGGAAAACAGAGCTAATTCCAACATTGATCTAAGTAATTTCAACTCTTGAAAAAAACAGAGAATTGGAAAGAGATATATTTGCTTTAGGCATTGTTTTTTCTAAATGCAATAGCTGGTCGGTTTGGGATAACTATCATCATCCATCAACTTAAAAGGTAAACAACCTTTTCAAGGGCAATGCTATGTAAATATGTAAACCTGTATATTTCCATAGGTTATCTGTACTCCTAATTTGTTTTTGTTTCTTTTTTATATATTTGTCCCCTTGTTGTTTGTATAACTGTGTAATGTATTTTGTATTTTTGTAAAGAAAAAAAAAAAAGGTTTATAGAATTAACATTACATCTGTCTTGCATTTCCAACCTGATGTGATTGGATGGGGATTTGTAAAAAATGTCCCCCCTAAGATATCTATAAGATAACGCAAGAGGGAAATCCATAGAGATTCTTTAATTTATCATCTTCCAACCAAGGCTCATTTTACAGAACTGGCTGAAACCATTAAACGGCTCCAATGTGGACATTCCAAAAGTTGCAGATTTATAATTCCAAAGAAGAATTACACTCACCCTACAACAGGCGAGATTTTTTTTACATCAAGGATTTTTCAATTATGGCACAATAGGGATTATTTATATAATAGCCTGTGTCATCGATAAGATTTACATAGAAAAAATGAGCAAGCAACTATGAAGATGAATATGGGAAAATATACACTATATAAAGAATGAGTATGACACACCAGTTGGCAGAAACTTAAAATTCTAGAATAATAATGATCATAAATGTCTTTATTTTTATGCCATAGATTTATTTAGCAGAATAAAGGCAATTTAGATAAATTATTGCTAAGGAAAGAGTGTAGATGGATCTACAGACTATATTCACAAACTCCATTAGGCCGTAATGAAGGATTTTCATTTAGCACTTCTCTTTAAATGGTTGCTTTTAATAGTACCGTATAGACACCATGATCTGATTAAAACATGACCTATTGCAAAACTATTTTATAATTTAAGCTACATTTTGGCATTCATATCAAGAATTATCTGTATACTTTGAACATTAATTATAATATCTCATACTAAAATTATCAACAACTTCTCATCAATGTGCAATTAAAATTATTACATTGTATAAATATTGCATCATCACAAGCACACACCTTTCTTAATTATATAAAGATAATTTGATAATTTGTGCCAACACTATATTATTTAACACTATGGCACAACCGTTCGCTTTTTATCAGGATAAAGTAATGGTCATCCATCTAGCACACTCCATTTATTTGATTAGTTGATATATCCATCAAGACTTGTTTGCACTGCTTAAGCACAATATCTGATATTTTTTATCATGTATTTATAATAAGTGATGTGTCTTTAGATCCTTGGCGCTTATATTCAGTTTCTTTTTTCCTGAGGTGGACTTTTTTTGGTCACTCAACAACAGTCCACCTGTGACACCCAAAGCAGAAACACAGCCTGTGGAGTGATGCTGCTGACCTGTGGAGATACAGACACGGAGGACTGAAGGAAGTTATCTTCAATTTGTGGACATTACTAAGCCTAATGTAAGCATTTTACATTTTTCTTTTACTAGGAATTAAAACTTTATTGACCATGCCTTTCTCTCCCTGATGACTGCATGCATAACGCTGACTGCACACTTAACCCTGCACAAGGAGAGCAGTGACAGGATCCGAGGGCCTGAATTATCTAACAAAAATGTAAGAAACCTACTTTTTAAAAAATCTTCATCATGTGCAAAACTCGCTACCTTAGAGGGGCCTAATTTCTCCTTGTCTATTTTACAGCACTAAGGAAAAATAAACTGAAGATAAGCGCCAAGGATCTAATGATACAATATAAAAACATAGAAAAGGATTTTAAAGGGGTTTGAAAAATTAGATCAGGCTGCTTGCCTTAAGAATACTGTATTTGAGTATCTATACTCATCCATAGGAGACTAAATTTGCAGCATACATCTACTCTCAGAGCTAAAGATGGGAGGTATATCTGGGTACAATGCACAATCAATGAGAGAAAAGTATCACTGCTAAATGTACATGCCCCCGATTCAGGGCAAACTACTTTCTTCCACAGAATGACCAAATGGCAGCATTCCGCTTGGATCTTGAGCGGCGATATGAATTAGTTCTTAGACCCCATAAGACCGAATTTCCCCTCCGCGCCGGTCCCACTGCCACCAAAACCTTGAAATCACTACTCTAGAATCCTTGCAAGTTAGATACATGAAGAGAATTTAACCCAAATGAGAGGGATTATACATTTTACTCAGCTAGACACAAATCGCATTCACATATTTACTATATTTTACTAAGACAACATTTAGCATCAAACCTCTGAGTCAGTAATTTACCCCATCTCCTGGTCAGACCATGATTTAACTAGCATCACCCCAAGATGACTACTCCCTAAGGGATGCACATTCACACGGACCCTAAACCTGGCACTTCTCAATGACGACCTCACAAATCGATGGTAGATTACTTTTCCCTAAATGCCGGAGGGTAGATAGACCAAGTAGGGGTATGGGCAGCACATCATTTAGTGTTAAGCGGAACCTGCATGTTTACATATTGCTTATGGACAGCCTGATGCACACAGATGGCCAGAAGTGAAGTGGCAAAGGGGGGCGAGGGATCCCACACCATGAATTGTGGAATATTCCAAGATGGTTACTATTTGTGTGCTTGTGTTCTTATTTTACTTTTTTTTTTAAGAAGCTGAACCTGCCGTTGCACTAAATTAGTGACTCGGACCTTTGTACAGCAAATTTATAGCTAGGTACACTCACCAAAAAATTAGAACTTATCCAAATCAATGAACTTTATGCTAAGATTTTCGTTCTCCAAAAATCCTCCGTTACCCTGAGTACACCCAAGACTCATGCGGAATCCTTGCACTTAAACAAGTATTGAACCAGGTTCTGAGGAGAAAGTTATGACTGTTTTGCAGCGGACACATTTAAAGTACTTTGTGTTTGCTAACAAGCCAGAGAAAATGTTAGCCAGGAAACTCAAACAACAAAAAGCAGACTGATGTTTTCCTAAACTAAAACTGAAAGATGACAAGCTCATCTACCAAACAGGGGAAATTATGAGAGTATTCTAAAAATACTAAAAAACTGAACTTGGCAACTCCCCAATCAGGTCTACCCAGACATAGAGCTCAAATAAATACATTCCTTTCTACAATCAAATTTCCCTAAATTGATGGCGAGAAAATCGACTTCCTTAACACTCCTATCACTGTTGAAGACATTAAATCTGCTATTAAAGCAACTAAACCCCATAAGGCCCCTGTTCCAGATGGATTCACTATTTTATTACTATAATCAATTCATGGAAGCTCTATCACCCCACACCCAGTCTTTATTTAATGACTTCTTAAAAGGGAAACCTATGAAGGCAGAATTTTAAAAGCCAAATTAATTGTCCTACTTAAAGAAGGAGAAGACCCTACACAATGCCATAGCTACAGACCCATATCTCTAATCAATAGCAAAATTAAATTATATTTTAAAGTTATAGCAAGCAGAATATCTCAATTGATGCTCACATTGATCCATCTGGACCAAGTAGGCTTTATTCAAGGCAGAAAAGCCCCTGATAACACTAGATGAATCATAGACCTCATAGGCATTATGTCAGCAAAAAAGATCCCTCTGATGCTGCTCTCTTTAGATACTGAGAAGGTGCTTGACAGAATAGACTAGATATACATGTACAAGACCCTTTACAGGATGGACCTGAGCAAATAATTTGTGGGAAGCATCTAGACACTTTACTCGATCCAGAAGGCATATGTAGCCTATCAGGGTTTTAGATCCCAGCTATTTAAAATTTCAAGAGGAACAAGACAAGGGGGCCCCTGGCCCTATTACTATTCGCCCTATGTATAGAAACTCTAGCCATAGCCATAAGAGACAACCTGAACGTAAAGGGAATACGATTAGCAGATAAGGAGTTAAGTCTATTCGCAGCCAACATTTTACTCACCATCACAGAACTACTAAACAGCCTTCCCAATCCATTTAACATTTTAGAACAATTTGGCAGCATTTCGGGTTTTAAAGTGAACACCAGCAAAAGTGAAGCCCTAAATGTTTAATTACCGAAAAATTTAGAAACCCTTCTATCAGCAAATTTACCCTTCAAGTGGGCCAAAAACACATTAAATACTTAGACATCCATATTCCCAAGAACTTTAACTTGATATACAATGCAAATTATCCCACGATCATTCAAAAACTACTCAAAGACCTTAACAATTGGTCCTTACACAAAATTTCCTGGCTTGGAAAGATCCAAGCTATCAAAATGAATGCTCTCTCTAAGCTGCTATACCTGTTTTGAGCAATCCCAAAAGCGAAAAAACAAAATACACAAAACTTCCAAATTGCAATCTCTCGCTTTATCTAGGGTCACAAAAGACTGAGGCAAAAAAAGCCGCTATGACAGTTTCTAAAAACAAAGGGGGCCTACCTCACCAGAGCTGCTAAAATGCCTCAAAGCCTCAAGATTGGCACAATTAACCAAGTGGTTTGCTAAAGATTCCACACTTTTGTGGGTGGAAATAGAAAACCACACTCTTAAGGAACAGAGCATACTGATTACTCAGTCACTCCGGTTAAGCCTACACCAAAAAACAGGAGACCAGGAGCATGCTCTGGGGCTGTGCAGAGTGTGTGCTAGGTGTGCAGTGGTGTAGAAAGGAGGTAGCACCCCAGACAGTTCTTTGGGGGTTACAAAAATGCCCCCACCTGCCTTCTGCCCCCTGCTCTCTCCTTCCCCCAGGCCCCAGCTCTCTCCCTCAGAGCCCTTTGACCCAGGAGAGGAGAAGCCATCAGGGGGAGGAGCCATCAGCAGAGCAGCAGCCGGAGAGAGGTCAAGGGTGGAGGGAGAGAGAGAGGGAGAAATCTGCTCAGCAGCCTCTACCAACCAATGTGCCCAGCCTGTGTATGTAAGTACCAATGAGCCCATCCTGTGCATGTAGTAGCTAATGTGTCTTGCTTGTGTCTATAATAGCCAATGTGCCCAGTCTGTGTCTGTAATAGCCAAAGTGTCCAGCCTGTGTATGTAAGTACCAATGTGCCCATCCTGTGCATGTAATAGCCAATGTGCCCAGCTTGTGTCTGTAACAGTAAAAAAGTGTCCAGCCTGTAAGGGTGAATGTGCCCATCCTGTGCCTGTAATAGCCAAAGTTCACAGTCTGTATCTGTAATAGCCAATGAGCCCAGCTTGTATCTGTAATAGCCAAAGAGACCAGCATATGCCTGTAATAGCCAATATGCCCATCCTGTGCCTATAAAAGCCAATGCACCCAGTCTGTGTCTATAATAGCCAAAGTGTCCAGCCTCTGCCTGTAATAGCCAATGTGCCCAGTCTGTAACAGACAATGTGCCCATCCATGCCTGTAATAGCCAATGTGCCCATCCCATGCTTATAATAGCCAATGTGCCCAGCTTGTGTAATAACTAAAGTGACAAGTCTGCAAGAGACAATATGCCCGGTCTGTTCCTGTAATAGCCAATGTGTCCATCATGTGCCTGTAAGAGTCAATGTTCCCAGTCTGTGCCTGTAATAGTCAATGTGCCCAGATTGTGTCTGTAATAGCCAAAGTGTCCAGCCTGTAAGAGCCAATGTGCCCATCCTGTGAGAGCCAATGTGCTCATCCTGTGCTGTAACAGCCAATGTTCCCAGTCTGTGCCTGTAATAACCAATGTGCCCAGCTTGTGTCTGTAATAGCCAAAATGTCCAGCGTCTAATAGCCGATGTGCCCTGCTTGTGTCTGTAATACCAAAAGTGTCCAGCCTATAATAGCCAATGTGCCCAATCTGCTTCTGCAATAGCCAATGTGCCCAGTATGTGTCTGTAAAAGCCAATGTGCCTAGCCTGTAAGAGCCAATGTGCCCAGTCTGTAAGAAACAATATGCCTATCCTGTACCTGTAATAGCCAATGTACCCAGTCTGTGCCTGCAATAACCAATGTGCTCAGCCTGTAAGAGACAATGTGCCCAGCCTGTAAGAGACAATATGCCCAGCCTGTGCCTATAATAGCCAATGTGCCCAGCTTGTGACTGTGAAAGCCAAAGTGTCCAGTCTGTAATAGACAATGTTCCCATCCTGTACCTGTAAAAGCCAATGTGCCCAGTCTGTATCTGTAATAGCCAAAGTGTCCAGCCTCTGCCTGTAATAGCCAATATGTCCATCCTGTGCCTGTAATAGCCAAAGTGTCCAGCCTCTGCCTGTAATAGCCAATGTGCCCAGTCTGTAAGAGACAATGTGCCCATCCATGCCTGTAATAGTCAATGTGCCCATCCCATGCTTGTAATAGCCAATGTGCCCAGCTTGTGTAATAGCTAAAGTGACCAGTCTGCAAGAGACAATATGCCCGGTCTGTGCCTGTAAAAGCCAATGTGCCCATCATGTGCCTGTAAGAGTCAATGTTCGCAGTCTGTGCCTGTAATAGTCAATGTGCCCAGATTGTGTCTGTAATAGCCAAAGTGTCCAGCCTGTAAGAGCCAATGTGCCCATCCTGTTAGAGCCAATGTGCTCATCCTGTGCTGTAACAGCCATTGTTCCCAGTCTGTGCCTGTAATAACCAATATGCCCAGCTTGTGTCTGTAATAGCCAAAATGTCCAGGGTCTAATAGCCGATGTGCCCTGCTTGTGTCTGTAATACCAAAAGAGTCCAGCCTATAATAGCCAATGTGCCCAGTCTGCTCCTGCAATAGCCAATGTGCCCAGTATGTGTCTGTAAAAGCCAATGTGCCTAGCCTGTAAGAGCCAATATGCCCAGTCTGTAAGAGACAATATGCCCAGCCTGTGCCTGTAATAGCCAAAAGTGTCCAGTCTGTAATAGCCAATGTGCCCAGTCTGTGCCTGCAATAACCAATGTGCTCAGCCTGTTAGAGACAATGTGCCCAGCCTGTAAGAGACAATATGCCCAGCCTGTGCCTATAATAGCCAATGTGCCCAGCTTGTGACTGTGAAAGCCAAAGTGTCCAGTCTGTAATAGACAATGTGCCCATCCTGTGCCTGTAAAAGCCAATGCGCCCAGTCTGTGTCTGTAATAGTCAGTGTCCAGCCTCTGCCTGTAACAGCCAATGTGTCCATCCTGTGCCTGTAATAGCCAATGTGCCCAGCTTGTGTCTGTAATAGCCAAAGTGTCCAGCCTCTGCCTGTAATAGCCAATGTGCCCAGTCTGTATCTGTAATAGCCAAAGTGCCCATCCTGTAAGAGCCAATGTGCTCATCCTGTGCTGTAACAGCAAATGTTCCCAGTCTGTGCCTGTAATAACCAATGTGCCCAGCTTGTGTCTGTAATAGCCAAAATGTCCAGCCTCTAATAGCCGATGTGCCCTGCTTGTGTCTGTAATACCAAAAGTGTCCAGCCTATAATAGCCAATGTGCCCAGTCTGCTCCTGCAATAGCCAACGTGCCCAGTATGTGTCTGTAAAAGCCAATGTGCCTAGCCTGTAAGAGCCAATGTGCCCAGTCTGTAAGAGACAATATGCCCAGCCTGTGCCTGTAATAGCCAAAGTGTCCAGTCTGTAATAGCCAATGTGCCCATCCTGTACCTGTAATAGCCAATGTGCCCAGTCTGTGCCTGCAATAACCATTGTGCTCAGCCTGTAAGAGACAATGTGCCCAGCCTGTAAGAGACAATATGCCCAGCCTGTGCCTATAATAGCCAATGTGCCCAGCTTGTGACTGTGAAAGCCAAAGTGTCCAGTCTGTAATAGACAATGTGCCCATCCTGTGCCTGTAAAAGCCAATGCGCCCAGTCTGTGTCTGTAATAGTCAGTGTCCAGCCTCTGCCTGTAACAGCCAATGTGTCCATCCTGTGCCTGTAATAGCCAATGTGCCCAGCTTGTGTCTGTAATAGCCAAAGTGTCCAGCCTCTGCCTGTAATAGCCAATGTGCCCAGTCTGTATCTGTAATAGCCAAAGTGCCCATCCTGTAAGAGCCAATGTGCTCATCCTGTGCTGTAACAGCAAATGTTCCCAGTCTGTGCCTGTAATAACCAATGTGCCCAGCTTGTGTCTGTAATAGCCAAAATGTCCAGCCTCTAATAGCCAATGTGCCCTGCTTGTGTCTGTAATACCAAAAGTGTCCAGCCTATAATAGCCAATGTGCCCAGTCTGCTCCTGCAATAGCCAACGTGCCCAGTATGTGTCTGTAAAAGCCAATGTGCCTAGCCTGTAAGAGCCAATGTGCCCAGTCTGTAAGAGACAATATGCCCAGCCTGTGCCTGTAATAGCCAAAGTGTCCAGTCTGTAATAGCCAATGTGCCCATCCTGTACCTGTAATAGCCAATGTGCCCAGTCTGTGCCTGCAATAACCATTGTGCTCAGCCTGTAAGAGACAATGTGCCCAGCCTGTAAGAGACAATATGCCCAGCCTGTGCCTATAATAGCCAATGTGCCCAGCTTGTGACTGTGAAAGCGAAAGTGTCCAGTCTGTAATAGACAATGTGCCCATCCTGTGCCTGTAAAAGCCAATGCGCCCAGTCTGTGTCTGTAATAGTCAGTGTCCAGCCTCTGCCTGTAACAGCCAATGTGTCCATCCTGTGCCTGTAATAGCCAATGTGCCCAGCTTGTGTCTGTAATAGCCAAAGTGTCCAGCCTCTGCCTGTAATAGCCAATGTGCCCAGTCTGTATCTGTAATAGCCAAAGTGCCCATCCTGTAAGAGCCAATGTGCTCATCCTGTGCTGTAACAGCAAATGTTCCCAGTCTGTGCCTGTAATAACCAATGTGCCCAGCTTGTGTCTGTAATAGCCAAAATGTCCAGCCTCTAATAGCCGATGTGCCCTGCTTGTGTCTGTAATACCAAAAGTGTCCAGCCTATAATAGCCAATGTGCCCAGTCTGCTCCTGCAATAGCCAACGTGCCCAGTATGTGTCTGTAAAAGCCAATGTGCCTAGCCTGTAAGAGCCAATGTGCCCAGTCTGTAAGAGACAATATGCCCAGCCTGTGCCTGTAATAGCCAAAGTGTCCAGTCTGTAATAGCCAATGTGCCCATCCTGTACCTGTAATAGCCAATGTGCCCAGTCTGTGCCTGCAATAACCAATGTGCTCAGCTTGTAAGAGACAATGTGCCCAGCCTGTAAGAGACAATATGCCCAGCCTGTGCCTATAATAGCCAATGTGCACAGTCTGTGCCTGCAATAGCCAATGTGCCCAACCTGTAAGAAGCAATATGTCCATCTTGTGCCTGTAATAGCCAATGTGCCCAGTCTGTGCCTGCATTAGCTAATGCGCCCAGCATGTGTCTGCAATAGCCAAAGTGTCCAGTCTGTAATAGCCAATGTGCCCATCCTGTACCTGTAATAGCCAATGTGCCCAGTCTGTGCCTGCAATAACAATGTGCTCAGCCTGTAAGAGACAATATGCCCAGCCTGTGCCTGTAATAGCCAATGTGCCCAGTCTGTATCTGTAATAGCCAAAGTGTCCAGTCTGTAATAGCCAATGTGCCCATCCTGTACCTGTAATAGCCAATGTGCCCAGTCTGTGCCTGCAATAACAATGTGCTCAGCCTGTAAGAGACAATGTGCCTAGCCTGTGCCTATAATAGCCAATGTGCCCAGCTTGTGTCTGTAAGAGCCAATGTGTCCAGCCGTAAGAGACAATATGCCCAGCCTGTGCCTGTAAAAGCCAATGTGCCCAGTCTGTATCTGTAATAGCCAAAGTGTCAAGCCTCTGTCTGTAATAGCCAAAGTGTATAGCCTCTGCCTGTAATAGGCAATGTGCCCAGTCTGTAAGAGACAATGTGCCCATACATGCCTGTAATAGCCAATGTGCCCATCCCATGCTTGTAATAGCCAATGTGCCCAGCTTGTGTAATAGCTAAAGTGACCAGTCTGCAAGAGACAATATGCCCGGTCTGTGCCTGTAAAAGCCAATGTGCCCATCATGTGCCTGTAAGAGTCAATGTTCGCAGTCTGTGCCTGTAATAGTCAATGTGCCCAGATTGTGTCTGTAATAGCCAAAGTGTCCAGCCTGTAAGAGCCAATGTGCCCATCCTGTAAGAGCCAATGTGCTCATCCTGTGCTGTAACAGCCAATGTTCCCAGTCTGTGCCTGTAATAACCAATGTGCCCAGCTTGTGTCTGTAATAGCCAAAATGTCCAGCGTCTAATAGCCGATGTGCCCTGCTTGTGTCTGTAATACCAAAAGTGTCCAGCCTATAATAGCCAATGTGCCCAGTCTGCTCCTGCAATAGCCAATGTGCCCAGTATGTGTCTGTAAAAGCCAATGTGCCTAGCCTGTAAGAGCCAATGTGCCCAGTCTGTAAGAGATAATATGCCCAGCCTGTGCCTGTAAAAGCCAATGCGCCCTGTCTGTGTCTGTAATAGCCAAAGTGTCCAGCCTCTGCCTGTAACAGCCAATGTGTCCATCCTGTGCCTGTCATAGCCAATGTGTCCACTCTCTATTAGCCAATGTGCCCATCCTGTACCTGTAATAGCCAATGTGCCCAGTCTGTGCCTGCAATAACCAATGTGCTCAGCCTGTTAGAGACAATGTGCCCAGCCTGTAAGAGACAATATGCCCAGCCTGTGCCTATAATAGCCAATGTGCCCAGCTTGTGACTGTGAAAGCCAAAGTGTCCAATCTGTAATAGACAATGTGCCCATCCTGTGCCTGTAAAAGCCAATGCACCCAGTCTGTGTCTGTAATAGCCAAAGTGTCCAGCCTCTGCCTGTAATAGCCAATGTGCCCAGTCTGCTCCTGCAATAGCCAATGTGCCCAGTATGTGTCTGTAAAAGCCAATGTGCCTAGCCTGTAAGAGCCCAAGTGCCCAGTCTGTAAGAGACAATATGCCCAGCCTGTGCCTGTAATAACTAAAGTGTCCAGTCTGTAATAGCCAATGTGCCCATCCTGAACCTGTAATAGCCAAAGTGCCCAGTCTGCAAGAGACAATATGCCCGGTCTGTGCCTGTAAAAGCCAATGTGCCCATCATGTGCCTGTAAGAGTCAATGTTCGCAGTCTGTGCCTGTTATAGTCAATGTGCCCAGATTGTGTCTGTAATAGCCAAAGTGTCCAGCCTGTAAGAGCCAATGTGCCCATCCTGTAAGAGCCAATGTGCTCATCCTGTGCTGTAACAGCCAATGTTCCCAGTCTGTGCCTGTAATAACCAATGTGCCCAGCTTGTGTCTGTAATAGCCAAAATGTCCAGCTTCTAATAGCCGATATACCCTGCTTGTGTCTGTAATACCAAAAGTGTCCAGCCTACAATAGCCAATGTGCCCAGTATGTGTCTGTAAAAGCCAATGTGCCTAGCCTGTAAGAGCCAATGTGCCCAGTCTGTAAGAGATAATATGCCCAGCCTGTGCCTGTAATAGCCAAAGTGTCCAGTCTGTAATAGCCAATGTGCCCATCCTGTACCTGTAATAGCCAATGTGCCCAGTCTGTGCCTGCAATAACCAATGTGCTCAGCCTGTTATAGACAATGTGCCCAGCCTGTAAGAGACAATATGCCCAGTCTGTGCCTATAATAGCCAATGTGCCCAGTTTGTGACTGTGAAGGCCAAAGTGTCCAGTCTGTAATAGACAATGTGCCCATCCTGTGCCTGTAAAAGCCAATGCGCCCTGTCTGTGTCTGTAATAGCCAAAGTGTCCAGCCTCTGCCTGTAACAGCCAATGTGTCCATCCTGTGCCTGTAATAGCCAATGTGTCCAGTCTGTAATAGCCAATGTGCCCATCCTGTACCTGTAATAGCCAATGTGCCCAGTCTGTGCCTGCAATAACCAATGTGCTCAGCCTGTTAGAGACAATGTGCCCAGCCTGTAAGAGACAATATGCCCAGCCTGTGCCTATAATAGCCAATGTGCCCAGCTTGTGACTGTGAAAGCCAAAGTGTCCAGTCTGTAATAGACAATGTGCCCATCCTGTGCCTGTAAAAGCCAATGCACCCAGTCTGTGTCTGTAATAGCCAAAGTGTCCAGCCTCTGCCTGTAATAGCCAATGTGTCCAGTCTGCTCCTGCAATAGCCAATGTGCCCAGTATGTGTCTGTAAAAGCCAATGTGCCTAGCCTGTAAGAGCCCAAGTGCCCAGTCTGTAAGAGACAATATGCCCAGCCTGTGCCTGTAATAACTAAAGTGTCCAGTCTGTAATAGCCAATGTGCCCATCCTGAACCTGTAACAGCCAAAGTGCCCAGTCTGTGCCTGCAATAACCAATGTGCTCAGCCTGTAAGAGACAATGTGCCCAGCCTGTAAGACACAATATGCACAGCCTGTGCCTATAATAGCCAATGTGCCCAGTCTGTGCCTGCAATAGCCAATGTGCCCAACCTGTAAGAAGCAATATCTCCATCTTGTGCCTGTAATAGCCAATGTGGCCAGTCTGTGCCTGCATTAGCCAATGTGCCCAGTATGTGTCTGCAATAGCCAATGTGCCCAGCCTGAAAGAGACAATGTGCCCAGTCTGTGTCTGTAATAGCCAATGCGACCAGCATGTGTCTAAGTTCTAATGTAGGAGAGGAGGGAGAAGGGGGAGTGGGAGACAAAGAAGCGGGAGAGAGAGAAGATTTAAGGAGAAGGAGAGAGAGGAAGAGAGAGATGCAGGAGAGAGAGGGAGAAAGGAGAGGGTGAGAGACAGAAGGGGGAGGGTGAGAGAGAGAAGGGTAAGGGTAAGAGAGAGATGGGGGAGTGAGAGAGAACATTTGTAATAATTCATGTTTCATTTTTTATAATTAATCGGACCATATATATATATATATATATATATATATATATATATATATATATATAAAACTATGATCTGACTTGGGGAGCCTTGGAAAAATCTTTAAATAGTAAGTGCGCATTGAACCGAAAAAGTTTGGGAACCACTGGACTAACCCAGAGCCAGCAACCTGTCCTGTCTAGCTTGCACTCACTGCTGTCTCACAGTGCTTAGGCCAACAGAGCATAATGGCAGGGGGACCACACCCCCTTCCCTGTGTATGTCTTTTAAAAGGCTCACCACACCTGCAACTTCAATTAGTTGCTTTATATTGCTCCAGGGAGTTAACTTTCTCTTCCCTTAAGAGATATATTCAATCATTTGTGTCTTGCACCATCCTCTGCGGGGCACTCTATCACACTATTTGATCCCCTGCTAATTTTGAATGTTTGTCCACTGACAAAGAAATGACCAATCTATAATTTTAATGGTAGCTGTATTTTACAGTGAGAGACAGAATAAAAAACAAAAAAGAACAAGAAAAGCATGTCAAAAAAGTTATAAATTAATTTGCAGGTCAGTGAGGGAAATAAGTATTTGATCCCCTATCAGTCAGCAAGATTTCTGGCTCCCAGGTGTCTTTTATACTGGTAACAAGCTGAAATTAGGAGCACTCTCTTAAAGGGATAAATTCAATAATCATGAGAATGGTGAGGAATCAGCTCAGAACTACACAGGAGGATCTTGTTAATGATCACAAGGCAGCTGGGACCATAGCCACCAAGAAAGCAATTGGTAACACACTCAGCCTTGAAGGACTGAAGTCCTGCAGCACCCGCAAGGCCCCCTGCTCAAGAAAGCACACGTACAGGCCTGTCTGAAGTTTGCCAATGAACATCTGAAAAATTCAGAGGAGAACTGGGTGAAAGTGTTGTGGTCAGATGAGACCAAAATCGAGCTCTTTGGCATCAACTCAACTCACCGTGTTTGGAAAGAAAACCATCCCCACTGTCAAACTTGGAGGTGGAAGCATTATGCTTTGGGTTTTTTTTTCTGCTAAGGGGACAGGACAACTGCACCGCATCAAACGGACGATGGGCAGGGCCATGTACCATGAGAACCTCCTTCCCACAGCCAGGGCATTTTAAAATCGTCCATGGATGGGTATTCCAGCATGACAACGACCCAAAACACACAGCCAAGGCAACAGAGAAGTGGCTCAAGAAGAAGCACATTAAGGTCCTGGAGTGGAAAGCGAGGGGGGTAATTGGAGAGGGGTAAGTGATGAGAAGGGAGGATTAGGAGGGAGGATGAGGTGGGACCCGGGACATGCTAATGACGTGACGCGCATGTGACGTCACGTCATTAGCATATGCCGGACCCCGACACAGCCAGAAGATGCGCAAAGGACCAGTTAAAGAAGGTAAGTGAGGGGAAAGGGGGGCAGGGATAATTGGAGAGGAAGTGAGGGGGAGGGAGGATGAGGAAAGAGTGATAGGGGAGGTAGAGTGGAGGGAGGGAGGAAGAGACACAGGGTAGGGCGGAGAGAGACACAGGGGAGGGAGAGAGCAGCAGGGGCAGGGTGAAAGGGTGACTCAAGAATAAGCCAAGGGGGGCATTTTCAGCCTTAAAAAGGGCTGAAAAACTTGGCTTATACTCAAGTATATACGGGATCTATATATATATATATATATATATATATATATATATATATATTGCACAAAGTCAGGCGGACCCACGGATACATTATAGAAGGAAGATATGTTAGCACTAGGCTGATCAGGTCCATTAGTTCAGTGCTGATAGAATTAAAGCAATTAGCTGCACCTGAAGTGACAGCTTGGAGTCTGGGGGAAAGTAAGAAGACAGGCACAGGAAGTGTGGGTGCTGGCATCAGAGAGTGAGACAAACCAAGGAAGCTGCTGTTAGAAACATGCCCAATCTGTTGAGGACCTGAAGCCACCTGCAAGGCCGAATACAATACTGAAAGGTCAGAAAATCCTTTTGTTCTTTATTACCCCCCAGGAAAGAGACTGTTGTGGTTCACAAGACATTATCTTCTAGAGTATACTTGGTACTCGTTAAAAGGGTCCCAGGGGGTGGGTGCTCGGAGAGAATAGTGGGCCGGTACCCTGGCTACAAGGTGGCATTATACCACTTATAAGAGACTGTTTGTACCCTGGCCACAAGGTGCCACTATACCACTTATAACAGACTGTTTGTATCCTGGCCACAAGGTGGCATTATATTACTTATAAGAGACTGTTTGTACCCTGGCCACAAGGTGGCATTATACCACTTATAAGAGACTGTTTGTATCCTGGCCACAAGGTGGCACTATACCACTTATAAGAGACTGTTTGTTTCCTGGCCACAAGGTGGCATTATATTACTTATAAGAGACTGTTTGTACCCTGGCCACAAGGTGGCATTATACCACTTATAAGAAACTGTTTGTACCCTGGCCACAAGGTGGCACTATACCCCTCTAAGAGACTGTTTGTACCCTGGCCACAAGGTGGCACTATATCACTTATAAGAGACTGTTTGTATCATGGCCACAAGGTTGAACTATACCACTTATAAGAGACTGTTTGTATCCTAGCCACAAAGTGGCATTATACCACTTATAAGAGACTGTTTGTACCCTGGCCACAAGGTGGCACTGTACCCCTCTAAGAGACTGTTTGTACCCTGGCCACAAGGTGGCACTATACACTTATAAGAGACTGTTTGTATCCTGGCCACAAGGTGGCATTATACCACTTATAAGAGACTGTTTGTACCCTGGCCACAAGGTAGCACTTTACCACACATCAGAGACTATTGTATCCGATCCACAAGAACCTCCGCTGGAAGTAGCACGACTGGATTCATTGTTTCCTCTGTGAATCATATTTCTCCGGAGCAGAGAAACTGCCCGGGTGTAGTCAGGATGCTCGTGAATGTTTAGTCAGAACCTTTACGTAGATTTTTATTTTTTTTATTTTTTTCCCTCAAAGCTAATTACTACTTCTGGACCCTTGTTTATGAGTCCTAAAATAAACAAGTCTCCTACATCATAAATCTATGTGTTGCAGAACCTTTTGTTACAAAAATCCCTGTGATAAACGGCCATCTTTGTCACAATATATATATATATATTTTCCTTTAACCTTTTTTTTTCTTTAACAATGCACCACCATTTTGTCATTTCATTGTTTACTGCTCTTGATGTGCAGTAAACAACTGTTAGCAGTGAACCCGTTGTTTGTGTTCCTGATACCAGGAAATATAATCCTTGGCTTTTAACTAATTCTGGAGATATATGTTTTGTAAGTTGTATTTAATATGAAACATTTCATTATAATTTGTGAAAAACAAAAAAATATAAGAGATTGAAGGTGAATATGAAATTACATTGTTAAGGAACATAAGGAAAGGGTTAGATCACAGAGTACAGTGGTAGAGGGTACTCTCGTGTAGGCTGAACAAAAACAAGGAAAGGCATTCTGATATAACATAGAAAACAAAAATGACAATACCCCCAAAAAGCTGATTTACTGGGACAATGCCACAAATATATGGTAAAAGTTGCAGTTGATCAAAATACTGGAAAAACACAGTGAAGTTACTAGAAAAATGGAATTGGGAAGTTAGATTATCAAATGGTGTGCCTCACACAGACACTTCATCAGAGAGAGCATAAAACAGGAAATTAGTTAGATAAAATGGGGCACAGTTTGTTAATATATCCTCCAAACTTCATTTTTTTGCACTACATACATGTAAACTGGATGTACATGCTAGCATTCTTGAGTGAGTCTCTATGTTTGTAAGAAACCAAAAGTACTCTCTGGAAAGCGACTTCTAAGAGGGTAAAATACAGAAACAACCCATACTTTTCCTGTAGAATAAAGAATTGATAAATATTTATATAAACATGCGCTCGTAAAAATGAAACAAATTTAGAAAAAAATAAGTTTGAGTAGTGTCTCTAACTGTTATTTATTTTCTCTCTAACCCACATATCTAACATATAATTTTATATTGACAACAATTGCAGTGAGCATGTTGTTTGTCATTAGTACAATCTAATATATTTTTTCTGTTTCTCAACATTGTTGCTGTTCAGTTATTCAGTCAGAATCTCTGTGACCCTAGGGACCGCAGCACACCAGGCACATCTTGTGTCTGGTTGTGCCAATCCATAAGTTTTTCATGGCAAAGATACTGGAGTGGGTTGCCAGTTCCTTCTCTATTGGACTGTGATTTGCAGAGCTCTCTGCTATGACCTGCCCAATTTTTGGTGATCCTACATGTATAGATTACAGCTTCATTGAGGTACACAAGCCCCTTCACCATGACATGGTAGCGATCCAGAAGAGGGTTTATCAACATAGGTATAATAGACAATATAAAAAATGCAAGAAAGAAGTACAATAGAAGAAACCAATCTGGACAGGCTAGTTCTGTTTCTTGAAGATACTGGCCCTGCTTTCATTAACTTTTTCCTCTTGTATCTATATTTGTATTTGTTTTCTTGCTTTTATAAGTTACCAACAGACTTCTAAAAGCTTTGCACTTATTTAATTAATCGGCTTAAATCTGTTTGATTATTTTTCAAGCCATAAGTCAGGATTCAGATCAATTCCAATTATCTGTAAGACCAGCTGTGAACACCCTACAAACTGCTTATATTCATTTTGAATTCACTCTATTATGTTACATTCATTAGTTCATTCTTCTTAATGAAAAGGCTTTTTACATTTGCTTTCATTTGACTCTTATGGCAGGGAACAGATACTGATGTTCAATAAAACTAGGTACAAGTGTTAACTGGGTATCAAGGTCAGTTCTTTTTGTAGTGAAGACTATTCAAAGGATTCTTACGTTATCTTAATAATTAACTGCTTATACTTATAAAAGTATAACATTCTTTGTTGAAAAAAAATGTATCTTATTATGGAAATACTTCATTTTATCTTAAAATGTAGTCCCAATGTTCTATATTAACTGCAGTTGGTAACCTGTATGCAATCTTTCATTTAAATTATTTCTAGTCATATCTGTCATTAAATATCACAGTGGTAACTTTCACTTCATATCATGTAGAGCTGTTATGACTAATACTACATCTTAGGTTAAAAATTGGGTAGATTTCAATATTCAGAATTCACTGAACTCACTGCAAATGACATCTATAATATAATAATATGAGTATATTGAACTGGAACAACTATAAAAAAACACAAAACATTTCAACTTCAGAAAACACAAAATTACAGCAACTAAAATAACATTCAGTAATTTACTAAAATGTTTAACCGTTTTAAATGTTGAAATAATTTTTAACCCTATTTGTATTACATTGCAGACATATGGGTAGATTTACAGTGGCTGTGATGAATCCAGTCATGCATTACAGACCTTCAAGGTATTCACTAATCTATGTTTAATTCAACTGCAAGCCATCATAGTTGGCGTCCTTTAGGGTAATTTTAGGCGTGTGTTGTAAGAAAAACATTAGTGATCACCACCATCTTGCCACCTACTATGAACCATCTATTCAACATCAACATATGAAACTTCGCAAATAGCCTATAACCTTAAAAAACACTATACTTTGACTACATAGCCTCACATGCTTGTAAAGTATGTAACAAAATAACAACATAAGCAGATATGCAAGAACATAACTTAAAATCCTTTTAGAGAGTGTATCATGTAGAGTTGCATATTAGACTTTTAGGGCTCTAGTAGACAAAAGTAGAAATACAATTTACTCATAAATCAATTCTGAATTATCACTTCATGCACCTAATAGAGATGTCACAAATAGTTCGCCGGCGGATTGTTCCCGGCGAACATAGCATGTTCGCGTTCGCGGCGAACAGCGAACCTATGCGAGATTCGACCCGCCCCCAATACTTTATCATTGAGAAAACTTTGACCCTGCATGTCACAGTAAGCAGACACATTCCAGCCAATCAGCAGCATACACTCCCTTCCACACCCTTCTACCTCATGGACAGCAGCCATTTTGGAATCAGAACTAACTTGCAGTCTTACTGAGAGGAGGTAGAGTGTAGGTGATACTGCATCAATAGAAAAAACCATAGCTAGGCAAGTTTATTCAGTGTCCAGTGCAGTGCTGAAGGACTCATCAGATCTCTGCTGTAAACACAGCACCCCAAAAAGCCCTTTTTAGGGCTATAACATCATTTTTTTTCTTCGTTTTTTTTCTGTGTAATCTAACTTCATTTGCCTGTCTCCCTGCTAGCCCCTGCTTGCAAGTGTGTGTGTCAGGCTCACAGCTTATACTGTGTGTGCACAACGCATACAATATAATATTGTCTACTTTTAAAAAACCCAAACTTTTATTTTCTTAAATCTAAGTGCATTTGCATAACCGTCAATCAAAGTTCATTTGCTTGACCGTTACCCATAGTGTGTGTCCTGCTTACAAGTACTGTGCCAGAGAGCATGTTGTGTGCATGCTTGAGCTCCAAACAAAAGGCTTTTTAGGCTCTTAGTCCCTCAAATACAAGTTTTATTTTAACACCTTTCTGTTTATAAGCACTTTGTGCATGGTGTTGTTCTTTTTTGGGAGTTTTTGTGGTGTTTTTCTTAGTTTAATTTAAGTTTTAGTTTTCTGGGAGTCAGGCTCAAGTCTCTATCCCAGGAGAGTGAGCTGTCTCCTGGATACTTTGCCACACCCCTCCCTTAGCACTACACCTTCACTCCTGGAGCTTTGTTACTTTGACTTTTTTTCTTTTAAAAAGTTTATTAGGTTTTGTTGAAGTTTTGTTTGTTTGGTGTTGGGTTTTATGTTTTGGGGGAGAGAAGACAAGTAACATCTTTGTAGGCAGTGGGGGGGAAAACAATTAGAATTTTTTGTTGAAAAGGCTTTTTTTTTTTTTTTTTTTAACATCTGACACAGAGACACAGAGGGGTTAAAAAGCCTCTGTGTTCTCTGTGTTGTTGCAATTAGACACCTTGCAACAGGCCATTAACCCTTCCACTGCCAAGCATCACCTCTCTCTCTCCCTTAGTTTTGTCTCCCTTAGTTTTGTCTTTTTGTTTCTTTTTCACACTTTTATATTTAAAAAAAAAAAGAAAACAGTAAAAAATCATAAAACAAAAAATAAAAATAAATAAAACAAATAAACTAAAAAAAAAGGGTCTAAACATGAGGGATAAGACCACTAAGAAGCCTCAGGGGTCAAAAGGGGGAATAATGGCCCCTGAAAATCCTAGCTGCAGCACTGCACAGCATAGGCCCCAGGCAGATAAGGCAGCCCCAGCTCCTGGTGGTTCTGCCAGCAGACCTACCCCTGTGGCTAATACCTGGTCACAGGTGGTTTCTGCTGGCCCCAGTAATACCACCGCTGGGGCTGAGGGGCAGATCACTAGGAAGCATGGGGTTAAATGTCAGATGTCTGGGGTCTACAGCATTGATATCTATCTGCGTGCTGCAGCTAACGTCATCAGCCCCTCTGTTATAGTAGCAGCCTGCTCACATTCTTGTACAGAGAGGCATCACAGTGGGGGGATTATATGTCCCAATAGAACCCCTGGAAGGGTTGGGCACAAAAGTAACACTCTCTAATGTGCCCCCCTTCCTACCAGACTCCCTCCTGCGCCCCCACCTGCTAACCCTAGGGGAAGTAAAAACACCATTTATTAAAATTCCCCTGGGGTGCAGAGAGAGAGCACTTCGTCATGTGCTCTCTTTCAAGAGGCAGGTACAAATGTGCCTGCCTCAGGGCGCAGAAAACATAGAGGGGTCTTTTGGGGTTCCATTTGAGGGGGTGCTCTACAGGATTTTTTACAGCACTACGGAGGTGCAGTGCTATCATTGCAAGGGGTTGGGGCATACACGTAGGAATTGTCCTAACGTAAAGCATCCTGCCCCAGCCCCAGCAAATGGCACCTCCGTCAGTACGGCACCCATCCCCGCTGAGCCCATAACAGCGGGGACCTCAAGGGTCATAGCCCGCCCACAGAGCTCAAGCAAGGAGGCCGTTCCTCAAGCCACCACCACGGCCTCCAAACCCCCTTCTTCCCCAAAAAAGCCATCTGTGTCTGTGGTCTCCAGCAAGACTGCAGACACGGGGAAAAAACTGGAAGAATGTCACCGGTCCTCCCAGTGTCACAGCTGCATCTCCCAAGTCCCAATCTGCCCCCACCATAATTACATCAGTTAGTGTGGGGGCACAGTGTAAGCAGAGGGATAATAAGCCCTCTGCAGGGGAGGCAGCTAGTGGCAGCTCCTCTTCCAGGAGTGACGTCCCCAGGAAGAGGAAGCATAAAACCAACAGGGAGGTTGCTGATAAGTGGGAAGTGCTCTATAGTGGAGCACCTCCCTCTAAAAGCAAGAAGAGGAACAAAACAACTCCTCCTCATCCGGTGACATTGTCTGGCCCGGTTATTAAGCTCAGCCAGCCGGTGCCAGACCACACATCTCTCTCTCCAGACCCTATAGGGGTTAATGTGGAAAAGCGTCTGGAGGAAAAGCAGGGGCAAGAGGGTCTCCCAAGTGAGGCAGGGGTAGACAAGAAAGATCAGGTTCTGCCTCTGGCCTTTGAGGGGGGTCCCAACAAAGCCCCTGCTGAATGGGTAGTCAGTGTCCCTGAGGTGCTGAGCTTCAAGGGCACCAGTCAGTCTCCTCCTCCAGTGTCACTCTCTAGTGACGTACCTCAGGCTTTGTTAGAGCCCCAGGCCGAGTCACTACTGGAGGGGGGGAATATAGGCATGACCCCCATTCAGGACCCTATGGATTTGTCTGTCAGGGGGGATGTGGCACAAGGGGAAGTGGAAATGGGGGAGGGTGATAAAACAGGTTTTCCTGTTAACATCATGGGAGAGCCTGTCTACCCTCCTCAGCCGTCCACTGACCCTAACATTGGTGCCATCCAAGCTGAACAAGCAGCGGTGGAACTGGCAGAGGAGGCATATAAAGCCTCCAAGGCTTCCATTAAGGAAGCCATGCCAGCCACTGCTGTCCAGCCAGCTACCCCTGAATGCACTCCTGAAGCTACAGGGGTGCAGCAGCAATCCAAGGGTCCATTATTTACCTTGAAGGGTGCTAAAGGGACTCCTTCTGTATCATCTAAGAGGGGGTCCCTGAGAATAAAGCTGAGGAAACTGACTCCAGCCGGGGAGGATGGAGTAAAAGCCCTCAGCCAAGAGGAGCCCAGGGGTGACCCACTAGAAGGAACATCAGATTCTGGGTGGGTTATCCCTGTCAAGGAAATAGATCTATTCCTTGAGAGCACCCTTCATGGACAAAAGAAAAGGAAGGTGTGGCTGGCCTTGGAGAGGTGGAAGAATATGTCGTTTATTCTCCACTCTCTCCAGCAATATCTAGTGGTCAGCACTAGGGCCAAGAATTCTGGGACTGCGGAGCATCTCCGCGTCCGGAAATTCTATAAAATGTGCGTGTCCTATCAGCAGTCTCAAGGGTCTGAGGAACGCACAATTCCTGACACGCAGTAATGGCTTTGCACATCAGCACGCTAAATACCAATGGCTGTCAAGACAGTTTCCGCAGGTTCCAGGTACTCTCCTATTTATATCAGGGAGGGTACTCTGTGAGCTTCCTGCAGGAAACTCACACAACTCCAGATGCTGAGGCCTCGTGGCAACTGGAGTGGAGAGGCAGGGTCTTCTTCAGCCACTTCACATCGGCGTCATGTGGAGTGGTGACCCTGTTACATAGTTACATAGTTACATAGTAATTAAGGTTGAAAAAAGACTTTCAGTCCATCAAGTTCAACCTGTTAAGATCTCCTCTGATCTGCAATATGCGGATTAGTTATTAATTAAATTATTGATTAAATAATTATTAATAGTATAGTATTGGAGAATGAATAAAGAGTTAGTTCAACCTTTTTAGATCTCTATTGATCTTTTTAATTTGGACTATTTATTATTATTGTTAATTGTTAATTATTGTTAATTGATCCAGAGGAAGGCAAACATAAAAAAAAAACCCCATTGAAACTTTGCCAATTGTCTCATAAGGGGAAAAAAAAGCAAAATTCCTTCCTGACCCCAGAAACTGGCGATCAAATTTCTCCCTGGATCAATATTCCTTGCTAGTTATCTAGGATAGCCTTGAATGCCCTCTTTATTCAGAAATATATCTAACCCCTTTTTGAAGTTGTCTATCGAATTCGCTGTCACCACCTCCTTTGGTAGAGAATTCCACAGTTTAACCACCCTAACTGTGAAGAACCCTTTTCTTTGTTTAAGGTGAAATCTTTTTTCCTCTAACCTCAACGGATGTCCTCTTGTCAGTTGAAAATCTCTTGCTACAAAAAGTTCACTTGACAAAGCCTTATATTGACCCTGGATGTATTTAAATAACGTAATCATATCTCCTCTTAGACGCCTTTTTTCTAGCGAAAATAAGTTTAATTTTGCTAGTCTTTCTTCATAACTTAGCCCCTCCATTCCCCTTATTAGTTTTGTAGCCCTTCTCTGTACTTTTTCCAGCTCTAAAATGTCTTTTTTGTGAGGTGGTGCCCAAAATTGTACTCCATATTCCAAATGAGGGCGTACTAGAGATTTGTATAGTGGCAGAATTATATTTGCCTCCCTTGCTTCTATACCCTTCCTAATACATGCTAATATTTTATTTGCCTTTGCAGCCGCTGCTTGGCTTTGAGCGCTGTTAACTAGGTGGTTGTCCACTAGTACTCCCAAATCCCTTTCAATATCTGATACCCCTAGATTTGCTCCATTAAGATTATAGATTGCTTGACTATTGTTCCTTCCCAAATGCATAACCTTACATTTATTTGTATTAAATCTCATCTGCCATTTAGCCGCCCATTTCTCTAATTTATGCAAATCCTTTTGTAGGGAAAGTACATCATTATCTGATTTTATTACCTTGCACAACTTAGTGTCATCAGCAAAAATGGAGACACTACATTCGAGTCCTACTTCAATGTCATTAATAAATATGTTAAAAAGGAGAGGACCCAATACTGAGCCCTGAGGAACCCCACTTATCACATTAGACCAATCGGAGTATGTTCCATTTACAACAACCCTTTGCTTCCTGTCTTTTAGCCAGCTCTCGATCCATGAGCAGATATTTACTGCAATTCCTGTATCCCTTAGTTTGCTCACTAGTCTTCCATGTGGCACTGTATCAAATGCCTTTGAAAAATCTAAAAAGACTACATCCACTGAGTTGCCCTGATCCAAGTTCCTACTAACCTCCTCATAAAAACGAATTAGATTGGTCTGACACGACCTTTCCTTCATAAATCCATGTTGACTGCTACCTATGATCCTGTTCAAATAGACATATTCTTGTATTCTGTCCCTTATTAACCCTTCTAAAAGCTTCCCAACTACAGAAGTGAGGCTCACTGGTCTATAATTCCCCGGATATGCTCTAGATCCCTTCTTAAATATAGGTATCACCTCTGCTTTTCTCCAGTCATCTGGTAGAGACCCTTTAGTGAGCGAGTCTTTAAAGATTAGATATAATGGTTTGGCTATTGCAGAACCCAGCTCCCTCAGTACCCTTGGATGTATTCCATCAGGACCTGGGGCTTTATTAACATTTATTTTCTACAACCTCTTTTGTATTTCTTCCTGCGTTAACCAATTATTTAGTGAAGGTAGTGTAGCCCTATTATGTTGCAGTGTCCCAACCACTGGTACCTCCCTTGTGTAAACCGACGAAAAGAACCTATTTAGCTCATCTGCCTTTTCCTGGTCACTAATTATCAGATGGCCTGTGTCACATTGTAATGGTCCTATCGATTCCTTCCTGGCCTTCTTCCCATTAATATATTTATAAAATATTTTAGGGTTAGTCTTACTTTCCATTGCAACTGACTTCTCATTTTCTATTTTAGCCAGTCTAATAGCCCTTTTGCAAGCCTTGTTGATTTCCTTATAGTCACATAAAGCTGCCTCTGTTCCCTCCTTCTTGTATAATTTAAATGCATATTTCTTTTTCCTCATCATGATCTTTAAGTCATTGTTAAGCCACATGGGATGTGATTTACTCCTATTTATTTTATTTCCACATGGTACATGCTGATGAGTATGTTTATTTAGTAAGGATTTGAATGTTGTCCATTTATTTTCAGTATTCTTCCCTGTAAGTTCTTTGTCCCAGTCTATATGTTGTATTGCTGCCCGTAGCCCATTAAAGTTAGCCCTTTTAAAATTTAGAGTTTTTGTTGGCCCCTTACAACTCTGTTTTTTGTATTCAATCTCAAATGAGACTGTGTTGTGATCACTGTTCCCCAAGGGTTCCCCTATTTTTACATTTGATATTATATCAATATTACTTGTGATGACTAAATCCAAGATGGCCCCATTTCTAGTAGGTTCTTGTATTACCTGGGCTAGATAATGATCCCTGAGTGTACTCAAGAACCTGCTCCCCTTAGCTGAGCTGCTGGTCTCGTTTATCCAGTTTATATCAGGGCAATTAAAGTCTCCCATTATTAGAACTTGCCCATGCTTAGCTGCATTTCCAATCTGTAACAATAATTGTATTTCCTCACTTTCAGAGTTCTCAGAGTCTTTTCAGCCAGAGCTGCTGCTTGTGAAAGCTGTTATCCCAGGCCGTCTAATCCACCTCCGGGTCCGAGAGCAGGGTAGCATCATTAACCTAGTTAATATATATGCCCCTGCTGGAGGGCCAGAGAGAGTGAGGTTCCTCGCCAGACTGTCCCAGTTTTTGGAGACGGTTGACGCAGATGAGTGTTTGGTACTCGGGGGTGATTTCAACTGCACCCTCGACGCTCTGGACCGGAATAGTCCAGAGCCGTACCCGCCTTCTGCGTCAGCCCTGCGGGAGATCATCGCCCGCTTTTCCCTGGAGGACATCTGGCGAGAGCAGAACCCAGGGGCATCAGACGGTTTCACCTACGTCAGGGTGAGAGCCGGTCTGGTGTCCCACTCCCGGATCGACAGACTATATATATCTAGTCACTATATGTCACGAGTCGGTTCTTGTGCCATTAGGCTGGCTCCGTTCACAGACCACAACTGTGTGTCTGTGACGGTGGCGCTAACGCCAACAGCGCCACGAGCCGCCTATTGGCACTTCAACAATGCTTTGTTGAAGGACCAGGGGCTCGTGACATTGATCCGGGAGTTTTGGACGGACTGAAGGGGTTGCAAGGGAGACTTTGCCACGTTAAAACTGTGGTGGGACGTGGGCAAGGTTCATTTGCGACTTCTGTGTATACCAAGGGTGCGAGTGGGCAGCGCAAAGCTGAGTTGGAGTCACTCCGGGGGGAGGTACTCCATCTGGAGCAGAGGCTGTTCACTTGTAGGGACCAATCCCTGCAGAGCGAGTATGTAGAGAGGAAGGGTGTCCTCTGTGACCTGGAACGACACCAGGCCAAGGGGGCATACGTGCGCAGCCGCTTAGGTTTTCTCAAAGATCTAGACCGCGGCTCGCGCCTCTTCTACTCACTGGAGAAAAAGGGGGGTAACAGTAGGCACATCACCTGTCTTCTAGATGAAGACGGTGCCCCCCTTACAGATCCGAAGAGTATCCGGGATAGAGCACGGAACTTTTATAAAGATCTTTACTCTCCGGATCCCATTTCTCCAGACGCCTGCAGGGTGCTATGGGAGGGGCTCCCCACAGTCAGTGAGGGTGTAAGAGAGCGGCTTGATATACCACTATCTTTTCAACAGCTCTCTGAAGCCCTCCGTGCCATGTCCTGTGAGAAGTCTCCAGGACTGGACGGACTGACTGTAGAGTTTTTCCAATTTTTCTGGGAGACTCTGGGACCTGATTTCCATCTGGTCCTTGGGGAAGCCCTGGAGACCGGGGAGATGCCCCTGTCTTGTCGCAGAGCAGTACTTGCCCTGCTGCCCAAAAAGGGGGATCTCCGGCTTATTAAGAACTGGCGCCCGGTCTCTCTGCTCAGCACAGACTACAAGATTGTAGCTAAAGCCATCTCGCTTAGACTTGGGTCTGTGCTGGCAGAATTGGTGCACCCTGACCAGCCCTATGCGATCCCGGGCCGGACTATCTTTGATAGTATCTTTCTGGTTCGGGATCTATTGCATTATTCTCGCAGGACTGGTCTGTCACTCGCCTTTCTCTCTTTAGATCAAGAGTAGGCGTTTGACAGGGTGGACCATGGTTACCTCATAGCCACTCTGCAAGCGTACGGCTTTGGCCCACAGTTTGTGGGCTTTATAAGAACGCTGTACGCCTCTGCAGAGTTTTTACTTAAAATCAATTGGTCCCTAACAGCACCTTTGGTATTTGGACGAGGGGTGCGTCAAGGATGTCCCTTGTCTGGACAGTTATATGCACTGGCCATCGAGCCTTTCCTCTGCCTACTGAGGAAAAGGCTCACAGGGCTGGTGCTAAAAGATCCAGACATGCGGATTGTTCTTTCAGCTTATGCTGACGATGTGCTCCTCGTGGCCCAGGATCCAGTTGATCTTGAGCTGGCAAAACAGTGCCAGGAGGTATATTCAGCTGCCTCTTCTGCTCAGATCAACTGGTCCAAATGCACAGGCCTTTTAGAGGGTAATTTACAGGTAGACTTTTTGCCTCCCACGTTTCGTGACATCACGTGGGAGGCAGATGTCATTAAATATCTGGGGGTCTACCTGTCCGCTGCGGACGCTTCCGTCCCAGACAACTGGAGGGAGTTAGAGGGCAGTGTCCTCTCTCGTCTGGGACGATGGATGGGTCTAGCAAAAATGCTTTCCCTTAGGGGGCGGACTCTAGTGGTGAATCAGCTGGTGGCTTCTCAGATCTGGCACCGGCTGATTTGTCTGAGTCCGACCCCCGAGTTTGTCACCAATATCCAGAGGAATTTATTAGATTTCCTCTGGATGGGAAGGCATTGGGTCTCTGCAGGGGTTGCAAGTCTGCCTTTGGTGGAGGGTGGACAGGGAGTAGTTTGTGTGTGCTCCCAGTTGTCCACCTTCCGCCTTCAGTACCTGCAGAGATACCTATATGCAGATCCCTCTCCGCAGTGGTGCGCACTGGCATCCAGCTTTTATCGCCATTTGCGCAACCTGGGGTATGACCGGCAATTATTTCTGATCAGGCCCGAGGGGTTTGGGAGAGACCTCTCGGTGTTGCCGGCATACTACCAGGAAACACTCAAGGCCTGGAGCATGGTCTCTGTGACAAGGCAGGGCGTGCCTTTGGGGGATGAAATATTCACGGAGCCCCTGCTATTTAATCCAGCAGTGGGGGCTCCAATGTTACAGTCCCCCAGTATCATCCGCCGCCTTAGTCAAGCACGGATGACCCGAGTCGGGGATCTCCTGGAATACGGGCGTTCTGATTGGGTGTCACCCCAGGAGCTTGCGCTCCGTTTGGGATATGTGACGCCCAAAGTCTCAGGGCGCTTGCTCCAGGAGATTAGGGATGCCATCTCCCCCGACTCGCGCACCTTCCTTCGCGGGGCTTTGCAGGCCGGAGTGCCACATGCACCTTTCAACACCCCTGCTCCGGATGTTTGCATTGGACACAAGCCCTGTGTTTCCCCTCAGGCTCCTCCTGTCCCCAACCTCTCAAAGTTGAGGGACATACCCTCGGCATGCTTTCGCGGCATGCCGAGGAAGAGCTTATATTCTCTCGTGCTCCATACAGTGCACTTCCTTGCCCTCGTGACCATTCCTGATACCATCTGGAGGTGGGTCCTACCAGCTGACGAGGGCAAGAGGCCCCGGTGGAGGGAACTTTATTCTGATTTATTTCCACGACCCACCGGGGACTTGAGTTGGAGAGTGCTCCATGGTGCACTGAGCACGGGAGAGTACTTAGCTAAATTCACGGACTCTCCCTCCACTTGTCCATTCTGTGGCAAGGGAGAGTCCGTGTATCATATTTATTTTAGTTGCGCCAGACTGCAGCCCCTCTTGTCACTCTTGAGGGGCCTCCTCCTGCAGTTCTGGCTGCATTTCTCCCCTCACATTTTTATTTTTGGGCGTCCAGTGTCCCGGGGCAATAAGGCCAGGGACCTCCTCGTCAACCTGCTCCTGGCATTAGCCAAATTGGCTATATATAAGTCCAGGAAGCAGTGTTTGATAGGGGGGGTTCCCTTGTCACCTGAGGCCATGTTCCGGGTGCTGGTGCGCTCCCGTATCCGGGCAGAGTACCACCTGGCTTTGTCCACTGGGGGAATGGATGAGTTTGTCTCCCAGTGGGCTGTAGATGGTGTGCTCTGCTCGGTATCCCCCCATTCGGTTTCTTTTTCTCTTAACCTCCTAAAATGATTTTTATTTAGTTTACAGATCATGTTTTTCTCATCATTTTAAAATATACTGTGCCAAGTTCAACCAATCCAGTCTAGTTGGGGTACCAACAGTCCACATTTAAAAAACCCAAACTTTTATTTTCTTAAATCTAAGTGCATTTGCCTGACCGTCAATCAAAGTTAATTTGCTTGACCGCTACCCATAGTGTGTGTCCTGCTTACAAGTACTGTGCCAAGTTCAACCAATCCAGTCTAGTTGGGGTACCAATAGTCCACATTTAAAAAAAAATGACAGGCAGAGGCAGGACACCCCGCAGAGGCCGTCGTGGTTGTGGTGCTGTGATTCCCTTTGGCCCTACAATAATGCCCAGTGTTCAGAGGCCAGTTACCCTGAACTTGAAAAGTTCAGAGGACGTAGTTGACTGGCTAACACAGGACACCCAATCTTCTACAGCTTCCGCTTGGAACATTGACGCACCATCCTCCTCCAGCTTAGCTTTGGTCACCTCTCAAGTTACCACTCACCCGCCTGCCGCCACCACCAACACTAGTACCACAGCCAATTCAATTGATCAGTCAGAAGAGTTATTTACACATCAGTTTGAAGAAATGAGTGATGCGCAACCATTATTGCCAGAGAATGTAGATTACAGGGATATGTCTCAGTCAGGCAGCATTACACACATGTACGTACGATGTGATGTGATGATGATGATGATGATGTACCCGCTGCTGCTTCCTTTGTTCAGTTGTCATATACAAGTGATGCGGGTGATGATGATGACGATGCGTCCGTGGATGTCACGTGGGTGCCTGCTAGAAGAGAAGAAGAACAGGGGGAAAGTTCAGATGGGGAGACAGAGAGGAGGAGGAGACGAGTTGGAAGTAGAGGGAGGTCATCGCAATGAGCTAGTGGCACAGTCAGACAGCATGTATCAGCACCCGGGGTCAGCCAGACAGCACGCCAATCAACGCATGCTGTTGCCACCACCAGAATGCCGTCACCGCCGAGCTCAGCAGTGTGGCATTTTTTTTGTGTGTCTGCCTCTGACAACAGCAATGCCATTTGCAACCTGTGCCAAAAGAAACTGAGTCGTGGGAAGTCCAACACCCACCTAGGTACAACTGCTTTGCGAAGGCACATGATGTCACATCACAAACGCCAATGGGATCAACACATGAGTACAAGCAGCACACGAACTCAAAGCCGCCATCCTCCTCCTGGTCCAGCATCTTCATCCACATCAACCACTGCTTTCCTCCTTGCCCCCTCTCAACTCTCTGTCAAGGGCATGTTTGAGCGTAAGAAGCCAATGCCACAAAGTCACCCCCTTGCACGGCTTCTGACAGCTGGCTTGTCTGAACTCTTGGCCCGCCAGCTTTTACCATACAAGCTGGTGGAGTCTGAGGCGTTCAAAAAGTTTTTAGCGATTGGGATACCGCAGTGGAAGGTACCCGGCCGAAATTTCTTTGCCCAACCTGTACTCAATTGTGCAAAAAGAAGTAATGGCATCTCTGGCACACAGTGTTGGGGCAAGGGTCCATCTGACCACTGATACCTGGTCTGCAAAGCATGGTCAGGGCAGGTATATCACCTACACTGCGCATTGGGCAAACCTGCTGACGCCTGCCAAGCATGGAATGCGTGGCTCTGCAGAGGAGTTGGTGACACCGCCACGACTTGCAGGCAGGCCTGCTGCCACCTCCTCTACTCCTCCTACTCCATCCTCTTCCATAACCTCCTCAGCTGAGTCCTCTTCTGCTGCTGCGTCTTGCTCCACATCAACGGCACCCCCCAGCTCCCCAGATACTATTCCACATCCCGGATACAGCAGTGTCATGCCATCTTGGGGTTGACTTGCCTCAAAGCAGAGAGTCATACTGGGCCAGCACTCCTGTCCGCCCTGAACGCACAGGTGGATCAATGGCTGACTCCGCACCAACTAGAGATTGGCAAAGTGGTTTTTGACGGAAGAAATTTGTTGGCGGCATTGAATTTAGGCAAGTTGACGCATGTGCCGTGCATGGCACATGTGTGTAATTTGATCGTACAACGCTTTGTCCATAAGTATCCAGGCTTACAGGACGTCCTGAAGCAGGCCAGAAAGGTGTGTGGCCATTTCAGGCGTTCCTACACGGCCATGGCGCACTTTTCAGATATCCAGCGGCGAAACAACATGCCAGTGAGGCGCTTGATTTGTGACAGCCCCACACGTTGGAATTCAACACTCCTAATGTTCGACCGCCTGCTCCAACAAGAAAAAGCCATTAACGAGTATTTGTATGACCGGGGTGCTAGGACAGCCTCTGCGGAGCTGGGGATTTTTTTGCCACGTTACTGGACGCTCATGCGCAATGCCTGTAGGCTCATGCGTCCTTTTGAGGAGGTGACAAATCTTGTCAGTCGGAACGAAGGCACCGAAGGCACCATCAGCGACATCATACCATTTGTTTTATTCCTGGAGCGTGCCCTGCGAAGAGTGCTGGATCAGGCCGTAGATGAGCGTGACGAGGAAGAGTTGTGGTCACCATCACCACCAGAAACAGCCTTATCAGCATCGCTTGCTGGACCTGCGGCAACGCTGGAAGAGGATTGTGAGGAAGAGGAGTCAGAGGAGGAATGTGGCTTTGAGGGGGAGGAGGAAGACCAATTACAACAGGCATCCCAGGGTGCTCGTTGTCACCTATCTGGTACCCGTGGTGTTGTACGTGGCTGGGGGGAAGAACATATCTTCAGAGAGATCACTGAGGACGAGGAACGGGACATGACTAGCTCGGCATCCAACCTTGTGCAAATGGGGTCTTTCATGCTGTCGTGCCTGTCGCAGGACCCTCGTATAAAAAGGCTGAAGGGGAACGGCCTGTACTGGGTGTGCACGCTACTAGACCCCCGGTATAAGCAGAAAGTGCCTGATTTGTTACCTAATTACCACAAGTCAGAAAGGATGCAGCAGGTCCAAAACAAATTAACAAGTATGCTTTACACAGCATATAAGGGTGATGTCACAGCACAAGGGCAATATAACAGGGGAAGAGGTGAAAGTAATCCACCTCCCACGACCACGCCGGCAAGGACAGGACGTTTAAAAGACGTGTTGTTGATGGAGGACTTACGGACCTTTTTCAGTCCTACGCATCGCATCAGCCCTTCGGGATCCACCCTCAGAGAACGACTTGACCGACAGGTAGCAGACTACCTCGCCTTAACTGCAGATGAACCCCTTGACTACTGGGTATGCCGGCTGTGGCCTGAGCTATCCCAATTTGCAATTGAACTTCTGGCCTGCCCCGCTTCAAGTGTCCTGTCAGAAAGGACCTTCAGTGCAGCAGGAGGTTTTGTCACAGAGAAGAGAAGTCGCCTAGGACAAAAAAGTCTAGATTGCCTCACCGTTATAAAGATGAATGAGGGATGGATCCCGAAGGGACTGACACTGGGCGATACATTCGACTGAAAAAGGCCTGATGAGATGAGCTGCCTTAGGCTATAAATGGTCCACACGCTGCTGTATGTTATCTGTGAATGCCGGATGACTTGCGTGAATTATCCGCCACCAACTAGGGTTCAAGAAGAGGCAATGTTTTATGGCACTTTCTGCCTGGGGAACAAAGGTCAATTTTTCTGGCCGCTGCAACAGCAGCGGCTGCAACAATATCTAATTTTTGAATATCAATTTTTATGCCAGAAGGCGTACGGCATGTAATGGAAAAGAAAGCATATTGAACAGTTTTGCATAACACAACAGTTGTGCAAAAATACATATTTACAATGAAGACATTTTGTTAAAATTAGGTGGCTAGGCCTTCTTTTTTTTACTTTTTTGGTTAATACATTTTCTTTTTTTTTACTGTGATTGCAATTTTTAAGAGAAACCTAAGACATGGTAAAACAGACAATAGTAAAGTCCTATTATCTATCATCACTCCAGCAGTAGCTTATTATTTACAATATCTAACCTGCTCAATCACCCTTGGGTTACCCTAGGGCAGGCTTCAGTAGGCGACCTCTCCTTTCCTTGGATGATTTTGCCGCTGGTTGCTTCTGAAGGGTCTCCTCCAGGGCTCCCCCACTCCGGTCCGTCCCCCCGAGTCGCTTCAACCATTAACAAATGTTTTATTATATTAGGGGGGCACTAAATGGGGAGGTTATCCAGGGATCCCAAATTGTCTGGAACTGGGTGATTCTATCCAAGACTACATGGTTTAATCTCTCGTTGAGCAGTAAATAGTTGATTTTTTTTTATTAATTCCTGAAAGTTTTAATTTGGGGTTTTCCAACTACTAGCTATGTGTATTTTTTCTTTCAAAAAATATTTTATTAGGTCAGGTAATATATCATATTCAAACAACCATTTCCATGTTACATATATATCCATACATGTTAATACATCACTGAGTTACCTTATCTCTATTAATACTCAGTTTACCCCTTTCCATTCCATAATCTTGGAGCTTATACCATATCCAGGGCTAGTATGTTATCTGGATTTGGTTGTACCTGTAGCCTAAAAATATATATGTTTTGTTTACTTTTCAGTTATTAATATAGCTTTAATTCAGTTTGTTTTAAGTTGATTCCCTTTAAGTCTTGAATCCAACTATAATTGGGAAAAAAAATATCTAGTTTTAACATTTAACATGTTGGGAAAGGGAAAGGTCCACAAACATCCTCCTTTTTTACATAAACATGATGTAAAATATAGCACTTACCTCCTTCCTCCGCCCCTCTAAGGATCCACACACACCTCCATCCATCCCGTTCTCTTGAGAATATCCTCTCCCATTTAGGGGAGCCCCTATTCCGGACCTAAATTTCTTTAATTGTCTCCAGATTATATGCTATCCCTTAATTGCAGCCACGGAGACCATATATCTCAAAATGTATCAATGGAGTTGTCTACTAAATGTGTAAGGCGTTCATTTATAAGGATAAAGTTTAATTTATTTTTAACCACCTGAAAGTGTAGGGTATCCGATTTCCATTGTCTGGCTATATGGTTCTTTGTGGCCAACATGATGTACTTTAATAGCCTATTTTGAGCGGGCAAGAGGCAGACATGCGGAACACCCAGCATGCAGTTTTCTATATTAGCAGAAATCTGAATCTTAAACATTTTAGAAGCTAGTAAGCATGTTTCTTTCCACAGTCTTATGACTGCCGAACACTCCCACCAGACATGAATAAATGTAGCCTCATTACCACTGTTCCTAAAACATGAGCTGCTCCATTTTGGATCCCATTTATTTAGCTTAAAAGGAGTAATATATGTCCTTTATTGAAGTCTCAAGCAGACTATAATTTAAAGATCCCCTACTTAAGCCTCGCCAACTTTTATCCCATGTGCTGTCTGCCAACTCGGTGCCCAAATCCCTCTCCCAGGTTTTGGTATAGTCTGGTTTGTTTGCCCATGAGTTTTCATTAAATAGTTCATACATGAGGCTAAAAATACCAGGCTGAAAGGGGGAATCCCTACATTTTTTGAGTAGCCAGGTGTTTCTTTGGGGGGTTCCTCTACCACTTATCGTATATATAAAATGATGTATCCTGCAAAAATTATAGTGTTCAGCCAGGGGTAAATTGTATCTATCTCTCACCCGCTCAAAGGTCATTATTTTGCCGTCATGCCACCATGGACCAACCCTTAGTAGGTTCTGAGACTTCCACCAACTGAGAGAGCTTTCCGGAAGATGTATCTTAAAGTGGGGATTGGGTACGATAGGGGTAAGATCTGATACCCGAGTGTCCAGTTTTTGTGTCCAGTTCATCTCCGTCCATATTTTTAATGAGTGCTTAATCAATGGGTTTTTCAAGTTTCTCAAAAAAGTATACAGGCCTGGAATACATATTACTGTATCCCATGTATAAGGTGACATGCTTACATTTCCATAAATACCCAGAGCGGCTGATGTGTTTTGGAGAATGCGCCAGAGGAATGAAAGCCAGCTGCGCTGCCTTGTAATACAGTTTGAGAATCGGGTCCCTAACCCTCTTTTGGAAAGACTATGAGGTCAGCCTGTTTCAATTAAGGGGGCATAGGTTCTCCATTTAGTATAGCGTTAAACAAAGATGTTAGGTGCGGGGGTAAGCAAGGGCTCAAATTTCTTATAGTACAGATGAGTAAAACCGTCTGGCCCTGGGGACTTGCCAAATTTAAGATCTTGGATTGTAGATTTAACTTCCTCTTGGGATATGTCTAGGTTCAAGCTGTCCAATTGAGGTACAGGTGTTTTGTGGACTTCTTGCTGTAGTAGGAAGGACTCTATGTCAGATCCGCTGCAGCAGGATTGGGATGAATATATGGTCTGATCGAAGTTTTGAAATGTTTCTTTGATAGCATTGGGGCTAAAGGAGGTTTGGCCATCAGGTAGTCTAAAGATACCGTATATGATGTCCTCTCTTGGGGGGTAAAGACACTAATAATTCCTCCAATAAAATTCTGCTTTTTTTTTTGTGGGCAAGGTCCCTGGTTAGCCCCTTGGGTTATCTGTTAAAAAGAGTCGTGCAGAGACTGTGGGGGCAGTTAGCCTCCTTGTCCCTGTGTGGCCGTTTAGAATCCCTGCTGCTGCATGTTTCAGCTTTATTAAGGTGTAATTGTACAGCGTTTGACTCAAGTAGCTGCCTGTGCTGGGTCAGTTTGGCTTAATTGCTGGGCCCTTTTTCTGCCAAGATGGCGACCGTCAGTCCATGGGCCTCTATGTCCCCTTCACTACCTTTGTCCCCGCTTATTTGGGATGGCCCCCCTTTATATCTCCGGCCCGTGGCCTTGTAAGGGTCGCCCCCTCAATCTTTGAGTGTGGATATGCAGGGATGGGGCGTTTAATCAGGCCTACCTTCTTATCTGCTCGCTGCAAGATCAACAATACCTAATTTTTCAGGCATGTGTACATGCCTAATTTTTCTGGCCTCTGGTGCTGCACTGTGGCTTCAACAACCAAACCCCAAAAAAAGGCACATAACAGGGATTAAACTGATAGGAATAGTACTACTTAACACACCACTCATATCTGGTGTAACAGTAGTGTACATTTAAAAAAAAAAAAAAATTCTACTGTAATAGATTGCATAGCAGTTAGTTGTCTGCAAGCGTGTGTGTCAGACCTACAGCGTCTACTCTACCAACTTCTGCAAGTGCACAGTGCCACTCATATCTGTTGTCACAATAGCTTGGATGCATAGTACCGATCTGTCAAAACCTGTAATGATGAATGAGGTCTAGAGTAGCCTGGTTCCCTTATCCTCTACAGGTTGAGACCTAATGTTTGGGTGACTCCAGACCAACACATGAGTACAAGCAGCACACAAACTCAAAGCCGCCATCCTCCTCCTGGTGCAGCATCATAAGCCACATCAACCACTGCTGTCCTCCTTGCCCCCTCTCAACCATCCGACACTCCGTCTCTCACCTTGAGCAGTTCCTGCTCATCTGCCCATAGTCAGGTGCCTGTAAAGGACATGTTTGAGCGTAAGAAGCTAATGTCACAAAGTGCCCCAAAATTGAAGTGATACGACCAACAAAGCATCTTTTTCCATCTCCTGGTTCTAAAAATCCAGGCCTTATACATGCCCCCTGACAGGTGACCTAACAAGTATTAAACTGATAAGAGTAGTACTTACAAACACGTCACTCCTATCTGGTGGCACCTTTGACTGCACGTGCCGTGCCCCAAAATTAAAGTGATACGACCAACAAAGCATCTTTTTCCATCTCCTGGTTCTAAAAATCCAGGCCTTATACACGCCCCCTGATAGGTAACGTAACAAGTATTAAACTGATAAGAGTAGTACTTACAAACACGTCACTCCTATCTGGTGGCACCTTTGATTGCACGTGCAGTGCCCCAAAATTGAAGTGATACGACCAACAAAGCATCTTTTTCCATCTCCTGGTTCTAAAAATCCAGGCCTTATACACGCCCCCTGATAGGTAATGTAACAAGTATTAAACTGATAAGAGTAGTACTTACAAACACGTCACTCCTATCTGGTGGCACCTTTGACAGCACGTGCCGTGCCCCAAAATTGAAGTGATACGACCAACAAAGCATCTTTTTCCATCTCCTGGTTCTAAAAATCCAGGCCTTATACACGCCCCCTGATAGGTGACGTAACAAGTATTAAACTGATAACAGTAGTACTTACAAACACGTCACTCCTATCTGGTGGCACCTTTGACTGCACGTGCCGTGCCCCAAAATTGAAGTGATTCGACCAACAAAGCATCTTTTTCCATCTCCTGGTTCTAAAAATCCAGGCCTTATACACGCCCCCTTATAGGTAACGTAACAAGTATTATACTGATAAGAGTAGTAAATAAAACACGTCACTCCTATCTGGTGGCACCTTTGATTGCACGTGCCGTGCCCCAAAATTGAAGTGATACAACCAACAAAGCATCTTTTTCCATCTCCTGGTTCTAAAAATCCAGGCCTTATACACGCCCCCTGATAGGTGACGTAACAAGTATTAAACTGATAAGAGTAGTACTTACAAACACGCCACACCTATCTGGTGGCACCTTTGATTGCACGTGCCGTTCCCCAAAATTGAAGTGATACGACCAACAAAGCATCTTTTTCCATCTCCTGGTTCTAAAAATCAAGGCCTTATACACGCCCCCTGATAGGTGACGTAACAAGTATTAAACTGATAAGAGTAGTACTTACAAACAAGTCACTCCTATCTGGTGGCACCTTTGACTACACGTGCCGTGCCCCAAAATTGAAGTGATACGACCAACAAAGCATCTTTTTCCATCTCCTGGTTCTAAAAATCCAGGCCTTATACACGCCCCCTGATAGGTGACGTAACAAGTATTAAACTGATAAGAGTAGTACTTACAAACACGTCACTCCTATCTGGTGGCACCTTTGACTGCACGTGCCGTGCCCCAAAATTGAAGTGATTCGACCAACAAAGCATCTTTTTCCATCTCCTGGTTCTAAAAATCCAGGCCTTATACACGCCCCCTTATAGGTAACGTAACAAGTATTAAACTGATAAGAGTAGTAAATAAAACACGTCACTCCTATCTGGTGGCACCTTTGATTGCACGTGCCGTGCCCCAAAATTGAAGTGATACAACCAACAAAGCATCTTTTTCCATCTCCTGGTTCTAAAAATCCAGGCCTTATACACGCCCCCTGATAGGTGACGTAACAAGTATTAAACTGATAAGAGTAGTACTTACAAACACGCCACACCTATCTGGTGGCACCTTTGATTGCACGTGCCGTTCCCCAAAATTGAAGTGATACGACCAACAAAGCATCTTTTTCCATCTCCTGGTTCTAAAAATCAAGGCCTTATACACGCCCCCTGATAGGTGACGTAACAAGTATTAAACTGATAAGAGTAGTACTTACAAACAAGTCACTCCTATCTGGTGGCACCTTTGACTGAACGTGCCGTGCCCCAAAATTGAAGTGATACGACCAACAAAGCATCTTTTTCCATCTCCTGGTTCTAAAAATCCAGGCCTTATACACGCCCCCTGATAGGTAACGTAACAAGTATTAAACTGATAAGAGTAGTACTTAAAAACACGTCACTCCTATCTGGTGGCACCTTAGATTGCACGTGCCGTGCCCCAAAATTGAAGTGATACGACCAACAAAGCATCTTTTTCCATCTCCTGGTTCTAAAAATCCAGGCCTTATACACGCCCCCTGATAGGTAACGTAACAAGTATTAAACTGATAAGAGTAGTACTTACAAACAAGTCACTCCTATCTGGTGGCACCTTTGACTACACGTGCCGTGCCCCAAAATTGAAGTGATACGACCAACAAAGCATCTTTTTCCATCTCCTGGTTCTAAAAATCCAGGCCTTATACACGCCCCCTGATAGGGGACGTAACATGTATTAAACTGATAAGAGTAGTACTTACAAACAAGTCACTCCTATCTGGTGGCACCTTTGATTGCACGTGCCGTGCCCCAAAATTGAAGTGATACGACCAACAAAGCATCTTTTTCCATCTCCTGGTTCTAAAAATCCAGGCCTTATACACGCCCCCTGATAGGTAACGTAACAAGTATTAAACTGATAAGAGTAGTACTTACAAACACGTCACTCCTATCTGGTGGCACCTTTGACTGCACGTGCCGTGCCCCAAAATTGAAGTGATACGACCAACAAAGCATCTTTTTCCATCTCCTGGTTCTAAAAATCCAGGCCTTATACACGTGCCCTGATAGGTAACGTAACAAGTATTAAACTGATAAGAGTAGTACTTACAAACACGTCACTCCTATCTGGTGGCACCTTTGACTGCACGTGCCGTGCCCCAAAATTGAAGTGATACGACCAACAAAGCATCTTTTTCCATCTCCTGGTTCTAAAAATCCAGGCCTTATACACGTGCCCTGATAGGTAACGTAACAAGTATTAAACTGATAAGAGTAGTACTTACAAACACGTCACTCCTATCTGGTGGCACCTTTGACTGCACGTGCCGTGCCCCAAAATTGAAGTGATACGACCAACAAAGCATCTTTTTCCATCTCCTGGTTCTAAAAATCCAGGCCTTATACACGCCCCCTTATAGGTAACGTAACAAGTATTAAACTGATAAGAGTAGTAAATAAAACACGTCACTCCTATCTGGTGGCACCTTTGATTGCACGTGCCGTGCCCCAAAATTGAAGTGATACGACCAACAAAGCATCTTTTTCCATCTCCTGGTTCTAAAAATCCAGGCCTTATACACACCCCCTGATATGTGCTGTAACAGGTTTTAAACTGATAAGAGTAGTACTACTGAACACGCCTTATAATAATGCAGAGAGAGGCAATGCAGTGAGAGGAGTCTGAAGAAGAGGAGTCAGAGGAGGAAGGTGGCTTTGAGGAGGTGGAAGACCAAACACAGCAGGCGTCCCAGGGGTATTGTTGTCACCTTTCGGGGACCCTTGGTGGCTGGGTGGAGGAAGAGACCTTCAATTACATCAGTGAGGACAAGGAACGGGACATGGCTAGCTTGGTATCCAACCTTGTGCAAATGGGGAGTTTGCGGTTGTGCAAATGGACTGTTTGTGGTTGTTTGCGGTGCGTTAAACGGGGAGTTTGGTCTGTCACTGTGCAGCGGGCCTAACCCTTACACTACCTGATCGATACAACATCATACCTGATGTTTTAAAGCACGTTATTCCAAACAATTTAGGAATGTTAGGTAATTTATGCCCTTTATGGCTTAAAACCAGACTCTGCATCAACTATGTAATTTTCCATGGGAGTTTTGCCATGGATCCCCCTCCGGCATGCCACAGTCCAGGTGTTAGTCCCGTTGAAACAACTTTCCCATCACTATTGTGGCCAGTAAGAGTCCCTGTGGGTTTTAAAATTCGCCTGCCCATTGAAGTCTATGGCGGTTCGCCGATGTTCGCCGGTTCGCGAACATTTGCGGCGGTTCGCGTTCGAGGTTCGCGAACCGAAAATTTTAGGTTCGCGACATCACTAGCACCTAAATCTAACCCATGAGAAATGCCTTCTGAATGTGGTAATGTACCTAAAATTGTAAGCCATTAGTACCTATCCCTTTGATATTTTCTAAAATGCTATTACATGGCTCTAGCGGTGAGATCTGAGAACTATGAGGTGTATTCTTAAGTCCTAATGTGTGTTGAGATTTAGAAAAATCCTGCATGAACTTTCAGACCAACTATAAAGGTGCAAAGAATGCCTCTGAGAAGTCTGGATACATTACATTTAACACTATCAGGAAGCTAAAGGCCTAATTGTGTTGTATTTGATGCTTGGTTTCTTTACTCTGACACAGATAAGGTGTTAATACCACCATGAGCCAGGAGATCCCATGGATCCACACCCAATACCCGCTACTGTGAGGCTGAAGATGCCCTGTGATTCCCTCTTGCATACCCGCAATGAGCCCATGGATCCTCACAATGCTACTTTCCTATGCAATATAAGCCAGGGGTTCTCCTGCGTCTTCCCCTTTCTGTATATTATAGTTAACAATACCATGTGAATCCATTGAGGACCCCATGACACCAGGGTTAATGTTATAAGCCATGGGGATACATGATAACTCATATGGTTATATTTAATTTCATAATGTTGAGGACCCCAATGGTATGGGGATTAATTTTAGTTGCCATGAGGGTACAATAAGGCCAAAAATGATATGGGGATTAATTTTAGTAGCCACATGTGAGATATTCTCAGGCTCATATGGGTAAAAGGACAAAGGCAAAGGGATCATAACCCCTGCATTATTTGTAGTCTTATTTAAACAATTCCCTGCCAAGGGAAGGGGTTCAATAAATGAATAGGATTGTGATAGGAGGCAATCAGGCTGCAAGCACACATTAGGGAGAGAGAGAGGTCTTGGCGAACACTACTTGGAGTGAGTCGGTTTACATTTTTTTACCACTAAAAAGGCAGATACTGTACAATATGTGTCTACCCGAAGAAACACTGTTTTGATAAATTATAAAACATAGCTTTTTTTAATATGTATTAAAAAAACGTAATATTAAAAATAAAAAATCTAAAATAGGATCCAAAAATAGTGTGCTCAAAAGCCACATAGTGGGTAATATATAACTAAATGTTTTCTTTGTTATTACTTGTGACATAATTCCTATTGTATGATGCAAATTATCAATTGAGATGCAGAAGTTAAAGGGTTATGTAAGTGTGTTGGATTATGAATGCATCTGATATGGGAGAATTAGTAGTGTATGATTTTTTTTGCCTGAAATAATACAAAAATAAGCATTTAAACACTTACCTTGAAGGTAGCAAAATATCTTTTAATTTCTGTCAGTTGAAACTTAGGGTTAATACCCTCCAAACCCAGGCTACATTTCGTATACAATATGAAAAATTGTTTTGGCCAATCAGGAGGAAGTAAAGACTGAAACATTTTTAGCACAATCTGGCAGTTGCTGACTTTTTTTTTCTTTCTGCCTGCCTCCTCATGGGCAATTTTAGCTGTGACCCCACCAACCATCATTTCCTTTAGAGGTAACACACTGTACCCTGCAGGGTACACTTTAAGTACGCCTCCTAGGGGTGTGCACATCCACATATCAGTATCTGGCAAATAAACATGTAAGTACATTCAACTTTTTACTATAATACATATTTTTTCTACTAATCAGTAGCTGTTTATTAGGAAACATTTGAAACCTATTAAACTTACATATACTTTTTAAATTGTATTTATAAGATTTGACATTATGTAGTGCTTACTACTTTTTGTTGCATCTCTGGGATATCAGGTTGTGATATGCAATAGTCTTATGCTTTTAACTTACATTTTATCCCTATACTTACTATTTATTTTGTAGCTAGGAGTAATTATACCTAGCATTTCATAGAAGCATCTTCCAAACACTAAGGACACTGTAAGCTGCTATTGTTGTGTCTCCTGATGCTAACAACACTCGTGTAGCCTGTCACGTTTCAACTAAGCATTATGCCTAGTATCGTCTGACTCTAGTTTAACCCTATGTGTGGAACCACACCTTTAGGTCCTGTATGGTAAATAGAAAAGATCTGGTAGGTATAAATCTCTTTTGGATAACTCCTTCTACTATTGTTCCAAATCCTAAGAATGTTCTAGTAGAAGGATGAATTATAATGTTATAGACATCCCATAGAATGAATTATGAATTAAAATATTATATACAATTGATCTACTGTATATATATATATATATATATATTTTTTGTTAAATATTTATTATGCTTGATCACTTTAATCAGCATCAATGGCAAGTGATCCATATGATTGTATAATTAAATATTTTGCCATTTTTTATTAATTAGTTACACTTATCCTTATTTGTTTATTAGTATTATTAGAAGATGAAATAACCAATCTATAATTTATTAATGGCATACTTGGTTTTATATTATCCATTATAATAATTCACTTTCTAATGGAAATAGAGAGAAGAGGACCCAACACAAGGCATGGTATCTCCCTAGAGTGGGTTTATATTGAATTAATGATTTTTTGTGTAATTAAAATTAGTTTAGAATGCCGTATTTAAGTATACCAGAACCCAAATGCATTTTTATATGGCTCAATAAATTAGAACTGTGCTGACTTGTGCAGTCCACTTCAGTGTGCTATTATTAAATTAAGAGGCCAACAGATTGTATAATCTAAATGAATGGAGAGAAGGTAACTCCTCTAGGACTGAGAGTTCTCAATCTAAAAATCCAATCAGCCTCTCTGTGTGACAGTTTCTGTGAAGATCAGTGACTTTTCTTCAGCTACAAACTATGAGCCTCATTCAATTGAAAGCCCACAAGTCACGGGATGTATGCTGTAAGTCTGCAGGCCCGCAGCGTCCATAACTTATGGTGCTATTCAATTGGCCGAGCCTGCAAGTCCTGGCCCGATAGTGCACATCGTAAACCATGCTATCGTATGTAGCATTTGCGAGCTTGAACATGATCAATTAAGCAAGGCCGTAACTCCTGATTAGAATCAGCCAATGGAAACAGAGATCGTCATCATTACTTCAATGAAAAATGGAAGTTGGATTTCAAAGTCCTACGTGCTTGAATTACTTGATTGATCAGACCCACATCCCAGATATAATGCAATATTGATAAAGCTGTAAATGTGATATTCTTTTACATGCGAGTTCCATTATATATATTAACACACTGATTGCCGGGATCAATATAACATGGAAATTAAACATGTAATAAAGTTTTTTTTTTTGTCTGAGTTGCGAGCTTGAGAATGTTGTGCTATTAATTCTAAGACCTAACATCACTTTCACTTTTAAGAATAAGTACAGTAGTGTGTGTATACAGTATGCACATTTAAAGTGCTCCAGACATGTCATTAAGCCCTTTGCGAGACCTCCTTGGTACCCGTGACTTGTGGTTCGACTTTTGCTATTTGCTGGCTTGACAGCTTGCTTTGCGAAGGGGAATCGGAGCAATTGAATATCAATTTGCTATTTTAGCGTGCAGAACTCTTGCCGCCGTGAAAGATCAAAGGCTTGGAGGGGCATTAACTTATGATGTGAACCATCGCAGTGGTTTGGAGGCCGGTGCCAGTAACCCGATCGGATCCCGCAAAAAGACGCCAATTGAATAGCAAAATAACTTACAGCCTCTGTTTACAAAGCCTGGATCTCCCGATGCCTCAATAGAATGAGGCTCTATATTTTCTCCCCGGTGGTTCTAACCATCCAATATCTCTCAAAAGACTATGAGCCTCATTCAGTTGAGGCATTGGGAGATCCGTGTATAATAGCACGGTTTACAAAGTTCGCTATCGGGCCAGTACTTGTGGGCTCGACTAATTGAATAGCACCATAAGTTGCTGTGGGCTCGCAGACTTACAGCCTACATCCCGCGACTTGCGGGCGTGTAATTGAATGAGGCTCTATATCACTGGTTATGGTACCCCTGGAAAGGTTACCCAAAGGTAGTCACTTACGTTTAGCCACTACCTAAGGTGGTTGTCATCACCCTAAGAAACTTTTCAGACTATCCCACTAAGTGGCTAGACCACTGAAGCCCAATCTCCCATTTTTTCCCCCTTTATTTGACTTTATTTCATGTGTATGTTGTACTTGGGGATGTGTTAATTACATAGAAAGCATAATACAAATGTAGAAGTAGTACCGCTTTAAGATAGGACCAGTAGACACTTCCAGGAGCCAACTGTGATGCCCAGTTTGCTCCCACTATGTAGATGTAGTCAGTCTCTGAGCAGGCACACAATTGTGTCTACTCTGTTTTAGGCTCCATAGACTTGCATCTGGCTGTTTGGGAGAAGTGAATATATAGTTAATCAGCCATAGCCAACATCAACTGAAACAATTTGTTTCACTACACAAAGGTCTAGTGGTGTCAAGTGACATCCCTTTGATCCAATGTCTTGCAGTTAACCACCATTTTGTATATGCTTGACCCTGCCAATCAGCCCAGGCCCCTCAATGCACTGCTATGCAAAGCCTAGTTATATGTAAAAGTCATGGAAGTCCTGACAGTCTAAAAGTATATCCTACACACTGGGACATCTCCCTCAAGCAGTCTTCTCCCCGATGTATAACACGCAAGTTTTCTCTAAGGGAGAGTGATTAGGAGTTGGCCAGACCTACCCTGTGAGAGACTCCATACTCCTGGGACTGACCTGACACCCACTAACTGAGGTCAGAGAGAACCAGGGTCGGCTGTCCTAATATCATTCTCCTCACCCAATCCTTGGCAAACCAGTTAAACCCCTAGTAAAAGCCCCAGGGTCATATTAGTCAACCAGGGTCTACTAAGCTGGGACAGGTATCCTCTAGGTCAGCCCCTTACCCAACATCACCCCTCCGCAAATGGCTATCTATCTACTGGAGACACCGGGTCAAGACTTGAAGTAGACCCCCTGAAGGGTTAAGACAATATACAAGACTTGATAAGCCAATACTGCTGGTAACCTCATAGCCCCTTTTCTGCTCCCTTTACTTGGAGTCCCTACCAATCAGCAGTCATGAACCTCCATGCTTATTGGGTAAGGGAGAGACTGAACAACCAATCCTTTTAGCGTTGATCCGAGCTGCCTCTGTTTGACCAAAGTGCCATAAAAGCCCAATTGTTATTGTTCTTTTATGTTCAGAAACTGTAACAAATAGAACCCTAAAAATAAAAGTGATGCGCTTTGTGGGTCACATGGACATTTTTTTTATTGTTATTCTGCAGCATGTCCTGAGAGAAGGGATTGGGTATAGCTATTACTTTACATGTTTACTGAAAAATAGATCTTTAATTTTTTTTCTAAATCCCTTCTCCTGAGCTTACAGCAAATATAGTCAATTCCAATAAACTTTAAGCAAGCAGGATTACCCATGTGTACCGAGTTTACATATCTGGACACTGAGGTATCTGATTTATTTAATACAGCATTCACATGTTCTTAGGTCCTCCTCCTCAACTGATGTTTTGTTTGTCCAATGTAACTTTTTCAAAAGGTACAGTCAACTTTATGAATCAACCCACTCTTAAGGAGATTAATAGAATTAATAGATTTTAATTTTACATCTCTCAGGCTTTGGGCTCTTCTAAATGTAATAGATAATTTGTTGTTGAGCCCTTCAAACGGGACCTAAGCCAATTCTCAAAATAGGTATCTCTACTTGGGAAGAGGTCAGCCAGGGAGCTGGTATATCCAACCAACAGTCCCCCTAAGGGCACCAAGCCCTGAGAAAATCCTTACCTCATTCACAGAAAGAGAAGGGACCCACTGCATAGTAGTATGTATGAGACCAGGAGTTATTTTACCGGGTTACCCCAGGAAAATTAGGGGGGATCACGGGGAAGTGAAGAGTCAGCTAGTCATTCTTAAGTAGTTTGGAGCTCATCTGTTAGAGCTGGCACATTATGTCTGTGATGATCTGTGAGTAGGGGCTATACAAGCCCAGATCCACCTGCTATACACTACAGGTTATCTACCCACAAGGACCGTTGGGTTCTTTGAAATCTCGGCACCAGTACCCTGATATCTGGCTTCTGTATCTGCCAGAGTCTCTCCATCAGAATCAGTGCTTCCAGGAGTCACAGTAACCTTCCTGTGGTAGTGATCAGAACAGGTTACTTGTAGGGTGGTGATATTTTCAGTATCACAGCCATCCAGCAGAACAGGAACAAAATAAAGAGACCATATGGTTTCTATATGTCTCAGAAGTCAACTGATTTATTTTTGAAATTACAGGAGTATTTTTAGGGGATAGATACAAAACAGTAGTACACAATGTAACAATGAGAGGGGGTGGCAGACAATCACAAGAGATAAACTCCAAATGGGTCTAAGTAATTTCCTCAGAGTAATAGGCTTAATCTCCAATACACATCCTGCCGTCTCTAGTCAGATGGGATTAACTTTATTTGTTAACAATGGACCAGAACAGATAACAGTACAATAGAGGTATCTGATCACTGCAGACTCAGCACACCCGGTTTTAATCCCATCATGATCACTCAGTCACAGTTTAAACATAACACAGAATACACTAATATTAAATAGGGAATTGCATACAGTATATAGGATAAGGCAGAGACATATGCCATGAGGCCACATGAAGAATGGTGGTACACTATGGCACTATGTCTTGGGGCTATTCACCCCACTACCCACCTGCCCACATTTCCCATGTGCCAATATAGCTCTTCTACCCATTTTCCAATGGTACAGTCTGTCCTCTATGGTGGCTTAATGCACTAGGATCCAGGCCCTGGAAAGGGGTCCATGACAATGTCCCTTTTGCGGGGCACTTGGGGAGCAAAAAGACCTGACATCACCTGACTTGGGTTTTCTACTGCCTGGGGTTAACAGATATGTCATTCAGCATTGAGACTCCTGTGTTCCCTGCCAGCAGTATGGGCAGCCAGGGAAGGGTACTTGGGTTCCTATGCAACCCTTGCCTGTTATAGATACCCATTTCATTGGGTTGCTATTGACATTGCAAGGCCCCTAGCCAGACCCAATAAGACAGGTAAGAAATATATCCTTACAATGTAGACAATGCTACTCATTACCCTGTGACTATTCCCCTGACTAGAATTACTGCTAATACCCAGTTAGGGTCCCCCAAAGAGATTCTGCCTGACCGGTGTACCCGGTTCATGGCTGTTTTAACCCAGCAGCTATGGAGGCTATACAGGATTCCTCTCCCTATCATCCTCAAATTAAAGTTCTCTGTGAAAGCTTCAATGGTACCTTCAAATGCATGCCTTGGGCCTTTGTGGAGCAGGTGGGTGATTGGGAGAATATTCTAACACATTTCCTGTTTGCCTACAATGACATCCTGCAGAAGTTGACATGGTTCTCCCCCATCAAGCTCCTGTATGGGCAAAAGTTGCAATGTCCCCTGAATGTTATCTGAGAGGCTTGGGAGGGGGATTATAGGCAGGACTTGATGCCTATGGTCCCGTAAGTCTTAGCCTTCGGAGAAAGGTTAGCTGTTCTAACTGGGGTTAGTCAGGAAACATGTTCAGGCAGCCCAGACTAGATAGAAGCAGTAATAGGACCATGGAACTATGAACAGAGAGTTCGAGGAAGAACAGAAGGTGCTGATTATAGTCTCCCACCCACAGAACAAGTTAAAAGTGGCCTGTGAAGTGCCATACCAAGTTGCATGAAAAATCAGTCCGCCTTACATATGTGTTAGCACTAGACCCAGAACGTAAGATCACTTGGACAACTCATTAACCAGCTTACGGTGTATAACAAGCGGTCACACAGTCTGCTCGCGGTCTGACTGCCTATCCCTCGCAACCCAAGGAAGGGCCTCTGCCATATTTACTGGTGGCACAATAACCCACATTATTTTCTGCTGGGGTGCACCACTTTAGCTTCCCATGAAGTGCTCATTGCAGACTTTCCTTCTCCAAAGCAACCATACTATAGGGTGTAAGCGGCAGCCAGGGCTAGTATCCACAGCAAACTGGATGAGGTGCTACAATTATAGGTAATTGAATCATCCATCCCTGGGCTTCCCTGATAGCCCTGGTACTTAAGAGGGATTAGACATCTCACTTCACTGTGCATTATTGTAAGCTGCACAAGAAAACTAAGATTGACGCTTATTCTATTCCCAGCATGGACGAATTGCTCAACCACTTAGGGACTGCTACCTATATGACTACCCTGGATCTCTCAAAAGGGTACTGGAAGATTCCCCTTGCAAAGACTGTTATGAATAATTTGGTGTTTATCACCACTTTTGGCCTCTACCACTTTATGGTTATGACATTCGGGATGAAGAATGCCCTGTCCACCTTCCAGAGGCTGGTACATCAGCTACTGCAGGGGTATTGGGGCTTTGCTCAGGCATACCTGGATCACATAGGCATTTTTAGCAACTCTTGTTAAAATCACCTGCAACACATTAGCAACATTTTAGAAGCAGTCAGGGAATCCAGGCTCTTTATCCACCTGGATAAGTCAGAGGGCTTGGGCAGTGATACAGTACCTGGGACACTAGGTTTGTAGCGGGAATCTAAGACTAGAGCCTGCAAAGTTAGATGTGTTTTCTTCCTGGCTTCCCCCTAACTAAAAAGCATATGATGCCTTTCCTGGGGACTTTAGGGTATTATAGCAAATTTGGTCCCTGTTACAATGCCATTGCCAAGCCCCTCATGGACCTTATCCACAAGAAGATGCAGAGAATGCTGGATTGGATACCCGCCTGTGTGTCTGCTTTCTGGGACCTCCAACCTGCCTTCTTCTGCTCCCCTATTCTGGCTGTTCCTGAATACTAGCACACGTTTATAGTGCAGACTGACACTTCTACCTACAGTCTGGGGGTTCTTATGCAGAAGGACAAGCAGGGTTAAGAGCACCCCCAACGCCTACCTCAGTTGGAAGCTGTTGCTCAGGGAGCCGATGCTTAAGTGGAGAAGGAGTGTTTAGCAGTGGTTTAGGCACTTAAGAAGCTACAGCATTACCTCTATGACAGCAAATGTACAGTGGTCACTATCCACATGTGAAGATCTGTTTTCCCTCTATGAAAAAGGCCATGCATTTTGATAGACTGCAGCCCTGTTCATTGCTGATCCAAGGGACAGCTTCTATTCCTTATCCTGCAGTAAAATAATGTGTCTGTTTTAAGAATTACATGCATTTATTCCCCTTTGTCTGTAACCAGTTCAAACTATATTTTCCCACCATCCCTTGTCCTGTAAGTTGCTTTCCACAAATCTGCCCTAAGGCGGGCAAGCCAAACCCACTGTTTTCTATGACTCCTGATTGGCTTCTCATGGACCAATCAGCAGCAGAGGCACATCTAGTATTGGTTAGTTTTAATCTGGGCGAATAATTTGAATGTGTTCAGCCCACTAAAATGTAAATGTGGGTAAATCCTTTGTTCTGAAACTGCATAAATACTCTTAATGAACTAAAATCACTTTGCTTTTCTGAACCTCTGTTCCTCTCTTGGAAGAAGGGGTTGAAAACCGATTGGAATCTGGGTAGGGTAGGTTTGGTTCCATTGGCCTTTTCAAGCCCACTGAAGAAACAGATAACACTGGTTATGCTGATCACAGTGACCCTGTGAGGCTCAAAGGCTGATGCTGATAATCCTGATATGACCGCCAGGCACTGAGTGGCCCATCCCTTCTAAGCTTCCTGAGGGGGATACCTATTGCTGAAGGCAGGAATTTCTGGAACTGAATAGACCCCCCTCTCTGGATTACCCACACACAATACCTTGTGTTGGCTGTCCCAGGACAATGTATGGTTGCTTTGCTGGAACCTAGCTCTCCAATCCTTTAACTTTACAAAATAACATTGGCTGGGAAAGGTTCACCAGAATGCCAATGGACTTTCTTGCCAAGAGTACTAGTAAGAGGTGGGGCTAGGGGAACATCCAACAGGATTATCTCATAGGCTCTACAGAGTGGAAGGGCCCCAAAACACATTCTACACACACAAGCTGTCACAAATCCCAAGACTAATGTACTTTTGGGTCTTGTAAGTGGACCCTGATGGACATTAGCCATGTGGCTGTATTAGTCCAAGGGTTATTATAATAGCCATAAGGACCTTTTGAAGGACTATGTCACTTGTTGACATGTTATGTTGTACAATGTTTTCATTTTGGCCTAGAAGGCTCTGGATCCATTTTCCATTTGTATAACCATTGTGTTGTGTGTAGAATGTGCTTTAGGTGTAACTATTGTATTGCGCCAATAAAATATTTTGAGGGTGGTATCATTTTAAGGGCTACCAGTAGATAGACAGTTTTCTCTTAATCCCATGACCAGTCAAGGTTCCTGCTGGGCTCGAACTTATAGCAAGCGGTACAATAGGCTCAATAGACTTCTATGGGAGATGCATCAAACTGATTGAGCCATCAAGTATAGGATCAATTCTTTGTCAAACATCAAATGAAACACTTTGTTGGGGGAGATTTTTTTGCTAGCTATGGAGCCATCCTATGGCTCCTCTTAAAACAAGAAAAATGCCCTCCTTGTAGGTGACATAGCCCTAAATTGTGCATGCAGGCTGCTCACAGGAGACTCTGAATCTAAAGCTCAGTTGTTTTCATAACAATGCTGCAGAATATTACCCACACACTAAATACAAGCTATGAGTCAGGGGATCTGCAGGGATTCCCCGATCCTAAGCACTATGAGCTAGGGAATCCCCAGAGATTTCCCCTTCCCAAGAGATATCCCTTATGACCTTGGAGATGTCCCATCTAATTATACATGACACCTACAATTCGCCTCTATACCATGTGGATCTTCAAAGATCCCCATGATATATTTAAGTATAACCATGGGGACCCCTATAGATTTCCATGGAACCTACATTTATCCTTAGCATCCCTAATTAACCCCCTCCATGAAGGTCCTTAATGATCACCTGTGGCATTTAAAATTAACCCCAATACCATGGGGGTTCTTAATAAACTACCATGGCACCTAACATTACCCCTGTCAATCCATTAAATCTTAATTGTTAGAAACCCTGGAAATGTTGAGCAGGGTGACATGAAATACTCAATTCTGGTGGGCTGAAATTGGCACACATATCAGCAAAATAAGAATCCACAAAACCTGTATTTAAGGAGCACCAAAAGTAATTAGTCCTATGAAGTAGTCTATTTGAAGTCCATTTCATTAGGGCAATAGTTTTTTTTAGGAGAAGGCCCATTTCAACGGGCTAGAAGATGAGGACTGTTGGTTTCAATCAAGATTGATAAACATGAATAGCCCACATACTCAGGCAGAAGAATGATTATTGTTTATGATGATAATAGTTGTTCATCGCTAGAGTGCATCACAGGGTAGTAAAGTATCTTTCCCGCTTACAGGTTTAATAGTTTTTTATTTTTTGGAAGTCATTTTTTGATTTTATGTAATCTTATTTTATAGTAATATTTAGTCATAAGGAATATGGGGTCCTTATTAACCCACATAGGTAGGTTAGCTTTCATGAGGGTCCAGTATTGAACCCAGTGGTGGTAGGTAGGATGCATGGGGGTCTTTGATGACCCACATGGCACAGGGGTTAATGTTAAGTGTAATGGGGGTCCATGAGTATCCCCTTGGTTATAGTTAATGATACCATAAGGGTCCATTGAGGACACTCATGGTATGCGTTAGCGGTAGGTACCACGGGGGGTTGCTAAGAATCTCTGCGGCAAAGGTTAATATTAGATACCATGGGGTCCATTAAGGACCTCCCTGGCAAGGGGATAATAGTTACCTGTTAGAATAAACAGATCTAAGTGATTGCACTGTGGAACCAAGGCCAAGATTTAAAGAACTTCATTCATTTGAGCAATTGTATGTTACTGAAGCCCATAAGTGAGGCAATAAGTTAATTTGCTATTCAATTGCCGTTTTCTTGCGGCCTCCGAACAGGTTACATGTTATGGGCTTGAAAACTTTGTGATTGTTAAACCCGGAACTTTAAGCTTCCCGTAGCCTTTGATCTTAAATGGCTATTCAATTGCAAAAATAGCTCAAGACCACACCCACAGTCAAGCACACAAACGGCAAATGTCGGCCCAAAGCTTATGGCTTCCAAATAGGACCTGCAAAGGGTTTACAGACTAGTTTGTTTTGGTATTGGATCTTTAGTCCAATATAGATGCTGAGCGCTAAGTCCGTCAAATGCCTGCACTTCCTTGTTCGGTCAATATGATTCTATATATGCAGGGTATGTCGCGCCACTGTTTTACCGTTCTGGTAAATAATAGGAGACTGCTGCTTCTCTGGGGGCACCGTTCATAGAGATGCCCAATATTAGAGTGTAGAAATCACAGAGTTGTGGTTGGAGAAGGGCAAATAGTTTGGAACGCTGCAAAACACAATAAAAACACACCAACACACTTTATATGCCAATATGAAAATCCATGCTGCAAAATACTGAAAGCTATTAAAGACACACTACCTCATTAAATTGCAATTAAAATACATGGTTACATAATTAAATAGTAATTAAGGTTGAAAAAAAGTCTTTCGGTCCATCAAGTTCAACCTGTTAAGATCTCCTCTGATCTGCAATATGTGGATTAGTTATTAATTAATTCGTTGTTAAATAATTATTAATAGTACAGTATTGGAGGATGAATAAAGAGTTAGTCCATAAAGTTCAACCTTTTTAGATCTCTATTGATCTTTTTAATATGTGTACTATTTATTAATAATTGTTAATTGATCCAGAGGAAGGCAAACAGAAAAAAAAAAACCATTGAAACTTTGACAGTTGTCTCATAAGGGAAAAAAAAGCAAAATTCCTTCCTGACCCCAGAAACTGGCGATCAAATTTCTCCCTGGATCAATATTCCTTCGCTAGTTATCTAGGATAGCCTTGAATGCCCTCTTTATTCAGAAATATATCTAACCCCTTTTTGAAGTTGTCTATCGAATTAGCTGTAACCACCTCATTTGGTAGAGAATTCCAAAGTTTAACCACCCTAACTGTGAAGAACCCTTTTCTTTGTTTAAGGTGAAATCTTTTTCAGCTAACCTCAAAAGGTGTCCTCTTGTCAGTTGAAAATCTCTTGCTACAAAAAGTTAACTTGACAAAGCCTTATATTGACCATGGATGTATTTAAATAAGGTAATCATATCCCCGCGTAGATGTCTTTCTAGCGAAAATAAGTTTAGTTTGCTTAGTCTTTCTTCATAACTTAGCCCCTCCATTCCCCTTATTAGTTTTGTAGCCCTTCTCTGTACTTTTTCCAGCTCTAAAATGTCCTTATTATGAAGTGGTGCCCAAAATTGTACTCCATATTCCAAATGAGGGCGTACTAGGGATTTGTGTAGTGGTAGAATTATATTTGCTCCCCTTGCTTCTATACCCTTCTTAATACATGCTAATATTTTACTTGCCTTTGCAGCTTCTGCTTGGCATTGAGCACTGCTACCTAGGTGGTTGTCCACTAGTACTCCCAAAACCCTTTCAATATCTGATACCCCTAGATTTGCTCTATTAAGATTATACATTGCATGGCTATTTTTCCTTCCCAAATCCATAACTTTGCATTTATTTGTATTAAATCTCATCTGCCATTTAGCCGCCCATTTCTCTAAATTTATGCAAATCCCTTTGTAGGGAAAGAACATCATTATCTGATTTTATTACCTTGCACAACTTAGTGTCATCAGCAAAAATGGAGACACTACTTTCGAGTCCTACTTCTATGTCATTAATAAATATGTTAAAAAGGAGAGGACCTAATACTGAACCTTGAGGAACCTCACTTATCACATTAGACCAATCGGAGTATGTTCGATTTACAACAACCCTTTGCTTCCTGTCTTTTAGCCAGCTCCCGATCCACGAGCAGATATTTACTGCAATTCATGTATCCCTTAGTTTGCTCACTAGTCTTCCATGTGGCACTGTATCAAATGCCTTTGAAAAATCTAAAAAGACTACATCCACTGAGTTGCCCTGATCCAAGTTCCTACTAACCTCCTCATAGAAACTAATTAGATTGGTCTGACACGACCTATCCTTCATAAATCTGTGTTGACTGCTACCTATGATCTTGTTCAAATAGACATATTCTTGTATTATGTCCCTTATTAACCCTCCTAAAAGCTTCCCAACTACAGATGTGAGGTTCACTGGTCTATAATTCCCCGGATTTGACCTAGATCCCTTCTTCAATATAGGTATCACCTCTGCTTTTCTCCAATCTTTTCTACATGGAAATGGCTACCATATTAACCCTTTCTCACTCACAGAGGCTCTAATGTGGACCCTAAAAATACAAGATCATCTAATATACATCTCACTCATGACATCTACATTGGGAAAACAAATAGTGGATAAATTACACTGCCACATTGTATATATTAAGTACAAGGGAATTTGACATTTGGTTGTTCAGTCCCTCTATTGTGCCCGACTCTCTGTGACCCTATGGACTACAGCACACTTACTTATGTTTCTTTCTGTGCCTATCCACAAGGTTTGCATGGAAAACATACTGGAGTGGGTTGCCAGTTGCTTCTCCTGTGGACTGTGATTTGTCTGACCTCTCTGCTATGACCTGCCTACCTACAGTGGCCCTAAATTGTATAGTTAAAAGCTTCATTCAGGTATACAAGCCCCCTCACAACCACTACTTAGCAATCCAGAAGGAGACCAGGTGAACAAATACCATACTAATCTACGCTAACCCATCAGAAATGGCTGAAAAACACATGGAGGCTGTGCAGAACACTTGGAGCAACAGCCTGCTCACCTCCATCAGGGATATTCTCCACTGGGCCCATCCTGGTAAGGCCCACGCCAATGCTGGTGGCCATGTGCTAAGATGTATAACCATTATCATTTGGTGACATCTCATTAAGTGTTTTGCTATCAATCAATTCACATTATCACCTGTCATATTGTTATTTGGCCTTCAGGGGAATATTGATACTCCACAGTATCACAAATTAGACTTTGCATGTGTATTAACCCTCTATTATTATATATTATATATATTACTATATTATATCTCACTATATTATTACTATTATTATTATTTTAGTTATTATAGGTATTAAACCATTGCATAGTAACAAGGGCTCATTAGTTTATTGATATAGGAATGGGACACAAACATGATGTATGTGGATGTCCCATAACCCCAACCATTGAAAACACACTGACATGGTGAGAATGGTATAACAAAGAGCAATCAGTATCTGCTCAATGAAACAGATGATTAAACCCCTGGACAGTGTAATCCAATCCAATTTCACACATACAGTGTGTTGACAAAACAAAAATCTGATGAAAAGTGGTAAAAAAAGGAGGCGAAGGGCCAGCATCTCCACTTGCGCAGCCTGGCGAGGAGGTGGCAGTGGTGTTGGCCCAGTTGGGAGGGTCTGAGGTCTGCCTAGAGATTGCCTCAATAAGAGTGGTGGTGTTGGTGGGCCCGGGGGTGGTGGTGGCAGTCAGACCTCCTTGATGCTGAAAGATAGAAAATAAAGTTATATGTGATTAGTATGATACATATGATACATATAATACATTGTTTTGTGTTCATTCCTAACTATCTGACATCAAGGCTTGAAACCAGATGATTCAGGTTAGCTATCATTTGACAGATATGATCTATTCTTTGGTTCTTGATGTTGATTGTTCTTGGCTCCTAAATATCTTGATTTCGGCTGTAGTCTGTAACTGCATATGCTGCAGTGGGCACACCAATACATGGACTCTCTATTGGTTGATTACTCTTGTTGTGCCCACGAATGACAATAATGTTTCAGCCTCATGGATTTAAGGACGCATCCATCTATCCCTTGTTTATTCCATAGAGCTGACATGTCAGTGTCCTTGTTGGACATCATGTACATGTGTTGTGTGTGTGATGTACATGTGGTGGCATGTTGGTGTATGTGATATTCATCTGACATGGAGCCTGGGTCCTCCTGGGCCACCATGTCTGAATCTCCAGAGGCGGGCACCTGGCTGAGAAGGTCCTTGGCCACCCTCTCCCACTTGTTGTAGCACACAGTCACTTGGTTCTGCAGCTTGCTTCTCCTTCTTGGCCATCACCCTCCTCACCATGGCCCTGATGTCATCAAAATGGTGCTTGACGGACCTCACATCCCTTTGCGCTATGCCCAGTGCTGTTACCTCAGCCGCTACCTCCTTCCATGCCTGGGCACTAGCCACCCCCCCCCCGCTAGGCTCCCAGGGCGGCCAAGGATGGCACCAAGGAGGTCCACATTCTCCTGGTGTGTGTAGTTCAGGGCCCTGTGCTCACCCTCAGCCTCTTGCCCTCTCAACGGTGGAATGAGATCCTTGCCTCCCTGACCGGTCCCTGAGGTCTGTCCCTCCCCTGGGATCAGTCCCCTCCCCCTCTGTCCCTGGTCTATATGTGCCTGTTGCTAGGACTGCCTTGGCACCACCAATCCACAAAATAATATAAGGTTAAATCAAAAAAAGTTTGTCTGTATGTGTATGGGGGGGAAAATTTGTATTATGTGTATTTATTAACTGTTGGGGGATGGTGTGTGGTTGATGGGATGGAGGTGTGTGTGTGTGTGTGTGTGTGAATGGAGTGACCTAGCTCTATGTGTATCCATGTCTGTTCTTTAATTAATGTGTATTGCTATTTTGTGTAATCTGTAAATAAAATAATCAAGGATTAAAGGTAAATTCGTAATTAGATGAATAGAAATAAAGAAAACCACAATATCCATGTCAGGCTCTCACAAATCACCTACTCTCTCACTCAAAAACCTCCAACTCCGGGACCTGCATGCTACTTTGGAAGAAAATACAACACAGTCAACGCATGGGCGGGTGGAACACAACTTTCTAATCTCCGTCTGTTAATCATCTGCGGCTAGACAGCTATCAATTGGCTGAGTGGTCTGTGTCACACTACGTTATACCGTGATTGAATCTTAACAGCAAGTCGCATCTTGGCCAGCCAATTAACAGTTTGCAGACGCGGGAGGGGTTTACGGGTTTGAGACTTCGTCCTTAACTTGCACCCTTGCTCAATTGAATAGCTCCAGAATCAGAAACGAACGGGAGCCCACAGCACACCCACAGACATATGGCCTGGATCCCGTGAAATGCGGCCTTGCAATTGAATCGGGCTCAAAGTTGGCCTCTCCTGAAACAGTTGGCTTAACTATTAAACACACAGAGCTGAAGTACCTAAGTGCAAGATTATTGTGAGAGTATTGGATCTTTTTATATTCTTAGTATTGAATATACAATCTACACTTAGATTTATTTAGTCTCATTTTTGCCTTCAAAAATTCTGAGTTTCCAAAAAATATTGTTATGTACATCACTGCTGATGTTGTTGGTTTATGTTTTAAATACTTCACAAACAATGGCCTTTTCTTGAAGTATAGTGGTACTTTAAGTAAAGATGATGTATTTTATAAGAGTGATGTCACAATGCTCTTGACTAGTGATGTCGCGAACATCAAATTTTCGGTTCGCGAACAGCGGACCCAAACTTCCATCAAATGTTCGCGAACGGGCGAACCCGGCGAACCACCATAGACTTCAATGGGCAGGCGAATTTCAAAACCCACAGGGACTCTTTAAGGGTTACACCCGCTTCACAGTAACAGACCAATCTCCCCGTTTAATGCACCGCAAACAACCGCAAACAGTCCCTTTGCACAACCGCAAACTCCCCATTTGCACAAGGTTGGATACCAAGCTAGCCATGTCCTGTTCCTTGTCCTCACTGATGTCATTGAAGGTCTCTTCCTCCACTCAGCCACCAAGGGTCCCCGAAAGGTGACAACAAGCCCCCTGGGACGCCTGCTGTGTTTGGTCTTCCACCTCCTCAAAGCCACCTTCCTCCTCGTCTTCAGACTCCCAGAGTCTGGGGGCTTCCACTGCACAGCATGGAAGATTATACGCGTTGCCTCTGTCTGCGTTATTATAAGGTGTGTACTGTTAAGTAGTACTATTCCTATCGTTTTAATCCCTGTTACGTCCACTATTAGGGGACGTGTATATGGCATTGATTTTTGGAACAGGGAGATGGAAAAAGATGCTTGGTCGTACCTCCTACTTCGAATTTGGGGCACTGCACGTGCAATGTAATGTGCCACCAGATACGAGTGGTGTATTAAGTTGTACTATTTATTCCTATCAGTTTGATACCTGTTACATCCACTATCAGGGGACGTGTATATGGCATGGATTTTTGGAAGCAGGAGATGGAAAAAGATGCTTGGTCGGTCCTCCCACTTCAAATTTGGGGCACTGCGCGTGCAATCTAAGTTGCCACCAGATATGAGTGTCACTGTGCACTGGCAAAAGTTGGCAGAGTCTATGCAATAGGCTTCACACACACGCCTGTAGGCAGGCAATTGCTATTCAATCTATTACAGTCAAAAAAGTGTTGTTTTATGTCACTGAGCACAATATAAGCTGTGAGCCTGACACAGGCAGGCAACTGAAATTAGATTACAGGAAAAAAATGGTTGTTTTCAATGTATGTTACACCACCAGGTATGAGTAGTGAAAATAAGCACAATATAAACTGTTAGGTGTTAGCCTGTCACACACACACGCTGGCAGGCAGGCATAGATTACACAAAAAAAATTATAAAATAAAATAAATGATGTTCAAAGTTTCCTCAATGATAAAGTATGGGGGCGAACTGAAAAGCGCATGTGTTCGCTGTTCGCGGCGGAAGCGAACATGCGAAAATCGCCGCGAATAGTTCTCCGCCGAACTGTTCGGGACATCACTACTCTTGACATCTGAATTATTGATGGTAGTATCAGAACAATTTTTTTTATACCTATTAAACACACCCCACCTGAAATTTGCTGTTAGAATGAAGGAAGGTTAGGATTAGGTTTAGTGTTTGACTTAGGGTTTATGGTTAGGGTTCAGGGTTAGCGTAGTGACACATAATAAGCATAATAAAGTAGCGGCCCACTGTTGAGAAAATAGGGAACAATGGTCTCCATTCCATGGCTCCTTTAAAAAAAATTGTAAGGCTGACTTGCAGCTACAGGGATTTTGAAAAGCTAATTTCCGAAGCTATTCTATAACTCCCACAAAAAAGAATCTCATAAAAACTACAGACTCGCACAAAGCTCTCTAGCGTACTTTCAGGAAAGTAGTTGTAATCTCAATAGCCTCCAAAGAAAAGCTATGGTATGGTACCGACTTACTTGAACATCTATCATTATATATATATATATATATATATATATATATATATATATATATCTGTATAACCCCCTTCCCAAGGCAGAGAATGGCTTAAATAGTAAAACTAATGCCTATGACCTGCTACCTATGAGATGGGTATCCCTCAGGATTCCCACTTAGTACCCATTACACCTATGAGACCATGTATCTCCAAGGTTTCTCCCAACTAAAGTATAATCATGGGGGTTCTTATGGACTTTCATTGCACCACATATTAACCCGTTAAGGACCCCCATGTAATATAAATCTCCAGACACATAGGGGGTATTGGGTATTAAGCGGGAATCCTTTAAGGGGAAAACCTAAAGGTTACCCAGGCTCCTAGGGGTATTAAGGGGGGATCCTGAAGATAGCCAAGCTCATATGAGGGTAGCGGGTATTGAGGGGTGATTCTGTGGATTCCCTGGTTTATAGGAGGTAGTTGAATTAATCCCATAATTGTGTCAGATTTGATCAATCATCCAGTCCAACACAATTAAGGTGTAAGCTCCTTCATAACCTGGCTAAAAAGTGCACTAAGGGGGGGGTTAGAGCACTGGGCTGACTTCTCTCTTGGGTACAATCTCTATAGCAGGGATGGATTGCACCTTAATGATGAGGGATCTTTTGTGCTAGGAGATAGGATGGTAGAAAGGCTGGAGGAGTTTTTAAACTAGTATGTTGGGGGAGGGACTAGATTAATGTAATGGGGTAGTAAGTATAGAGGGGATAAGGGATGAACTAACTACTCATGGGGGAGGAGATGGGGTAGAGTTAGTATAGTCAATAGCGAGGTATTACTAATTAACTCAAGAACTTAGGCAGGCACTTCAGAACTACAAACTCAGAACATAAAGTGTATGCTTGCTAATGCCAGAAGCTTGCCAGGACAAATGGGAGAGTTAGAATTATTAGCAGTTAATGATAAATGGGATTTAATAGGCATTACTGAAATGTGTTGGGATGAATGTCATTACTGGACTGTTAATCTGGATGGTTATAACCTATTTAGGAAAGATAGGGGCAATGGTAAAATAGAAGGATGGATTTGGATGTAATTTAGGTTGGAGTATGCTATAAACCCCTTAATATAATTGAAAGTGAGGAAATGCAATTATTATTACAGATTGGGAATGCAGCTAAGCATGGTCAAGTTCTAATAATGGGAGAGTTTAACTACACTGAAATAAACTGGATGAATGAGACCAGCAGTTCAGCTAAGCGGAGCAGGTTTTTGAGTACACTCAGGGATCATTATCTGGCCCTAGAAATGAGGCTATCTTGGATTTAGTTATCACATATATAGTTGTCAGCAATACGGGTTGTTGCTAATGTTGCTGGCTCGCACAGCATGCCCGCAGCAACTGCAGCCCTCGCAAAGTGAGGGCCGCAGTTGCAGACAAGGAGCGCCAAAGGCACTGCTTGTGCTGGTGGAGATGAGCACCGCAGGACAGGCAGTACGGGCTGCAACTGCAATGTCAGCTGTTTACGGCCATAACCATGAGGCCCACGGCACTACCTGGTTCCTGCCAGGGGAGAACTTGCGATGAATGCAGTACCCTCAGTGCCTTTCCCCTCAACCTCCCTCTCCCCTCACTTACCTTCATTGCGCTGCTCCTGCTGCTGTCCATCACGTCTTCTGTGTTGGGAACTGGCATATGCTAATGACGTCACATACGCGTCACGTCATTAGCATATGCCGGGTCCCAAAGACCAGATGGACAGCTGCAGGAGTCCCAGGACTCCCATCGCCCCCTCCCTCCCCTCATCCTCTCCCTCCCTCATCCTCCTCCTCCCTCCCTTCCACCTCTCCAATTAACCCACTCTAACCTCACTTACCTGCATTGCGCTGCTCCTGATGCTGTCCAGCACGTCTTCTGTGTCGGGACCTGGTATATGCTAATGATGTGATGTCACATGCGCGTCACGTCATTAGCATATGCTGGGTCCCAAAGACCCGACGGACAGCAGCAGGAGTCCCAGGACTTGCATCACCCCCTCCTCCCTCCCCTCATCCTCTCCCTTCCCTCATCCTCTCCCTCCACTCATCCTCTCCCTCCACTCTCCCTGCCATCATCCTCTCCCTCCCCTCTCCCTGCCCTCATCCTCTCCCTCCCCTCTCCCTGTACTCATGCTCTCCCTCCCCTGTCCCTGCACTCAGGGGAGGGGGGAAGGAGACACAAGGGAGGTGGGGAGAGACACAGGGTAGGGGAGAGAAAGAGACACAGGGGAGGGGGGGAGAGACTCATTGGAGGGGGGAACAGACACAGGGTGGGAGAGACACAGGGGAGGGGGGAAGAGATACAGGGAAGAGGGGGGAAGAGACACAGGGGAGGGGGGGAAGAAACACAGGGGAGGGGGGAAAGAGATACAGGGAAGAGGGGGGAAGAGACACAGGGGAGGGGGGAAGAGATACAGGGGAGGGGGGAAGAGACACAGGAGAGGGGGAGCCGGGCAAACAGACACAGAAGGAGTAAAATAAAACTGTAAGGGGCCAACAAAAACTCTTAATTTAAAAGAACAGATTTTAATGGTCGCAATACAAACTATAGACTGGGACAAAGTACATAGTTAAACATACTGAACATACATGGACAACATTTAAATCCTTACTAAATATACATACTTATCACCATATACCATGTGGGAAAAAAAGTAAAATAAGTAAATTGTGTAGCTTAACAATGATTTAAAGATCAAGACACTGAGTAAAAAACAGGCATTTAAATTATACAAAGAGGGGACAGAGACTGCCATATGTAAGTACAAGAAAATCAACAAGGCTTACAAAAGAGCTATTAGACTGGCTAAAATAGAAAATGAAAAATGAGTTGCAAAAGAGAGTAAGACAAACCCTACAATATTTTATAAATATATTAATGGGAAGAAGACCAGGAAAGAAGCTATAGGAACATAACAATGTGAAACAGGCCGTCTGATTAGTGACCAGGAAAATACAGATGGGCTAAATAGTTTTTTTTCTTCGGTATACACAAGGGAGGTACCAGTGGTTGGGACACTGCAACATAATGGGGTACACTACCTTTGCTAAATAATTGGTTAACACAGGAAGTAATCCAAAAGAGGTTGGAAAAAATAAATGTTAATAAAGCCCCGGGTCCTGATGGAATACATCCAAGGGTACTGAGGGAACTGGTTGGTCTCTGTAATAGCCAAACAATTATATTACATTTTTCAAGATATACTCAACACAGGGTCGCTACCAGATGACTGGAGAAAAGCAGAGGTGATACCTATATTTCAGGGAACAAGATCAGACCCGGGGAATTATAGACCAGTGAGCCTCACTACTGTAGTGGGGAAGCTTTTAGAAGGGTTAATAAGAGGTAATATACAATAAAATGTCTATTTAAACAGGATTATAAGTAGGGGTCAACATGGATTTATGAGGAATAGGTCATGTCAAACAAATCTAATTTGTTTATATGAGAATGTTACTACGAACCTGGATCAAGGCAACTCAGTGGATGTAGTCTTCTTGGATTTTGCAAAGGCTTTTGTTACAGTGCCACATGGACGACTATTGTGCAAACTAAGAAATACAGGAATTGCAGTAAATATGTGCTCATGGATCGAGAGCTGGCTAAAAGACAGGAAGCAAAGGGTTGTGGTAAATGGAACATACTCTGGTTGGACTAATGTGGTAAGCGGGGTTCCTCCGGATTCAGTATTAGGTCCTCTCCTTTTTAACATATTTATTAATGACTTAGAAGTGGGACTGGAAAGTAATGTCTTTGTTTTTGCCAAATGGATCTGCATAAATTGGTTGAATGGGCAGATGAGATTTAATATGAATAAATGTAAAGTTATGAAGAAAGACAAGCCAAATTAAACGTATTTTCTCTAGAAAAAAGGCGTCTAAGAGGAGATATGATTACTTATATAAATACATCCACGGTCAAAACAAGGCTTTGTCAAGTGAGCTTTTTGTGCCAAGAGATTTTAAACTGACAAGAGGACATCCTTTGAGGTTAGAAGTAAAAAGATTCCACCTCAAAGAAAGAAAAGGGTTCTTCCCAGTAATGGTGGAATTCTCTACCAAAGGAGGTGGTGACAGTGATTTGTTTGATAACTTTAAATAGGGACTGGATATATTTTTAATTAAAAAGGGTATTCAGGGTTATCCTATTTAATTAGAAAGGGAGTATTGATCCAGGGAGGAATCCGATCACCAGTATCTGGAGTCAGGAATGAATTAATGTTTTTTTCCCTTTTGAGATGATTGGCTACGTTTCACTTAAATCTTTTTCTGTTTGCCTTCCTCTGGATTAATTAACAACTAATCCACATTTTGCAGATCAGAGGAGATCTTAAAAGTTTGATCTTGATGGATGGGCTAAAAGTATTTTTTCAACCTCAATTACTATGCAACTATGTTTCTATAGAGCGTTGAGTTTGAGGGATTAAACATTGGTCTGAAGGTACCCGTAGGCTTTTATTGGGGGGGGGCACTTGGGGTGACTTCTGAGTAAACTTCAGTGAGATTGGTTATCTTTACAGGAGGATGTGATAGCAATATTTAAAATAGTTATATGACAGGTTCTCTGCGCTTAGGATATTCGGGACATTTTGAGCACTCGGATGGCATTTCTATGATGTTATGTGATAACTCGGTAGTGAACTTCAGTCGGTTCTTTTCTTAATGAGGCCTAAATCATCAATGACATGATGACACACATCATAGACTTTTAGACAAGCAGACAAGATACCTATTTTCTGATATGATTTACAATTGAATGACATTTTAGACTTTACGGTAGGACATTTAGAATTACTTAATTAGTGGATTTCTACGCAGGATTTCCTAGCTTTTATTGGGTTTCAATGCATATCAAAGGTTTCAAGACAAGGTGTTTTGGCACTATTTGAAGCTAAGACTGTAGACATGTTATACATTTCTGCTTTATTGGAGTGTATAAATGAAAAAAATCTGAAATGGTGTACGTTTTGCACTAATCTCTTATGAACATAAGATGGTCGTCCATCTACAGAACAGTCCAGTTCTATGAAAGACGACAGGATTTCCATTGGGTTTTCTCTGCATGAAGAATTGATAATATATTCCCATTTTTCTGTGGAAATAATAAAATTAAACTTGTGTATAAATCTGATGCAAAGCCTTGGTAAGAGTGAAAACTCCATCCAAGTGAAGAATTAGTTATAGTTAAGACCTTTGTTTAAAAATCAGAAATAACTCTAGATGCAGGCACATACTAATTCAAACTAATGTCTGCCACTGTTTAAGTGGTTAATGAGTCCTGCACAATGTTTAATTGGTGCAGTATGAGAGAGCTATGCTCACTGTAAATTATAGTCAAATGCTCCAGTATATGTATTAGTTATTTCTGTATTAAAATATTTCACCTAGTTAAGCAGCTTTAATTTATCTTCCTAATACGAGAACCATTTGAATAGGCTCTTAAACAAAATCTTGCACAGAATAAATGGATTTGAGCTCACCTTTGCCTTATATACAGTTTTTTTAAGTCCAATGCATAATAGGAGAGTGCATAATGGATGTGCATTAATTGGAAAAAGCCAAAAGCAAACAGTAAAATAGATGGATAAATAAACTTATAACAGAAAGTTAATGTTTTTTTTCTTGAAAATATGTTTGGAGACTTATAGTTGTATTTCTGAAGTACCAAAACTTAGTAAAACCTAAATAAATAAATAAACAGTATTATTGGAATGGAAATCAGTGGAGTTGTTGACAGAAAAAAAGAAAATCATTAGCCTGAACTATTTAATCCATTTGAAAAAAGGAGTAAGGTAGGATGTGACACAAACATGAGTATGGGCAGAATGAAAATGCTAAAATTCATAAAAAATTAAATTGATCATTATAGTAAAGATATTCTATTTCAAATAAAATTCATTAAAATCTTGTGTACAAATCTTGATATAATGCCTATAAATCGTGGCAAAAAACACTAATATAAAGACAAAGTGGGTAAAATATATAGTGTAAGAAGGAATAATGGAAGAAATAATAAAGTTCCCTGTGAAAGCCATAGAAATAATCATATTCATAGAAAAGAATATATTCTATTAAAACTCTATCTGGTAAAGTGAGTATTTTAATTATATTAAAAATGTGATTTTAATGCACTATATTGGATTTGTACTAATATATACAAAGAGTAAGTCATGTATAGAAACTGAATTTTGAAAGTAAAATGTGGCATAAAAATAATGAAACTACAAGTTTCCTAGTGGTGACAATATCATTTCATGCTCTATATTATTATTATATTTCAAAAATGTAGTAATTAGCATGCAAGTGAAAGAAACAATACATTCAAAGAGGAGGTGAATGTTGCTCATAAGAAAAATTATCACAAGTATGACAAGTTGAAAATCGAAGAGGTAAGTTATAGCCATTAAACAGAAAGAATGCTGATCGCCATATTATCTAGGATGAGGTTAATTTATTAAGAAAAGATCACAGAACACACATGAGCCTCAAATAAAGCTAACTGTTCTCTGTAGAATATTTTCTGCAACGTCATCTGCAACAGATGACTGCCCATAACAGTGGTTCTCTTCTCTACTAAACTCTGAATCCTCTTCTACAGCTCAGATTTTGGTGCTATAGCTTATATTATCTTGTTGATGCACGTTACCCTATTGCTTTACATGTTTAATTAAGACCCAGAGACACTGCATATTTTACCAGAATTCTACTGCTATTACATTATAACTGACAATATAATTCTATGCTGAATATTTTAACTCTTATAGAAACTGCTACACTCTGCTTACAGTATGTCTATAATAACTTTGGCTACACTGAAGCCACTATAATAATCAGTTATATATACTACTAGTAAATTGTCTGTCAAAAATTATGGTATCATTTTTAATTTTTCTCTCCCTCTCCCTCCCTTGTGTCTCTCCCCCCACTTTCCCTGTGTCTCTCCCCCCTTACCTCCCCTGTGTCCCCCCTCCCTGTGTCTCCCCCCCCATTCTCTCCCCTGTGTCTCTCCCCCGTTTGCTCCCCTTTGTCTCTCTCCCCCTTCCCTCCCCTGTGTCTCTTTCCCATTCTCCCCTCCCCAGTGTCTCTTTTCCCCTCTCCCCTCCCCTGTGTCTCTTCCCCCGTGACTCTTCCCCTCTCTTTCTGCCCCTGTGTCTCTTTCCCCCTCTCCCTCTCCCCTCCCCTGTGTCTCTTACCCCTTCTCCTGTGTCTCTTCTCCACCCTCCCCTGTGTCTCTTCCCCTCCCCTGTGTCTCTTCCACCTCTCCCCTTTGTCTCTTCCCCCCCCTCTCCCCTTTGTCTCTTCCCCCCCTCTCCCCTCCCTGTGTCTCTTCCTCCCTCTCCCCTCCCCTGTGTCTCTTCCCCCTCCCCTGTGTCTCTTTCCCCCTTTCCCCTGTGTCTCTTCCCCCCACCTTATGTGTTTCTCCCCCTCTCCCCTGATTATTCCTCTCCCCTCTCCCCTGAGTCTTCCTCCCCCTCTCCCCTCCCCTGTGTCTCTTCCCCCTCTCCCCTCCCTTGTGTCTCTTCCCCACCCCCCCTCCCCTGTGTCTACCCCTCTCTCCCCTGTGTCTCTTCCTACTCTCCCCGGTGTCACTTCCTCCCCACCTCTCAAATCCCCTATGTCTCTTCCCCCTCCCCTGTGTCTTCCACCCCTTCCCTTTTGTATTTTCCCCCCTCTCCCATCTTCCCTCCCCTGTGTCTACCCCCCTCTCCCCCTGTGTCTCTTCACCCACCTCTCCCCTCCCCTGTGTCTCTTCTCCCTCTCCCCTCCCCTTTGTCTCTTCCCCCTCTCCCTTGTGTCTCTTCCCCCCACTCCTGTGTCTCTTTCCCCTGTGTCTCTTCCCCCCACCTCTCCCCTCCCCTGTGTTTTCTCCCTCTCTCCTCCTTGTGTGTTCCTCCCCCTCTCCCCTGAATCTTCCTCTCCACTCTCCCCTGAGTCTTCCTCCCCCTCTCCCCTCCCCTGTGTCTCTTTGCCCACCTCTCCCCTCCCCTGTGTCTCTTCTCCCTCTCCCCTCCCCTTCCTCTCTTCCCCCTCCCCTTGTGTCTCTTCCCCTTCCCCTGTGTCTCTTCCTCCTCTCCCCTGTGTCACTTCCTCCCCACCTCTCAAATCCCCTATGTCTCTTCCCCCTCCCCTGTGTCTTCCACCCACTTCCCATTTGTCTTTTCCCCCCTCTCCCCTCTTCCCTCCCCTGTGTCTACCCCCTTCTCCCCTGTGTCTCTACGGCCACCTCTTCCCTCCCCTGTGTCTCTTCTCCCTCTCCCCTCCCCTTTGTCTCTTCCCCCTCTACCTTGTGTCTCTTCCTCCTCTCCCCTGTGTCACTTCCTCCCCACCTCTTAAATCTCCTATGTCTCTTCCCCCTCCCCTGTGTCTTCCACCCCCTTCCCTTTTGTTTCCCCCCCCCTTTTCCCTCTTCCCTCCCCTGTCTTTCTCCCCCTCTGCCCTGTATCTTCCACCCCTCTCCCCTCCCCTGTGTCTCTTCCCCCTCTCCCCTCCCCTGTGTCTTTTCCCCCTCTCCCCTCCCCTGTATCTTTTCTTCCCTCTCTCCTCCCCTGTGTCTTCTTCCCCCTCTCCCCATGTGTCTTCCAGCCCCCTCTCACCTCCCATGTGTCTTCCTCCCCCTCCCCTTCTCCCCTGTGTCTTCCTTCCTATATTATTATTATATTTCAAAAATGTAGTAATTAGCATGCAAGTGAAAGAAACAATACATTCAAAGAGGAGGTGAATGTTGCTCATAAGAAAAATTATCACAAGTATGACAAGTTGAAAATCGAAGAGGTAAGTTATAGCCATTAAACAGAAAGAATGCTGATCGCCATATTATCTAGGATGAGGTTAATTTATTAAGAAAAGATCACAGAACACACATGAGCCTCAAATAAAGCTAACTGTTCTCTGTAGAATATTTTCTGCAACGTCATCTGCAACAGATGACTGCCCATAACAGTGGTTCTCTTCTCTACTAAACTCTGAATCCTCTTCTACAGCTCAGATTTTGGTGCTATAGCTTATATTATCTTGTTGATGCACGTTACCCTATTGCTTTACATGTTTAATTAAGACCCAGAGACACTGCATATTTTACCAGAATTCTACTGCTATTACATTATAACTGACAATATAATTCTATGCTGAATATTTTAACTCTTATAGAAACTGCTACACTCTGCTTACAGTATGTCTATAATAACTTTGGCTACACTGAAGCCACTATAATAATCAGTTATATATACTACTAGTAAATTGTCTGTCAAAAATTATGGTATCATTTTTAATTTTTCTCTCCCTCTCCCTCCCTTGTGTCTCTCCCCCCACTTTCCCTGTGTCTCTCCCCCCTTACCTCCCCTGTGTCCCCCCTCCCTGTGTCTCCCCCCCCATTCTCTCCCCTGTGTCTCTCCCCCGTTTGCTCCCCTTTGTCTCTCTCCCCCTTCCCTCCCCTGTGTCTCTTTCCCATTCTCCCCTCCCCAGTGTCTCTTTTCCCCACCTTCCACTCCCCTGTGTCTCTTCCCCCGTGACTCTTCCCCTCTCTTTCTGCCCCTGTGTCTCTTTCCCCCTCTCCCTCTCCCCTCCCCTGTGTCTCTTACCCCTTCTCCTGTGTCTCTTCTCCACCCTCCCCTGTGTCTCTTCCCCTCCCCTGTGTCTCTTCCACCTCTCCCCTTTGTCTCTTCCCCCCCCTCTCCCCTTTGTCTCTTCCCCCCCCTCTCCCCTCCCTGTGTCTCTTCCTCCCTCTCCCCTCCCCTGTGTCTCTTCCCCCTCCCCTGTGTCTCTTTCCCCCTTTCCCCTGTGTCTCTTCCCCCCACCTTATGTGTTCCTCCCCCTCTCCCCTGATTATTCCTCTCCCCTCTCCCCTGAGTCTTCCTCCCCCTCTCCCCTCCCCTGTGTCTCTTCCCCCTCTCCCCTCCCTTGTGTCTCTTCCCCACCCCCCCTCCCCTGTGTCTACCCCTCTCTCCCCTGTGTCTCTTCCTACTCTCCCCGGTGTCACTTCCTCCCCACCTCTCAAATCCCCTATGTCTCTTCCCCCTCCCCTGTGTCTTCCACCCCTTCCCTTTTGTATTTTCCCCCCTCTCCCATCTTCCCTCCCCTGTGTCTACCCCCCTCTCCCCCTGTGTCTCTTCACCCACCTCTCCCCTCCCCTGTGTCTCTTCTCCCTCTCCCCTCCCCTTTGTCTCTTCCCCCTCTCCCTTGTGTCTCTTCCCCCCACTCCTGTGTCTCTTTCCCCTGTGTCTCTTCCCCCCACCTCTCCCCTCCCCTGTGTTTTCGCCCTCTCTCCTCCTTGTGTGTTCCTCCCCCTCTCCCCTGAATCTTCCTCTCCACTCTCCCCTGAGTCTTCCTCCCCCTCTCCCCTCCCCTGTGTCTCTTTGCCCACCTCTCCCCTCCCCTGTGTCTCTTCTCCCTCTCCCCTCCCCTTCCTCTCTTCCCCCTCCCCTTGTGTCTCTTCCCCTTCCCCTGTGTCTCTTCCTCCTCTCCCCTGTGTCACTTCCTCCCCACCTCTCAAATCCCCTATGTCTCTTCCCCCTCCCCTGTGTCTTCCACCCACTTCCCATTTGTCTTTTCCCCCCTCTCCCCTCTTCCCTCCCCTGTGTCTACCCCCTTCTCCCCTGTGTCTCCACGGCCACCTCTTCCCTCCCCTGTGTCTCTTCTCCCTCTCCCCTCCCCTTTGTCTCTTCCCCCTCTACCTTGTGTCTCTTCCTCCTCTCCCCTGTGTCACTTCCTCCCCACCTCTTAAATCTCCTATGTCTCTTCCCCCTCCCCTGTGTCTTCCACCCCCTTCCCTTTTGTTTCCCCCCCCTTTTCCCTCTTCCCTCCCCTGTCTTTCTCCCCCTCTGCCCTGTATCTTCCACCCCTCTCCCCTCCCCTGTGTCTCTTCCCCCTCTCCCCTCCCCTGTGTCTTTTCCCCCTCTCCCCTCCCCTGTATCTTTTCTTCCCTCTCTCCTCCCCTGTGTCTTCTTCCCCCTCTCCCCATGTGTCTTCCAGCCCCCTCTCACCTCCCATGTGTCTTCCTCCCCCTCCCCTTCTCCCCTGTGTCTTCCTTCCTATATTATTATTATATTTCAAAAATGTAGTAATTAGCATGCAAGTGAAAGAAACAATACATTCAAAGAGGAGGTGAATGTTGCTCATAAGAAAAATTATCACAAGTATGACAAGTTGAAAATCGAAGAGGTAAGTTATAGCCATTAAACAGAAAGAATGCTGATCGCCATATTATCTAGGATGAGGTTAATTTATTAAGAAAAGATCACAGAACACACATGAGCCTCAAATAAAGCTAACTGTTCTCTGTAGAATATTTTCTGCAACGTCATCTGCAACAGATGACTGCCCATAACAGTGGTTCTCTTCTCTACTAAACTCTGAATCCTCTTCTACAGCTCAGATTTTGGTGCTATAGCTTATATTATCTTGTTGATGCACGTTACCCTATTGCTTTACATGTTTAATTAAGACCCAGAGACACTGCATATTTTACCAGAATTCTACTGCTATTACATTATAACTGACAATATAATTCTATGCTGAATATTTTAACTCTTATAGAAACTGCTACACTCTGCTTACAGTATGTCTATAATAACTTTGGCTACACTGAAGCCACTATAATAATCAGTTATATATACTACTAGTAAATTGTCTGTCAAAAATTATGGTATCATTTTTAATTTTTCTCTCCCTCTCCCTCCCTTGTGTCTCTCCCCCCACTTTCCCTGTGTCTCTCCCCCCTTACCTCCCCTGTGTCCCCCCTCCCTGTGTCCCCCCCCCCATTCTCTCCCCTGTGTCTCTCCCCCGTTTGCTCCCCTTTGTCTCTCTCCCCCTTCCCTCCCCTGTGTCTCTTTCCCATTCTCCCCTCCCCAGTGTCTCTTTTCCCCTCTCCCCTCCCCTGTGTCTCTTCCCCCGTGACTCTTCCCCTCTCTTTCTGCCCCTGTGTCTCTTTCCCCCTCTCCCTCTCCCCTCCCCTGTGTCTCTTACCCCTTCTCCTGTGTCTCTTCTCCACCCTCCCCTGTGTCTCTTCCCCTCCCCTGTGTCTCTTCCACCTCTCCCCTTTGTCTCTTCCCCCCCCTCTCCCCTCCCTGTGTCTCTTCCTCCCTCTCCCCTCCCCTGTGTCTCTTCCCCCTCCCCTGTGTCTCTTTCCCCCTTTCCCCTGTGTCTCTTCCCCCCACCTTATGTGTTCCTCCCCCTCTCCCCTGATTATTCCTCTCCCCTCTCCCCTGAGTCTTCCTCCCCCTCTCCCCTCCCCTGTGTCTCTTCCCCCTCTCCCCTCCCTTGTGTCTCTTCCCCACCCCCCCTCCCCTGTGTCTACCCCTCTCTCCCCTGTGTCTCTTCCTACTCTCCCCGGTGTCACTTCCTCCCCACCTCTCAAATCCCCTATGTCTCTTCCCCCTCCCCTGTGTCTTCCACCCCTTCCCTTTTGTATTTTCCCCCCTCTCCCATCTTCCCTCCCCTGTGTCTACCCCCCTCTCCCCCTGTGTCTCTTCACCCACCTCTCCCCTCCCCTGTGTCTCTTCTCCCTCTCCCCTCCCCTTTGTCTCTTCCCCCTCTCCCTTGTGTCTCTTCCCCCCACTCCTGTGTCTCTTTCCCCTGTGTCTCTTCTCCCCACCTCTCCCCTCCCCTGTGTTTTCTCCCTCTCTCCTCCTTGTGTGTTCCTCCCCCTCTCCCCTGAATCTTCCTCTCCACTCTCCCCTGAGTCTTCCTCCCCCTCTCCCCTCCCCTGTGTCTCTTTGCCCACCTCTCCCCTCCCCTGTGTCTCTTCTCCCTCTCCCCTCCCCTTCCTCTCTTCCCCCTCCCCTTGTGTCTCTTCCCCCTCCCCTGTGTCTCTTCCTCCTCTCCCCTGTGTCACTTCCTCCCCACCTCTCAAATCCCCTATGTCTCTTCCCCCTCCCCTGTGTCTTCCACCCACTTCCCATTTGTCTTTTCCCCCCTCTCCCCTCTTCCCTCCCCTGTGTCTACCCCCTTCTCCCCTGTGTCTCTACGGCCACCTCTTCCCTCCCCTGTGTCTCTTCTCCCTCTCCCCTCCCCTTTGTCTCTTCCCCCTCTACCTTGTGTCTCTTCCTCCTCTCCCCTGTGTCACTTCCTCCCCACCTCTTAAATCTCCTATGTCTCTTCCCCCTCCCCTGTGTCTTCCACCCCCTTCCCTTTTGTTTCCCCCCCCTTTTCCCTCTTCCCTCCCCTGTCTTTCTCCCCCTCTGCCCTGTATCTTCCACCCCTCTCCCCTCCCCTGTGTCTCTTCCCCCTCTCCCCTCCCCTGTGTCTTTTCCCCCTCTCCCCTCCCCTGTATCTTTTCTTCCCTCTCTCCTCCCCTGTGTCTTCTTCCCCCTCTCCCCATGTGTCTTCCAGCCCCCTCTCACCTCCCATGTGTCTTCCTCCCCCTCCCCTTCTCCCCTGTGTCTTCCTCCCAATCTCTCCCCTGTGTCTTTCTCCCCCTCTCCCTATCTTTGCGTCCCTTCCCCCTATCTCCTCCCCTGTGTCTCTTCCCCCACCTCTGCCCTTCCCTGTGTCTCCTCCCCCCTCCCCTCTGTCTTCCCTCCTCTCCCCTCCCTCTCCTGTGTCTTTTCCCCCTTCTCCCATCCCCTGGGTCTTCCTCCCCCTCTCCCCTGTGTCTTCCTCCCCCTCTCACCTCCCCTGTGTCTTCCTCCCCCCTGTGTCTTCCTCCCCCTCTCCCCTGTGTCTTGCACCCCTTTCCCCTCCCCTGTTTTCATTCCCCCTCTCATGTGTCTCCTCCGCCTCCCCTGTGTCCCCCTCTGTGTTTCCCACCCCTCTCCCCTCCCCTGTGTCTTTTCCCCCTCTACTCTCCCCTGTGTCTTCCTCCCCCTCTCCCCTGTGTCTTCTTCCTCCCATGCTTCCCTTATTTTTACCCTATTCTGTGAACTCTATCACCTAAACAGGATATTACAAGGAATAAAAACATACAGTATTGAGGAGGGCTATAAAAACGAATTAAAATAGCCCCTTCTGGATCGCTACATTGCAGCGATGAAGAGGCTTGTGCACCTCAATGAAACTGTGAACTTTACCATGTAGGGTCAACCAAGATGTGCAGGTCATAGCAGAGATATTAGACAAAATGTGGTCCACTGGAGAAGGAACTGGCAACCCACTCCATTATATTTGCCATAAAAACCTTACAGACAAGCACACCCAGAGACAAGATGTGCCTGGTGTGCTGTGGTGCATAGGGTCATGGAGAGACAGACATGACTGATCAACTAACCAACAACAACAAAAATATCTAATAGCAATAGCCTATCAAATGTTTGTGAAATATGGTATATACAAAAAAGGAAAATTGCATGAATCCGCCAAATGTTTCAAATGACCAAATCTATCTATCTATCTATCTATCTATCTATCTATCTATCTATCTATCTATCTATCTATCTATCTATCTATCTTTCTATCTATCTATCTATCTATCTATCTATCTATCTATCTATCTATCTATCTATCTATTCTATATGTGTATAATACAGCAGGCATAAGCTTAAAGCAAGCCATGTTCAAAATGGGCTATTGATTGAAGAGTGGGGCAATTGTGTGTCCCTGCTCAGTTTCCCAGAATGCAGTGTAATAACAGTTTGTCTTGTAATTCTGAGCTGGAAACATTTTTTTTAACTTGTTTTAGCATTCAAATGTGAACACAGATGCACTATTTATTTACTGTACTACTGTACGGTGGAGGGCTTCAATCTCTTTTTTGCCCACCATATATTACTATATATGTATATATATATATATATATATATATATATATATATATATATATATATATATATATATATGTAAATATATATATATATATATGTAAATATATATATATATATATATATATATATATATATATACAGAAAATATGTCAAAATGTCATGTCTCAGATTTGACCACCTGCCTTCAGCTTACAGAAATTCCTCTAGGTTGTGAATTAAGGATACCCAGCTTAGGTAGTCAGTCCATTAACAACCAGTTCACATGATACAGAAACAGGCCAATAGTCCCTTAGCCTAGGACCAGCTTAAGAAAATAACAAACAGGTCTTTCCATGTGGAGCTCAGAATGCCATACACACCATGTTGTATGTGTATAAAAAACTCAGAAAAGCCCAACTTTATTAACACATCACACTCTTATATACACCCCAGTCCCTTTCATCTGAGGAGACCTGTCTGTCAAAATTATACCATTAGTGTGACAACCGTATTATTACCTGCCTCCTGTTGAGGAGACTTGCTGTCTCCTAGCCAGGAGGCAGGTAATAATATGGTTGTCACACTAATCTTATCTGCTGTAGTCTAAGCAGATGCCCTCCTCCCTCCTGTCCCAATCCTTGTGAGTGTAATTTCCACCTTAGGGCCATTAATTTGGCCTTTCTTTCCCAGGGAAGCTGTACAGTAGGGGTGCTAATAGAAATATTCCTCTTGTAGACATGGCATCTCCTATTGTTGAAATACTGTGGAAATTATAACCTACTTATAAATGCTGCTAACTCATTTATGAAATACATCCGTTCAACCAGTAAAATTAAACAAGTCACTAGCACCGAGCACATTCTAAACACACATAATTTCTGTAAACATTGCTCATACATAGAGTCCATAGTCCAAAAAGATCAGAGGGGGCTTCTGGGCATGACAAGAAAAAAAAAAAAAATATATATATATATACATACATAAAAGATAGCATGTTTATAAGCCCATCTGAAAGTCTAAAAAATTGTATTACCTGCTCAGGTTTCCCAGAAATACAGCCATTGTACTGCATTCTGGTGGGACTGGGCATGGGGATGCAAGTGAGAAAAAATGTACCTTTCTCTTTGAATTCAAATTACCATTTTATAATGTACATGGTTTAGGATTGCATTATTCATAAGCCTGAAAAACACTCACAGACAGAACAGTTTTGAGGTTGATGCCTCTGATTAGTGTAAGGTTTGTTCTGCTTTTGTGCATTAGATTACGTGGCAATCATTTAGTGTATCTATCTATCTATCTATCTATCTCTCTCACTGAATATATATATATATATATATATATATATATATATATATATATATATATATATACAGTATCTCACAACAGTGAGTGCACTCCTCACATTTTTGTAAATATTTTAGTATATCCTTTAATGTGACAACACTGAGGAAATGACACTCTGCTACAATGTAAAGTAGTAAGTGTACAGCCTGTATAACAGTGTAAATTTGCTGTCCCCTCAAAATAACACACACAGCCATTAATGTCTAAACTGTTGGCAAGAAAAGTGAGTACACCCCTAAGTTGAAATGTCCAAATTGGGACCAAAGTGGGCACGGAGTTCCCCAGAGCTTCACAGGTTGCCACTGGAGTCCTCTTCTACTCCTCCATGATGACATCACAGAGCTGTTGGATGTTAGAGACCTTGCACTCCCACACCTTCCATTTGAGGATGCCCCACAGATGCTCAACAGGGTTTAGGTTGTTAACATGTTGGAATACTGCCCTGCAGCCCAGACTCAGAAGGGAGGGGATCATGCTCTGCTTCAGTATGTCACAGTACATGATGGCATTCATGGTTCCCTCAATGAACTGTAGCTCCCAAGTGCCAGCAGCACTCATGCAGGCCCAGCCAATGACACTCCCACCACCAAAAGTATACATCTATACTGAGGAAAGGTAGTTGAAATAATCCCTAAATGACAGATAAACGGATAAGGCACAAAGGAGTGACGCTGATATGACTGCTTCACTCCATGCTCTGCAGACAGGAAGTGTAAGGAATGTGAGAAGAAGCAGAGTGATCATGTGCTATCCCAGATCCCCACCATGCAGGTCAGCATATTCTGAATAGTGCTGGTGGTAAAACACATGCACTTGAGAAAAACCTTTTAGTGCACAATTTAAGCTCTCCCCTTAGTATAGCACCCTTTGGCAGCAGCCTATACTGCCTATTGGATAATCGGGACATGCTTGATGGCAAGAAGGGTACCCCTTTTAAAAGAAACCAAAATATCCTAGCAAATGCTAAACTACAGCAATGTTGTCCTCAGATGCTTGCAGAATCCACAGCTATGGTTTTGAATTGGAATTTTTGTGTGTCCTCCATTTTTAGCTCTGTTACTTCCTCAATGACATCTCCTCTTAGGATAACAAAATGTCAGACATTATCTTACTTCAAAACCCAATGACAAAATAAATATTTCCATCACACAATTAATCTCCCATACTAAGTGGCTAAATGAGCTGGAGGAGATAATACTTAATAAACCATAACATCAATTGCTTCAGCAAGGAAAACAAATTATGTTTTTCCTGGACAAAGTGGAAGATTTGTAGAATCACAGCAAACAAAAGAATGTTTGAATAATTGGAGTGTGTGCAAGATTAAAGGGAAAGAAATGTATGGACTTGGTAGTCAAATGGTTACTGAGAGAGCTGGGTGTATTGGCAGATACTGAAGACTCAGGGGAGAGAACTTATCCTGTTGTTTTGGATGCCCTTTCTTTTTCTCAATGACCAAGGTCAATCTTAATGAAGTAAATGAACTTCTCTGACATGGCTCAGCTAATGTCAGTATAAAGGCAGAAATATATTTTTTTGGGCCAGGATTTCTCAGCTAAAGTTTCATCCATAGGCTGTCATATCTAAAAGACTTATTCTCACCTGATGCTTTGCTGTGATATACCAAGCAATTCTGAACATTTTTCATAAGTAAAATAGCTACACTTTTGACTATACTGTAGCAGACTGCACATCTGAAATGAACAATTGAACTCATGTACTAATGGCATTAGGGTTGGACCATAGGGTATATTTTCTCTCTTTAAGGCAATAGTTCTAATATATCACCAAAATTAGATTTTTGTTTCCAGATATATGTTTTTTATAGAAAATTATTCTTTATATTATGCTTGTTTTTTTGGTTTCCATGTTCCTAAGTACTGTAGGTCATCTCAAATGGCCAATTTTATTAGTATAATAAAATGTGCTGCCTTACAAATTAATCTCATTGTTAGGCTAGCTCAAACTTTCAGTCTAGTAGCTAATCTGTGGCCAACTATTATCAAAGCCTTCCACTAATCATTCCCAATGTCCCTTAATTATACTGAATCCCGATCCGCTTCTTCAAGGGGGCTTGATATGAATCTGGCTCAAACCTGTTCCAGCAGAATTGTGTGGTTCTTGTTCTCTGTTGCACAAAATGTGGCTTCTGAAGAGGATGACAGGTACAGGCAGAGAATACTGGATAGAGGTTACTAGTGCCCTCCGGCAAGGCCACTACCCAACTGAACTTAACATTTATTGGATCATAAAACCAACATATTTACACTCATTCTCCCATACCACACCCTTGTGTACCTTTGTGTTTGTGAGTTATCTCAAGAGCTTCTATTGCAAACATGGATGCAAGGCAGATGGAAACACATTTTTATTTTTTATCTAACAGCATATGTATATAAACATATATGTATTTAATAACTGTGGAGAATCAACTAGTAGAAGGTTTTATTTTGTGAAAATGTATTTTTATGTAATATAGGTATATATCACTGAGGAAGCATCAGATTACAGTGGTGAGACACGTTTGAATATATTATATTCTTAATTCTTTGTTTTTACCAATTTGGTTTTGCTAATAAAGACTTTCTTTAGACCAACATCACGTATTTATCTCATGTCCAAGACATTAGTTTTCTATCTCCAAGACTGATATTAAGTTGTATAGTACTATCCTAGTCAGGGCAATCAGTCAGTAAACACATAACTGTCACCCTAAAGGAAAACAAAACAGCGGGATAAGCTGGGAATAACTGGGCATAGATATTATATAATGCAGTAATTTCCTCATGGGTATGTACCTAGGCCATTATGTATCATCCATTAAGGTCTATAGCAGTTGCAACCCTCAAACTCATGCGTCTTTTAGATGGATATACCTTCTTGTGTTCAATGAGTTAATATTAAAAAAGGTTTGGACATATCAAAAAAGTTAAGCCAGAACATGTTAATTTGTCAGGGCTCATGGGCAGTCTGTCATTATTACATTCTTTAGTGACTGTAATATTACTATTAATTATGGACATGGCAAAAGATGCATGACATTGTTACATTGTGATTATGTATTATTGTTTGCTTATATGTTGCTTGTACATTGTTATCTTGTATACTAGTTATATTATGTTATAGAGAGAAAATATGATAGAAGAAAGAAGAGGGCACAATCTTTATGTGTACCTCGTCTGGTATAGTACATAAAACAGTGAGGATCTTATCCCGCTTTTTTGTATTCCTTTAGGGTGACAGTTATGTGATTACTGGCTGATTGCCCTGACTAGGATAGTACTGTAGGACTTCATATCATTCCTGGAGGTAGAAAATAAATGTCTTGGACATGACGTAAATACATAATGTTGGTCTAAAGAAAGTCTTTATTATCAAAACCAAATTGGTAAAAACAAAAAATTAAGAATATAATATATTCAAACGCATCTCGTCACTTTAATCTAAGGCTTCCTCAGTGATACAGTGCCTTGCAAAAGTATTCACCCCCCCCTTGACTTTTTACCTATTTTGTTACATTACAGCCTTAAGTTCAATGTTTTGTTAATCTGAATTTTATGTGATGGATCAGAACACAATAGTCTAAGTTGGTGACGTGAAATGAGAAAAATATATACATAAAACTTTTTTTTAGAAATAGAAAACAGAAAATTGGCATGTGCGTATGTATTCATCCCCTTTGTTATGAAGCCCATAAAAAGTTCAGGTGCAACCAATTACCTTCAGTAATCACATAATTAGTGAAATGATGTCTACCTGCGTGCAATCTAAGTGTCACATGATCTGTCATTACATATACACACATTTTTGTATCTAACAGCATATGTATATATACATATATGTATTTAGTAACTGTGGAGAATCAACTAGGAGAATGTCTTATTTTGTGAAAATGAAGGTTTATGTATTATAGGTTAATATCACTTAGGAAGCCGCAGATTACAGTGTAGAAACGCGTTTGAATATATTATAGTCTTAATTCTTTGTTTTTACCGATTTGGTTTTGATAATAAAGACTTTCTTTGGACCAACATTATGTATTTATGTCATGTCCAAGACATTCATTTTCTACCTCCAGGAATGATATTAAGTCCTATAGTTTGATCCTATTAACTGTCACCCTAAAGGATAAGCTCCACACTGTTTTATATACTATACAAGATGAGAAAAGCAACTGGAGAATACGCTAATATTACCTCAATATTTGAGGTACACACAAAGATTGTGCACTCTTCGTTCTCCCCCTCCCCTATTGTACTGTTTATCAAGGCCTGTATATGTGAGGATGCAATGTTCTGCAGTTAAGCTTATGTGCAGAACATTTTTACCTTTCCCTCATGTATTCTCCTGTTCTATATCATATATTCTCTATAACATATTATAACTAGTATAGAAGATAACAATGTACAGGAAACATATAACCAAACAACAATAATACGTAATCACAATGCAACAATGTCACGCACCCTTGGCCATATGCATAATTAATGGTAATATTACAGTCACTAAAGAATGTAATCATGACATACTGTCCATGAGCCCTGACAAATGAACATGTTCTGGCTTAACTTTTTTGATATGTCAAAACCTTCTTTACCCTTAACTCAAAGATGCATGAGTTTGAGGGTTGCAACTGCTATAGACATTAATGGATGATACATAATGGCCTAGGTGCATTCCCATGAGGAAATGACTGAATCTCTATAATATCTATGCCCAGTTATATATTTTTTTACTCTTTTATTCCACAACTTGCAGGATTGGAAGTTTGATTCATCATAAAGGGAGATTTTAATTGCTATTTAAGTGACATACTTCATAGTAGATCAAGATCTTCCAAGAATAGTCATAGTCCAATAAACAGTTGATGTGGCACTCTCAACATAATTTAAAGTGAGACTACACTTTCAATTCCCATCCTCAAAATGTATTTTCCACAGCTGATTAATACTTACAACAGATACTTTAAATTATCATATATGTAAATTCCAAATTAAAAATATCCTTATTTACAATCATGCTCCAATATGGAAAGATATACGGTTTAACACAGCTATCTCCCACTTAAATATATTCAAAATAGTAAAATCTGATGACATACTTCCCTCAAAGACTTCCAAGTTAATCACTATAGAAATCAAATAAAAACTTAATTTTATTTAAAAAATGTAATTAAATACTACCTGCACTTTCTAAAATATGGTACCATTACATATAAAATGAATATCGATTAAAAACATATACATAGCCCCCATATATGTGAATATTTGTCAATCCCTGTGAATATATGTCAATCCATGTAAATAAGTCTTTGCCTGTAATTATCTCTAAATTATGATTAATGGAATCACAGAGAGGGGATTAGTTCTCAACATAAAAGGTAAAGAGGGTATAGAATTTAGGAGTTGCTAGAACAGTATATGTAATACAGATCACTCTTAATGATAAAATGTGGTCTCATCTGAATGTATATAAAATCTATTCATATAGCGCAGCTAAACACTTTTAACCAGTATCCAGTGTAAATCTGATACATCACAATCAACATTTCTAGTGAAGTGAGAGCAAATACTGTAACAACTAAATTGCCTTTACGTCCGTTTACACTAACTCGCCCACTTCTGCATGCTAGTTTCCCTAAGATACTATCCATAAACCCTGATGTTGGTGCTTCCAACACCCGAAATGTGTTTCAATCATGTATTTTTTGTGATCTAATCAAAGTGAAATGGTATACAGCAAAATAAATGGTCTAACAAAGGTAGGCATATGTAAACCCTGCCCACACAAATTCTATTCAGCAGTCTGCAATATGGCATATCTGCTAAGTGAATACACCTATGTATGATGCTTTAAAGTAACTAAAAGGACAATTCCGTATATAAGGAATTAGACAGAGGGGGTTGGGGAATATGAAATAGCGCACAATCTTTAGGTATGGGTGTTCCACAGGCCTCAAACCTGGGTCCCTCGTGTAGTATTGTGTGTCTATGACATGTGTGGACTGAAGCCTCTTGTATGAAAGTTCTCACCGTGGTGATTTAAAAGAATGTTTCTTTATTCATAAAATTCAAATCCAGATTGATACAATCAGTTGATAAGTGCAATGAAAAGTGTATCCAATGCATTTTGCTGCTGATAGTCTGCAGCTTCCTCGGTGATTTTAACCTCTATGTGGTCAAAGACCAGCTCTTACCAATGTTGAGAGAATTCGAGGTTAAAATCACTGAGGAAGCTGCAGACTATCAGCAGCGAAACGCATTTGATACACCTTTCTTTGCACTTATCAACTGATTGTATCAATCTGGATTTGAATTTAATGAATAGAGAAACATTCTTTTAAATCACCACCGTGAGAACTCTTATACAAGAGGCACAGACTTCAGTCCATACGTGTCAAAGACTACACGAGGGACCCAGGTTTGAGGCTTGTGGAAAACCCATACGTAAAGATTGTGCGCTATTTCGAATTCCCCCACCCCCCCTCTGTCTAATTCTTTGTTTACTTTTAAGACACCGGTGTGAACAGTGTCTAGGGGAAGCACATCAGAAGACTAAGGAATTCACAACTATAATAAGGCAAATTAGCCTGGAGATTGACATATCCTTAGAACTCTCCCTGGACTTTGCAACCTTAGCACCTTTATTACCCGATTGGGACACCACATCTCCCAATCATCAACCACCTAGCAATTCGGTATATAAGTTAGATCTGATAACCACTCTAACTGAGGCATCTCCGGAATAATGGCGAAATATACATGTGAAATAGCAAATATGTTTGTGAAATAGCAAAAATAATAGCAAAACAGTATATGTGTGTATATAAATAAAATCTGCAAGAATCATAGCAATAATACGCTCAGGGCTATCCATATAATTTGTGCAACAACATCTCGATTCATCTTTACCTTCACATGACCTTACATGAATAGTACAGATTAGATGAACAATGTAAAATTGAAATTCTCATTCAATTCATGGGGATTCATGCTTTTTAAAATATAAATCATTTTTGCTTCTCTTTGCAATATAAGCCTGTCAATGTTCCCAAGTTGTATTTTATAAGGGATATGGTTAAAACCCATAAACTTCATACCCCTAACGTTTCACATGTCAATGTTATTCAAATGTTTAACCACTGGTTTATCATGGAGATTCAAAACTGAATGGACATATTCTAAAATCCTGCAGCGGATTTCTCACCATGTCTTACCCACATAAATACAGCCAGAGCTGCATTATATGAGGTAAATGAGCCCACATGTGCCTCCCTTCATGAAATCTCTGTTGAAGATCTTTTGCCTGGCACTTAAAATCCTCTTAATTGCTAGAATTGTGTTTCACTCTCAAATATTGGCCAATTGATGTAGCATTGAAAGTGCTGGTAGCATGATGGCTCTTGGCATGAAATAAACTATTTGTCACCGTTGGTTTTCAAAAAACTCAAGATTTACATTTTATATCATTCATCTAATCTGAAATATTCACATAACGCCATGTGAAGGTATAGATATTGTTACGCAGACTATATGGATAGTCCTAAAAACATTATTACTATAATTCTTGCAAATTGTACATATAAACATATACTGCTTTGCTAGTATTTTTGCTGTTCCACTTATACATTTGCTATTTTACATTTTTATGTATATTTCTTCATGATTCTACTAACGGTGAAGGTAGATAGTGAAGGTAGTTAGTGGTTATCAGATCTAACTAATAAATATATTGTCCGCTTAGCTATTTAAAGCATTATAAATTGGTGTATTCATTTAGTAGATATGCCATATTGCAGAGTGCTGAATAGAATTTGTATGGGAAGTATAGGGTTAATATACGCCCACTTTCTCACACTATTTATTCTTCTGTATACCCATGGCACTTGTGATTGATCAGATCTACACTTGATACTGGTTGCACTCTTTTAATTAGAGATTATCATCCTGTTTGTATAGTTTTACAAAGTCTGTGTAGTCTGTATTACTATTTTGTTAATACTCAATGGAATTCATGATAACCAGGAACATGAAGAAAATTACAATCACATTTAGAGCACCTCAAAGGACATCATGAGAAGCCAAATAATTGAATATGTCATGTGACCAAGTGCTCTCAGGTTGTGTGAGCCTCAAACTTTTAAAGGCTTTTTTCCTCAAGATGTCTGAAGCAGTTTCTGAAGGAGTTAAACCCCTGAAGTAATTAATTACATACACCTGATCAGAAGCCTACAAGAGAGGGGAACTAAAAAATGGTTGTGGCCATTTATGCGATGTAGGGCTGCAGTGTGAGAGGAAAGCTAAGAGAAATATATGCAGAGCATTTGGGGATGAAGAAAAGAGAGCCCAGAGAGAAAAGTGTTTTTGTTTGGGCTGAATAAGAGAGACCCACTCACATATAAATATATGCAGAAAGTATTTGGGGCTGAAGAAAAGATACACACAGTGAGTGTTTTGTATACAGATGACAAGAAAAAACACAGAAAGACCACAGCTGAAAGCTGAGGAGCGATCTGAAAGCTGCAAGTGAAGAATACTGGCCAGTGAGAGTTACATATTAATGACAGCGACCTTCCTATCTAGATGGTGTATGAGATTCTGGGGAGTGGAATTCTTATCTCTACCCAAGTGGCATGTTTATGTACCCAAGATCAGGATGCAGGTATCCTGTCGGGGGATTGAGGAATTAACCTGATGCAGAAGAGAATAAGGTGTTAATTACCTGTTTTATGGCAGAGAAAGCTCAGGAAGCCAACAAGCTCAGTTCTGAAAATGAGAAGGAGGCTGAAGCAGCTAAAAAGATTTCAAAAGCAGCAGAAGAGCCTCATAAAAGTGGCTGATGTTGTGAGCAAAGGTCAAAAGAGTAAAGGACAAGATGTTGTCAAATACAGGAGGAAGACACAGATGTCTATTCTGGGGCAGAAGAATAGTCCTCTCATGTATAAGCTGAAAGAGCAAGTTGTTCAGGAGATGACTCACAATAGCAAACAGGAGGTGTGAAATCTTTTCACTAATCATTTATCTCAGAAAAAAAACAGAAATCACTAGTCTCTCCTCTCAGCTAGAGAGAAGCAGCTCTGATAGAGACAAAACTGCTGTTACCATAGTATACAAGAGCAGAGGTTGACCAAACTCTCTGATCTGGACATACAGTTGACTAAGAAGGATGCTGGTCCAGAAGAGACTGACACTGACCTCCTCTGCAGAATGGCTGCAGAAAGCTGATTGTACATGAGAGATAAATTAGTTAGAAAGTCTGCCTGAGCAATCAGAGTTAGTCAGGGAAGGCCAAATAAATCAATCAGACAGAGGACATTATTCAGCAGAAAATGAAGCAAGACATCCAATGCAAGCAGAGTGACCTGGATGGGCAATAAGTCAAGGTGTTGTGACTACTGGAGGAGAAGAAAATGAAAAGCAGGAAGCCTTGGAGGCAAAGCAAGAAGATAAATAGGGAAAAGATGAATAAAAGTGGTTAAAAGAGGAAGAAAAGTGGGTGAAAGCAGAGAATGCTGAAATCACAAGTTTCTTCAGGAACGCAAACCCCCAAAAAGTTCAAAATGATGCTAGCCTCTGTGTGAAGTTTGAGTCTGAAGCTACCAAACAACTGAATACACTCTAGAAAACCCAACATTCTGAGGTGTACTTTCTAACAAAGATAAACAGTTGCAGGTCTTATAGGAGGGGAAACACGTTGGTATCAAGGGTGGCTGTTGTGAATAATCATGCAGAGGATGTGCAGATCTTAGAAGAGCCAGAAGCGGCCCTGAAAAAGGAGGGGTGACAGAGTGCTCCCAGAGGTTTGTGTGATCCACAGACTTTTAAAAGCTTTTTTCCCCACAGGATGTGTGAATTTGGTCTGAACGAATTAAACTCCTGAAGCAATTAATAAGCTACTCTTGATCACAAGCTTTCGAGAAAAGGGAACTGAGAAATGGTTGTCCCTTTTAATGCACTGCAAGGCTGCAGTATGAGAGGCATGCAAAGAAAAATATATGCAGAGAGTATTTGGGGCCAAATAAAAGGAACACCCAGAGTGTGTTTTATATAGGGATGAAGAGAAAAAACACAAAGAGACCACAGCTGGAAGCTGAGGAGCAAGCTGCAAGTGAAAAGAGAGGCTTATGAAGAATACAGGCCAGTGAAAGTTAACATACTATTGAACTATTTTGATTTGCTATTTTGATGGGTGAAAATCTGGTTAGTAAGGAAACTGACTGTAGTAAAAAGGCAGTGCTTCAATTGAAGCTAGAACTGTTTATTTCTTTAATTTGTTTCATTTATATGATTTGTAAAAGAAAGCTCCTGTAGTTGTGTTTTCTATTATAAAAGTGCCAGAAGCATGGGCAAATAAAGAATAGAATTAGAGTTTGTCACAGTTAGCAACATTAGAAGAAAAGGACAAATTATGTTAATAACCCTAAATATGGATTTAACTGATTTTTTTTTTATTTTTATTATACAACTAGCGACTTGCCCGTCAATAAATGAAGGTCAATAAAATTTGAATGCTGTGAAAACTGTTTGCCACACAATATGAGTCTCTGACATTCTTCACCTTTTTTTTTTATTATGTCCAAAGAAATACAACATTTTGAATAAAACTTTTTATTTTTTTAAATTTCAACTTGTATTTCACCAACGGGTATATAATATATTTTTTTCAATATTAACTCTCTTAATTGTCATATATGGAATAACAATATAACAATGTGTAAAGTTTTCAGGAATACATATTTTAAACCATAACCTAAACGTTTGTAACATGCAACTTGTATTTGAAACAATCATGAACCTTTTTTTTTTTTAACAATACTAACATTTTGAATTGATAGTTATCCATGAATAACAGATGACTATGTAAACTTTCTGTAAATATCTATTTTGATCAATGTTATGCTTTGTAACATTCATTTTTTTAAACACTTGTTAAACTAAATTGGCATTGAATCCAGAGGAAGGCAAACAATAAAAAACCCCATTGAAACATGGCCAATTGTATCAAAGAGGCTAAAATAATAATTCCTTCCTGACCCCATTAACTGGCGATCGGATTACTCCCTAAATCAAACTTTCCACAACTTTGAAAATACAATGTTACCATGTGAAATAGTAACATAAAACCATAGCATTTAACCTTCAAATTAAAGAAAATGCCACCTAATTGTTTTGTGGGGCCAATCATGTAAAAAGGTAACTTCTAACAATTTTTTGTAAAAACACATCCATCTTCCAATAAATCATGACTTGGGTTTTCTTCAACATGTACTTTAATTTCCTCTGGATTATTGCATCTTGAAATGCAACATATAGTTCACCATGTGCAAACACAGGTTTCTGAAAAAAAATACCCACAGACTTAAAAGTTTGTCCTTGGGATTTATTGATGGTCATGTCAAATGCCATGATAATGGGAAATTGTCTTATTTGAAGGGCAAAAGGCAAACCACTCTCACTTGGAGCCACTCATAATTTCTGCATGTATAAAATGATTCTTTAAATCCTTCACAATTAATCTGGTCCCATTACAAAGTCTTTTTTTTAGGATTCATATTTCTTAATAGCATGACAATTGCCCCTTTTTTAAGTTGCAAAACATGTGGTCATGTTTGACTGAAATCTCCTCCTAACAACATCACCTTTCCACCAAATGGCAAATCATTAGTCATAACTTCTTTTAATAATCGATCAATACATTTCAGGGCATGACATGACATCATAGTTGCCTCATCTATTATAATTAATTTACTCTTGTGCAATATTTTTCCTTGTAATTAATTCATTTGAATATCCGACACTGATGTTTCCAGAATGGGAACTGGCAGTTTAAATCCACTATGCACAGTTCTACCACCTTCTAACAAAAGTGCGGCAATTCCAGTGGTTGCAAATGGCAGTGCTATTTGACCCTGTGCTCGAATGCAACTCATCAACAAATTATTTAGATACGTTTTTCCTGATCCACCAGGGCCATCCAGATAGAAATAATGCTCTTTGAGCATGTCATCTTCTATTGCATGGCGTTAAATGCTTCCAATTGCAATCCATTTAAAGTTCCAATTTTTTCTTGTGTTGTTTGGTATTTAATGTCAGTGTCATACTCATTAAAGTTAATTTCATCTATAATTATTGGATCAGTAGCTCACAGCTTCATTCAGGTACACAAGCTGCTTCACCACCACCACCACTTAGCAAGCCTCACCCATGTAAATTGATAAATAGCAGAACAGTTTGGAAGTTCACCAAATGGGAATAACTAGACACCTGGCACATGGCTCCCACCAGGATGGGCGTAGCAGAGATTATGCCTGATGGTGGTGAGTTTGCTGTCGATCCCGGAGCTTGCGGCCCTTCCTGATGGGTCAGAGTAGATATGTGTGGTGCATGTTCCCCTGGTCCCCTTCAGCATTGCTAAGTGGTGTGAAGGGGCTTGTGTACCTGAATGAAGCTGGGAGCTATAACATGTAGGGCCACTGTAGGTGGGCACATCATAGCAGAGAGATCAGACAAGGTCTAATCCACTTGAGAAGGAACTGACAAACCACACCAGTATATTTAGCTTGGAAACCGTGGATAACAGCACAGGCAGAGACCTAGGTGAATGTGCTGCAGTCCATAGGGTCATGGAGAGTCGGACACAACTGAAGAACTTAACCACATATAATGAAATATTCCCCTTGTACTTGATATATGCCAAGTGGCAGTCTGATTTGGCCACTATTTGTATTCTCTAATGTAGATGTGATGAGCTAGATGTGTATGCAATTAGATAGAGATTTAAGGGATCCCAATAGAGCTCATGTGCGTGGCAAAGGGTTCATATGACCTGACTCATGTTTTACTCTTGCTATTGAATTGGGTAGTCTGGCTTCAATCATATTATGCATGTTGCAGCATGGTTTGTCAGATTGGCATGTGCATGGCCATTACAACATATGATAACCAAAGTATATTTAGCCAATGCATGTTCATTATTGGGCAACTAACTGTATTCACACATATGCTAAGTGATGTGGGTGAAGGAGTTTGTGTACTTCAATGAAGCTGTGAGCTATCCTACATAGGGCCAGTGTAGGGGGGTATGTCTTATCAGAGAGGTCAGACTAATCCCAATCAACTAGAGAAGGAACTGGAAAAGCACTCCAGTGTCACCTGTCCTATTCATTGTAGGCCCTCAGGGGAATGTTCCTACTCCACAGTATCGCTAATCAGACTTGTCATGGGTATTAACCCTATATTAGTATTAGATATGATATTTGGGATCAGATGATATCTCAAGCTATTCTGACTCCTCAACAGTTTTACATGTATTGATGTATTGCATGTTAACTATGGCTCTTCAGTTTACATTTATAGGAATGTGACACTAATGTAATGCATGTGGATTTCACAGAACCAAACATATTCATAACACATGGACGCAGTCAGAAAGGTCTAACAAAGCTTTATTTTTTACACAGACCACAATCAGCAGTGGTCAAGATTGTACATTCACATAACAGTATAACAAAGCTTTATTTGATAGACAGACCACAATCAGCAGTGGTCAAGATTGTGCATTCACATAACAGTATAACAAAGCTTTATTTGATAGACAGACCACAATCAGCAGTGGTCAAAACTGCATTAATATCATGGGTGTGGTGTGGGCGGGTCCTTGAAGAGCAAGAGGCTGGAAAAAAGGGGAAACCTACAGGGGTCAATCTAATAGTCTAGAATAAGCATGATGCATAGCACCTACCAGGGTCACATGCTGCAACCGGAACCAGAAATCTCTCCATTTAACTGAAGAAACCATTTATGTGCATAGCACTTACAACTTGTAACTAGATCTGCTCAATGAAACAGATGATTTAACCTTTGGACTGTGTAATCCAATCCAGTTTCACACATTCAGTGTGTTGACCAAACAAAAATCTGAAATAACTGTTCAAATTAAAAAATGCGGAGGAGGATCCAAAACAATTTAGAATCACGATGTATGTACAGTACAGTTCTAAATACTGTACCAATATACCAACTCACCTGATTCCCATCTGCAAGCATTACTAACTATTAGCTAGGTCTGTGGATAATCAGAAATATGGGCAAATAGCCATTATTATGGAGAGGACACAAAGGTCAGCACCCAGATTCACTGTTTCTTACATCAGACTCAAAGATCTGTTCTCAGACTGCTATTGAGGTCAGGATCACATGCGTCACTAGTGCATATATTAATGCTGGCTTTTATTAACATGCCATTGTGAGACTTTGCAAGTCCACCGCCATAGCGGTATTAGTCTACATTTAAGCTAACAATAATCATGTCGGAGATATCTGGCTATATGATAGCTGTAAGATTGTGGGAGCTACATGTTAAGGGGGCTGCCATTGAAGGCATGACTACCTGAGAGGCACTGGGAAAACCCTCCACCTCATAATTCCTCCACAATGCTTGCAGATGCAGGAGATGCCTTCATGGACCTAAAAAAAAAAAGCAAAAAAAGACACAAGAAATAAGGCCTGAAAACATCATAGGGCCTGCAGCATCTCTTCTCAACAGCACTCCTTAGTGACAATGTATTGGTCACACTACTAATTAACAGCCTTATTAAATTGCTATGTAACAAATTGAATAGGGCTCTATATAAGCACACAGCATCTTTTTGAAAGCACGTTTTTAGTTAGGGAACTTCTATGCAAAAGCCAGGTCTTCACTGACTAAAAACTTCTGTAAACAAAATATCCTATGTGCTTATATAGAGCCCTATTCAATTGCCCAAATCACATTTTAATGAGGCCCTTTGTGTTCTGTTTAACCTGTCACCAATTGATGGTCACTGAGGAGTTCTGTTGAGAAGGCTAAAACATGTCTGCAGACCCTATGGGCGTCATTCAATTTCGATTTGGCCGATTGAAAAGGGCTCTATATAAGCACAGAGCATATATTTAGTTACAGATGTTTGTAGTTAGTGAAGACCTTGCTTTTGGAGAGAAGTTCACTAACTACAAACATCTGTAGAAAATATGCTCTGTTCTCAAATTGATCCCTTAGCAATCGGCCACATTGCAATTGAATGAGGCCCTATGTCCTCCTCCGCTTGGGCCCAGGACCCACATCACCTGTGCCCATCCTCCGTCTCCCCTCTGGTGGTGATGGTGGGGGGGGGCGGGCGGTGCCAGACAGCGATGGTCTGGGCGGTGGCGGACACATGGGAGGAGAGGAGGGGCCAGGCTGCTCTTGGCTGGGGGATTGGGAGATCCCCGTTGATGTTGGTGAGGGGACCATCGCGTGTCTGAGCAGCCTGACCTGAAGGTGATCCGATGTCATGTGGTGCCTCCTCACCTCCCTGGACAGCCTGGGCAGGCTGTGGGTCATATGTGACCGGAGGGCAGAGATGCTGGCCTCCATCCGGAGCTGGCTGGCCGTCGACACGTTAATGCTGGCATCCATCCGGAGCTGGTTGGCCTCGATCCTCTGGCTGTTTGCCAGCAGCTCCTTCATGACGGCCAGCATCTCCACCTGCACAGCCTGGCTCTGCGGCGACGACACCGCTGGGTGGGCTTGGTGAGGTGTAGCGGGGAGGTCTACAGCTGGAGCCTGTGGTGACAATGTGCCCGATGGTGACCAGGCCAGCACACTGTGTGGGGAAGGAGGTGATGTCCCTTGGGCGGGGGAGGGCCCCAGAGCAAGTCTTTCGAGGATGGGCATAGGACCAGGGCTTGTGGCAGGTGACCCTGCAAGGTCAATGACCAGCCCATCCTCTGACCCAGACCCCTCCGATCTTCCTTCATCCTCCCCCTGTGCTGGAAGATCCTGGTACGTGGCTGATGGCCCCGCCTCCTCTCCCTGGTCACAGGACCCAGAGCTCCTCCTGGATGCTGAGAGATAGAGAAGAAAGGTACATGTCATTAGTATGTTGATTAGCGCATTGATATGTGTTCATTTCTAATTATCTGACATCTAGCCTTGAATATGGATGATTCTCTGATTAGCTATCTTATACTAGCTGTTATCTATTCTTAGGTTTCTGTTCTTGATGGTTCTCGGCTCACAACTCTATCTGTATTACGGCTGCTGTCTGTAACTGCATAGGCTGAACGGGCACATCAATACATGGACTCTCTATTACAGGGGTGTCCAAACTCTTTCCTGGATTGGAAGATATCCTTTCTGTGCACAGGTGAGTCAATCAGGATGACTGAAGAAGCGATTGACTCACCTGTGCGCAGCAGGGTTATCAAATCCAGGCATGTGTGTGGCCCACCAGGACCGAGTTTGGACACACCTGCTCTATTGCTTGATTACTGTTCTGTTGACCAGGAATGACAGTGATTTGTCAGCTTCATGAATTTAATGATGCATCCATCTATCCCTTGTTATTTCATGGAGCTGACATGTCAGTGTCATGTACATGTGTAGTGTGTGTGATGCACATGTGGTGGCATGTTGCTATATGTCATATTCACCTGCCATGGAGGCTGGGTCCTGCTGCTCCACCGGGCCTGATGCTCCAGCTGCATCGGAGGGTGCAAGCATGGCCCTTGCAATCCCTTCATGTGCAAGGTACTTGACCCTCCGCCCCTCGGCCTCCTGCGCCATCTTCTTTCTCACCACGGCCCTGATGTCGTCGAAACGATGCTTGATGGACCGCAGACTCCGTCCATGGCCCGCAACACCATTCACCAGATCCACCACCTGCTGCCAAGCATTAGCCCTGGGCCCAGCCTTGACTTCCCTACCCCCCGAGGTGATGACGGGGCGGGCACGGATGGCCTCCAGGAGGACCCTGTTCTCCTGGCGGCTATAATTGTGGGCCCTGGACCTGCCGCCAGCCTCTTGCTCTCCAGACTGGGGATGAGGACCCTCTCCACTCTTCTCCTCCCTCCTCCTCCTCCTTCCTCCTCCTACTCTCCTCTCCTCCCTCCTTCCTCTCCTCCCTCCTTCCTCTCCTCCCTCCTTCCTCTCCTCTTCTTCCTCTACTCTCCTCCCTCCTTCCTCTACTCTCCTCCCTCCTTCCTCTACTCTCCTCCCTTCTCCCTCCTCCTCTCCTCTCCTCCCTCCTTCCTCTCCTCTCCTCCCTCCTTCCCTCCTCTCCTCCCTCCTTCTCCTCCTCTCCTCCCTCCTCCTCTCCTCCCTCCTTCCTCCTCCTCTCCCTTCCTCCTCCTCTCCTCCCTCCTCCTCCTCCCTCCTCCTCCTCATCTCCTCCCTCCTCCTCCTCTCCTCCCTCCTCCTCTCCTCCCTCCTCCTACTCCACTACCTCCTCCTCTACTACCTCCCCCTCCTCAACTAGTACCTCCTCCTCCTCACTCCTCCCCTCCTCTTCCCCACCTCCACTCCCCGGGACTCCCTGCCACTCCTCTCCCCTCTGCTCCTCTCCCTCCATCACCACCTGAAAAGAAAAGAAAGAGAAATAAAGAAATGTTTTAGTGGGTTTGCCTGCTCCACACTCGTCCCCCATTCTGATCGCCACTAAAACACTATTTCTGCTTGGATATCAATGTTGTAACTAACTGCAGTAATCAACCTTAAGTGGACAGAGCCTGTGACAGCAGTGGGAGGGGTGTACAGCACCTCTCACTCTGGACCTGAGAGGCGCTGATGAAACACGCTAGATCAATACTTTCCTAAACAATGTGGAAGGGTCAGTTACAGTTTGCATATATACAAGGTATGCGGCTATTTACTGTGTGCTTCTATCATGTGTGGGGAGTGGCCCATGTCTGAGGCCACTAATATCCTATCTGCATTATACTCTGGGCGTGGTACCTATCCTGAAGCCATCTTCTGTACCAGAGGTAGTAGGAACTACATGGTCCTGCTGTTCTAGGCTAAAAATAAGTTCTTGTCAAGCCCCATTGAAGATGCAGTTTGGAACACCTATGTGTATTGCAAATATGTGTAGAAATCTCACTCAAACTCAAACTCAAACTCAAAACCAAACTCAAAATCAAAATCAAACTCAATCAAACTCAAAATCAAACTCAAACTCAAAATCAAAATCAAAATCAAACTCAATCAAACTCAAAATCAAACTCAAAATCAAACTCAAACTCAAAATCAAACTCAAAATCAAACTCAGAATCAAAATCAAAATCAAACTCAATCAAACTCAATCAAACTCAAACTCAAAATCAAACTCAATCAAACTCAATCAAACTCAAACTCAAAATCAAAATCAAAACTCAAAATCAAACTCAATCAATCTCAATCAAACTCAAAATCAAACTCAATCAAACTCAAAATCAAACTCAAACTCAAACTCAAACTCAATCAAACTCAAAATCAAACTCAAACTCAAACTCAATCAAACTCAATCAAACTCAAACTCAAACTCAAAATCAAACTCAATCAAACTCAAACTCAAACTCAATCAAACTCAATCAAACTCAAAATCAAACTCAATCAAACTCAATGAAACTCAAACTCAAACTCAAACTCAATCAAACTCAATCAAACTCAAACTCAAAATCAAAATCAAACTCAAACTCAATCAAACTCAAACTCAAAATCAAACTCAATCAAACTCAAAATCAATTTCAAACTCAAAATCAAACTCAATCAAACTCAAAATCAAACTCAAACTCAAACTCAAAATCAAACTCAATCAAACTCAAACTCAAACTCAATCAAACTCAATCATACTCAAACTCAAAAAAAAAATCAAACTCAATCAAACTCAAACTCAAAATCAAACTCAAACTCAAAATCAAACTCAATCAAACTCAAACTCAAACTCAATCAAACTCAATCAAACTCAAACTCAAAATAAAAATCAAAATCAAAATCAAACTCAAAATCAAACTCAAACTCAAACTAAAACTCAAAATCAAACTCAATCAAACTCAATCAAACTCAAAATCAAACTCAAAATCTAACTCAATTAAACTCAATCAAACTCAAAATCAAACTCAAACTCAAACTCAATCAAACTCAATCAAACTCAAACGCAAACTCAAAATCAAACTCAAACTCAAACTCAAACTCAATCTCAAAATCAAACTCAAACTCAAAATCAAACTCAAAATCAAACTCAATCAAACTCAATCAAACTCAAACTCAAAATCAAACTCAAACTCAAACTCAAAATCAAACTCAATCAAACTCAACATCAAACTCAAAATCAAACTCAAACTCAAACTCAATCAAACTCAATCAAACTCAAATTCAAAATCAAACTCAAACTCAATCAAACTCAAACTCAAAATCAAACTCAATCAAACTCAAAATCAATCTCAAACTCAAACTCAAAATCAAACTCACTCAAACTCAAACTCAAAAACAAACTCAAAATCAAACTCAATCAAACTCAATCAAACTCAAACTCAAACTCAAAATCAAACACAAAATCAAACTCATACTCAAAATCAAACTCAAACTCAAACTCAAAATCAAACTCAATCAAACTCAAAATCAAACTCAAACTCAAACTCAAACTCAATCAAACTCAATCAAACTCAAAATCAAAATCAAACTTAATCAAACTCAAAATCAAACTCAAACTCAATCTCAAACTCAAAATCAAACTCACTCAAACTCAATCAAACTCAATCAAACTCAAACTCAAACTCAAAATCAAACTCAAAATCAAACTCAATCAAACTCAATCAAACTCAAAATATAACTCAATCAAACTCAAAATCAAACTCAAACTCAAAATCAAACTCAATCAAACTCAAAATCAAACTCAAACTCAATCAAACTTAAACTCAAAATCAAACTCAATCAAACTCAATCAAACTCAAACTCAAAATCAAACTCAATCAAACTCAAAATCAAACTCAAACTCAAACTCAAAATCAAACTCAATCAAACTCAAAATCAAACTCAAACTCAAACTCAATCAAACTCAATCAAACTCAAACTCAAAATCAAACTCAAAATCAAAATAAAACTCAATGAAACTCAATGAAACTCAAGCTCAAACTCAAACTCAAAATCAAACTCAATCGAACTCAAAATCAAACTCAAACTCAAAATCAAACTCAAACTCAATCAAACTCAATATCAAACTCAAACTCAAACTCAATCAAACTCAAACTCAAACTCAAACTCAAAATCAAACTCAATCAAACTCCCACTGTCAATCAAATGGTCTATCCCGTAAGTGATTGGCTGGGCGACCTGTGGCGCGATGCGTGATTCCGCTATTGGACGGTTTGTGCCGGGCGCGGCTAGTCCATCCCCCTTCCAGCTTGCGTGCACGCCTAAACGTCACGGCCTTCCTACATTCTGAAGGCCGCGATTCGCGCCTGGCTAGATTTAATTTACGGCCGCATCCGTTGAAGTCCACACGATGCACTTACGGCATAGTAATGAAACCGGGCTGAAAGGGCCCTAAAAATATAAAGGAAGCAATAAAAGGCATTCGAATTACTGTAAAAACAATCCCCAATGATCAAATATGTTAATAAAAGATATCTTTTTATTGTCATGTACATCCTCAATATGGCGGCCAAATTAACCCTTTAGCACTCAGAAAGGCTAGAATGTGTCCCCTAAACATATCAACATTATCTGATTTACATCTCTTTTATCACATCTACATTTTTTAACACAAATATTGTATATATTTCCACGCCACATTACATAGATCATGTAGCATGGGCCCAAATTCAAATGTGGGCCAGAATATTAGGGGTTACTAATTAAAATGGCTAAACAAATCCATAATCAGGGAACTTCATAACATGATGAAGCTTAGATACACCAGTGAGCTTTTCCATTTGTGAAATCCACCCGGATAATCACATCTGGGGTAATTAGCAAGCTATATAACCACATCATCATCCATGAATTAGCAAGTCTGAACCACCATGGATAGCAGCAACATGAGTGCGGCGTATAGGTATGTGAGGAGAGCGCAGCGTCGTAGGAATGGATATTTGTTTCGAATGTTGCAGAGTGGAAACCGGGCTGTCAGGCGTGCGACTGAGGAGTGGCTGAGGCGTGACAGAGAGGGGTGGCTGGGAGTGAATGTGGGTGAGCGTGCTGATGCAATCCATGGTGGTCCTGAACCAAGCCAGGCAAGTGGCTCATCACAGGATATGCCTAGGGTCATGGTGGGGGGTCAGTTAGGGGAGAGAGCTCCAGTGGCACAGGGACAGGGGGATATGAGGGCACCTGCAGAAAGGGAGGAGGACCTTGATGTGGGTAATCAGCTGATGGTGGGGCCAGATGAGAGACCCCTAGAGGGTGTGGCACATGAAGTGGGGGCTCCTGCACAGCCAGACCCACAGGGGGGTGAGCAGGCCCAGGAGCCTGCCAGGAGGATTCGTGCACCCAGGGTGTACAGGGAGAGAGTCACATTAGAGGGGTTAACTGATGTGGAAGTGTATGAGCGTTTTAGGCTAACCCGTGCCAGCCTGGAGGAGCTCTATGCGGTCCTGAGGGAGGACATGGAGCCTTCCTCATGGACCAATAGAGCCATCCCAGGCATGACACGGATGTTAGCCGCCATACACATCCTATCATCTGGTAGTTTTCAGAACACTGCTAGCATAGTAGGAGGAATGTCTCAGGCAAGCCTTTCAAGGTGCCTGAGCACATTCCTCCATGCTATCGTTCCGAAAACTGCCAGATACATCAGTTTTTCCCACACTGGGGAAGAGATCTTGAAGGTGAAAGCAGATTTCTTTCGAATGGGAGGTATCCCCAATGTGCTCGGTGCTATAGATTGTACACATGTAGCATTGATACCTCCTAGAGAGCAAGAAGTGTTGTTCCAAAATCGCAAACACTATCATTCCATCAATGTCCAGGTTGTTTGTGATGCAGACATGCGCATACAAAATGTGGTTGCAGGCTTCCCGGGAAGTACTCATGATGCCCATATCCTGCGTCAGTCATCCACCCATCTTTATTTTGAGTCTGGAGAAGCTCCACCTGGGTGGCTACTGGGTGAGTACCCATAAAGGATCCCCTAAAATATACATCATGTTCCACTGTAATGCTATTCCATTGTTGCGTGAAAAATGCGCAATAATGCATGCGCCAACAGACAAAATAGAGTCACTCAATAGCGCGCACAACATCTGCGCGCAGGAGTTGAGGTAAGGATTTAAGGGTGGACTTAGGGGTTTTAGGCTTAGGGGTCTTTGGGCTAAGACTTTGGATTATGAGTGTTAGTGTTAGGCATAGGGTCTCAGTGGTTTGGGTTAGAGGGTTTTGGCCCATTAGTCAATAGATTCTACAACTTGCGCTCTTTGATGGACGCACATTTTGGCACACAATTTCCAACAGTGCGCTACTGTCGCCGGCTTCTGTCATCGCCGTATTGTCCGCGCTCATTTGCCGTGCGCCATAAAGAAGGTGTGCCGACTGAGCCATTGCATCGTAGCTTGTTGCTGTGCCTAACCCGATGTGACGTGGTCATAGGAGTATGAAGTTCCAACCCAGAGATCCCTAAACTAACGTCACATTAATCATTGCGTATATTTACAGATGCTTTAACGAGCAGCACAAACTCACATTCATATCTACATCTCCCATTTTTGTTTCCTTCAGGTGATGCAGGATATAGGTGTTTGCCGTGGTTGTTGACCCCTGTGAACAATCCACGCACAGAGGGGGAGGAGAGGTACAATGCGGCCCATGCCAGAACCCGGAATGTAATAGAGCGCACCTTTGGCCTCCTGAAGATGCGCTTCAGATGTTTACATTCCACTGGCGGGGCGCTACAGTATACACCAGGGAAGGTTTGTCACATCATCATGGCCTGCTGTATTCTGCACAATATAGCAGTACAGGCAAACTGTCTGGGGAACATTGATGATGCTCCGCTTGAACCGGCGGAGCGTCCAGTACCTCCCCCTGGTGAGGATAACGTTCAGGGGTCACAACTACGTGCCCACGTCATTCGTGAGTACTTCCCATGTAAGTCTGAAACTAATAACAACTAACTATAATGTACCTTGATTATGGTTACTAATACATCTCTTTTCTTCTTCCCCATTGTCTTCCAGAATATCCAACAGTCCACAGTAGAGGATAGCTTTGTGATGTAACATATGTCTCGTGACACATTCTTCATACTGGATCAAATACAGCCTGCTCTGATATCCGTTAATGGTAAGTATGCGCACATTCCCATACACATCATATATGTTGATATCTGCCAACCTCAAGAAGCTAAGCTAAATGGATGGTCTGATGTATTCCACAATGTCAATGGATATATGTCTCACAATCGTTTTTGAAAACATCTTCACAGAACAGTAATGTTCCCATTGTCTGATCATGCTATTCCACATCCCATGGAGGTCAATGCAATTCCTAGCAATCTGGATATATGAACATACCAGCATATTGTAAACCATAATAAATGTACCTCATGGGATGTAAAGAGGGGATGTCCCCTGGTCTTTGTCAGCGAATGCTGGTAAAAGCATTCTCAGTCAGATAACAGGAATAGTCTCAAGGATGTGTTAACTAGGAATCATTGTGCAATATATCATATGGATTGTGTGACTCATCTCATCATATTGCCATTACAGAACTGTTGCCGTGTGTCAACACATTGTTTACCCACACAGACATGGTAAACAACCTGGCCAGCAACAGAACATTAGCTACATCAATGTCGTCTACATTGTAAGTGAGTATTTGCGGGAAACATGTGCATGTATGCATGAGAGGAAATGACTAATAACTCCATTAATGTAGGCCTAACTTTCGTTTTCCCAAGACATCCCCTATGTAATGCTGAAGCGGTCCGAAATGTTTATCAGACCATGCAGACGTGTCCTGGGGGAACAGATCTCTTTGTTGAATACTCCACTTGATCTATCCAAGGTAGGGAACCACATGTGGATGTACAAACATGTATCAATGTGTGATAGTTGTGATCTTCCCTTTCTATTACAGGCTGCACTGGTCTCTCTGTCTCTCTCTCTCTCTCTGTCTGTCTGTCTGTCTCTCTCCTCATCCCACCCACCCCTGTTTACCCTTAATTTATTGAGTCACACAAGTCTTCTGCTAACTATCCCAATTAACCCTTTCCACTATGTTTTCTCTTGTCTTCTTCCTCACATCCCCTGCCTTTTCCTCAGACTCTTCTTTACTTCTCCCCTTTTTGTCTCCAACATTTTCATTTCAACTCTCATGCCCACCTCTCTCCTTTTATTCGCCCATCAGCTAATATTACTCAAGCTGTGGTTAAACTATGTGTCTCCTGACTGTCCCATCTGCAGATTACATTATCTGTCCACATGGGGCAGATACCTTATTACATAATAGTGCATCGCACTTTACATCTGATCCCTTTCCTCTCCGACTAATTCATATCTTTCTACTTGACACAACCTCCTTCCTATGTATCTCTGACTTACTTATTAACCTTGCTATTCCTTATCTACTCTTCCCCATGTCCATTACCTTTAACTTGGAAGTGGTGATTTTCGAATCTTGTGTGGGCCTTTGGGAACAAATCATTTATCAACAGACTTTACGCTCCAAACAGGGCCCTCCATTTTCTTGCGTTGGCAATATTACATACTGTATATTTTCTGGTTCTTCTCCCCTGTACAGCGTTACGGAATATGTTTGCACAATACAAATAAATGAGAATTAGACTAATCCTAATATTCCCACATCAGGACAAATTAGTCTGGGCCATCATTATCATCGGACAGATGGTTAGCTTGTACGAGATCCCAATGCCTAACATGTGTGCCGACATACCTACATCTGTTGGTGGCTGCTCATATGGCATATGTAAGGTTTCCACTAATATATTATTTGTGTGTTTGTATTCCAGATCCCGGTCAGAACAAGGCATGACGATAAACATCCTGACATTCCATGGCAATGTCAATGTCCTCATGTATGTGCATGTGTCCGTTTCATTGCTTTGTTGGATCCAGTTTGATATCTGATGACCTTGACTGAATAGCCGATATGTGTCACGAGACAATTTTAATATACAATGCAGATGTGATGTGACATCTGTCAGCTGATGTTCCTGGTATATCCACAGCATGTGTATGCTCATATAGTCTTTCTCGATTCATAGGTACCTATTGGTTTAGACATTCTATCCTCTCCTCTACTTGGACTGTTGTGAAGCATGCAGCACCAACCCTTCAAGATCTTTTCTTCAGTGCTGATGTGACCCTCCCTGTGCATATGGGGAAGAGTAAATCCAGGCTTGGGACTTAACAGTTAAGGAGGTTACTTTAATCTTCAGTTATGCATATGCAACAACAGTGAGTATAGATGCTCAATCAGAGAACAAACTATCCTTGATATTGCCTGGTTTGTTGTGAGTTCTCTGCAATAAGTAACATCTGACTGATATGGTCCTGGTCAGGTCACCATCTTTTTGACCAAGGTTATTTATGTGCTGCTTATTGTTGCATGAGAACTGACGTTATGGGCTCATAGCATTCACTGATTGAGCACTTATACTTCTGATGTGGCATCAGAGTGTCCGTTTAACACACAAGCATACATTTTGCTCTCCCCATATGTATATCACCTTATTCTGGATTATTATGGTGTTTCCTTATTGACTGTTATATATATGTCGTAACAATAATGAGATCTATTATATTGCCTAATGTTGGTTGATACAATGTACATCCCCTGATCATCTATATCAATGTAATTTTCCCTGTCTGCATTCTGCTCTCATATCCCTATTTCCCTGTGTTACTTGGATTTTGTATCCTACCCCCCTCCACCATGATCCTTTGCATAACTGTGTTGATTAGTCAACCTGTGGCTTTGTGGCAAGCTTGCCTTGTTAATTTCTGTAAATAGTAAATATGATTTATCCGAGATGTTGTTTGTGTCTGCCTCGTCAATGTTGATACCATAGCATTTCCGGAACATCAATAAAAGGACCTTCAGACTCCACATCTGTGCTCTGCACCATCAGTTAGGGGTGTCAATAGAATTCTCACAGTGTGTTTGCATTACTGATTTCAACCATGAGGGAAGGTTGGTATTAACAATCTATATGACACAGAAACAGACAAATGAGACAGGTGTCCGTAAGTGGCTCACATCCTAATAGTGAACATACAGGGCCTCATTCAATTGCGATTTTGCCAATTGAATGGGGCTCAAAATAAGCACAGAACATATATTGTTTCAAAAAGATTTTAGTTAGTGAAAACCTTGATTTTGGATAGATGTTTACTAACTAAAACATTTTTCATAGAATATATGTTATGAAAAAAAACTGGTTGCAGAAATTCAGGAACATCAATAAATTGGAACCTAAAGAGATAAGAACAAGACATCAATTAGAACAATATACACATTGACTGCAACACCTCAACGTCAATAGATCTTGGACATCAATTGCTTCTATATGCAACATGAACATGTTCTCACCTATTTCCGCTTTCGCTTGTGTGTTTCCTGGCTCTCCTGGCCTTTGGCAAATGTTCCCCTAGGCCGGCCCCGACCTCTGCGAATGGTTGGCGGCTCTTCCGGCCTGGATGCTGGTGACAAGGTCTGTGAGGTTGAAGGGGGTGAGGTTGAAGGGGTAGCCCGGTCTTGGGGCTGGCCTTCTCGGGCCATTTCGGCCCTTCGGGCATACTCCTCCATCCCAAGGTTATGCCGCCTCACCTCTTGGAACATCCTTTCATTGTGGCGTGTCATCTCCTCAAACACCTTTTCATTATGGCGTCTCCTCTCCTCGAAGTTCCTTTCGTTGTGGCGTCTCCTCTCCTCGAACTTCCTGGCATCGTGGCGTCTCATCTCCAGCATGAACTGTTGATTTTGATCACGCTCATGCTGGAGATGAGCCAGGAAATCCTGGCACTTGGTCGCTGACAGCGCCGGACTAAAACTCAATCAAACTCAATCAAACTCAAACTCAAACTCAAACTCAAACTCAATCAAACTCAAACTCAAACTCAAAATCAAACTCAATCAAACTCAAAATCAAAATCAAACTCAAACTCAAACTCAAACTCAATCAAACTGAATCAAACTCAAACTCAAACTCAAAATCAAACTCAATCAAACTCAATCAAACTCAAAATCAAACTCACTCAAACTCAAAATCAAAATCAAACTCAAACTCAAAATCAAACTCAATCAAACTCAATCAAACTCAAACTCAAACTCAAAATCAAACACAAAATCAAACTCATACTCAAAATCAAACTCAAAATCAAACTCAAACTCAAAATCAAAATCAAACTCAATCAAACTCAAAATCAAACTCAAACTCAATCTCAAACTCAAAATCAAACTCAATCAAACTCAAAATCAAACTCAAACTCAAACTCAATCAAACTCAATCAAACTCAAAATCAAAATCAAAATCAAACTCAATCAAACTCAATCAAACTCAAAATCAAACTCAATCAAACTCAAAATCAAACTCAAACTCAAAATCAAACTCAATCAAACTCAAAATCAAACTCAAACTCAAACTCAATCAAACTCAAACTCAAAATCAAACTCAATCAAACTCAATCAAACTCAAACTCAAAATCAAACTCAATCAAACTCAAAATCAAACTCAAACTCAAACTCAAAATCAAACTCAATCAAACTCAAAATCAAACTCAAACTCAATCAAACTCAAACTCAAAATCAAACTCAAACTCAAAATGAAACTCAATGAAACTCAAACTCAAACTCAAAATCAAACTCAATCAAACTCAAAATCAAACTCAAACTCAAAATCAAAATCAAACTCAATCAAACTCAAACTCAAACTCAAAATCAAACACAAAATCAAACTCATACTCAAAATCAAACTCAAAATCAAACTCAAACTCAAACTCAAAATCAAACTTAATCAAACTCAAAATCAAACTCAAACTCAAACTCAAACTCAATCAAACTCAATCAAACTCAAAATCAAAATCAAACTCAATCAAACTCAAAATCAAACTCAAACTCAATCTCAAACTCAAAATCAAACTCAATCAAACTCAAAATCAAACTCAAACTCAAACTCAATCAAACTCAATCAAACTCAAACTCAAAATCAAACTCAAAATCAAACTCAATCAAACTCAATCAAACTCAAAATCAAACTCAATCAAACTCAAAATCAAACTCAAACTCAAAATCAAACTCAATCAAACTCAAAATCAAACTCAAACTCAAACTCAATCAAAATCAAACTCAATCAAACTCAATCAAACTCAAACTCAAACTCAAAATCAAAATCAAACTCAATCAAACTCAATGAAACTCAAACTCAAAATCAAACTCAATCAAACTCAAAATCAAACTCAAAATCAAAATCAAACTCAATCAAACTCAAAATCAAACTCAAACTCAAACTCAAACTCAATCAAACTCAATCAAACTCAAACTCAAAATCAAACTCAAACTCAATCAAACTCAAACTCAAAATCAAACTCAATCAAACTCAAAATCAAACTCCCACTGTCAATCAAATGGTCTATTCCGTAAGTGATTGGCTGGGCGACCTGTGGCACGATGCGTGATTCCGCTATTGGATGGTTCGTGCCGGGCGCGGCTAGTCCGTCCCCCTTCCAGCTTGCGTGCACGCCAAAACGTCACGGCCTTCCTACATCTGAAGGCCGCGATTCGCGCCTTTCTAGATTTAATTTACGGCCGCATCCGTTGAAGTCCACACGATGCACTTACGGCATAGTAATGAAACCGGGCTGAAAGGGCCCTAAAAGTATAAAGGAAGCAATAAAAGGCATTCGAATTACTGTAAAAACAATCCCCAATGATCAAATATGATAATAAAAGATATCTTTTTATTGTCATGTACATCCTCAATATGGCGGCCAAATTAACCCTTTAGCACTCAGAAAGGCTAGAATGTGTCCCCTAAACATATCAACATTATCTGATTTACATCTCTTTTATCACATCTACATTTTTTAACACAAATATTGTATATATTTCCACGCCACATTACATAGATCATGTAGCATGGGCCAAATGTGAGCCAGAATATTAGGGGTTACTAATTAAAATGGCTAAACAAATCCATAATCAGGGAACTTCATAACATGATGAAGCTTAGATACACCAGTGAGCTTTTCCATTTGTGAAATCCACCCGGATAATCACATCTGGGGTAATTAGCAAGCTATATAACCACATCATCATCCATGAATTAGCAAGTCTGAACCACCATGGATAGCAGCAACATGAGTGCGGCGTATAGGTATGTGAGGAGAGCGCAGCGTCGTAGGAATGGATATTTGTTTCGAATGTTGCAGAGTGGAAACCGGGCTGTCAGGCGTGCGACTGAGGAGTGGCTGAGGCGTGACAGAGAGGGGTGGCTGGGAGTGAATGTGGGTGAGCGTGCTGATGCAATCCATGGTGGTCCTGAACCAAGCCAGGCAAGTGGCTCATCACAGGATATGCCTAGGGTCATGGTGGGGGGTCAGTTAGGGGAGAGAGCTCCAGTGGCACAGGGACAGGGGGATATGAGGGCACCTGCAGAAAGGGAGGAGGACCTTGATGTGGGTAATCAGCTGATGGTGGGGCCAGATGAGAGACCCCTAGAGGGTGTGGCACATGAAGTGGGGGCTCCTGCACAGCCAGACCCACAGGGGGGTGAGCAGGCCCAGGAGCCTGCCAGGAGGATTCGTGCACCCAGGGTGTACAGGGAGAGAGTCACATTAGAGGGGTTAACTGATGTGGAAGTGTATGAGCGTTTTAGGCTAACCCGTGCCAGCCTGGAGGAGCTCTATGCGGTCCTGAGGGAGGACATGGAGCCTTCCTCATGGACCAATAGAGCCATCCCAGGCATGACACGGATGTTAGCCGCCATACACATCCTATCATCTGGTAGTTTTCAGAACACTGCTAGCATAGTAGGAGGAATGTCTCAGGCAAGCCTTTCAAGGTGCCTGAGCACATTCCTCCATGCTATCGTTCCGAAAACTGCCAGATACATCAGTTTTTCCCACACTGGGGAAGAGATCTTGTAGGTGAAATCAGATTTCTTTCGAATGGGAGGTATCCCCAATGTGCTCGGTGCTATAGATTGTACACATGTAGCATTGATACCTCCTAGAGAGCAAGAAGTGCTGTTCCGAAATCGCAAACACTATCATTCCATCAATGTCCAGGTTGTTTGTGATGCAGACATGCGCATACAAAATGTGGTTGCAGGCTTCCCGGGAAGTACTCATGATGCCCATATCCTGCATCAGTCATCCACCCATCTTTATTTTGAGTCTGGAGAAGCTCCACCTGGGTGGCTACTGGGTGAGTACCCATAAAGGATCCCCTAAAATAAACATCATGTTCCACTGTAATGCTATTCCATTGTTGCGTGAAAAATGCGCAATAACGCATGCGCCAACAGACAAAATAGAGTCCCTCAATAGCGCGCACAACATCTGCGCGCAGGAGTTGAAATAAGGATTTAAGGGTGGACTTAGGGGTTTTAGGCTTAGGGGTCTTTGGGCTAAGACTTTGGATTATGAGTGTTAGTGTTAGGCATAGGGTCTCAGTGGTTTGGGTTAGAGGGTTTTGGCCCATTAGTCAATAGATTCTACAACTTGCGCTCTTTGATGGACACACATTTTGGCACACAATTTCCAACAGTGCGCTACTGTCGCCGGCTTCTGTCATCGCCGTATTGTCCGCGCTCATTTGCCGTGCGCCATAAAGAAGGTGTGCCGACTGAGCCATTGCATCGTAGCTTGTTGCTGTGCCTAACCCGATGTGACGTGGTCATAGGAGTATGAAGTTCCAACCCAGAGATCCCTAAACTAACGTCACATTAATCATTGCGTATATTTACAGATGCTTTAACGAGCAGCACAAACTCACATTCATATCTACATCTCCCATTTTTGTTTCCTTCAGGCGATGCAGGATATAGGTGTTTGCCGTGGTTGTTGACCCCTGTGAACAATCCACGCACAGAGGGGGAGGAGAGGTACAATGCGGCCCATGCCAGAACCCGGAATGTAATAGAGCGCACCTTTGGCCTCCTGAAGATGCGCTTCAGATGTTTACATTCCACTGGCGGGGCGCTACAGTATACACCAGGGAAGGTTTGTCACATCATCATGGCCTGCTGTATTCTGCACAATATAGCAGTACAGGCAAACTGTCTGGGGAACATTGATGATGCTCCGCTTGAACCGGTGGAGCGTCCAGTACCTCCCCCTGGTGAGGATAACGTTCAGGGGTCACAACTACGTGCCCACGTCATTCGTGAGTACTTCCCATGTAAGTCTGAAACTAATAACAACTAACTATAATGTACCTTGATTATGGTTACTAATACATCTCTTTTCTTCTTCCCCATTGTCTTCCAGAATATCCAACAGTCCACAGTAGAGGATAGCTTTGTGATGTAACATATGTCTCGTGACACATTCTTCATACTGGATCAAATACAGCCTGCTCTGATATCCGTTAATGGTAAGTATGCGCACATTCCCATACACATCATAAATATTGATATCTGCCAACCTCAAGAAGCTAAGCTAAATGGATGGTCTGATGTATTCCACAATGTCAATGGATATATGTCTCACAATCGTTTTTGAAAACATCTTCACAGAACAGTAATGTTCCCATTGTCTGATCATGCTATTCCACATCCCATGGAGGTCAATGCAATTCCTAGCAATCTGGATATATGAACATACCAGCATATTGTAAACCATAATAAATGTACCTCATGGGATGCAAAGAGGGGATGTCCCCTTGTCTTTGTCAGCGAATGCTGGTAAAAGCATTCTCAGTCAGATAACAGGAATAGTCTCAAGGATGTGTTAACTAGGAATCATTGTGCAATATGGATTGTGTGACTCATCTCATCATATTGCCATTACAGAACTGTTGCCGTGTGTCAACACATTGTTTACCCACACAGACATGGTAAACAACCTGGCCAGCAACAGAACATCAGCTACATCAATGTCGTCTACATTGTAAGTGAGTATTTGCGGGAAACATGTGCATGTATGCATGAGAGGAAATGACTAATAACTCCATTAATGTAGGCCTAACTTTTGTTTTCCCAAGACATCCCCTATGTATTGCTGAAGCGGTCTGAAATGTTTATCAGACCATGCAGACGTGTCCTGGGGGAACAGATCTCTTTGTTGAATACTCCACTTGATCTATCCAAGGTAGAGAACCACATGTGGATGTCCGAACATGTATCAATGTGAACATGTATCAATGTGTGATAGTTGTGATCTTCCCTTTCTATTACAGGCTGCACTGGTCTCTCTGTCTCTCTCTCTCTCTCTCTCTGTCTGTCTGTCTGTCTCTCTCCTCATCCCACCCACCCCTGTTTACCCTTAATTTATTGAGTCACACAAGTCTTCTGCTAACTATCCCAATTAACCCTTTCCACTATGTTTTCTCTTGTCTTCTTCCTCACATCCCCTGCCTTTTCCTCAGACTCTTCTTTACTGCTCCCCTTTTTGTCTCCAACATTTTCATTTCAACTCTCATGCCCACCTCTCTCCTTTTATTCGCCCATCAGCTAATCTTACTCAAGCTGTGGTTAAACTATGTGTCTCCTGACTGTCCCATCTGCAGATTACATTATCTGTCCACATGGGGCAGATACCTTATTACATAATAGTGCATCGCACTTTACATCTGATCCCTTTCCTCTCCGACTAATGCATATCTTTCTACTTGACACAACCTCCTTCCTATGTATCTCTGACTTACTTATTAACCTTGCTATTCCTTATCTACTCTTCCCCATGTCCATTACCTTTAACTTGGAAGTGGTGATTTTCGAATCTTGTGTGGGCCTTTGGGAACAAATCATTTATCAACAGACTTTACGCTCCAAACAGGGCCCTCCATTTTCTTGCGTTGGCAATATTACATACTGTATATTTTCTGGTTCTTCTCCCCTGTACCGCGTTACGGAATATGTTTGCACAATACAAATAAATGAGAATTAGACTAATCCTAATATTCCCACATCAGGACAAATTAGTCTGGGCCATCATTATCATCGGACAGATGGTTAGCTTGTACGAGATCCCAATGCCTAACATGTGTGCCGACATACCTACATCTGTTGGTGGCTGCTCATATGGCATATGTAAGGTTTCCACTAATATATTATTTGTGTGTTTGTATTCCAGATCCCGGTCAGAACAAGGCATGACGATAAACATCCTGACATTCCATGGCAATGTCAATGTCCTCATGTATGTGCATGTGTCCGTTTCATTGCTTTGTTGGATCCAGTTTGATATCTGATGACCTTGACTGAATAGCCGATATGTGTCATGAGACAATTTCAATATACAATGCAGATGTGATGTGACATCTGTCAGCTGATGTTCCTGGTATATCCACAGCATGTGTATGCTCATATAGTCTTTCTCGATTCATAGGTACCTATTGGTTTAGACATTCTATCCTCTCCTCTACTTGGACTGTTGTGAAGCATGCAGCACCAACCCTTCAAGATCTTTTCTTCAGTGCTGATGTGACCCTCCCTGTGCATATGGGGAAGAGTAAATCCAGGCTTGGGACAACAGTTAAGGAGGTTACTTTAATCTTCAGTTATGCATATGCAACAACAGTGAGTATAGATGCTCAATCAGAGAACAAACTATCCTTGATATTGCCTGGTTTGTTGTGAGTTCTCTGCAATAAGTAACATCTGACTGATATGGTCCTGGTCAGGTCACCATCTTTTTGACCAAGGTTATCTATGTGCTGCTTATTGTTGCATGAGAACTGACGTTATGGGCTCATAGCATTCACTGATTGAGCACTTATACTTCTGATGTGGCATCAGAGTGTCCGTTTAACACACAAGCATACATTTTGCTCTCCCCATATGTATATCACCTTATTCTGGATTATTATGGTGTTTCCTTATTGACTGTTATATATATGTCGTAACAATAATGAGATCTATTATATTGCCTAATGTTGGTTGATACAATGTACATCCCCTGATCATCTATATCAATGTAATTTTCCCTGCCTGCATTCTGCTCTCATATCCCTATTTCCCTGTGTTACTTGGATTTTGTATCCTACCCCCCTCCACCATGATCCTTTGCATAACTGTGTTGATTAGTCAACCTGTGGCTTTGTGGCAAGCTTGCCTTGTTAATTTCTGTATATAGTAAATATGATTTATCCGAGATGTTGTTTGTGTCTGCCTTGTCAATGTTGATACCATAGCATTTCCGGAACATCAATGAAAGGACCTTCAGACTCCACATCTGTGCTCTGCACCATCAGTTAGGGGTGTCAATAGAATTCTCACAGTGTGTTTGCATGACTGATTTCAACCATGAGGGAAGGTTGGTATTAACAATCTATATGACACAGAAACAGACAAATGAGACAGGTGTCCGTAAGTGGCTCACATCCTAATAGTGAACATACAGGGCCTCATTCAATTGCGATTTTGCCAATTGAATGGGGCTCAAAATAAGCACAGAACATATATTGTTTCAAAAAGATTTTAGTTAGTGAAAACCTTGATTTTGGATAGATGTTTACTAACTAAAACATTTTTCATAGAATATATGTTATGAAAAAAAAAAATGGAGGCAGAAATTCAGGAACATCAATAAATTGGAACCTAAAGAGATAAGAACAAGACATCAATTAGAACAATATACACATTGACTGCAACACCTCAACGTCAATAGATCTTGGACATCAATTGCTTCTATATGCAACATGAACATGTTCTCACCTATTTCCGCATTCGCTTGTGTGTTTCCTGGCTCTCCTGGCCTTTGGCAAATGTTCCCCTAGGCCGGCCCCGACCTCTGCGAATGGTTGGCGGCTCTTCCGGCCTGGATGCTGGTGACAAGGTCTGTGAGGTTGAAGGGGGTGAGGTTGAAGGGGTAGCCCGGTCTTGGGGCTGGCCTTCTCGGGCCATTTCGGCCCTTCGGGCATACTCCTCCATCCTAAGGTTATGCCGCCTCACCTCTTGGAACATCCTTTCATTGTGGCGTGTCATCTCCTCAAACACCTTTTCATTATGGCGTCTCCTCTCCTCGAAGTTCCTTTCGTTGTGGCGTCTCCTCTCCTCGAACTTCCTGGCATCGTGGCGTCTCATCTCCAGCATGAACTGTTGATTTTGCTCACGCTCATGCTGGAGATGAGCCAGGAAATCCTGGCACTGGGCCGCTGACAGCGCCGGACTAACTGGCTGGGCCTGCTGGGCCTGCGGGGCCTGTGGGGCCAGAGTGGCTGGCTGGGCCTGCTGGGCCTGCGGGGCCGGTGGGGCCAGAGTGGCTGGCTGGGCCTGCTGGGCCTGCGGGGCCTGTGGGGCCTGTGGGGCCAGAGTGGCTGGCTGGGCCTGCTGGGCCTGCGGGTCCTGTGGGGCCAGAGTGGCCAAAGTGGCTGGCTGGGCCTGCTGGGCCTGCGGGGCCTGTGGGGCCGGAGTGGCTGGCTGGGCCTGCTGGGCCTGCGGGGCCTGTTGGGCCGGAGTGGCCAGAGTGGCCTGCTGGTCCTGCGGGGGCCACATGCCCTGCCGGGGGCCCATGCTCCAGGGCACCATTGCTTGGGGATCCATACTGTGGGCCCAACTGGGATGGGACCACATTGGGTGGCCCCACATTTGTCCAGCCCACATTGGCTGGGAGCCAGGCGGTGCCATTATCCTGGCTGGAGGGGCCATTGCTGGAGGTAATTGGTGGCATCTCGTGGATGGCCCAGGTGGACTTTGGTACGACGGCCCTGCTGCAGGTGATGTTGCTGCAGGTGGTCCTGCATCTTCACAAGGTGCAGGAACCTGCGGAGGCAGGGGACGCCTGGCTGGTACTGAAATGAGACAAGATTTTGATTTGAGTATTGTTGTTTCCATATCTCTGAGATCAGAGTGACTTGTAATTGGCTGTGAATGTTTGACGCTAATCAAAATTGATCTGCATCATTAGTATTGTGGATCCTGGCTGGGATCTTTCCTGTTATGTGACAGCGACTGCTGGCAGCAGCAGTTGGACCAAGGGGCTGATAGATGGCGCTGCCGCTGTTATATACATCATTTTCACCTTACACAGAAGCCCAAAAGCACTAGCCCTCACACTAATCCGAACCCCTTATTTTAACAACACCATAATCCACTAAATATGCATGATTATATAATCTCCAGGAAAATGCTGTGACATGTAGAGGCTGCTCACTGCTGCTACCAGCAGTCACGGTCAGATAACAGGAAAGGGCCCATGGCTCATATGACTATATGTAATGCTGGGGGGTTATGCCAACTGCAGTTAATTAGGACACGTGCTCATCTGAATCTGTTGGCCAGTGTGTGAGACAGACCAATCTGTGACCAATCCTCAGCAATGTGAGTTAACATGTTAATGTAACATCGTCCAGATTATGCTGTTACACGACACAAACTTGCAGTCCATCAGAGTCTGTATCCGCATATGCTGCAGTGTGCACATCCATACATGTAGTCTCATGGGGATGTACCAGCTAGACCGGACCTATCCTGTTGTATGTGCACATCTCTGGAAGTGCACCACCAACGACTCTAGCTAAGCCAGCCCAGCAGGCCAGGTAAGTGGTTATGGGTTTCGGGTTCTGGCTACAGTTAGGGGGTATGGGTTCGAGTTAGAAAGTGGGGTTTAGGGGGTTAGGGTTAGAGGGTTAGGGGCTTTGGGTGTACCAACTATTTTTGACGACTACATGGGGACGCAAGCGCAGCCGCATCCCTAGAGTCGGCGGCGGCACTCTTCCAGCACATACTGAAATGCCCACATAAAACAGGATACATCCGCTATACCTAGAATCAAAATGTACATGAATTCTAAGCAGTAGGAGTGTTAAGCCAAACAGCTATGGATGGGCCAGTTTAACATGGAGTAGAGTGTGACAAGGGAACTCATGACAATAAACAAACAATTGCAATGGAGTTGTCATGTATGCTTTATATGCACTGGGAACCAACAGCAAACATAACAGTAACATCAATAGATTTGCAAAACGGTATCATAATCAGTTGTGGGAGGAGGTATTGGACATATATTTCATTGCTAACAATTCTGACGAGTATATTTCTTTACACTAGATTTACATGATTTTTGTGGCCTCATATATCTGTAGTCACAACCAGATATCTTACAGTGCAATTCAACGTCAGTTATCTATCTGTATGGGGTACATGTGCGTACATATAAGGGTGTTATGGTGTACATGGTACTCACATTGCAGGCTTTGGGACCGACCCGAGTCCACCAGGCTAGGGAGGCCCACGACTGCCGCAGGCTGGATCATGTCGCGGACTGTGGCCTCCCAACCGGGGTATGTGAAGGTTTCTGGCGGCCCACCACCGGTTCCACGTGCCGCATTGGCCTCATTGGCCATCTTCTTTTTGATGTCAATGCGGCAGTCTTGGTACCGGTGCTGGACAGACTGCCAGGTACGATTCGCATACCCCAGCGAGGAGACCTCAGCCGCGATCTCCTTCCAGGCATCTGTCCTCTGCCTGGGCCTCACTTCGCTCCCACCGGTTAGGATGGAGTGTCGGGCTTGTACTCCTCTAACCAGTGTTTCTATTTCCTGGCTCGTGAAATTTGCTGCCCTTTTTCGTGCAGCAGCTGGCTGGCCAGCCTGTGGCTGGGGGTCCTGCTCTCCATGCCCTTCGCTGCCTTCTCCCTCCATCTCTCCTCCTCTGACAGCATACAACACAGTCACAGATTTACGAGTTTCACTCCCTTTTAAACTATTTGTGCCCTTGATTGTCATCTTCCTATTGGTTAATTGATTTCAGGTTTGATTTCAGGATTACGGGCTTGAGACTTGGCCATAGCTTCTTAGTGAAGCACGTACGGGTTTGGCGGATGATTGCCCTCCAAGCCCGTAGCTCGTTATACAAACCCGTGCGGGCTTGCATGATAGATGAAGTTAAATATCTTTATTTGCGCATTTGAGAGTAGGGGAATGTTGAGCTATTAATTCTAAAACCAAACATCACTTTCCCTTTTAATAAAAGTACAGGATGGCTTTTCTATGCTACGACTTGTAAGTTAGCCCTTTACGACCCGTAGGTCTTATTTAACCATTTACGGACTTGACGAAGGCTAATCCCGCAGCCTTTGCGGGTCTGAGGTGCTCCAAGCCCTCGGGACTTTGTCCACGGATATTTGACAAGAATTTTAAAATAGAAAAATTACGGATTTGTGTATAGGGGAATGTTGTGCTATTTTTGCTAACACCTACAATCACTTTATAGTCTCCTCAGAGTGCAGGATGGCTTTATTTCTGCTTTATTATGTGCTTAATTGGTGCTAGTGGGACCTTTTTGGTGCAAGTAAGCTGCGGCTCGGTTTTAGCCTTGCAGAGAGGTTTCCCGTAGCAATTGAATAGCAACCGGGGCTTTCTTGCGGCTGAAACTCTTGCGGCCGTTTTAGATCAAAGGCTTTTCTCAAGGGATAGCAAGGCGCCGGCCGCAAGCCTGCCAGAGCCCCCGGCCGGAAGGGAATAGAATACCCGAATAGCTTGCGGCCGGTCCTTGCGGCCCCGCATCTTCTACGGCCGTTAATAGAATGAGGCCCTATGTATATATATATATATATATATATATATATATATATATATATACACATATTTGATGGATTTGATAGAAGTGCAAGCTTCCACATTGATAAGTGCATTGTACTTAATCAGCAAATGTGGATTGTATGGAACACATATCTATTATCGAACTTTTGGCCACGGATAATAGATGTTTGTCCTTCTCTTCTTTTATACAATGGGTATCCATCACAATTAACATAAGTCTGCATTTGAAATTGTTTTGGAAACTCTTTTATGTAATTTTTATTTTCCATACATGTTGAATTGGGATTGCTCTCTCCACATGGACCATGTAACATTCTATGAGTTACAATCTCATGAAGTTTGGAATGATTCTCTGGATGTGGCAGTTCAGCAGTAATTACTGAATCTACTCTGTCTGCTGTATTAAATGTATCTTTTTCTTGCAAGATTAAAAGTATATGTGCATGTGGCAAGCCTCTTTTTTGAAATTCAATGGTATAAACAAAAGCCACACATTTTACAAATAAGTCTGCTTTAGTTATATCATGAATTAATGAATTGAGTTTTATTTTATATACTCTTGCTACCAAATCTGGTCGGTAAGAAGTAGTTTGTCCAAGCAGCAAATTTTCTTTGATCTCTGGCCATTGTGGATTACATGTAAATGTAATGAATAAATCTGGTTTGCCAAATTTAGTGACAATAGCCATGGCATCATTGTATCTTTTTCGTATATTGCGAGGAGATCCTTGGAAAGAGGAGGGCAAAATCATTGCTTGTCAAGCAGGAATGTCTCTGTTTGCAGCTAATTCAGCGAAATAATCCATCAATCCACAATATTGTTCTACTCGAAGCTTGTTTTGTTGAAATTTGACAAAATTTAGATTATTTGCTTAGACTTGTAGATAGGAATCAAAAATCCATTGTTGGGTGAGTTTACCCCCACATAAAATAGGATTATAATGATCCCGGACAGCAGTTTGTGCCACTTTATATTCCAGCATGGAAATATTGTTTCTAACCCGAACTTTACTATTGGGATAACTTTGCAACTGTAATTTTGGTTGCTATCCTGGCACCCCATTTGGAAAGAAAATGGGATTTGTCATAGGATCCAAATAACTGCTTAAAATATTTATGTTTATAAAAGGTTGTTCTTGATTGCTTGGATATATTCTAATATCCCGCTCAAATGATGGTTCCCCATCATCATTTTTAAATACCATGGCAACCTCATTTGCTGTTGGTAAATTATACCGCCTTTGATCAGTATGGCGATCTCTTCTGAGAACCATATTTACTCTTGGCATTGGCAATTGATATCTTTGCTCATGTGCCAGTTGTTCTTTTTTTAACCTCAGCTAATTTTTTGTATGCTTTACTATATGGGTTGTTGGCCATAATGTTATCAAGCTGTTCAAAGACTATGGATAAGCATTGTTTATTTTCAGGAAGCATCATTCATTGTTCAACAGCTTCCATTGTATCACGTACATATAACTGTGCAAATATCCTTTGTTCTCCTTTTTCTTGGTGTAAATGTGAAGTCCGGTGGTATATTTGTCCTTGGACTTTAAAACAGTAAGGACCATGTCCTGGAACATTTTCGGCTAATATTGCACCCATTGAAGCAAATGAAATTGCACCGTTATAAGACCGAATGTTTTTCTTAAATCTGGCGTAATTTGTAAATGTAGGATCACTCATGATACTTTTTAAATATTCTGGAAATGTGTGTCTTTCTGGAAGTCTTACCTTTCCTTTCTGACAGCAACTAATAAACTCTCCATCAGTTGGTCGTTCTTTCAGAAAATGATAGGCCCCACAAAACTGACAAACCACATTCATTTATCCACAATAATGAGTGTCTACTGTTAGTGCTCTAAATAAAGGACTATCATGACCTTCCTCAATATAGATCTCAGTTGAACTTTCTATATCTACATTGGTGTCATCTCTATCAACATTGGTGTCAGGAGGCAAAATAGGTTCATTAGAAAATTTTCTTTTTTTAGAATCTCCAGCAGACTCATTTTGTTGTTTTTTAGCCATTTTTCTTTTATTTAGAAGTCTCTGTCGATCTTCTTCTCTTAAACGTTGTGAAGTCTCAGGGGTCTGTGCATCTCTCCATCTCTGCTACCTTTCCCTTGCCATTCTTCTTTTATATTTTTTATTATCTTCTGCATTATCCGCCACTGTAATCTGTTATTGGAAATAGAGTTGTAAGAATTTCATTAGTTTTATTATACATATTTTTTAACCTGTCATATATTGCTAACAAATGTAATGGTAATCTGTCTCAATCTGTCTCTGTGGGTGTCTGTGTCTCTATCTGTATCTCTGAGTGTCTGTGTCTCTTGGTGTCTGTGCCTCTGTCTGTCTGGGTGTCTGTGTCTCTGGGTGTCTGTGTCTCTAGGTTGTCTGTGGGTGTCTGTGTCTCTATCTGTCTCTATGGGTGTCTGTGTCTCTGTGGGTGTCTGTGTCTCTATCGGTCTCTCTGGGTGTCTGTTTCTCTGGGTGTCTGTAGGTGTCAGTGTCTCTATCTGTCTCTCTGGGTGTCTGTGTCTCTGGGTGTCTGTGTCTCTTTCTGTCTCTCTGGGTGTCTGTGTCTCTGGTTGTCTGTGGGTGTCTGTGTCTCTATCTGTCTCTCTGGGTGTCTGTGTCTCTGGGTGTCTGTAGGTGTCTGTGTCTATCTGTCTCTCTGGGTATCTGTGTCTCTGGGTGTCTGTGGGTGTCTGTGTCTCAGTCTGTCTCTCTGGGTGTCTTTCTCCCTGGGTGTCTGTGTCTCTGTCTCTCTGGGTGTCTGTGGGTGGTGGGTGTCTGTGGGTGGTGGGTGTCTGTGGGTGTCTGTGTTTCTGGGTGTCTCTGAGTGTCTGTGTCTCTGGGTGTCTCTGAGTGTCTGTGTCTTTGGGTGTCTCTGAGTGTCTTTGTCTCTGAGTGTCTGTGTCTGGCTGCGTGTCTGTGTCTGGCTGTGTGTCTGGCTGCGTGTGTCTGGCTTCGTGTCTCTGTTTGTGTGTGTGTGTGTGTCTCTGTGTGTGTGTGTGTGTGTGTGTGTGTGTACTGTTTGTATCTAGATTCAAAATGTTGCTATTATGATCTTGCTACTAAGCCACCCTTACATTGCAGTTTAGGGACAGGTGTATTTACAGGTGAGGGAACATGGCAGAAAATAAGGAAAATAAGTGCAAAAATAGAATAGCTGGTAAATGTACCAACCAATATAAGGTTACAGAGATAACATAATAAGAAACAAACATATAACAGTATTGTAATGGAAAACAGAAATGTATTGCCAGTCAAAGTATGTTGAGCCAGATAATAAGACTCTTATATTAATTGAAGGCAGTATGATTTCTAACTAAAGATACTATCCCTCTGCTTTCTACCACAGGCTATTACATTGAAGTTGAATAGGTATGGAGATTTTAACATAAGTAGACAGATCTTTACAGTAAAACAGAGATTTTGTTTTTACTTATAAACAATATGTTGACAAATTCAGTATATACATTTAATAAAAATAACTTCAAGAAGGAAATGTATAAAAACTTATGTGAACAAAGCAATGCAAGATTAATATACCAAGAAGTATTCCATAAATATAATATTTGTAAAATATAGTTTTTATAATAATTGTTACAACCCAGCGACGAGTACAGTACACCCCTAATTCTCCTACTGTAGCTTATAGTAGCAATGTGCAGGTTGTGACTTTATATTCATCTCAGCACCCATCAATTCAGATCAGGACATCAGTCATGGAGAAACAGGAAAAATGTTATTTAATGCAGACAGTAGACTGGCAACTTTATTATTTTTACAGAGAAATGTATCAAAAACTAAAATATCTCAAACACACCAACATCTTTCCCACCCCCTTCCCAACATTCCTTCCTTTCAGATATATCTGATCTGGCTTGTTTTTACTGTCCATAGGCAGGGGGTGAAATGTCTCTTGATCCCAAAACCTGATCTGCTTTACAACCCCAGAAAGCAATACACAATCTTCAACTTTTATGATCTGAAGAAAGAGATAAAGCATAAGGCCAAATTAGATTTGTTTCTCCCAACCTGGCAATCTGGAGTGGAGGGCACTCCTATTCCTAGGTCAGAGGCCCGATGTCTGACAAATTTCTATTTCTGGTTTTAAAATATTATTTGTTTATATGTGCCATTGGGGAGGGAAACATCCAACATATTTCACACAATGATAGAAAAAAATGCACAAATTAAACAAGCAACAAGATATTCACATGAGTCACTTTTAGCTTAACATTGAATGTCCATTTTGATAGCCTTGATGTTAGGATCAGGGGAGTCTCATCCTGGCCCCAACATGATGATGGATAATAATGATCCACGTAATTAACATTACATAGTTACATAGTTACACAGTAATTGAGGTTGAAAAAAGACATTCAGTCCATCAAGTTAGCCATTTTAAGATCTCCTCTGATCTGCAATATGTGGATAGTTGATAATTAATTAGTTGTTAATTCATTGATCCAGAGAGAGGCAAACAGAAGAAAAAAAAACAAGTCAAACTTGGCTAATCGTCTCAAAGGGAAAAAAATGAATTCCTCCCTGACCCCAGATACTGGCGATCGGATTCCTCCCTGTATCAATACTCCCTCTCTAATTATCAAGGATAACCCTGAATACCCTTTTTAATTAAAAATAAAGCCAGTCTCCTTTTAAAGATATCTATCAAATCCGCTGACATCACCTTCTTTGGTAGAAAATTCCACAGATTAACAACCCTACTGTGAAGAACCCTTTTGTTTCTTTAAGGTGGAATCTTTTTACTTCTAACCTCAAATGATATACTCTTGTCAGTTGAAAACCTCTTGGCACAAAAAGCTCACTTGACAAATCTTTATACTGACCCGGGATGTATTTATATAGGGTAATCATACCACCTATTAGCCATCTTTTTTATAGAGAAAATAAGCTTAATTTGGTTAGTCTTTCTTCATAACTTAGCCCCTCCCTTCCCCTTATTAGTTTTGTAGCCCTTCTCTGAACCTTTTCCAGCTCTAATATGTCATTTTTAATAACATCTAATATGTCAAGTGGTGCCCAAAATTGTACTCCATATTCCAAATGAGGGCGTACTAGGGAATTGTATAGTGGCAGAATTATATTTGCTTCCCTTGCTTCTATACCCTTCCTAATACATGCTAATATTTTATTTGCCTTTGCAGCTGCTGCTTGGCATTAAGCACTTTTATCTAGGTGGTTGTCCACAAGTACTCCCAAATCCCTTTCAATATCTGATAACCCTATATTTGCTCCATTATGATTATAATTTGCATGGATATTTTTCCTTCCCAGATGCATAACTTTACATTTATTCATATTAAATCTCATCTGCCATTTAGATGCCTGTCATGAATCACCCAGGGGCCATATTGGATTTGGTGTGAACTATGCTGGGGCCATTTTGTGACTGGCAGCAGTGGCCATTTTGGGCTGGATTATCTTACACATGCTGGTGCCATGTGGAAGAACAAAAGATTTGGGCACAAAGTTACTGCTTGTAAATGGTATGAATAGGGGGTTCCACTGTCACCATTAAATAAAGTCAGCATTACTGCATAAAATGGATTGACGTGGAAAACTTGCCCCACCCTGATACCATGTGGGAATGGGGAAATATGGTTATAGGTTATTAATATGTTAGTATTATATTGTATATTGTATTGGGGAGTGATAGCTATGTTTTAATTAGTCAACCCTTCCCCATTGTATAAACTCTCAGTCAGGAGTTGGCCATATGGTCTTTAGAGTAAACACTTGAAGTGATAGCAAGGCCAGAACAAAGAGATTTGCCAGACTGCCAGGCACCGTAGGACAATGGTATAGTACAGGGTCTTCCAGCCTCAATACTAGGGCCTGGGCCATAGCAAAGAGATGTGTCTCTGTTGACTGCCAGCGCCCAAATGACTCTGTTAGCCACACCTAGTGGGCGGCCCAGGGGAGGGGTCTGGAAGTTCCCAGAGCTTACCTCTAGTCCATTGGCTAGAGGTAATAAAGTTACTCTGGAGATTACTGCATTGGCCAAGAGGAAGATAAGGGTTGGACAAAGGGGTAGCCACTCCCTGTACTGGTTTTGTGAGTTGTTTAAATACTTGTGAAAAAATAAAGAAGTTGTTCATAATTTTCATCAAGACTTTGTGTGCAGATGTATTATTTACCCAGGGACATATGCTTGCAGTAAGATTCGTCAGACTTACTGTCAATATTGCTCAGTCTAAACCAAGGGCTGAGACATGATGTTCCTGTACTCAAAGCTACTCCAAGGTCCAGAGTAACCCAAATCAAGTCAGCAGACCCCAGCCAGAGAGTGGGTCGTGATAATTGGTGGCACAGTGGTGGGGTACTCTGAGAAGGACCAGAAAATGGAGCAGATGGAAGCAGAGGACTACAGACTACTCCTGCTAAATCAATGGATGGCATTCATGCAATTATGGCATGGCCATGAGCTGGCAAGCTGGTTGGAGGAACTGGTAGAGAAAGAGATGGACTTGGAGGAACAGTACCTTGCCAGGATAGAGTCCTTGGGTGGCCGGAGAGAGGATCTCTATTTTCGTTTGGATCTAGAATATGGGGTCGGTGAGATTCTGAATGGTGATCCGGAATGTGGCATGGGAACTGCAAGGAGGCATAATAACTTGTTTGTTGAACGCTGCCGGGGTCTGGGACTGGAAGCATGGTTCCCGGAGGCTCCTTTGCTGGAACCCCTGATTCAGCAAGAGCTGCAACTGGAGGCTGAGTATGTGGAATTGTGGGATGCGATACCCAAGAAGTATTTTTACAACTCAGACGGTATGTACCAGAGGGAGTATGTTCACTGGAACTGGGGAGAGGCTTTTATAGACGGTAAACAAAGTGAGGAGTGGGAAGGGGTAAACACTGTTCCTTTGCCAACTCCTGGGGATGGAGAATGTTTGCCCCTAGAACATGCAGTAACTGTGTCAGGGCCTAGTCACCAGCCCCAAGAGCCAGAGACCCAGTGGAATGTTCCCTGGGTGGGGTCAGATAATCCATGTCTGCCCCCTGATACCCCAAGAGAGTTAATCCCAGAGGAAGTGGGAACTGCTCACAAGCTAGGGCCAGATAAGTTAAGTCTGCCCTCAGAAGTTCTAGGCAAAGTGTGTTGGCCAGAACTGCTAATGGAGCCAGAGGCTCTGGATTATTATGTGATGGACGGTGGGAAGGGAGCCTTAGAGGCCAGGCTGGAAGGGAATGATGAGATTCCCCAGCCTGCATCAGATAACCACTGTCTGTACCCTGACAGTCCAGGGGAGTTGTCCCCAGAGGTGCTAGTGAAGCACAGAGCCCAGGAGGGTTGTGTAAGAGACTGTGGGGAGGGAAAGGAATTGGTTTCTGGCTACAGGGAACCTGACCTCACACAGCAAGAGAGTGCCAGGGGCACAAAGAGCCAGGCGGGGGCAGCAAGCATGCCAGCCTTGGCAAAAGCATTATGGGTGCAGAGTGGCACCATGAAAGAGGGTGTACCAAGTGGTTAGATACCCTGGATAACCATTGTCCAGGGGCCCACTGGAACAGACACCACTCCAAAGATCCAGTTCAACAGAAAGGACTGGGATAAAGTTGCTCAACCCCGGGCAATGGAGGAAGGTAAGCACAGCTTGGGTGGGAGCAGCGTAGCTCCCCAAGCAGCAAGGGAAACAGCTGGACCAGAGGAAGAAAGCCAAGAGGAACGGTCCCTTTGCAATCCCATAGGCCCAGAGACTGTATTAGAGATCCCAGCCCATCTGTGGGGACTGGCTGGGGGGAACAGAGTTGCTATGGGACAGAAACTGTGGCCCACCTGTTGTACTCTGGGATACCAGATTATTGGGGAGGTACCCTGGACTATTTGGGTGGGTGTGAATGGGAAGAGCAATTTGCTCTATACAGTGGGAGCAAGGCCAAGGGCTGGGGGAGGTTTTTACTCTGCACCTTGGGACAAACAAGAACTGGCATAGCATACAGAGGGCCAAACCAGCACATTCATGACTATCAGCGTAGCTGGAAAAATCAGGGATGTTTCCTGCCACGCTTGGGGAGGTGTTGTCATGAATCACCCAGGGGCCATATTGGATTTGGTGTGAACTATGCTGGGGCCATTTTGTGACTGGCAGCAGTGGCCATTTTGGGCTGGATTATCTTACACATGCTGGTGCCATGTGGAAGAACAAAAGATTTGGGCACAAAGTTACTGCTTGTAAATGGTATGAATAGGGGGTTCCACTGTCACCATTAAATAAAGTCAGCATTACTGCATAAAATGGATTGACGTGGAAAACTTGCCCCACCCTGATACCATGTGGGAATGGGGAAATATGGTTATAGGTTATTAATATGTTAGTATTATATTGTATATTGTATTGGGGAGTGATAGCTATGTTTTAATTAGTCAACCCTTCCCCATTGTATAAACTCTCAGTCAGGAGTTGGCCATATGGTCTTTAGAGTAAACACTTGAAGTGATAGCAAGGCCAGAACAAAGAGATTTGCCAGACTGCCAGGCACCGTAGGACAATGGTATAGTACAGGGTCTTCCAGCCTCAATACTAGGGCCTGGGCCATAGCAAAGAGATGTGTCTCTGTTGACTGCCAGCGCCCAAATGACTCTGTTAGCCACACCTAGTGGGCGGCCCAGGGGAGGGGTCTGGAAGTTCCCAGAGCTTACCTCTAGTCCATTGGCTAGAGGTAATAAAGTTACTCTGGAGATTACTGCATTGGCCAAGAGGAAGATAAGGGTTGGACAAAGGGGTAGCCACTCCCTGTACTGGTTTTGTGAGTTGTTTAAATACTTGTGAAAAAATAAAGAAGTTGTTCATAATTTTCATCAAGACTTTGTGTGCAGATGTATTATTTACCCAGGGACATATGCTTGCAGTAAGATTCGTCAGACTTACTGTCAATATTGCTCAGTCTAAACCAAGGGCTGAGACATGATGTTCCTGTACTCAAAGCTACTCCAAGGTCCAGAGTAACCCAAATCAAGTCAGCAGACCCCAGCCAGAGAGTGGGTCGTGATAATGCCCATTTCTCTACTTTATGTAAATCCCTTGGAGGGAAAGACATCATTATCTGATTTAATTTCCTTGCACAACTTTGTGTCATCAGCAAAAAAGGAGACACTACTTTCCAGTCCCACCTCTAAGTCATTAATACATTTGTTAAAAAGGAGAGGACCTAATACTGAACCCTGAGGAACCCCACTTAACACATTTGTGCAAACAGAGTATGTTTCATTTACCACAACCATTTGCTTTCTGTCCTTTAGCCAGCTCTCGATCCATGAGCAGATATATCCTGCAATTACTGCATCCCTTAGTTTGCACAATAGTCTCCCATGTGGCACTGCGTCAAACGCCTTTGCAAAATCCAAAAAGATTTCATCCACTGAGTTGTCTGAGTTCCTACTAACCCCCTCATATAAACTAATTAGATTTGTTTGACATGACGACCTATCCCTCATAAATCCATGCTAACTCCTACTTATAATCCTGTTCAACTAGACATATTATTAAATATTATCCTTTATTAACCCTTCTAAAAGCTTTCCCACTACTGAAGTGAGGCTCACGGGTCTATAATCCCACAGATTTGCTCTTACTTGCTTCTTAAATATAGGTATCATCTCTTCTTTTCTCAAGTCATCTGGTAGAAACCCTGTGTTGAGTGAATCTTGAAAAATTAAATATAATGGTTTGGCTATTACAGAACCCAGTTCGCTCAGTACCCTTGAATGTATTCCATAAGGACCTGGGGCTTTATTAACAGTTATTTTTTCCAACCTCTTTTGGATTTCTTCCTGTGTTAACCAATTATTTAGCAAAGGTAGTGTAGCCCTCCAATAGCTTCCTTCCTAGACTTCTTTCCATTAATATATTTCAGAAATAATTTAGGGTTAGTCTTACTCTCTTTTGCAACTAATTTTTAATTTTCTATTTTAGCCACTCTAATAGTCCTTTTGCAAGCCTTGTTGATTTCCTTGTACTCATGTAAAGCAGTCTCTGTCCCCTCTTGTTTGTTAAATTTAAATGCCTGTTTTTTACTCCATATCTTAATTTTAAAATCATTGTTAAGCCACATTGGATGCGATTTACTTCTTTTTACTTTTATTCCCACATGGTATATGGTGATAAGTATGTATATTTAGAAGGATTTAAATGTTGTCCATTTATTTTCAGTATTTTCACCTGCCAGTTTTCTGTCCCAGTCTATACTTTGTATTGCTGCCCTTAGACTGTTAAAATCTTCCCTTTTAAAATTGAGAGTTTTTGTTCACCCTTTACAGTTTGTTTTTTTATTTCAATCTCAAATGAGACTGTGTTGTGATCACTATTTCCCAAAGTTTGTCCTATTTCTACATTTGATACCATATCAATATTATGTGTGATAACTAAATCCAAGATAGCCTCACTTCTCATAGGTTTTGTATAACCTGGGCCAGATAATGATCCCGAAGTGTACTCAAGAACCTGCTCCCCTTAGCTGAACTGCTGGTCTCATTTATCTAGTTTATTTCAGGGTAATTAAAGTCTCCCATTATTAGAACTTGCCCATGCTTAGCTGCATTTTCAATCGGTAACAATAATTGCATTTTCTCGCTTTCAGTTATGTTTGGGGGTTTATAGCATAATCCTACTAATATTCTTATGGAATTTGCTGCTCCGCCATTTAACTCTACTCACAAACATTCTTATCTTCTCTAACTGTAAGCTTGTATTCAGGCTTAACATATAGACAAATCCCGGCAATAATTCTAACTCTCCCATTTTCCCTGCCAAGCTTCTGGCATTAGCAAGCGTACACCTTATGTCATGAGTCTGTAGTTCTGAAGTGCCTGCCACTATACTTGAGTTACTTGGTAATACCTCCCTATTGACTATACAAACCTTCCACCCATCTCCTCTCTCATGAGGAGTTAATTCACCACCTATCCCCTGAACACTTCCTACCCCATTATATTCACCTTGTCAGCCCCCCAAACCTACTAGTTAGAAAAACTCCTCCAGCCTTTCTACCATGTTATTCCCTAGCACAAAAGCTCCCTCATCACAAAGGAGCAATCCATCCCTGCTATAGAGATTGTACCCAAGTGAGAAGTCAGCTTAGTGCTCTAAAAAAACAAACCCCTCCTTAGTGCAACACATTTTTAGCCACACATTAACCTCCCTAAGCTCTTTCTGTCTGCCTAAGCTAGCACATGGCACAGGTCTCAGAAAATACTACCTTGGAGGTCCTTGCTTTAAGCGTATTCCCTAGTTATCTGAAATAATTCTTTAGGACACTAACTTTGTCATTGGTACCAATATGTACAAAGACTGCCGGCTCATTTCTAGGCCCTCCCAATAATTTATCTATTCGATCCACCACATGCTGAACCTGAGCACCCAGGAGACAGCAAACTATTTGATTGCTGGGATTTTGGTGACAAATCACCCTGTCTACCTTCCCCATAATAGAGTCCCCTACCACCAAAACCTGTCTGTTGCTCTGCCTATGCTGCCCTCCCACTCCTCCAGTAGAACTGTTCTCCTGGCTGTTAGAGGGAACAGCTCTATCTGGAGTTGCCATTCCTGAATGGACATCCCCAACAGTTTCACTCAATCTGGCAAATCTGTTGGTGTTTGCCAACTCAGAACTGGCCTGCCTCCTCCTTCTGATCCCCCTGCTTCCCCCTCTTACTGTATCCCAGCTACCTCCCTGGACATTCTCACTAGCCCCATCTCCACCCTCCATGCTAGGCCCAGCTAAAGTGTACTCAGTGAGCACCATCTCCCTTTCCAGTGGAATATCCGTAAGTGCTGCAATTCTCCTCTCCAGTTCTCTAATTTGAGCTTCCAGAGAGGCAACATGCTCACACCTCTCACAGGGGTATGGACCCTGGATCATCTGTTCCAGTAGTGCATACAAATGACAGGATGTACAGGAGTGAGGTTGCCACTGGACTGACTCATAATTATTGTCTTCAAAATTTTGGTGGGAAAAATAAACAAACAATCATAAAGATTAATATATCTGTATAAAGCTTTATAAAACAAGAAAAAAAAAAATATTATTTATCTATTTTTGAGCTGGAAGCAGATTTTTAAACTTGTTTTAGACATTCAAGTGTGAACACAGATGTACTATTTATTTACTATATATATATATATATATATATATATATATATATATATATAAACTTCCCCTTTTTGCACTATAAGACTGCCCTCCTTTTTTTGAACTCTCTCCTTTTATTTAAACTCTTACAATTTTAATAGAACTGCACTCCCTCCTTTTATTTAAACTCCTACACTTTTACTAGAACTGCCTGACGGGTCCCATTGGTAATAGAGAAAGTGTTTGTTTTTAGGCGATTTCCTACAACACAGGCAGTGGGGTTTGAATATAAAGCCCCTATAGATTTCACTCCAAAATCTTCAAAACCAAATTTTAGTAATACTTGATTCATAAAATCCCAATTTAGCATGTCAAAGGCCTTTTCTGCATCTAATGTGATAACTATAGAAGGTTTATGATTATCTTTACAAAAAGAAACTACGTCAATTAATCTCCTTGTATTATCGGCTCCCTGCAATGTATAATCTTAATGGAGCAAATAAAGGGGTATCAGATATCGAAAGGGATTTGGGAGTACTTGTGGACAACCACCTAGGTAAAAGTGCTTAATGCCAAGCCGCAGCTGCAAAGGCTAATAAAATATTAGCATGTATTAAGAAGGGTATAGAAGCCAGGGAAGCAAATATAATACTGCCACTATACAATTCCCTAGTACTCCCTCATTTGGAATATGGAGTACAATTTTGGGCACCACTTCATAAAAAGAAAATTTTAGAGCTGGAAAAGGTACAGAGAAGGGATACAAAACCAAAAAGTGGAATGGAGGGGCTAAGTTATGAAGAAGAAGAACTAAGTTTATTTTGTCTAAAAAAAAGGTGTCTAAGAGGAGATATGATTAGCTTATATAAATACATCCAGTGTCAGTATAAAGATTTTCCAGGTGACCTTTTTGTGCCAAGAGGTTTTCAACTGACAAGAGGACATCCTTTGAGGTTAGAAGTAAAAAGATTCCACCTTAAAGAAAGAAAAGGATTCTTCACAGTAAGGGTAGTTAATCTGTAGTTAATCTGTAGTTAATCTCTACCAAAGTAGGTAGTGACAGCTGATTCAATAGATAACTTTAAAAGGGGACTAAGTTTAATTCTAATCAAAAAGAGAAACAGCATTCAGGTTTATCCTGGATAATTTGAGATTTGATCTGGGGACAAATCCGATCGCCAGTATCTCGGGTCAGAAATGAATTCATTTTTTTCCCTTTGAGACGATTGGCTAGGTTTCAATTTTTTTTTCTTTCTGTTTGCCTTCCTCTGGATCAATTAATTAACTAATCTGCACATTGCAAATCAGAGGAGATCTTAAAAGGTTGAACATGATGGACTGAAAGTCTTTTTTTTACCTCAATTACTATGTAACTATGTAACAATTACTTGCACAACAATCCCCAAATACAAAATAGCAGCCTTATTAAATTTGCGATTCATTAAATTTAAAAGGGCTCTATTTAAGCACACAACATATTTTTTTTTACAGACGTTTTTAGTTAGTGAACTTCTATCCAAAAGCAAGGTCTTCACTAATTAAAAACCTCTGTAAATAAAATATGTTGTGTGCTTAAATAAAGCCCTTTTAAATTTACCGAATCACAATTTAATAAGGCTGTAGGCATTTTAAATAATTATTATTTCATCATATGTTGGAATGGTCATGCATATGCCAATATGGAAAACCATGCTGCTACATGCATAAAACAATTAAAGACACAGTATATGATTAAATAGCAACACAAACACATGACACTGTTGCCATATTAACCCTTTATCACTCACAGGGGCTCTAATGTGTACCCTGGATTATATATATATATATATATATATATATATATATATATATATATATATAATTGCATATACATCTTGCTCATCACATGTACATTGGGGAAAAAAATTGTTGCCAAATTACACCGCCACATCACATATATCAAGTATCAAGGGAACATTTTATTATTTGTTGCTCAGTACTTAAGTTGTGTTTGACTCTCTGTGACCTATGGACTGCAGCACATGTAGCTAGGTCTCTGCCTGTGCTGTTCCACAAGGTTTGCATGCCAAAGTTACTGGAGTGGCTTGACAGTTCCTTCTCTAGTGGACTGTGAATTTTCTGACCTCTCTGCTATGACATCCCCACCTACAGTGGCCCTACATGGTATAGCTTACACCTTCATTCGGGTACACAAGCCCCTTCAGCACCACCACTTAGCAATCCACAAGGCGACCAGGGAAACATACACCTCACTAATGTAAATTTATGAATAGCAAAACATAATGGGAGGTCACTAAATGGGAATAGATATACATTTTGGCACATGGTCAACAGCAATGGCATGGGACTTTCCAGGATGGGCACAGTAGAGATTATCCCTGATGGAGGTGAGTTGGCTGTTGCTCTATGTGCCTTTGCACAGCCTAGCCTAGATTTGTTTTTGTGGCCCCCCCTAATCGGTTATTGTAGAATAGTGTGATGTATGTTCCTCTGGTCCCCTTCAGTATTGCTAAGTGGTGGCAGTGAAGAGGCAGAGGCTTGTGTACTTCAATGAAGTTGTGAGCTATACCATGTACGGTCACTCTAGGTGGGCAGGTCCACCAAATCACAGTCCACTAGAGAAGGAACTGGCAACCCACTCCAGTATCACCTGTCATATTGTTAGCAGGCCCTCAGGCCAATGTTGATACACCACAGTCTCACAAATTGGAGTTTGCATGATATATAATGCTATTATTACTATTACTATTGTTATATTGATCTACTGCATAGTAACTAGGGCACAATTGTTTACATATATAGGAATGTGACACAAATGTGATGTATGTGGATGTTCCAACACCCCAATCATTAAAAACACACTGACACAGTGAGAATGGTATAACAAAGCGTTATTTAAAAAACAGAGCATAATCAAGAATGGACAAGACTGTGCATTAATTTATAATATGATGGGTGTGGTGTGGGCGGATCCCGGGGGCGTGCTAAAGGCTTGTGGGAAAAAGGGCATACCTAAAGGGGGTAATGTTATAGTCTAAAATAAGCATGATGCATAGCACCTACCCGGGTTACATATGGTCAGTACACCACTGCAACCGGTATCTGTTGAAAAAAAGGATCATCAGAAATAACTCCATTTAATTGAAGAAACCATTAATGTGCATAGCACTTACAACTTGTCTAGATCTGCTCAATGAAACAGATGATTCAACTTCTGGACTGTATAATCCAGTTTCACACATACAGCGTGGTGACAAAACAAAAATCTGAAAAAATGTTCAAATAAAAAAAGGCGGAGGTCGATAAAAAAAAAAAATCAGCATGCACGTACAGTACAGTGCTAAATACTCTAACTATAACAATATACCAACTCACCTGATTCCCATCTGCAAGAATTACTAATGATTAGCTAGGTCTCTGAATAATCAGCAATAGGGGAAAATACCCATTAATACAGAGAGGACACAAAGGTCAGCAGACAGATTCACTGTTACCTACATCAGACCCAAGGATCTGTTTTCAGACTGATATTGAGGTCAGGATCATAAGCTTAATTAGTGCATATATTAATGCTGGCTGTCATTAACATGCCATTGTGAGACTTTGCAAGTCCTCTGCCATAGCAGGATTAGTCTACATTTCAGCTAGCAACAATCATGTCTTATGGATCTGGCTTTATGATAGCTTTAAGATTGTGGACATGTACATGTTAAGGGGGGCTGTCATTGAAGGAATTTCTACCTGAGAGGCACTGTGAAAACCTTACAGAAAATGTCTTCATGGGCCTGAATTGTATCTAAAACAAGAAAAAAAAAGAAATAAAAAGTAACACCTACAAAATAGGGCCTTAAAAAAAGATAGGGACTGCAGCATCTTTTCTTAACAGCATTCCTCGGTGACCGTCAATTGGTGACATGTTCAACAGAACCTTACGTGTCCACAGTGAAGGGGATCATGGACCATGTGATCGGAGGTAGCCATCTGCATACAAAATCACCATTGCATAGTCCAAGACTGTGTAGCCAGGCACAGGGCCCAAATCACCTGTGGTTGTCCACCATCTCCCTGGTGGTGGTGGTGGGGGGGGAGGCAGGTGGAGGCAACCCCCCGGGAGGCAGCAGCACCTGCAGTGGTGGAAGTATGGTGAGAGGAGAGAAAGGGACCGGGGGATGCCTCTGGGGTGGAGGAGGCGGTGCTGGGGACCAGAGCGCATCTCATGGCTTCTGCGGTGACCCCCTGGAATGTGCTCTGCTTCCCCCTGAGCAGCTAGGCCAGGTAGGAATCAGTCATCAGGTGGTACCTCCTCTCCTCCCTTTTGCACCTGGCCAGGCTGCGCATGACCTCCTCGTGATTGGCTGAGATGCGGGCCTGGATACCCGGAAGACAGTCCAACTGCTGCCACATGAGGACCAGCATCTCCGCCTGCGCAGCCTGATGCTGGGGATGGAGGTGTGTGGTCTGGTGAGGAGGTGGCGGTGGTAGTGTCTGAGTGGGGAGGGTCTGTGGCCCGCTGAAGTTTGCTGCATTACGGGCGGTGGTGGTGGTGGCGGCCAGTCCAGTGTACCCCTGTGGGAGGGGGGTTGGCTTGTATGGTCCCTCCAGTGGGAGGCCCTAGCGATAGGCTCAGTTTCTGGAGGAGGGGGATAGTGGGGTTGAATCCTGACGGTGTGGCCGGTGGTCCTGATGGTGACTCCACTAGCCATATTACATCCTCCTCCTCGGCTCCGCTTCTCTCCTCCTCCCCCTGCGTCAGTTCCTGCTGGGCAGGATTGGCTTGCTCCTCTACTTCCTGCTCAGATGGAGCCAACGCCCCCTCCTCTGTCTCACCACTGGACCCAGACCTCCTTGATGCTGAAAGAGAAATAAAAGAAAGAATGGAAAGTTATATGTTATTAGTATGATGAATAATACATTGTTTTGTGTGCATTCCTAACTATCTGACATTAAGGCTTTAAAGTGGATGATTCTGATAACTGTTTTAGTCCAGCATGGACTAAAACATTTATGATCTATTCTTTGGTTCTTGGTCTTAATCGTTCTTGGCTCCTAACTCTATATTGATTCTGGCTGCGGCCTATAACTGCATAGGCTGAAGTGGGCACACCAATACATGGACTCTCTATTGATAGATTACTGTTGTTGTGCCCAGGAATGACAGTGATTTGTCAGCTTCATGGATTTAATGACACATCCATCTATCCCTTGTTAATTCCATGGAGCTAACATGTCAGTGTCCTTGTTGGTCATCATGTACATGTGTAGTGTGTGTGATGTACATGTGGTGACATGTTGGTTTATGTGATATTCACCTGAAATGGAGGTTGGGTCCTGATGGGCTCAGAAGGTCCTTGGTGACCCTCTCCCACTCATTATAGCTCACAGTCATGCTCTTCTCCTCCTTGGCCATCAGCCTCCTCTTCTTGGCCCTGATGTCATCAAAATGATGCTTGACGGCCCTCACATCCCTTTGGCGCTGTGCCCACTGCTGTAACCTCAGTCGCTACCTCTTTCCATGCCTGAGCCCTAGGCCCTGGCCTAACTTTCCTCCCCACTGCAAGTTTCACGGGGCAGCCACGGATAGCACCAAGGAGGACCACATTCTTCCGGTGCATGTAATTGTGGGCCCTGTGCTTGCCCTTAGCCTCCTGCCCTCCCAACTGTGGACGTGGATCCTTACCTCCCTGACCTGTCCCTGAGGCCTGTTCCTGCCTCTAACTAGCCCCCCCCCAGGAGTGTATGGAGTGACCTAGCTCCATGTGTCTCTATGTGTGTTCTTTAAATTATGTGTATTGCAATAATGTGTAATCTGTAAATATGTGTTATCAAGGATTAAGTGTAAAACCGTAAATAGTATAATAAAAAATAAACAAAATCGCAAATTACTGCTCTCAAAATACTCCTACTCTCTGTCTATCTGGAACCAACCACCAATTCCGGGACCTGCGTGCTGCTTCATCAGAAAATACAACACGGTCAAAGCATTGGTGGGTGGAATGCAAATTTATAATCTCCCTCTGTCAATCATATGTGGCTAGACTGCTTTCTATTGGCTGAAAGGCCTGTGTGGCACTACGTTATACCGCGATTGGTTTGTAACGGCCGATCGCATCTTGGCCAGCCCCTTAACAGCTTGCATGTGCAGACAGGGTTTATGGGCTTGCATCTACGGCCCATTGATCATGGCATGGTTGAATGTAATAGCCCTTTAACTAAGCAGAATTTCAAGCCTGCAGGCTTTGAGGGTTTACCGTTGCCGCTACGGGCTTGGAATTTAACATGGCTCATGGAGCCTCATTCAATTGGCCAAATCACAATTACTTGAACCCGTAATGTAGCCCATAAATGTAATGGATATTCAATTGGCTACATTTAGCAACTTACATTCCAATTGCGAGTTACAGTCTCAAAAGCACTGCGGTTGTCGAGAACGTAACTCTGTCCTATCTCCTCAATTGATCTTTCAAGCCTGCAAATGTTAACAGTGCTAAAGATGCAAAGTAGATAATTGCAGGGCGGTATCAAGCTTGCAAATCTGAAATAAAAACTATTTTTTTTTACCTTAAGTGAGGCTTGCTAACCTCAACAATACATGTCTCAGTCTGGGGAGTGAGGTCTGGATCTGTGTGTGTACACTGAAGCATTAAGACAGTTTCTATTATTTGTTTTCTATCTCTAATTGTAAAAGTATCACTGTAACAATTGATATATTGGATATTGGACTATTGAGACACTAAACATCGGGCCGTCTGGATTAAAAACACAAAGAAATATAAGGACGACAGGACAATATCTGTGACATCTCGTATATCACGTGAATTGATATCATATTGAATGTAAGTGTAATGGTTTTAATTATTTGCTATAATAAACCTTGATGTACATATTTCACTATTGGTTTGGCTTTGCGCTTGTCCCTCCCACCCCTCTTCTTGTTTTTTAATTTGCTATTCAATTGGCATCTTTTTGCGGGCTCGGATCGGAATCCGAGTTATGAGCTTGGAAAAATGAAGATGGTTAAACTTGTAACTTACAGCCTCCAGAAGCCTTTGATTTGTCACTTTCGCAAGGCTAAAATCGCAAATCGCTATTCAATTGCGAAGATTTCTCAAGCCCAAAAATGTTTTCACACCGGTAAACTGCAAATGAAGGAGAACATCCTACCATGTGCTAGAGAGGACCCTCAAGGAGGTTAAACACCCATTCGGAGCACTGTAAATGCCTATAAAAAATCAATACTGCACTGTAAATAGTGGGGAAAGCCATGATAAACATTGGAATTAATTGCACAACAGTCTCAAGCTCACAAATTGGCAGAAAATGAAATTATTTTTTCATTTTGGGGTTAAATCGATCTTGGGTATCAATGAGTTAATACATATCAGGCCACCCATATGGACTAGAACAGTATTGGCATTAATTTTCATAATTCTTTATTTTGCAAGTTTTACGAGTCTGATCCCATATTGGACCCCCAAACCTAATTGATTGACATGTAACCTCTGTGTTTACTGCCATAATAATGACAGTCTCATTTTCTATTGGTCGATTCGAAATGGGCTGTTACAGGCTTGCTGAATTGATCAACTTTCCGTCCAGAACTGCTCCGAACCAGATATACCAATCAATGTCTATCATTTTCATTTTTATTCTTATTATTTTCATTATTATTATTATTATTCTTATTCTTATTATTATTATTATCATCATTTTTGATATATATACATGTATTTATATATACAGATTTATATATTTTCATATTTATTGTCCTTCTTATTGCTTTGTATAACATGTAGACCTTACCACCCTTTTATTTTATATATACATTTTCAATAATTCTTATTAGCACCCAGAGCCACTAGTCTACCATCTAATTAACTTCAAATATTCCCCATTCCCTTTCAATATACATTTGTTGACAAAATGATGGTCAATATTCCATACTTGCCCACTTCCTTTTGCCATGCACATGCCCCACTTCCTATTAACCTGGTGATTGCCCCACTTCCTGTTTACCAGGTGATTGGACTGTTTAGGGACTAATCATGTGACTTCTCTCACGAGTCTTTCTATTGGCTACCCACACTTTCAGGAAGTAAATACTGCAAAAAAGGCACAATTTAGCATACTATACACAGAGTATGCTTTACAACTTCTAGCATTGAGCAAATAGTTGCATTTTCATGCAGCACTTTCTATTAATATATGTGCATATTTTTGTTCTTTTTTACTATTGAAAAAGTTCCAAAATAGGAACGAAACACATCTGGTTTTATTTGCTTTTTTTGTGGACTACCACAGATCTACTTTTGTTGGATTCATATTGCTAATTATTGTTGTTGGACCTAGTACCATCCACATCAGTGATAAGCTAATCACTTGCATTGGCATATGATACTCTGTGTGTCGATTTGGAATCTGCTTGGGATATTTATTATACCAACCTCCAGGAAACATCTAGGAATGTATACTCTGGACACTTCTGGAAGAACCTGTATCCCTGAATTTGGATTCATCATCTTACATGTGCTACAATACATATTGTTTGTCTATCACGTGGATACTCCATTTATCCACATAGAACCAGCCACTTATATATTTGCGCTACTAATCAATACACTAGTATTCCTGTCCTGAGGATACCACTTAGTGTGTTATTAGTGTTACCTCGTTTTTGTATTTAATTAAACTAATTACAGTGTTATAAAATATGTGTTTGTTTTTATATTTACAAATTCTAACCTAACAGCAGACATATCTAAAGTATGAGAGTAAAGCTATTCCCAGTGCTTTCATGGAAATTTAGGCTAATGCCTAATTATGTTTGCTACAAGTAATACGTATTCACATTCTTCTATGGTACAAGGTAGCTAATATAAAATTAGTATTGTACAAATAAATAATTTTTTGCTTGGATGAATAAATGTTTTCTTTGTTTGAGGAACTCCAATACTAATAGCCTTTAAGTTAAAGTGAAAAATATTCTCTCTTCTACTAATAAAGAAAGATTGCAGGTATAGATGGAAACTATTTCAAATAACTTATGGAGAGGCACTAAGAGCAGTGCTATCCATTAGTCAAAAAGACTCTATATTTAGTATGTGTCACTATTAATACTTAACTTTTAATTATAAGTACTTAAAAAAATCTATTAGGGAATTAAATAGTTAAAACTACCTGATATATGACATATCTAAATGTGAAAGCTAGATGCCATTAAATTCAATCCTTATAGTGAGGCAATAACAAGTTGAATATTCAAACTTAATGAATGATAATAACCTGAAAATGGAGAAAGCTTATGTCATGAACAGGAGAGTGTTTTACCCATGCAGTGGGGCAGAAGAGTGCATGGGCCCTGGTTTTTGGGGGGTGGGATGGCAATGGCACCCTTGGACTGTAGATTACCCTGGCACAGAGGACTGTTGGCAGGACCCAGGCTTATCAAACAGTCTGGATCGGAGCATCTATGCTCACTGGCTCTTGGGAAAGGCTGTAATGGACTGTGGACCTTTGAGGGAGCTTCAGCTGATAAAAACTGTCAGAGTGCCAGTTATGGCACCTTGGGAACTGTCATCTGGACTGGGTACCACCCTGAGACCCTTTGGACGGGATGAACTAATAGGCCCAATGACTGTTTTAGATGAAGCTGTCCAAGGAAATTGTTTTCACCAATGGATGGGAAGGGAGGGGGCATGTGCCATGGCCCGGGGAAGGTGGTTGGAAATTGAGCCATGGAGGCTATGCCCAAAATTGTGTGCCCATTGGAATTAGTAGAATTGTGGACTGTGAGTTAATAACTCTTTCACTCGCAGTGAGATCAATGTGGCTAGAAATTTGTCCGGCAGGACGAATTCCTAGGCCACACTAGGATGGGGGAAACTAGCTTTCATGAACAGAAGGGCCCACTGGACTGTTTGGGGTTTATCACTTATTATATGTGTGGTTAGAAGGTACTAACAACTTGCTTAACAGTCATATCTGGGGTTTACAAATGGTTAAATAATTCTAAAGAATTTGTATGGCCCTGCAATCGGTCACGTTGGAAGGCTCTGGCTTTATTTATGAAGGGGGGAGCTAGTTTTATGGCTCTGTAAGAGGAGAGAAAGTGTGTGATGAGAAGAAAGCCATGTGGGTGAGGGTGTAGCAAGCTATGTGCTTAGGAGGATGGGCTAGAACTGGGGGAAGGTCTTTGTTGTTTTGTGTCATCTTTCTGTGTTTTTATATATCTCTGTAACAATAAAGAAGTGGCCAGCCTGACTTTGGACACACTAAAGAAAGGTTGTGTCAGAGTCTGCTTGTACTAATCAAAGGTACATGGTGTGTGATTCTGAGATCCTAAGAAAAGGGGTCTGATGGTGCCTGGCTCTTCAGAAATAGTGTTGTCATCTGAAGTGTCTGCTGGTGTCGAGAGCTAAACAAACAGTTGCGACCCTTAGAGAGAGAGAGATTTGGAGGCTGAGTATGTTGAACTGCTGGATGTGGCATCCATGGAGGGGTTTTGGCCATCCAGTTGGGAGAAACCATGTCAGGCAGACAGGGAGGAAGAGGATTGGTTATCAGAGGTCTGGGGAGAGGATATTGTGGACTCTGGCCAGGACGATACCAATGTGGAGGTACAAATGGGCCAGGCCCAGTTAATTTTTGCTACAACTGGGACAGATGAGGATGGTACCATACATTATGGGTAGAAGTCCCCCAAATCTGGGGGTTGTAACAGCTCAGATGACAGCATCATTTCTGAAGAGCCAGGTACCATCAGACCCCCTTTCTTAGGCTCTCAGAATCACACACCATGTACCTAGAGCCCTTTTTATGTGTACTTTGCATCATCAATACTAAGGTGTGTAGATGTAACTGCCATATAACTTTTATGTTTTACAAACAAGGCTATACATCATAATACATATTTATTCAGAGAAGGTTAAATTCTTTAGGAATTATAGAAATATATAAAGGTGTGCCTCCTTTAGAATAGTTTGAAGTTAAAGAGTTAAAGTGAATTGATCATGGTAGCTAGTTACACCAGTGCAGTAATAAGGTGCCAGCTTTATGGGCACCCATCACCAGGCTAACTCAGAGGGATATCCTTTATTGTAGGTAAGCTTTCTACATTTTCAGGTTTTTATCATTCATTAATATTGAATATTCAACTTGTTATCGCCTCATTATAAGGATTGGATTTAATGGCATCTAGCTTTCACATTTACTGTAGATATGTCATATATCAAATAGTTTTAATTATTTAATTCCCCAATAGAATTTTTTTAAGTAATTACAATTAAAAGTTAAGTTTTAATAAAGCCACATACTAAATATAGAGTCTTTTTGACTAATGGACGGCACCGTTCCTAGCCCTCTCCAAAAATGAAATAATTTGATAACTCTATAATAATTAGGTTGCATTCCCCTACAATTTAATTTAATAGACGGAAAATATGCTCAGAAACAAGATTCTGTTTCTTTTTTGTATTTTGCATGGTTAAGTTCTTGTTCATAATTTTACTGCATATATTTTCTGATATATCCAAAACAATCTATACCTCAATGACATTCAACTTCTAAGTTAAACCACTCAGAATCAGCTAAAGAGAAATAGAAATAAAAATAACATATGTACTACTTGAATATGATTTTTATTCACCAAGAGAAAGAGCATTTGAATTTACAAGATTAGCGGCCGAACGACAAGAAGCAAAAAAACCTGAAAACACACTAAATACACCACAAAAAAAACACAAAAACATCACAGACAGCATGGGACAACAGCCAGGATATCTGTGAGTGAGGTGGAACACAAATTTAACTCGATTTAGACAATTTTCACTATTCGAAAATCGCCTAAGCGAGAAAGAAAATGGCCGCCCAAAAAAAATGAAAACGAGGCTACACGACCCCGGACCGCGCAAAACACTGCAACACGCAAAGCACTTTACACATCACACTTTGAACTACAAGATACACTATTACAAAAGCCGGGAAAATGCTCACGAGACGATACCACATTAAGAACATTACAACTATACAATGCCGATTTACACAATAAACCAACGTCTTTACCTCGCGCACCCAGCCTATTTAGAATGCACACTTCAGACATTCATTACACTTTATAAGCAGGGCACTAACACTCAAAATTGATATTCTATGCAGACGCAAAATACAGATGGTTAGCTCTTCAGCCTATTGCTCACTGCATATATCATTTAAAAATAATTAAAGTATATTAATTGATTTAAGAAATCATTCATTATTACTTAACTACATATACAAAATATATCTCTCTCAGAGGACTCAAAGTACACAACAGGAGAGAGTCGCAATGAGCGCCAAAGGCTTTCAATTATGTGTCAAACAGCATTCCCATGGCTTCAAATTTTATTGCCCCGTCATTTTTGACGGGCAAGTCGCTAGTATATATATATTTGTGGTGGGGTCCCTCTCCCAATGGTTGAGTACATCGAACCATTGCTTTCCAGTTATGTGAATGCACTTGCAAACATTTTGGAGAGGGACTCCTCACAATACCAGGGAAACAACCCAAACATAAACTTTGGGGTCGGGTCCCTCTCCTCGTGTAGCTGAGGTGTGGCCTAGTGCTACATCCTAACTGGCTTGCTAAGAGGTCCAAGCGCTGACTGATGGTGAGGAGAGAGGAAGGGGAGCCTATGAAAGCATGATTGAGTTGAGGTCTGGCGAAGGCTGATGTAGGCTGGTTTTGGGACTTATGGAAAGCGTGAACGAGGTAATGCCTGCAAAGGCTGATTTGGTCATATATAAAGATGAACAAGGTAAGCCTGCGAAGGCTGGTTTAGGGATTAATGGAAAGCATGAACATGGTAATGCCTGCGAAGCCTGGTTTGGGTCGTATGCAAAGTGTAAATGAGGTAAGCCTGCAAAGGCTGGTTTAGGACTTAAGTAAAGCCCGAGGAAGGTTAAAAATTAGCATATTTGGCCCAAAATCCGCAAAAGGAGGCTTACTAAAGCCTAAAAAGCGTAGCCTTGGCCATGGAAAAGGGACGCAACTTAGCAGATTCAGATCCAAACCTTCCCAAGAAGGGATAGGAAAGTCAAAAATCTTAGTAGATTTGGGCCAAAATTTGCATTGCAGACTTACAGAAGCCTAAAAGGCATAGCCTTGGACACAGACAAGGGGCGTGTAACCATTACTCACCGGCGATAGGAATTCCTTAGCAGACATGAAAAGGGGCCAAAAAGCAACTATGAGCTTGCAGACATGAGGTTTGGAAAGCTGAAAAAAAACAAGAGAGCGCAGAGAAACAACATGCAGACACAGACTCAGAAATGAACTGAGCTGTGCAAGGGAAATGTGGACAGGAAGTGCTTATAAAGGCACAGGAAGAAGTGGAGCAAGAGTCCCCCCCCCCCACAGGCACACAAATCCCGGTATTAACCTGGTAAATATGTGTATATGTACAGGAAGAAACTGTGAATGGCCCAAACACTACTGTGATTTCTACTATCACCAACACTTCTCCTGAAGACAGCTCAGACAAAACAGGAATTATAAACCACCAACTAACACTGCCAGAGATCTCTGTTCTATCTAAAGGACTATCATTCTGACCAAGCACAAAGCTGGACAAAATTCAACTATATTCAGACATCGAAGAATTCTTCAGGAGACTGAGACTCACAGAATACTTTCACAACAAAAAGGACACCACACCGGGATTGGATTACAATACCAGGAAAAAGAACACAAAGTTTACCCCACCACCTGGACGCAACCCTAAACTCGACAGTTACATAGAAAGCGTTCGCCTGAGAACGGCTTCCTTAGCAACAAATCAGCAAAAAAGACAATTATAAAATATATCCCCATTAGAAAGAGCTGCCATAAGGGGCTTAAAAGAAACCTTAACATCACCATCAAACCAGCAGACAAAGGAGGCGCAGTTATGATTTTGAACACTCCAGATTACATAAAAGAAGGTAACAGACCCCACCTATTACAAGAAATTGGACCAGAATCCTACAGAGGATTATACCAGCCAACTCAGGGAACTTATCCGAACGTTCCCCAAGAATGTGCAGCACGAATTGGAGCAGCTCATACCCACCCATCCTACAACTGGGACTTTCTACATGCTGCCAAAGATCCACAAACCAGGCAACCCAGGGAGACCAATTGTTACAGGAATGGACACACTGACTGAACAGTTATCTGGCTTGGTTGAAAACATCCTGAAGCCACTAGTTAAAAACACTGACAGCTATATACAAGACACCACTGACTTTCTTAACAAACTCAGTCAGATTAAAGAACTACCTGCTAACACACTACTCGTAACCATGGACGTTGAATCACTTTACAGCAACATCCGAAACAAAGATGGTACTGAGGCATGCCTCAAATTCCTCTCAACACACACTTCGAACAGTAAATATAACCCTGATACCATTGCCAAAATACTAGAATATATCCTGACCCACAATTACTTCACCTTCAATGAACAGGTTTGCCTGCAAATAATGGGGACCGCAATGGGGACTAAAATGGCACCACAATATGCCAATTTATTTATGGCTGACCTTGAACAGAGATTCCTGTCCACATATATCCACAAACCTTACAAATACTACCGTTATATAGATGACTTGTTCATCATATGGACGGAGGGAGAAAAAAAGCTGAGACTTCCACACTGCCTTTAATACCTTCCACCCATCTATTAAATTTAAAAAAGATTAATCTGCAAAACAGGTGAACTTTCTGGACATCACCATATCCATCACTAATGGTAAACTTAACTCATCTGTATACAGGAAACCTACAGACAGATGCAGTTAGCTCCACAGCTCTAGCTTTCATCCCTCACTTATTAAAAAAGAGATTATCTATAGTCAAGCCATCCAATACCATTGCATATGTTCTAACAATGAGGACTGTGATAAACATTTAAAAACCCTGTCTGGCTCCTTCAGGAGAAAGGGCTACAAACCTAATGTCATAACAGAGAAAGTAACCTCTGCCATTAAAACACCCTGGGAACACCTGCTGCAATACAAAACTAAAGAAATGACCTCACGTACACCTCTGGTAACCACATACCATCCGGATCTAGAAGGAATCCGCAAAATATTTAAGGATCTACAACCACTGCTAACAGAGGACACAGAATTAAAACATATATTCCCCAAACCCCCCATTCTTGCATTTAGGCATTCACCAAATCTCAGGCATTAATGTAGATATTGAATTCTTATCTCATTATCAAAATTTCTTGTAACCTCTAACATTCATGATTGTAAATATATATGTATGTTTATTGATTTTTTTTTTTTGTTTGTTCTCTGCCTTCCTCCTGAGTTTGGTTACAGCTCTATGGTTCCTTAGATGTGAAACTATTTACGACCCCAATTTACTTACTCTGGTCTGCACCCCCACAAACTTGCATGGCTGGCTGATCACAACATTATTTGTTAATCCTGGAATTTTTGTGTCCTTTTTTTGAAGTGGTGCCCAAAATTGTACTCCATATTCTAAATGAGGGCGTACCAGAGATTTGTGTAGTGGCAGAATTATATTTGCTTCCCTGGCTTCTATACCCTTCTTAATACATGCTAATAAGTTAGTGAAATAGATGTGCAAGCTCCTACAGGTCAATTCTCTGAGAACCTCTATCTACCGCCCACAGACAGATATTTTTTTTAAACTTCTCTATGTCCATCAGCCAAGAGGGATTCTGGACATACTATCAGAAGAGAGGGAAGAGCAAGCAGTGCCAGGTGAAAATATGTGAAAAATATGAGTGAGTTGCATACAAAACCTTCTGGAGAAATCCCAGAGAAACCAGTAAACAGATTATAATTACAGTGAACAAGGAAGGAAGCGTCAGCCTGGAAAAAGAATGCTAGTGCTAGTACCTACAGCTGAATATAACAAAGTAATAAAATCTGAAAACTTTATTGAACACTTCAACAACGGCGCTAAATAATATGATAAAAAATGAATGGCCTGTATTGAGTAGTTCATCTCAAATACTCAAAATACGAACTATCCTTCTGTATCAATACACCAAAGTGACAGTGTCTTACACTTTAATATACTGCATAAATGGTCTCAACCACAGAAAATGTCAAATCCATGACTTAATATAAACACATATAGCCCTATTAAATTCCAGCCTCGTAGATAAGATGCTTCTACTTAAACCCTAGGTGCTGCAAATTTATAAAAGTTAAAACGCTATTAAATTAGCCCTGCTGCGAGCAACGTGTGAGCTACGCAGCAGGGCCGTCCGTATCAACACGCAGAAAATCTATGAGGAGGCTCCCACACCTCATCAGTCCCAAACATAAGCCCTGCCTCGGTGGCCCTGCCGAAGTGTCCCCACATTAACCCCTTGCAGCGGGGGTCCCCGTTCAGCACCGATTGTGACCCTGCGGCATTTAACATTTTAAATTTCCCACCTCATGGGTCCTTAAAGGACTGTAAAGGTACCAAAAGGACTTGAGCTAAAAAATATTATCCCCAGGCAACTAAAATTAATACAACCCCCATAAGCTCTTAAATTAACCTGTCACTCATGGGGGTCAATACATAACCCTATAAGCCTTAATTAACCCTATAACTCATAGGGGTCACTACAGACCCCTATAAGCCCTTAATTAACCCCATAACTCGTGGAGGCCAATAGAGACCCCCATAAACCAATAAATAACCCTGTCACTCATGGGGGTCAATACAGACCCTCATAAGCCTCTATTTAACCCCATCAGTCCCACAAGTACAAACACTACACTGCACTATACCCCCAATAAACCATTAAATCTAAACTAAACAAGCCTACCTACCCCCTAATAACCCCCCACCACTCTAATTACAGAAAATAAAAAAAACTGTCACAAAAAATAAAAAATCTACCTTACAGAAAATAAAAAAACCTGTCACAAAAAATAAAAAATCTACATCACAGAAAATAAAAAAACCTAAGTCACAAAAAATTAAAAAATTACATTACAGAAAATAAAAAAACCTAAGTCACAAAAAATAAAAAAGGAACATTACTGAAAATAAAAAAAATACATTACAACCCCCCCACTACAGAAAAAAAAATTACACACCTGAAAAGGCAATATATACAGAATACATACAATACAATACAAAATAAAATACAATACCCCCCATCTATCTAACATACAATCAATCCTATTATACAATAAATCCTAACTATCTAAAATACATCCCCTATCTAACATACAATATATGCTATATAATATACAATAAATCCTAACTATCTAAAATGCACCCCCCTATCTAACATACAATATCACATATAATAGTTGTCAAACTATGAATCGTCGCCACGCAAAGCAAGGGACGCAATTTGGTCCGCAAATGCGGACCCTCGCAAAGCGAGGGGCCGCATTTGTGGAAGGTGGAGGCTCCAACGTCGGCTGCAATGAGCCGAAGGCACACAAGTGGCACTTTAACAAAATAGATCTAACACACAATCACTATATACGGACTTACACAAAAAAAAAAAAAAATAACCGCAGGACTTCTTATAAAAGAAAATTTACGGACTTAGCATAAAAAAATACAAATGCAGGACTTAGAAAAAATTACGACCTCCCAAAAATATGACCTTAACGGCCAAACCGTGCGCACCTGAAAACATTAAAAACACAATAAAAACACACAAAAAATATATAAAAAGCTTACCCACAGCAAGGGGGGGGGGGGGGGGTTGACCCAGGAACTCTGAAAGTGAAGTTACAACTCAATTTAAGTCCAAATTCACGAGTTTAGACAGAAGAAAATCCCCTAAGCGAGAGAAAAATTGGCCGCCCAAAAAAACGAAAAGGAGACTACACGATCCTAAAGCTGCAAAACACCACCAAGCACATACGGTTTTTCAATAAAGCCGTACGAGGTAAAGATAAACTTTTAGTAAGGACGCTAAATCATCCACACCCGCGTACCACATACACATTCGCCGCCATTTCACAACACTAACTTACACAATGCGGAAGTACACAGCTACCCTAACGGCTTTCCCTCGCGCACGCAGCATATTTACACTACACACTGCACACATTGCTGACACTTACACCTTAGATCCAGAACAGTGCAAACACACATTGTATGCTGCAAGAACATTGAAACAGATTGTCAGCTCTTCAGCACAATGTTTCCTGCATATATTAATTAGAAATAGATAAAGTATATTAATTTATTAATTTATTAATTATTTCATTGGCATACAAAAATACATACCGTCTACACAAAAGATTTAAAAAATATATATATCGCAATAAACACAAAACACATTTACCACGTGCCTCACAACCAATGCTAACGCTGCTCATACCACACAAAATGCACCAGGGGACAGCCTTGAAATAAGCGCAAAAAGCACATCAGCCCCGACCTTACAATGACAGCGCAAGCCCCTGTAATAAACAAAAAAAAAACATCCAACAGCCTCACAATGAGCGCCGAAGGTCCTCACGGTAAAAAAACTATTTTCATTATGTCTAAAACAGCATTCCCTGGCTTACAATTTCATGCCTGGCATTTTTGGAAGGGCAATTCGCTAGTATACTATATAATATAGAATAAATCCTAACTATCTAAAATACATACCCCTATCTAACATACAATAAATCCTATATAATATACAATAAATCCTATCTAAAATACATACCCCTATCTAACATACAATAAATGCTATCTACATACACAAACCCTAATTCTAACCTAAAATAAAATAATTAAGACCTCTTACCTTTGCAGATGTCCCTTCAGATCACCAACCTAGGGGGAAAAAAACAAATTAGTACAACACATTTACATACAATAAATAAACATTCTAAATGTTCTACTCAACTTTCCAGCATGTCCCCGTCCTTCTTCTTTTCTTCTCCAGCGCAGCAACTGTTAAAAATAAACATTACATTAGTACAACATACATATAAACATAAAACAAAATAAAATAAACATAATATACATTGTACTTACCTCCCTGCAATGTCCCCGGCCTCCTACTCTTCTGCCCCAGCTGTGTCCTGGAACAATCCGCGCTCTAAAAAAAAATAAAAAAAAATAACGGAGTTCCGCCATTGGTTGTATAATATTGCTGGCTAACTAAAATTAAAATAAGGTTTCCAAAAAGCCTTACTTGTAGCCAATAGATTTCAGCAGAAGCTACATGAGGAATATTCACTTTAATACTAATTTGTTTTTTATTTTTTTGTTTTATAAGACTTCCTTTCATGTAGGGAAAATTGAATCTTAAACAAGGTCTTTTAGCTGAGCTGTAACAATGTGTGCATTTCAAAAGTTACAACAGAGTTAATGGAGTTGAATTAGATTTCCAAAGCTCTTTCCCACTTGAAAAGAGAGATAATCACTGGTAGAAGAGGTCTTACAAGACCGTAATTGAGTTGGTCAACAGTGTATATATTGAGTAATAACATAAAGTATGTTCCTCATCATCAAATCTTTTTTGTAAAAGGATCATAATCAATACTTGGGACTTAAGTGTGCCCTTAACTGCCTTTTCAAAATAGAAGTAGTGGTTTCAGTACCAATGACGGAAAATTAGGCTTTTTATGGAGAGGTTCAAAGATGTTATACCTGCAAAAGTGAGATCACAAATTTCTTATGACAAAATGAGCTTTTAATTTTCAAAATACCAAAACACTTTTACATTTAATAAAATTAATAATTAATTAACTACATTGTAAATATAATCTTACCATGCCATTGCTTAATAATACAGGTTTAAAATTGATAATAAATAACATCTAAAAGAATTCTAAAAGACCTCTCACACCTCTGAACTATATTATCATTTTAGCTCATTTTTGTACTTTAATGCTTTAGTGTTATAAAGTACTATAGCTAAAACATTGACAAGTCAAACAATAAATAAATATATATATATATATATATATATATATATATATATATATATATATACATATATATATATACATTTCACAGTGTAATGTAATAAGTATAAATGGATGTTTTTAATGAAACTATTTACTTTGATCCATTATTTTCATATCATACAAAAGAATCTGTGTACAATGTAGATGATTGTAAGACTATTTTTATACAAATAATAAAACATGTTGAAATTGCAGTTCAGAAGAAAGTATGAATTATTTTAATAACATTCTCAAACAACTGAAGTACTCTTTAAAGCCTCAGAAACCTTTCTTATGATGATCACTTTCAACTCTGATCTAATTTGAGATCAGAAGCTTTAAAGAACTGAATTTCATTGATCATTTTTTAATTTTTTTTGCTGTAAATTGGTTTCTACCAGATAACTCTCACAAATGAGACTTTTGATGCACCTATTAAAGATAAGTGTATTACATTGAGCCTTTGTAATATAGAACAAGGCTTTAAAGAATACTTCTATTAAATATGAATATGACAGACCAGAAAACTCTGTACTCTTTCCAAAGTAGATGTTGAGGAATAGACTCAATGTTTCCACAGGGATACTAGTTGTCAGTAGCTTCTCAGTGTTTGCATCCACTCCTGTACAGTGAAAAGCATCTACAATACAAAATAATCCCACAGAAAGAATGGAGTAGCCTTCATAAGCAATCAAAGGGTTGCCAAAGCATCGATCAATTACAACCCAATAAATGACAGAATGATTTCAATTAAAATTCAAGGTAAGCTATTTAACATCACAATAATCGTAGTCTATGCTCCAACCACGGATGCTGAAGAGGCTGACATTATCAAATTCTACGAGGATATTTAACATCTCCTAGATAAAACACCAAGAAAATATGCTGCTCTCATCATAGCAGATTGGATTGCTAAAGTAGGGAACCAAAAGATACCCAGAATAATGGGAATGTTTAGCCTTGGAATATAAAATGCATGTCAGAAGCTAGTAGAATCTGTCGAGATAAATCTCTGGTCATAGCACACACCCTTTTCAGCAGCCTCAGAGACAACTCAAAACATGGACAATATAGAAAGCAGATTGACTATATACTTTGTAGTCAAATATGGAGGAGTTCTATACTGTCAGCAAAAACAAGACCTGGACAGTGGATCAGATCATGAACTTCTTATTGCAAAGTTCAAAATTCAACTGAGGAAAAGAGGGAAAATCATCAGACCAAAGAGATATGAAATAAATAATATCATCAGTGAAAATACAGTAGAGGTGAAGAATAGATTTCAGGGACTAGACATGGAAGAAAGATTGCCTTAAGAACTTTGGGCAGAAGTTTGTGACATTGTCCAGAAATCTGCGACAAAGAATATCCACAAAAGAAAACTAAGAAGGCAAACTGGCTATCTCATTATTCTTTGAAAGTAGCCTAAGAAGAATGAAAGCAAAGTTAGTAGATATAGGAAAAGATTTGCCCAGCTGAATGCAGAATTTCAGAGGATAGCAAGAAAAGACAAGAAGACATTCTGAGCAAGAAAGGGTATGAAGAAAATAACACAATGGGAAAGTCAATAGATCTCAGGAAATTTAGGCATTCAAATGAACCTTTCATGTCTATGTGGATGTGATTAAATACAAAAATGGTAGGGATTTAACAGAAGCAGATTAGATAATGAAGAATTGGAAAACTCAGAAATGGCCAGAAGACTGGAAAAAGTTAGCCTATATACCAATGCCCAAAAAAATACAGTACCAAAGAGTGATCCAAGTATCAAACATCTGCACTCACTTTACATGCCAGCAAGGTAATGCTTAAGATCCTGCAAGGTCCTATTCTTGACTTTGGCCCAACCACTTCATTAGATCTGGTGCTACACGTACTTGCCCTCTGCTCTTCCCCAGTAATGTGGTAAGCATCTTCTGTCTGGAGAGGCTCATATATTTTTCTTAATTTCTCTTAATGTTTTTTCTCAAATAACTAGGTGCTATGATGTAATAATGTGGGTGTTCGTCTACTAGAATACCTATTATGGGATCTATCTGTGAAAATTGACAATTCTTAGTTAATAAGTTTGTTACTCAATCTTGCAATAGGTTATACAGTTATTAAGTTGTGGAATCTATTATCATCATTTCATAATGTTTTCTAAATGTATTATTCTTTAGAAAGATTAGGCATTGCCTATCTAATATTAAGGCTTCACCTAAAGCTTAAACTAATAATTGGAGCGTACAGCTATTCTTTTTGAGTCTTCAACTTATTACATCCATATGCTCAACACAATCATTATTCCTAGAGCTGTTCGTCATAGCTCTCAATAATTTACATGTTCTGAAATGGTTGCTCCTTTAGTCCAAATAAGAGTAAATACCTAATTACTTGAAATAAGTCCTACTCCAAACTTCACCATTGTCATGGGCCAGTTCTATTTTCATACACTGAATATAGGCTTTGCTTAAGTTATTTGTTAATCTGATATCCCCATTCCCCGTTGTTTGTGCAATCAATTAAATATGTTAAACACCATTCACTTCCTTCCCAGATAAGAATTGTAAAGAAACATGTAGTTAGTTTAATACAATAAGTACCCAAGGTATGATAGTGGCCACCACCATAAATAGAAGAAATATTTTCCATTTGGCTTATTTTCTTGGGTAAGAGGAGACGGCAAGTTTAATAATAATTTTCATAGACAAGCTACACTCCAAAGGAACAAAGGAACAGCTCAAATAACCTATATCTTCAAATATTGTTATCACATATCTTCAAATATCCTTATCACATATAATAGTTGTCAAATTGTGAGACGTCGTCACGATTTGCGTGGTGCGTACGAGTTAGGCAATGAGTGCCGCAGGCACTCATCGCTTGTGAGCCTCGCAAAGCGAGGCGCGTCGTTAAAGCGTAGCACTTAGGCGATAAGCGTCAAAGGCGATCATCGCCTGCGAGCCTCGCATAGCGAGGTGAGCCGGTAAGGCACTACAACGCACTACAACTATCACCACAAACACGATGAGGCAATAAAACACGCAGTTACTACAAACACTTACTAAATGCGGGATCGCCTTGGCGTGTAAGCGGTTGACAAACGCAGGACTTAGAAGAAAAATACGAGATGCAGGACTTAAAAAAAACAACATACGAGATGCAAAAAAATACGAGATTAATGGACAAACTGCAAAAACAATAAAAACGCACTAAATACACCCCAAAAAATACAAAAACATCACACACAGCATGGGGTGACAGCCAGGACGTCTGCGAGTTAGGTGGAAAGCAAATTTAAGCCGATTTAGACGACTTTCAACACTCGAAAATCGCCTAAGTGAGAAAAAAATGGGCGCTGAAAAAAATTATAACGATTCTTCACAACGCCAGATCGCGCAAAACAAAGCCAAATGCGTAGCACTTTACACATCAAACTACGAATTAGAAAGTACACTATTACAAAAGCCGGAAAATGCTCACGAGCCGCGTAACAAATTAATAACATTACGAATACACAATGCCGCTTTACACAATAAACAAATGGCTTTACCTTGCGCATGCAGCCTATTTCTAATGCGCACTTGGAACATTCATTACACTTTATCATCAGAGCACCAACACTCAAACTGTATATTCTATGCTGTCGGAAAATACAAACAGATTGTTAGCTCTTAAGGCTATTGCTGCCTGCATATATTAATTATAAATACTTAAAGTATATTAATTTATTCAAGAAATAATTCATTATTATTTAACAACATATACATAAAAATATAACTCTCTTTATAATAACTAATAAAGGTCCTCAGAGGACCAAAAGTACACGACAGGAGAGGCTCGCAATGAGCGCTGAAGGCGTTCAGCGCAAGGCTCGCAATGAGTGCTGAAGGTCCCCAGAGTACAAAACGGTTTACATTGACATTGTGTGTCACACAGCATTCCCATGGGTTAAAATTTTATTGCCCCGTCATTTTTGACGGGCAAGTCGCTAGTAAATAATATTATTCAAGGAATCTTGTGCTGTTCCTTCCCCAGGACATATAAATCTAGACAGCACATTCTACACATTTACTGTTACAGCACTGATCGAGTTAACGCATCAACAAGCACCTGGGCGTCATGTTGTTTGCTTCAGGCCCACTTTTCTATATATCAGTGGGATGTCTACAATTTCTGTCATTACTCTCATAAGAAACCCTTTTTGTGAAAGCATTTATAACTGTTCATGCAAACAGGAAACATGCCTGTTGTTCTAATGAGGGTTAACTTGCAGACACCCCCCTTATTCAATTTGCAGGTCTTTTTCTCATCAAAAACAACCTTGTATAAGAGAATGTTTTTAACTAATTCCATTTTGTTAAAAAGAGAAAATACAATACTGTTGCATGGAGCTGTCTATGTTTCTTTAAAGACCTCATATGACTTTTAAAGGCATTGGCTTATATGTGTTTGCATTAGTGATGTTGCGAACATCAAATTCCATCAAATGTTCGCAAACGGATGAACATCGGCGAACCGCCATAGACTTCAATGGGCAGGCGAATTTCAAAACCCACAGGGACTCTTTCTGGCCACAATAGTGATGGGAAAGTCGTTTCAAGGGGACTAACACCTGGACTGTGGCATGCCGGAGGGGGATCCATGGCAAAACTCCCACATAGTTGATGCAGAGTCTGGTTTTCAGCCATAAAGGGCATAAATCCCCTAACATTCCTAAATTGTTTGGAATAACATGCTTTAAAACATCAGGTATGATGTTGTATCGATCAGGTAGTGTAAGGGTTACACCCGCTTCACAGTAACCGGCCAATCTCCCCGTTTAATGCACCACAAACAACCGCAAACAGTCCCTTTGCACAACCGCAAACTCCCCATTTACACAAGGTTGGATACCAAGCTAGCCATGTCCCGTTCCTTGTCCTCACTGATGTCATTGAAGGTCTCTTCCTCCACCCAGCCACCAAGGGTCCCCGAAAGGTGACAACAAGCCCCCTGGGACGCCTGCTGTATTTGGTCTTCCACCTCCTCAAAGCCACCTTCCTCTTCTGACTCCTCTTCTTCAGACTTCTCTCTCTGCGTTGCCTCTGTCTGGGTTATTATAAGGTGTGTACTGTTAAGCAGTATTATTCCTATCGGTTTAATCCCTGTTACGTCACCAATCAGGGGACGTGTATATGGCATCGATTTTTGGAACAGGGAGATGGAAAAAGATGCTTGGTCGGTCCTCCCACTTCAAATTTGGGGCACTGCGCGTGCAATCTAAGGTGCCACCAGATAGGAGTGGTGTATTAAGTTGTACTATTCATTCCTATCAGTTTAATACCTGTTACTTCACCTATCTTTCCTCCCAATAGCACATTCTATATGTCATCAACCGGCCTGTGTGTATTTAGAGAACCACACTTTAAGGCCCTTAACCTGGGACAAGGTGGCTTGGCTATCAGAATTGCCTCAGAGCCTTAAAAACTTGCCAAACCCCCTAATCAGACACTATCATACTGAAAATGGGCCAAGAAACACACGGGTTTGTTCCCTGGATCCACTCAAATGACCCCAATTCTTGACCACCCTCAGGCCCCGAAACACATGAGCACAACATCACAACACTGGTGGAGGTGAAGGAAACTAGATAGACTGGGAGACTGGTTAGTAAAGGGCCAGATGCTCATCTATGAGGAACTGAGAGACAAGCATGAGCTACCGCTGTCAGAACATTACAATTACTGTAGGCTGAGGCATTTCACACACTCCCTGACCCCAAAACAGGGGACACCGGTCTTAAATTGGTTCTCCAAAATTTGTAAAGATAAACATCTATCAAGGGGGATCATTGGGTCGCTTTACAAATATAAAACATTTGTTACTGGTTGAAGCGACACTGGGGGAAGGACCAGAGTGGGGGAGCCCTGGAAACCCTTCAGAAGCAACCGGCGGCAAAATCATCCCAGGAAAGGAGAGGTTGCTTACTGAAGCCTGCCCTAGGGTAACCCAAGGGTGATTGCCCAGGTTAGATATTGTAAATAATAAGCTAATACTGCTGGAGGGATGATAGCTAATAGGACTTTGGTGTTTCCTGCAGATATACTCCTTACTATTGTCTGTTTTACCATGTTTTAGGTATCTCTTAAATTGCAATCACAGTAAAAAATAAGAAAAATTATTAACCTAAAGAGTAAAAATTAGAAGGAATAGCCTGCTAACTTTCTCAAAATGTCTTTATTGTAAATATGTATTTTTGCACAACTGTTATGCAAGACTGTTCAAAAATGCTTTATTTTTCATTACATGCTGTACGCCTTCTAAAATAAAATAATTTAAATGCAAAAATTAGGTATTGTTGCAGCGACCAGAAAAATTGATGTTAGTTTGCCAGGCAGAAAGTGCCCTAAAACATTGCGTCTTGAACCCTAGTTGGTGGCGGATAAGTCACGCAAGTCATCCGGCATTCAGGGATAAAATATAGCAGCATGTGGACCATTATTAGCTCAAGGCAGCTCATCTATCAGGCCTTTTTTAACCGAATGTATCGCCCACTGTCAGTCCCTTCGGGATCCATCCCTCATTCATCTTAATAAAGGTGAGGTAATCTAGACTTTTTTGACCTAGGCGACTTCTCTTATCAGTGAAAAAACCTCCTGCTACACTGAAGGTTTTTTCTGACAGGGTACTTGAAGCGGGGCAGGACAGAAGTTCTATGGCAAATTGGGATAGCTCAGGCCACAGGGCAAGCGCGCACACCCAGTAGTCAAGGGGTTCATCGCTTCTCATAGTGTAGATATCTGTAGTTATTGCGAGGTAGTCTGTTGCCTGTGGACCCGGAAGGGCTGTGGCGATGCATAGGACTTAAAAAGCTCTGCATGTCCTCCATCAACAACACGTCTGTAAAGCGTCCTCTCCTTGCCGGCATGGTCGTGGGAGGAGGAGGATTATGTTCACCTCTTCCGCTGTTAGATTGCCGTTGGGCAGTGACATCACCCTTAAATGCTGTGTAAAGCATACTTTTTAATTTATTTTGGAAGTGCCGCATCCTTTCCGACTTGTGGTAATTCGTTAACATTTCAGGCACTTTCTGCTTATACCGGGGGTCTAGTAGCGTGGACACCCAGTACAGGTCGTTCTCCTTCATCCTTTTTAAACGAGGGTCTCTCAACAGGCACGACAGCATGAGAGACCCCATTTGCACAAGGTTGGATGCCGAGCTAGTCATATCCCGTTACTCGTCCTCAGTGATCTCACTGAAGGTATGTTCTTCCCCCCAGCCACGTACAACACCACGGGTACCAGATAGGTGACTATGAGTACCCTGGGATGCCTGTTGTGGTTGGTCTTCCTCCTCCTCCTCAAAGCCACATTCCTCCTCTGACTCCTCTTCCTCACAATCCTCTTCCAGCTTTGCCGCAGGTCCAGCAAGCGATGCTGATAAAGCTGTTTCTGGTGGTGATGGTGACCACAACTCTTCCTCTTCCACTTCCCGCTCATCTACGGCCTGATCCAGCACTCTTCGCAGGGCACGCTCCAGGAAGAAAACAAATAGTATGATGTCGCTGATGGTGCCCTGGGTGCGACTGACCAGGTTTGTCACCTCCTCAAAAGGACGCATAAGCCTACAGGCATTGCGCATGAGCGTCCAGTAACATGGCAAAAAAATCCCAAGCTCCGCAGAGGCTGTCCTAGCACCCCGGTCATACAAATACTCGTTAATGGTCTTTTCTTGTTGGTGCAGGCGGTCGAACATTAGGAGTGTTGAATTCCAACGTGTCGGGCTGTCTAAAACCTCGCTGGCATGTTGTTTCTCCGCTGGATATCTGTAAAGTGCGCCATAGTTGTGTAGAAACGCCTGAAATGGGCACACACCGTCCTGACCTGCTTCAGGACGTCCTGTAAGCCTGGGTGCTGATGCACAAAGCGTTGTACAATCAGATTACACACATGTGAAATGCACGGCACATGTGTCAACTTGCCAAAATTCAATGCCGCCAACACATTTCTTCTGTTGTCACAAACCCCTTTGCCGATCTCCAGTTGGTGCGGAGTCAGCCACTGATCCACCTGTGCGTTCAGGGCGGACAGGAGTGCTGGTCCGGTGTGACTCTCTGCTTTCAGGGAAGTCAACACCAAGACGGCGTGACACTGCCGTATCCGGGATGTGGAATAGTACCTGTGGAGCTGGGGGGGGGGGGTGCCGTTGATGTGGAGCAAGACATAGCAGCAGCAGAAGAGGACTCAGCCGAGGAAGTTATGGAAGGGAATGGAGTAGGAGGAGTAGAGGAGGTGGCAGCAGGCCTGCCTGCAAGTCGTGGCGGTGTCACCAACTCCTCTTCAGGACCACGTATTCCATGCTTGGCAGCCGTCACCAGGTTTACCCAATGCACAGTGTAGGTGATATACCTGCCCTGACCATGCTTTGCAGACCAGGTATCCGTGGTCAGATGGACCCTTGCCCCAACACTGTGTGCCAGAGATGCCATTACTTCCTTTTGCACAATTGAGTACAAGTTGGGGATTGCCTTTTGTGCAAAGAAATTTCGGCCGGGTACCTTCCACTGCGGTGTCCCTATAGCTACAAATTTTTTGAACGCCTCAGACTCCACCAGCTTGTATGGTAAAAGCTGGCTGGCTAAGAGTTCAGACAAGCCAGCTGTCAGTTGCCGGAAAGGGGGTGACTTTGTAACATTGGCTTCTTACACTCAAACATGTCCTTGACAGACACCTGACTGTGGGCAGATGAGCAGGGACTGCTCAGGGCGAGACACGGAGTGGCGGATGGTTGAGAGGGGGCAATTAGGGCAGCAGAAGTTGACGTGGCTGAAGATGCTGGACCAGGTGGAGGATGGGGGCGTTGACTTTGTGTGCTGCTTGTACTCATGTGTTGATCCCATAGGCGTTTGTGATGTGACATCATATGCCTTTGCAAATAATTTGTACCTAGGTGGGTGTTGGACTTCTTTTCGCACAGGTTGCAAATGGCATTGCTGTTGTCACAGGCAGACACACGAAAAAATTGCCACACTGCTGAGCTCTGCAATGACAGCATTCTGGTGGTGGCAACAGCATGCGTTGACTGGCGTGCTGTCTGGCTGACCCCGGGTGCCGATGCATGCTGTCTGACTGTGCCACTAGCTACTTTCGACGACCTCCCGCTGCTTCCAACTCGTCTCCTCCTCCTCTCTGTCTCCCCATCTGAACTTTCCTCTTGTTCTTCTTCTCTTATAGCGGTCACCCACGTGACATCCACGGACGCATCATCATCATCAACCGCTTCACTTGTATCTGACAAATCAACAAAGGAAACAGCACTGGGTACAACATCATCATCATCATCAGACAGTACGTCCATGTGTGTAATGCTGCCTGACTGGGACATATCCCTGTTATCTACATCCTCTGGCACTAATGTTTGTGCATCACTCATTTCTTCCAATGGATGTGTAAATAACTCTGCTGACGGATCAAGTGAAGCGGCTGTGGTGCTAGTGTTGGTGGTGGCGGCAGGCGGGCGAGTGGTAACGGGAGAGGTGCCCGAAGCTAAGCTGGAGGATGGTGCGTCTAGGTTCCGAGCGGAAGCTGTAGAAGATTGGGTGTCCTGTGTTAGCCAGTCAACCATGTCCTCAGAACTTTTCAAGTTCAGGGTACGTTCCCTTTGAAAACTGGGCATTATTCTAGGGCCAAAGGGAATCACAGCACCACGACCACGACGGCCCCTGCGGGTTGGCCTGCCTCTGCCTGTTATTTTTTTTTCCGATTAGTGGTACTATGCGTGCAAGCTACTGTGACACCAGATATGAGTGTCACTGTGCACTGGCAAAAGTTGGCGGAGTAGATGCAATAGGCTTCACACACACGTCTGTAGGCAGGCAACTGATATTCAATCGATTACAGTCAAAAAAGGGTTGTTTTATGTCACTGTACACTATGGTTGAACCAGATATGAGTGTCACTGTGCACTGGCAAAAGTTGGCAGAGTAGATGCAATAGGCTTCACACACACGCCTGTAGGCAGGCAACTGATATTCAATCGATTACAGTCAAAAAAGGGTTGTTTTATGTCACTGTACACTACGGTTGCACTAGATATGAGTGTCACTGTGCACTGGCAAAAGTTGGCAGAGTAGATGCAATAGGCCACACACACACGCCTGTAGGCAGGCAACTGATATTCAATCAATTACAGTCAAAAAAGGGTTCTTTTATTTCACTGTACACTACCGTTGCACTAGATATGAGTGTCACTGTGCACTGGAAAAAGTTGGCAGAGTAGATGCAATAGGCTTCACACACACGCCTGTAGGCAGGCAACTGATATTCAATTGATTACAGTCAAAAAATGGTTGTTTTATGTCACTGTACACTACGGTTGCACTAGATATGAATGTCACTGTGCACTGGCAAAAGTTGGCAGAGTAGATGCAATAGGCCTCACGCACACGCCTGTAGGCAGGCAACTGATATTCAATCGATTACAGTCAAAAAAGGGTTGTTTTATGTCACTGTACACTACGGTTACACTAGATATGAGTGTCACTGTGCACTGGCAAAAGTTGGCAGAGTAGATGCAATAGGCTTCACACACACGCCTGTAGGCAGGCAACTGATATTCAATCGATTACAGAAAAAAAAGGGTTCTTTTATTTCACTGTACACTACGGTTGCACCAGATATAAGTGTCACTGTGCACTGGCAAAAGTTGGCAGAGTAGATGCAATAGGCTTCACACACACGCCTGTAGGCAGGCAACTGATATTCAATCGATTACAGTCAAAAAAGGGTTGTTTTATTTCACTGCACACTACGGTTGCACTAGATATGAGTGTCACTGTGCACTGGCAAAAGTTGCAGAGTAGATGCAATAGGCTTCATACACACACGCCTGTAGGCAGGCAACTGATATTCAATTGATTACAGTCAAAAAAGGGTTGTTTTATGTCACTGTATACTACGGTTGCACTAGATATGAGTGTCACTGTGCACTGGCAAAAGTTGGCAGAGTAGATGCAATAGGCTTCACACACACACGCCTGTAGGCAGGCAACTGATATTCAATCGATTACAGTCAAAAAAGGGTTTTTTATGTCACTGTACACTACGGTTGAACAAGATATGAGTGTCATTGTGCACTGTCAAAAGTTGGCAGAGTAGATGCAATAGGCTCACACACACGCCTGTAGGCAGGCAACTGATATTCAATCGATTACAGTAAAAAAAGGGTTGTTTTATGTCACTGTACACTACGGTTGCACTTGATATGAGTGTCACTGTGCACTGGCAAAAGTTGGCAGAGTAGATGCAATATGCTTCACACACACTCCTCTAGTTAGGCAACTGATATTCAATCGATTACAGTCAAAAGTGGGTTGTTTTATGTCACTGTACACTACGGTTACACTAGATCTGAGTGTCACTGTGCACTGGCAAAAGTTGGCAGAGTAGATGCAATAGGCTTCACACACACGCCTGTAGGCAGGCAACTGATTTTCAATCGATTACAGAAAAAAAAGGGTTCTTTTATTTCACTGTACACTACGGTTGCACCAGATATAAGTGTCACTGTGCACTGGCAAAAGTTGGCAGAGTAGATGCAATAGGCTTCACACACATGCCTGTAGGCAGGCAACTGATATTCAATCGATTACAGTCAAAAAAGGGTTGTTTTATTTCACTGCACACTACGGTTGCACTAGATATGAGTGTCACTGTGCACTGGCAAAAGTTGCAGAGTAGATGCAATAGGCTTCACACACACACGCCTGTAGGCAGGCAACTGATATTCAATCGATTACAGTCAAAAAAGGGTTGTTTTATGTCACTGTATACTACGGTTGCACTAGATATGAGTGTCACTGTGCACTGGCAAAAGTTGGCAGAGTAGATGCAATAGGCTTCACACACACACGCCTGTAGGCAGGCAACTGATATTCAATCGATTACAGTCAAAAAAGGGTTGTTTTATGTCACTGTACACTACGGTTGAACAAGATATGAGTGTCATTGTGCACTGTCAAAAGTTGGCAGAGTAGATGCAATAGGCTCACACACACGCCTGTAGGCAGGCAACTGATATTCAATCGATTACAGTCAAAAAAGGGTTGTTTTATGTCACTGTACACTACGGTTGCACTAGATATGAGTGTCACTGTGCACTGGCAAAAGTTGGCAGAGTAGATGCAATAGGCCTCACCAAACGCCTGTAGGCAGGCAACTGATATTCAATTGATTACAGTCAAAAAAGGGTTCTTTTATGTCACTGTACACTACGGTTGCACTAGATATGAGTGTCACTGTGCACTGGCAAAAGTTGGCAGAGTAGATGCAATAGGCCTCACACACACGCCTGTAGGCAGGCAACTGATATTCAATCGATTACAGTCAAAAAAGGGTTTTATGTCACTGTACACTACGGTTGCACCAGATATGAGTGTCACTGTGCACTGGCAAAAGTTGGCAGAGTAGATGCAATAGGCTTCACACACACGCCTCTAGGCAGGCAACTGATATTCAATCGATTACAGTCAAAAAAGGGTTGTTTTATGTCACTGTACACTACTGTTGCACTAGATATGAGTGTCACTGTGCACTGGCAAAAGTTGGCAGAGTAGATGCAATAGGCCTCACACACACGCTAGCAGGCAGGCATATGCAATTAGATTTCACAGAAAAAAATAATAAAATAAAATAAATGATGTTCTAGCCCTAAAAAGGGCTTTTTCGGTTGCTGTCCTTACAGCAGATATCGAATGAGTTCTTCAGGTGTGTAGTGAAAGCTAAATACACAGCCTGGCTATCTATTTCCCTATTAAATCAGCAGAAAAAAATAATAAAATAAAATAAAGGATGTTCTAGCCCTAAAAAGGGCTTTTTGGGTTGCTGTCCTTGCAGCAGATATAAAATGAGTCCTTCAGGTGTGTAGTGAAAGCTAAATACACAGCCTAGCTATCTATTTCCCTATTAAATCAGCAGCAGGTAGAATATATGTCCTCTCTCAACAAATGTAGCTTCAGAATGATTCTAAAATGGAGGCTCTCCTTCAGATGGAAGGCCCTGGAAAGGAGTGTATGCTGCTGATTGGCTGGAATGTGTCTGCTGACTGTAAGGTGCAGGGTCAAAGTTTCCTTAATGATAAAGAATAGGGGGCGGACGGAAAAGCGCATGTGTTTGCCGTTCGATGTGAACGCGAACATGCGAAAATCGCAGCGAATAGTTCTCCGGCGAACTGTTCGGGACATCACTAGTATGCATGTATGTTGATGTTTCAGTTATTTAGGAAATGTAAAAAAATTTGTATTTCTAATTTAAATAATATAATAGTACATTGATAAAAACTATAAAAAAGTGAGATAACTAAATATATTTTTATTATAATGGAAACGTATTGGCAGAAAACTGCATTAAAATATTGTTAAGATTGCAGCACAGGATAGGGTAACTTTAGGCTGGAAAAAGATAGGAAATTTGGTTAATATCGGGAATTTGTATATCAGTCTATTCTCAAATATTTTGTGCTATCTCACCATTACATTTAGTAGGATAGGGAATCCACCAATATATTACCAAAAGGTTCAGAGCAAATATACCCCCTAAAACCAGTTAACAGGTAAATCCAACAAGATAAAAAAAGTCCAACCAACTGAACATCTACAGCCTTATTAAATTGCGATTCAGTAAATTTAAAAGGGCTCTAATTAAGCACATAGCATATTTTATTTACCGAAGTTTTTAGTTAGTGAATACCTTGCTTTTGGGTAGAAGTTCACTAACTAAAAACTTCTGTAAAAAAATATGCTGTGTGCTTGAATAGAGCCCTTTTAAATTGACCGAATCGCAATTTAATAAGGCTGCTAGTCACTGGTTTGGCAGTTTAAAGAGTCTGCCAATTCCCCTCTAGCTCATAATATTGGCTTTGATGCTAGCCCTAAGTACCTACACTATGCTAGTCACCTACACTATAATGAGAGACAATTCTAATAGAAAAAATATATTAGTTCTATGCAGCCAGTGATGCTTGCTGGTGTCGCCACTCAGCGTCTGATGTCTCTCAGAGCACATTCAGCACAATTTTCTTGTATGGCTTTGGATTCATTAGATTTTTGATCTAATACTCCATTAATTGATAATTAAAGAATTTTGTCATTGGTAAGCCAACGGTTCGATTCCCCTGCCTTCTCTTGTTTTTTTTGTTTATCTCATTTAGGTATATATATATATATATATATATATATATATATATATATATATCACATATATAGTTGTGAGCGTACGGGCCGTTGCTCACGCTTGCGGGCTCGCGAAGCAAGAGGTCCGCATTTGCGGAGGTGGAGGCTCAATGTCGGCTGTGTTAACACACACACACGACTTTTTAACAAAATAAACCCAACCTCCCAGCCAACAAAAACCCAACAACGTCTCCGCAAATGCGGATCCTCGCGAAGCGAGGGTCCGCATTTGCGGTGGTGGGAGCATCCAAACGTCGGCTGTGTTCACACACATACACATACACGACTTTATAACAAAAAAAAACTCAAAGGCCCCTCACACCCGCTTACACCCAGACACACAGAAGCAAGACTTAACAAAAAAACAGCAAAAAAGGCCCTTCACACGCTCTTAACACACATATGCACAACTTAGAAAATACGGCCGCGAAAAACCCATTACAAACGCTGCGCATCAAAACATCACAAACACAAGAAATAAACACAACGAACACATAAAAAGCTTACTTACAGCGAAGGGGGGGGGGCATCAGGCACCTCGAAAAGTTCATTTACATGTCCATTTAAGTTAAAAAAATGAGTTTAAACGGCCGAAAATCGGCTAAGCGAGAGAAAAAGTGGCCGACAAACAAAACGAAAACGAGGCTTCAGACGTAACTACACTGCAGTAACTCGGAAAAATGAAACACATACTATGCGGAACGTACCACAGTCACAGTTAAACACCATTTTGAACACTACTACGCACAAAATGGCGGATGGAACGCAAATTGTAAGCTGGAACGCAAATAGCGCATGCGTATTGCGTTATAACGTTCTGAGGCACTTGAAAGTTTAAAAACATACTGCCTACTTTCCAGAAATTTCTACAAGGTTATAAATACTGCCTACTTTCCAGAAATTTCTGCATTTCTACTCAGGTGATGAACAGAGTGACTTCAGAGTTAACTGCTGCTCTTACTTCAGAAGAGAATTGTTTCCTAATTTACTACTTTACATTGTGCAAATTACAACTTAGAGGTAAGCTATAATATATTACATTTTCAACAAAAAAATAAAAAAAAAACTATGAAAATGTGATTTATGTAGTGACATGTGACACGCACATTTATGTGTATTGCCCCTGCAACAAAATGATCTTAAAACAAACTAATTAAACAACTACATTTAAATGACATTAGAAAAAAAATTGTAATATTAAAATATGAGTCATGTATACTGATATGTGACACGCACATATATGTGTATCATCTATAGTCACATGTCACACACACATTTATGTGTGTTGGCAAAAACAAAAAATAAGGTTCATTTAACAATTAAAATATCATTCATGTATAGTGACATGTCACACGCACAGAAAAAAATTACATTGAACTCTGAAAATGTGCTTCATGTATGTGACATATGTGTGTAGCCCCTCCAAAAAATAATGTTAATTGAAAATAATTACAGAAGTATATTTAAATGACATTAATTTAGTGCAATTCAATATATTACCTAAAACTCAATCTTTCTACTTCTTTTAATATTCAAATAGACTCTGCATCAACAGCGTCACTCAACAATTTGCACCGTGCATTGTGAAGCACAAACCCTTTTAAAGAACACCAACAAAGAAGAACAGGTAAGATAGAACAAGACATTACATGCTGAAAAGGCCATGCTTTGCTAAATAAAAAATATGAAATATACAATTAACCATTTCACTTTCTTTTTCAAACAGACACTACAAGAAGACCGGCGGATTAAGATTGGCAGGAGGGGACCCCCTGTCATTTGACACTTCAATTAAGGTAAAGTATTAAGTATAAAAAAAGAAACAAACTATGAGCCTCATTCAATTGTGAGTTGGCCAATTGAATAGGGCTCTATATAAGCACATAACATATTTTTTATACAGAACTTTTTAGTTACTGAACTTCTATCCAAAATCAAGGTCTTCACTAACTAAAAACTTCCCTCAAAAAATATGTTATGTGCTTATATAGAGCCCTCTTCAATTGGCAAAATTGCAATTGAATGAGGACCTATATATCTTTAATGGCCGAGGGCCTCATTTAAATGTGATTGGCCCATTTCAATAGGGCTCTATATAAGCACAGAGCATATTTTTTTACTGGATACAAGTTCACTAACTAAAAACTTCTGTAAAAAATATGCTCTGTGGTCATATTTAGCCCTATTCGATAGCCCAAAACGCAATTGAACCAGGCCCCGACAATATAACAAATGCAGAAACCAAAGGCCCTCATTCAATTGCTATTTGACCAATTGAATAGCGGTCTAAATAAGCACATAGCATATTTTTTTTAAAGAAGTTTTTAGTTAGTGAAAACCTTGATTTTGGATAGATGTTGACGAACTAAAAACTTCTTTAAAAAAAAAAATGTTATGTGCATATTTAGACCCCTAAAGCCTTATTCAATTCCGAGTTGCCCAATTGAATAGGGCTCTATATAAGCACATACAAAAAAATTTAAACAAACTTTTTAGTTACTGAACCTCTATCCAAAACCAAGCTTTTCACTAACTAAAAACTTCTGTCAAAAAAAAAAAATGTTATTTGCTTATATAGAGACCTATTCAATTGACAAACTTTTAATTGAATGAGGACCCTATTGAATTGGCCAAACTGCAATTGAATGAGGGCCAAAGTATGCAACATATGGTACACACAAAGTGGTACACACAAAACAGGATTGTAACAAACTTAGACAAACACATAGCAAACTAAATTAACTTTCTTATTCAATGTTTAACAACCTATAAGCATTAGAAAAAAGCCTAAATAAGCATACCACAAGTGGTGCGCACCAAAAAGGATTGTACAAAAACTCACACAAACACATAGCAAAGTAAATTAATATTCTTATTTAATGTTTAACAACCTATAAGCCTTAGAAAATAGCCTAAATAAGCATACCACAAGTGGTGCGCACCAAACAGGATTGTACAAAAACTCATACAAATACATAGCAAAGTAAATTAATATTCTTATTTCATGTTTAACAACCTATAAGCCTTAGAAAAAAGTCTAAATAAGCATACCACAAGTGGTGCGCACCAAACAGGATTGTACAAAAACTCACACAAACACATACCAAACTACAATAATATTCTTATTTCATGTTTAACAACCTATAAGCCTTAGAAAGAAGCATAAATAAGCATACCACTTTTAATGCGCACCAAACAGGATTTGAAAAAAACTCACACAAACACATAGCAAACTAAATTAATATTCTTCTTTAATATTTAAGAATCTTTAACAACCTATAAGCCTTACAAAGAAGCCTAAATAAGTATACCAAAAGTGCGGAACAGAAGATAGGATAATGCTAAAACCAGTGCAATCATATACAAAATAATTCACAAAAAAATCATTACAGTATAAAAAAATTATCTATGCAATATAAAAATACATTTAAAGTATTTCAAAAAGGTTGCACAAACAAATAAATAGTAGAAAAAATCACCATAACAGATACAGTACACAGAAATAATGTCATTTTTTAGTTAATACAAATACATTAAAATCAAATAACATTTTTTATTTTATTTTACAACAGATACTGCGTGAAGAACATCGGACCAGGAGTTTCAACTGAGGACCAGACCAGCGGGCGAGGACTTTCAACAGAGGACTACACCATCGGACCAGGACTTTCAACACAGGACTACACCATCGGACGAGGACTTTCAACAGAGGACCAGACCATCGGACGAGGACTTTCAACAGAGGACCAGACGATTGGACGAGGACTTTCAACACAGGACCAGACCATCGGACGAACGCTTTCAACACAGGACCAACAAAGATTCTGCTTGAAATCAAACTTCAACCAAGGTACAGTATAACAAGTAAAAAAAGAGAAAAATAAATACATATCTTAGCTTTGTATCGATGTCAACAGAAAATAAAATTTAAAAAAAAACACCAGTAACTATAACTTTGAAAAAAATATAACTAACACATTTTTCTGCTATCTCTTCTTTGTCTTTTAGGGCCAATAATCTTTAACAGTAAATACAAACTTCAATGTAGCCAGAAAAAAATAATGCATACTCCAAAAAAGGCTCTAAACACAGACTCTATACAATTTCTCATTGGACATTTCCAGTCCTACACCCTCATTGAATTACCATTTGACAAATTGAATAGTGCTGTAAATAAAACCATAACATTTTTTTTCAAAAAACTTTTTTGTTAGTGAAAACCTTGCTTTTGGATACATGTTTACTAAATAAAAAATTCTTTAAAAAATTATCTGATGACCTTATTTAGATCTCTATTCAATTGACCAAATTAAAATTGATTAAGTATAAAATGTAAACACATTGTTGATAACAATTTTTGATGAAAACAAACTTAACATCTCAAAATAAACTAAAGATACATTATTTTATTTTTACAGATTAACATGGCTGATAACGAGAGTAAACAAGAAAAGAAAAGACGCCAAGCTAGAGAACGACGACAGAGAGCAGATAGCCAGCAGACACCGGAGAAGAAGGAAATTCGACGAGAAAAAGAACGTAAAAGAATTGCAAGCAAAAGACTGTCACCTGTAGAAATTAAAGATATGACAAAAAAAAAACAACAAGCAAATAAAGCATTTACAACCTGTTGCTGAAACATCAGATGACATTTTAGCTGAAAAAATACAAGGAATACAAAAAAAAAACCGAAAAAAACAAAGCATTTAGAACCGGTTCATGAAACATTACTTGACATTTTACCTCAAACAATACAACATATACCAAGAAAAGCCACGAAAAAAACTAAACATTTAGAACCTGTTGAAACATTATATGACATTTCACATGATGAATATGAAAGTCAAAATCCTTTGAAAATGCTTTGAAAATTGTCCTTTACTCAAGTCTTTAGCAGTAGAGGTTCATAGTTGTGGGGACATGACTACTCAATGTCAGTTTTGTGAGGCTTATTATTTTAAACAAGAGAGACCCAGAGATGGCCAATTTATTAGTTGCTGTCAAAAAGGCAAGTTCAAACTTCCAGAAAGGAAAGAATTTCCTATCTATTTACAAAACATTATGACTGAACCTACTTTTCAAAACTACAAAAATTTTAAAACAAACATAAGATCCTACAATAGTGCCATATCCTTTGCATCTATGGGGGCAACATTAGCTGCTAATGTACCAGGACATGGTCCTTACTGTTTTAAAGTCCAAGGACAAATTTATCATCGTACTTCACATTTACATCCAGAGGAAGGAGATCAAAGAAAATTTGCTCAACTATATGTCCTAGATACAATGGAAGCTGTTGACCAACGTATGCAGATGGAAGAAAATAAAAAATGCTTACACAGTGTTTTTATAGAGCTAAATAACATTATGGACAACAATCCCTACAGTAAAGCTTATAAAAAATTGGCAGAAGTAGAAAATGAACAACTACTTCATGCACAAAGACATCAATTACCAATGCCCAAGGTTAATATGGTGCTTAAAAGAGACAGACATACTGATAAACGTTGTTATAACTTGCTAACATCAAATGAGGTTGCAATGGTGTTTCAGAATGATGAAGGAGAACCACCATTTAAAAGAGACATTAGAATATATCCCAGAAATGAGGAGCAACCGTTCTACAATATGAGTATCTTAAGTCCAAATTTAGATCCAATGACATATTTCATCTTTTTCCCACACGGAGAAGCAGGTTGGCAACCAAAATTAACACTTCCCAGTTACCCAAATGCTAAAGCCAGAATCCGAAATAATGTTTCTATGCTTGAATTTAAAGTAGCTCAAATTGCCATTCGACATGGATTTAATCCAATTTTATGTGGTGGAAAACTAACCCAACAATGGATTATTGATTCTTATTTGCAAGTTGAGGCAAATAATTTAAACTTCATCAAATATCAACAAGATAAACTATGTGTAGAACAATATTCTGGACTCATGGACTTTGTTGCTGACGTGGCTACAAGCAGAGAAATTACAGCTGGCAAAGCCATGATTTTACCATCTTCCTTTCAAGGATCTCCTCGAAATATGAGAGAAAGATACAATGATACTATGGCTATTGTCACCAAATTTGGCAAACCCGATTTATTTGTGACATTTACATGTAATCCACAATGGCCAGAAATTACACAAAATCTACTTCTTGGACAAAGTGCTTCAGATCAACCAGATTTAGTAGCCAGAGTTTTTAAGATTAAATTAAATGAATTAATACGTGACTTCACTATAAATCAGTTATTTGGCAAATGTCTTGCTTATGTATATACCATTGAATAAAAAAAAAAGAGGCCTTCCACATGCTCATCTTCTAATAATACTTCAAGAAAAAGATAAATTAGATACTTCGGACAAAGTGGATGCAGTCATTGTTGCTGAACTACCAGATCCAGAACTATATGGTAGACTATATGAGATTGTTACTCATCGCATGATTCATGGACCCTGTGGTGACCTTAATCCACAATCACCATGTATGGAAAATAATAAATGTTCCAAAGATTTTCCAAAAGATTATAGAGACAAAACATATGCCAATTGTGATGGATATCCACTTTATAAAAGAAGAGAAGGAGATAGTGCCATTATTTGTGGAAAAAAAGTGGACAATAGATATGTAGTACCCTTCAATCCACATTTACTCATGAATTACAATGCCCACATCAACGTAGAAGCCTGCACTTCCATCAAATCCATTAAATATGTCTACAAATATATTTACAAAGGCTACGATGCAGCTACTGTAGTCGTCAAAAGTGCAGACAACCCTGAATGTAGTGAGTTAGTACATGATGAACTTGCATCTCATGTAGATGCTCGCTATGTCAGTGCACCAGAAGCTATGTGGCGGCTTTTAAAATTTGAAATGCATGATAGATCACATGCAGTATATAGGTTAGCAGTACATTTGCCACAACGACATTTAGTCTATTTCCATGCTGGAAATGAAATGAATGCATTGGCCCAAAGTGAAGATCGTCACACTACACTAACTGCATGGTTTGAATTAAATTTCACTGATTCTGAAGCAACACAATACTTATATATTGAAATTCCATATCACTATGTTTTTGTGAATGGATTATGGAGAACAAGAAAAAGCAGAGGCAATAAAATAATTCCAAGAATTTACACAGTCAGTCCAAGTGATGTTGAACGTTTTTGCTTACGGATATTACTTTTAAATGTTCCTGGAGCACAAAGTTTTGAACACTTAAGAACTGTTAATGACATTGTATATGAATCCTTCCATTTAGCTGCAAGACATAGAAACTTACTAGCGGATGATACAGAATGGGAAAGATGTTTAGAAAAAGCAGCACAATGTCAAATGCCACGACAGATGAGAACAATTTGCTTTTATTTGTATCTTCTCAAATGCTCCAAATGCATTAGCTTTGTGGGAGACTTTTAAAAGTAATATGGCTGAAGACTTTATGCGACGATACAATGAACCCATTGCACACTTAAAAGCATTAATGGAAATCCAAGAAGTATTTTTAACTCATGGATTAAGTTGTGCAAGTTTTAATTTGCCTGATCCAGGTCTTATAGATGACATAAACTTTGAAGACTATGACATTCAACTACAAGCAGAAAGAACACAAGAAAGACTTGCAACTTTAAATACATTACAATTGCAAGCATTTAATGCCATTAAAAATGCGATAGATGATGACATGGTGACAGAGCGTTATTTCTATCTTAATGGACCTGGCGGATCAGGAAAAACCTATCTGTATAATTTATTAATGAGTTCAGTACGAGCACAAGGACAAATAGCAATGGCGTTTGTCACTACTGGTATTGCTACACTTTTGTTAGAAGGTGGAAGAACTGTTCATAGTGGATTTAAACTGCCAGTGCCTATTTTAGCAACTTCTGTGTCAGATATTCGCATGACATCATTACAAGCAAAGAAATTGAACAAATGTAAATTAATTATAATAGATGAGGCCACAATGATGTCATGCTATGCCCTCCAATGTATTGACCGTTTGCTTCGTGAAGTCATGGATAATACTTTTCCATTTGGTGGAAAGGTAATGTTGTTAGGTGGTGATTTTAGACAAACATTACCTGTCGTTGTACATGGAAATCGAACTGTTATTATTGAAACATGTATAAAGTCAAGTACACTATGGAAACATTTTACCCATCTTCAACTGAAACAAAATATGAGATCAGAAGGCCAAACTGATTTCAATGATTGGCTTATTAAAATTGGAGAAGGCAGAACAGAAAAAATACCACATTTACCTGACGACACTGTAGAGATCCCACCTCATATGATTTGTCAACAAGATATTATATCCGCTATATTTGAAGGGAGCATAAATAACCAGGAATATTCCGAGCTTGCCAACCAAGTCATACTAACGTGTAAAAATAAGGATGCATTAATCCTCAATAATGAAATCTTTAAAAAAATTAATGCACCACTAAGAAATTATCACAGTGCTGATTCTGTACTTGCTGATGACAATGAAAGTCAGGCCAACTTTTCAACTGAATTCATAAACTCACTAACTCCTTCTTGAATGCCACCACATATTTTGCAGCTAAAGAAAGGTGCAATTATTATGTTACTGCGAAATATGAACCCCAAAAAAGGCCTATGTAATGGGACAAGATTAATTGTTCAACAATTAAAGGACCATTTTATAGATGCTGAAATTTTAACTGGGACCCATAAAGGAGAGAGAGTTTTCATACCAAGAATAGATTTAGCACCAAGTGAAAGTAGTCTCCCTTTTATACTTCAAAGAAGACAATTTCCCATTATTATGGCATTTGCCATGACCATCAATAAATCACAAGGTCAAACTTTCAAATCTGTGGGTATTTTCCTGGAAGAAACAGTATTTGCACATGGTCAATTGTACGTTGCGTTGTCACGGTGCAAAAATCCACAGGCTATTAAATTTTACATTGAAAAGAATGAAAGTCAAGGTGATTTATTAGAAGATGGACGTATTTTTACTAAAAACATTGTCTACTATGAAGTACTATAACTTTTCAGTAAAGAAAGAAAACACAAGGAAAACAAATTAAATAACTTTCAAAAATAATAAACAAGAAACAATTTCAGTCATAATTTATGGAAAGACTCTTTATGGATGATTCACCTCGCAAAACACTTGCCTTGCAACTACATATGTGATAATTATGTTAAAATGTTAATTAACTATGTTACTGTTTCTAATATTACAAGTTGGGAAAACAATATTTTAACGGTCTTTACTTCAACATATTACAAAGTTCATGTTAACAGCTCAACCACGTTTTAAGATACGATGTTAATATTGTCTGTTATGTTAAGATTACTCCCTGTATTAATGTTTATCAACAGTTCATGTGGTCAGGAAGGAATTTATTTCATTGGGTACATTTTAAAAATAGTTTACACTGTTTGCCTTCCTCTGCATTCAATGTATATTGAAGTTAACAATTATTCGGATAGAAATTGCATGTTAAAAAACCATTGCCTCAAGTTTAAAATATTGATTACTTTAAAGTTAAAATGTTTTTACATTCAAATGTTAATACTTTTAATACAAAATTATCTTAAAAAATGTATTCACTATGTTACTGTTTATAATGTTCAAAGTTATACAAATGTTTTGTCAAGTTCCAAAGTTACACAAATAATAAAGTTAAAGTTTAAAAAAATAAAATGTCAAGTTTCTTACTTACATATATTACAAAGTTCAGGTTAAAATTATGTACGTTTCAACAAGTGTTTTTACTGTTTGCTTTCCTCCGAATTTTCATGTATATTGAAGTTAACAATTCTTCATATACAAATTGCATGTTAAAAAACCATTGCCTAAAGTTTGCAATAATGATTAATTTCAAGTTCCACTATTATTACATTCAAATGTTAATTCAAAATGCTTTACACATTATTGTTCACCAACAGAACATTTTACAAAACTAAACATCTTTTAATATCACAATACAACTGTCACATATATATATTAATAACTAAACAACTTTCCTAACATACACATCTCATTGCCGTCATTTTTTGACGGGCAAGTCGCTAGTATATATATATATATATCATATGTGTGTGTTAAGAAATAAAAAACAAGTGGAATGCATTGATTTAGAACCAGACTTAGAATAACACTTAAAAAGTATGTTTAAAAGTTAAACTAATTTCAATACTTGAATTATATATATATATATATATATATATATATATATATATATATATATTATATGAACAAATTATTTAAAAATATATATATTTTTTTATGAGTATTTTACATCGTTATTAAAAATAAACAAAAGCACAGTTTTATATTGACAGATGGTCTATTATATAACCTAAAGAACATATTTATGTTTTAAAACAGTAAAGAAAAAGATCAGCTTGTGTGAAACTGAACCCATGACCTTTAGCACCGTAGACTGCCATCTGCTTCTGCTGCTACTCAAGCTACTAAAGTACTTGCAAGTAGTTACAAATCACTTAGCCACTGCCTCATCCAAAGCTTCTACACCTGATTTGAATTAATATTAATTAATCTAATTCATTCATTAATTCCTCTATTCTCTGCACAGGTCAGAGCTTATTACTAATTCAGGCAGAAGCAACACACTGAAGTAGCCTGAGTTCAATTGATCATAATTCCATGAATTCAGCATCATGCTTGTAACAACTGATTGGTGCGAATATTAGGATTTATTAGATATATTAGAGTGGCATATTTTAATTATATTTATCCCCTGATGAAGTTCTTGTATGGTATTAAATATGTAGGGATATTTTACTGCATTATACCACATACCAACATAATACTGCAGTTGTTCCCTGTCTAATATTTCTGAGTAGGAAAGAGGAGAAACAGCTTGCTATTTATTAGCTACACCAAGCGCCTCATTAAATCGTCCAAATTGTGGTTACTGTAACCCATAATGTAGCTCGCAAAAGTTACTACTATTAAATTGGCCTCTTTTAGCTACCTGCAATCGGTCTGTGGGTTACATGCTGAAAAGCAACTGCAGTTGTTAAAATCGTAAATCCGACCCATATGAGCCTTTGATCTGTCAAGCCCGCAAAAGTTACAGTCGCTAAAATCGTAAATCGTTATTAAATTGCTACAATTCCTCAAACCTGCATTTGCTTCCACACCCGTAAATAGCAAATGTAGCCAAAAATACTATGAGTACTAGAGAGGACTCGCAAACGGGTTAAACACCTGTTCGTAACACTATAAAAGCAAATAAAAACTCCAAATATGCACTTTAAAATATGAGGAAAGCGATGTAAGACATTCTAATTAATTGCACAACAGTCTCAAGATCGCAAATCTGTAATCAAAAACTATAATTTTCAGGTTTTATTTCTTGTTATGTAAATCTTGGGAATCAAGGAGTTAATACATATCAGGCCACCCACATGGACTATAAAATTTTCTTAATTCATTTTTATAGATTTTTACATCACTGGATTGGGAGCCCGATCGCATATGTAACGTCTAAACACTAATTGATTGACGTTTAAACGTCATGTTTTACTGATGTCATGATGATGGTTTTATTTACTATTGGCTTCTAAATTGTTACTTACGGGCTTGCTTAATTGATCATGATCATGCCCTGAAATGTTACCTCTTCAGGCTATTGATTGTTTTATGGTTTATGGATTTGGCTTTCAACTATGTACTTGCGGGCTTGTTCAATTAAATCAATCTGTAACTATTGCAATTTTCAAGCAGACTTACAGCCTGTATGAAGGCAACTGCGGGCTTGGAAATTAAAAAGGCCCAATGTTTAACAGTGGCAAGATCAGGCCACTGAAGATTTCTTTCTTGATCACAGTCTAAGAGTTTCATGCTATGTGTCCTGCAAACTTTTATTTGTGATCTTATTTCAGTGACTAGATTAAAGTTGCTATGGGGAGCAGCTTCATTGGAGAGGTAGCAGCAAGAGTGTTTCTCAAGATTAACAGAACTTAACGATATCAAGATTTTGCAACCAGAACAACCAATATTAGATTATTCTTTCGAGTGAACAATCATAAGCACAAGTTGGTGTGTTGTTGTTTAGTCGTTCAGTTGTTTCCATAACTCTTTGAACTACAACACGCCAGACACATCTGTCAGCCACTGCCCATCTGAGCTCCATCAAGCTCTTATTCATTACTTCAATGATCTCATCTGTCCATCTCCATCTCTGTGACCCCCTTCTTTGTGTGCCTTCAAATTTTCCCAGCATCAAAGTCTTCTCTAGGGAAAGTTAGAGTAGTGCTCCAATAAACAAATATCAAATTTGTAGATCCTGGCATTTTAAAATGTTGTCTCACATAGAGACTGAAACCACATTTTCTAAGTCATGCAGCATTCTCTTTGTAAGCACCCACCACTGTTTTCTTGGATTTTATTTGCTCATTAGTAGTTACCATTCAAGTCTCAATGCTGTTTGTTTTAATTAGTTTAATTAGTTTGTAAAAAGTTCATATGTCCTCAACTTGTTATTGTATAATGTTATTTTCAATTTCATGGCAAATATATACAGTATTTCATCATTAGTAGATTATTAGATTTCAAGATGCAGTCATATTATAGAAATACTATAGCAAAACAGTGAACTGGATTTTCTAAAAGATGCTGAAGAACTCTTGGTTAGCCACTTCATTTCTATACTTTGTTATCCTATTTGACATATATAGTATCTCACAAAAGTGAGTACACCCCCCACATTTTTGTAAATGTTTTATTATATATTTTCATGTGACAACACTGAAGAAATGACATTCTGCTTCAATGTAAAGTAGTAAGTGTACAGCTTACTACTTTACATTGAAGCAGAGTGTAATTTCTGTCCCCTTAAAATAACTCAACACACAGCCATTAATGTCTAAACCATTGGCAACAAAAGTGAGTACAGCCCTAAGTGGAAATGTCCAAATTGGGCCCAAAGTGCCAATATTTTGTGTGGCCACCATTATTTTCCAGCATTGCCTTAACCCTCATGGGCATGGAGTTCACCAGAGCTTCACAGGTTGCCTGGAGTTCTCTTCCACTCTTCCATAATGACATCACTGAGCTAGTGGATGTTAGAGACCTTGCACTCCCCCACCTTCCATTTGAGGATGCCCCACAGATGCTCAATAGGGTTTAGGTCTGGTGACATGCTTGGCTAGTCCATCACCTTTACCTTCAGCTTCATTAGCAAGGCAGTGGTCGTCTTGGATGTGTTTTGGGGGTCTTTATCATGTTGGAATAAAGTAGTGATGCAGACAGAAGCCCTGTCAGGTATGAGCAGTAGTTAGCAGCAGTGTTAGTCAAACTGGCACTTTAGTGTGTTCTCAGCCAGCCTTATAGTCTCACTCTTTATGGATTGCTGAGCCAATAGCAGACCTAAAGATGCTAAAAAAATGAAATCTTATAAGTATTATATGTTTACTAGCGACTTGCCTGTCAAAAAATGATGGTCAATAAAATTTGAGGCCATGGTAATGCTCTTTGGCACACAATGTTAAGCTTTTTATACTCTAAGGACCTTTGGCGCTCATTGTGAGCCTCTCCTCGCGTGTCCTTTGGCTCCTCTCTCTATTTTTTTAAATACTAATTAATTAATTAATTGAATAATAAATTAATATAATTTACCTTTTTCAAATTACTATATAAAACAGTCAATAGCCTGAAGAGGTAACAATCTCTTTTTATTGTCCTGCATCATATAATGCCCAGTTGGACTGTTGCTGGCCTGAGGAGATAGTTTTATGAATGTCCCAACTGTGCATTAGAAATAGGCTGCATGTGTGCATTAGAAATAGGCTGCATGCGTTCGTCAAGTGCTTGCAGCCTAAGGCAATCCCGCGTTTCCTAAGTGTTTGGAGGCTAAGTCCCGCGTGTTTCATTGACTCCACTGCTCGCCTTGCTTTGCGAGGCTCGCAGGCAATGAGCGCCTTTGGCGCTCATCGCCCAAGTGCTGCGAGATTTGGTGCCTTAACGGCTCGCATTGTTACACGAGGCTCGCAGGTGATCATCACCTAAGTGCTCCAATTTAACGGCTTCCCTAGCTTCACGAGGTTCGCAAGCAGTGAGCGTCTTCGACGCTCATCGCCAAAGTTGTATGTACCGCGCAATGCGTGACGACGTCTCATAGTTCAAAAATTATAATATGTGATTCCCCTACCACGTCATATAAATTACAAGGTCACGCAGACTATTTATAATATTTATTATCTCTAAATAAAGCATGGCCAAAAGGCACCTAATGACATTTATTGAAAATACATAAATGCAAACCACAAATATTCAAAAGAGGTAATATAAACAGTACTGCTCAAGGCAAATGTAACCTCAAAGTAAATAATTTCATTATACATTTTTAGCTAATTCAGCTAGAGTAAACAGTTCCAACATAATGCCAGTGATACAATACCAGGGATAACACAGCTAGCCAGGTATAACATTGTGGAACCAGCAGTACAACACGTAGTTACATATTAAATTAGTTTGAAGACTGTAATATCACAAATGACAATCCTTAGTAGAATGGAAAGATTTCTGAAAATATCATGATATGATATGTTACATGAAAAAAAAAAAAATTGTAGGCTACTGTACAAAATAAAAAATACAGGAATTGCAGTAAAAAATACTCACGCAAAGAACATCTAAGAACATCCAAACAAACAATATCCCATATTTTTACTCCAAACTATTGATATTAATATACCCTCTTAATCAACTCAAGGCATTTAAATACTAGTATAGTCAGTCTTCACTACAAACTTTAGTCAAAATATCCTGAAGGGAAAGGGGAATTACTTCAAAATAATAAGCTTAAAAAATTGCAAGATCCTACTTGAAATCAAGTCCAGCTTATGACTCCTATTGGACTTGGTAAGCACCTGGTTAAAACCTTTCCAGCAGAATCATGCTGTCCTTTTACACATCTGATAGCAGAAGATGGACCAAACCAAAGTACCACGCACCAAGGAGCTTGCTTCAACAGACCAGGTTATCAGGAACACAATAGCCACCAACTGTGACTATTCTCCACCACTGGATACATCATACAATCCCATAGAATATTAGGATTAATTCACAGAATGATACACCTTCATTATGTACGTCCAAAAAACTGCCACACCTTTATTTAGACTGTCAAATGTATACAGTTTTCTAGCCACAGCCTGGCCAATCACGACAACCCCCACTCCTTAGGTACACAGAAGAGAAACCAAAAAGAAATAGTCTGCCCCTGGTTCACTGGGAGTCCCTGTACTAGTGATGTCAGATTCCCTCTGCAGTAGATAACTGCTCAAGAGTCTTTATCTGGTAATGAACTTAGGATAATTTCTCCTTGATGTAGGGGCCATCTGGCTCTGTGCCTGTGTGATCTAACTTAGATAGATCCTATATTGTCACAGTTTACTTTGTAATAGACTAGATATGTCACTGTGTACAAGTATCTTCTGAAGATCAACCTAGCTCTCAAGGACCCACCAGACAATAGCAGTTAATGTCACTTAAATCCCCTAGATCTTTTTATTTGTTCAGGTGAGACTGGGTGAGTCAACCCAAAGCTAACAAGAGTGTATGACCTCCCTTTTACTGTCCATGTAAGTTAGTATGGTACCCCATAGCTCTCACTCTGTAACACAATCATAATACACTCAATACAAATGTCATTTTAAAACCATAAGCAACAAAACATGCATAACCATAGTAATAAACAGGGTAACTCTGGCCCATGACAAGGCCTTAGTCCCCAACAGTCCAGTCAGGCCCTGTGCCTGACAGTACTGCTCAAACATTTTTGTTTTTAAATTAACAATATATGAGGTTTAAAAAACATATAGTCATCTATTTCAGACCCAAAACAGTTGAAATACATTTTCTAGAAACTGGTCATGAATGTTGTATAGCAGAATATAATATCTGCATAAATTTATTGTTTAGATGTAAATATAATATAAAATTAAATGTTTTTGCTAGGAATATCATAAACAAAACATGCACATGTACAGAGAGAGACATTTATGCACACAAGGTATTGAACATGCTATAAATCACAGATATACACACATTTATAAATAATCTCACACATGCACTCACATGTGTATCCTCAATGACTCAAAGGTGCACTACATGTCCAAAGTATGTAGACACCCCTTCAAGTTAGTGCCTTTGGCTATTTCAGCCCTGGCCATTGCTAAAAGCTGCATAAAATCAAGCATACAGCCATGCAATCTCCATAGACAAACATTGGCAGCAGAATGTGTTGTACTGAGGAGCACTGTCATAGGATGCCAACTTTCCAACACTTTAAATCATGAAACTTATTTCTGCCCTGCCATTGCCCTGTTAGTGGAAATTTTCTTGGAGCAACAACAGCTCAGCAGTGAAGCATTAGGCCTTACAAGCTCACAGGCCAAATCCCGAAGTACGTATTGAGGAAAAATTGTCTGTCCTCGGTTGCAACACTCTGAGTTTCAAAATGTCTCTGGAAGCAGTGTCAGCACGAGAAGGTTTCATTGGGAGTTTAATGAATGGGTTTCTATGACCAAGCAAATACCAAATGTCAGCTGGAGTGATGTAATGCACAGCTCCACTGGACTCAGGAACAGTGGAAACATGTTCATTAGAGAGATAAATCAAGCTTCACTAACTTGCATGACTTGCATGACATGACTTGCATGACATGACTTGTATGACAGATGTATCTGGGTTTGGGGGATGTTAGGAGAACACTACCTGTCTTGAAACATAGTGACAACTGTAGAGTTTTGTGGAGGATAAATAGTGGTCTGGGGATATTTTTGTTCCAGTGAAGGGAAATATTAATGCTACAGCATTAATATGGGGAAAGCCTTTCAGTACAAAGAGAGGTCCATAATATGTTTGCCAAAGTTGGTGTGGAAGAACCTGTGACTGGCCTGCACAGAGCCCTGACCTCAACCTCACCGATCACCTTTTGGATTAATTGAAACACTGATTGCAAGCCAGGCCTGGTCACTTAAAATCAGTGCCTGACCTCTATAATGCTCTTGGGGGTTTGGGAATGGGAGAGAATCCATGCAGCCATGTTCTAAAATCTATTGGAAAGCCTTCCCAGAAGAGTGTAGACTGTTATAGCAACAAAGGAGGGACCAGATACACATTAATGCCCATTGTTTTGAAATGAGATGTTCAACAATCACATGTGGGTGTGATGGTCGGGTGCCCAAATAATTTTGGCCATGTGGCCGTGTATCTGTGCACAAGCCTGAAGTAGCAGGTCCTGTGAGATCTATAAATCAACAGACAAACAATTATAAATATATATATAGACACATATTACCACATTTGTCTAGTTATACATATAGGGCCTCATTCAACTGCTAATTTTTTTAGCTGTGGGGCACAAGGGGAGGCTGCAAGCTACTGAGCTATTCAATTGGCTTACGTTTGTGGCCTCCGATCTGGTTATGACCCTCGAGCTGCGATCCCTTGTGATTTGCTCAAATCGCAGCTTAATTCCGTCAAAGCCTCTGATCTTTCACGGCCACAAAGTCCCTATTCTCTATTCAATTGCTACGATTTACCCTCCGTCAAGGCCGTAAATGTCTAAACGCGAAACACAGCTTACTTACACCAAATTGGTCCGGCAACGATCTTACTTTAAAAACGTAGCACTAATTAAGCAAATAAAAAAGCCATCCTGTACTTTTGCTAAAAGTGAAAGTGATGTTTGGTCTTAGAATTAATAGTACTACATTCTCAAGGTCACAAATCGTCAAACTCAAATACTTTATTTCATGTTTAATTTCCGTACAAAGTCCTCCAGGCTTGAATGACCTCCAAGCCCGTAAATATTTTGAAGTGTTAATTAAGTTTTGTGGAACATATTGAAATTCTAAATCAATATAAAAAACAATGTATGTCATACTCTTTAACATTATGTAAACAAATTAACAAAGAACATATTTATTAATGGAAGGTTCTTGGCTTACTCATTATGGTTATTCCATAAGAAATCTAGAAAAAATATATGTTGTCAAATGAATTGTTGGATCCAACAAAAAATATTTATAGTAGCAGACAGCCTTACAAAAATGTCTACATGTTCTGTAGATCTATTCAAAGAACAGTTTAAATATCTACAAAAAGAATGATGGTTTAAATTAGATACTATAACTAAAACCAGAGATTACATTATGAAAAAAATTATTTAGCCATTAAAACACCATTTGAAAAAACATGTCTATCATTTATAATTATTTGATCGACCAAAATACATTTACTAGATTACCATATAAGACATCTTGGGAGAAGGAACCTTATATATCTCTTAACAAAAAACAATTGGATAAAATCCTTCGAATTTAAGAGAAAATGTCTATATAACATAGTCAATATCTTACTCCAGTAAGTTTACAAAGCTTAAAACCATAATTTAATGATAAATGCTTCAGAGGCTGTGATGAAGCTGGAACTTTAAAACACGCTCTATGGGAATATCCTAAAATCTCACAACTATGGGAAGAAACACATTCAATATATTTATAGAAACACTCACAAGGTTCCCTATCTGTAAAATAACAGAAGAAGCATTGTTAGGATTACCTATATACAATATAGGTAAAGACACACAAGTCCTAATAAATCAAATATTTTTAGCTATTAGTATTAACATAATTTAAACCTGGAATTCAGATAAACCCACAATGGAAGAGATAAACAACAATTCAATATATACACACAATGTGCATGATATGGGCAGTTGTAGATTAAAAAATTAGAAATTTCTGTACTTATGTACTGTACATCTATGACATTGTTAATTATTTGAATTTCCTTTTAATTACAATTAAAAAAAATGGAAAAAAGCAGAGCCTACTTCAGGGACCAAGCCAGCAGGAAATGTGCAAGACCCAATCTCTAAATTCTTTAGGCATATACAGAGCCTGCTAAAATAAAGATTTTCTCTAAAAATACTTTATCATTCTGTTTACAGTACAAACAAATAAATAGTATTATCGTGTTACACAGATTTTATGATATGATTTCCATTGGGACTACATGTCAGTTCAAATGAGACCATCAGTTCAGCTAAAAGGGAGCAGGTTCTTGAGTGCACTCCGGGATAATTATTTGACCCAGGTTATACAAGAACCTATTAGAAATGAGGCTATCTTGGATTTAGTCATCACAAGTAATATTGATACAATATCAAATGTTAAAGTAGGGGAAGCCTTGGGGAATAGTGATCACAAAACCATTTCATTTGAGATTGAATACAAAAAACAGAGTTGTAAGGGGCCAACTAAAACTCAAATTTTTAGAAAGGATAACTGTAATGGACTAAGGGCAGCAATACAACATATAGAGTGGGAGAAAGATCTTACAGGGAAAAATACTGAAAGTAAATGGACAACATTCAAATCCTTACTAAATATACATACACACCAGCATGTACCATGTGGAAATAAAATGAATAGGAGTAAATCACATCCCATGTGGCTTAATAATGACTTAAAGATCATGATAAGGAAAAAAAATGCATTTAAATTATACAAGAAGGATGGAACAGAGGCAGCTTTATGTGAATATAAGGAAATCAATAAGGCTTGCAAAAGGGCTCTTAGACAGGCTAAGATAGAAAATGAGAAGTCAGTTGCAAAGGAGAGTAAGACTAACCTTAAATTATTGTTTTAATTTATTAATGGGAAGAAGGGGAGGAAGGAAGCTATAGGAGCATTACAATGCGACACAGGCTATCTGAAAATTAGTGACCAGGTAAAGGGAGATGAGCTAAATAGTTTATTTTGTTTGGTATATACAAGGGAGGTACCAGTGGTTGGGAAACCGCAAGCAAACAGGGCTACACCACGATTACTAAATAATTGGTTCACACAGGAAGAAATCCAAAAGAGGTTGGAAAAAATAAATGTTAATAAAGCCCCAGGCCCTGATGGAATACATCCAAGGGTACTGAGGGAACAGAGTTGTGTAATAATATTTAAGACTCACTCATCACAGGGTTGCTACCAGATGACTGGAGAAAAGCAGATGTGATACCTACATTTAAGATGGGAGCAAAAGCAAATCCAGGGAATTATAGACATGTAAGCCTCACATCTGTAGTTGGTAATCTTTTAGAAGGGTCAATAAGGGACAAGAATATGTCTATTTGAACAAGATCATAAGTAGGAGTCAACATGGATTTTTGAAAGATAGGTCATTTCAGACCAATCTAATTAGTTTCTATGAGGAGGTAAGTAGGAACTTGGATCAGGGCAACTCAGTGGATGTAGTCTTTTTTGATTTTACAAAGGCTTTTGATACAGTGCCACATGGAAGACTATTGTGCAAACTAAGAGATGCAGGAATTGCAGTAAATATTTACTCATGGATTGAGAGCTGGCTAAAATACAGGAAGCAAAGGGTTGTCGTAAATGGAACATACTCCGATTGGACTAATGTAATAAGTAGGGTTCCTCAAGGTTCAGTATTAGGTCCTCTCCTTTTTAACATATTTATTAATGACGGAGAAGTAGAACTTGAAAGTATTGGCTCCATTTTTGCTGATGACACGAAGTTGTGCAAGGTAATTAAATCCGATAATGATGTACTTTACCTCAAAAGGGATTTGCATAAATTAGAGAAATGGGCGGCTAAATGACAAATGAGATTTAATACAAATAAATGTAAATTTATGCTTTTGGGAAGGAAAATAGCCATGCGATTTATAATCATAATGGAGCAAATTTAGGAGTATCTGATATCGAAAGGGATTTGGGAGTACTTGTAGACCACCAACTAGGTAACAGTGCTCAATGCTAAACAGCAGCTGCAAAGGCAAGTCAAATATTAGCATGTATTATGAAGGGTATAGAAGCAAGGGAAGCATATATAATTATTTATTTTATCTAGTGTGCCCTCATTTAGAATATGGAGTACAATTTTGGGCACCATCATATAAAGGACATTATAGAGCTGAAAAAAGTACAGAGAAGGGCAACAAAACTAATAAGGACAATGGAGGGGCTAAGGTATGAAGAAAGACTAACCAAATTAAACTTATTTTCCCCAGAAAAATGCATCTACGAGGGGATGAGATTACCATATTTAAATACATCCATTGTCAATATAAGGCTTTGTCAAGTTAACTTTTTGTGCCCAGAGGGTTTCAACTGACAAGAGTATGTCCCTTGACGTTAGAGGTAAAAAGATGTCACCTTAAAGAAAGAAAAGGGTTCTTCACATTTAGGGTAGTTAAACTGTGGAATTCTCTACTAAAGGAGGTGGTGACAGTGGATTCAATAGGTAACTTTAAAAAGGGGTTAGATATATTGATACAGCAAATTAATAACAAAATCTAAGAATAAGAATATTCGTTTTTGGCCTTTCTGCTGCAAGGACAATTACCCAAGCCCTTATCCCAGCATACCCACCAGACAGGCCATGATTTTGGTTTAGCACTGCTTGAATACAGATGAAGCAATTAGAGTTGGTTGAACACTAACAGTGTTATTAAATTGCAATTTGGCAAATCTAAAGGGCTCTATATAAGCACAGAGCATATTTTTTTACAGACATTTTTACTTTGTGAACTTCTATGCAAAAGCAAGGTCTTCACTAACTAAAAACTTCTGTAAAAAAAAAGTAAAAAAAAATAAAAAAAATCATGGCCCCTCTGGTGGATCTTGAGGAGAGGCTTGGGAAGCACTGCCTTATCCTATTTCTGTGATGGATCTAGTGAATTGAGGGTCCTGGTATAAAATAATGTAGCCAGATACATATGTACATGTTCATATAACACATAGTATAATCACATCATCATTCTATAAAAATAATTTTCCGACCCTCTGCCCTAATATATTAAAGGGTCAGTCCAAGCTCTACACAATTAAATTATGTTTCAGCTGATCAACACACAAACATCAAAAAATATACAAACTGATCGGCCATGTTTCATCAGTGAAAAATAAATTTTGAATGCAGACATGTTCTGTGCCAACAGTAGGGTTTATAAAATATTCTACCTTTTACTACCCCTACTAATGTAGGATGATAGGATTATCATCATTTAACAGTCTATGAAATATGTATTTACCTCACTAGAACTTATTTATCTTCATTTATATTTAAATGTATAAATTATATAAATTAGGCAGGTAACCAGCTCTTCAAAACCGACCAAAAGCATTCCCCTCTAAATGCCACAGCTTTGCTTTACCGCAAAGGTAGGTGACCAGCTCTTCACAACAGACTTACAGCATTCATCTCTAACTGCCACAGCTTTGCTTTACTGCAGAGGCAGGTGACCAACTCTTCACAACAGACTTACCACATTCACCTCTAACTGAGTAGCAACCCCCTCCCTCCTTGTCCCTCTTCCACCCTACCCTGTTTACTGTACTGTTTGTTGTCACTTACAAATGACATTCACCTGATCAATTAGCATCTCATGTTAACTGTTCCTAATTTTTCCCTTACATTACACATTGACACATAATGTTCCCCCATGCTTTCTTCTTCCTCATAATTTCCTGCCTTTTTCTCAGGCTCTTCACAACTCCTCCACACCATGTTTCCAACCCTACCATTTCTCCTTCCCTTCCCTTCTCTCCTCTGCTCTTTTGTGCTTGCATAAGCTTTTCTCCTTCCTCCAGAAGCCATCTCCTCCCTCTTTTAGTGCTCATAAACAAAAATACTTCTGCAAGTCCCAATCCCATCTCGCCTCTCACTCTCCTTCTACTAGCTGCAGGATATATATATCCTAATCCCAGACCCTCATTCATTTCCTCCTACTATCAGCTGCGTTCAGGCCCAAGGTTAGCAAACAACCAAAATCCCCATAATTTAGTAATTATCTCCTGTCACAAGCCATCCACCTTGCCCTTCTCCCTTGCCCTCAGGAATTCAAGATCTATGTGCAAAAAACTTACTTTCAATTACAACCTATTCATTTCCAATTCCTCTAAGCTTCTGGCTATCACTGAAACTGACTCTCTTCCTCAGACACTGCCTTCCAGGCAGCACTTGGTGGCCTTCACTTTAGTCACAAACCTTGCCCTGGGAACAAACAAGGTGGTGGTGTGGGCATACTACTTTCCTCTCATGGCACTTTTCATTCCATACCCCCTGTTCCCTCCCTTCAATTCTCAACTTTTGAAGATCACACTGTCCACCTCTTCTTACATATATATCTATGTGTTGCTGCAATCTCCCACCCACCTGGACCACCCTGTCTATTTCTAGATCATTTTGCCACATGGCTCCTCCAGTTTCTATCCTCCAACGTTGCTTCACTCCTTCATTGGGATTTCAACATTGGCATTGACACTTCCACCTCCCTGACTGCCACTAAACTACTTTCACTTACCTCTTCCCTCTGCCTCTCATAATGGACAGATTGCTTAACTCATCATGCTGGACACTTCCTTGACTTTATTTTCACCAATCTCTGCACCACCTCCGACCTAGTCATTTGTCCACTCCCTCTATCTGATAACCACCTCCTAACCTTCAATTTCACCACCTCTTCCTCGAACTACCCTTCTTCATCCCTAACCACCATCACCCACAAAAATCGACAAGCTCTTGAATCACAAAAGTTCTCCATTGTGCTACAACCACTTCTCAGCCCCATCACCAACCTCACCTGCCCTGACACTGCCACCTCACATTACAACTCAACTCTTACTTCTACTCTTGACACTCTTGCCCGCATAACATCTCGCAAACAGCCTCAGTCACATCCACAACCATGGCACACTAAACAAACACACTGCATGTAGAGGTGCTCCTGTGCAGTTGAACGTTTATGGAGGAAATCTCGGACTTCAGCAGGATTCGTCCATTACAATTTTTATATTGCACTGCTACTTCTCTGCTCTCAACCTTGCCAAACAGCAATACTTCTCAACATTAATATCTAATCTATCCTCCAACCCTAACGTTTGTTCACCACATTTAACACTATTCTCCATCCTGCCCCCTCTTGTCTCCCAGTTGAGGAATTTTCCAACCAAGATATGATTGAAAACATTCGTAACAAATTATCTTCTCAACCCAGCTCACATACTTCCTTCTCTCAACTAACCAACAACACCCAGCCTTCAAGCTTCCATGTTCCCACAAACACTATAGACGCCTTTAACCTTGTAACGGAGGATGAAGTCTCCAACCTATTATCAAGATGTTGCCTAACAACCTGTCCACAAGATCCTTGTGAGGAATTGACTCTGCTGAGATTCGACCCTGGTCTGCATGCTTGCTAAACCTTTTCCCTACCTGTACACCAGCCTGCCTCTTGCAGATTTGCCTGAGACCTGATACCTTGACTCTAAAAGCAATGAAATCAGTGACAACTCTCTTTAGCTGTGTCTGGTCAGCTGTCCGGTTCTTGGCCTATATAAGGCACTTCCTGTCTCTGTATCCTTGCCAGATTATTGTGTTCCTGAACTCTCTAATCAAGCTTGTTCCTGTTTCTCCTACCTGTTGCTGAACTTGGATCGTTTTTGACTTTGCTGCTTCTCCTTCCCACTGACCTCGGCTTGCCTCACTAAGATTATTATCCTTCTGTTCCTGACTCCCATCTCTGCTTCAGAGCAGACAGCCACTCAAGGCTCAGGGGCTCAACCACCTGGGTAACGAGTGGTAATCTCTGGCAGGGAGTTTTTGCTGATCTGGCTACTGGACTCCAAACTTTGTACCACCAATATCATAACAATCCTATTCCATCACAGTTACTCCCTCACCTCTCTACCACACTTATCACTGCTCGCACACACACATATATTAAACCTTTCCTTAAACACTGGAATATTTCCATCATCTCTAAAACATGCTTTAATTACACCCATTCTAAAAAAAAACTCTTCCAATCCAGCTAATGCATGTAATCATCACCCTATATCCCTACTTCCCCTGGTTTCAAAACTGAACGGCCCATCTAAAATTACCTAACTCAATTTATTTTTTCCAATTCTCTTCTCGACACCTTGCCATCTGGTTTTTGACCCCATCACTCACAGAGACAGCTCTCACAAAAGTTACTAATGACTTGTTCACAACCAAGTCAAAAGGTAACCTTTGACCATCTTTTTTTACTCTCTTGGCATCTGCGACTCTGCAGTTTCGTGGCTCACATCATACATACAAGGTCGAACATTTAGTGTTTCCTTTTCTGGCACCACTTTTTCACCTCGCCCTCTGTCTGTTGTTGTACCCCAAGGTTCAGTTCTAGTCCCTCTACTCTTCTCCATCTATACTTACTCATGTAATAAAATCTTTCGGATTTCAATATAATCTCTATGCACTAACACTCAAAGGTAAATCTCAACACCGGATCTATCTCCCTCTGTTCTAGCACGAGTTTCTAACTGCCTCTCAAACATATCCTCTTTAATGTCTGACCACTGTTTAAAACTTAACATGTCAAAAACAGAGCTCCCTATTTTTCCACCCTCTACTACAATATCCATTCCTTAAATAGCTGTCACTGTTGACAATGCAAGTATCCCTCCCTCCTCCCAAGCCCATTGTCTTGGGGTTCTTCTTGATCCTGCCCTCTCTTTCATTCCTCATATACATTCACTCACTAAATCTTGTCTATTTCATTTAAATACTTTTCCAAAAAATGTCCCTATCTTACACAAGACACAATTAAAATTTGAATTCAATCTCTCATCCTATTTTGTCTCAACTACAGCAACTCACTCACTGCTGGCCTCTGCATTACCTGCTTATCACCACTCCATTCCATAATGAATTGTCATGCAATTTGAATATGACAAAAATATAACAATGTTTAGATTTGATATATTTTATTGAGTTCAAAGATCAATTTATAGACAAGTATAACCTTTCTACAGAATAGCGTTTATTGAACACTAGTGAAATCAGGAATGAATAATTGGATGTACCTACTTATAAGCTTTGATGTTAAGATAGATCACAATATAAGATATATATTATGGTTATTACAATCTCTTGTGAATGATTGGATAACAATTAGTTTTTAACACATTTTGTATTTTGTTAGCTCGATATATAAATCAATGTGAAGTGTATAAAATCTTAAATTAATTAAACTTGGATTAGCAGTCTATCTTAAAACTTTCTATATTTGGTTAGTTCAATATATGAATATTGCAATCCTTAACTGATTGGGTAACAATCTATTTTAAAACAATCTATATTTTGTTAGTTCAATATAGGAATCAATAAACAGTGTATAAAATCTTATCAAGCTTGGATAAACAATATATTTGGTTAGTTCAATACAGAAATGATAAGATGTGTATGAAGTCTCATTACACTTGTATAAACAATCAGATGTCTATTCTCTACAGTATATTTGTATTAATATTCAGTGCTATAGCATCTAAGTATGCAGTAAATAGCAACATAGCAAAATAAGGTATAACAACCTATATTGCAGCTACAATATTTAAATATATACTGAAGCAATATAAAACGACTTAGGTTAAAATGTATCTACATGGCAAGCTATATAACCTTTGTATTTAGGTAATGGTATATTTGATAAGGGGTTTTATAACAGAATTGTTTACATTTAATATATCAAAGCAGTCAATTCAATCATAAAAAGTTTTTTGATTGTGTTATAAAAGAATATACATGTTGAGAAATGCTAAGTAGGTTTTGTGTACAGGTGTCTTTAATAATTGGTTTTGTAACATTGTTATATTATTTAATAAAGTCAATCAGTCTGTTTTAGGAAAAATGGGGACAGATATAAATATATTGATTGACTCTACAGTCCGGAATATATGTGACCTTTGTTCCAGTTACTCCTGCCAAATATTTCTTACGTTAGAATACGCCATTGTGTCTAATCTAACACCTGCTTGATAAGCACTTGGTTGGAACAATGCGGGATTGAGGACACATGTATATGCCCTAGCACACTCTATCTTGAGACAGTTGTAATGTTTAACTCTCAAGGCTTTCTCGGCTTAAGCTTTGCTTGATAAAACATGTTTAATAGACTCAGAAATGTATTTTGTACCTGTATGTGTTTACAGTGGTAACAGCAAAACCAACAGATAACCATATAATGTATTTTAGATTGTAAATCTGCGAGTTTCAATCCTGCAAGGTGCTTTAGGGAAAGCGCTATGGACACCGGATTCCAAGCTCAAAGACAGGGCCCTTCATTCCTTGCAATGTGTGAATCTTGAACTTGTCATTGCCTGTAACTTAACTTATGTATAGCACTATGGAATATGTTGGCACTTTACAAATAAACGATAATAATAATAATAGGGAAAAGATATATGATCCCTTTCTTTTTCATAAAAGTTATGACAGAATGTGTCCGCTAGACTCGTCTACAATACCCAATGCTCAATATCAGCATCACCACGCTGTCAATCACTCCACTGCCTCCCCATAACCTCCAAAATAAATTTTTAAATCATGACTCTAACGTATAAAGCGTTCCACAATAATGTACCCCCTTACATCTCTGATATCATCTCAAAATACAACCCCCCCCCTCCCCGTTCTGCTAATGACTTTATTCTTCCCTCTTCACTTATCACCTCATTCCAGCCTGAAGGACTTTTTTCATTTTGCCCAATTCTTTGGAACTCCTTACCTTTCTCCTCTAGAATTTCCTCCTGTCTCAAGTCCTTCAAAATCTCACTAAAAAACGAATCTATTTAATGAAGCTTATCACCTTCATCCTTAAATGCCCAATATATCTATCACCTTCCAAAAATCCCTTAGATTGTAAGTTTCTGAGTTTTTAATCATATATATTATGCTTGAAAAAGTACTCTATATGGAAGATTTAAAAAAAAGGGCTTTCTTTTCATTTAATCTGTATTGATATTGTTTTTATCCTCTGTTCGTCCTTTGTATGGTGCTGCAGAATATGTTGGCGCATTATAAATATTAGATAATAATAATAATAATGTCTATCTAATTAGATACATTAAATATGCCACTATATCAAACAGAATATGCCTGTAATATTATATGAAATAAATATGTTACTGTAATGTAAAAACAAAATAAGTCCCTCTAGTTTAAAATAATGGTTCGTTCTCTGATGAGCACCTCTGACTTTGTTGTTCTGTATATGCAAATTACCTTTAGGGTTTAGTCTCCCCAAGGGTAATAGGGGACTCCAGACGTGGACCCCTTGCTAACTGTGCCTTAGGGAGTTCAGCTGCACCTCACAGACGAGGCCCATAAAGGCCGAAACGCGTCTGGGGTTTGCTGTTTCTCCTGTTCAGGGTAGAATTGCCTGGTATTTCGGGGCTGGGTCACTCTTTTGAGTGGCACCAGACTGATATACTACAGGATATTTCTCCCTGTGGAGGGCACAAGTGAGCTAAAAGAGGTTGCTCTCAGAGTGGTGTATCATGGCTATAGAACTCACCTATTAAGGTTGGTTCGTTCTCTGATGAGCACCTCTGACTTTGTTGTTCTGTATATGCAAATTACCTTTAGGGTTTAGTCTCCCTAAGGGTAATAGGGGACTCCAGACGTGGACCCCTTGCTCACTGTGCCTTAGGGAGTTCAGCTGCACCTCACTGACGAGGCCCATAAAGGCTGAAACGCTTCTGGGGTTTGCTGTTTCTCCTGTTCAGGGTAGAATTGCCTGGTATTTTGGGGCTGGGTCACTCTTTTGAGTGGCACCAGACTGATATACTACAGGATATTTCTCCCTGTGAAGGGCACAAGTGAGCTAAAAGAGGTTGCTCTCAGAGTGGCGTATCGTGGCTATAGAACTCACCTATTAAGGTTGGTTCGTTCTCTTATGAGCACCTCTGACTTTGTTGTTCTGTATATGCAAATTACCTTTAGGATTTAGTCTCCCTAAGGGTAATAGGGGACTCCAGACGTGGACCCCTTGCTCACTGTGCCTTAGGGAGTTCAGCTGCACCTCACTGACAAGGCCCATAAAGGCCGAAACGCGTCTGGGGTTTGCTGTTTCTCCTGTTCAGGGTAGAATTCCCTGGTATTTCAGGGCTGGGTCACTCTTTTGAGTGGCACCAGACTGATATACTACAGGATATTTCTCCCTGTAAAGGGCACAAGTGAGCTAAAAGAGGTTGCTCTCAGAGTGGCGTATCATGGATATAGAACTCACCTATTAAGGTTGGTTCATTCTCTGATGAGCACCTCTGACTTTGTTGTTCTAAAATAATAAATATGTTAAATTAATTAGCATATTTATTATTCTAAACCAGAGATACTTACTTTTATTTTTTTTACATTACTGTATCATATTTATTATCCTTTATAGGTTCACACTATTAAATATGATAGTTCTACTGTAGTCAGAAGTCTAGAAATGTGTCTTACAAAAAAATACTACATTTTCTTAAGCCTTACTGCTGGCACTGAGCATATCTGCATGCATATGTTCTTCTTCACTGATGAAACTGCTGCTCAGCTTGTCACCTGGATCATATACCCAGAGAGAGGTTGGTTGAGGTGAGTATGAAGTCATTATTACATCATGGCAACATTTTAAATATTTTTTTCTCATTATAAAGCCTACATTTATCATTCTTAGCAAATGCATTTTTTTATGTTTATGTAGTGATCTGCTGGATAAAAGGGGCAGAATGATTGAATACTGTTGTGGACTTGGTACTTTGCACCTGCTTCAGCAGTAGCAGCTCTGCCACTGTCCTATCTCATCTCGATGAATGCAACTTTTACCCTCTGGTTTTTCTGTTTCTCATCTCTTTCTGATTTTTCTGTTTCTCATCTACCTCTTCTTGCAATCAGTACTTAATACAGCTGCACATAACATTTCCTTCTCTTCTAAATTTGTTCCTTCATCTCCAATGCTAAAATCCCTCAACTGACTTCCACTAAAATCAAGAACAGCCTGTATGTCTCCCCTTCTTTGCTTCATTACTAGTCATTCCTCAGTTCTTCCTAATATCTCTCTTTTCACCTCTCATTGCATGTAAGTTCTTCTTCTTTGCTCAGATCAGTAATGTATTGCCACTAGAGCTTCTTTTCAGCAAAACCCTCTCATTAGTAGCCCCAAACTTCTGGAACGTACTGCCATACGATATCTGAAAAATGCCTAGCCTCACCACTTTCAAGACCCAGCCTAAAAATCACCTCCAATAATATGTTTTCATCCCACCCTAAAAAATGCACTAGAGACATAATAGTAATAGTAAAAGTTTCTTCCATATGCACTTACCATTTTGGTGTCTGTATTAGTATTTTCCCCATATAAATAGATTATAATCTTTTCAGACCATGCACCTCATTGATTCTCTTTATGTTAAATACATTTTCATTTAATTGTTTTTTTTTACGTTTTTCTGTAAAACCCTGTGCACATTGATGCACAAATAAAAATTTACACAGTGTGATAAGCTAGTATTGAGTTTTAGAAAATCTCACTTTTATCACATATGATCCCTAAGCCAAATAATTATTAGATATTATTCTAATTGAATTTATTAATATAGTGTTAATTTTTTAATTTAAAATGATAAAAGTGTTTTTCAGTTATGTATTGTGTTTTTATCAGCAGCTTGTGAAGCTATAATTTGCATTGTCATATAATTATCTCCACCCATGTGTATTAATTGACACAGCATGAGTGGCCTTTTCAACTAACAATGGATATTGAAGGTTTAATTGTACCACAGTATACCCTGTGGAGTTTCTTGTATGTTTTACTGTAATTTACTAATACACACTTGAATTTATGTTTGTTTTTTTCATGTTTTTAAATATTTACTTTATACTTCCTAATAGAAACTTTTTGTATTTTCCTGATTTATTATGGAAACAAAATAAATATTTTCTGGGAACACTGAAATGAAAAAATGAGGATGAAGCCAAGATACAAGCTGTAAACATAAAAAAAATCATGCCTCCCAGCAAAAATATGAAAGTATTTCAAGTACACACACACATGAAAACAAATCTCTCACTCTCATATTGCATCTTTGGGAAAAGGGGATTAAGCAGAATGAGCAAAGACGCCTGTAGGTAATGGAGAAAAGCGTTAAGTGCAATAATTGCTACTATTTTTATTGATTGGAGTCTCTTTGGCATTTCTACTTATACTCCTAATCGTTTTGTACTAAACAAGCACACACTCATTTATATTTTATTACCATTTTAGGTAGGTTTAATGGAAGGAGCAATTAACACAGTGAAAATGCAAAGTAAACATGTTATTTTTTAGTCTTTTATAAATTAAATTAGTTTATTGAATAACTAATGGATATTAATTACAAGGTACTCAGTAAAGATAGTGGAACAAATATTCCAAATACTGTGTGGAGTAGGTGATAGATCATAGTTCCTAGTATTTCTTAGCTTTTTGTTTCTTGTTTTACTAGTAAATATCCAAGGTTTAGGGGGGAAATTATTATTTTTTTTCAACAAAAACCTTTATTAGATTTAACGTGGAACAACAACGATTAAAATACAAAAAAAAAAAAAAACATTGTATCCCTTTATATCTTTCCACTAGGGAATTCATAAAGACAGGGCATTAGTTTCAATGTCCTAATTTTGCCTTATCCCTATACAGTCAAGTCCATAAATATTGGGACATCGACATAATTCTAATCTTTTTGGCTCTATACACCATTACAATGGATTTGAAATGAAACAAACAAGATGTGCTTTAACTGCAAACTTTCAGCTTTAATTTGAGGTTATTTACATCCAAATCAGGTGAACGGTGTAGGAATTACAACAGTTTGTATATGTGCCTCCCACTTTTTAAGGGACCAAAAGTAATGGGACAATGGGCCAAATCAACTGTTTGGTACATACTTAAAAAGAAAGAACGCACCGGTGAGCTCAGCAACACCAAAAGACCCGGAAGACCATGGAAAACAACTGTGGTGGATGACCGAATAATTATTTCCCTGGTGAAGAAAACACCCTTCACAACAGTTGGCGAGATCAAGAACACTCTCCAGGAGGTAGGTGTATGTGTGTCAAAGTCAACAATCAAGAGAAGACTTCACCAGAGTAAATACAGAGGGTTCACCACAAGATGTAAACCATTGGTGAGCCTCAAAAACAGGAAGGCCAGATTAGAGTTTTCCAAACAACACCTAAAAAAGCCTTCACAGTTCTGGAACAACATCCTATGGACAGATGAGACGAAGATCAACTTGTACCAGAGTGATGGCAAGAGAAGAGTATGGAGACGGAAAGGAACTGCTCATGATCCAAAGCATACCACCTCATCAGTGAAGCATGGTGGTGGTAGTGTCATGGCGTGGGCATGTATGGCTGCCAATGGAACTGGTTCTCTTGTATTTATTGATGATGTGACTGCTGACAAAAGCAGCAGGATGAATTCTGAAGTGTTTTGGGCAATATTATCTGGTTATATTCAGCCAAATGCTTCAGAACTCATTGGACGGCGCTTCACAGTGCAGATGGACAATGACCCGAAGCATACTGCAAAAGCAACCAAAGAGTTTTTTAAGGGAAAGAAGTGGAATGTTATGCAATGGCCAAGTCAATCACCTGATCTGAATCCGTTGAGCATGCATTTAACTTGCTGAAGACAAAACTGAAGGGAAAATGCCCCAAGAACAAGCAGGAACTGAAGTTGCAATAAAGGTCTGGCAGAGCATCACCAGGGATGAAACCCAGCGTCTGGTGATGTCTATGCGTTCCAGACTTCAGGCTGTAATTGACTGCAAAGGATTTGCAACCAAGTATTAAAAAGTGAAAGTTTGTTTTATGACTGTTAATCTGTCCCATTACTTTTGGTCCCTTAAAAAGTGGGAGGCACATATACAAACTGTTGTAATTCCTACACCATTCACCTGATTTGGATGTAAATACCCTCAAATTAAAGCTGAAAGTTTGCAGTTAAAGCACATCTTGTTCGTTTCATTTCAAATCCATTGTGGTGGTGTATAGAGCCAAAAAGATTAGAATTATGTCGATGTCCCAATATTTATGGACCTGACTGTATATGTGGGTGGTTCAACATTCAGTGAATTGCTCGTATATTGATGTGTTTTAGTATTGTATTTAAGTTTTCAGCCTATTTTGCCAATACTTTTACCTTAATAATATGAACCCATATGACTAATATGACATCTGAAACTGCAGGAAGTTTCTTTTCAATTTCTGTATGTAATTTAGTGACACTTAGTAACAATGTAACTTCTAATTCTCTCTTATGTTTTCAGCGCTAATTATATATATTGTTATTATGTTTCAAATTAGCCGTTTTTATATTTTTCAAAGACGATTAGATCTCTTTAGTAAATGTGTATCATGCTCCATTCTGATATATTAAGTTCCAGCAGACTGATTTTTTTCAGAATCAGTGTGTTTTAAAAATGTTTTGCATTTGACGTCACTTCATATATATACTGCTTTCTGAAAGCTTACCTCAATTGTAATTTCCATCAACCTGAGGTGTTTGGTTAATTTGTTTAATAAACCTCATAAATGAAGTAAGAGAAAAATGAAAACCTCTTTGTGGTTGTAATTTTGCAATCTCCACAATTAATTTGAATAAAATTTAAATAAACTTTATTTCCAATTTTTAAAAAAATCCTTAATTAAAATATGCAATCGCTTAAAAAAGGCTTCTTTATATATATATATATATATATATATATATATATATATATATATATATATATATATACACACATACAAATTGATAAGACCACTAACTCTTAAATCTTCTTTTAAATTCTAAGAAATACTATCAATCAATTTTTAATAATAAATATACTTATTCATAATATGTCTCGGAAGATACTCTTCATGGCGAGTGTGATATATCAGAACATTTAAAAAAGGAAAGGGAGAGAAAAGACACCCATTATAGCCATCAAGAATATCTCCTATTTATGTAGTAAATCTCAAGAAAGACCACCTTAAATAAAGCATAACTTTTATTTTAAAACAAAATTATAAAATCAAACATAAAACACAACCGATTAAACATTTACCAAAAAACATATACACCGTCTCTACAATAATAATGATACAATTAGCAATCTAAATATATATGATAAAAAAGGACTCAACACAGTGTATAGTATGTTAAGCTAAGAGGACCAACACAGAGGGCTTATGTATCCTAATTAAATGTAATATGAATTAAAAAAAAATTTATTGCACAAATTATCATATATAATAATGGTCTATTATCTCATTCTCATTAAATATAAAATAAATAATTCACAATAAACAATAATAAAGTGCTGAATACTATAGTATTATTTTTAATAAAGAAGTGCTACATGCCAATAATACCATTATGCATCCAGCTTGTTAACTAAAAAAATAATTATATTATAAGTTATATGATATATAGGGTTTTTTCTGCAAGTGCTGCAATAATTAACACTATAACCCTGTGCTTATATCCCTAAAAACACTGTTGTGGCAGTACTGGAGCCCACCACAAGCTACCTTAAAAGAGAGTACTATACTAATCTCCTATAATAATGATAATAATAAACACATTTTCCTAAAATAAGGTGGCAAATGGGGATCCACCACTTACCCCCTTATAAAAAAGTAATAGTGAGTACACTACCCTCCAATGCTGAAAAAATGAGCAAAAAGAAAAATAAAAGAAATACTTCACAATCGACAAAAATAAAGTGCTGAATAGTATTACATTGAACACAAAAATGCTATGGCCCACCACAAGCTCCCTCAAAATAATGTACTATCCTAGGGCCTCATTCAAATGATGGCCTTAAAACGGCTGCAACTCTGCAATTCCTTACTAGGGTGCTACGGCCCCTCGGCTACATTGGTATTCAAATGTAAGGGGCCAGAAGAAGGTCCTTCCTACGGCCAATCGCAAGTCAGGCAATCGGCCGTTCGTATTGGTGGGCCTTAACCTGATCGCGGGCGTTAGCCCGCAGATTGGGCTTCAAAGCCCGCCAAACAAAAAAAGTTAAATATAAATTTAAGAAAGCACTGTAAAGCACTGTAAATGATGGGGAACACAATGGGTAACATGAGGATTACATGTACTACATTGGCTAGCTGCACATCGCCGCTAGCCAATACTGTCATTTGTAGCCGCAGTCCACCAGGCTTGAAGATCGAGTTGCTGTCTTGGAGGTCAGTAGCCCGTTCTCCGAAACAGGCGGACTTGTGGCCACAAATGACAGTACTGGCTAGCGGCGATGTGTCAGCTAGCCAATGTAGTACATGTAATCCTCATCTGTACAGTGCTGCATTGAATATATATTTCACTCCTAAGATCTCCAAGCCTGTCTTCGTATGGGCTTGGATTCAAATACCCCTCTGCGGCTCCTTAAAGGGACCGCGGCACACTAAAGGCTAATCCTCATGCCGCGGGGGTACAGTAAGTAGCCCTGCGGCAACTAGCATTAACCCCCCCTGCACCCCATAACTCATGGGGGTCAATATAGACCCCCATGAGACTAAAATTAACCCCCTTAGTCCAATAGGGGTCTATATAGACCTCTATAGGACACTATTAACCCCTAGATTAACCCTACAAGTGCCATGAGGGTACTCTAGGATCCTTGTGACACAAAAGTCTTAGCACTACACTATTAACCCTAACCATACCCCATTAACCCTAACTAAACCCTATCAACCCCAGCTGTCCCCTTTTAACCATAACTGTGTCTATTTAACCCCTTCTAGGCCTATTTAACCGCATCTATGCCTATCTAACCCCATTTATCCTGTTAACCCCATCTAAGCATATCTAACCCCATCTAGCCTATCTAACCACATCTAGGCCTTTTTAACCCATCTAGCTGTTTTAAACCCATCTAGGCTTATTTAACCCATTCTAGCCTATTTAACCCCTTCTAGGCCTATCTAACCCCTTCTAGGCATATTTGACCCCATCCAAGCCTCCATCTAACCCCCATCTAAGCCTATTTAACCCCATCTAGCCTATCTACCCCTTCTAGGCCTATTTACCCCCATCTTATTTAACAGCATCACTTATGGGGGTCTATACAGTCCCCATCACCCTCCATCTAACCCCGTCACTTATGGGTGTCTTTACAGCCCCCCAGAAACCTCCATCTAACCCCATTACTAATGGGGGTCTATAAGACCCCCATAAGCCTCTGTTTAACCCCATCAGCCCCATAATGGTCTATAAAGACCATTATGGGACAATTAGAATCCTAAAATTAAACCATAAGTAATAAAAAAAATAAGAAAAAAATATGTTACATAAAATAAAAAACCTATGTTACAAAAAATAAAAACGCACAACCCCCCCACTACTGAAAATAAAAAAGAGCTCCATTACAGAAAAATATAAGAGAACATTGTAAAAAAATTAAAAAAGAATTACGCACCTGAAAAGAAAAAACATGCACAAATATCCATCACATTACAGTACATCAATAAATACAGTACAAATATACTCCTATCTACAATACATTACCCCCTAACTACAACACATTACCCCTTAACTACAATACATTACCCACTAACAACAATACATGTACCCTTAACTACAATATATTTACCCCTATCTACAATACATTAGAAATCTAACCTAAAATATAATAAATAAGACCACTTACCTTGCCTAGATGTCCCTTCAGCGATGATGGGTTTCCTGGCTCAGGTTGCACCACTAGAAAAAATAGAAACATAAAATTAGTGCACAATTAAACACTACATAGAAAAAATAAACATTCTAAATATTAAACTTACCTTTCCACCATGGCCTTGTCCTTCCCGTAGTCTTTTCTGTCTGGGCACCTGGAATAAAAGAAACATCACATTAGTACACAAATAAACACAACATATAAAACAATAAACATTCTAAATATAAAACTTACCTGTCCACGATGTCCCAGTCCTCCTCTGTCTGGGCCCTTGAAAAACTCCTCAGCTCTAAAAAAAAACTCATTGTCTTCCTCCCTGGAGGAGCTCCCCGATGCTAATGAGGCTTCAAACGCTTTTTCCGGTAAAAAAAATGAAATGGTTTGTTCTGATTGGTTGAAATGGCTGTCAATCAAATTTCAGCCAATCAGAAGGTGCCATGGTGTGAGCCAATCAGACTGAGATACACCACTATATCCCATTCTGATTGGGTGATGGACCTGTCAATCTTTTTTAAACCAACCAGAAAGCACTATTTTCAGCCAATCACAATGAGATACACCCAACGGGGTGATTGGCTGAAGGCATCTGCGCCTTCTGATTGGCTTAGTCTGACTGACAGTGACAACAGCCATTCAGAAGATGCTTGGAGCCAATCACAATGGGATACACCCCCACGGGGTATATCTGGTTCTGATTGGCTGAAGGCAATAGTGCCTTCTGATTGTTTCAAAAAGATTGAAAAGATTAAATACTCATAGATGGGGTTAGGTAAGTTAGATGGGGTTAAATAGGCCTAGATGGGGTTAGATAAGTTAGATGGGGTTAAATAGGCCTAGATGGAGTTAGAAAAGCTAGATGGGGTTAAATTGGCTTATATGGGGTTAAATGGGCTTAGATGGGGTCCCGATGGTTAACCGCACTGCAAAGGTTAATGTGAGGACCCTTCGGGGGTCCTAATGAGGACCCCACAACATGAAAGGGGTTAACGTTAGTACCCGCGCAGCTTGGCGGTAACCATTAGTGTGCCGAGGGTCTTTTAAGGATCCGCGGTGGGAAATGTAAACCTTTATGTTTTCCACCCCGCAGACTTGGAAAATGTAAAAGATGTAAATGCTGCGGGGCTCCTGTTTGAGACCCCTGCATCATGGGGTTAATGTGGGGAGCCTGAAGGGATCCCGATCGGACCCCTGCATCATAGGGTTAATGTAGGGACACTGCAGGGGTCCAGATTGAGAACCCTGCATTAAATGGTTAATGTCAGGACACTGCAGGGGTCCCGATTGAGAACCCTGCATTACACGGGTGATACAGGGACACTGCAGGGGTCCTGATCGGGTCATTTTTGGCTTTTACAGGGTTGATGGAGGGGTTAGCGTACCATTTGAATAGGGATGTAGGGTTGCTTAAGGCCAAAACTCTTGAGGCCACGTGGGATCAAAGCCTTTGCCTGCAGTAAGCTGTAGCTGGGGTGGCCACAAGGGAACACAGGGCACCAGCCTTAAGACACAGAGAATTTGTAATAGCTAAGTAGCTTTCTGCCACCCCTTGGGGCTACTTATGCCGAAATCGTAGCATGTGAATGAGGCCCCTAATCTCCTATAATGGTAAACTAATTTCCCCTAAATTAAGGTGGCAAATGGGGATCCTCCACTTACCCCCTTATGAAAAAATAATACTGAGTAGACCACCCTCCTATGCTTAAAAAATGTGCACAAAGAAAAAAATGGAATAATATAAGTAATGAGACCCTCGCAAACTTTACCTCGCAACGCAAACAACATACGAGACACGTTACCACACATTACGACCTCGCAACAATCGGACACAACTCGGGAATATTACAAAATTCAAAACACAATCAATACACACACCACATACACAAAAAGCTTACCTACAGCAAGAGGTAGCATCCAGGACCTCAAAAAACAACTTACAGCTTCATTTAACTAAAAATAAAAGAGTTTGAATGCTAAAAAATTCGCTAAGCGAGAGAAAAAATGGCCGCCAAACAAAACGAAAACAAGGCTACAAACGCAAACAACATATGAGACTTGTTAGCACACATTACGACCTCGCAAAAATCGGCCGCAACTCGCGAACATGAAAACATTAAAAACACAATAAATACACACAACACATACATAAAAAGCTTACCTACAGCAAGAGGGAGCATCCAGGACCTCAAAAAAGCACCTTACACCTTCATTTAACTCAAAATAAAAGAGTTTAGACACTAAAAAATTCGCTAATCGACAGAAAAAATGGCCGCCGAACAAAACGAAAACAAGGCTACAGCACTCTAAACACGCAAAACACCACAAGAAACTCGCAAAACACCACTAAAGACCTACGGATATTCCGCTAAGACGTATACCACACATTAACCGCCATTTTATGCCAATGCAGAAGTACACGACTACGCTAACGGTTTGGTCTCGCGCACGCACAGTATTTCACTGCACACATTCAGCACGCTTACACAGCAGCTCCACACCACTAATGCTGCAGCAACATCAAAACAGATTGCAGCTCTTCAACACAATGCTTCAAAATAGGTAGAGTATATTCATTTCTTAATGTATTATATATTTCAGTACTACACACCAAACAGCATTAGCTAACTTACAATTTCATTGCGGTCATTCTTTGACGGGCAATTCGCTAGTTATTAAATAAATATATGCCAAGTAATTTAAATAACACAATCCCCTTGAACTATGCAGCACTAAACATTATCTACTTATTACTTCCCCGTTTGTTTAACAGGTACTTAATTATTTAATACATGTGCCTCATTCAATTGCGATTTGGCCAATTGAATAGGACTCTATATAAGCACAGAGCATACTGTTTACAGAAGTGTTTAGTTAGTGAAGACTTTGCTTTTGGATAGAAGTTCACTAATTAAAAACACCTCTGTAAAAAAATATGCTTATATAGAGCCCTATCCAATTGGCCAAACAGCATTTAAATGAGGCCCCATGAGTAATAACGATTGCACAGTCCCTTATATCTACACAGACACAGATCCAAATCATCATAGGCAGATGATTTAAGTAGTGGAGGTTTTAGCAACCCTACATGAGGTACACTGAATCCATTAGAGGCCAGCCCAAATAATGGTATAAGTAATGGACGTTTCTAGCAACCTTCCACAGGGTAATAGAAAACATAAGAGGCTTGCACATTAGTAGCAGCCTCATTAAATTGTGATTCGGCCAATTGCATAGGGCTCTTTATACAGAGCCTTGGAAAAGTATTCACCCCCGCCTTAACTTTTTACCTATTTTGTTACATTACAGCCTTAAGTTCAATGTTTTGTTAATCTGAATTTTATGTGATGGATCAGAACACAATTGTCTAAGTTGGTGAAGTGAAATGAGAAAAATATATACATAAAACTATTTTTTAGAAATAGAAAACAGAAAATTGGCATGTGCGTATGTATTCACCCTCTTTGTTATGCAGCCCATAAAAAGCTCTGGTGCAACCAATTACCTTCAGAAGTCACATAATTAGTGAAATGATGTCCACCTGTGTGCAATCTAAGTGTCACATAATCTGTCATTACATATACACACCTTTTTTGAAAGGCCCCAAGGCTGCAATACCTAAACAAGAGGCATCACTAACCAAACACTGCCATGAAGACCAAGGAACTACCCAAACAAGTAAGGGACAATGTTGTTGAGAAGTACAAGTCAGGGTTAGGTTATAAAAAAATATCCAAATCTTTGTCAACCCACAGGAGCAGGGGCGGCCCGTCCATTGGGGCGTCAGGGCAAACGCCCCCCCAAATATTTTCTTCACCCTGCAATAAAAAAAACACAACAATGTATTAGTATAACCCAAAAACAAATAAATATAAGGTGTACATCATCATTTCAAGTCTAAATAGTATTAAAAATGAAGTAAAGTTAGTAAAGGGACACTGTCACTTTAAAATAACCCTTGCGCTACATTAACTAATGCTGTGTATCTATATAGCCCCCTGCCTGCACCCTGTGTGATCAAATTACAATAGTTACTGTTACACTGTGTACACTAACCTTTAGACTCTTCTCTCTCTTCAATGAGTCCTGGCCTGGCCCCCTGTCCCTGACCGTTAATGCATGCCGCCCACCATCACAGTGACGATATGCATGGGCGGTCATAAATGTATCAATTAATAAATGACAGTCTTCCATCATTGACCAATCAATGATGGAAGGCTGTCCAGTTACTAAGTGATCAATCTAAACCCACCCAGACCGTTAGCCCTGAGCGCCCGCCAGCAAATAGGGCCTCGAGTTTAAATTTTGATTGACTGATACAGTCAATAAAACCACCAGTTCCCTGTCCCTTCCCCCTTTCTGTTTCCTGACCCTGGTCACGCTGAGACTGAGAGACCTCCCTGGCTGAATCTACTCATCTGCTCTGCCTGCCTAACACAGTAAGTCTACACCTGCCTCTGTCTGGCACCTGCCCTGCCCCTGGCCAAACCAAAACCCCTAGTAGCCCCTAATAAAAGTTAGGGGTGACCAGTTACCCCCACTATGCCTGCCTGGCCTGCCACCTACCCAGCCACCCACCAACTACCACCGACGACCCCAGCCATCACCCCCATGTGGCCTGTGCCACCCCCGATCAGGCCTGCCCTATGCTAGCCTAGCTATGCCATCATGCCACCACCGGATTACACTGATCACGGGATCGGGGTAGTCGGGTGGTGAGCGGGGTGGCACAGGCCCACAAGGGGGTGATCCGATCACCCCCTTGATGAGGCCTGTGCCACCCCTGATGACCTCCATGTTGCCGCCCTATGCCACCCCCGAGGCCCGATCACCACCGGGCCCCCGGCACCACCCCGATGCGGCCTATGCTACCCCGGGTATTCGGGCAGTGAGCGGGGTTGACCAGGCCACATGGGGGTGGATGTTCACCCCCATGAGGCCTGTGCCACCCCTGGTCGTGGCCTATGGGCGACCGATGGGCGCCTGACCGTGACCGACCCCACCCTGGATGAACAAACAAACTACCTACCCCCCCCCCCTATTTTTATTCCATTTTTAGAAGTAACAGGCATGTATATGTGCCTGTCACTTCTAAAGATAAAATAAAAATAAGGGAAGGGAAAAAAAAATACAGTAAAAAGTAAAAACATTATTACAATTAAACAGTAAGCTAACACATTGTTAGTACAGTTAGTAACACATTTTTATTCAAAAATAAACAGCTTTAAACAAACATTAAAAATAAAATAAAATAAACAACAGCACATACTTACCTGTAAAATTGACCCCTCCAGCGTTGGCCTTCTGTCCTCTCTGGATATAGTCATGAAAAATAAATAATCGAATGTTGATCAAAAATAAAATAATCCATGTTGATTGAAGCCAATGATCAAAAATAAAATAATCCATGTTGATTGAAGCCAATGATCAAAAATAAAATAATCCATGTTGATTGAAGCCAATGATCAAAAAAAAAATAATCCATGTTGATTGAAGCCAATGATCAAAAATAATCCAATCTTGATTGAAGCCATTGTCCATCCATCCATTCTGGCCCATTGAAAGAGGCCTCCACAAAAAAAAACGACGCTCTAAAAAAAAAAAAAACAACACACTAAAAGAGCTCCTCCTACAAGGAGCCCCTCCCGCGATTAATTGTTTTTTTCCCACGGTCTGCTATATATACTAATTTTTGAAGGACTCTGATTGGCTGAAATTTTTGATTGACATCGATTTCAACCAATGAGAGTCTTTAAAAAATTAGCAAATCAGCAAGCAGGTATGGAAGCCTGTAAGGGTAAAAAAGGTTAGTGTGAACTTGTTTGACCCTGTATGTATTATACATATTACAGGGCTATTTTATGTGATATACATGTTACAGGATAATATCCTGTAACATGTATAGCCAAAAAATAGCACTGTAATATGTATAACAAATAAAGTGTAATAGAAATGCATGAACAATATAATATACCATGTAATAAAGAACATCAATTAATCAAATAATAAATATCAATTAATATATATTGTTGTATGTATATGTTTATGTATATTTATGTGTAATTTTTTATATATATATATATATATATATATATATATATATATTTGGATATATATATATATATATATATATATATATATAAAAATTAATATCAATATATCACAATAAATAAATATATATATATATATATATATATATATATATATATCAATTTGATATATATATATATATATATATATTTATTTATTGTGATATATTGATATCAATTTTTATATATATATATATATATATATATATATATATATATTTATATATATATATATATATATATATATATTTATATATTATTTTTTTTTTTTTTTTGGGCCTATATGTTATTTAAGGTTTTTAAGGTACGGTTGGGGCCTATATGGTCCCAATTTGTTATTTAAGGTTTTTAAGGTGCGGTTGGGGCCTATATGGTCACAATTTGTTATTTAAGGTTTTTAAGGTGCGGTTGGGGCCTATATGGTCACAATTTGTTATTTAAGGTTTTTAAGGTGCGGTTGGGGCCTATATGGTCACAATTTGTTATTTAAGGTTTTTAAGGTGCGGTTGGGGCCTATATGGTCACAATTTGTTATTTAAGGTTTTTAAGGTGCGGTTGGGGCCTATATGGTCCCAATTTGTTATTTAAGGTTTTTAAGGTGCGGTTGGGGCCTATATGGTCCCAATTTGTTATTTAAGGTTTTTAAGGTGCGGTTGGGGCCTATATGGTCCCAATTTGTTATTTAAGGTTTTTAAGGTGCGGTTGGGGCCTATATGGTCACAATTTGTTATTTAAGGTTTTTAAGGTGCGGTTGGGGCCTATATGGTCACAATTTGTTATTTAAGGTTTTTAAGGTGCGGTTGGGGCCTATATGGTCCCAATTTGTTATTTAAGGTTTTTAAGGTGCGGTTGGGGCCTATATGGTCCCAATTTGTTATTTAAGGTTTTTAAGGTGCGGTTGGGGCCTATATGGTCCCAATTTGTTATTTAAGGTTTTTAAGGTGCGGTTGGGGCCTATATGGTCACAATTTGTTATTTAAGGTTTTTAAGCGGCGGTTGGGGCCTATATGGTCACACTTGCTCTTTTAAGGTTTTAAACGTTACGGTTTGGGTCTTAAACGTTCTAATGTTTTTTTTTTTGTTTTCTATAATTTCCCAGGTGCAAACTATCTGTGGAATCAGATTTCTTTGGACTCGTTGGTTGACTTACTGGACGTGAATACCCCGAGAAGGAGCGTCAACTGTTGGTGAGTATATGGTCACACTTGGACTTTTAAGGTTTTAAAAGTTACGGTTTGGGTCTTGAGATTTCTAATGTTTTTTTTGTTGTTTTCTATCACCCCCCAGGTGCAAACTATCTGTGAAAGCAGATTTGTTTGGACTCGTTGGTTGACTTACTGGACGTGAATACCCAGAGAAGGAGAGTCAACTGTTGGTGAGTATCATTGCCTTTAATTTTCTGTCCATGTGTATAGGTGCAAATTTGATGGTGATGTAGTCTTGTCACATGAGGGTTTGCAATCTGTAATGTATACCAATGAAATCAACACACTGTTATTTTTAAGTAATTTTGTGACATAATATAAATTAATATACCGTGATCTCTTTCTTTTATTGGTATCAATATCAGAAATGAATACTATTGACTCTCTACTTGTGAAGCCTTTCGCCACCCTAACCTATGAGGAGAAGGTGGAAGTAAAACGGTTAGGAGCTGACCAACCAGAGATAAATCTGCAGCAAATCGCAAGAGATAGAGGGAAGCAATATGTCCGTAATTTCAATACTGAATGGTACAAGAAGAACGACTGGCTTTCTGGAAGCGTTTCTAGGAAGTCCTTATATTGTTTCCCATGCATCCTATTTGGTGGTGACGCTGCTTGGACCAAAACTGGAGTGACTGACGTCAAACATCTAGCTGACAAATTGGCAAAACACAAAAGTTCTAAAGCTCACTTGGATAACAGGATCAAGTTTGAGATGCTTGGACAGGCGAACATTGCTGTTCAACTGGACCAAGGATACCAAGTCAGCATTCAAAAACACAACGAAGAAGTGGCTAAGAACCGGTACATCCTTTCGAAGATAATTGATTGTGTTCGCTTTTGTGGCGCCTTTGAACTGGCATTAAGAGGACACGACGAGAGTGAAACATCGCTAAATCCAGGAGTGTTTAGAGGCCTGGTGGATTTGGTTGGCAGTATCGATAGTGCAATGGAACAGCATTTGAAGACTGCAACTGTGTTTAAGGGCACTTCCAAAACCGTGCAGAATGAGCTACTGGACTGCATGCATGAAGTTATAAAGGAAGTGATTCACCAAGAGCTTAAGGAAGCCCAGTTTGTGGCAATCCAAGCGGATGAAACAACCGATATTTCCGCTAGGACACAGTGCGTTGTAGTCTATCGCTACATTGACAAGAAGCATCAAGTGGTGGAAAGATTTGATGGCTTCACGGAAATGAAATCAACGGATGCAGACTCCATTGCTGCTGTTGTGCTGGAAACACTGAATACTGTTCTCCCAGAGCCAGAAGACAAGAAGAAACTCATAGCTCAAAGCTATGATGGTGCCAGTGTGATGCGTGGAGATCAAGGAGGAGTTCAAAGAAAAATAAAAGACGTGTACCCGAACGCACACTACGTCCATTGCTATGCTCACCAACTGAACCTAATAATGGAGAAAGCAGTTTCAAGGATTGGAAGAGTTAGAGTTTTTTTTTCAAACATAGGCGGCATACCATCTTTTTTTTCACGCTCTCCAAAAAGGACTGGAGTTCTGGATGAGGTAGTTGGTAGAAGACTTCCAAGAGGTGCACCGACACGATGGAACTTCAACGTTAGGACCGTGAACGTGATCTACGAGAACAGAGATGCGCTACTTGAGTGTTTCCAGACAATTGAAGCATGTCTAAACTTTGATCCAACATCTATACGGGAAGCCGCAGGTTTCATTGGAATGCTGGAAGACAGGGAGTTCCTTTACTTCCTTAAATTATTTCATTTAATAATGCCACATGTAGACATCCTCTATAGTCAGCTTCAGAAGCGAGACACGGATACTATTTATATCAAAAAAGTCACAGAAGACTTTGTCGCCAGCATCCAGAAAATCCGGAATTCTGTGGAAGAGATAGAAGCAAGTTTGCCAAGCGATCTAACAGTCAACAGACGGAGTGCGGAGATCTCAACCTTGAGACAACTTTCAAGAGAGGTATGTGACATAGTGGTGGTTCATGCAAAAGAACGATTTTCATTTTCAAATCACCTAGTCCGTGCCAAACTTGTTCAAAGTGACTTGTATAAAACCCATGGCACTTGCTTTCCAACCCAAGCTCTGGAAGACACCGTGCAAGCATATCCAATACTGAAGAAGGAACAATTACGCACTGAGCTGTCACTTCTGTATGGGAAGACAGAGTTTCATACTTGTACAAGTGCTGTTGCTCTGCACAAACTTTTCCATCAATTTAATCTGCAGAATGATTTCACAGAGACAGTAAAATTATTAAGAATCCTGATTACAACACCAATGACTACTGCAGAATCAGAAAGATGCTTCTCAACATTGAAGAGGATAAAAACCTTTTTAAGAAGCACCATGTCCCTGGAGCGGTTGAATGCATTGGCGATGCTCTCAATGGAAAAGCAACTGATTTCCAAGATCCCACACTTCAATGAAAAAACCATTGAGAAGTTTTGTTCTTTGAAAGATCGCCGTGCAAAATTAAAATACAAGTGATTGAAGCAAAGAAGAATGCATACCCCCAAGGTGTGCAAAGATAAACTGCGTTAAGCAGCACCACCTCACACTACCAAACATAACTAGTGGTAAGTAAAGTATGAACGGTGTGTGGGTGTGCATATGGAAGGAGCTATGAAAGGTGTGTGCATGGTCAGTAACAATTGTTGAAGCCTTGGTGTGGTTTGAAGGAATTGGAGGCACTTCCAGGGGTAGCTGTCACTTGTTTTACGGGAAGCAAGAATTCCATGTCTGTACAAGTGCTGTTGCTCTGCAGCAACTTTAGCATCAATTTAATCTACAGAATTTAACAGAGTGAGTGAAGCTATAAGGAATCCTGCTTACAACAACGAAGACTACTAAAGAACCAGAAAGATGCTTCTCCACATTGAAGAGGATCAAAAAAGTAATTAAAAAGCACCATGGCCCTGTAGCGGTTAAATGCATTGGTTTGAAGGAATTGGAGGCACCTTCAAGGGTACGTAAAGTTCTCAGAAATGGCACCACCTCACTACCAAAAATAACTAGTGGTAAGTAAAGTATGAATGGTGTGTGGGTGTGCATATTGAAGGAGCTATGAAAGGTGTGTGAATGGTCAGTAACAATTGTTGAAGCCTTGGCGTGGCGTTACTGCTCATATGGTTATCCATATGCTAATTCAACGTGTTTGTTTGACATTGATTATTGTGTGGTCTAAACAGAAGTGAAATGTTGTTGTTTTCTTGAATCCCAAGATCCACTGGTTTGGGCCTATGCAGTGCTGATTGGTCTTCTAAGGTATGTTTGAGGCCTATATGGTCCCACTTGGTCTTCTAAGGTATGTTTGGGGCCTATGGTCACACTTGGTCTTCTAAGGTATGTTTGAGGCCTATATGGTCACACTTGGTCTTCTAAGGTATGTTTGGGGCCTATATAGTTCCACTTGGTCTTCTAAGGTATGTTTGGGGCCTATGGTCACACTTGGTCTTCTAAGGTATGTTTGGGGCTTAGATAGTCACACTTGGTCTTCTAAGGTATGTTTGGGGCCTATATAGTCACACTTGGTCTTCTAAGGTATGTTTGGGGCCTATAGTCCCACTTGGTCTTCTAAGGTATGTTTGGGGCCTATATAGTCCCACTTGGTCTTCTAAGGTATGTTTGGGGCCTATATAGTCACACTTGGTCTTCTAAGGTATGTTTGGGGCCTATATAGTCACACTTGGTCTTCTAAGGTATGTTTGGGGCCTATATAGTCACACTTGGTCTTCTAAGGTATGTTTGGGGCCTATATAGTCACACTTGGTCTTCTAAGGTATGTTTGGGGCCTATATGGTTCCACTTGGTCTTTTAAGGTTTTGAAAGTATGGTTTTGTTCTTGAATGGTCTGATTGATTTGCTTGTTTTCTTTCAACCCCAGGTGCAAACCCTATGTGGTTGCAGATTTGTTTCTACTCATTGGTCAACTTAATGAACATGAATACCCTGAGAAGAAGAGCCGACTAATGGTAGGTGTCACTCCTTTAATTTTTCTGTTAATACGTATAGGTGCAATTATGATATTGCTGTAGTCTTGTCACATGAGTTTTTTCAATCTATATTGTATACCAATGAATTTAACACATTGTTACTTTACTTCTTGACATTTCTGCATTGCAGATCATGTATTTCAATGGGCTTCACAAGCATAAGGTCATTGGGCGGGGCTTATAAAGGTCATTATGATGTCAAGGGGAGGAGTTATAAAAATGGGTGTGGTTTGAAAAAGGGGGAGTGGCTATGTTTCGCCCTGTCGCCCCTCCAACTTGAAAAGTCACCAGCCGCCACTGCACAGGAGCATCATCAAATCTATCATAACCAAATGGAAAGAACTCCCCCTAGTGTCTCTCTAACACCCCCCTGTGTCTCTCTAACCTCCCTGTGTCTCTCTAACCCCCCAGTGTCTCTCTAACGCCCCCCCGTGTCTCTCTACCCCTGTGTGTCTCTTTACCTCCCCCCTCCTCATCCTCAACCCCCCTCCTCCTCATCAACCCCCTCCTCAAACCCCTCCTCACTTTCTCCCCTCTAAATACCTCCCCCTCACTTACATGCTTCTTCTCCGGCCTCTGCTCCGTCTTGACCCCGTGCCAGCACCCGGTATATGCTAATGACGTGGCGCGCAAGTGACGTCATATGCGCTCCGGGGTCAAGACGGAGCAGAGGCCGGGGGATGAGGATGGGGGATTGAGGATGAGGATGGGGGGTTGAGGATGAGGATGGGGGGTTGAGCATGGGGGGTTGAGGCTGGGGGTTGAGGAGGGGGTTGATGTTGAGGAGGTGGTTGAGGTTGAGCGGGGGTGAGGAGGGGGTTAAGGATGGGGGGGTTAAGGATGAGGATGGGGGTTAAAGGGGGAAGGATGAGGATGGGGGTTGAGGGGGGAGGATGAGGATGGGGGGGTTGAGGAGGGAGGTTGAGGGGGGTTGAGGAGGAAGGATGAGGAGGGGGTTGAGGATGAGGAGGGAGGTTGAGGATGAGGAGGGAGGTTGAGGATGAGGAGGGAGGTTGAGGATGAGGAGGGAGGTTGAGGATGAGGAAGGAGGTTGAGAAGGGGGTTGAGGATGAGGAGGGAGGTTGAGGATGAGGAGGGAGGTTGAGGAGGGGGTTGAGGATGAGGAGGGAGGTTGAGGATGAGGAGGGAGGTTGAGGTTATGGAGGGAGGTTGAGGTTATGGAGGGGGGTTGAGGATGAAAAGGGAGGTTGAGGTTGAGAAGGGGGTTGAGGATGGGGCGGTTGAGGATGAGGGGGTTGAGGATGAGGAGGGAGGTTGAGGATGAGGAGGGAGGTTGAGGATGAGGAGTCGGGATGAGGAGGGAGGTTGAGAATGAGGAGGGGGGTTGAGGAGGGTGATAAGGGAGGGGGAAGAGACACAGGGAAGGGAGAGGGGAGAAGAGACACGGGAGGTAGAGGGGGGACACAGGGGGCAGCACATTTCCCACCCTCGGCTTATACTCGAGTCACTCATTTTACCCAGTATTTTGTGGTAAAATAGGTGCCTCGGCTTATACTCGGGTCGGCTTATACTCGAGTATATACAGTAATTGTTATTTCTTATAGCTTTAAAGTATACCATATTTGAAAGCACCAGTGTAACTATTTAAATCAATTTCCATGTTTGTTTTGATTTTCATAAACTGTATTATCAGTATATGAAATATTTATTTGGTAATGTCAATTTTCTAGACATCCACAATGTCATGGACCACTTTAACAAAGCTTTATACTGACTCTGGATATATTTATATAAGGGAATTTTATCTCCTCTTAGACGCCTTTTTTCTAGAGAAAATAAGTTTAATTTAGTTAGTCTTTCTTCATAACGTAGGCCCTCCATTCCCCTTATTAGTTTTGTTGCCCTCCTCTGTACCTTTTCCAGCTCTGAAATGTCCTTTTTATAAAGTGTTGCCCAAAACTGTACTCCATATTCCAAATTAGGGCATACTATGGATTTGTATAGTGGCAGAATTATATTTGCTTCCCTTGCTTCTATACTCTTTCTAATACATGCTAATATTTTATTTGCCTTTGCAGCTGCTGCTTGGCATTGAGCACTGTTAGCCAGGTGGTTGTCCACAAGTACTCCCAAATTCCTTTCAATATCAGATACCCCTAGATTTGCTCTATTAAGATTATAAATTGCATGGCTATTTTTCTTTCCCAGATGCATAACTTTAAATGTATTTGTATTAAATCTCATCTGCCATTTAGATGCCCATTCCTCTAATTTATGTAAATCTCTTTTTTAAATAAATAGTACATTTCTATTCACATTTGAATGTCTAAAATAAGTAAAAAAAAATATTTCCTGCTCAGAATTCTGAGAAATACAGTTATTCCACTGGGTAGGGACATGCAAATGTGCCCACAAAGGTTTCACTCTTGTAATCCAATTCGATATCAAACATGGCTTCCTTTAAGCAGCTTTAAGCACAGCCCAAGATGACTTATGCACAAGCCACAAAACCTACCCACAGTTTTGAGGGGGGCCCAACACAAAAAATATTTTGACCAAAGCCCCCAATTTTTTACACTAGCTCCGCTACACACTAATATTAGAAAATTACTATACAATGAAATCAGCTCAATTTATTTAACTGATGAATCAATAAATATTCATTTATTTCCAGAGATTTTGATACTCTAGGGAAATAACAACCTCCTTTTTATAAGAAGAATACTGAAATCACCAACTGAGAATGTTCAGAAGCTATAGTCTGCATGCAGGGACAGAGAGCAAAGGATCATGCAAAATAAAAATAAATAAGACACATTGTTATTACAAATATCAATCGACAAAAAATTCCAGGAAACATACAACAATAGTGAAGCATCAGATATGCCCTCATTCTTTCGATGTCAGCGCTTCCAATCATTGTGAAGCAGAATTCACCAAGCTTTGGATTGTTCACCAACTAAAAGGGAATGTGAGTTGTGTTTTAGACTGTCGTGAGACCGGTTAGTTTTACCATACTAATGATGTGTTGTTGCATAAGTTACAAATTAAGGGCATATTTAAAAACATATTCATGTTGCAAGATAACATGCCACATTGCCAGTGCAGGGGCCCGAGATAAATGGATTCTGCATTAATCATGGCGTAAAATTAGGACGCATGTGCTGTGAGTGTGACTTCTGTGAGCTTCTTCTATTGCATTCACTTGATTTGACCTTGGTCTTTGGCCCCTACAATTCTTCTATTCACCACCAACCCTAAACTTTTGCAAGTAACCCTGACTTCAATACTTGCTACCAGCTTCGGACTTGGGATTGGATAAAGTCCAGTCTTCAAGGGATAGTCTATAATATCTACCTCAGGTCCTCGGCTCATCTCCTATTTTGCAACCACCAATATAACAGGAAAAACAAATGTATCTTTTGTATCTACACCTGTGATGCTTTAATGTACTTCTCAGTAATCAATTTAATCAGTTTATTACAAAAAATTCAAGACCCTGTATAAGTATGTTCCTATACATTAGTCATCCTTTCAATAACATCTTGCCTTTTAGACTTACCATATAAATCAAAGCAGCATAGCAGGCTTTCAACTTGAATTTTTCATTTTATGCACCCAGCAGGATATCCACATTTGTTTTCCTTTTAAAATGCTTTCTTCAGATACTCGTCATCTCTATGCTTTGACCTTTTGTAATATATGCAGAATTCATTTTCATATGGAGATACTTCTTGGTTCAGTGTATTTGAGTGTATTCCCGCCCATTGTACCAACAGAGAGGAATTATTTCCAATATTTATGCGTTTAATTCTGTTATTCTTTATCATCCTTAAAATAAGTACTCTTGTGTGTAAATGCAATGCATAGCAATTTAATATATGATTGTTCTTTTTAACATTATATTTTAGTAGAAAAAGAAATCATTTTTCTTGTACATGTTGTACATGCAATTTAATTCACAAAATAAAGGAATCTATTTTTAAATAGTTGTTCTTACTCAGCGTTGAGTAGTCAGGTTTTTAATTAGTTATTCTATACCCTGACTCCAACTCAGAATAAGCTCTATATAATTTTGGCAACGTACATTAGGTCCCCAAACCACAGGTTTTAACTACCAGTCTGGTGCCTTGTAATTGCTCTATTTTCTGAATATAAGAACAACCAATACTTGCTAAAGTTTAGAAATGTAACTGCAACAAACTTGTTTTTTCTTAAGGGGATACTGTGAATGCGCGAATGTATAAGCTTCAGTTTGACAATTATGTATACATACTTAGATATATTCCAAGATTAACTGGAGTGGTTGTTACTTCAGAAAAATAAAATCCCATCTGTGCAGGGAAATGACTGCTGGAAACTCCTAAATATGTTGCTTGTGAGTTAACTAATGGCTGATTACATTCTTGAAATCCATAGAAACATAATTCTTTCTGTTCACTGAGCTTGGAATGACCGTTGGCAGATGCTGTAAATCATGGGGCAGTCTGCAATGTGTCTGTAAACAAACCTAAGACTGCACATTTTTAACTGTTCTTATCTTAATTAAAAAAAAGCACTATCACTTTAACATAGAATCTTGCGCTGTTTCACACAATGAAGAGCACTTATAGTGAGGTAAATGGCCCTTCAGATGTGCTTAACGCCAATAGTCTTACAATGTATGTGCACATGTACTGAGGTACATGTAATTATATATATGTATATATATATACAGTATATATATATATATATATATATATACTGTATATATATATATATATATATATATATATATATATATATATATATATATATACACATTTCCGTAGCCTTTCAGTAGATCAAACAGACATTCAGTAGACTAGCAGAGCATGAAATCCCAGCATCCAGGAAAAGAATATAGTTCTAACACTTTTGAATTAACCAGACGATTTCCTTTATGGAACATGGTACAATGTATTTATAGGGAAAAGTACAATGGTAGCTAAGCACATTAAAACAAAGTAATTAAACATTGGTACCATTAAATAATAATACTTGGTAACATAATTAAGATCACTAGATCAGAAAACCAAGGCCCCTATTCAGTTGAGCAGTTGTCAGTTACTGGAGCTCGTAATGGAGCCCATAAACTATTTTGCTGTTCAATTGGCATCTTTTAGCGAGCCAGAAAAGATCTATGGGTTACAGGCTGAAAATCCCTATGGTTATCAAAATCGTAATTTACAGCCCATCGAAGCCTTTGATCTTTCAAGCCTGCAAAAGTTACAATCACTGAAATCTCAAAATCGCTATTCAATTGCTACAATTCCTCAAGCCCGCAAATGTAAACGGCAAATGTAGAAGAAAATCCTATGGGAACCAGATAGGACTCGCAAGAGGGTCAATACTGCACTTTTAAAGACAGGGAAAGCAATATAAGACATTAGAATTAATTGCATAACAGTCTCAAGCTCGCAAATCTGAAATCAAAAATAAATAATTTTTATGTTTAATTTTGGTGTCATATTCTCGGGAATCAGTGAGTTAATACTTATCAGGCTACCCACATGGACAAAAACAGTATTGCCATTCCTTTTTATTTTTTTGTAAATTGCCAAATGGCATGTCTAATAGCATATAGGACCTCTAAAAACGAATTGATTGATGTGTCTACTGATGTAATGATGACAGTCTCATGTACTATTGTCTGTTTCTAAATTGGTAGTTACAGCCTTGCTTAATTGATCGTGATCACACTCTGAAATGGTACTTATAATTGCATGTTTTATGGTTTAGGCTTTCGACTCGTAACTTGCGGGCTTGATCAATTGAATCACTCTGTAATTGTAGCAATTAAATAGGGGCATAAGTTAGCTAAATTATTTGCATGTGACTCAATAGTAGTTTGTTGTTCACATCTCTACACAGGAGGCCTTCAATTAAAAATTGCTCCTCTTGAAGATTTATGTCAGCTCCACAATGGACCTCTTAGATCTGCCTTATTAAAAAAAATGATTACACCTTCATAGACCAGGTTACCCAGTGTACCACAAAACTACATATAAAAATCCATACAAATATTAGAAATGTTTAGCATGAATATAATCACCATAGCAAGCTGTTGCCTTCAAGTATAATGCACCCAACAATACAGTACCATAAAATGAGGTAATTGCAAATTCAGACAATGCCTCTGGAGATTAAGCACTCCTGTAAGAAGAATCTCATACAATCAAACTACAGACTGTAGACATTTATGTAGTATAGCTTAAGGTACATTGATCAGGAGAGATGGGATTTGTGCCCGGTAGCTGTGAGGAGCACAGCATAAGCAGCTTAATGTCTTCTAGAGACAGGATCTCGCTTCACTGTAAGGGTGCAACCCTGGATGAACTCCAGGAAGGAGGTGAAGATCGACGCTTTGAGAGGTATCAGCAGCTCCTGGAGAGACTCTTGAGCAAGTAAACACCAAGCTGCTAGGTTTCTCTTTGTGGCATCTTGATCTGACTACAGGTTCAAACTAAATGGAGATAAATGCAAACCCAGAGAAAATCTCCTAAGCTATGAATTTGATCTGGATGTCTCTCAGTTACCACCTGAAAAATAATAGTTGTTATTATTGGGGGATAAGTGAGGGAGAGGAGGAAGAACCATATTTAAATGCATATGTTCATTCATAAGAATATTGATGCCAAACGAAAAGAGCTGTTGATTAAGTAAAATAGGATTGCAATTGACCCTTGGGTGTAAAAAGATATCTGAACAGACAAACAGCTTGTGCAATAAATACAAGATAAATACAAGATTTGGACATCAAATTAGGGGTTGTTGTGTTAAGAAAAAAGAGCTTCTAATGATACTAATAATTTGAATACGTAACTTAAGATAGCCATTGAGTAATAAATACAAGACCTGATATATTAAGTTAGTGTTTGGTGATATTTGATGTCGAAACCACAATAGATCAAGAAATATTGCAACTTGGTAAAATCTGTTGGATGATTATTAGGGTCTTTGGAAAGAGAAAATGTGTTGATCCCTTTAGGGTTAAATCCTTTTCTCTGCTTTCAAACATATACTTGAGCATTAAAGGAAACATAAAAATGAAAAATAATGACTCTAACCCTACCAAGGTGAAAGCTAAAAATAAAAATGCAAGTTTTAAATCAATGCTCAGTTCTAAAGAAAAGAGATAACCCCTAACAACTCTCATTTAGACCTTCCCATTCCACCACAGCAAAATAATGTAGAAGCATTAAACTCCACTTGAGTATGATAAGGTCACAGTTTCTAACATGAAAAAAATATTGGCAGAGTTTCAAGTGTCTCTAAAAACCAAAGTGAAAAGAGATATTGTGAATAATGCAAATATATTACTGGATTGTCCAATAGGATGGTGGATATTGAGGCTAACCATGAAAAACTACTTAAAGATAATGTTTCTATACTTGCATATGTTAAATCTTTAGAAGAATAATTAAATTTGCTTTAGAACAAAATAACTAAACAAGAAGATCTTTCTAGATGGAATAATATTAAAATCCCAGAGTCAGTTTCATGAAATTAACTGGACAAATGTGGTACGGAATTATTTTCATTCCACAGAATTCCCCTCCCTGGGGACTTCAAAAAAGATCTTCATATAGATGTTATTTGTTAGATTGCTTTTTTTCCAATAAGGAAGCAATTATTAAGTCTTTTATAGATAATTTTTGAGTCTCCCTCTGATAAATTAAAGATTTTCTCTGTTTAAAAGAAAATAATTTATTACTATTACTAAGGCCTTGAGGAAAGAAGGTATGACGTATAGATGGGGATTTCCCCCCAGATTAGATGTTTTAAGAGATAACCAGAGATAGGCCTCCATTCAATTGCAAGCTCACAGTTGATTTCATATCTGCCATAAGTCTGCCGGCTGGAAATTTGCAACAGTTACAGAGCAATTCAATTGAGCCCGCAGCTTCCTGGCTGAAAGCCTAAACAGTAAACCATGCCCCCGTAAGTAGCATTTCAGAGCACGATCATAATCAATTAAGCAAGGCCGTAACTACCGATTTAGAAACAGCCAATAGTAAATTATACTGTCATCATGATGTCAGTAAAACATGAAGGTTAAACATCAATCAATTAGCGTTTAGAAGTCCGATATGCAATCTGGCAAAGTATAAAATAATAAAAATGAATGACGATACTACTGTTCTAGACCATGTGGGTGGCCTGATATGTATCAACTCCTTGATTTCCGAGAATGGAAATGAAACGTAAAAATAATAATTTTTAATTGCAGATTTGCAAGCTTGAGACTGTTATGCAATTAATTCTAATGTCTTTCATCGCTTTCCCCGTCTTGTTTTTTTTTTCCTTTGTCGATTTTATATTTACTTTTACAGTGCTACGAACGGGTGTTTAACCCCCTTGCGAGCCCTATCTGGTACTCGTTGGAATTTTTTCTGCATTTGCCATTTACTGGTGTTAAAACAATTGCGGACTTGAGGAATTGTATAGCGATTTGCGATTGTAACATTTACGGACTTGAAACATTAAAGGCTTAGATGGGTTGGATTTACGATTTTGACAACAGCAGGGATTTTCAGCCTTTAACCCGCAAATCGTTTGCAGGAAGCTAAAAGATGCCAATTGAATAGCAAATTATTTTACAACCTTAATTCGATCAATATATGAATATGACTCTTGGAGAACTTACAATGCAAATTAATTGAACTATAATTTATTTTCCCAGAGACATAAAGTATACACCAGCCTGGACTATTTTTTAGTTGATTATAATATCCTGGACAGGATTATTAATGTACAAAAAGGTTAAATTAGTTTAGCAGATCATTCAATGATTAGTCTTATTGTAAAAAAAATAGGATTAGTTAATATATATTAATGCATGGAGAATAGAAGCCTCTTTATTCAGACCCTAATTTAAAAAAAAAATTAAAAACAGAACTACAGGCTTTATTTTTATTTAAATTACTGGTATACAGTTACTCAAATTAATTTAACTCCACAAGGTTGAGTCAAGTTCTGTGTCTTTAACACTTAGAATTCCAAACATTAAGATAAAGTACACTTATAGTCTTTGTTTATCAACCTAAATTTCCTTCAGGCACAGACTTGGGTCAATAAATTAAAACTTAACTTTATTAGTGATAATCTTATTTAAAAAACATACTGGATTATACACTTAGTAGCAAATAACGATGATTAAAATATAAAATAGAGAAATTCAATCTCTTGAATTCCTCCCCTAAGTCTCTCAATAGAGAATAGTTTCAAATTCCCATATTTTACCTTTATGTTATGCTGATTGTGTCACTTTCCTTTGTGGTGTATCAATTACACTGATAGGCATTTCACATAGCTCTATCAGTACCTAAACCCAATTTATTTGGCTTTATTATTTTCTATGAACAACAAAATACACATCACATAGTCCTATCAGTACCTTCAACCAGTTTCTTTGACTTAATTAGAATCTATGAACACTTTGTTGCATTAGTTTACTAGAACAGTCTTTATATTTTGTGTATTAGAACAGTTGTTCTCTCCTAATTCTTGAAGAATGTATGTAGTATTTTTTTAAAGGAAAATATGGTAATAATTAAGAAAAAAAAAGAAAAAAAATGAAAAAGGGGAGGAAAAAGGAAAGGGAAAAAAAGAAACAGATAAAGATTCAAACATGGAAAGAGATGAATATTACAATGATCAAAATGATATGTAAAGAACTTGTATTGAATGATATAGATAGATCTCCTTGAGGTTTTCTTGTATTAGATGTTGGAGGGTGACTGGGGATTTGAATGTTTCATATTTTTTTTGTATTGTTATTTTTTTACTAATGTAATGATTGTTTGTTTTTAATATCTTAAAAAACAATAAAAAATGTAAAAAAAAAAAAAAGACTCATCATTGCCATTCCAAATAAAATACATTAATTACCATTTATCAGTGTATTTATTTCAATTGAATTCATTGTTGTTCTTCACTAATTCTTCTTTTATTATTCTTCACTTTTTCGCCCAATTCTATTATTTTTACTCTTTACAACAGACAGCTTTGGTAATTTAAATCTTTATTTTTATTTAAGTCAACATTTGGTAAAATCTAAAACATCTCTTTGGAATTTACATAAAGCCATTATTAGAGGGATCTTAATAGACAGGGCAGTTCAACGTAGAAGGAATAGAGGTCAATCACTGAGATCCCTTTATACTCAATTAAGAAAAGTAGAGAGAGTAAAGCCCTAATATTATCAATACTATGCAAATATCACTACTTCAGACCCAAATTAAACAGAAAGATAATTTAATCTAGAAGTTCCTGCAAAAATACTATTACTGGGGAAATAGAGCAGTTAAATTAATAGCTAATAAACCAACAAAGGTTTCAATGCAGAAACGTATTGATAAACTCATAGGAGCAGACCTTATAAAACCTTTTATAGCTCCTGAATACTGTAAATAAATTTAAAAGGGTGTTCATAGAAATAAAATATAATTGTCCCTACTCTGGAGTAAATGCTGGAAGGAGCAATAGTAACAATACCAAAACAGGATAAAGATTTACAGATTGTAGAGATTATAGGCCAATTTCTCTGTTAAATGTTGATTTCAAATTATATTCTAAGATTCTAGCTAAAAATTAAGACCTCATAATAAAAATAATATCCAGAGATCAGACAGGTTATGTGTCTAATAGACAGGGCTCTTATAGTACCAAGATACATATTAATATAATCTTCTATGCAAGAGATCAATTATTCTCTAAGCAAGTGATAACAAAAATCTCTTCCCTGTCACTGGACGGAGAAAAGGCCTTTGGATACTGCACTTTTAGATCTAAAGCAATCAAAGCCCTATACACTAGAATTTCAATTTATATTGCAGGGATAGTGTCATGACTGATATTAGGGCTCCCCTAAACCCCACAAGTAACTCTTTTATCTGGGACTCTATCACATCTGGTTGAAAATATCAAAGGCTATCAAGATAGACATGCAATGTAGTCTAAGGACTGTGACAGGTGTTTTACCTTTTATGTACAATGTATAAGGTTTAAAAAAATGTATGTAGCAAACCATGCTGGAAACACTGAATTCCATCCTCTGTGTTCCCCCCCCCCCCCCAAAAGCACATATACGCAGATAACTATTGTAAAACAGCATATCATACTTTGCCAGGCATCTGGCCTCTGACCTGGAGGTTGGAATGCCCTAAGTCCCCCTTAAACAGATAACCCTAAGTTCTGGAATCTGGGATGGCAGGAGGGTTTATTGCTAGTGGCGGGGTGAGGAGGTCACACTAAGAATTCAGACACCTCTAACAGAGAATAATTTATGTGGGAATGATCAAACAATGCTCTCTGGCCCAAGAGGATGGGCTAGAACTGGGGGGGGGGGGGGGCTATTTTTTGGGATTGTTAAATGTGTCTGGAGAATAAAAAAAGTTGTTAGTCTTCTATGCACTAAGAAATGGTGTGATATTATTTATCCTGTCTCTGATGTCCTGATCTGAAATGTTGGGACTGAGATGAATATAAAGTCACAAACTGCAGATTGCTCCTATAAGCTACAGAAGGATAATTATGGGTGTACTGAGCCCCTTGTCTCTGGGTCATGACAGATAGGATTTAAATCCAATAAATTTGTTATAACAAATAATATTGCCAGGGCTGCCTTTTCCCCTCACTAATTTGTATCTTAATTACAGATCCATTGGCAGAGATGATCAGAATTTCAAAAGATAGTCAAGACATTTCCATTGGACAAACTTCACATAAAATAAGGTTATTTGCTAATTACATTGTATTGACAGTAACCAAAGTTCTTCATTGACTTTTTTGCATGCAATTAAAGAAACACACTGCAAGTTATCTAATTATAAACTCAAAAGCCATAAAACACAAGTAATGTGGATAGATCTGGAGCTGGGTGAGAGGGCTGCTTTAAAGAAATAGGCCCTCATTAAATTCCTTAGGGCCTCATTCAATTGCGATTTGGCCAATTGAATAAGGCTCTAAATAAGCACATAGCATATTTTTTTTAAAGAAGTTTTTAGTTAGTATAAATCTTGCTTTTGTATAGATGCTTACTAACTAAAAATGTCTTTAAAAAAAAATATGTTATGTGCTTATTTAGAGCCCTATTCAATTGGCCAAACTGCAATTGAATGAGGGCCTTAGTGCCTAGTTGCCTTCATACAGACTGTAAGTCTGTGGGCTTAAAATTTACAGCAGTTACAGAGCGATTAAATTGAACAAGCCTGCAACTACGTGGCCGAAATCCAAAACCGTAAACCATGCTTCCATATGTAGCATTTCAGGGCATGATCATGATCAATTAAGCAAGCCCGAAAATGACAATTTAGACCAATAGTAAATGAGATTGACATCATGACGTCAGTAAAACATGGCATTTAAACTACAATCAATTATGGTTTAGAAGTCTGATTTGCGATCAGACTCGCAATTCAGAAATGTTACAATATAAAAGAAATCAATAAATCGAATATTGTAGTCCATGCGAGTTCAATTATATGTATTAACCCATTGATTGCCGGGATCAAAATAACACGCAAATTACACATAAAAAACAATAATTTTTTTATTGCAGATTTCCAAGCTTGAGACTTTTGTGCAATTAATTTTAATGCCTTTAATCACTTTCCCTGTATTTTAAAGTACAGTAGTGTGTTTATATTTGCTTTTACAGTGTTACGAACAGGTGTTATATCCAGTTGTGAGTCCTATCTGGTACTCGTAGGATTTTTGGCTACGTTTGCCATTTATGGGTGTGAAAGCAATTGCAGGTTTGAGGAGTTGCAGCAATTTAATAGTGATTTGCGATTTTAACCATTGTAACATTTGCAGGCTTAAAAGATCAACTTAAGTCCCTGAAATCCTTATTTGAATGTATAAATGAATACAGTAAAATGTCTTATTACAAATTAAACTAATGAAAAACAGAGGTATTATCAATTAATATAGATTTAGAAACAAGATCTTGTCTCAGAGAGAATTATCCATTTTTTACCAATTAATTAGACAAACATATTGGGGATATACTGAAAGATTGGACAAAATTACATTTGTTATGGTCTGGTAGAATATTTGCAATAAAAATATCAATACTACCAAAAATTACTTAGAAGCATTCCTTTGGAAATCCCTCAAAAGATATTGTTATAATTCCAAACTCTAATAAATAATTTTATGAATAACAACAAAAAACAAAGGATAAAATTGGATATACTACAAAGAAACTTTAAGAAAGGTGGTTTAGCAATTCCAAATATTCTGGAATATGCTGAAGCTGTAAGACTGACTCAAATTTTATCTTGGTGTAATACCAAAGACATGATAAAACATAACATAATTGAAAAAGATCTTACAGAATTTACGAAAACTAGATTACTTAATTTGGAGTAAAGATAAAGATAAAAAGGACATAAAGAGACCCTCCCAGTGATAAATGTTCTGGTTAAAACTTGGTTCAAATATAATATTAAGTGAGGATTAGTAAGGATTCCCTCTCCGCTATCGCCTACAATAACCCTAAATTAAGAACATTTTAAATTTAGTAAAATTAACTGGGAGAGAGAACCTTAAGAGGTTAGCAGACTTGTTCGCAAATGGGAAAATAAAAACCTTTAAAGAACTAAGGAGAGAAAATGATATCCCAGGAGAAACATGGCTGGAATATAATGCTTTATTTAAAGTTTTGTCTAATAATGAGTATAAACAACTAATAAGACCAATTGCCAAATTTGATATTGAAATTACAAAGGAAGGAAGGAAAAACACAGTAACACAACAACTAAGAATTTTGAAAGATATGAAAGAAGCAAAAAAACTATAAAAATGAGTAAATGGGAGGAAGAATTGGGAAAGCAATGGAGCCATACTTCCTGGTATAAAACTTTTGAGGTGACCGCCAATATTCTAAAATGTGTTAACTTAAAATACATGTATTTTAAAGTTATCCAAAGATGGCACTTATTACCAAGCCAAATCTCCAAATTTAGTAAAGGAAACAATATACTGTAGATCTTTGCTGGAGATGTGAATCTGAAAAAGGTTCCTTTAATCACATAAGGTGGAAATGTGAAATTGTGCATAGTTTTTGGTCTTCATGTATAGATAATATGAAAAGGATTGTCAGGGTGACATTTACACCAGAATTTGAGTTGTTCCACATGTTTCCATATGATATGGGTTGCAACGTTAAATACATCATAGTTCACATCTTATCAACCATGAAATGTCTGATCACTTTAAATTGAAAAAAAAAAGCTCTTCCCACGTGGGGTGAAGCAAAAGATATAGGGCCTCATTCAATTGAGACATAGGGAAATCTGTGCTTCCGTAATGGAGGCAGTAACCTATTTTGTTAATATCGCAAGTTAATGCCCCTCCAAGCCTTTGATCTTTCACAGCCGGAAGAGTTCTGATGGCTAAAATCACAAATTGCTGTTCAATTGCGCCGATTCCCCCTCGCTAACCACGCCGCCAAGGCTGCAAATGGCAAAATTGCTCCACAAGTTATGGGTTCCAAGGAGGACTTGCAAAGGGCTAAAAGACATGTCCGGAGCACTTTAAAAGCAAATAAAAAAATCAATACTGTACTTTAAAATACAGGAAAGTGATAAAAGACATTAGAATTCATTGCACAACCATCTCAAGCCCGCAAATCGGCAATCAAAATTAATTTACTTCAGTTTGGGGTTAGATTGATCTTGGGAATCAATGAGTTAATACATATCAGGCCACCCACATGGACTAAAATATTGGCTTTATTCATTTTTATTATTTGTGACATTGAGAGTTTGGGGGGCCGATCGCATATCGGACACCAAATCTCTAGTTGATTGACATGTCATCTCCATGTTTTACTGATGTAATGATGAAGAGCTCCATTTCTATTGGCTGTTTCTAACTCAGGAGTTACAGCCTTGCCTAATTGATCATCTTCCCGTCCTTAAATGCTACTTACGATGGCATGATTTACAGTTTTGGCTTTCGGGGCATAACTTGCGGTCTTGATCAATTGAATAGCCGCGCAAGTCTATGATGCTGCAGGCCCGCATCAGGCCCGCAGACATATGGCCTACATCCCGGAAGTTGCGGCTTCCAAGTTGAATCAGGCTCATATTGTCTAGAAATAGTGTTAATCTAAAAATATTTCATTGAATTTAACCTGAATACACAACTGAAAACTAATATCACCTTCAAAATGTGGGATGACTGCATAGAAACGCTTAACTATCTTATGGCTCTCTTCTTCATTCTGTATTTAAGTGGATTTAAAGATCAATTTTTATTGACGGAAAATCAGTATGTATGTTTATGTTTTGTATGATTTTATTTATGTATTTGTGAGTTTTATGTAAATAAAAAAAAGAAAAAAAGAAAAAAGATCAAAGGATTAGCTGGGTCAGAGATTTTGACAACCGCAGTTGCTTTTCAGCCTGTAACCCGCAGATCGATTGCGGTTAGCTAAAAGAAGCTGATTTAATAGCAATAACTTTTGTGGGCTACATTACGGACTATAGTAACTACAATTTGGACAATTTAATAGGGGCCGTAATTTCCATATAATGGGAAATAGAATAGTCTCAACCATTTGGGTATAATATGTATCCCAAAACTGATTAAACTGCTCCAAATTAACTATAATAGTGTATGTGATCATATACAAATTGTGGGCGAGAAGTTTCTCCGTTTATGGGTAGAACAGCGGCAGTCAAGATGTCCATACTCCCAACAAATACATACATTTTATGCAATATACTACTTCTATTACCTAAATATATTTTGAATACATTTAAAAGCGTATCTGATGAATATATTAATAGAAGATGAAATTATAGATAACCAAAAGGCATTATTCTGAATGAGATTTACATTTTCTATATTCTGGCTAATGTATTGAATAGAGTCAGGACATTCTTAGAGACAAAAAAGAGGAAAGAACACCTTTTTCAAAGTGATATCCATACCAACAGACTAGAATATTTATAATATAAAACTTAATTTTTATTAACTTGCTTTAAATCTTTAAGTAAAATACAAACGTTTAAAAACAGTATTTTATTGCTCTATATTTCTGACATCACTTTTTACTTATAGACAAACTTCTTTCTCTCTTATAATTAGTTTTTATACTTTTATAAATTGTGTTTGTCTATTATGTCAAAGGACTACCCGGTGTGAAAACTATAGGATTTAGATAAAATCAAAGGCAACAAGATTAATTCCAAGGCGGGGAGTTCTTTGACATAACAGACAAACACAATTTATAAAAGTATAAAAACTAATTATGAGAGAAAGAAGTTTGTCTATATATAAAAAAGAGATGTCATCATAAAAAGGAATACTAATCCAGACTCAGAAAACTAAACTCTTGAAAAATATTTAAGAGCTTGTATTAGTGTATTAGGGATTTTTAGCCCGTAACCCGTAGACCATTTGCTGATCGCAAAAAGATGGCAATTGAATAACAAATTAGTTTACAGGCTCCAGTAACTTACAATCGCTCAATTGAATGAGAACCAGTATCATGTGTTGATAAAGAATGAGAATGACTGGTATGTTCAACTATTAATGGGATTATAGTAACTAATATTGATTAGAGTAATAATATGTACTCATATACTTTTATTGAATAAACATGCAGTGCGAAGAGATGAAAGTTTAAATGATTTTTAAATTTGTATTTGTCTAATAAAAAGGCACCACAGTATTTTGGATTAGTTATATTACTGAATTGATTTGGCTATTAAGTTCCAGCTTTTTCCATAGCACTATACGAAGGGGAATAATACTGTATACACTCGAGTATAAGCTGACCCGAGTATAAGCCAAGGCACCTATTTTACCACAAAATACTGGGTAAAATGAGTGACTCAAGTATAAGCCGAGGGTGGGAAATGTGCTGCCCCCTGTGTCCCTCTTGTGCCCTCTATGTCCCCCTCTTGTGTCCACCTCTCTCTCCCGTGTCTCTTCTCCCCTCTCCCTTCCCTGTGTCTCTTCCCCCCTCTCCCTTCCCTGTGTCTCTTCCCCCCTCTCCCTTCCCTGTGTCTATTACCCCCCTCATCCTTCCCTGTGTCTCTTCCCCCCCTCCTCATTCTCAACCTCCCTCCTCAACCCCCCTCCTCATCCTCAACCCCCTCCTCAACCTCCCTCCTCAACCGCAACCCCCCTCCTCATTCCTCAACCGCCTCCTCAACCTCCCTCCTCATCCTCAACCCCCCCTCCTCATTCTAAACCCCCACTCCTCATTCTAAACTCCCTCCTCATTCTAAACCCATCCTCTTCATTCTAACCCCCCCCTCATTCTACCCCTCTAAATACCCCCCCCTCTCCCTTTCCCCTCACTTACCTGCATCTGAAGCTCTTGCTCCGGCCTCCAGCTCCTATCCAGCGTCTTGACGTGGCGCACATGTGACATCACTGCATTAGCATATACCGCGTGACGGCAAGACGCTGGAAGGAGCGGAGGCCAGAGCAGGAGCTTCAGATGCAGGTAAGTGAGTGGAATGGGAGGGTATTTAGAGGGGTAGAATGAGGGGGGGGGTTAGAATGAGGAGGGGGGTTGAGGATGAGGAGAGGAGAGGGAAAGAGACATGGGGTAGAGAGACACGGGGGGGGGGGGGGTAGAGAGACACGGGGGGTTTATAGATACACGGGGGGGTTAAAAAGACACGGGGGGGGGGGGGGTGAGAGTGACTCGAGTATAAGCCGAGGGGGCCCTTTTTAGCATTAAAAAAAGGGCTGAAAACCTCAGCTTATACTCGAGTATATACGGTATATACTTACTGACACAAGGTAATGAGGGAAATACACAGACAGAAAATGGTGAGTGGATTCCATGTAGATTAGTGGCATGATTACAAGGCTGGATCTATGTGTAGAAAGAATATGACTGAGTAAAGTGGGTACAATAAGCAAATTGCAAATGTAAATCAAATATAAAATTATACAGAAATACAAAGACAGTACAATTCAACAGCGCAGCAAACTTGGTGCAATACAATTGAGGTACATACTCCAAAGAGACATCTGAGAAGTTAATTTGACAGTTTGTGTTGTAGATGTTGTAGTGGTATGTAATAAGTGGTCATTTAAGGACCAACAGCCTTATTAAATTGCAATTAGGCCAATTGAATTTTTTTTTTCATTAGTGAACTTCTATCCAAAAGCAAGGTCTTCCCTAACGAAAAAATTCTGTAACAAAAATATGCTATGTGCTTATATAGAGCCCTATCCAATTGGCCGAATCACAATTTAATAAGGCTGATTAGCAGGGATTGCTACGTATCATATGCTAGCTGCAGCACACACAAAATCCTGCAGGCAAGAGTTGTAGCAGGTGATAGTAAAGGATGAGAGCAGAGGTCATGTTTCTGGCTGTCCCAGGAACTACAGAAGGTAGATTTTGGTGTCTTGAATTTCGTGTTGGAGAATATGGGAGATGATGATACTTTAGATGGATGAGTCAGGATAATGCATTCATCTTTAGGTGAAATGTTATAAGTGAATGAATTACGTTTTCCTAAATGACAGAGAACAGAACTGCCACAGAACAAGGATAATTTAAATGTTTATTAGTTGAGAATATGGGGCATTTACAGTATGTGAACTGGCTCAGAAGTGTTTCATTCTTAATAAAATGTTATGTATTAGAACCCTCACTCCAGTATGATTTTTTTAGACCCTGATAAATATTTTATTAACATTTTTAAATTACAAAATATAAAAACATATTTTTGCAACTCTTGCAACTTGTCTATTCAAGCTTAGATTATTTGGATGTTTAGATTATACCACACTATATATTTTCACTATTTACTGCAGAATTTTTAATATAATTGCATACATTTTATTTAATATATTCTATAATTTCCTTATGTTTAGTTAAATACAGTTGGAATATACAGCACACACTCGCAGAGGAATGAACAGCTGGCTTTATCCATTACATAAAAGATAGTTACATTGTGCAGTAATGGTGCATTCAGTTTCAATGCACAAAAAAGCCTAAACACCTGTCCATGTCTCATAATCATCTTGCACCAGTCTTATTTTCTGGCTCTTTACCTGTCAGCTTGCTTCTTTGTTGATTTGTTTAAAGTAATTGCATGCCTTTAAATATATTCCAACACATTATAATATATATATATATATATATATATATATATATATATATACATACACACATACAAAGACGGCCCTCGGATAAGGACGAGATACGTTCCTGAGAACATCTTTAAACCCCATTTGTTTGTAACTCGCTTCCCTGATGAATAATAAAAGTAACAATACTATAATGGTTCCTAAGTAGTAATAATAATACAGTCTAATACTGTAATAATAATAATATCCTTGTACTGTAATAAAAAGTTACATAAACTATTGTGCTCTTTCTTTTAATTCAAACAACCAGTACATAAAAACAAACTCATACAAAATGACTTGGGAGACCGTTCTCAAGTATGGGTCACCTATCAGTCGGGTCGTCTGAACTGCAAAACGTCTTCACGCTTTGCGTTGTGCGTATGACTTAGGCGATAAGTAGAGAGACGTAGCGAGGTGAACCGTTGAGGAACTAAAACTCGCAGCACTTAGGCGACGAGAGCCGAGGCGAGCAGTGGAGGCAATGAAACACATGGGACAAAAAAATCCTCTCCCTCCCCTGTGTCTCTTCCCCTCCTCCTCTCCCTCCCCTGTGTCTCTCTTCCCCTCCTCCTCTCCCTCCCCTGTGTCTCTCTTCCCCGCCTCCTCTCCTTACCCTGTGTCTCTCTTCCCCTTATCCTCTCCTTACCCTGTGTCTCTCTTCCCCTCCTCCTCTCCTTACTCTGTGTCTCTCTTCCCCTCCTCCTCTTCCTCCCTTGTGTCTCTCTTCCCCTCCTCCTCTTCCTCCCTTGTGTCTCTCTTCCCCTCCTCCTCTTCCTCCCTTGTGTCTCTCTTTCCCTCTTCATCTCCCTCCCCTGTGTCTCTCTTCCCCTCCTCCTCTCCCTCCCCTGTGTCTCTCTTCCCCACCTTCTCTCCTTACCCAGTCTCTCTTCCCCTCCTCCTCTCCTTACCCTGTATCTCTTTCCCTCCTCCTCTCCTTACCCTGTGTCTCTCTTTCCCTCCTCCTCTCCTTAACCTGTGTCTCTCTTCCCCTTATCCTCTCCTTACCCTGTGTCTCTCTTCCCCTCCTCCTCTCCTTACTCTGTGTCTCTCTTCCCCTCCTCCTCTTCCTCCCTTGTGTCTCTCTTCCCCTCCTCCTCTTCCTCCCTTGTGTCTCTCTTCCCCTCCTCCTCTTCCTCCCTTGTGTCTCTATTCCCCTCTTCATCTCCCTCCCCTGTGTCTCTCTTCCCCTCCTCCTCTCCCTCCCCTGTGTCTCTCTTCCCCACCTTCTCTCCTTACCCTGTTTCTCTTCCCCTCCTCCTCTCCTTACCCTGTATCTCTTTCCCTCCTCCTCTCGTTACCCTGTGTCTCTCTTTCCCTCCTCCTCTCCTTACCCTGTGTCTCTTTTTCCCTCCTCCTCTCCTTACCCTGTGTCTCTCTTTCCCTCCTCATCTTCTTACCCTGTGTCTCTCTTTCCTTTCTCTTCTCCTTACCCTGTGTCTTTCTTTCCCTCCTCCTCTCCTTACCCTGTGTCTCTCTTTCCCTCCTCCTCTCCTTACCCTGTGTCTCTCTTTCCCTCCTCCTCTCCTTACCCTGTGTCTCTCTTTCCCTCCTCCTCTCCATACCCTGTGTATCTTTTTCCCTCCTCTTCTCCTTACCCTGTGTCTGTCTTTCCCCCCTCATCTCCTTACCCTGTGTCTCTCTTTCCTTTCTCCTCTCCTTACCCTGTGTCTTTCTTTCCCTCCTCCTCTCCTTACCCTGTGTCTCTCTTTCCCTCCTCCTCTCCTTACCCTGTGTCTCTCTTCCCCTCCTCCTCGCCTTACTCTGTGTCTCTTTTCCCCTCCTCCTCTCCCTCCCCTGTGTCTCTTTTCCCCTCCTCCTCTCCCTCATTGCCTGCAAGCCGAAATTACGAGCCGCAGGACTTAGAAAAAAAAATACCAGAGATCACAAAACTACGCTGTAACCACCCGAACCGAGCAAACACGAAAACAATAAAAAAAAAAAAATCACTCACACACAGCATTGGGGCACAGCCAGGACATCTGGAAGTGAGGTTACGCATGAATTTAAGCCAAATTTCCACAGTTTCGGCACTCGAAAATCGTCAGCGAGGAAAATAATGGCGACCGGAAAAAAATGAAAATGAGGCTCCACGACCCGAACTGCGCAAAATACTGCCAGCCGCGAACAACTTAGAAATACACAGCCTCATTCAATTTCCAGCTCGGGACCCCCACATAAACCCCTTGCTGCAGGTGCCCCCTATGGGGGACCCCCGCAATGTCCCGACATTAACCCTTGCAGTGAGCGTCACGATCGTGACCACCACTGCATTTAAAAGGTGTAAATTCCCTGCTGCGCTTCCTTAAAGAGTTAAGGCCGGCAATGGGGGTACTGTAAGTAACCCCACCGGCACCTAAAATTAACCCCCCAATGCTGGGGGTCCCCATTGGTACCCCTGGAGGGTCCCTACATTAACCCCACATTAACACTCGCAGTGGGGGGTCTATATAGACCCGTATAAGACAATAGTTAACCCATGTAATAACATTATAAGTGCCATGAGGGTCATCCAGGACCCTCATAACACAAAGTGTAAGCACTACACTGTTAACCATAACTATATCCCATTAACCCAACCTTGGCCCTATTTAATCCTAACAGTACACATTTAACCCTAACAGTACCTATATAACCCTAACTGTGCCTATTTAACCCTAACTGGGCCTATATGACCCCATCTAAGCCTATTTAACCCCGTCTCTTATGAGGGTCTATATAGACCCTCATAAGCCTCGTTTTAATCCCATCAGTCCCATAAGGGTAAATAAAGACCCTCATGGGGCAGTTAGAACCCGAACATTAACCCAATAAGTGCCATGAGGGTCCTCAAGGACCCTCACGATACTAAGTACAAACATTATACTGCACTATACCCCCAATAAACCATTAAATATAAACTAACCCCCACTCTACACTACCCTTTTAACACCTACACTACCTACACTACCTACCCCCTAATAACCCCCCACCCAACTAATTACAAAAAACAATAAAACCTAACTCAGAAAAAAGAATAAAACCTAAGTCACAGAAAATAAAAAAGCTACATTACAGAAATGAAATAAAGCTACATTACAAAAATAAAACAAATCTACATTACAAAAAAAAAAGCTACATTACAACCCCCCCACTACAAAAAATCAAAAATATTACACACCTGAAAAGGAAATACATACAAAATATATACATAACATTCCAATACAATGCAATACAAATAAAATACAATACCCCCTAACTAAAATACATACATACCCCCCTATTTAAATTACAATACCTTTTATCTAAAATATATACATATCCCCTATTTAAAATACATACATATCCCCCTATCTAAAATACACCCCCCCTATCTAACATACATTAAATCCTATCTAGATACTTGGGCTATCATATATAAATTCCCAAATATTTAGTTTTTTAATATAATGTCACATAGACACAACTTCCTTAGCCTTTCCATATGTACACATTGGGAGGATGCCACACACACTAAGGCCTCCATTCAATTGAGCAAATTGTACAGGGAGTGCAGCATTATTAGGCAAGTTGTATTTTTGAGGATTAATTTTATTATTGAACAACAACCATGTTCTCAATGAACCCAAAAAACTCATTAATATCAAAGCTGAATATTTTTGGAAGTAGTTTTTAGTTTGTTTTTAGTTTTAGCTATTTTAGGGGGATATCTGTGTGTGCAGGTGACTATTACTGTGCATAATTATTAGGCAACTTAACAAAAAACAAATATATACCCATTTCAATTATTTATTTTTACCAGTGAAACCAATATAACATCTCAACATTCACAAATATACATTTCTGACATTCAAAAACAAAACAAAAACAAATCAGTGACCAATATAGCCACCTTTCTTTGCAAGGACACAAAAGCCTGCCATCCATGGATTCTGTCAGTGTTTTGATCTGTTCACCATCAACATTGCGTGCAGCAGCAACCACAGCCTCCCAGACACTGTTCAGAGAGGTGTACTGTTTTCCCTCCTTGTAAATCTCACATTTGATGATGAACCACAGGTTCTCAATGGGGTTCAGATCAGGTGAACAAGGAGGCCATGTCATTAGATTTTCTTCTTTTATACCCTTTCTTGCCAGCCACGCTGTGGAGTACTTGGACGCGTGTGATGGAGCATTGTCCTGCATGAAAATCATGTTTTTCTTGAAGGATGCAGACTTCTTCCTGTACCACTGCATGAAGAAGGTGTCTTCCAGGAACTGGCAGTAGGACTGGGAGTTGAGCTTGACTCCATCCTCAACCCGAAAAGGCCCCACAAGCTCATCTTTGATGATACCAGCCCAAACCAGTACTCCACCTCCACCTTGCTGGCGTCTGAGTCGGACTGGAGCTCTCTGCCCTTTACCAATTCAGCCACGGGCCCATCCATCTGGCCCATCAAGACTCACTCTCATTTCATCAGTCCATAAAACCTCAGAAAAATCAGTCTTGAGATATTTCTTGGCCCAGTCTTGACGTTTCAGCTTGTGTGTCTTGTTCAGTGGTGGTCGTCTTTCAGCCTTTCTTACCTTGGCCATGTCTCTGAGTATTGCACACCTTGTGCTTTTGGGCACTCCAGTGATGTTGCAGCTCTGAAATATGGCCAAACTGGTGGCAAGTGGCATCGTGGCAGCTGCACGCTTGACTTCCTATTATTCCAATTATTTTGTGGCAGTGGTATTATCTTCTGTGTTACAGAAGATCCATGCCTCCTGGAATTCTTCCTCTTGTCAACCAACTCCATGTGCCTCACGAGTTCCAATGTGAAATCCTTAAGTGGGGTTCCTAGGGCATGTTCCAAGGTCTGCATCAACCTTTGTCGGGTACATATTGCTATGGACTTTATTGTGGCTTTTCTTCAATCTCAATCATTCATTACTATCTTGGAAATTGTGGATTGTTTCTCTAAACAAGCCCACTTTATCCTTCTGGCTAAGTTACCCTCTGCTGCTTTTATAGCTGATATCTACAGCAAATTAAGGAGATTTTTAGACATCACTACATACCTAAGGAGACAGAGATTCACATGTACAGCTTTATTAAATTGCAATTCTGCAAATTCTAAAGGGCTCTATATAAGCACATATCAAATATTTTTTTACAGAAGTTTTAAGTCTGTGAACTTCTGTCCAAAAGCAAAGTCTTCATGAACTAAAAACTTCTGTAAAAAAAATATGCTATGTGCTTATATAGAGCCCTTTAGAATTTGCAATTTAATAAGGCTGTTTATGTTGGAGGACCTTTTGCAGTAAACTCACCATAAATTTACATTCAAGATGGATTTTGTTTGACTGCCCTTTGGATTGTGGCTTGTTTTCTGTACTTCACATGAATGCTGCCTGCCCTGGACCTTCAGTCTGTTAATGTTTTCTGGCCTGTTAATGAGCTTTGCTATCTCATGGTCAGGGCCGTATCTCCCTTTTTGGAGCCCCTAGGCAGTGAAGTGAAGGAGCCCCTGAAAGAGAGTATGCAAGGTATGCACGGACCAATTTTGCCTTTTCTGTATGTGTAAGTTCCCTTTCCTGTTGTAACTGTCTTGTTCTAGGTGGTTACCCACAAGTAGCCAATCTATGAACTGCAACATTTCATTTTTATTAAGCCAGGAACCATTTTTTTAAGAAGTGGCACCTCTCACAGGAAAGTGCCCCTGGGTGGCTTCCTAGTTGGCCTAATGGGTACTCCGGCACATGGTGAAAGCGGGTGCTATACAGTTCAGTCTATTTCCATCCTCTGCCCTAAATGGTTTCTTTTACCGTGGCTAGTATAGAATTAAATATTAACCCCTACATATACACATGGTATATTATACTATATTTACGAGGTCCCTATGGAAACCATGGCAACTAACCTCATACCAAGTTAAAATGTCAGGTTTCTGTGCTGTAAAAAAATGAAACCAAGATAAATAATTTCAGAACTTTTTCCACCTTTAATGTGACCTATAAACTGTACAACTCAATTGAAAAACAAACTGAAATATTTTAGGTGGAGGGAAGAAAAATAAAAAATAAAAATAATGTGGTTACATAAGTCTGCACACCCTCTTATTACTGGGGATGTAGCTGTGTTCAGAATTAAGCAATCACATTCCAAATCGTGTTAAAAAGGAGTCAGCATACACCTGCCATCATTTAACGTGCCTCTGATTAACCTCAAATAAAATTCAGCTGCTCTAGTTGGTCTTTCCGGAAATTTTCTTAGTCGCATCCCACAGCAAAAGCCATGGTCCACAGAGAGCTTCCAAAGCATCAGAGGGATTTCATTGTTAAAAGGTATCAGTCAGGAGAAGGGTACAAAAGAATTTCCAAGGCATTAGATATACCATGGAAAACAGTGAAGACAGTCATCATCAAGTGGAGAAAAAATGGCACAACAGTGACATTACCAAAAACTGGAGCTCCCTCCAAAATTGATGAAGACGAGAAGAAAACTGGTCTGGGAGGCTACCAAGAGGCCTACAGCAACATTAAAGGAGCTGCAGGATCATGCTTTGGGGCTGTTTTTCTTCAGCTGGAACTGGGGCCTTAGTTAAAATAGAGGGAATTATGAACAGTTCCAAATACCAGTTAATATTGGCTCAAAACCTTCAGGCTTCTGCTAGAAAGCTGAACATGAAGAGGAACTTTATCTTTCTGCATGACAACGACCCAAAGCATATATCCAAATCAACAAAGGAATGGCTTCACCAGAAGAAGATTAAAGTTTTGGAATGGCCCAGCCAGAGCCCAGACCTGAATCCGATTGAAAATCTGTGGGGTGATCTGAAGACGGCTGTGCACAGGTGATGCCCTCGAAATCTAACAGATTTGGAGTGTTTTTGCAAAGAAGAGTGGGCAAATCTTGCCAAGTCAAAATGTGCCATGCTGATAGACTCATACCCAAAAAGTCTGAGTGCTGTAATAAAATCAAAAGGTGCTTCAACAAAGTATTAGTTTAAGGGTGTGCATACTTATGCAACCATATTATTTTATTTTTATATTTTTTCTTCCCTCTACCTAAAAGATTTCAGTTTGTTTTTCAATTGAGTTGTACAGTTTATAGGTCACATTAAAGGTGGAAAAAGTCCTGAAATTATTTATCTTTGTCTCATTTTTTTACAGCACAGAAACCTGATATTTTAACAGGGGTGTGTAGACTTTTTATATCAACTGTATGTATTTTTAACAGCCAGAAGCGTTTCATATATGTTCAAAGTTTCTATAATTAAATGTACAGAAAATTACTCTGGAGAGAGGTTGAAGTCCTGTAGACATCTTGGAAAACATTTCCACTCCTATATTATCTTTTGGGGCACCTGGAATTGACATATGAAATATGTTTTAAAACTGCTACAGCCAACTCTGCAGTTTTTTCTAGTGCCTTTACAAAGTTACAGTACTATAAATTATTATATTAAATGACACTGACGTCATCATATTTGCTGTTTTCCTTTTTAAAGTTGTTGCTTAAAGTTATAATAAAGTGAGGTTGGTCATTAATGCTTTTGATAGAGGAGAATTTATAGTGTCTGAAAACATTTTATTGCATGAAAAAATTCCAAAGTAAATCGCTAAACCGTTAGCCTGAAGTATGCTGGTTTTCTTGCTTTTGCAAACTGTTTTCTCTCAATGTTGACACCCCAGAAATTCTCAGGTAAAATTAGCATAAGTTATACAATGTTTCTTGTTTGCCTGGGGATTTTGCAGACATGCTTAGTTATTACCTGAAGTCTGCCCTACTGTGGGAAGTCACATGATATCAGACACTTTCCTTTCCTTTAGATTTCTGTCCCTTCATTCACTGATTGTTTAATCTACATCCCAGGTGATACTCCCCCCAGCCCCAGAGAATTGCACCGTGACCTCCCCCAACCACAGTGAATTGCCCCAAGCCCCAGATAATTGTTCCCCAAATTGTTCCCCAGTGAATTGCCACCAAAGCCCCATAGAATTGCCCCATGACCTCCCCCAACCCCAGTTTTTTGCCCCCTGCCCCAGAGAATTACCCCATTGTCTCCCCCAACCCCAGGGAATTGCCTCCCAGCCCCAGAGAATTGCCCCAATCACCTCCCCCAACCCCAGTGAATTGCCCCCCAGCCCCAGAGAATTACCCCATCCCGACCCTCAGCCCCAGAGAATTGCCCCCAACCTCAGAGAATTGCCCCATCACCACCCCCAGTACCAGAAAATTGCCCTCCAACCCCAGAGAATTGTCCCCACAGCCCCATAGAATTGCCCCATGCCCGCCCCCACCCCCAGTTTTTTGCCCCCCAGCCCCAGTGAATTGCCCTGTGACCTCCCCTAACCCCAGTAAATTGCCCCAGCCAAGAGAATTGCCCCACAGCCCCAAAGAATTGCCCTTTGACCTCCACCAACCCCAGAGAATTGCCCCCCAACCACAGAGAATTGCCCCATCACATACTCTAACCCCAGTAAATTGCCCCAGCCCCAGAGATTTGCCCCATCACCTCCCCCAGCCACAGAGAATTGCTCCACAGCCCCAGATAATTGCCCCATCACCTCCCCAACCCAGTGAATTGCCCCCCAGCACCAGAGAATTGCCCCATCACCTCCCCCAGTCCAGAGAATTGCCCAACAGCCACAGCTAATTGCCCCATCACCTTCCCCAACTGCAGTGATTTGCCCCCCAGCCCCAGTGAATTGCCTCCAACCCCAGAGAATTGCCCCACAGCCTCAGATAATTGCTCCTTGACCTCTACCAACCCCAGAGAATTGCCCCCAGCCTCAGTGAATTGCCCCCAGCCCCAGAGATTTGCCCCGTGACCTCCCCCAACCCCATATCATTGCCCCCCAGCCCCAAGGAATTGCCCTGTGACCTGCCATAACCACAGAGAATTGCTCCCCAACCGCTGAGAATTGCCTCCCAGCCCCAGAGAATCACTCACAGACACTCTCACTTACTCATAGACACTCACGCAGGCACTCACTCACTCACAGACACTCACACACTCTCACTCACAAACTCACTCATAGACACTCTCACACACTCTCACTCCTACTGACACTAACTCACACAGACACTCTCACTCACACAGACACTCTCACACAGATACTCTCACTCACTCACACTCTCAGACACACTCATTTACACAGACAGTCTCACTGACTCACACTCTCACACAGACACTCTCACTCACACAGACACTTTCACCCACACAGACACTCACACAGATACTCTCACTCACTCACACTCTCAGACACACTCACTCACACAGACACTCTCACTGACTCACACTCTCACACAGACACTCTCACTCACACAAACTCACAGACACTCTCACTCACTCACACACCCTCACTCACACACTCTCACTCACTCATACTCTCACACCAACACTCTCACACACATGGACACTCTCACTCACTCATACTCACACAGACACTCTCACTCACACACTCAAACACTCTCACTCACTCACATTCTCACACTCTCACTCACTCACTCACACTCTCACTCACACAGTCACTCACACTCTCACTCACAAAGACACTCTCATTCACTTACACTCTCACTCAGACAGACACACTCTCACTCACAGAGACACTCTCACTCACAGGCACTCACACTCTCACACACAGACATACCTACTCACTAACACTGACTCAGACATACTCACTCACAGACACTCTCACTCACTCACAGACACTCTCACTCACACAAACACACTCTCACTCACTCACACAGACACTCACTCTTTCACACACACCTTCTCTGTGTGACACACACACACACCCTGTCACACACACTAAACCCTGTCACACACTCACTCTGGGTTGAGGTGTGCTGCGCGTAGTATGGGCAGCAAGTGAGCAGATCAGCTCACATGCAGCAAGGGACCCCTGCAGCAAGGTGGATTAATGTCAGGTGCCGCGGGGGTATTTATAGTACCCCAGCGGCATGGGGTTAGCTATTTGTGTGCCGCGGGCCCTTTGAGGCCCCCGGCGGGAAGTTTAAATATTTAAATGCTGCAGGGGTCCCAAACACAAGGGGTTAATGTGGGGGTCTGATTGCATATGGAGCCCAAATCGATAACGGGCTCCATTTCGATTGTCTGTTTTTGACTGGGGTTAGGGGCTTGTTTCATTAATCATGTTCAGGCCCAGAAATGCTACTTATGAGGAAATGGTTTCCGATTTTTGCAATCGGGCCATAACTTGTGGGCCCTGCCAATTGAAAAGCATTGCAAATGGAGACCTTATGGAGCACGCAACTCGATCGCAGGCATTTGGCTGGCTGCAATTGAGTTGCAAGCCCTGAATTGAATGAGGCTCTAGAACAGGAGGTAGAGGAGCAGGGAGTGCTAGTGTGTCAGTCCCACAGCCGTGAGGATTGATCCTTCTTTTCTCATGACAGGCATCTCAGTACATAATACAAATGCTTGTCAACATGGGTCCAGGGCAAGCCCCTCACAAAAGTGCCCTTTTTCCGCTGCCCAGGCCTTATGCAAATCTTTACATTTCTTTACTATTTATAGTCCATCACAGTATTCAGTAAGTTCTGTTTCTTAGTAATCATGCATATCATTGAAAGCTATAGTGGCTAGTAACAAACAGGATATTTTAAGGTTGTGTTTAGAGTGTGTAGTATTAAAAATACAAAACATTATCATGGAAGTCACAAAATATTTATGTACACACAGTGTTTCTTTTTTTTGTTCCCATTAGGCTAATCCTAGAACTGGGCAAGGATTGAGTCTACATACAAAGGTGGTAGGCTAATAAAAGATCAGATATATATTGGAAGATTGATGTGGCTAGAAATACACCTCTTTTTTATTTATAGTCTTAGTACAATTTGATTTATTCATGATATTGCATACTGCTTTTATATCCTTTGCAAACAAGAATGAAATAGGGTTTATTTCAACATCAGTGGCGGAGCTAGAGTACGGAGGGCCCTATTGCAAAAAAAAATAGCACCCATCCCTGTCTCCTTTGCTCCCCCTCACAGACCCCATCCCCCTGTACTTTGCTGCCCTTGCAATCTTACCTTCTTCCCTGATACACATTCCCAGCATGCTGAACTGCTGCACACTGACACCTCTTGGAGCTTCAGTAGAAATTCTCTTTTTTAAACAGACACCCCCCAATTTCAGGCCCAGGGTGTATGAGGACAAAGAAGCATATGGGGCTCCTGGGGGACCCAGGGCAGGCACAGGAGTGCTGGGGTGAGTTGGGCCAGGGTGGGGGCCCACACACCACAGAAAAAAATGTAATGCAAAAAAAAAAATACACAGCATTGGGCCCCCACAGAGGAGGGCCCTGGTGCACTGCACCACCTGCACCACTGGTAGATCCACCCCTGGTAAACATGCATAAAATTAAAAACACAAGATGGGGCCAAACATCTTAAACTTGGTGAAATTTGATAGCAGTTTAAATAAACCTTTAGCAAAAATCCTAAAATTGCATTCTTCTGTTAAGTTTTTGATGCTTTTACAAGCTCAGTTAAAACATTGTTAAGGTTAAATGGATAGGCCAGTCAGAGGAATAAGAAACTATAATCACATTTTCTGAAGAGTATTTGCAGTGATGATTCCTTCAGAGTATTATCAAATTACTTGTAGTGTGTAGTTACAAACTCATTCATCTAGAAAATAGACATTGATCTGTAGGTATTCATTAATTTTCTTTTGCCTGTAGCCATATCATATCATGAAAGTGAAACCAGCTGTAAACTGAAAAATCTTAAAGGGTTCAGAGACCTCAATAAGGTGAGAAAGCTTGACTAGAGTATAAACAAGAGGTCACTAAAAAAATATCTTAAGGCATTGTGATCCAGATTGTAGTTGGAAATAATAAAATGTGACCTCTACTTGTCTCCATTTTAAGAAATGGGATACTGTCTTTGAAATTGATTGCATCTGACAACCTGCTCATGATCTTACCAAGAAATACATATTAATGTCCTTTCTACTTTAACAGATCATTTATCTTAGTTAAAATGAAATGGAAATTCTATCTACGGTATTAGCACTGTTTGAAGTTACATGTCCATCTATCTGACAACATTAGTTAAATATTTAAAATTGTAGAATAAAATCTTAACACACAGGTGTTCATATTATTTCGACATCTGGCACAAAAACTTGCACAACATTGAGAAATCATTCTGAAAGCAGTGGCAAAATGACTATCGACAGTCATTTAAAAGTAAACAAAAACATATCCAATTGGACTATGACATATAAATGCTGCAAGAGCCACATGCAAAAAGCAGTATTCACAATATACTATTGTGAAGATATCACCTGGATGCTTCCGCCATATAAGTTATGATGAAACATACTGCTAATACACAATGCCTGGCACCTGGTTTCTAAAGTTTTACATTATGGATGTCTTGATTTTAAACCATTCATGGAACAAGGGCTCTTAGGTCTCTGATTATATGTGGAAAAGTAATGGAATTGTATTATTGTGGGTACTAGGCAAAGGCTTGAGCTATCCAGTATACTCCTAAGTAAAGGTAAAACATATCAGCTGGCGGCCCTTTCCTGTTACACAGGTGGCAGCAGTGGCGGTGAGCATCCGCTAGATGTCGCTGCCAAGATTTTGCTGCCAATGTCATAGCTTTAAGGTTAGGGTAAGGATAATGGTTTAAGCTTGGAAATTGTGTACGATCTCGGCAGGTCTTACAAACTGTGTACAATTTCGTCAGTGCCACCTAGAAGCTCCTTGCTGCAACTGCTGCTGCCACTGCTAGCATTCTCAAACCAGGAAAGATCCCAGCTGGCCAACTAGAAACTGTAACATGATGGCTACTGTAAATCTGTATATACATCTTTTGGGACACTAGTTTGGACATATAGGCCCTCATTCAATTGCGATTTTGCCAATTGAATAGGGCTCTAAATAAGCACATAGCATATTTTTTTTTAAAGAAGTTTTTAGTTAGTGCAGACCTTGCTTTTGCATAGATGTTTACTAACCAAAAACATCTTTAAAAAAAATATGCTATGTGCTTATTTAGAGCCTTATTCAATTGGCAAAATTGCATTTGAATGAGGGCCATAGTATGTGTGTTTAGACAGTTGTCCTGTGGGGGAGTGTCAGAGCAAGATCTTTCAGTCATCCTGGCACCCATTCTACAAAAGGTATTACCACATCTGCACACAACAGACTATCTGGAGTCACTTCTGATTTGGGATAGAAATGACTCCTCTCCTATTTTTTTACATCTGATGGAGTTCAAGTTCCTCCTATTCTGTGAAATTCACTGCCCATGAATTTATAGCATCTTACTTTCCATAAAATCTTAGAATTTAATTTACAAAATGTACACTCTACTGACACTCTACAATAAACAGCTATCTCCTGCCATGCACCCAGCTCACTCATTCTATCCTCTACATTTTCACTCCTTTGCATCGGCGGGCTTGAAATTCAGCGGCGTTACAAAGCTATTAAATTAGAACATGCCGCGAGTTACAGGCTTGAGACGCAAACCCTTAAACAATTTTTCGACATTCGATGCGCGGCCGTGAACCTGATCAATTAGTCAAACCTGTAGTTACGGGTTAAGATGGAGCCAATAGCAATAGAGATCATCATCATTATGTCACTGAAAAATGGAGGTTGAATTTCAAAGTCTATTGGGATTCAATTACGAGTTACGAGTGGAACCCACATTCCAGAAATAATGCAATATTGATAAAGCTGTAAATATGATATTCTAGTTCATGTGAGTTCCATTACAAGTATTAACACGTTGATTGCCGGGATCGATATAACACGGAAATTTGTATTATGAGTACAATAGTGTATGTATACTTGCATTTACAGTGCTATGGATTGGACTTTAACCCTCTTGTGGGTCCTCTCTGGTGCCCGTTGACTTCTTGGCTCAATTTGCTGGTTACGGGCTTGAACGCCAATGAGTTTGTTGCAATTTAATAGCATGATTAGAAACATAACAGTTAGAGGCTTGATAGATCAAAGGATTTGTGGACGCACAGTTAAATTTTCCACATCCCATAGATTTTTCTATCCCTTACCCTGCAAGTCGTCACGGGTTGATTTATGGGCCAATTTAATAGGCATAAATCTTGTATGGTTCGTTATGGTCTATGGTTTTCAACGTTGAGTTAATTTAATAGGGCTGTATATATGCAGTATATAAACTAGTTAAGGCTCAACGCTTATTGACTAACTCAGACACACCCAAACCATTTTAAAAAAGTGTTTTCTTAGTTTCTTAGTGTTTATTTATCTTTAGCAAGCCTCTGGTACCTGATCATTTATTTCCCCTAGAAACCCTCATGTACCATTTTTAAGCAGGCAAAGGGTTAAAAATAAATGTCAGTGTCATTATAAACCAGCATTCCCCATCACCCCTGCCTCTTATAAGAACTTACATGGACTGCAATTGGCAGCAATGTGCTGTCAATCACTTTTCAGCCAATCTGAGTTTAGGAATATTGAATAAAAGGTTTAGTACAGTCAATAAAACATTTCTACACTTCTTTGATTACTTGGAAAGTAATGAACAGATCCCATATATATGCTTGTAAAAGTGCTTTTATGTGATCTATTTTATAGTCATAGGGCAGAGTTGCTCATAACAGGAGCTCATATTTAGTTTTTCAATTTTCTTTCAGAGGAGTGATTTTTGGATTGACTCACTTCCAAGATATGAAGACAGCATTCAAGTGCTTTGGTTGACCATGCCATGAAAGGGAGGTTAAGTATAATTGTCCTAAATATATAGGGCCTCATTCAATTGGGATTTGGTCAATTAAATAGGGCTCTATATAAGCACATAGCATATATGTTTTAAATAAGTTTTTAGTTAGTGAAAACCTTGCTTTTGGATAGATGTTTACTAACTAAAAACATCTTTAAAAAAAATATGTTATCAATTTAAATCAATGTAAGCAATATACAAATATAATGTAGCTATGAGGATGCACAGAGTACTTCCCCAAAAAAGAAAAAACAACACTCTTTTTGTATCTAAATTGCACAAATGCATTCTTTTTTAAAATGTTAAAATTCTTCTATTTGATTTTGATGAGTTACTTTCTGAACAGGGAATGCTGTTTTGTGTTTGCCTTGCTGTAATGGTGCAGAAACAAGTCTGCAGGTGAGTAGGCAGAATCTAATTTTAACAGGGGAAAGAGCAAACTTCGTAGGTTTCGAACAGCTCTAATGTAAGTACAGATATGGTGTAAGTATGGGAGTTTAAAAAAGGGGAGTTCAAAGAAAAGGGTTTCTGACATACAGTAAATAAGGGTCATTTTGTTTTTCTTAAGGAGATTATGGTATAAACAAAACTATTTATAAAAATGCATTGATTTTTGTTTGTATATCATTGCATAATAATTCTTTAAAATACCTCCATATATAGAGAGACAAAAATTCATTAGTTTCTGAGAAATAGGGATATTTCCAAATTTACACACTGTTTGATATGTGAACCTAACCATTTAGTCAAATTCACAAGGGCTTATAAGTAACTTTTAAATGCCTCATTAATTTACAATATCCTTTACTTTTCTTTTAAGATCCTTTCTACATTTATCTTGGATTCCTTATTATCAACATGATATGCACGCTCAGATCCCTACACTGTTGATCCAGTTTCTCAGCTAATGCTGTCACATTAAATATGACCAACAAGTGTTTCGATAACTTGATAACATAATCTCGTCTGGGGCAACAGACCTCTTCCCATGCCTGTCCTTTATAGCAGAGGTTCTGTGGATGTATATTAACTCTCTCATCATCTCATACTAGTTATTCTACAGGTGCCCAAGTATTACATTGGTTGCCATAGCTGTTTTCCTCTTCAATAATTGTGTATATCTATAGATCATATTCATTCATCCCTAAATAATAGACATTTTGGGGGCATTGTTATTAAGTTAGCTATCATAATCAAATCTTCATTCTTCTTTTTTTATATGTGTAAATTATGACTTTACTCAATGATTATCTACCGTATTGGTCCGAATATAAGCCGTATCTTTTATCCGATTTTTGAGCTTGTGAGTTGCGGGTGCGGCTTATATTCGCGACCGTAAAAAAAAATCATTGCTGATTTGCGAACTTTCCTTGTTAGGTGTGCGGCTTCTATTCGCGAACGCAAAATGACTGCCGATTTATGCGATTGCGAGTTAAGGATGCCGATTTTCGTGCTTGAGACTGTGTTATTGAATAGCGATTTATGGTTTTAGTGATTCTAACATCCTGTAAAGCCTGTAACCTGCAAAAAAAGTTACAGTGCTAATTAGAAAGCCTGTTTCCTGCAATGGCTGATCACTTTGAGAGTCTTTTTCTTTCCAATTTTACGGGTGCGGCTTATATGCAGGTGCGGCTTATATTCGAACCAATACGGTATGTTTGATTTTTTATTAAATTAGTAGCAATAGGCATATCTCTTTTTTTTCTTAAATTGTTTCCCACTAATCCTCAATCCTCAACAATTCTTATACTAAAATTATTATGCCTCAGGTATTTATAACACCAGACATCTTCAATATAGAAAGGAAATGTGTCAGGGCTTACACCCTAGTTCAATTTCATGACAGATCCTAAGGTTTAGCACAAGTACAACAGTCTTGTGCCACAGCAGCAACCGCGGCATTCTAGATACAGCTCAGTCAGAATGCAGAATACACTTATCTGTTATGACTCTTTTTCTCCTGATTTGTTGTTCTTAAAGCACCGGTCTTTCTTCCAGACAATAACACCTTATCAACTTTTTTAGGTTTCACTGAAGGGTTTCACCGGGACAGCACACTGACATTAAAATAGACTTATAATAGACTTTGGTGGAGAAGCCAAGGTAGTGTCTTTGCAGGAATCTCTCTTGGGGAGCCTTAAAGACCAACTGCTTCAGATGGAGCAAGCACATGGCTTTCAGGGATCCAGTTTGCCTGATTTTGGTTATAAACTAGACATCCACGAAAACTGCTTCTCTAATATGGACTTTAAGCTAGATCAAATCACTGTGCCCTTACCACACTGTGCTCGATTGGAGTCACCTGCTGCCCATCTACCTGATGCAGTTCCAGTGCAAGTGGCAACATAACAATTGCCTATAAAACATCCCACAATGTCTCACAACATTCACCTACCTCTACGACCATAATATGATGATCCATGTGTGGCAAATGTAATATTTTTGCTTACAGATGACATTTTGGTTTGGTCAACACCAATCTGGGAGAGGAATTCACCTATTGTCATTGGTTCCAAAGTATTTGTGTTCTAATTTAATATGGTTTCTGAATTCCCTGGCTGTACCTAATGCATTGTTACATCTCCAGCAGGGGGCGGTGGGGGGGGGCACACCATGAGACAGTATACCATTGAGTTTTGAACCCTGGCAACTGGCGGGAATAATGAGGCTTTTTTAGCATTCTATCATCTGGGACTTTCTGAGTACATAAAAGATGAACTCACTCATGAAATACCAGACTCCCTGGAAGGCTTGATCTCCTTGGTTACCAGAATAGAACTAGAACTAAGAGAATGAAGCACAGAGAAAACTGTTTGTCCAAAGTCTCAACCTTCAAATTGGAAACCAGTTCCAAAAATCCTTCTGCTACTATTTTATTACTCATTACTACTGAGGAATCTATGAAAATCGGCTCCACTCATCTCGCTGTGGGAAAGCAAAGTAGTAGACATGCCTGAAGGACCTTTGCCTTTATTGTGAAACCAAAGAATATTTCCTCAGAACCTGTTTTACTCAGCTGGGAAAAGGAAACATATAGCAGTTAGTGAGGGGCAATTGCTATATGCATTAGTCCATCCATCTGCTACGTTATGACTCCTGGTGCCAGCTACTCTTGCACTGATGCCTCAACAAATTGAGACTTACTCTTGCTTCTCTGGAATTTGAGTAATGCAGAGCAGTACTCTGCCCCAGTGCTCTATGCAGCTCGGCGTAGTGATAATAAAAAAAAAAAAAAACCCTTAACAAATCTATCTGTGCAGGAGTGGACTGCTGCACTCACCTAAAACAGGATAGCTATGAGTTAACTGGTCAATGCAGTGTAGCCTGAGTCCAGGAGAAAGCTAAGCTATCCATCGTAGCCTTCACTACAGTGATTCACACAGCACTCAACTGCACTTGACAATCTGTTATTACTCATGCAACAGCCAGTGGGCAGGATAGTAAACAGAGACTTAAAACTTTAAATTTTGTTAGCTGTTATTAGTGTAATTAAAAAATAGATTATTTTAACAAACAATCTTGTGCTCTTTCACAAGATTGTATTTTAAAGCACTTACAGTGAGGTTAGTGACCATTTAAGGAAAATCCTCAAATTAACTGGCAAGAAAACCAGTTATCAGCTTGAAACTCAAAAATGTATAAAGTCTTGCATAACCAAGGTTGTTTCTAAGCTCCATCTGGAAAACTTATCTGCAGAGTCTTGAGTCAATACTGTCACAAAGGAGCCCATTCCTATGATGTGCTTTCATGTCTAAATAATTATTGTCCACAGAAAGGAACTATGATGTTGTTAAACAAGAATAAATTGCCACAAATTCAGACCACAAAAATTTACAATTCTTATAGTCTGCTCAATACTTAAATGCTTGTCAAGCCTGGTGATTCCGATTTTTTTTTTAGAGGTTTAACTTTGTCATAGGTTACCAGATCCTTGAACAGATGCTCATTCTTGGACCAATAACCTTTCAGTACTCCTCTCATTCAAGAAAAGATCTTACATCTTACAAGATGTCTGGCCCCCATTTCTATATCCCTGCTCTACAAGAACTCTGCTGCTCAAGGAAAACACCTCAGGAAAACATACCACCCAGAGCACAATTGTTTGTGACTCCATCCATTGACTCACATCACTATAGACTTTATTATTGATGTCCCTCCATCCAGAATGACTGTAATATGGTAAGTAGTAGATCGGTTCGCCAGTGAAGTCCATTCCATGCCACATCTTAAACTATCCTCTACTGCTGGCCTGGTGGATCCATTACTTCGGGAAAATTTGTAGTCTACACAGAGTTCCCTTAGAGATCCTGTTAGACTGAGGAGTCTAATTTGTCTTCAGTTTCTGGAGATCCTTTATGCAGAGTGTTGGTATACAACTTAACTTTTCAACAGTGCAGCACCTACAAACAAATGGACTCACTGAGTAAACCAATTAAATGCTTCTGTTCTGGAGAACAGAATGACTGGGTTGATCTCCTGCCCTTGGTTGAATTCACCAATAATAAATCAGCATAATTCCTAACATACTACGCTATTTTAGCTCATCTTTTTTGCTGTTATATGCTCTTCCTACTTGAAATCCTATAGCTGACCTAAGGACAGAAGACATTTATAAAGTATTGTCTTTTACTCAACTTATGCTTCATGGAGCTGCCATTGATCACAAGCGTTATCCAGACCGGTTCTTCATGAAGGATATTAAGTTTGGCTTCATCCAAGTTGGATCTGAAATATATCTGTCCCCTTTCTATTAAAACCAAACTTTGTCCAGTAGTCCTTTGCTCGACCATACCACTTTCTATAAATATAAATCTAGTATTCCATATGGTCTTAATCAAACCGTACACTCAAAACCAATGTCCATCACTCAGTCCTCTCCATGCCCATTTTTCATGAATGCTGAGGAATAATGTGAAGTGTCTGCTATCGTCTCATGTCTGGAGGTCATCTCTTCAATATTTGGTTGTCTGTAGAAGTGTTGGCCCTGAAAAACACACATGCCTCTGACATCAATGCCCTGAGTTGAAATAACGTGGTTAGAGTACGAAAGATTACAAAGGTACCTTAGTTTATCAGGATATAAGATTACTAATATGAACAAAATGTGGAAAATGGAAGAATATCTAATCAAAGGTAAATCGTCCCATATAATTTCCAAATTCAGTAATATAATTGACGAAAATATTCCCTTTGATAAAAGCTTGGGAATATTAGCTTGGGAAGTTGACATGAAAATTACAATATTAGAGGAAGACTGGACTAAAATTTTTAGTACGGTTAAGAACTCATCAATCAACTCCTCATATAATGAAATGATGGTAAAATTAATCCACAGATGGTACTATGTTCCCAATAAATTAAAAAAAATATATAGTAATTTAGATGGTCTATGCTGGAAACAATGTGGACTACCAGGTACAACCCTCCATATGTGGTGGGACTGTAAAATTTAAAAAATTCTGGATGCGATAAAGTCAAGAACTATCGGTTCTTATTGGTAAACAAATTACCTGTAACCCGTTAAAATTCATTTTACATACGCAAATGGAATTATTCCCATTAGGGGAAAGATATCTAATATCACACATATGCTTAGTTGCCAAATGGTTACTCTTGAAATACTGGAAACAACCACAGGTACCTTCTTGGAAAGAATTAGAGAACACTGTCTCAAACAAAAGAGAAATGATGAGAACAGAAATGTCCGATAACGTATGGGATAATATTCCTAAGGGCACTCGTCTAATAAAATGGCAGCTTTGGGACCAATATCTGGCACTAAGTTAGAGAGTTTGCGGATGTGGATGTCTCCTTAGTAGTGTTTCCATGACGGTTTCTTTTTTTTTTTTTTGCTCTCTTCTGTTTTTCTTATGTCTCTGTAGATCTTAATAATATAACAAAAATTTGAGGGATATCAAGGAAGTTGGGACAATAAGATCCTGCTCTGTAATGTTTATGTGTTGTTTGTTATTTTTTTTTTTTTGTACATTCCTAACACATTATTTGTTTTATCTCTTTTTTTCTGTATAAGACATATTTATATGAATTAAAAAAAAAAAAAAAAAAAAAAAAGCCCTGAGTTGATCAATAGTTTCCATTGCCTTTATCCATCAAAGCTGGTTGGAGGCCCTCCGGAGACCGGCCCTCAGGGAGAAGGTAGTTACAGGATCCAAGCCCAGGTTTGATCTCATGGCTTAACACGAGTATGACAGTTGTATGCCACAGCAGCTACAGCTACAGTCAGGTCCATAAATATTGGGACATCGACACAAAACTACTCTTTTTGGCTCTATACACCACCACAATGGATTTGAAATGAAACGAACAAGATGTGCTTTAACTGCAGACTTTCAGCTTTAATTTGAGGGTATTTACATCCAAATCAGGTGAACGGTGTAGGAATTACAACAGTTTGTATATGTGCCTCCCACTTTTTAAGGGACCAAAAGTAATGGGACAATTGGCTGCTCAGCTGTTCAATGGCCAGGTGTTTGTTATTCCCACATTATCCCACTTACAAAGAGCAGATAAAAGGTCCAGAGTTAATTTCAAGTGTGCTATTTGCATTTGTTGCTGTTAACTCTCAATATGAGATCTAAAGAGCTGTCACTATCAGTGAAGCAAGCCATCATTAGGCTGAAAAAACAAAACAAACCCATCAGAGAGATAGCAAAAACATTAGGTGTGGCCAAATCAACTGTTTGGAACATCCATAAAAAGAAAGAACGCACCGGTGAGCTCAGCAACACCAAAAGACCCGGAAGACCACTGAAAACAACTGTGGTCGATGACCGAAGAATTCTTTCCCTGGTGAAGAAAACACCCTTCACAACAGTTGGCCAGATCAAGAACACTCTCCAGGAGGTAGGTGTATGTGTGTCAAAGTCAACAATCAAGAGAAGACTTCACCAGAGTGAATACAGAGGGTTCACCACAAGATGTAAACCATTGGTGAGCCTCAAAAATAGGAAGGCAAGATTAGAGTTTGCCAAACAACATCTAAAAAAGCCTTCACAGTTCTGGAACAACATCCTATGGACAGATGAGACTAAGATCAACTTGTACCAGAGTGATGGGAAGAGAAGAGTATGGAGAAGGAAAGGAACTGCTCATGATCCAAAGCATACCACCTCATCAGTGAAGCATGGTGGTGGTAGTGTCATGGCGTGGGCATGTATGGCTGCCAATGGAACTGGTTCTCTTGTATTTATTGATGATGTGACTGCTGACAAAAGCAGCAGGATGAATTCTGAAGTGTTTCGGGCAATATTATCTGCTCATATTCAGCCAAATGCTTCAGAACTCACTGGACGGTGCTTCACAGTGCAGATGGACAATGACCCGAAGCATACTGCAAAAGCAACCAAATAGTTTTTTAAGGGAAAGAAGTGGAATGTTATGCAATGGCCAAGTCAATCTCCTGACCTGAATCTGATTGAGCATGCATTTCACTTGCTGAAGACAAAACTGAAGGGAAAATGCCCCAAGAATAAGCAGGAACTGAAGACAGTTGCAATAGAGGTTTGGCAGAGCATCAACAGGGATGAAACCCCGCGCCTGGTGATGTCCATGCGTTCCAGACTTCAGGCTGTAATTGACTGCAAAGGATTTGCAACCAAGTATTACAAAGTGAAAATTTTATTTATGACTGTTAATCTGTCCCATTACTTTTGGTCCCTTAAAAAGTGGGAGGCACATATACAAACTGTTGTAATTCCTACACCGTTCACCTGATTTGGATGTAAATACCCTCAAATTAAAGCTGAAAGTTGGCAGTTAAAGCACATCTTGTTCGTTTCATTTCAAATCCATTGTGGTGGTGTATAGAGCCAAAAAGATTAAAATTATGTCGATGTCCCAATATTTATGGACTTCACTGTATGTGTTTTAGAGACAGATCATTCAGAAATACCTCTTCTAGCTTTTGATGTTGTTTCTCCTGATTGGTTGTTGTAAAAATACAAGTCTTTATACCAAGCACACCTCATCTGGAACAATTTATTGGTTATCCGGCCTCCTCTTAGTGCCTGTTTTAGACTCCTGTTACTGGGAGTACTTCCGGTTGCTCCTGTGTTTATCTTCTCTGTTTTGTTACAGTTCCTTCTCAATTCCTGTTCCCTTCTGGACTGATCTTTTGTTGCTGATCCAAATTGCTACTGACCTCCTTGGATTTCTGCTGGCCCCTGATTTTGGCTTGTTTGACCATTCATCTGCTAGTGTCCTTGGACTTGTTACCTCAGACTTGCCATCCCTTGGTAATTTGCCCCTGAAGGTTTCCACCCAAACAGCCCTAACAGAATTAATCTAAATGAAGGCTGGATAATTAAACCCACCATTCAGTCTTGATGGATCGAAACTCTTCAGATAATAGATTTAAGATAATAGATTCAGTTTGCTTTTTTTGGATCATCTCTTCTTCTGGTGTATCTTTATACATTCAATATATCATTAATATGTTCCAAAATGTGTCATCTGAATTGTCTATTCAATTAACAACATCAATACTACCACAATTACATTTTCTTTTATATATCACACCAAATGCTTTAAACATGATTTGATTTTGAGTACTATACACATGAATTTCCTCTGAATCCATAAACTTAAAACTTCTATAATAAAAAAAAAAAAGCTTTAAAAGAACAATGAGAATTGCATTTCTTTCAGATTCCTGGAAAAGGCTTGTTTTCTTTACTTTCTTCTTAATGTGGCTTTTTACTAGTGTATCCTTTAAATTTGCTGCTCTTTTACTTGTAACTGCTACCTCAATATACCTAAATGCCAGTATTTCTTTTGTTTCTCTCATTTATGTACTATATGTATTATATAGGCATTAAAGTAAAGGTGATACAATAAAAGTGAAATTGGTTTGGGTTTTTAGAGCACTGGGCTTTCTTCTCACTTGGGTACAACCTCTATAGCAGGGATGGATTGCACCTTAATGACGAGGGAGCTTTTGTGCTAGGAGATAGGATGTTAAAAAGGCTGGAGGAGTTTTTAAACTACTAGGTGGGGAGAGGGACTAGATGAAGGTAATGGGGTAGAAAGTGTAGAGGGGCTAAGGGATGAATTAACAACTAATGGGGGATGAGATGGGGGGAGAGTTAGTATAGTCAATAGCATAGTCAGTAACTCAAGTACAGAGGCAGGCACTTTGAAACACAAACTCAGAACATAAGGTGCATGCTCGTTAATGCCAGAAGCTTGCCAGGAAAAATGGGAGAGTTAGAATTATTAGCAATTAATGAAAAATGGGATTTAATAGGCATTACTGAATGAATCTCATGACCGGACTGTTAATCTGGATGGCTATAACCTATTTAGGAAAAGACAGGGAAAATGGTAAAAGAGGAGGAGGGATTTGTCTATATGTTAAGCTTGTATATAAGCCTATAGTCAGAGAAGATATTTATGGCGGAACTAGTGATAATGTTGAATGTTTGTGGGTAGAGTTAAATAGCAGAACAGCAATTTTCAAAAGAATATTGGTTGGAGTATGCTATAAACCGTCAAATATAATTGAAAGCGAGGAAATTTAATTATTCTTGCAGATTGAAAATGCAGCTAAGCATGGGCAAGTTCTAATAATTGGAGATTTTAACTACCCTCAAAAAACTGGATGAATGAGACCAGCAGTATGGCTAAAGGGAGCAGGTTCTTGAGTACTCTCAGGGATCATTATCTGGCCTAGATTATACAAGAACCTACTAGAAATTAGGATATCTTGGATTTAGTTATCACAAATAATATTAATATAGTATCAAATGTGGAAATAGGGCAACCTTTGGGAAACAGTGATCAAAACACTGTCTCATTTGAGATTGAATTCAAAAACAAAACTGTAAGCGGCCAATAAAACTATGAATTTTAAAAGGGCAGATTTTAATCGTTGAAGGGCAGCAATACAAAGTATAGACTGGGACAAAGAACTGATGAGTAAAATACTGAACATAAATAGACAACATTGAAATTCTTACTAAATATACATACTTATCACCACATACCACTTGGGAATAAAAGTAAAAGGAATAAATAATGTCCAATGTGACTTAACAATGATTTAAAGATCAAGATACAGAGTAAAAAACAGGCATTTAAAGTATACAAACAAGAGGGGACAGAGACTGCTTTACGTAAGTATAAGGAAATCTATTAGACTGGCTATAATAGAAAATAAAAAAATAGTTGCAAATGAGAGAAAGACTAACTCTAAAAATATTTTTTAAATATAATAATGGGAAGAAGACCAGGAAGGAAGCTATAGGAACATTACAATGTGACACAGCCCGTCTGTTAATTAGTGACCAGGGAAAGGCAGATGAGCATATAGGTTCTTTTTTTCGGTATACACAAGGGAGGTACCAGTGTTTGGGACACTGCAAAATAATGATCCTGACTGAATGATTACATTTATATGTATGGAACCCACAAATAAAATGTTAAACTGGGAGGGTGGTAGACTTTAGAATTTTATATATACATACATACATACAAGGGTGGTACCAGTGGATGGTACACTGCAACGTAATGGAGCTACAGTTACCTTTACTAAATAATTGGTTAACACAGAAAGAAATCAAAAAGAGGTTGGAAAAAATAAAATGTTAATAAATCCCCAGGTCCTGATAGAATACATCAGAGGGTACTGAGGGAACTGGGTTTTGTAATAGCCAAGCCATTACTGTATATTTAATTTTTTAAGATTCACTCAACACAGGTTCGCTACCAGATGACTGGCAACAAGCAGAGGTGATACCTACTGTATATTTAAGAAGGGAGCAAATCCGGGGAATTATAGACCAGTGAGTCTCACTTTTGTAGTGGGGAAGCTTTTAGAAGGGATAATAAGGGATAATATAGACGGATATGTCTATTTGAACAGGATTATATGTAGGAGTCAACATGGATTTATGAGGGATAGGTTATGTCAAACAAATCTAATTCGTTTCTATGAGGAGGTTATTAGGAACTTGGATCAGTATAAGGTCCTCTCCTTTTTACCATATTTATTAATGACTTAGAGGTGGGACTGGAAAGTAGTGTCTCAATTTTCGCTGATGAAGCAAAGTTGTGCAAGGTAATTAAATCAAATAATGAGGTACTTTCCCTCCAAAGGGATTTGCATAAATTAGAGGAATGGGCATCTAAATGGCAGATGAGATTTAATACAAATAAATGTAAAGTTTAGAATCTGTGAAGAAAAAATAGCCATGCAATTTATAATCTTAATGAAGCAAATCTAGGATATAACAGTGCTCAATGCCAAGTAGCAGCTGCAAAGGCAAATAAAATATTAGCATGTATTAAGAAGGGTATAGAATCAAGTGAAGCAGATTTAATTCTGCCACTACACAAATCTCTAGTACGCCCTCATTTGGAATATGGAGTACAATTTTTGGCACCACTTCATAAAAAGCACATTTTAGAGCTGGAAAAAGCACAGAGAAGGGCAGCAAAACTAATAAGGGGAATGGAGGGGCTAAGTTATGAAGAAAGACTAACCAAATTAAACTTATTTTCTCTAGAAAAAAGTGTCTAAGAGGAGAGATGATTACATTATATAAATGCTTCCACGGTCAGTATAAAGCTTTTTTGGGCCAAGAGGTTTTCAATTGACAGATTAGAAGTAAAAAGATTCCACCTTAAAGAAAGAAAAGCGTTTTTCACAGTAAGGGTGGTTAATCTGTGGAATACTCTATCAAAGGAGGTGGTGACAGCGGATTCGATAGATAACTTTAAAAAGGGACTGGATGTATTTTTAATTAAAAAGGGCATTCAGGGTTATCCTGGTTAATGAGAGAGAGAGTATTGATCCAGGGAGGAATATGATCACCATTATCTGGGGTCAGGAAGGAATTCATTTTTTTCCCTTTTGAGATGATTGGCTAGGTTTCACTTGGGTATTTTTCTGTTTGCCTTCCTCTGGATCAATTAACAACTAATACGCATATTGCAGATCAGAGGAGATCTTAAAAGGTTGAATTTGATGGACTAAAAAGTCTTAATTACTATGTAACTATGTAACTATGTAATTAAAGTGTTCAATGGAGAAGAAAAGGTCATCTAGGTATTCTTTTTTTTTTCTTTTTTGTGGGGAAGTAGGTATCCTCCTAGACACATTATATAAGTATAATTTTATAATAACAGGTTATACTACTATTATTAGTTGGTCACTATTAACCCAAATCCACTTCAGAAGGGGTTTGAATGCATAGCTATGGTACACTACTCACTGCCCCAACAGATGGGGACATCAGCCCCCCAAGGGTTGTAGCCCTCAGTTGTCTGTTAAGAGGGGTTGGAAGTTAGATATTTACACCTCCACATACATATAATTAATAAGCTTTTCTCCCATGTTTCTTCCTTATACTATTTATACAGCAGAGAACATGAGTGGGTCCTCACAAACTGCCCATCTCTGAAGACTCATCACTTTATCCCTTTCCATGATAGATTATCAGCCATTTCTTCTAGCCACCATCCACCACCTTTGACTCTAATGACACCTGACAGACCACTTCATCCTTTGCATATGCTTCACCTTTGACTCCTCGACAACTAACCAAAATGTGTTTCTATTCTCTGTGAACAATGTTCTACTTTATGAGCTTATGGTTGTATTGCTTTTAAACACTTTAAATCAATTAGTGTTTGTCATGGTTCTGGCTATTTAGTGGCACTCACTTCTCATTCTTTAGCATCTGAGGGTGCACTCTTGCTATGAATTCTTGCTTGCCAAGCAATTGCAGTGGAGCAATGCTCAGTTGTCCTGGTTTCACTCAAATCCCCTTGTTGTTCCTTACTGATTTACGTGTATGACTCTTGCCTTGATTTAAAATGATTCTCCTATCTGTGCACCTGACTTTTTTATGTGTTTCTGGATTATAAAACGGATCTGCCAACTCTTATGTTCAGACTACCTCTTCATCATTCTTTTCCTTAGGCCTTTAATGACTACTGATGCTTTGCACTGCCTTTCCACAATGCTCAACCACAACCAGTTCTTACATAGTTATATAACTATAAATAAATAAGTGAAGGTCAACATTTGCTATGCTTCAAATTGCTATTTTCATTCTGATTTTCATTATGACAGTCTTGCTTTTATGGTTATAAATGTTTTATCCAAAGTAAATTACCATTTCTTTAAAACTTGTCTTCCTCTGATAGCACAAGGATGCTGTTTTAGATATATCCAAAGAGTTAAAAGAAAAATGTTTGGAGCTGTATTCATCACACTTTAACAGATATGCAGCCTCATTAAATTGGGGCTACGTTTTAAAACATTGCAAGTAACTCTACATTTATGGGTTACAGGTATTAAATTAGCCCTGTAGCGTTGCTCGCAGCAGACTTGCGTGTTAAGACGCAGGACGGACGAAAATAGGCTACGGGCTGAGCAACGTTGAACTTCGTGCATGTAAATCCTTTGTTCTGTCATGCAAGTAACCGCTATGTGTTCAATTCAGCTATTAAATTGCAACGTGGACACTCGCAAGAAAACACGTAACACGCAAATGGAGCCCAGAGGCCAACGTGTGTTTGAGAGCACCCGCAGGGGGGATAAAGTCCAATACGTAGCACTTGTAATGCAAATAACAACACACTACTGTACATTTATTATAAGGGAAAGTGATGTTAGGTCTTAGCATTAATAGCACAACATTCTCAAGCCTGCAAATCGTGTTTTTATTCTGTGTTTTATCAATCCCTGCAATCAATTTGTTAAGACATATACTGTAATTCACATGTAATAGAAGATCATATTTACGGCTTTATTAATATTGCGCTATTTCTGTAATGTGGGACCGATCGCAAACTGTAATTGAAGCACCTAGGACTTTGCAATCTAACTTTTCCTTTTTCAGTCAAGTATTGCTAATGATCTCTTTCTCCATTGTCTGAACGTAACTACGTGATTGCTTAATTGTTTACGTTCGAGCACGCAACTCCGACGGCCGAGAACTGGTTTACGAAATAGCATCTCTTGCTTGTAGCGCGCAGCACTTCTAATTTAATAGTGATGTAAAACGGCCAAATTTCAACTACGCAGCCCTTTCGTGGAACATGTTGGACTTACAAGGCTGGAATTTAATGAGGCTGTTATTTAGCCTGTCAACATTGAAAGTACAAGAGATAGAAGATTTGCTAATGCAGTTAGCAACAAATATCGGAATTAGCAAACAAATATTTATTGTTTACGAGCGACTTGCCTGTCAAAAAATGACGGCAATAAGATTGTATGGCAGGTAATGTTGTTTGTGTGCAACATTAATTTTGTTGGTGTTCATCGCGTGGCTCGCAATAAGCGCTTTTGACGCTCATTGCGAGGCTCTTGTTTGTTTGTGTGCTATGAGCAGCATTGTGTTTTTTTTTTGTATGCTAATGAATAATTAATAAAATAATAAATTAATATACTTTACCTATTGTGAAGTAATATATGCAGGAAGCATTGTGTTGAAGAACTGGCAATCTGCTTTCATGTTGCTGCAGCATTAGTGCTGTGGAGCTGCTGTGTAAGCGTCATGAATGTGTGCAGTGTGCAGTGTAATAGTGTGCGTGCGCGAGCCAAATCCATTAGGGTAGCTGTGTACTTCCGGATTGTATAAGTTAGTGTTCTAAAATGGCGCCTAATGTGTGGTATGCGGCTGTGGCTGATTTTGCGTCCTTGTTTTCGGATCTCGTCCGACTTTTTCGGAAAATCCGTAGGTGTTTTGCGTGTTAAGGGTCCTTTAGCCTCGTTTCCGTTTTTTTTCAGCAGACATTTATTTTCTGTCGCTTAGGTGATTTTCTGGTGTCTAAACTCTGTAATTTGGGCTTAAATCAAGGTGTAACTTCACTTACAGAGGTCCTGGGTGCCTCTTCTTGCTGTGGGTAATCTTTGTATGTTTTTGTTGTTTGTATTTATTGTGTTTCTAATGTTTTTAGGGTCGCGCAGGTTGCGTCCTTGTTTTCGGATCTCGTACGTCTTTTTTGGAAAATCCGTAGGTATTTGGTGGTGTTTTGCGTCGTTAGAGTCCTGTAGCCTCGTTTTTGTTTTTTTCGGTGGCCATTTTTTTTCTTGCTAAGGGGATTTTCGGGTGTCTCAAAAACCTTTTATTTCAAGTGAAATTGAGGTGTAACTTCAGTTTTCGAGGTCCCGGGTGCCTCCCCTTGCTGTAGGTAAGCTTTTTATGTATTTGTTGTGTGTATTTATTGTGTTTTTAATGTTTTCATTTGCACGGGTTTTGGGCAGTAAGGTCGTATTTTTGCAAGGTTGTAATGTTTTTTTTTCGAAGTCCCGCGTCTCGTATTTGTTTGTCGTAAGTCCGCAAAATTTTGCGAGGTCCTCAGTTGCTGGCAAGGAGCGCCTTCGGCGTTAGCGTTGGCAACAACCCGCCTGCTCACAACTATATATGTGATAGACTCTGCTGAAATATTTGTATTTTCATCTCCATATTGATCACTCATGCCCATCAGGTAAACTAAATAAACATTAAAAAAGGAAACTCAGAGTATTCAAAGTCTGTGTTCGGTTTTAATAGAATTGACATACAAATTAAAAAATATGTATTATCTTGAAAAGAATATGCCACTGAATCCACTATTCTAAATGCTATATTTGGATCAGAATAAAGATATGCCTGGATCTTAACTATATTGTTTTAATAAATGTGTATAGATTACTTTCTTTTTGTCCCCGCCATGAATTAAAAACAAGTAGTTTTGTACTATGTTCACTTATCACAAGCCAGCAGTTCCAAACTGGCTTATTTATTTCCATCCTATGCTGCAAAGGCTGTAATAAAACAGCAGGCACTAGCTTAAAGGGATTCACTTACAATTGACTGGAATTACACTGTGTTCCCATTTGCACATTCACATACATCATTTATAAACTGCAGAGAAAATATTGCATGTCTTAAAATGTGGTCTTGGAAGTATGTTTTGTATCTAGTTATAAATGTGTTGATATCAATTCATAAATTGTCATTAGTTTATTGAAGAGGATTGGCAATATACTTTTCATATATGTTTGGAGATATGATTGTATAGCACAGCTGATGATAAGCCGATGTCTCTATATTGTGTCATTTAGAGATCAAAGAGATGTTAGTTTCTATAGGAAATGTTTTGTTTATGATTATATTATTTTGTATATATCTGCAGGCACTCTATCTGGACTAAAGGATGGAAACCAGCTGCAAGTTGGGCTGTCCAATTCATAATAATACTTTAGTCTTTCTGTTAGCATTCTATGGCCCATAAATAAAATGTTACATCAGAATCAAGTAGGTCTGCTTGTCTTTTCGTTTAGCTAGATGGATTCTGTCCATGTCTGTGCTGTGTTGCTTTTATGAAACCTGACCACAATGGGTTATATAATTAATGTGTTGACAAATGAATTTCTAGGTGTACAGCTATTACTTCTACAATGACCTTTCCCATGAAGAGACATTTGAGATAGGCTGGTACTTTTCTGTTCAGCCTCGATCTAATGATGGCTTTTTCTATTAGTTGTTCATTAAAGATTACTATTTGCAGAGAAAATTATTACATTTTTTTGCAGGAGATAAAATGATTACGTCAAATACGCTGAGAAAAGTTAGTCCTGGTTTCAAGTCACTGTTAATAGGTCACTGGCAATTTTATTAAATTTAGCGTATTGAACTTTCCATTGACATGCAATTTAGATAGTAAGTAAATATCACATTTTGATTTTGCCTCAAACAACACAGTAAAGTTAATTGTGAAACTGTAGAATGTTAGTGCTTATAAAATAGAAGCAATTTTTTTGAACATATAATTGTTTATAAAAGAATATTTTTATAATTTCAACATAGTAAAGTTCTACTTTTGTAGAAATCAATATCAGTGTACTGTGAATTTTTATCCATGTTGACTTACTTTTTTCTGTTTAACAGAAACTGCACATGAGATAAACGGCATCCTTAGTTATTGAAGTAATATATTTTAAACCAGCTTTCTATCTGGAACAGTGCATTACAGAAATAATTAAATCCATACAGATTAAAATATTTTATAAATGTATTACTTTCAGAACTAGAGTCTTAGTTTCAAAGCTGAAATACCTGATTTTAATAAAAAAAAATATTGGAATGAGAGCAAACTGACTAACCTCTGACCCAAAGAAATGGATAAACTCTTTCTCTGAAGCCACCTGTATAAAAAAGCTTAGCAATGCACATATCTTATCTCAGGGCAGGTGACACTGTAACATAGAGTATTTGGGGCAATGTATAAATAGCACAGGACACACAAGTAAGGACAATGAATGTCACCCGAAAGCAAAGAAATGCAAGAATTTGCTAATCAGAGTTTGTTGTAGCCCATGTACTAATACATTCTTTATTTTCTGTTATTGTATTATATAGTCATATAAAAGAGATCTAGAAAAGAGTTCTATGTTTTTATAATATTACTGAAAATACTAGGAAAAAAATACTAGAAAAAAAAATATTGAAATAAAGATTATAGCAGGCAATATTTTATCTACCAGCATCATGTTTAGATGACATTGCATAAAAGAGAAACGTTTGGTTTTGTCTTAATTCATTGAACATCAAAATTAGCAGCTTAACTTTTTTACTTACGTTACTGTTTCTGGACTGCATTTTCTACAATGTTGTGTGTTTTATCTGAGGGATAAATACAATTATAAAGCATAACAATTTCACTTCAGATACTCAGATACTTCAGATAAAAGAGTTTAGCTGTACTGCTATATCATCCGTCGTGATAGAAAACAGAAATAGTAAAACGTTGTGCTTTGCATCATCAAATAGAGGCTTGCAAAGTAAAGTTTTCCTTTTTTCAGTTTGCTGCTGAACAGACGGAGGTATAGGCATTTTATTTTGGCATTTCCGAAGGTTTCAATGCCCCAGTGCTACAGTGCCCCTCGAAAACCTTTTTTAAATGCATTTGTTTAAATGCCTCTGCTCCCAATATAATTACAACATATATATATATATATATATATATATATATATATATATATATTAATTACCTTCAAACCCATAAATGTCAAAAGTATCAAAAAATCCTACGAGTTCTAGATAGGACTCGCAAGTGGGTTAAACACCTGTTCATAACACTGTAAAAGCAAATATAAAGTACTTTAAAATACTGAGAAAGCAATGGAAGGCATTAGAATTACTTGCACGACTGTCTCAAGCTTGCAATTTTTTTTACGTTTAATTTCCATATTATATTGATCCAAGGAATCAAGGAGTTAATACATATCAGGCCCCCCACAAGGACTAGAACAGATGATTTATTAATTATTATGGATCTCTATATTTCGGGATTGCGAGTCTGATCACAAATTTGACTTCTAAACACTATTGAATTACAGTCTAAACTTTGTTGACGTCATGATGGTGGTCTCATTTACTCTTGCCTCTGTCTAAATTGTAACTTACGGGCTTGCTTAATTGATCATGATCATGCCCTGAAATGCAATGTACGGGTTAATGGTTTATGTGTTGAGGTTGTGAGCCTGTAATTGTGGGCTTCAACAATTAAATACATCTTTAACTGTAGCAAATTTCTAACCCGCAGCCTGTAACTCATTATTCAAGCCCGTAGGACTTTGAAAAAAAATGGTTGGATTCCAAAGTCCTACGGGCTTGGGGGCTGAAGCCTGTAGGACTTTGGATGGAAAATAAACATGAAATAAAGTATTATATTTTGGTGATGTGCGAGCTTGAGAATGTTGTGCTTTTAATTTCAACCATCAGTCAACCATCTACAGGGCTGTATTGAATTTATATTTGCATATAAAGTGCTCCGATTTGTAAGTAAGCCCTTTGCGAGACCTCCTTGGTCCCAGTAACCTGTCGTTTTTTTTGCCATTTGTGGGCTTGACGGAATGGTTAGCGCGGGAAAATCGGAGCAATTGAATAGCGATTTGGGATTTTAGCGGCCTCAACTCTCGCAGCCGTGAAAGATCAAAGGCTTGGAGGGAAGTAACTTGTGATTTTACGAATCGCAATGGATCGCAGATTGCAGCAAGTAACCCAATCGGAGCCCGCAAACGGAAGGCATTGGAATAGCAAAGTAACCTGCGACCTCCTCTTGCGAGCACGGATTCCAAAATCGCAGCAATAGAATGAGTCTGTAGGAGTCTAAAATCATAAATTTTGTTTGCTCATACAATAATAAAGTAGACATATAAATAATATTATGTTATTATATTATTAACATATGCATATATCACTATCTCAAATATATACATAAAGAACAGAACATGAAAAGGCAAGGAACTTCACTTATTTATAGTCATATATTATAGCAGTCTTCCATTTCAATTATTTCCTTGGTGAACAGTCACTTTGATATTCACCTCTTTTAAATCTATTTGCTCTTTCTATTTCCTACATGATAATTGTCTTGTAGCCTAAAGGCAATTCATTTACTATTAGTAGCTGATTCCATTATCATGGCATGATTAGTTCTTGTCTATAAGACAGTATGTATTTGGATTTTAAAATGACATTTCTGTAATAGTATTTGACATATTGCCATATTTTGTTAGTTAGCAGCAAAGAACATTAGAATTTTCCATATATATTGGCTAATAATATTTTTGTAAAGTATCATCAAATAATAGAGTTATGTGTATTTTTTTAGTTTTTTGAATGATTGTTCCTAAGAGACACATACAGATAACTGTACATTTTATTACTAAAATAATTAATTGTACAAAACACCTGATTCACAAAATATTTAATAACTAATTTGCAAGTTTGACTCTATGGATTGATGCAAAAATCACTTTATATCACTTTTTAAACTACCGTATATACTCGAGCATAAGCCATTTTTTAAGGCTGAAAAGGGCCCCCTCGGCTTATACTCGAATCACCCTGTGTCTTTCCCCCCCCCGTGTCTCTCCACCCCTGTGTCTTCCCCCCCCCTCCCTTGTGTCTCTTTCCCTCCCCCTCCCGAATCATCCTCCCTCCTCAACCCCCTCCTCATCCTCAACCCCCTTCCTCACCCTCAACCCCCCTGCTCCTCCACAACCACCCTCCTCAACCCCCCACCTCATCCTCAGCCCCCCTCCTCAACACCCTCCTCAACACCCCTCCTCGCTTTACCCCTCTCTAATTACCTCCCCCTTTCCCCTCACTTATCTTCCATCAGCTGCTCCTCCGCACCGCGGCAAGTCTTCCGGCTGTGTCGGGACCCGACATATGCTAATGACGTGAAGTCACATGCGCGTTACGTCATTAGCATTGGCCGGGTCCCGACACAGCCAGAAGATGCACGGAGGAGCAGCTAATGGAAGGTAAGTGGGAGGAAAGGGACAGGGGGAGGTAATTAGAGAGGGGTAAAGTGAGGAGGGGGGTTGAGGGGGATTGAGTAGGAGGAGGGGGGTTGAGGAGGGGGGTTGAGGATGAGGAGGGAGTTGAGGAGGGGGGTTGAGGAGGGATCAGGAGGAGTGGGGTTGAGGAAGGGGGATGAGGAGGGAGGATGAGGAGGGGGGTTGAGTATGAAGAGGGGGGTTTAGGATGAGGAGGGGGTTGAGGATGAGGACGGGGGTTGAGGAGGAAGAATGAGGAGGGTTGAGGAGGGGGATAAGGAGGGGGTTGAGGAGGGAGCATGAGGAGTGGGGTTGAGGAGGGAGGATGAGGAGGGGGGGTGAGGAGGGGGTTGAGGAGGGGGGTTGAGGATGGAGGATGAGGAGGGCGGTTGAGGAGGGGGGTTGAGGAGGGCGGTTGAGGAGGGGGTTGAGAAGAGAGGATGAGGAGGGGGGTTGAGGATGAGGAGGGGGTTGAAGAGGGGGGTTGCGGAGGGAGGATGAGGAGGGGGGTTGAGGATGAGGAGGGGGTTAAGGAGGGGGTTGAGAAGAGAGGATGAGGAGGGGGGTTGAGGATGAGGAGGGGGTTGAAGAGGGGGGTTGCGGAGGGAGGATGAGGAGGGGGGTTGAGGATGAGGAGGGGGTTGAGGAGGGAGGATGAGGAGGGGGGTTGAGGAGGGAGGATGAGGAGGGGGGTTGAGGAGGGAGGATCAGGAGGGCGGTTGAGGAGGGGGGTTGAGGAGGGCGGTTGAGGAGGGGGTTGAGAAGAGAGGATGAGGAGGGGGGTTGAGGATGAGGAGGGGGGTTGAAGAGGGGGGTTGAGGATGAGGAGGGGGTTGAGGAGGGGGTTGAGGATGAGGAGTGGGGTTGAGGAGGGAGGATGAGGAGGGGGGTTGAGGATGGAGGATGAGGAGAGGGGTTGAGGAGGGGGCTTGAGGTGGGAGGGTGAGAAGGGGGGTTGAGGAGTGAGGATGAGGAGGATGATAGGGGAGGGGGAGGGAAAGGGACATGAGGGAGAGGGGGGAAAGAGACACAGGGGAGGCAGGTGGGGGGAAGAGATACAGGGAGGGAGATGGGGGGAAGAGACACAGGGCAGGGAGAGGGGGGAAGAGACACATGGGATGGAGGGAGGGGGAAAGAGACACAGGGAGGGAGAGGAGGGGAAGAGACACAGGGGAGGGAGAGGGGAAGAGACACAGGGGAGGGAGAGGAGGGAAGAGACACAGGGAAGAGAAAGGGGGACACAAGAAAGGGGCACAGAGGTTACACAAGAGGGGGGCACAGAGGGCACAAGAGGGACACAGAGGGCAGCACATTTCCCACCCTCGGCTTATACTCGAGTAAATACGTTTTCCCAGTATTTTTTGGTAAAATGGGTGCCTCGGCTTATACTCAGGTCGGCTTATACTTAAGTATATACGGTCATTGCATTAAACAGTAAGATTGTAAATATATATATTTCTTATATGAAGAGATGTGTATACAATTGTGTATACAATTTTATTCTCAAAATAAGAGCAGTATAAATCTATGAGTAACCATACTGTAGCATACGAGGTAAGTGTATTAATGCTTTTTTGCTTACTCATATCTCCCATCTGAACATGAGAAATTTATTTGGGTTACACGTATAATGTAAAACATTTCTTAATAAACACGTTTAATGACTTTGAAGCTCCAACTAATAATAGAGTAATTATGGTAATACTGTAAATTTTTTTGAAAAGTCTAAGTTTTTAATTAAGCTTGTAGTCAATTCTCATTAAGCATGCCACTTTGCATGTGGTAATTACCATTTGATATTTTACAAGCATATACATCACTTGCACATTATGGTAATACATATTACCTACAAAAAAAGATTTGATAATGAGTCCTGATATAAAATATAATTTGCATATATGCAGTCCAGTCTTCATGATATTGTAATGAGAATAAAAACACGTAACAGGAAATGTAATATGTTTCTGCTATATGTTTACTAGAGCATGGTTTAATTCATGGAATACACAGGCACAGATCCTGATTGGTTGGACACAATTGTGAGCAGCTTGTCAAACTGGGGAAAGTTGGAGAGGTTGGCTCCCCCAAGCTTTCTAGACTTCATATGACTTGTTTCAGTAAATCAGGTTTTTAATGCATGATTTAAGTATTCATACATTTTTAATTAAAAGGTTTTTTATAGTGTTCTCTTTTGAAAGCTTGATTTGATAATGTGAAAAAAAGATTTTACAAATTTTGAGTAAATAAATACTGCCTGTAATAGTAGTTAATTAGTCTCTGCAGCAGTGCTGCACAATAAAACAGACCTCCCCCTCCGTGTCTATCTATAAAAAATAAAATTTCCCTTCTCCCACTTGCTTCTCTGCTTACCCCAATAGCTATCCCAATTGCTACCTTAAACTATAACCATGGGGGCCTATTTAGACATACATGACACCTAACTATGAACCCCGATCCACGGAGGTCCTTTAAGAACTTCTGTTACATCTATCAATTTACCCCTAACAAGGGAGTCCCTAACAGACCCCAATGGCACACAAAGTTAACCCCTATGCCACGGTCCTGTAAGCACCCCCTTGTCATCTAACTATTAATCTAGCCATGGAGATCCTTGCAGGACCTCCATGCAACTAACACCTTACCTAAATGCCATGGATGTCCTTACAGGTTTTAAAAATAACCCTCAGTGGTCCTTGCCACAGATGTCCAGTGAAATTAACCCCTTGTACCAATAAATACATAAAAATAATAAAAGTTAAATACGCCAGTCTGATCATTCTGATTCGTTAAAATAATTTTGCCACAAAAAAATTAGCAGGGTGAAATCAATTGAAACCAGCATTCCCCTATTCTTCTGGGCAATGTGTCAACCAAATATCAGCCAATCAGAAGCCTCCTTATAGAACATCAGGTTTTTAGGTGGATGGCTCTTTCCAGGGCCCAGAAGAATGAGGAACTCTGGCTTCAATCAAGATGGAAGAGTACAGGATTCTTCAAGCAACTTGGATAGCCGTTTGGTCCAGGGTAGAAGACTGGGGCATCAATGATCATCACTGGATGGGCATTAAGAGTAGGTAAGTATGTATTTTTCTTCCATACAGGGATTATTTATTTATTATATATTTTCCTTTTTTATTTTCTTGTACTGTTTTTAATTATTTTGTAACTGTAATTAGATTTTTTATTTTCTGAAGTTTTTTCTAAGTAAATTATTTTATTATTTTATCCCATTTAGATTATTTTTTATTTTCTGTGATTTAGGTTTATTTATTTTTTGTACTTTTATGTTGTTTTTTGCATTTGATAATGTACTTTATGATTTTGGTTTACTTTTAGACTCCAATGGTAATAGGGGGGTCATTTTCGATACTACATGGGTCTATATAGACCCTTGTGGTCTTTGGAGTTAATTTTATATAAAATGGGGGTCTAAATAATCTTTGGTTGTAAAATCTCCAGCTCCTCAATTACAATTTTTGTAACAAGGTATGCATAGAATCACTTGAAAAAATATCATAGAAAATCATTAAATACCAAGGGGGAAAGTATGCAAATCAAAGGGTATGATGCAGATTTCACACATTTATTTTTTGTAATATCAGCATGTCGAGGCATAAGAAGACATAGAACCTAATTCTAATGCTACGATTTCTCTATAAGTAGCCGCAAGGGGTGGCCGCAAGCTACTTTCCTATTCTAATCCCTTGCGACTGAGGGCTCCGACCGGCTTGCAGCCGTTGCCCTACGTTCCCTTGCGGCCACCCCAGTCTCAGCTTACGGCAGGGAAAGCCTTTGATCTCACGTGGCCGCAAGAGATTCGGCCGCATGAGACTACCCATCACTATTAAAATCCTCCGATCACCATCCCGTCAACCCCGCTAAACACCAAAAAATGGCTGAAGCTTACTTTCACCCTGGAGCCTTGGCAAGGGCTGGGAAGCCCTTGCGTGTCCTCCAATGAAGCCCCCAGCTGCCTGCAGTGGCCCTACATTAACCCAATAAGGCAGGGGACCTAATTGGGACCCCTTCAGTGTCCTAACATTCATCCTATAATGCAGGTATCCGAATGGGACCCCTGCAGGGTTCACACACTAACCCTATAATGCATGGGACCCCATTGTGACCCCTGCAATGTGCACACATTAACCCCAGCAGTATCTATGAGATTTAAATTTCCAGCCGCGGGCTTGAATTCAAAATTCAAGCCCAGAGAATTGTGGGGTTTTAATTTCCCAGCTCCGGTGCTTAAAGGGCCTGTGGCACACTAATGGTTACCCCCAACCCTCAGTCCAATAGGTGTCTATATAGACCCCTATAGGACACTATTAACCCATAGGTTAACCCTATAAGTGCCATGAGGGTGCTCCAGGGCCCTCATGACAAAGTCTAAGCACTACACTACACTATCAACCCTAACTATACTCCATTTACCCATACTAAACCATATGTAACCCCAACAGTGCCTATTTAACCCCATCTAGACCTACTTAACCCTAACTAGGCCTATTTAACCCTAACTGGGCATATTTAACCGCTTCTAGACCTATTTAAACCCATCCAGGCCTATTTAACCCCATCTTAGCCTATATAACCCCATCTAAGCCTATTTAACCCTATCTAGCCTATCTACCCATTTAACCCTTTTTAACCCCTTCTAGGCATATTTAACCCCATCTAGCCCTATGTAACCCCATCTTATCCTATCTAACCCCATCCAAGTCTATTTAACCCCATCACTTATGGGGGTCTATACAGACCCCCATAAGTCTCCATCTAACCCCATCACTTACGAGGGTCTATACAGACCCCCATAAGCCTCCATCTAACCCCATCATGTATGAGGGTCTTTACAGACCCCCATAAGCCTCCATTTAACCCCCTTCACATATGGGTGTCCATACAGGCCCCCCTAAGCCTCTCTTTAACCCAATCAGTCCCATAAGGGTCTATGAAGACCCTTATGGGACAATGAAAACCCTAATATTAACCCCATAAGTGCAATGAGGGTCCTCCAGGACAAACACTACACTATACTATCCCCCCCAATAAACCACTAAACCTAAACTAACCCCCTAACCTAACCTATTAATCCCTACCTAACACCTACCCTAACCTATTAACACCTACACTACATACCTAACCCCCTATTAAACCCCTCACGCCACTAATTACACAAAATAAAAGAAGCTAAGTTACAAAAAAAAACAACCTATGTTACAAAAAATAAAAAAAGGATATTACACAAACCCCATTACAAAAATGTAAAAAAGAACATTACACAAACCACCCCCCACTACAAAAAATAAAAAAAGAATTATGCACCTACAAAGAAAATACATACACAAATATACATAACATTACAGTACATATATAAATACAGTACAAATATACCCCTAGCTACATACTATTAACCCCCTAACCACAATACATTTTCCCTATCTACAATAGATTAAACCCTAACTACAAAAAATTACCCCCTATCTACAAAACATTACCCCTATCCACAATACATTAAACACTAACCACAATACATTACCCTCTATCTCTAAAACATTACCCCCATCTACAATAGATCTAACCTAAAATAAAATAAATAACACCATGTACTTTTGCAGATGTCCCTTCAGCGACGACTGTGTTCCTAGCACAAGTCACACCCCCTAAAAACAAAACAAAAATCACATTAGTAAAAAATAAACACAACATAAAAAAATAAACATTCTAAACATTAAACTTACCTTTTCACAATGAAAAGAATAAACATTAGATTAGACCTACCATTGTGCGATGTCCCCGTCCTTGTCGTCTTCTGCCCCAGCTGGGCCCTTGAAAAAATCTATCACTCTAAAAAAATAAATAAATAGATCTAACGGAGCTCCTCCCAGGAGGGGCACCCCGACGCTAATGAGGCTTCTAGCGCTTCTTCCGGTATAAAAAACGTAATGGCACATTTTTATTAGCTAAAATGGCTGTCAATCAGATTTCAGCCAATCAGAAGGTGCCTTGGTGTGAGCCAATCAGAATAGGATATACTCCTATATTCCATTGTGATTGGCTGATGGACCTGCCAATCTTTTTGAAACCAATAAGAAGGCACTATTGCCTTTAGCCAATCAGAATGGGATACACCCCCACGGGGGGATTTGCTGAAGGCATCTGCGCCTTTTTATTGGCTGTAGTCTGATTGACAGTGACATCGGCCAATCAGAAGGCACAGATTCTTGGAGCCAATCACAATGGGATAAACCCCCACAGGTTGTATCTCATTCTGATTGGCTGAAGAGAATAGCGCCTTCTGATTGGCTGTTGTCACTGTCAATCAGACTGCAGACAATCAGAAGGCACAGATGCCTTCAGGCAATCACCCCATGGGGGTGTATGCTATACTGATTGTCTCACACCTTGAGATGGCAAGGATGGGGACATCACACCAAGGTAAGTTTAATGTATATTATATTTATTGTTGTTTGTTTTGTGCTTAATGTTGTACTAATGTAATGTTTCTTTTTTTTCCAGGGCAGCAGCCAGAGAAGACAAGAAGAAGGATGGGGACATCGCAAAAAGGTAATTTTAATATTTAGAATGTTTACTTTTTCATGTTGTGTTTATTTTTTACTAATGTGATTTTCTGTTTGTTTTTCGGGGCTGTGACTTGTGCTAGGAACACCGTTGTCGCTGAAGGGACATCTGCAAAGGTATGTGGTCCAATTTATTCTATTTTAGGTTAGATCTAGGGATTTTAATGTATGTAGCTAGGGTTTAATGTAATGTAGATAGGGTTACATGTACTGTAGATAGGGTTAATGCATTGTAGATATGGTTAATACATTGTAGATAGTGTTAATGTATTGTAGATAGGGTTTCATGTATTGTAGATAGGGTTAAATGTGTTTTAGTTAGGGAGTAATGTTTTATAGATAGGGGTAAATGTATTGTAGATAGGGTGTAATGTTTTAAAGATAGGGCATAATGTAATATAGTTAGGGGAATATTATTATTATTATTATTATTATTATCGTTTATTTATAACACGCCAACATATTCTGTAGCGCTGTACATAAGATACGTTCAAGACAAAGATACATACAAATTAACACATAGTAAAACAAGGAGGGCCCTGTCTTTGAGTTTGGAATCCAGTGTCCATGGTGCTTTCCCTAAAACACCTTTTGGGATTGAAACTCGCAGACTTACATCCTAAAGGTATTGTGTGAGGAAAAGGAGGGAGAGAGTTGAGAGTGTGTTAGGGTGGAAGGTGATACTCTTCCTTAAAGAGATGTGTTTTTAGAGAGGTTTTGAATGTTTTGAGGCTGGAGGGTAATCTGGTGGAGCGAGGCAAGGAGTTCCAGAGAATAGGGGCAGCACGAGAAAAGTCCTGAAGGAGAGAGTGAGAGGAGGTGACAAGAGTTGTTGAAAGAAGAAGGTCATTAGCAGAGCGAAAAGGGCGGGTGGGGGAGTATTTGGAGATGAGACTAGAAATGTATGGGGGAGTGCTGTTGTTGAGGGCTTTGAAAGTTAGGGTCAGGATTTTAAATTTTATTCTGGAGGCTATGGGAAGCCAGTGGAGAGATTGACAGAGAGGTGATGCCGACACTGAACGTTGTGTACGGAAGACGAGTCTAGCAGAGGCATTCATAATGAATTGAAGTGGAGATAGTCGGGTGGTGGGTAGTCCAGCAAGAAGCGAGTTGCAGTAGTCCAGTCGAGAGATGATGAGAGAGTGTATAAGGATTTTAGTTGTGTCTTGTGTAAGAAAGTGGTGAATTCTGGAGATGTTTTTTAGATGGAGAAGACAAGATTTAGTTAGTGATTGGAGGTGAGGGATGAAGGACAGGGCGGGGTCCAGTAGAACCCCAAGACAACGGGCTTGGGAGGAGGGGGTGATGATGTCATTATTGACAGTGAGAGAGATGTGAGGAATTGACACAGTGAGAGAGGGAGGGAAGATTAGGAGTTCAGTTTTAGACATGTTGAGTTTGAGATGGTGGGTGGACATCCAAGAGGATATACTAGAGAGGCAGTTGGAGACATGTGTTAGAAGAGAGTGGGATAGATCTGGTGCTGAGAGATAGATTTGGGTGTCATCTGCGTAGAGATGATATTGCAGCCCAAAAGAGTTTATAAAGGTACCAAGTGAGGAAGTGTAGATGGGGTAGGTAGAAGAAGAGGAGTCAGAGAAGGAGATACTGAATGATCGATTTTGTAGGTATGATGAGAACCACGAGAGAGCAGTGTCTCGAATACCGAGGGAGGAGAGGATATGGAGTAGAAGTGGATTGTCAACAGTGTCAAAGGCAGCAGAGAGATCTAGAAGAAGGAGAATAGAAAAGTGACCTTTTGACTTGGCAGTGAGCAGGCCATTGGTGACTTTAGTGAGAGCTGTCTCAGTGGAGTGTAGGGGCCGAAAGCCGGATTGGAAGGTGTCAAGAAAGGAGTTAGAGGAAATAAAGCTGGTAAGGCGGGTTTAGACGAGCCGCTCAAGCAGTTTGGAAGCCAGAGGAAGTAGAGAGATAGGGCGGTAGTTAGAAGCTATGTCAGAGTCAGATGAGTACTTTTTGAGGATGGGTGTAATTGTGGTGTGTTTTAGACAAGATGGAAACTTGCCGGTAGTTAGGGAAAGGTTGAAAATGTGTGTGAGAGCTGGGATTAGTGTGGTAGAGAGGGGAGGGATGAGCTGAGATGGAATAGGGTCCTGGGGACATGTAGTGAGGCAAGTGGATGATAGCAGGCTAGCGACTTCATCCTCTGTAGCTGGGGCAAAGCAGTTCAAAGTGGCTGTTGGATTGGGGGAGGGAGAAGAGTGGGTGTGGTTGGATAGTTGAGATGGTAGAGTGAGTGAGCCACTGTGAGATGAGAGTTCATTGCGGATATTTTCGATTTTATGAATAAAATGGTTGGCAAAGTCTTCAGCTGTGAGACAGGAAGGGATGGGAGGAGGTGGTGGGTGGAGGAGAGTTTTGAATGTTGCCAACAGACGCTTTGGGTTGGAGGATAGGGTTGATATTAGTGAAGTGAAGTAGTGTTGTTTGGCGAGGTTGTCGGCAGAGGAGTAGGAGCGTAACATCAATTTGTAGTGGAGGAAATCTGCAGAGGTGCGTGATTTCCTCCAGAGCCTTTCAGTGGTGCGGGAGCACTTCTGGATGTATCGTGTTTGAGTTGTGTGCCAAGGTTGTGGAAGAGAGCGAGGGCGTCTTTGTGTGGTTATGGGGGCAAGGGTATCAAGGATGGAAGAGAGAGTAGAGTTGCAAAGTGAGATGGCAGTATCAGGGCAGTTGAGGTAGGTGATGGGGCTGAGAAGGGGTTGGATATTAATGGAGACCTGAGTAGGGTCAAGTGCTAGCAGGTTTCTGGTCGTGATGGTGGCAGGGGTAGGAGAGGGGTGGTGGGAGAAAGAAGAGGTGAGGTTAAAGGTAAGTAAGTGATGGTCAGATAGAGGGAGTGGATGGGTGACTGGGTTGGAGGCTGTGCTGAGATTGGTGAAGATAAGGTCAAGAGAATGTCCAGAATGATGAGTAGAAGAGTCTGTTAGTTGTGAGAGGCCGAGGGAAGAGGTTAGTGCAAGCAGTTTGTCTGCTGATGGGGAGGTGGGAGAGTCAATGGGAATGTTAAAATCTACCAAAAGTACCAGTGAAGGAACATTGGAGGAGACAAAGTGAGGGAGCCAGGCAGAAAAGTGATCAAGAAATTGAGAGGGAGTGCCAGGGGGGCGATTGATCACGGCAACACATAGAGAGAAAGGTGAGAAGAGGCGGATTGTATGCACCTCAAAGGATGAGAATTGGAGGGATGGGACAGGGGGTAAGAGGTGAAATGTACAGTGACTGGAAAGCAATACGCTCACACCACCACCTCATTTGTTCCCAGGTCTAGGTGTGTGGCTGAGGTGAAAGCCACCATGAGAGAGTGCTGCAGGGGAGGCAGTGTCTGAGGATGAGAGCCAGGTTTCCGTGAGAGCCAATAGATTGAGGGAGTTGGAGATGAATAAGTCGTGAGTGAAAGTGAGTTTATTGCAGATAGACCGTGCGTTCCAGAGGGCGCAGGAGAAAGGTAGAGTAGAGGGTTTGTGACATGTGATGGGTATCAGATTCTGGGTGTTACGGGTGTTTGCTGGCCATGAACCAGAGCGTGGCTGACAGCGAGTGGAGATGAGTGAGGGGCCCGGGTTAGGGGATATATCTCCGCAGCCAGGAGAAGGAGTAGTGAGAGGGAGAGAAGATGGGACTGGGACTTACAGTGTTGTTTCTGCTTGTGAGTGTTAGGGAGGGGATGATGTTGTGACTGGAGGAGGGAGAGGAGCTCATGGGAGCAGAGAAGAGGAGAGCAAAGAAGGCGAGATGGTGATATTGTTGGGGACATGATATGGAGAGACTGCAAAAGAAAGTCTGAGAGAAAGGCAGTAGGTTATAAGAAAGAGGAAAGAGTGAAAAAGCATTGTGACTGTGTGTAAGCTCAGGAGAAAGATAGGATGATTGTGTGATAGTGGGGTAAGAATTATTGTCCTAAGATAAGTTGTAGTGATATAGATTCAGGAGCAAGGAAGAGAGTGTGATAAGGTTAATCAGAATGACGGTGGTGGGTGAGAGTCTAAGAGACTTTATAAATTGGGTTTTTAGCAGGTGATGTTAAATGAGCAGGTGCAAGTCGTGTGAGTATCTATAAATTAAAGTAATGTAAGGGTGGGTGGGAGTGGGGTAGGGAGGGAGGGGAGAAATCTGTGGAATGTTTGTGTCCAGAGTGAGGGTATTGTAGCTCTGAGTTACTGCTGTGATGAGACAGGGAGAGAAAGTATGAGTGTTGGATATGCAGATAAGAAGACCATTTGCTACAGATGTTAGATAGTAAATTAGACGGGGAGGTGAGATATAACACACAGTATATAGCACACCAACAATATGTAATGTAGATAGGGGAAATGTATTGTAGTTAGGGTTTAATGTATTGTAGTTAGGCGGTAATGTTTTATAGATAGGGGTAATGTATTGTAGTTAGGGGGATATGTAATGTAGATAGGGGAAATGTATTGTAGTTAGGGGGTTAATAGTATGTAGTTAGGGGTATATTTGTACTGTATTTTTTGATGTACTGTAATGTTATGTATATGTGTTCATGTATTTTCTTTCAAGGTGCTTAATTCTTTCTTTATTTTTTGTAGTGGGGAGGGGTTTATGTAATGTTCTTTTTTTTAAATGTAGTGGGGGTTTGTGTAATGTTCTTTTTTTATTCTTAGTAGTGGGGGGTTTGTGTAATGTTCTTTTTAAATTTTTTGTAACAGATTTTTTTGTGTGTAATTAGTGGGGTGGGGGTTTAATAGGGTGCTAGGTAGGTAGTGTAGGTGTTAATAGGTTAGGGAAAGTTTAGATTTAGTGGTTTATTGGGGGTAGTGTAGTGTTTGTACTTAGTGTCATGGGGGTCCTGGAGAACCCTTATGGCACTTATGGGGTTAATATTAGGCTTCTAATTGTCCCATGCGGGTCTTCATAGACCCTTATAGGACTGATGGGGTTAAATAGAGGCTTATGGGGTCTGTATAGATCTCCAAAAGTGATGGGGTAAGATGGAATCTTATGGGGATCTGTATAGACTCCATAGGAAATGGGGTTAAATAGGCCTAGATGGGGTTAAATAGGCTTAGATGGGGTTAAATATGTCTAGGGATTAAATAGGTCCAGTTAGGATTCCTATGTCCAGATAGGGTTAAATAGGCCCAGTTAGGGTTATTAGGTCCAGATAGGGTTACATAGGCCCAGTTAGGGTTATGAGGTCCAGATAGGGTTACATAGACCCAGTTAGGGTTAGATGGGCCCAGTTAGGGTTATTAGGTCCAGATAGAGATAAATAGCCCCAGTTAGGATTAGATGGGCCTAGTTAGCGTTAATAGGTCCAGATAGGGCTAAATATGACCAGATAGGGTTACATAGGTCTAGATGAAGTTAAATAGACTCAGATAGGGTTAGATAGGCCCACTTAGGGTTACATAGGTCTAGAAGGGGTTAAATAGGCCCAGTTAGGGTTAGATATGCCCAGTTAGGGTTATTAGGTCCAGATAGGGTTAAATAGGACCAGTTAGGGTTAGATAGGCCCAGTTTGGGTTAAATAGGTCTAGAAGGGGTTAGATAGGCCCAGTTAGGGGAATAAATTGATCTAGAAGGGGTAAATAGACCAGTTATGGTTAAATATGGGTTAATGGGGTTTTGTTAGGGTTAAGGGGTTAATGGGGTATAGTTAGGGTTAATAGTGAAGTGTAGTGTTTAAACTTTGTCATGAAGGTCCTGGAGGACACTCATGGCACTTATAGGGTTAACTTAGGGGTTAATAGTGTCCTATAGGTGTCTAGATAGACCCCTATTGGACTGAGGGGGTTAATTTTAGGGTTAATCATATATTCAATTTAGCACTGTACAGCACTGTAATTGATAGGGAACATTGGGGGGACATGAGGATGTCATGCACTACATTGGCTAGCTGGCACATTGCCACGAGCTAATACTGTCATTTGTGGCCACAAGCCCGCCGGGCGTGGAGAACGTGTTACTGTTCCAGCCTTGGATCATCTCCAAGGTAGCAAATCGATCTTCAAGCCCGGCGTACTGCGGCCACAAATGACAGGATTGGCTAGCGGCGATGTGCCAGCTAGCCAATGTAGTACATGTCATCTTCATGTCCCCCAATGTGTCCCCCATCATTTATAGTGCTGTACAGTGCTTCCATGGATTTATTTTGAACTTTTTAGTTTGGTGGGCTTGTATTCTGATCCGCGGGCTAACGCCCACAATTAGGTACAAGCCCGCCAAAGCTAACGGCTGATTGCAGGACTTGCGATGAGACGGCAGAAGGGGTGGCTTGCGGCCCCTTTCCTTTGAATACCAACGTAGCCAAGGGGCCGTACCTAGTAAGGGATCGCAGAGATACGGCCATTTTACTGCCATCATTTGAATGAGGCCCATAATGACAAAGAGAGATTTTTGCTTCTAGTAATCAGAAAAGCTGGTGATTGGCAATAGGATCATATCTGTATCAGAGTTATTTGAAAGCTCAGCATTGGAAGACAGTCTGAACACAAGCGCAGCAGTATCAATCAGCCTTAGCAACAGTCATTGGAATAGTTGTCTGAGATAACAGCAGGAGACAAGAGCTGGTCCATCATATCTGTAAAGAAGCATTAATTGGTAAATTGAATGTTCAGGAGTAAACATATGTGAACTTGAATGCCCTGACAATTAATTTATCATTTTAAGGCATATGTTAGTGTATTTGCATGAAATATATTTTTTGAAAAGCTTTGTGCATGTTTTAAATGGTAAGTGAGATCAGAGTCTGACTTGGATAATGTCATTCATCAAATTGCCTTTTCTTTTAAGTTGATGCGGTTTGTTGATGCGTTGTTTATTGCATTGGTAAGCCCTATCATAGTAAAAGCCCTCTGAGACAACTCTACACATTGGCATCACCAGAAGGACAATATAGAAATCAGGTTGACTACTGTATGTACTTTGAAGCCAAAGATGGAGGAGCTCTTATTTCAAAGTTCAGAATTATACTGAAGAAACTATGGAAAATCATCAGACCTTGCAGATGTGAAATAAAGAATATACCCAGTGAATATGTAGTTGAGGTAAAGAATAGATTTAAGGGACTAGACATGATAGATAGAATGCCTGAAGAACTTTGGACAGAAGTGTGTGACATTGTCCACAAATTAGCAACACAGAATAACCTTAAAAGAAAGAAAACAAACAAGGCAAACTAGTTTGTGTGATAATGCTTTAAAGGTAGCCCAGCATAGAAGAAAAGTCAAAGGTAATGGATATAGACAATATTTGACCAACTGAATGAAGAGTTCCAGAGGATGGCAAGGAGAGACAAGGAGACATTCTATAATGAGTGATGTAAAAAGATAGAAAAAGATAACAGAATTGGAATGTCAAGAGATCTCTTCAAGAAAATTGGGAATTTCAAAGGAATATGTGATAAATATCAAAGTGGATGTGATAAAGGATAAACATGGTAGAGATTTAAGAGAAGCTGATCAGATTAAGAAGAGGTGCCATGCATACAGGAAAACATTTTAACAGCAGTGATAACCTCAATAGTTTGTCCAATGAACTGGAGCCAAATATCTTGGAGAGTGAAGTAAAATGGTATTACTGTGGTATTCCGAGTAGTAACATAGGGATGTGAGGGCTGGACCATGAAGAAGCCTGTGCCTCACAGAATTGACACCTGCTTAGAGTTCATTGGACTGCAAGAAACTCCAATAAATCCATACTATGAGACAGGAAATCAAGCCAAACTGTTAATGTAAACATATCATTAAAAGTGAGTATTCCCTAATGAAGACTCTGATGCTGGGAAAATTGAAGTCATACAAATAAGGGCATTGCAGAGGCGGAGATGGATAGATGAGGTAATTGAAGTACTGAACATGAGCTTGATGTTGCTCAGAGGGGTACATAGGAACATGACTGAGTGACTATACAACAGCCCTAGCAATTGGGAAGACATTATTCTCTCAATACAGATTATATATATATATATATATATATATATATATACACACATATATATGTATATATATATATATATATATATATATATATATATATGTATAGGTACATTTATATAAATACTGTATATATATATATATATATATATATATATATATATATACACACATATATATGTATATATATATATATATATATATATATATATATATATATGTATAGGTACATTTATATAAATACTGTATATATATATATATATATATATATATATATATATATATATATATATAGATACAGACCAACATATTAATATATATATGTATATATATTTTTTCTACATATTTAATATATAATTTATATTTGTACTGCGTTAATGTTAAAGGGGGTTTGGAAAGTCCAATTTTTTTTGTTGCAATGGGGCCCCCTATGCACTAGCTCCCCAACTGGTGATAGTTATCAATTTTAGATGCTGTATTTTGATGGTAAAAAATCAGGAATAAGCTTTAGTTGCTCTGAATCTTTAACCTTTACTAAAATCTTATAGCCCTATTAAATTAGAGCTAAGAGCTAACTCTTAGCATGTAGTGACATAAGTAGCACTGCGTTGCTATTAAATTCCCCTCTAAAACAGATACGCAGCCAACTTGCATTTGAAAACGCAGGTTGGCCGAGAAATGCCTAAGAGAAAGGCAATGTCTAACGTTGCAGCCCGAAACACATTGATCTGCCATCTACGTAGCCCTTTCCAATCCAATCTTGCTATTAAATTGCTAAGATGTCCCACGCCAGCTAGGCTGTAACACGGGCATAGCAGAAAGGTAAGTGTAATATTTAGAATGTCTTGTTTTATATGTTGTGTTTAATTTTGTTATTAATTATAATGTTTATTTTTATCGTAGGGGTGCAGGAACGGCAGCGATGAAGGATGGGCCCTTATGCTAGTGACGAAGGCCAGAAAACCATTGTCGATGGAGAGGCATTTTAGCAAGGTTAGTGGGCTTATTTACCCTATTGTAGGTTTAGTGAGGGGGTGGTTTTAGATGAGATTTAGGGTTTATTACTGTATGTAGTTAGGGGTTTAATTGCATGTAGATAGGGGTATCAATGTATGTAGTTAGAGGTTTAATTGTATGTAGATAGGGTATTAATGTATGTAGTTAGGAGTTGAATGTATGTAGATAGACTATTCATGTATGTATTAGGGGTTAAATGTATGTAGATAGATGTATTAATGTATGTACTTAGGGGTTTAATTGTATGTAGATAGGATATTAATGAATGTAGTTTGGGTTAAATGTATGTAGATATGGGTAATCATTTCTTTTTTTAGGGGTTAAATTATATGTATTGAGGGGTTTGATTTTATTTATTGAATGCTTATTTACTTGTTTTGTAACCAATTTTTTTGTAATGTTAATTTTTTTATTTTCTGTAGTGGTGCGCTTTGTTATTTTCTGTAGTGGTGCTTTTTTATTTTTTGTTATGTAGTTTTTTTTTCTGTGATCTAGGTTTTGTTAGGGAATAGTTTATTGTAGTGTAGTGTTTGTACTTAGTGTCATGAGGGTCCTGGAGGACCCTCATAGCACTTATGGGGTTACTGTTATTGTTCTTATTGTCCCATAAGGGTCTTTATAGACCCTTATGGGACTGATATGGTTAAACAGAGGCTTATGGGGGTCTGTATAGACACCCATAAGAGATGGAGTTAAATGGAGGCTTATGGGGGTCTTTATAGAACCCCATAAGAGATGGGTTAAATAGGCCTAGCTAGGGTTATTGCATTCAGATAGGGTTAAATAGGTACAGTTAAGGTTAAATAGGCATAGATAGGATTATTGGGTCCAGATAGGGTTAAATAGGTACCGTTAGTGATAGGGTTAATTAGGTATGGTGATGTTTAAATAAAATTAATTATTTAGATGGGGTTAATTTGTTAGAGGGGGGTTTATTACTTAGATGGGGTTCATTTCGTTTTTGGCGAATTTATTGGGGTGGCTAGTAGAATAATGTAGGGCAGTGCTTAGACTTAAGGTCATGAGGGTCCTGGAGGTGATTTTCTCCAAAAATCATAGCTGTGGAGATATTTTAAGTTTTAAGGCTGTTTATCCCCATATACTTCCTTATTTCAGTAATGTGCAAAGGAATGCTTATCACTGGATTTGAGTAATGTGAGTCAGTAATCTGAGGATAATAAATTAAAGTAAAAAATAGTAATTTGTAATGTCTCGCTATTTAAAAAAAAAATATATATATATATATAGGGTACTAATCAATGCAGCTATGTGAAGTACTTACAATGTACCTGTAAATTAGACTGGAGAGATGCTCTGCTTCTAATCACTATGCATATACATTTAGGCCTCTGTGCTCAGTTACATATATTGCAAATCTTCACTTTTGAGTATAGCAACTGGAAAATTATAGAAAGCGAAGAGTGCAAGAGAGCAATGCAGGAGTTGTCCAAGATTGGGAACTGATAGACAGACCCATTAAATTTGAAGCCCATATCTGCATCAGGAAGCCTGCATATCCTTCGGGCTTGAAATTCGGCTGCGTTACAGAGCTATCAAATTAGACCATGGCACCAGTATCACATATTTCACACACATAGATTAATATGTACACATAGCTATACATAGCGGTAGTCCACAGCACATCTACCCCTCCCCCCCCCCATACATTTACCACATACACATCTATTAATTATTATTACAATAATCTAACAATTATATCTATTTATCCTTATTATTATTTCATACATCATAGGAGGAGAGAGGATAGGAGGAGGAAAGTAAGGAAAGAGAGGAAAGGAAGAGAGAGAGGAGAACACCGGAGGGGGAGAGTGAGGAGAGGAGGCGAGTGAGGAGAGTAAGGAGAGTGAGGAGAGTAAGGAGAGTGAGGAGAGGAGGAGAGTAAGGAGAGGAGGAGAGTAAGGAGAGCTAGAGGTATGGAGGGAAGGAGAACCAGGTCAGGAAGGTCAGGTGGAGGAGAGCAGCAAGGGGGGGGGGGGGGGTAGGAATGTGCCCCCAAATGTAGACACACAAGGTGGAGGGGCAGAAGGTCAGGGGCCGGATCCCAGGGTGGGCAGATAGTGGGGATGAGGGACCGGACCCAGGGAGAGGACAGGGAGGCCAGGAACCCCAGGCACAGTTGGTAGGGAAAAAGCTTGTGGCAAAGTACAGGGCCCCCAATTATAGCCCAGAGGAGATGTACGTCCTCCTCAGGGAAATCCGTGCCTGCTATCAAATCATACATGCTGGGAGAGATTTGAGGGCTTGCCAGAAGGCAGAGGCCTGGTCCAAGATTGCTTCAGCTGTTACGGCATTAGGGGTCGAGGGGTCGCTAACAGGGATGTAAGTTCTGTTAAACACAGAAATTACGACAGCCTGATGAAGGTGAAGAGGAAGATAGCAGGGAAGGCAAGAGCAGCATGTGCATGTGCTTCAAGCAAACATCACATACTGTGGATGGTAGCAGACCCTGAGGGAGTGGATTCAGCCAGCGGCAGTGGTGGGCTTACCAGGACAGGTAGACACATGTGTGCCGAGAACCATGTAGAGTGAGTATCATATCCCACAACACACATTAGTGTATGAAATTGTGTGTGTTTGGGGGGGGGGGGTGGATTGCACACTGCCTCTTGCCCTTCTGGTATCTGCTCACACCACACCCATGGTGTTAATGCACCATTGTGACCATTCCTGTGTATAAAATAAAGCTTTGTTATACCGTTCTAACAGTGTCAGTGTGTTTTCAATGGTTGGGGTTATATCTGTATCTGTAATGAGCACTAGTTACTATGCAATAGATCAAAACATATAAAAATAAGGATAGTCATAATAGCAACAGATATCATATAATACTTTATGTCATATATAATCATACTAAAGAGTTAATACACATGCCAAGTCCAATTAGTGATACTATGAAGTATGAACATTCCCCTGAGGGCCTAAATAGAATATGACAGGTGATACTGGAGTGGGTTGCCAGTTCCTTCTCTAGTGGACTGTGATTTGTCTGACCACTCTGCTATTACCTGCCCATCTAGAATGACCCTACATAATATAGTTCACAGCTTAATTGCAGTACACAAGCCCCTTTACCCCCACCACTTAGCAATGCTGAAGAAGACCAGGGCAACATACACCACACAAATCTACTGTAACCCATCAGGAGGTGCGGCATAAACACATAGAGGCTTTGCAGAGGGACCGGCATTAACAGCCAACTCATCTCCATCAGGGGTAATCTCTGCTACGCCCATCCTGGTAAGTCTCACGCCATTGCCGTTGGCCATATGCCAAGATGTATAGCCATTCCTATTTTGTGACTTTCCATTATGTTCTGCTATTCATCAATTTACATTAGTGTGGATTGCTAAGTGGTGGTGGTGAAGGCGCTTGTTTACGTGAATATAGCTGTGAGCTATACCATGTAGGGCCAGTGTAGGTGGTCAGGTGATAGCAGAGAGATCAGACAAATCCCAGTCCACTAGAGAAGGAATTGTCAATCCACTCCAGTATCGTTGGCATGCAAACCGTGTGGAACAGCACAGGCAGAGACCTAGCTGCATGTTCTGCAGTCCATAGGGTCACAGAGAGTCGGACACGGCTGAAGGACTAAACAGCAAATAATAAAATGTTCTACTGGTACTTTATCTATGTGATGTGAAGGTGTAATTTGGCAACAATTTGCTTTTTTCGCCATTAAGCCGTAAATCTTGTGGCCTTTGTTATGGGCTGCGGTTTTACACGTTCCGGGAATTTAATAGGGCTGAGAGTCTACTAAGTAAAGCATTATTTTCTTCTGACGATTCTTACAGCCTTATTAAATTGCGATTCGGACAATTGGAAAGGGCTCTATATAAGCACATAGCATATGTTTTTTACAGAAGTTTCTAGTTAGTGAACTTCTATCCAAAAGCAAGGTCTGCACTAACTAAAAACTTCTGTTAAAAAATATGATCTGTGCTTATACAGAGCCCTATTCAATTGGTCAAATTGCATGTTTAATAAGGCTGTTGTCAAATATGCATTGTTCATGCTTCATGTTTTTTGGACCTAGTTTCAGATCCCTGATACTATCAAACTCTCTTCAAAATGCAGAATAATTCATCAGTTTATGGAAATCATGTTATAATCTGTAACACAAATACAAAAATGATGAATATTAAAATGAATGACCAACCTAATGATTTTTTATTGAAAATAAATATTTGCAAATTAAGGCCCTCATTCAATTGCAATTTGGCCATATAATAAGCACATAACATATATTTTTTAAAGAAGTTTTTAGTTAGTAAGCATCAATCCAAAAGCAAGGTTTTCACTAACTAACAACTTCTTTAAAAAAAGTATGCTATGTGCTTATTTAGAGCCCTATTCAATTGGCCAAATTGCAATTGAATGAGGGCCCAAGTGTGCATTTGCTGTTTCCTATGAAAAGAAATCTTTAAAAATATGCTCATATCTATTTATACAAATGTCTATATTAATCTCAGTCACTGTCTAAATGTTAAATTATAGCAGAAGACTGCTTAGTAAGTATAGCCCACCAATGTATTTATCTATTGAACCAGAATGAATAATAATATCATCACAACCTATATCGGAAAGCTACTCAAGTGTGTAACATTTTCAGAGACAAATATAAAAATATCAGTATCCTCTTGTCTCATTTGTTCAATGCTGCATAAAAACCTGACACTCTTTGCTATTTTGTACTTCTACATGGTGTTTAACATGCTACATTTACTCTACACTTGATTAACTTTATTCAGTCTCCAAATCCAATGAAAGAGCTTTGAAATGTATCACATATTTTGGATTCCAAAATACCATCTATATTGCTGAGATAAACCAAGTGTGTAAGTGACAGAAAAATTACAGTGCTCATGACAAAATGTTGTATCCTCAAATGTAAGTGATAGTTATGAATGAGTATTTTTTAAATCACTTTTAGCAAAATATTCCACAATACATAAATTACTTCTGCTTGACAATCTGAGCTGGTTTTATTCTCCATGTTTTTATAATTACTTTCTTGAATATATGTTAATAACTAAAAAAAAATACTTTAATTATAAATTTAAGTATTGCTATTTTACCAATGAAAATTTACAGCCTTATTAAATTGCGATTCAGCAAATTTAAAAGGACTCGATTTAAGCACAGAGCATATTTTTTTTAAAGAAGTTTTTAGTTAGTGAACTTCTATCCAAAAGCAAGGTCTTCACTAACTAAAAACTTCTGTAAAAAAAATATGCTTAAATAGAGCCCTTTTAAATTTGCAATTTAATAAGGCTGATAATGTGTCCAAAAATGGATAAAAAAGATTTAAAAACATGTTTTTAATACCACCTTTAATTCATGTGAATATATGCTGCCACCGCCAAGACATCAACCTTAGGTTATTATTAGTATTTCACAGAAGAATAAAATTATGGTGCCTTCAGAAATACTTTTATATAAATGGATCTGTCCCAGCTCTGAGAGTATATAAGATCCTTTGTTTAAAAATCCTATTTTGCCTCTTTAAACTTTGAATAGTAACCACAGTACAGCAATTTACACAATATTGTTTTTAAATTACAAGAGAATTACGGATGTCTAAAGCCCACACTGCAATTTCAGGCTCCAAACTAAAATTTCACCCATTCTTGGTATAGTTTAGGAAGTTAAGGAGAATGGTACATATTTTCAAGTTTCATTGAAATCGGTATGATATTGTACAAAATCCATCACTCTCATTTAATTGCTCATCAGAAGTTTCTGTAATTGGAATCAAGATGCAAATCAGTTGATGGCAGGAGATAATGGTGTTTAGGGTGGCTTTTGGGAGTGGGAAGTGCAGCTTAGTTCAAAATGTATGTAGGGGATTGTGTGTACAGAAGGTTGCTGAGGATAACCATGCCATGTAAAAATGAGACCTGTGTGTTTGGTGGCAGGAAAGGTGGGAAAGGAATTTCAATGTGGACAGGAAAAAAAGCCAACTAACATTCGGAATAGGAGGGCAAAGACTAAATGCATGAAACAGAAATGTAAAGGGTTGTTATCAGAGGGAGAAACGAAAACGAGTGATGTCGCGAACATAACATTTTCGGTTTGCGAACCGCGAACGCGAACCGCCGCAAATGTTCGTGAACCGGCGAACCCGGCGAACCGCCATAGACTTCAATGGGCAGAAAGATTTTAAAACCCACAGGGACTCTTTCTGGCCACAATAGTTATGGGAAAGTTGTTTCAACGGGACTAACACCTGGACTGTGGCATGCCGGAGGGGGATCCATGGCAAAATTCCCACGGAAAATTACATAGTTGATGCAGAGTCTGGTTTTAAGCCATAAAGGGCATAAGTTACCTAACATTCCTAAATTGTTTGGAATAACGTGCTTTAAAACATCAGGTATGATGTTGTATCGATCAGGTAGTGTAAGGGTTAGGCCCGCTTCACAGTAACAGACCAAACTCCCTGTTTAACGCACCGCAACCAAACGCAAACAGTCCATTTGCACAACCGCAAACTCTCCATTTGCACAAGGTTGGATACCAAGCTAGCCATGTCCCGTTCCTTGTCCTCACTGATGTCATTGAAGGTCTCTTCCTCCACCCAGCCACCAAGGGTACCCCGAAAGGTGACAACAAGCCCCCTGGGACGCCTGCTGTGTTTGGTCTTCCACCTCCTCAAAGCCACCTTCCTCCTCTGACTCCTCTTCTTCAGACTCCTCTCACTGTGTTGCCTCTCTCTGCACTATTATAAGGTGTGTTAAGTAGTACTACTCTTATCAGTTTAATACCTGTTACAGCACCTATCAGGGGGCGTGTATAAGGCCTGGATTTTTGGAACCTGGAGATGGAAAAAGATGCTTGGTTGTTCGTATCACTTCAAATTTGGGGCACTTTGTGACATTAGCTTCTTACGCTCAAACATGTCCTTTACAGGCACCTGACTATGGGCAGATGAGCAGGAACTGCTCAAGGCGAGAGACGGAGTGGCAGATGGTTGAGAGGGGGCAAGGAGGACAGCAGTGGTTGATGTGGCTGATGATGCTGGACCAGGAGGAGGATGGCGGCTTTGAGTTTGTGTGCTGCTTGTACTCATGTGTTGGTCTGGAGTCACCCAAACATTAGGTCTCAACCTTTAGAGGATAAGGGAACCAGGCTACTCTAGACCTCATTCATCATTACAGGTTTTGACAGATTGGTACTATGCGTGCAAGCTACTGTGACAACAGATATGAGTGGCACTGTGAACTTGCAGAAGTTGGCAGAGTAGACGCTGTAGACCTGACACAGACGCTTACAGACAAGTAACTGCTATTCAATGTACTACAGTCAAATTTGTATTCTTTGTTTAAATGTGCACTACTGACTGTTACACCAGATATGCGTGGTGGCACTGACTGGGCAAGTGGGCACAGTATACGATGTGAGCCTAAGACACACACGCTGGCAGGCAGGCAAATGAAATTAGATTACACAGAAAAAAAGTGTTTTTTTTTTTTTAAATGTAGACTGCTGGTACCCCAACTAGATTGGATTGGTTGAACTTGGCACAGTACTTGTAAGCCTGACACACACACTGGCTAGCGGTCAGGCAAATGAACTTAGATTGGCGGTCAGGCAAATGAACTTAGATTTAAGAAAATAAAATTATTGTTTTTGTAAATGTAGACTGCTGGTACCCCAACTAGACTGGATTGGTTGAACTTGGTACAGTACTTATAAGCCTGACACACACACTGGCTAGCGGTCAGGCAAATGAACTTAGATTGGCGGTCAGGCAAATGAACTTAGATTGAAGAAAATAAAATTATTATTTTTTTAAATGTAGACTGCTGGTACCCCAACTAGATTGGATTGGTTGAACACAATACTTGTAAGCCTGACACACACACTGGCTAGCAGTCAGGCAAATGAACTTAGATTGGCGGTCAGGCAAATGAACTTAGATTTAAGAAAATACAATTATTGTCTTTTTAAATGTAGACTGCTGGTACCCCAACTACATTGGATTGGTTGAACTTGGCACAGTACTTGTAAGCTTGACACACACACTGGCTTGCGGTCAGGCAAATTAACTTAGATTGGCGGTCAGGCAAATTAACTAAGATTTAACAAAATAAAGGTTTTGTTTTTTTAAAGTAGACAACTAGTAAACAAGATTGTATTGGTTGCACTGTGCACACACAGTATAAGTTGTGAGCCTGACACACACACTTGCTAGCAGGGGCTAGCAGGGAGACAGGCAAATGAAGTTAGATTAGACAGAAAAAAACAAACAAAAAAAAATGATGTTATAGCCCTAAAAAGGGCATTTTGGGGTGCTGTGTTTACAGCAGAGATCTGATGAGTCCTTCAGCACTGCACTGGACACTGAATAAACTTGCCTAGCTATTGATTTTCCTGCTTCAATCAGCATCACCTACACTCTCCCTCCTCTCAGTAAGACTGCAAGTTAGTTATGATTCCAAAATGGCTGCTGTCCATGAGGTAAAAGGCTCTGGAAGGGAGTGTATGCTGCTGATTGGCTGGAATGTGTCTGCTGACTGTGAGAAACAGGGTCAAAGTTTGCTCAATGATAAAGTATAGGGGGCGGATCGAACTTCGCATATGTTCGCAGTTCGCCGCAAATGCGAACATGCTATGTTCGCCGGGAACAGTCCGCCGGCGAACTATTCGCAACATCTCTACAGAAAACAGTTAAATCAAGAACTAAACTGTTTATTGGCAGAGTAGTGTTAGAAAGCAAGCTTTCTGAGATTTCATCTAGCATGCTCTGAAATATAATCTAAAATTCAAATTTAATTTCAGAAGATGCCAGATGATTTTGCTAATCCTAAACATGCAGCTAATAAAATACATAATCAACAACAAAAATAGACGTGCTTGATCAGAGAACCAATTAACCTTAGTTTAGTTCTACAGACATGATAATCCAGTTGAAGAGAAACCTATTTTAGCCACTTGTGCCCTTCACAAGGAGAAATATCATGTAGTATATCAGTCTGGTCTAACTCAATGGAGTGGTCTAGCCCCAAAATACCAGGCAATTCCACTGAATAGGAGAAACAGCAAACCTCAGATGTACATTTTGACCCTAGTTAGGCCTCTTCAGTAAGATGTAGCTGAACTCCCTAAGGCACAGTGAATAAGGAGTCCATGTCTAGAGCACCCTATCACCCTTACAGAGGCTAAGCCCTAAGGCTCAATCAGACAATTAACTTACTTTAATAGGTGAGGTTTGCTGTTTTTCCCATTCAGGGAAGAATTGCCTGGTATTTTGGGTCTTGATCACTCTATTTAGTGAGACAAGACTGATATACTACAGGATATTTCTCCTCGTGAAGGGCGCAGGTGAGCTAAAAGAGGTTGCTCTCAAAGTGGATAGTTATGTCTATAGAGCCAACCTATATACAGTACAATTTGTTCGTTCTCTGATTGAGCACCACTATTTTTGTTGTAAAATAGATCATTCCTGTATTAAATGGTGTATGTTAAAACAAAGTGAAATGTCCAAGTAAACACTTGACAACCGGCAGCTTTCATGGTGGGAGGTTACATTGTTCTGTCTGTGCTGGGGATAGTAGTACAAACTGAATATCTTTGTTTGATGTTCACTAACATAAACGTAAAAAAGGCATACAGCGCCTCAGAGCACATATGTGCCAGTATGCCCTTGAAAGGAGGAAACTGACTGCATATGAGTAGAAAGGCCAGTACTCTAGCTAATACATTTCTTTCCAGAGCAAGTGACTTCCTCAAGAAAGTTGTTCTGTTTGTACAACATGAGTATATACTACAGATGTAGCTGCACCTATATATTTCCCCCCATTCAATGTTGCCCATTTATGCGTGAATTTTATACAAGGTTATATAGAATAATACAGTATCAAATGCTCTCTGTAAATGTGACCAGGAGATAAATCATTATGTATCTATTATTTTAAAAAATGTATAAAAAATAAATAAAATTCATTTTGAAATTAACCATAGTGTTTGTGAAACTGGTTTGATGACTCATTATGATTGTCCTCATTAAAAGAAAATGTTTATTGGTATTCAGCTTCTTGATAATATGAGAAAAGGTTTCCTATTAACTTCTTTTTTTGATACCGCTAGTGAAGAGGATGCTAGGATATTGATATGGTAATGAAGATACTTTGGCTTTTCTTTTTGCACAGCTAATATTCCAAATCAGCCCAAAGCTTTAGCAGTTTGTTTCTGAATAATCAAGATAATTAGCTATAGCTTAGACTCTCATGTAAAATTCATTTCAAATTTAGATTTGGAATATTTTTTAATTTAATTCATTTTTAAGTCTTTATTCCAGGTATAGTACTTTTTTTGCTACATTATATAACGTATTTAAACACTAGGAAAGACTGTATTATTTTAAGTTCTTATTAGTGGTAATATTTTAAAGAGCTTAGTATCCATTTTATTGTTACATTTTAAATTAAATACATTTAACAGCAGTAACAGCCAGGAACCAAAAAAAAAAAAAAATTGTGTTAAAGAGGAAAATAGATATTAAATTCTTTTTCTTCAATAAATGTCCATAGATTGCAAAATATTATCAGAGATGACTCAAATGAAAACTAAAATAAATGGTAATGATTATTATTAAAAAGTTTGAACGTATACAATATCCAGTTAAAACTATATTATGCATTTTTATTAGCATAGGCAATATTTCAGTTTGCAGATATTGTATATATTTGTCTTTGACCTGCATTTATTGGTCATTGTATTATTGTCTTGTTATCCATTGAACCAAGTATATATGGATTTATTTCAACAGCAATTTCAGTTACAGTTAGAAAAGTTACTGAGGAATTGTCTATATTATGTCTGTTTATAAGGGAATTTGCAGCAGAGCAGTATAACAGCAAATAAACCAGTCACAACAAGTTAAATATATATATTAAAGTTTGCACTTAGCACTTTTGTAAAAGAGTGGATCTTCATGTGGTAAAGGACTTCTTGTCCAAAACCTTATGCCAGTGCACTCCTATGTGTGCTCAATAAAGGTCCATTAATTTCTACCAGTGTGGCAATCTGTTATATTTTAATGTCCTCCCAATAGAGGATAGCTCACTTTTATTGTCAGGATTGCAGTTTGCATTTATATGGGAACAAATGACAGAACATAGTAACTTCCCTGACTTCACACATGAAGCGCCTTAAAAGAAACAAGTAATACATATTAGTTTGGAAAGAAATGGTCAAAAAATTGAGCATATTTACTGATTTGCAGGACCAAAATTGATGAGAAAAATACTTTACTATGGATTAACAAATACTTTTTATTTTACTGCTGACCTTGTATTATAACTTTAAGTTTATTTGTTGCATACTACATTACTAGTTATCATGTTTATGCTTTGTAAGCCGAGATTCTCAACAAAATGGCTTTAATTTAGGAACATATAGATGACAAGGCATGTGGTAATCAATAAACCTTGATGTTATTCAGCTGTTTGCTAACAGCCTTATTAAATTGCGATTCGATAAATTGAAAAGGGCTCTATTTAAGCACATAGCATATTTTTTTACAGAAGTTTTTAGTTAGCGAAGACCTTGCTTTTGGATAGAAGTTCACTAACTAAAAACTTCTGTAAAAAAAAATCTAAACTATAAAACAAAAAGAATGAAATTAAAATTAAAACATTTAGACAATTTTTTTGTCTAATTTTAAGTTGTCTGTTTTATGGCACAAAACAGTACTCATTTCATAAAAAAAGGGAGGCTACCAACACATCTCAATCAATATAGAGCTACATAAATGAGAGATCTTGGGAGACAGGCAAATATGTACACAAGTCCTTGAACTCCACAGAAGAAGTCCTTCTATGTCTATCTTGTTTCATGGTAGACAGTGGAGTGTGTGACAACCAAAATACTGCTGATTACACTTAATAAAAATTACTACAAAACCTGAAAAGTCTGCAGAGGGGACAAGATGGATTAGAAGTCAAAGGGGATTCCCTGATTTCCTGTCAGGAAACATGAAGGTTTCCAAATAAGGAAATCACAAGAAATCTAATCTACACCTGATAGTTAAACTTTGCAGAAAAGCCAGTTAAGTATTGACCAGTAGTGATGTCGCGAAAATCAAATTTTGGGTTCGCGAACAGCGAATGCGAACTTCATCAAATGTTCGCGAACGGACGAACATCGGCAAACCGCCATAGACTTCAAGGTGCAGGCGAATTTAAAAACCCACAGGGACTCTTTCTGGCCACAATAGTGATGGGAAAATTGTTTCAAGGGGACTAACACCTGGACTGTGGCATGCCGGAGGGGGATCCATGGCAAAACTCCCACGGAAAATAACATAGTTGATGCAGAGTCTGGTTTTAAGCCATAAAGGGCATAAATCACCTAACATTCATAAATTGTTTGGAATAACATGCTTTAAAACATCAGGTATGATGTTGTATCGATCAGGTAGTGTAAGGGTTACACCCGCTTCACAGTAACAGACCAATCTCCCCGTTTAATGCACCGCAAACAACCGCAAACAGTCCCTTTGCACAACCACAAGTTCCCCATTTGCACAAGGTTGGATACCAAGCTAGCCATGTCCCGTTCCTTGTCCTCACTGATGTCATTGAAGGTCTCTTCCCCCACCCAGCCACCAAGGTCCCCGAAAGGTGACAACAAGCCCCCTGGGACGCCTGCTGTGTTTGGTCTTCCACCTCCTCAAAGCCACCTTTCTCCTCTGACTCCTCTTCTTCCGACTCCCAGAGTCTGGGGGCTTCCACTGCCCAGCATGGAATATTATACACAGGTCAGAGTCTGGGGGCTTCCACTGCCCAGCATGGAAGATTATACACAGGTCAGAGTCTGGGGGCTTCCACTTCACAGCATGGAATATTCTACACAGGTCAGAGTCTGGGGGCTTCCACTGCCCAGCATGGAATATTATACACAGGTCAGAGTCTGGGGGCTTCCACTGCCCAGCATGGAATATTATACACAGGTCAGAGTCTGGGGGCTTCCACTGCACAGCATGGAAGATTATCCGCCTTGCCTCTGCGTTATTATAAGATGTGTACTGTTAAGTAGTACTATTCCTATCGGTTTAATCCATGTTACGTCCACTATCAGGGGACGTGTAAATGGCATGGATTTTTGGAAGCGGAAGATGGAAAAAGATGCTTGGTCGGTCCTCCCACTTCAAATTTGGGGCACTGCGCGTTCAATCTAAGGTGCCACCAGATATGAGTGTCACTGTGCACTGGCAAAAGTTGGCAGAGTAGATGCAATAGGCCTCACACACACGCCTGTAGGCAGGCAACTGATATTCAATCGATTACAGTCAAAAAAGTTTGGTTTTATGTCATTGTACACTACGGTTGCACCAGATATGACGTATCACTGTGCACTGGCAAAAGTTGCAGAGTAGATGCAATAGGCTTCACACACACGCCTGTAGGCAGGCAATTGCTATTCAATCTATTACAGTCAAAAAAGTGTTGTTTTATGTCACTGTACACTACGGTTGCACCAGATATGAGTGTCACTGTGCACTGGCAAAAGTTGGCAGAGTAGGCGCAGATGGAAGGCTCTGGAAGGGAGTGTATGTGATGATTGGCTGGAATGTGTCTGCTGACTGTGAGGTGCAGGGTCAAAGTTTCCTCAATGATAAAGAATAGGGGGCGGCCCGAAAAGCGCATGTGTTCGCCGTCCACTGCGAGCGCGAACATGCCAAAATTGCCGTGAATAGTTCGCGGGCGAACTGTTCGGGACATCACTAATCTGTTCTAATCGATCTGTTGGGGTGACTGATAAGAAGTAGACATGATAGAAGTTTACATGTCAGAAATATATTTAGATAGTGGAGAACAAAACGTCAAAATCTCTGAACATCTGGAGATATAACAAAGTTATATTACAATGATCTACATAATAGCCAGTTTATTAAAAAAGTTTCTTAAAACTTGCCCCACTTCTGCCCGATGTGGTCCATCCGGACCAGGTAGGCTTCATTGCGGGGAGGGAAGCCCCCGATAATACAAGGAGAATAATAAATTTAATTGACATGGCCCACAAAGTAAAAGTGCCTTTAAAGTTGGTATCATTAGACGCAGAAAAGGCATTCGATTGTATAGACTGGCCCTTCATGGAGGCGACGCTCTTAAAAATTGGACTAGGAGAGGGATTCTTAAAAGGGGTCATGGCCCTATATAAATCCCCAAAAGCGTTTATTTCCTATCAAGGATTTAGATCCCTCCCGATCAACATCTTCAGAGGTACAAGTCAGGGGTGTCCTCTATCTCCTCTACTGTTTGCACTTTGCATAGAACCCTTAGCTGCAGCCATTAGGGACCATCCCAGTGTTAGAGGGTTGCAAGTGGGTAGAAAAGAATACAAAATAAGTCTCTTTGCTAATGATATCATGACTACGTTATCTGATCCATTAATCAGCCTCCCTAATCTTATGCAGCTCCTTGCGAAATTTGGCCAGATATCGGGCTTCAAAATCAATGCAAACAAGAGTATAGCTCTCAATATCACCTTACCTGAAGCGCTGGTAGAATCCATAAAACACAATTTCCCCGTCAAGTGGGCTCCAACATTTATTACATACCTGGGCATCAATATCCCAAAGTCACTAAATCAAATATATGAGGTTAATTTCCCACGTCTATTCAAAAGAATAAGAGCAGACATAACCAACTGGTCCTCTATTAATATTTCCTGGTAAGGGAGGAGTAATGCAGTTAAAATGAATGTCATCCCCAAAATCCTATACCTATTCAGAACGATTCCGACACAGATTAATGTTAAGGAAATTAAATTAATACAAAAAACTCTGAATAACTTTACATGGCGTTACAAAAAACCCAGAATTAATAAATCCACGCTGACCACCCCAAAACAAAAAGGTGGGTTGGGGTTCCCAGATTTACTTAGATTTTACAGAGCTGCAAGATTAGCACAAATGACGAATTGGCATAAAAAAGACAACTACCCTGTTTGGGTGGAAATTGAGAGACATGTTTTGGGAGATCACCATCTAATCCTTTCCCAAATCTTATGATTGAGCCTACACCACAAATTACAACTTGATAAGCTGTCATCCTGTATAGACAACTCCATAAAGATCTGGCGAGAGAGTAACAGGAAATCCAACCTCTTGAAAGAAGGTTCAGGATTGACACCCCTCTGGTCCCCACACAAAGACTATCGCTTTGACAGACTAACCCAAATGAGCTGGTGGATAGACAATAAACTAACGGTGGTAGCGGACATGTGGGATATAAATAGAGAATTCCCCTTACCAATTTCCGTTAATGCGATCAATGCGCCCCCCAAAGAATGGCTCAATCTGATAGGGGTTAACGAGGTGCTCACACACACAAATAAGTTAAATAGTCTTAGGGACAGATCGGTAACTGAACGATGCTTCCTCAACAACCCTGGGGGGAAAGGTAACATTTCCACCTTCTACAAAATACTCTCTGACAACAATACTCCCGCCAAACTCCCCTACCAAATAGCTTGGGAAACAGACTTACAGGTTACGTTAGAAGACAAGGAATGGGGTAAGATATTAAAACAAGCAAACAATGTCTCTCTCAACATAACACTTAAGGAGAACGCCTATAAAACAATAATGAGGTGGTACCTCACTCCGACTAGGCTGCATCATGCAAATCCCGCATACCCCACCAGGTGCCCTAGAGGGTGCCCCAATGAAGGCACCATGCTACACATGCTCTGGGAATGCCCCAAAATTCTCCAAACATGGGATTTTACCTATGACACCTTAGAAAAATTATGGGGGACACGTCTAGCGCAGAACCCAAGCGAAGCCCTACTGGGTCTTCCGATCTGGGGTCTTTCAAAAAATGAGCAGTTCTTGACCAGTCAGGTGTTCCTAGCAGCCAGATGTGTTATCGCAAAACACTGGAAAGCCACTTCTCCATCGAACACTGAGGTGAGGCAAAAAATAGGATACATACAAAACATGAGCTCACTATCGGCCGAAGTAGATGGGAAATACAGACGCTGGGCCTCCTGCTGGGACACCTGGACGCTGCGAGATCCTCTCGGAGGTTAGTTCTATTTCTAAAACTCTCACTCATCTATTAGTAAAGGCACAAATTCTGCACAAAACGACACAAAGGGTCGCTAGGGTAGGACCCGTCTAGGTCCTCAGGTACTGTTTCTAGGCTGGTCCAAGTTTGAATGTTACGAATGCTATGTTTTGAAATCTAGTTGTAAGGGAACTCTGAAACAAACTTCTCGACTGTTTGCATTTTGTATTACTTCAAACGTTATATGTTTATTCATGTTATGTTTTTTTCATTTTATAAACAAAATAAAGGAAAAAATTGAATAAAAAAAAAAAAAAAGTTTCTTAAAAAAACTTTTAAGAATAGCTAATTTTGTAATTAGAAGTGTAATAAAGTGCCAAATAAATTGCATTCACAGACCACAAAACTGTCTATAAAAATATATAACCCCCCTCCCTCCCACACCTATACCCATACTTGTCTTTAAAGCTCAGTTTTGATGAAAAAGAGACCAGTTTATCTTGATGTACTAAACATAATACTTATATGGGTAATGAAAAATTGTAACTAAAATACAATATTAAATCAAATGATTAAAATAATGTTTTGAAGCAGTTCAAATACAGCTTTTAACAGAGAACCTATAACACATATATTTTTTTCAGACATCTATTTATTCATGTAATTATCGTTGGAAAATAACATTTCCAATTGTGATCTGGTGACATAGCCAACGCTTCAAGAAAAGATGAATCATAGAAAGATAGTAAATGTGTGGGTGTTCACTTATTTCTCATTGATTGTCCTGTAGAGCATAGCTAGTAATTTCATCATTCATTCCTATCCATCAGAAAGCAGGAAAAACTAACAGTATGGTACATGTGCATTTCCTCTAAAGTAAAATACAGTGTAATTGCTCATACTGTTTTTCTGCCACTAAAAACTAGTCACAAATGGCAGCCTCAGTATAAAACATAAACCTTCAAGGACTGTATCTGTAATGCCTCTTGGCATTCAGAGAAAGAAATACAAGGGGCAATCTCTGTATGCTCAAGATAAAACAAATTTCACTTAAGTTGCAGGCACCCTTGATGGTTGTTCAGTTTTTTGAAAGGTTTTAGATTTTGCTTTCCTTTCATTTTATTTGCCTTATATCTTCATTCTTCTGGCGTCTTACAAATAACAGCAAATACAAGTTCAAAATGTGTTTAAAGATAAACTGCTTTTATGGCAGTGGGAAAATGCAACACTAATAAGACTAATGAAAATATGTTTTTCCAGTTTGCAGCAGAGCATGCAACACATAAAAGGTGCCTTTGAACCTATTAAACAGATTGTAATATATATTTAATTTTAGACAACGGATGAGATCTATTTAATGACTGAAATGGTGCTGCCTGTTGCTAGGACTCCTAACTTGTGCATAATCTATTCTGTCCTATCCTATGATATTCTTTAAATCTGTGTAATACACTTATCTATCTATCTATCATTCTATCTATTTATCTATCTATCTATCTATCTATCTATCTATCTATCTATCTATCTATCTACCTGGTTCTCCTACAGCTCTGTCACTTGATTTGAGATTGTAATACCCAAACATATATTTTGCCTTACCATACTCATCAGTAAGGTATAGTTCACACTCCAAAGATCACATGCGGAGGATATGACAGACACATAAAATGATGAATACAGTATTGTTTTTAGCATAAGCAGATTTCCAATTATCCCATCTAGGCAGCTGCCTTGAGAGCCCACCATTAGGGAGTGTCTCTTATTCTTCTTTCCTCCTCGCTGTATTAAACCCTGTGGTTTTGAGTCCCTGCGGGGAGCCATGTAATCAGGAGACATGTAATCAAACTTATAGTCAAATGTCTGCCAAAACATATAAATTATATGAACAAAATCATTTGTATAAAACAATAATACATTTTTGATAAAAAAACAACAAAAACAAAAAAGAACTATTTATAATACCTTGATAATAATAATAATAATAATAATAATAATAATAATATATGCACTATCTAATTGAGATCTCTCTATCTAACTATGCTATATTAATGAGCATTTACAAAAATAAATTGTTAAAGATAATGCCCACTCGAAAAAGAGGCTCTATAAAAAGATATACCGTACTTAAGTTGTGGTGAGGTCTCAGCTATCTAATGTGCTGCAGATTAGTGAATATTGACTCATGGTAAGATTTGCATAACAATAGTGTTCTCATAAATGGTACATAATACATGATTCACATTATATGTTGTGCAGAAATATTTGTATTATTCTTTCCACTGTAAGAAGTACAAAGGTTTATGTTAGCAATGACTGAAGGGTTAAGGACAATACAGATGTAAACATACAGAAATTAGAAAAGTTGAGGGCTTTGCCCATGAACAAGCAATCTTTAGTATATGGTGCCCTTATCAAAGCACTGAAAGTATATCAGAGATCCACCGATTATAGGACATATTACTACATATACAAACATTTCCAAACATAGAAAACAGAAAAATATTACAAAGCATAGGGAGAGATAATTTTCCAGCCAATTTTGTACTCCACCGAAATAGGTTTCTTTGTTATGTTGTGTGTGCTCTTAGGGACAAATAGGATTTGATCACACATTTTCTTTTTACAAGTTTGAAATTTAAAGTTTAAACCAATGCACTGTCATCAATGTTTAATATACAGTATAATTTTTCACAAAGTAAAATTCATTCATTTCCATCTCTTTTTTTTCTTATATGCATTGTATGAAAAATTTAGAGAGACAGCATTCTTTAGCAAGGCCAGGGTACAAATTTACTTTCTTTGTGGAAGAATCAAGGAATAGAAAATGACCTTATCAATTAACAATGAATGCTACATACTTCAACAATACTGGTGAAATGAATCTATAGAGCAAAACCTAAGCAGTGACACATAGAACATATTTCCTGAATATTATCTCTTCCTGGCACAAAATTAATCCTTATATTGCTACAACTCAACTTACTTGGAGAGAAGGGTAAGAAACCAAGCACTAGATTGGTAGCAAAATAATCTTGGGTTTATCAGTCTTACTTGTTAACATGAATTGGTTTAGCCCTATACTCACTTCCCTCTCCAAATTTGGGGTTATCAGTCAGAGTGGTTGCCACAAAGATGACATGTACTGGGGAATCCAGGAGTGAGGATCCCCTACAGGGACTTCCATCTCACCCGCATAGGATAAGGAAATCCCTACCAGCTACCAGAACAACTTGCCCAGGCTGAGCGAGGGTGGCCAAATAATTGGCTAGGGAAACATAATAGATTAACCTGCCTATGTGAGGTAGACTGGGTTCTTAGAACTGCAATTTATTGCCAGAGAGTAATTAAAATCTCAACCATCGCTGATTTTACCTTTTTTTAACTTGGTGGAATATTCTTTTATAATTTTTTAAAACTTGGTAGCCAGTGTTACAAGACACGTGAAAACAAAACTAAATAAGAAATAAACAGTCCTAGCTTCATTTGAAGCACTACCTATTACTGGAGTTAGTTCCCTCACTAACCAGAGCTTCCATCCAGCTAAATCTGTATGAAGGTAAGTGTCATGTCCAGGGCATGACTGGACTGTTTTATATACTATGGCCTGAGCAGGGACTGACAAGAATGTACCCTGTTTATGGTTATAGTTATATATGTATTAATATGGTTATGCATATTTGGTTTCTTATGTTTTTAAAATGACATTTGTATTGTATGTATTTTAATTGTGTTACAGTGTGGTTGTCTGGTGATGACTCACCCAGCACCCCCCCCCCCCCTAAATATAATCACCAGGATGAGATTAAAGGCCTGAGCTCATCAGATGTACAGGGTTTCCCAGTAAGCAGGGGCAACCTATTATGTTACAAAGTTACATAGTAATTAAGGTTGGAAAAAGACTTTCAGTCATTCAAATTCAACCTTTTAAGATCTCCTCTGATCTGCAATATGCAGATTAGTTATTAATTAATTAGTTGTTAATTAATTAATAATAGTATAGTATTTGAGGATGAATAAAGAGTTAGTCCATCAAGTTCAACATTTTTAGATCTCTCTTGATCTTTTTAACATGTAAACTATTTGTTTTTAATTGTTAATTGATCCAGAAGAAGGCAAACAGAAAAAAAAACATTGAAACTTTTCCAATTGTCTCATAAAGGGAAAAAAAAAGCAAAATTCCTTCCTGACCCCTGAAACTGGCGATCAAATTTCCCCCTGGATCAATATTCCTTTGCTAGTTATCTAGGATAACCTTGAATGCCCTCTTTATTCAAAAATATATCAGTGTTGTTATCTGGGGATAACTCACTCAGCCCAACCTAAATATAAACATCAGGATGAGATTAAACGCCTGAGCTCATCAGATGTATAGGGTTTCTTAGTAAGCAGGGGGCAGCCTATTTTTTAGGGATGGGGCTTACTGTGATTGGCCAGCCTATGTGGCAGAAAATTGTATAAAACGTGACAATTAATAAAGATATGGCAGTTGTGTCAGGACTTACATAAACAAGGTGTAGGTATCATTCTATGCATTAATCCTAATTATAAGAGATTATATGGTGTTCCTGATATTCTGGCATGCTTAGGTAAGCTCCTGTGAGTGGCACTGGTGTTTGGTCCATCTTCTGCTATTTTAGGTGTAAAAGGACCGCAAAATTCTGCTGAATAGGTTTGAACCAGGTTCTTTCCAACTCCAATTGAAGTAGCAGATGGGAACAGTAAGACAAATCAATCAATACAAATAATAATAAGCCATATGTTCCATAAGTCCAGATTTCTCTCTTCCACAGCGGCTTTGTTATCAGCAGTCTCTCTCTGGGTGTTTTCACTTGTTCTCAGCTCCACTGTATTCCTAGCTCAACTGTTTTCTCTATCTGCAGTTTTCTCTGTCCGCAGTTTTTTCTCTGTGTATTCTCTCTCTCTAGGCAACAGCATAAACTTTCGTGCAATCCACATAATGGCCTTGCCTTTCTTAGTCCATGAAGTGGCCTGCCACACAACTTCCTGTAGTCCATCAGACCGCCACACCCACCTCTCAGCTCTTCTGTTTTAAAGGCTGTGAACAGAGGACTCTGATTACTGCTTCAGGAGTTAACTCCTTCAGAACTCCTGGAGGAAAACTTTTAAAAAAATCTGTCGCTTACACCAATTTCTGGGGGGCACTTTATCACACAACCCTCCTCAGCTCAACTACATGGGATGGAGCATCTTGAGCCGAGAGGCCGTAGATGTTGTACATGACATCCGCGTTATGTTGAATGCAATCTCTGTGCGTTTTTATTCATACCTTATCATGCACATTATTCTTCCTCTGTGCCTTCTGCATTAAGGCATTCAGCAGTGACTGGTTGGTCCTCTTGATTCACTAGCATGCTGTGAAGATTATGCTCTCACTCTCTAATTTCAGCTCTGTCAGTTCCTGCATCACACTTCTGAGGGCATTCTCCATCTTATTAAGTTTGGCTTCTTTCTCCCTCGCTAACACTTCACCACTCACTCCTTCAACACAGCCAAATGGGGATTGGTGTCTGGCTCAGATAGCAACTGACTCTCTGTTATCAATCTGTGTAGCTATTGGTCAAACTCTGTGACACTTTGAACTAGTCAGGCGCCCTTCCTCATTCCTTTCTGCATTGTCTCCCAATCTCACTCTTTAGGTTCATCATAATCTTTATCTTCATCTTTTGCACCATCACTATGGGACAGCAACTTCCTGGGCTGTTTCTCTTCCCACTTTATATCACTATTTACATATAGACCTTTCCCAAGTCCACTTCTGGCTCTTCTATGATTTGCATATTATCTGAATTGCTATTTTCAACATGCACCCTCTTTACCACTGTGATTCCTCTCCTACAGGGTCTGTGAATCTATATCTGCTGGTAAAGACACCCCTGAATTTGTGATTTTCCAGAGTGTATTCAGCTGTTCAGCTGCTTCAGGCTCAAATTTCATACAGAAGCTAGAACACTTTTGAGCCCTTTCATTTTTAGGTATTGGAAAAAAAATGTGATTTCCGCACTTTTAGCTTTGACTCACTTTTCTTCCTCTTTTAACCTTTGCTCTTCCTTCATCTACAGCCTTTCCTCCTTAACTTGTTGCAAATCCAGTTCACTCTGCTTGCTCTGGGTCTCTTGCTGAATGTTCAGTTGAAAAATCTCTTCTCTGAATAACTCTGGCTGCTCAGCCATACTTTCTTTCTCCTGTCTCCTCCTGTGCAAGCTCCTGCTCTATGCTTCTCATATGAGCTTTCTGACAACATTGTTCTGCATTCAACGCACCACCTTGTGAACACAGGCCCTGGAGGTCAGTGCTAGTCTCTTCTGGACAAGCATTGATCTGAGACAACTGTGCCTCCAGATCAGAAAGATTGGCTATTATCTGCACTTGTGCAGCAAGTAACAGCCACTCTTTCTCCATTCCTTCTACTTCAGAGATTCTTCTGTCTCTCGTAGCTGATTTCTATTTCTCTCTGCGATAAAAGATTAGTGAGGGGATCTTGCTCCTCCTGTTTGCCATTGTGCGCCAGTGTCTGCATAACCAGCTCTTCCTCTGCTCCATCTGTGTCTTCTTCCTGTAGGGTACCTTGTGGCTTCCTCCACCATACAGGCATATAATTTGGCATCATCCTGATATTCATCATATATTAGCAACTTTGCCTGCCATCCATTTCAGGCTTTTTCAGTCCCATTGGGATAGAGTCCATCTTTGTCCATAGCGCCCTGTATTATGGATGCCTGAGACAGAAAGCCTTTCTGTCTGCAGTTTCCTATCTCTGCAGTTTTCTCTATCTATGCAATTTTCTCTTACTGCCAGGCTGCAATCCACATAACGGCATTGCCTTTCTTACTGTCCATAAAGTGGCCTTCCACACAGCTGGCTGCAGTGTATCCAACGACCACGCCCAGCTCTCAGATCTATTATTTGAACAGGTGAATCTGATTTCCAGGAGTTAACTCTTTCAGACCTCCTGGAGATATTTTTTTTTAAATCTGTTGCTCCATCCAACTTCTGACTTACCCCCATGCTATAGATATGCACTTACTACTTCTCCAATTAATTATTGTTAAAAATACATCTTATATCCTTATGCTCAGAAGACAATAGTCCATTAGTTTAGACTGCAACTTTATGGATAATTAAGATGAATCTTTCTTTAAAGTTTTTTTTTTTTTTGCTTTGTTATAATATTTCCTGATATAGGAAAGTTGATACATAAAATTCTGCCCAATTTAAAAATAAAATTGTAAATGACACAATTTGGGGAGTTTTTCAGACGACTTCAAATATTGACAATATAAAATCATAACTATTACCAGTCTGGGCACACCATTCATTATCCCACAACAAAAAACATTATCACTTTTTAGAGTTCTTGGTAGAGTATATTATTAGAATAAGTCCAGATTTAAATATTTCTCTTTTGATAAAAATTGTAGAACAAGTAGAACACATGTGACACAGGAGCAAAACATTTTCAAAAGTGAGCTACAAGAGAGAAAAAAAAAACTGGACACAGCACTTATCAATTTACTGGACTGATTATCAAAAATGGGTTGCCAGAAACCTTGAACTGCTCCCTTTTATTTATTTAACCATCCTTTATCCAGTAGCAGTTTATTGTATGTATTGGTGGTACAAATGTTGGAAGCTCCATCATTATTGCTCAGAACAAACCCCTTTAATTTTACACTTAAACTGCACAGACCTGTATAGTTCATGGATTGCATAAAAGGGCAATACTATAGTAAATTGATGCAGACAATATTCCATATTCAATTCAATTCAATCAAATAAGAATCCATGTCTGTCTCATGAGTTTTTACATTGCCTGTTCAACACTATCCCAGTGAGGCTGATTGGCAGTTCTATTAATTGACTAAGTTTTTGGTAGAATAGATTGTATACTGTATTTATTAGCATCCCCCAGACATGAACATGATACATGACTGAAGGCCAAGGAACCTAGCCAAACCCCTACTAATCTAAAATCTTACTTTTTCCCTTGCTTAACCCCCTTGCTTGCCTATATGCAGTCTACAAATAATGGGGAAAATTAAAATAAGAGATGGGACCTTCCTTTACCACGGCCAGTTGGGCATGTGGATGTGTTATCCTGTTTAATGTGTGACAGGCCTATTATGCAGTCTCCTATAAAAATGCTTACCAATCTCAAATAAGGTCACTTCTCGTCAGCCATTACAAATGTACTTTGTTAGTTCAGGAAAGGAATTATTTCTAAGATATGTATGCTATTTTATAAAGAGAATCTATGTACTCTGCCTGCAGTCACTGAGGATAGTTATACCCATCCAATACAATGACATAACCAGTGGGAGTTCCAGAGTGTGGTGGTCCTGCTGGTCCTGAGTTGTGAAATACTGGGGGGATCCTCAGTCTGATCATACTATCTGTATAAACCATGGCAGAGTATGAGCTCAAAATGCTGGAACTCTGCGAGTTAATCCAGACTCAAGGAATTGAGAAGGCTGGGTCAAGGAATCGTCCAGCTATGGTCCAAGTACTTTGAAAGTCAGATGACATTGAAAAGGATTTGGACCTACATGAAGATGGTTCGGTAGTGGAATCTTGCAGTTTCCGAGCAGCATACTACTTCTCTTGGTGAACCTGACTTTGGCGATGAGGTGTTCTTGAGATATAGCCTTGCTTGGGGGATCTGTGTCTCCTGAGGATGGGGAACCATCAAAGAGGTAGCCAGAGAAAAATGCTTTCATAAGAGAAAAGACCGTTCCCCCGCTTCTCAGGATAGTATAAGTTAAAGTTATCTAGTGGCTTGAAACTCTTTTACTATAGCTTTAAGAAGATTCAGGGGGCCACAAGAGATATTGATAGGTCTTTACAGGACTTTGAAAGGAAATGCAGACTGCATTGCATCGATCAAGAGGAATGGGTTTGAATCTTCGTTGGGTTGTTAAGTGGATGAGTCAGCACAGCCTTCCCCTGCCATCTGGCAGAGGATTCCAAGGAAATGAAATGGGTGCTGCAATCCCAAAATGCCATTGCAACCCCGAAATGCCATTGCACCCAAGGCCTATCGCAGACAAGCGGGAGCCTACCAAGCAGAAGAAGACACCTTCTCGAAGGTGGTCTGGAAGCTTAGGCATGATCTGTATGGGAGGTGGAAAGGGCAAGAAATAAGGTCCGTAGAAGATGCTGCTGAACTGGTGATAATGGAGTAATTTCTCCAGTTTTACCCCTCTGTCATGCCTGTGTCTTAGATCACCACCCTGAAGCAGCAGGGCACCTAGCCGACCAATATTGGGAGACTAGAGAGGAGCCCAGTGCGAGATTCACACAGGTCACGGACAATGTACCCTAGTTGTCCATTTAGTCACTCCCCTCATGAGCATCCTGCCAAGCCCCAGCCTGTGGAGCAAAGCGGTAACGACAGAGGGGACCATAAAGGCTCTGTAGCCTCAGCTCAGCTTAGGCAAGAATTAAAAAAAGAGCTTTCCTGCTCTGGCTGTGACCGCCCTGGCATAAACAGAGGGATTGTTGCCAGAACTCTGCCAGATGGATTACTGCTCCTTCCATTATCTTCGTGTCTGGGCAGTGGACAAAGAAGGTGATCAGTTCCATAATTTCCAAGATGTTGAGGGCTGGGCAGAGTAACCTTCTTTTGTCGGCAGAGTACAGTTGCCAGCCAGTCATAATCACAAATGGCATCTTGAACACGTCATTGTTGATGGAAATACAGCTAAAGGGGTTCAAGGGTCTGGAATATAACCAAATTCATATTTGCCCACTCTCTGCAGGCCTTTAGCATGATTGGATGAGAAGTTGCTAGGGGTAATAATCATTCTATCCCAGTAGCCAAAGTACATACACTTGGGCACCGATAGGGGCATCAGAGATGTGGGAGTCATGACTGGGATCCCTGCTGATGTTTTATTGGGGAAGGAAGAACCCAGGCCCCCTTACAATCCCTGGCAAAATTCCTTTTCAGAACGTGGCCATAGATATTGTGCATCCACTGGCTAAACCGAGTTGTTCTGACAGTTGTAGACTATGCTACAAGCTACCCGGAATCTGTAGCCTTATCCAAGATCACTGCGGAGGCGATGACCAATATTTTGGTCACAATCTTACCCAGGTTTTCTCGTGAGTGAAATCCTATTTGATTGGGGCACCCAGTTAATGTCCAAACTAACAAACCAACTATGGCAACATTGTAGAGTTAAACGCTTCTGCTCTACCCCATACCATCCCAAACCAGTGGTCTTTGTGAGAGGTTTAATGGCACCCTTAAGATGATGCTTAGAGATTTTGTGGACACAGAGAAGGACTGGGATAAACTTCTTCAGCTCCTGGTCCTGCTCTTTGCTTTCAGTGAAGTTGTGTAAGATTCAAGAGAGTTCTCCCATTTTAAACTCCTGTATGGTCACCATGTAAGGGTCCCTCTTTGATCTGCTCCAAGAATTTTTGGAAAGGGAGTACTGGATTAGGCAGGGGCCCATGGTGCCATATGTCCTGAGTTTCAGAAGCCCTGACTGGAATAAAAGAGCATCTACTGGTTGCCCTAGCTAAACAGAAGGTCTTGTACTACCGTAGGGCACATTCAAAGGAGTTTCTTCCAGGTCAACACGTGCTAGTGCTTGTACTCAACCCCCAAAAAAAGCTCTATGCCATATGTGATGGATTTCATATGGTCATAAGAAAGCTGAATGACACTACATATAAAGTGGTGCTAAACAAGGATCAAGTTGTACAAAAAGCTCTCCATGTAAACATGTGGGGTCCCCCTGTAATGGCCATATGCCCGACAACAACTGAGGACCAAAACGAAGGGTACTGCTAGACCTCTTTGCTCCAAATCTTGTGGGAACAAAAGAGGTCTCAACTTCCTCTTTTCCTAACCTTAACCTCAGCAGAATCAACAACTTTGAAAGCTAATTGAAAGCTATTTTCAACCTCACCCGGTTGCTTCCCTTAAGAACCATCCTACAGAGTCCCTGAGTTAGTTAAGGATAGCATCAAGAAAGAAATTCAGAAATTCCATTGCTACACCTGGGAATCCCCCCCCCCCCCCATGCTGATATCAGATTATGTGGTGGGCACCTTTGCTAATTAATGGACAATGGGAGAGACTCAAGGGGGAGGGATATTTACATTTTAAATGTGGTTATTTTGTTTTCCCCCTGCTTAATGTCTGACTGGCCTTTTGCTTACCCATTCCCAATAATGTCACTTCTGGTCCATAATTACAAGTTTACGACCTCTACTCAAACTACATCAATAAAGCATTCATCTCATAAAGTTTGGATATTCCCAGTCTTCGACTTTTAAAAAGGACACTAAGCAATTAATATGGGATAATTCTCTTCTAAACCTAGTCTGACTTGGAGTAGATTTTCTGTTTGACATGAACTGTGTGACCAACCAGCAAGACATGTGTTTATCCATTGACACTCATACGATTATTGAGAAACTTGATGTTCTGACTATTTTTAGTTGTATACACCTATGTGTGTGACTTCTCTGCTCATGATTTTTTTCTAGACATATCTAATGTGAAATTATGTTCTGAGTTTATACACAAATAAAGTCTGCTGTCAGTGCTCTTCTGGCATTAATGGATTGATGCATTGGAGCAATAGAAATAACTGAAATGACTAAGTAAAGCATCTGTCACTCTAAGCAAGAAATAAAAAGCATTGCCTTGCATTCACCCCTCGCTATAGTGTTTGTTTCCACACTCTACAATGTATCATAAATGTTTTGCCTCCTGTCTTTTCCTAGCATGTCCATAAGGATTTATTTACTGTCTCCCATTTTCTCTAGCAACTTCTTCTCTCAGAGAAATTGTCTTATCTAAAATGTTTTTCTACCTGACAGGCGCTTACAATAGTTTCAGGATGCAGAAAGAAATTGGCGCTGTCAATATGAATCACACATATTCATCAAATATACAACAGACTGAGAATCACCAGTGCATCTAAACACTAATTGCAATCAAACAAGCTTGATTCAAAAGATGCAGGCTAGGGGAGCATGTAAAGTATAGATAATAAAAGCATAAAGATCTATCCATAAAACCATAATTTATTTCTATTGGTTTCTAAAAATATGTAACTTACATTTTAAATATACTGTAGTAATAACTCTAAATTAAAGGGACACAATCAGCGGAAAACCAAGTTTACGCACAGTGAACCTGATAGAGTATGCCTCAACAAAATATTCTGTGTTTAAAAGTTCACGCCTGAACTTGTCACTCAAGCAAGTGCTGGGGAGGTGCCACTGAAGCTGCATCACACATTTGCCTATGGAGCCCAGGATGTCATCATTGATTGGTACTTTCAAACGCTTATATATGGAGATTATAAGGTATTTGGAATATAGTTTAACGCAGAAAGTACAGTTGGGCATGGTGTACTGATTTCTGTAAAGGTATTAGGCTTGTGATTGGGCCCCTGTTCACCTCACAGTAATTTTACTAGTCCAATAGATGAGGAATTTGACATTTTCATTTCCAGAGCAACATGTAATGGACTATATTACTATGTGCTGCTACTCAATCTAGTAGTCAAACTTGATTGAAATGTTTATATCTTGAGAACAGAAGGTATTTTGAACATGGTGTAACTGGTAAAGTATATAAAGTTGGGCATGGTGTAATGATTTCTGTAAAGTTATTTTGCTTGTAATTGGGTCCCTTTAAGTACTTTTCACCTCACAGTAATTTTACTAGGCCAATATATGGTGAATTTGTCCTCTTCACTGCCAGAGCCACATGTAATGAACTATATTATTATGTGCTGCTATTCAGTCTAGTAGTTAAGGCTTTGTAATGCAGTTAAAAGCCATAAGGCTATGTATGAGAGGCATAAAAAGATTATATTACTAGGGAATTGCCCGTAAAAAATGACGGCAATAAAATTTGTAATCTGGCAATTCTGTTTGCCAAACAATACAAGGTTGTCGGTGCTTATTGCAAGCCTCTCCCATCGTGTACGTTACGGTCCGCGTGATGAGCGGCTTTGCCACTAATTGCAGTCCTCGGCCATGCCGCCACTTTCATGGCTTGCAATGAGCACCTTCGGCGCTCATTGCAAGCCTCTCCCCACTATCTGACCCCTGTGTCTGTTTGCCCCCTCTCACTTCCATATTTCCCCCTCTCTTCCTGGCCTTTTTCCCCCCTGAATTTCCATCCCCTGTGTCTCTCCCCCCCTCTCCCCCTGTGTCTTTTTCCAGCGTATCCCCCTTTTCCCTCCCCTGGGTCTTTTTCCCTTCTCTCCCTGCGCAAGACTTGCGAGCCTCGCAATGAGCACCTAAGTGTTACTGCGTTGGTTTTTTCAAAGTGATGCGATCCTCGCGTTGCGCGCCTAAGTGTTACTACCTTTGGCCTCGTTTTGAGCTTTTTTTTAAAGATTTACATTTTTACGCTGGACATTTTCCCCCCAGTTTAGTTGATTTTTGATGTCCAAAAAATCGTCAATTAAAGCTTAAATTAGCTTGCAGCCGGACTCACAGGCTCCCTGCCTCTCCCCCTGTGCTGTGTGTGAGGTTGTAAGTGAATTTTTTGAAGTAATTGTCCTTTTTTGGAGGTTTTCCTATGGTTCGAGTTAGGCGCTTGAAAACCATGGCTGCCATTAAAGTCGTAAATCTTTCTAAGATATGCATGCCTCGCAATCAGAGCCAAAGTTATATCCTTCTGCGCTGATCGCGGGCATAGTTTCCATCCTGCATCGGTGTAGCATCCTGGGGCAAATTTGAAGTATGACTGGCCAGAGGTCCCTTAGAGGGATCCTGAATGGCCACAATTGCAAGCCCTGCAATGAGCGCTCATTGCAGCAAAGTTGTGCGTCGAGGGCTGCAAAGAGCGCCATAGCTGCTCATTGCAGCAAAGTGCTGCGACCCTTGCAATGAGCGCCTGCAGCGATAATCGCTTGGGCTGCAATGAGCGCCTACGGTGCTCATTGCAGCCAAGTTGTGCGAGCTTCGCGATGACCGTAATTTTTAACACTACATGACAACAACTCGCAATTACAACAACTATAATATGTGATTTCAGATATTTCATACTGAATATACCATGTAGAAGACATTATTATTTTATAACTTTCAAATTAGACCTTTTTTAAAAATCAATATCACAATAAATAAACTAACAGATATTGCTTGGCATTTTTTCTTGTAGGCAATAAAGACTAATTGAAAAATGTTTATAATAAATTGCAATGTACAGTGGAACAATTAAGAACATTGTGTTACAAAAAGTGAAGAGAATGTCCTAATCTTCTAAACACAGACCCATTTTGTTGCTTAAGTATATATTATTCTAAAACAACCACTGAAATAATGTTTCATAGTAAGCAACTTAGCTTTATAATGAGAAAGTAAAAGTAAATTAAATTATTGTATTCAGTTATATTTTAATGGGGACAGATATTTTTTTTCTTAAGCTGTCTAATGAAATGGGAGGAACTTTGAATAGAGATATGATTTTCATTCAGTTCTATGGGTTACCATAGTGACACATCATTTATAATGGGATTAAAGGAAGCAACACAGACGGCAAATTACAATATGCTCATTTTCCTAGGTGACAAATCAGGAAAGCAAGCCACAGCACCTCTCTAAATACAAAAATGTTTCCTTTCTTCTGGATTTCTCCTATCACCGAAAAAACTTCTCATATATTTTTAGGAATTGTTGGTATTATAGTATTGTTGCACAAGTATGTAGGCAATCTGCTTGGAATCATGGACCTCCAGTTCCAGGATCTCTGACAGGCTTTTGAATACATGTGATATCCCATAAGGGGTTTATCCAGTTAGTTTGAGTGCCTGCATCTTTTATCCAGTTAGTTTGAGTGCCTGCTCCTCCCTGTTTTGCTTATTTCTCTTCAGAGGAAATTGTTGCCAACATAAAGGCATAGACTGTTTTTTTAGCTTGCTACAGTCGGACAGTTAAAGGGTTACATATTCCTGTCCACAGTTGTATACTGTAAAGCCATAGAACAGCATGGAGAAGGCTGTCAGCAGGAAAACAAATTGTGCTGACCAATGATCGAGTAGACTAAGAATAGAAAAGCAAGTCCAGTAAACAGACCAAAGTCAGAGTCTGAAAACAGGAGAAATGATGAGCCAAGCCAAAGTCCAAACCAGGAAAGACAACACAAAAACAAACAGGAAGGTAGCGTTGCAGCACACAGCTAAGCAACTGAGGTTTGTGTCCCAGCCTGGCTGCCATCAGTAGCTCCAAGAGGATGCATCAGGCGTGTGGAATTAGTACCTAATTAACAGCCCAGCCCTTAGCTGAATAGTGCTAAGGGGAACAGCAATAGTCAACAGCATGTGCTGGTGGCGATCTACATTCAGTCCCAGGTGCTTTCTGGCTGCAACCCTGTCAGTAACATAACAGACACTGCTAGCAAGAAGTGTTAGAATGGTATTAGGAAATATATTGCAATTCACTCCTTTTTAAAATATGCAGATTTACTGGAACTATAAATTAAATGAGTTGTGAACTTCCAACAGCAAAATTTGATTAGCACCAAAGAAACATTGGGAAAGAAAGTGTTTTATTTTAGAAATAATGTTATTAAATGGCCACTGAACTCACAGCAAGTGTTCTTTATGGTGTAAAAGGGCACACGATTGTATGTTAAAATTACCTTTTTTTTTTTTTTATTACACTAACGACAGCTTAAAATTCTCACTTTACATAGAGTATATCCTGTTTACTGGCTGTTGTTTGACTAATTAACACAAGGCTGAGTATTTATATGTTGTTTGAGGCTCTGTGGGGGAAGGCTATGTTTGATAACAGAACATCCCTGTGAACTGAACTGCACTAACCAGTTAACCCATATATTATTTGTTTTCGGTATTCCATGTCTGAACAGAAATGTGGTAAGGGTTACGTTTTAATTTCTTTAAATCACTGCACAGAGGAGGAACACGGAGCAACAGCATGAAGCATGGAATGCAGAGCACTAATCCCCTCTCATCTTTAGCTGCTTTGCATATCTGAAATTCCAGAGAGGCAAGATAGGAGAAATCTGGATTTTCTTCCATTAAATTAATATAACTTGTTCCCTTCAAACCAGAAATGTAAGCAAGTGGAAAACCAAACAGTAGGGGGAGAGAAGCGGACCAACTCCTAGTGCAACATAAATGGTGATACTTTACGCAGATAGTAAAAATAGAGTACACTCACATTTTATGACCTTAACAAATGAGGTATGGATATCGTCTTCAACAATGATTCACTCAACACACCACTATGGCGGTCTTCCTCAGCTCTTCTTTTTGCAGATGTGCATACTTGTCTTCCTTGGGAGTATCTGGAATGGATGTTCTATTTCCTTGTTGCAGGGTGGGCATATACTGCCCCTTCATCCAAAGGTGACGTGCAGGTATAAAAGCAGACACTTACAGTCTCACCACTGTATTCAAAAAATAGTGTCACTTTATTGAGTCCACAAGTGGTGCTACATATAAAACATCTCACCTAGTGGATATAACAGAGAAACATCCACAGACAAATCTTACAGAAAAAATACTGTTGGCATGGTGTTCTCATAGTCCTATTCAATTGTAAAACATTTGTATTAATATAATAAAAAAATAATAAAAAAAATAAAACTCAATAAAAACAAAAATAATAATAAAAATCAACCCAGGGAATAACTTTGGTTGCATACATGGAACAGTCTGTGGGCAGACTTTCACACATATAAACATTGGTTTTATTGTATTTGTCAGTGAAAAATGCAAGTATTTCAACATGCTTTTAGGATATCTTTACAGCGATGTTGTCCAAATTGTGCTGAATTAAGTGGCTCGTTAAACAAACAGCTTTAAAAACAATGATGTAAGCAGCCTTGACTTCTCTACATTAGTACTCTCTGAATAATGCCCATACTTTTTCTGGTTGGCAATTTGTTGCAGGGGTTCCTCATCAAGAACAAGATAATGGGCTCCCATTGTATTTAAACCAGTACGATTTGGTTTAATTACAGTATATATTGTTTGTGATACATTTATTGTTAACATCCAAAAAATACAAGGCGAAAATCCAGTTTTGTTTATATTGCCAACTATATTTTCCTTCACACATCATAGCTCTTTGTCTTGCTGTGGGTAGTCTTTCGAAGATATTCGATGTCATGATTTAATTGTTTAAGGACTCATATTGTCAGCAATTTATGAATATGTCCAAGGGAGCATGACATTGTTACATTGGGATTATGTGTTATTTTGTGGTTATATGTTGCCTGTATATGGTTATTATGTCTCCTAGTTATAATATATTATAAGAGGGAAAATGTTATATAGAACATATGTGGAATTGGTAGAAATGCTCTGCATAGAAGTTAGATGCAGATCATTGCACACTCACACATACAGACCTTGCAGATGCAAGTACTTCAAGTAATCCTAAGCAAACACTTGAGTTTAGCATAAAGGTTTGTTCACTAGATATCTGGTGAATTTGATCTCAAGAGCTTTGATAGCCCAAGGTTGCAAGCCAGATGGTCTGACATCACACATACACAAATGTACACAAGGGTGTGGTATTGGAGAGTATAAATATGTTGTTTTGATCATTCAATAAAGGTTGAGAGATAGTTTTCACATAAACAAGGTGTGCAACTATTTCTGTGTGTTGTATCCTGACTTGGGGGGTGGTCTTGCCATGGGCCACTAAGTAAGCTGGATCCAGTATTCTCTGCCTGTACCTTTTGGGCCTTGCCATCTTCAGAAGCCATCTTTTGTGCCACAGAGAACAGGAACTACATGATTCTGCTGGGGTAGGTTTGAACTAGGTTCATATCAAGCCCCTTAGAAGAAGCAGATCGTGACATTCGAGTTAGTTGGTGAGTGCTTAACCACATTCCATTTAACACCTTTAGAGACTAAAACACATTTTCTAAAGCAGCTCTTAATTTGTATGCAAATTGTTTTTGATGTAATGCTTAAAATTAGCTTTTTGAAATGCATGATTGCAAGATTGTGAAACTAAGACAATATTGTGATTTTGGCATTGCTCTCCTTGACCTCATGCGAGGCTCACTGACCATGTGACTTTATTTCCAACTAAGCTGTTGCATTATAAGTAGAACAGTGTGGAGTATATTCTCTGGTCTGACATTTTCCTTATGAAAAGTGGTGTCCAGAAGCATCTATAAGATGAATAATGTGTTCCAGTCAAAATACATAGCATTCATCATATAAACTCTATTTTTTAATCAAAAATGCCCTTTACTTTTTCTGTTTTGGAGCCAGTTCTTTTCAAGTTTATCTTAGTTTGTAAAGATGATATACTATAGAAATTTACAGCTTACAACAATCACAGCTATTTGTACTCTGTCAAGACTGAACAACTAGTGTAAACTTAAAATAAATATTTGAAGATTGCAACTGTCTGCCGTTAAAAAACCATATGCATTACAAAATGTATATAGAAAATCAAAATTATATGATTGCAATCTACATTTTCATTTAAAAGGAAATAGTCACAAATTTAAGCAGAAGATGCTTAACAAGTTAAAAACATTTGTATACAGTGCCTCACCCCCCCTTGACATTTTACCTATTTTGTTACATTACAACCTTAAGTTCAATGCTTTGTTAATCTGAATTGTATGTGATGGATCAGAACACCAATTGTCTAAGCTGGTGAAGTGAAATGAGAAAAATATATACATAAAACTATTTTTTTGAAATAGAAAACAGAAAATTGGCATGTGCGTATGTATTCACCCCCATTGCAAACAATTACCTTCAGAAGTCACATAATTAGTGAAATGATGTCCACCTGTGTGCAATCTAAGTGTCACATGATCTGACATTACATATACACACCTTTTTTGAAAGGCCCCAGAGGCTGCAACACCTAAGCAAGAAGCACCACTAACCAAACACTGCCATGAAGACCAAGGAACTCTCCAAACAAGTAAGGGACAATGTTGTTGAGAAGTAAAAGTCAGGGTTAGGTTATAAACAATTATCCAAATCTTTGATGATCCCCAGGAGCACCATCAAATCTATCATAACCAAATGGAAAGAACATGGCACAACAGCAAACCTGCCAAGAGACAGACGCCCACCAAAACTCACGGACCAGGTAAGGAGGGCATTAATCAGAGAGGACACACAGAGACCTAAGGTAACCCTGGAGGAGCTGCAGAGTTCCACAGCAGAGACTGGAGTATCTGTACATAGGACAACACTAAGCCGTATGATCCATAGAGTTGGGCTTTATGGCAGAGTGGCCAGAAGAAAGCCATTACTTTCAGCAAAAAACAAAATGGCACATTTTGAGTTTGCGAAAAGGCATGTGGGAGATTCCCAAAATGTATGGAGGAAGGTGCTCTGGTCTGATGAAACTAAAATTTAACTTTTCGTCCATCAAAGAAAACGCTATGTCTGGCGCAAACCCAACACATCACATCACACAAAGAACACCATCCCCACAGTGAAATATGGTAGAGGTGGCAGCATCATGCTGTGGGGATGTATTTCAGCAGGCGGGACTGGGAAACTGGTCAGAGTTAAGGTAAAAATGGATAGTGCTAAATACAGGGATATTCTTGAGCAAAACCTGTACCGCTCTGTGCGTGATTTGAGGCTAGGAAGGGGGTTCACCTTCCAGCAGGACAATGACCCCAAACACACTGCTAAAGCAACACTTGAGTGGTTTAAGGGGAAACATGTAAATTTGTTGGAATGACCTAGTCAAAGCCCAGACCTCAATCCAATAGAAAATCTGTCGTCAGACTTAAAGATTGCTGTTCACAAGCGCAAACCATCCAACTTAAAGGAGCTGGAAGAATGGGCAAAAATCCCAGTGGTAAGATGTGGCAAGCTCATAGAGACTTATCCAAAGTGACTTGGAGCTGTGACTGCTGCAAAAGGTGGCTCTACAAAGTATTGACTTTAAGGGAGCGAATAGTTATGCATAGTGACTTTTTCTGTTATTTTGTCCTATTTGTTGTTTGCTTCACAATAATAAAAAAAAAACAACATCTTCAAAGTTGTGGGCATGTCCTGTAAATTAAATGATGCAAATGCTCAAACAATCCATGTTAATTTCAGGTTGTGAGGCAACAGAACACAACAAAATGCCAAGGGGTGAATACTTTTGCAAGGCACTGTAGCTTAAACTACCAGAAGTATGAGCAACAATGTGACTCTTCCTGTGATTTTTAACTTACCTGAGCCTCTGATGATGTGAAAACTGTCATCCCTATTTTGTTGATGACAGGAAAAAAACTGTAGAGCTACAAAAGCTAATATGTTAATAGATAAGCTGTTTAACAAAGCATTGTTTTTACCAATTAAATTGATTTTTAAGAAATAATTTTAGTAAATTTGTATGAATCATTTGTGAATAATTCATTAGACAATCAAACATCTTAGCAATTAAGTTACACAATATGCAATGATTCAGTGCAAATATAAGTCTGCTTGCAATCCAAATGTTCTTATCCCACTGGCTAAAATATACAAGTCTCTTGTAAATATATTTATTTCAAATATAGAAAGATGCATTTTATCTTCATGTAATTGTCACTGTCAGCAGTCTTGACTTTTCAACATTAGTGCCCGCTGAATAATGCCCATAATTTTTCTGTTTGGCAATTTGTTGCAAGGATTCTTCAGTAGCAATTTACAGTATATAACTAAAGGAAGCAACATAATTTCCAAATCTACATCTCAATCCAATCAATCTGTACTTCCACAAACCTATACTTGTGGATGTCGGACTTGACAAAAAAAATAAACAGCTAAAGAAAACAGTTTTTTTAGTTGACCAAACAGGAAAATAATGAATTTACAGTAAAGTTCAGATTAAACTTTAAAGTTATTTCAGCACTGCAGAAATCACATTCCTCCTAAACATTAGTTATTTTGATATAAAAAAAAATACAAAAATTTAAATATGCAAGTGAAAATTAGGAACCTAAATATTATTACTAAAGGAAGTCTGTATGTTAGAGGAGCTATGTTATGTAAGCTGAGGAAAATAGAAAACAATATTTATGGCATTATTCATATCCTTCCAATCCAATATACATCCTGTAAAGGATCTTGAACTGAAACATTATATCCTGATAAGCAGGATATCTGTTTTAATTAAAGTTATGACCACCAGTTAGAACAATATGTAATACATATTTCACATGCACAACTGTCTCAAAGATTATAATATATGACACAAACATGCTTTACATATGTAGTGGTTAATTGAAACAAATAGATGATGATCAATACAGTCAAAATGTGTACATGTGTAGTATACAGAATGGTTGTAAATTGGTGTTTGGATTGTGCATTTTTTGTGTTAAACTGCAAATTAACTAAGCTTGGAAACCGAAAAATATATTGCCATTTTATATGTGTGGGTGTGCAGAAGAAGCAGACAACGAAACCGGTTGAGTGTGCTAATCACACTACACCTGTGACACCCAAAACAGGAGACAGAAACACAGCACGTGGAGTGCTGTAGCTGACCTGTGGAGATACAGACATGGAGTACTGATGGAAGCTATCTTCCATTTGTGGATAATACTAAGCCTAATGTAAGCTTTTTATATTTTTTTTTTACTATTTATTTAAACTTTATTGACCATACCTTTCTCTCCCTGATGACTGCATGGATAAAGCTGACTGCACACATTACCCTGCACAAGGAGAGCAGTAAAAGGATCTGAGGGCCTGAATGATCTAACATAAATTACTAAGGAAACAGAAACTGAAGATAAGCACCAAGTATCTAAGGACCCAATTTAAAAACATAGAAAAGGATTTTAAAGGGGTTAAAAAAATTAGATCAGGCTGCTTGTCTTAAGAATATTGTATTTGATAAATAACACAATTACTTTTTATAATTGATTATCTTTAATTTAATTAATTGTGTTGAGAAATATACCTACTGTCTAAACCAGATGTGCAGCTAGATACACAAACAACTTATGTTTCATATATATATATATATATACTAGCGAATTGCCCGTCAAAAACTGACGGCAATGAAATCGTAAGTGAGCTAATGGTGTTTGGTGTGTAGTAATGAAATATATAATACATTAATAAATGAATATACTTTACCTATTGTGAAGCATTGTGTTGAAGACCTGCAATCTGTTTTGATGTTGCTGCAGCATTAGTGGTGTGGAACTGCTGTGTAAGCGTGCTGAATGTGTGCAGTGTAATACTGTGCGTGCGCGAGACAAAACCGTTAGCGTAGCGGGGTACTTCCGCATTGGCGTAAAATGGCGGGTTATCTGTGGTATGCGTCTTCGCGGATTATCCGTAGGTGCTTCGTGGTGTTTTGCGAGTTTCTTGTGGTGTTTTGCGAGTGTGTTGTGGTGTTTTGCGTGTTGAGAGTGCTGTAGCCTCGTTTTCGTTTTGTTCGTCTGCCATTTTTTCTCTCACTTAGCGATTTTATTAGTGTATAAAGTGTTTTATTTTTATTTAAATGAAGGTGTAACTTGTTTTTTTGAGGTGCTGGATGGTTCCTCTTGCTGTAGGTAAGCTTTTTATGTGTGTGTTGTGTGTATTTATTGTGCTTTAAATGTTTGTATGTTGGCGTGTTGCGTCCGATTTTTGTGAGGTCGTAATGTGTGCTAACGTGTCTCGTATGGTGTTTGCGTGTGTAGCCTCGTTTTCGTTTTGCTCGGCGGCCATTTTTTCTGTCGCTTATGACATTTTTTAGTGTGTAAACTCTTTTTTTTTGAGTGAAATGAAGGTGTAAGTTGGTTTTTTGAGATCCTGGATGCTCCCTGTTGCTGTAGGTAAGTTTTTTATGTATGTGCTGTGTGTATGTATTGTGTTTTGAATTTTGTAATGTTCCCGAGTTGCGTCCAAGTGTTGCGAGGTCGTAATGTGTGTTAACATGTGTCGTATGTATTTTGTGTTGCTAGTAAAAGTTTGCGAGGGTCGTAATTGGTGTGTCGTGTTGTTTGCGTTGCGACGGTAAGTTTGCGAGGGTCGCAGTTGCTGGCATGGAGCGCCTTCGGCGCTCCATGCCAGCAACTGAGGCCCTCGCCCACTTTCCCAATCACCTGGCTGTCAGAATGATGTAAGATTATTGCACAACCAGTCAATTTAACAGTGGATATTAAAACAACTAGAAATAAATCCCGCCCCCCCCCCCCCAAAACCTCTCAAAGTTCTGAGGATGAGCTGTGTTCATTCTAGTAAAAGAGAAGCGGATTCTCTGAGATGAACTCAGTTCTTGTTAGCCAATTGGAAGGTTAAGTACGACAGGGATTGATGGATATTTGGTGACAGTGATAAAGGTTAAGCCCCAGAAACTGACCTCCTAATACCCTGTTAGTTTAAATTATATACCGTAATTTAATTAGTGAAGGTCTGCCTGTGCAGTGAAGTGGGAAGTTGCTGCTGGAGGCTATGTTGTTCAAAGTGGACACATGTCAGTCAGATGCGAGGCCCTATCACCTAGCCCAGCAGAGGGATCTGGGAATTTGTGACCTTGCCTGGAGGTTAGGAATACCCATTCTTAGAACATGTTATTTGCCATAGTGCCTTGATGCAGCTGCCATTGATTGGTTCATAATTCCCAGGGTTGCTAACCGGCTTCTGAACAGTCTGACACTTGAATTAATGAGAGGGCAGCAACATTTTCATGTCAACAATTGGGTGCTATCTATGGGGATGGAGATTCAAGTATTATATGTGGGAGTTGATGTTACACCTCCCCACAGTGCTTAATGCATATAACATACCCATGTTTGACTCAATAAAGTGAATGAGTGGTGGAAACCTTACTGAGTTGGTTGGTATCTACTGAGGAGTTTTAGTAGTAGTTATAATCTGTTGCTAAATCATTAACCATTATTGATGATTTCTGATTTATTTATAGACTGGTCTTTCTGCATGTGTCAAAATATTTTTTTATTCTGTGAGGTCTGTGCAAAATATAAAATCTCACAATTATATCCAGTAGAACTTTTGATGCCAGTTTCTAAGAAAAGACAGGCCCAATTATATATTCCTACCAATGTCTGTAAGATATATATTTTTTTAGCCAAGCACATTATCAGCATAATTTTATGAACTATACATTTTAAAACTTGCATATGTTAAAAGTATCAGTAAGTGATGTTCACAGTCTTCAATTTAGTACATATTAGCTGATCTGCCCCGGTCCACGAATGGTCAGTTTCACTGAAAACACAGAAAGTCAGTGTTATTAAACACATTACTCTGGTACAATATGCCATTAGTTTAAATCAGGTATACATTCTTTGAATCATTTTATTGGAAATAATAAAAACAGCAACAGCAAACAATATCTCTCACTCACATACAGTATGTATCACACACTCTGATGAAGGTCCACTAGATTGACCAAAATATTTGACTTATTTGGACAATATAGTTATTTTTAATATAATCCAATCATTCCACCTCGTCATCATCGGCTTGGTAATGGAATGTATTTTCATAGTTACAAATGTTGCTTGGTGTCACAGCATGTTGTTAATGAAGGGTGAACTGTCATTTAGCTACCAATGACTAATATATATTACTAGCGACTTGCCTGCCAAAAATGACGGGGTAATAAAATTGTAAGGCAGGTAATGCTGTTTGACACAGACATACATTTCTTTGATGGTCTGAGATCCTTCGGCGCTCATTGTGAGGCTCTTGGTTGTTGTATTTTTTTTTATCAGAGGTGCTTTTCCTGTCATTGTAAGGTCTGCGGTAATCTGCTTTTTGCGCTTATTGCAAGGCTGTCCCCTGGTGTTGTTTGTGTGGTATGAGCAGCGTTGGCGCTTGTTGTGAGGCGCGCGTTGAATGGGTTTTGTGTTTATTATTAAAAAATGTTTTTTGTTGTATATGTACTTTTGTATGCTAATTAAATAATTAATAAATTATTAAATTAATATACTTTACCTATTTGTAAGTAATATATGCAGGAAGCATTGTGCTGAAGAGCTGACAATCTGTTTTGATGTTCCTGCAGCATACAATGTAGGTTTGCACTGTTGTGGAGCTGAGGTGTAAGTGTTAGCAATGTGTGCAGTGTGTAGTGTAAATAGGCTGCGTGCGCGAGGGGAAGCCGTTAGTGTAGGTGTGTATTTCCGCATTCTGTAAGTTAGTGTTGTAAAATGGTAGCGAATGCGTATGTGGTACGCGGGTGTGGATGATTTAGCGTGCTTGCTAAAAGTGTATCTTGTTCCTCGTATGGCTTTTTGGAAAAGCTGTATGTGCTTGGTGGTGTTTTGCGGCTTTAGGGCCCAATAGCCTCGTTTTTGTTTTTTTGGCGGCCATTTTTTCTCTTGCTTAGCGGATTTTCGTCTGTCTAAACTCGGTAATTTTGATTTAAATTGAGGTGTAACTTCACTTGCAGAGGTCCTGGGTGCCCCCTTGTTGTGGGTAAGCTTTTTACGTCATTTTTGTGTGTATTTATTGTTTTATTTATGTTTTCAGGTGCGCGCGGTTCGGTTGTTAAGGTCGTATTTTTGCGAGTTCGTAATGTTTTTTTTTAAGTCCTCGGCTCGTATTATTTTAATGTAAGTACGTAATTTTTCCGTTCTAAGTCCCGCGGCTCGTATTTTTTTGTGTAAGTCCGTATGTATTGATTGCGTGTTGGATGTTTTTTTTCAAAGTACCGCTTCTGTGGGTGTTTGTGCCGTAGAGCCTCCACCTCCGCAAATGCTGCCCCTCGCTTCCCGACGGTCTGCATTTGCGGTCTGCAATGAGCCGAAGGCTCATTGCAGCCAACATGGGAGCCCCCACCTCCGCAAATGCGTCCCCTTGCCGATGTTGGAGTCTCCACCTTCCGCAAATGTGGCCCGTCACTTCGCGAGGGTCCGCATTTGTGGCCAATCTGCGTCCCTCGCGAATTGTGAGCTTGCAGAGCGTGACAACGATTTGTAGGTTTGCCCCGGACTCCATGGAGGATGAGTGGATAACGGGAGACCTCCCAGGAGAGAGATAAAAAGGGGAGACCCTGAGGTGAGATTACTGGGGCACTGCAGAGGAAGAGATGGACACTGGGGAGTACACAGAACGTGAGAGAGTAATGGGTCGTGTAGATGTCGAGTCAAGCTATTTCCGGGCACGCTTGTGTGTGTGCGCACATGTGTCAGGCTACCGGTTTGCCCCCCCATAAGAAAGGACAGCCTATCTCAAACACACAATACAACTTTTTTTCTGGATATACAGTATGTGTGGTGTTGATATGGAAGGACCAATAATGGCTCTATAAATGAGAAATTGAGGTAAGTACTACACTGTGGAGCAAAGTATGTAGTAAAGGATGGCTTTAAAATTGTAGTATATTAATGGTAAAAATGTTATTTGGATAATGAAATGAATGCTTTTGGGTGACATGGGCTTCTAATCAATTTCAAGCCCCAGTTTCCGTAATACATGCCGTATGTCTGTGGGCTTAAGATTTGCTACAATTACAAAGCAATTCAATTGAACAAGCCCGCAACTTACGGGCCGAAAGCCGAAACCGTTAACCATGCAATCATAAGTAGCATTTCAGAGCGTGATCATGATCAATTAAGCAAGACCGTAACTACCAATTTAGAAACAGCCAATAATAAATGAGACCGTATTCATTATGTCAGTAAAACATGGAGGTTACACATCAATCAATTAGAGCTTAGAGGTCCGATATGCGCTCAGACTCACAATTCGGCAATGTACAAAATAAAAAAAATGTGGGTGGCCTGATATGTATTAACTCATTGATTCCCAAGATTGATATGACGCCAAAATTAAACATAAATAACAATAAGTTTTGATTGCAGATTTGCGAGCTTGAGACTGTTGTGCAATTCATTCTGATGTCTTACATTGCTTTCCCCATCTTTAAAAGTGCAGTATTGTTTTTTTATTTATTTTTTTTGCTTTTACAGTGCTACGAACAGGGGTTAAACCACCTTGCGAGTCCTATCTGGTACCCGTAGGATTTTCTTCTACATTTGCCATTTACAGGTGTGAAAACATTTGCAGGCTTGAGGAATTGTAGCAATTATATAGCAATTTGCGATTTTATCAAATGTAAAATGTATGGGCTTGAAAGATCAAAGGCTTCGATAGGCTGTAAGTTACGTTTTTGACAACCGCAGTGATTTTCAGCCTGTAACCCGTAGATCATTTGCGTCTCACTAAAAGACGCCAATTGAATAGCAAATTAGTTTATGGGCTCCATTACGGGATCCAGTACAATTGCTCAACTGAATAGGGGCCATGGAGTGAGGGAATTACATTTTGGCCAGGAGATGCTCTTGACATGTGAGGTGAATTTGGCATAGTGTTAACAGGAAAAGGATTGAAGCATGTGTTAGATACTATTCGGATACAAGGACTTGCAGCAAACATAACATATGTGGATGACTGAGGCAAGTAAGGGAATATAAAGCATAACATGAAGAAATAATTAATTGAACTTTGTTCATACAAAGCAATACCAATACCTTGTGTTAATGTGTACATCTATATAGGAAACTGAATGCAATATTACAACTTTTTAGAAGGCTTTATACTTTTTTATTGCATGTTTAATATTTTAAATATGGCAGTTATAGCAGTATGCTGTCTATTGCTCCATATAAATCCTGCCCATGAACCTGTAGTGATGCAATGGTGCATTAATGAAGTAAAGCTGGTTTCAGCACTGAATTGCTGCTAAGCAGCGTGCAAGTTCCTTCAGCAGAATAATAAAGATAAATATCCCTTCCGTCAAGGACACACAGTAAAGTAAAGGCATTTCATAAAAGGTGAGAAGCAGCCACATATGACATTTTATTATGATGACAGGTAGCTGTACATTCAACCATCACTAATTAGTTACATACCAGACTCCAGACCAGATTGGTATCTCCCATTATACACAAAATAATTAAGTGCCAAATGCTATAGTATCTAACACCAGCTGAGTGAGAATGTTAATGTGGACCTACAAATGCATAATTAACATCTAGCCTCCTTAATAAGGGTTAATAACATTGAAATAATGCTCATTTTAATCACTAGGAATAAAACATGGAATAAATGTGTTGCAGTGAAATCATATTTTATATAACCTTAGAGGTCCATAATCACAAAACACTTAAAAATGTCTATGAAAATAAATGCACAATTTGAAAGGATAAAAGTACAAATAGATAAAGTCCAGAACATTCATATTTATCACTCAACAGAAGCCTTTGATATTGAAAATGAAGGAAAATAAAAAATTAGGGATCAGAGGATGTAACAAATATGGTATGGTTTAAAACTATTGGTAACAATAATCAGCCTTATTAAATTGTGATTCGGTAAATTTAAAAGGGTTCTATTTAAGCACACAGCATATTTTATTTACAGAAGTTTTTAGTTAGTGAAGACCTTGCTTTTGGATAGTTCTCTAACTAAAAACTTCTCTAAAAAAAATATGCTATGTGCTTAAATAGAGCCTTTTTAAATTTACTGAATTGCAATTTATTAAGGCTGAATGTTTTTAAGGTCAGATGGTGTAAGATTGAAACTACTGCATTTACCCAGCAATTATTAAGTAACAAATATAAACTGCAGCTTTAATGTAAATTTTATTTAAATTTTTTAAATAACATTTTTAATAACATTCAAATGCTGATATTACCTATAGATTTAAATATTATCGTATGTGCAAAAAAATGGAAAGGAAAATTAAAATATGTTATATTTTACATATTTTCTGCAAGTGTATACATTTTTATTTTAGGATATTTTCATGCAAAAAATGATTGCATACACTACCAATTCTACTCTATCAGATGCATTCATAATCCAGCAAACTTACATATCCCTTTAATACATGCTATTATTTTATTTGCCTTTGCAGCTGCAGCTTGGCATTGAGCACCGTTACCTAGATGGTTGTCCACAAGCACTCCCATATCCCTTTGAATATCCGATACCCAGAGACTTAATTCATTAAGGTTACAAAAATGCATGTCTATTTTTCCTTCCTAAATGCAGAACTTTACATTTATTTGTATTAAATCATCTGTCATTTAGTTGCCCATTTAGTTGGGCAGATATGTACTGCAGTTCCTGCATCCCTTAGTTTGCACAATAGTCATCCATGAGGCACTGTATCAAAAGCCTTTACAAAATCCAAAAAGACTACATTCACTGAGTTGACTTGATCCAAGATCCTACTAACCTCCTCATAGAAACTAACTAGATTTGTTTAACATGACCTATCCCTCATAAATCCATGTTGACTCCTACTTATAACCCTATTCAAATAGACATATTCTTGTATAGTATCCCTTATTAACCCTTTAAAAAGCTTTCCTACTACAGAAGTGAGACTCACTGGTCAATAATTCCCAGCTTTGCATTTGCTTCCTTCTTAAATATAGGCATCACATCTTCTTTTCTCCAGTCATCTGGTAGCAACCCTGTGTTGAGTGAATCTTGAAAAATTAAATATCTTTAGATATTTAGAATACCTTTAGATTTATTCCATCAGGACCTGGGGTTTATTAACATTTATTTTTTTTCTATCCTCTTTTGGATTGCTTCCTGCATTAAACAATTATTTGCTGAATTATGTTGCGGTGTCCCATCCATTGATACCTCCCTTGTATGTATGTATATATAAAATTCTAAAGTCTACCACCCTCCCAGTTTAACATTTTATTTGTAGGCACCATACATATAAATGTATTCATTCAGTCAGGATCATTTTTATTCATACAATCTAAACATGGGCCAGGGCCTCTTAATATTATATCAGTATTCACTAAGTGCCCAGTATAATTATAATACAAATACATACATAATCAGCTAGGGTCCCCTATATGAAAATAAGTATAAACATATTCAGCCATGGTCCTGTGCAATCAAATATATATGTACATATTTACATATTTAGGTCTTCTCTAGTACTATATAGATACACATATCCAGCCAGGGTCTCCTATAATCATATAAATGTATAACAATTCAGAGAGAGTTCATCTCTCATCATTATAATGCAATATATAAAAATGTAGTCAGCGTCTCATACAAACAAACACATATTTAGCCAAGGTATAAACATGTGTTGGGACATATATGGGACATAAGCATGGGACCATTAGAATATAAATATTCAACCTCAATTGTCAATTATTATATTAATGCATACATATTCAGACATGCCCACCTATAATTATGTGGATGTATAGACATTCAGCCATGTTCACCGATAATTATATGAAACTATACATATTAAGCCATGTTGTCCATTCCTCCATAAATCTTTGAACTGGTATCTGATATGGGTTAACACTTAATAATCTTGTTAAGTCAGAATGGTAGTATTATCACCAATAATACATACTACAGAGTCTTCAATTGCATGCTCACACTAAATTATCTTTGTGTTACTAATCTTCATAACAAATTTAAATTGTTCACACTTTACTGGCAGAGGTTACCAGTTTCCCAACCTGCTCCTCTGGTGCAGGTCCTTCCTCTACACTACAGCAGGAAATGCTGAGAAGGGAAGACTCTACACTGTTACACTGTAGTTCCAGTCTGTGAACTGCAGCATTTATTTTTTTAAGCCAAAAAGGGAATTTTAAGCCACAAAAACTGTCGCCTCTCACAGGAAGGTGCCCCTAAGCAGCTGCCTAGTTGCTTAAAGGGTAATCCGGCCATGAGACTGTGCCTACGTTTTATAACATTTTGTAAATCTGCATGCAGAGAGCGATGCAATGAGACTGTATGTTTTGACAGATATTAATATGTATGGTTAAAATGTTTATGAACAGAGATATAATTTGATGACATAGTAATATATGTGAGAATGAAAACACAACATAAATGTTGTAATTATTTTCTTTATATATTTATGTAAATTAAAAACATAAAGATGACATTTGGCAATTGCAATCATGCTGGTAAATTATTTTAATATGTTAATTATTTATAAATTGCTGTTTATATTGTTTCATGTTTAAATAGTTACCATTGTATATTTGTAGTAAAAATATATACTGATGATGATATTTAATGAGTGCAAAATACAAAAATTGGTGCTTAAGTATGGAGATGTTTATAGAAATACATTTTAGAGACAGTATTACGTTTTCAAATTACATTCTTGCCTACATACTTAATATTGATTATTTTTCACTATATTCTTGAAATTAAAAACCATCATAATTAGTTCTGAGTTATATCTGCTTTCTTGCGATAATGAGAGTAATAAAGCAAAATATAGGAAGTCTTTATTTGCATTGTATTCTTCTCAGCAAGCATAAAAGATGTATAATTAATGACGCTTTTCATCATATGAGAGTCATGCAGTAATTATCTGGTAAACAGTAGAAAACTTTACACATTCTGTGGCTTCTGTGGCTATATGAAAAATACTTCTTTGATACTGAAAAAAATATATTCAGTGGAAAACCTTAGATCTCTGTGTATATTTAGAAAACAGGAGCTTATAAGATGTGTAGTTAAATGATCACTGTATGATGAGATTCCTACAATATACTGTAAAATAGTTTCCCTTCAGAATGCTTTTTAACATTAACATAAAAATATAAATTTCAAATATTTTTCTTTTTAAATAGGTTGTCATTACTTATGCCAATTCCGTTAGGAAAATAGCTCTTGACAAAACGTTTTATAAAACATAACTGTTATTCTAATAATTAATAATTAATTCATGATAATTAAAATTAATGGAGAAGATAAACTACCACTAATTAAAGTAAAAAAATGACTTTTTTGCATCTTAACTAGTTACATTTTTATTGTTCATAATAATACTATAATCAATAAAGACAATTCTGAACTTTTAACCATCAATTTCTGATAAACAACTTTATCCTTGCTGGAGTAGTTTCCACTAGCTTAGGAGGCATGCTCCTTTAAAAATTCTGATGTATATATATGTATATATAATTGAAGAGGGAAGCAGCCGTGATGATCCAGTAATCTAGTAATTTAGTATTTTTTTTAAAGTTTTGGATAGAGTGATTATTCTGGCTAAAATGGGGTCCCACTGGGCTACAATACTGTCTTCATTATGAGGCGAGCTGTTGAAGCACAGAAGTCTTCCGAGCTCGGAGCACTTAGCTGACGAACGGCGAAGGTGCTCATCGGCTGCAAACCGCGCTAAGCAAGGCGAGCAATTGAAGCATTGAAACATGCAGGACTTAGGCAGTAATGCGAGGTGAGCAGTTCAAGCATTGAAGTGCTTGGGACTAAGCATCAAAGCAGTTAGGAAATGCGGGATTGCCTTAGGCTGCAAGCAGTTGATGAACACGGGACTTAGAAAAAACAAATTGCGAGGCGCAGAAAAGAAACTACGACGTCGCAAAAATACGAAGTTAACGGCCAAATGGCGGAAATCAAAAAACAAAAAAAACACAAAAAATAAACAAAAGTAAACAACAACAACAAAATCACACACAGCAGGGGGGCCGCCAGGACATCTGGGAGCGAGGTTCCACCCGAATTTAAGCCGAATTTACCGAGATTCGGCATACAAAACTCAGCTAAGCGAGAAAAAAAATGGCGGCCGGAAAAAATGAAAATGAGGCTACACGACCCTGAAGCGCGCAAAACACAGTCAGGGACGTATGACTTTGACAGGGACGTACGAGGTAAAACAAAAAATACACTATTAGGAAGGACGGAAAATGCTCGCAAAGCACGTAAGATATAGACTATGGCCTCCATTTTACAACACTAACCACAAATCTATACATTACGATTCTGAAATGGCGGCTTTCCCACCTAAATAACGGTTTTGTCTCGCGCACGCAGCCCATAGATAAAGCACACTTGGCACATTGCTGACACTTTCTCCTCAGGTGATGACAGTCTGAGCGGACATTTTCTGTTGCTGGAAAATCCAATGAGATTGCTAGCTCTTCAGGATATTGATTGCTGGATATTAATTAGAAATAGGTAAAGTATATTAATTGATTAATAAATTAAAAAAATAATTATTATTTTTAAAAAAAAATCTTATATTTTACACTGACCTTACTTTACATAAATGATTAGCTCTTTATAATATATTTATTCATGTATTAATTCATTAATAATGTACATTAATTTATTAATTAGTAATTAGTAAACATTATAAAAAAAAATACTGACTTTACTTTATAAATACATAAATGCTTACCTCTTTATAATATATTTATTATTGATTAATTCATTATTAATGTACATTAATTTATTAATTAGTAATTAGTAATCATTATTAAAAAAAATGACTGCTTTTACTTTATGAATACATAAATGGTTCTATCTTTATATATTTATTCTTTGATTAATTATTAATGTACATTTATTTATTAATTATTAATCATTATCAAAAAAATATTGTATATTTTACACTGCAGTACAAAAAAATATACATTTCATACTGCACTTATATATCTGGACTACTGCTCATTAACATACATTAATTTAGTAACTACTAATTATTGATTTAAAAAAAAAAAAAAAATATATATATATATATATATATATATATATATATTTTCCCCTGCCCTCCTAAAAAATATATTTTAGAGTGAACTTACTTAACTCAGTTTATGATGCTATGCAGAAAAACAAAATCAGAGGTGCTCATCAGAGGACGAACCAACCTTAATAGGTGAGTTCTATGGCCATGATACGCCACTCTGAGAGCAACCTCTTTTAGCTTACTTGTGCCCTTCACAGGGAGAAATGTCCTGTAGTATATCAGTCTGGTCCCACTCAAAAGAGTGAGCCAGCCCCAAAATACCAGGCAATTCTACCCTGAACAGAAGAAACAGCAAACCCCAGACACGTTTCGGCCTTTATGGGCCTCGTCAGTGAGGTGCAGCTGAACTCCCTAGGGCACAGTGAGCAAGGGGCCCACGTCTGGAGTCCCCTATTACCCTTAGGGAGACTAAACCCTAAGGGTAATTTGCATAAACAGAAAAACTAAATCAGAGGTGCTCACCTCTGACTTAGTTTTTCTGTTTTTTCATATTATGCTATGCAACCACAAAAACTGTATATTTCACAGTGCACATACTTAACTCAATTTATTATGTGCTGACACCTCCACAAAAAAAGATATTTAACACTACTACTGTACAGAAAAGGTATATTTTACAGTGCACTTACTTAAATCAGTTCATTATGGTCTGAGACCTCATAAATAATTACACTGCAGTACAAAAAAAGTATATTTTACAATGCACTTACTTAAAACTGTTTATTATCATCTAAGACCTCAAAAAAAATATATTTTACATTGTAGAAAAAAAAGAAATTTTAGATTCCACTTACTTAAATACGTTTATTATGCTTTGAGACCTCAAAAAAGCGTATGATTGATCAACTGTTGTTGTGCAAGGTGCACAAAATGAACAAGAAAAACCCAATTTTACATGACGAACGTTCTACTTATTTAGATGCTCGCTATGTCAGTGCTCCAGAAGCAATGTGGCATCTTCTGAAATTTGAGATGCATGATCGGTCACATGCTGTGTATCGATTAGCTGTACATTTGCTACACAGTCAATCTGTTTGCTTTACTGCAGGCAATGAAAGAAATGCCTTAGCCCAAAGTGAACTTCGAGCAACAACACTTACTGCTTGGTTTCAATTAAATTGCCAGGACACTGAGGCCAGACTATTTTTATACATTGAGATTCCATCTCACTATGTATTCATAAATGGCCAATGGCGACAACAAAAAAAAGATCATAAAAAAATGATCCCAAGAATATTCGTTGTTAGTCCAAGAGACATTGAACGTTTCAGTTTAAGATAACTTCTTTTACATGTTCCCGGTGCACAAAGTTATGAACATTTACGCACAGTGAATGACATTGTTTATGATACTTTTCAATTAGCTGCAAGACATCAAAACTTCATAGCAGATGATACAGAATGGGAGAGGTGTCTGGAAGAAGCAGCACTCAGTCAAATACCAAAGCAAATGAGAGAACAATTTGCATTCATTTGCATCTTTTGCAATGTACCTGATGCATTAGCTTTGTCAGATATTCAACTTAATTCTTTACAAGCCAAAAAAATAAAAAAATGTAAATTAATTATCATAGATGAGGCAACAATGATGTTGTGTCATGCCTTTCAATGTATTGATAGATTATTAAAAGAAGTAATGGATAATGATTTGCCATTTGATGAAGAGGTGATGTTTTTAGGAGGAGATTTTAGGCAAACATTACCTGTTGTGCCACATGGAAATAGGACTGACATCGTCGAAACATGTATAAACACAAGTAAACTGTGGAAAATATTTACACACCTGAAATTAGAATTAAATATGAGATCTGAAGGCCAAAATGAATTCATTGATTGGCTAATTCAAATTGGAGAAGGAAAATATCCACAAATAAAAAATCTACCTGATGATACCATAGATATTCCATCACAAATGGATTGCAAAGAATTACATATCGGCAATCTTTCTAAATACTATCAATAACGAGGATTACTCAGACATTGCAAACAAAGTCATATTAACATCAAAAAAATATCGATGCCTTGTATTTAAATAATGAAACTTTAAATTAATCAACGCACCCCAAAAATATTATTACAGTGCACATTCAGTTCTGGCTGATGATAAAGACAGTGAGTCTAACTTTAGTATACAATTTATCAATTCTTTAATACCATCTGGAATGCCACAACATATTTTGCAATTGAAAAAAGAGGCAATTGTCATGCTACTGAGAAATATGAATCCCAAAAAAAGGACATTGTAATGGAACCAGATTAATTGTGCAGGATTTAAAAGATCATTTCATACATGCAGAAATTATGAATGGTACCCATAAAGGTGAACAAGTTTTTATACCAAAAATTGATTTGGCTCCAAGTGAGAGGGGTTTGCCTTTTGTCCTTCAAAACAGACAATTTGCCATTATCATGGAATTTTCCATGACCATAAATAAATCACAATGACAAACTTTTAAGTCTGTCAATATTTTGTTGTATTTTATAAACCACATTGGATGAATAGCATGTATATGATCCTTTGATGTCTTGTTGATATAAGTGGCTGTGTCATCATTACAAATGTGTTGAGATAACTTACAGGCACTTTTGTTACAAGGTTTAGTTCCATTTTTTATATTCAGTTTTTCATTAGCCAATTTTCTTCTGACAGGTTCAGGTTTGGTGGTTGTTTAAATGCAAGGATGAGAGGTTTTGGGAATATATTTTTTTATTTAGTATGTTCGTTTAGTAATGGTTGTATATATGTTCCCATGTTAATTCCTGGGTTTGTGGGAGGGCCCCTCTCCCGCTCTTCCTCTTCCCATGGGAGGGCTTTCTTCAGCCTTTATAAGCACTTCCTGTCCTCCTCTCTGACACACCTCAGTTTATTTGTGAGCCTGTGCCTGCAGAGTGCTTCTCTGATACTGTTTCTCTAATACTTGTCTTTCAGCTTTCCAAGCCTCATGTCTGCACGCTCATTACTGCTTTTTGGCCCTATTCATGTCCGCAAGGGCATTAAAACTGCTGGTTAGTAATGGTTTCACTTCTAGCCTTTCTCGTCACATTGCCATTATCCAAGGTAAGCGTTCTACTCTTTTTAAGCTCTCCTTGGTGCATTTTGGCCCAAAACCACTAAGCTGCTTCCTTGGCACATCCAGGGTTCAGCTTCCACCTTCATAAGCTTGTTTTTTGGCTCAAATCTACTAAGTTTCTTGACTTTCCTAAACCTTCTTGGTCTCGAATCTGCTAAGTTGCATCCCTTGTCCATGTCCACGTTTACACTATTTTAGGCTTTAGTATGTCTGCTTTGTGTAAATTTGGCCCAAATCTACAAAGCCTTTCAACTTTTCTAAACCTTCTGAGGTGGGTTTGGGCCCGATTCCACGACCCCCCTGGGCGGCTCTTCTTTGGGAGAGAGAGAAAAGGGAGAGAGGGAGAAGGGAGAGGGAGAGAGAGAGAGAGAGAAGAACTCTTCCCAAACAAAAGTGTCAGCTAAAAAAAACCCAAGAAACACAATCCTTGAGTAGCTGTCACGCTTAATTTTTTCCCAAGTCCATCACATTCTAAAATCCAAGGCCACCATTCAATTGAGCAAATTGTAGTTACAAGAGCCCATAATGGAGCCTGTAAAATAATTTGCTATTCAATTTTCGTCTAGCTACCCGCAATCAGTTTGCGGGTTAGAAGCTCAAAATCCCTGCAGTTGTCAAAATTGTAACTCTGACCCATCAAAGCCTTTAATCTTTCAAGCCTGTAAATGGTACAATCGCAAATCGCTATTCAATTGCTACAATTCCTGAAGCCCTCAATTACCTTCAAACCCGTAAATGGCAAATGTAGAAGAAAATCCTATGATTACCAGATAGGACTCGCAAGTGGTTTAAACACCTGTTCAGGCACTGTAAATGCAAATAAAAAACAATACTGCACATTAAAATATGAGGAAAGTGATGAAATACATTAGAATTAATTGCACAACAGTCTCAAGCTAGCAAACCTGCAATAAAAAATTCTTAGTTTTATTTCTGTATTATATCAATCTTGGTAATCAAGGAGTTAATAAATATCAGGCCACCCACATGGACTAGAACAGTATCATTATTCATTTTTATTATTTTGAACATTGCCGGGTTGCGAGTCCGATTGCATATCGGAATTCTAAACGCTATTTGGTTGACTTTTGACCACCATGTTTACTGACATCATGATGACGGTCTCATTTACTATTGGCTGTTTCTAAATCGGTAGTTATGGTCTGGCTTAATTGATCATGATCATGGCCTGAAATGCTACTTATGGGTGCATGGTTTACGGTTTAGGCTTTCGGCCATGTAGCTGCTGGCTGGTTCAATTGAATCAATCTGTAACTGTTGCAATTCAATGGATGCCCAAGTCCTCAGATTTTCTGAAAATCCTACATGAACTCTTACCTCCCCCGCAGATGGCTAAAAAATGTTCTGAGAAGCTGAGAAGCATCACATTATCAACATAACACCTTAATTTTATCAGACACAATTAAAGAGTTAATAATGCCTCTGCCACCACCATGAGTCCCCCAATATCCACTTTCTAAAATTAGCCTGTGGATCCCCAGAATCTTCTCCCCCTGCCCCTCATTAGCTCTATCTACAGTGATCTTGGTGATTCCCAGGATTCCCACAATACAAGCTAGGAGCCAGTGGAACCCCAGTTATTCCCCCTTCCCACATGCTATCCCTGGGATGCCCCATCTACCTATAATCATGGCAGTCCCTATAGACCCCCATGGCACCTAAAATGTAACCCCTTGTCACGGAGGTCCTATAAAAACCTCCATTTCACCTAATATTTCAGTCATATGTCTGTGACAGGAGGTTAAACCCTGTTTATAGTTAGATGGAGGTTCTCTGGAAATAGTGAGTAGGAATGGGGTTTCCCGCTCTTTTACTCAGTGGGTTCCCTGGTTTATAGCAGGTTTTGAGGAGGTGATCCCCAGGTGCATAGTGGGTAACAAGTCATAAGCAGAGGGGCCATACATCCCTGCATTAATCTTTATTAATATTTAGCCCACTCCTTGCAATGGAAAGGGGTTTACATAGGGAGAGAGGGGAAAACAAGGATTTTAGAGCTAATTTTGATTTTATCATAGTATGTACCACTTTGCAGCATTGCCATGGAGACTACTGAGCTTCAGTCTCCTCCAAGCAGGCTGCATGTACGTGTTAGAGCAAGCAAGCAAAACAAAACAGTCTTGTTGTAAAACACCAATGCTGAGGCAATATTTTAGGATAGCAAAGATGAAACAGCTCCCTGGTAATGGAAAATAGCTCCCATATTTATAAGGGAGACATTTTTAGTTGCTACATGTTAGATTGGAATGGAGCTCATAACTTGCTGCATAGGCTACACAACTTACTTCTAACTAGTCTTTGCTTTACTAGACTCGTCACTCTCCAGTCCATCTGAAATACCTGTGCTAGGTTCATAAATCTCACCAGACATTTTTCAGCTGATGTCAATGCCTCCACTGGTGCTGCCCTTAGTGGTATATGTACAACCTGTGATATTGCCAAATGTATTTAACCTGGGTAAAGTGTCCCAGTGAGTTACTGTCAAGCATTTTTTTTTCCCCATCACAGTTTACTATTCAAATTGGATTATTTGATCCTGTATTATGAGGGGAGGGTGTGATATAAAAGATGTCCCTGCTGTGGTTATATTAATTGGAAATTGTGTGGCACTGAACGTGTGCTTATTGACATCAAGCAGTATCTCATTACCTCCCTGGTCTGCACATCCACATCCTCTCCACCCCAGGAAAGGCATTTCTGTCTCAGTACTCTGACTAACTCAGATGCTCTCCTGCAAATTAAAGCAGACTTGTCCTAACTCATCTTTTCATGCTTTTATTATTCCACTTTTTTGTCATAGTGCATCCATAGCAGGATTGCTCATTAGGCCAACTAGGCAGCAACCTAGGGACGCTACTCTGTGAGGGGTGCCACTTTTTTTTATATAAAAAAGGCTCCTGGCTTATAAAAAAATAAATGCTGCAGTTCCTAGACTAGCTACTAGGGTGTAATGACCTATGCTCTGAAAAATATAGATCTGGGCCTGAGTTCATCTATTGCTTTAAGTATAACAATTTACATTTACTTTCTATGTTGGGCATCTACTTTATTCTATAAGGGGGATTGATAGCCACCAGGTATATGAGGGAATCCTGGAGAATAATTGGGCTCATAGGTCGTAGCGGTAGGTCATAGTAGCTCCTTAATTGTCTTAGATTTTAGTAATCAAGCCTCAAATCTGAACCAATTAAGATGTTAGCTACCTCATAGCGTTGGATTTTAAACATCCAGACGTATCTAAGTCATTTTCTGCCTCTAAGGGGTAGAAACTACCGATAGGCTTTTCTAAAATGTTCGCCACACAGATAGTCTTCTACGTAAATTTCAGCAAGGACGTGATAGCGAATTTGAAAATAACTATGGGACAGGCACTCAGGGCTTAAGATATTATGGATACTTCGAGCACTTGGATGCCATTTCTTGAGGGATAGATCTACGTTTGTAATGTGATAGTTCGGTAGTATTTTACAAGTGAACTTCACTAGGTCTTTTCTTATGGGAGCAATAGGTTAAAGGCCCTGTTCCTTAATAGCAAGTTCAAATTATATAGTGAATGCCTTCTTTACTTGGATCTTGCTGCCACACCAGACCACCAACACGTAATAACCTCCCCTTTGTTTCTATATCTATAACCTACATAGACTTCAAGCTCAAGAATCAAAATGGACAGAGGATAGAGGTGGAAAGAGAAAAATAAGAGGCTGGAGAATGAGACAGAATGAGAGGAATAAACAAGGGGAGAGAAGGAGAGATTGAGGATAGAATAGGTGGGTAGATGGAGTGGGATTAAGATCGAGTAGGATTGGGATGAGGAGACCTGACCTGCTGTATAGAGTGGAAAAGGTGTGAGGGTCACGCTGATGTCAGGCCGCACTATTTCCGGGTTCACTTTGGTGTGTGCTCGCATGTGTCGCCGCCCATGCGTCGGAGCACATGCATCACGCACCTTAAAGCCGGGGGGTGCCATGAAAAACATGACTTGGTAATGTTTAAACCATGAGACTGATTCAATTAGAAGCCTACATCTCTTGGTATACAGGCCATATGTCAGCGGGCTTGCTGCAGGCTTGAACTCTGCTACAATTACGGTGCTATTCAACTGAACAAGCCCGCAAGTTATGAGCTGAACGCCGAAACCATAAACCATGCACTCGTACGTAGCAGTTCAGGGCAGGAACATGATCAATTAAACAAGGCCGTAACCACTCATTTAGAAACAGCCAATAGTAAATGAGACCACCATCATTACGG